>OX442330.1:26384583-27652500 GCA_949358125.1 Idaea dimidiata
TGGGTAAGGTAACGTTAAACCATGCCGCTAATTCCTGGGTAGTTTGACTAGGATCGGCTTCCACTATCTCTCTTAATTCATCGTTATTCACCAGCCACGAGGAAGACCGCCCGTCTTCCTCGTGGCTCGTTCTTTAAGTCGAAATTTCCATCACGAAAGCGTTTAAACCAAAATCGCACGTTGCGTTCATTAGTAGACCCCTCTCCAAACGCAGCATTGATATTGCGGGCTGTTTCTGCCGCGTTAGTTCCGCGTCGGAACTCGTATTCAAAAATCACTCGAATTTTCGCAGTATCCATCTTTCTTGTCTAAATTGAATTACAAAAACAATTGAAAGTCGATATTCAAATGTTTCACATTTTTTAAAAAAAGAACATTACAGAAACCATTTGAAAAAAGTTTCATTCGAAAACCTCAAACCATGAAGATTCTATGTCAATTCAAAGAACCTATTGCAATAAAACGGCCATTTCATACTTTAACCCCTATTATTTTATTGTATCATCGCTGCATCGCTGCTAAGAGAGCGGCAAAGGTTACTACCATTGAAACTAGTCATTTTCAAAGTGATCGTGCTATATTTTAGACAATTATTTTTGAGATTTTATAAAGAAGCAACAATAAAGGTGAACGCAGATAGATCCCAGCCGAACAAATCAAATTTTTGTCATCCACGGGAAGCGGTACCTTATGTAATTACAGATAAAGTACATTTACATTTACACATTTACATTTCCGATGATGTCATCAGAGTCAGCCGACGCTGGCGAAGTGTAAATGTAATGGACTTTATCTCTAATTTTATAAGGTACCGTTTCCCGTGGACGATAAAAATTCGATTCTTTCGGCTCGCATCAATCTGCGTTCAAAAGACGATTTTCGTGATTGCGAGACATAGTAGAAAAATATGGCAGTAGAAAAAGGTGTCTGTCTAGTCTCCCTTATGGCTGCATAGGTTTAAGTGGCAAAGACAATCTTCATTTTATTTTGCCTCAAAGTTTCTTCTAAAATAAATTATGAAAATTCGAATATACCTACTTGCTTCGTGTTACTTTACAGCTGGTGTCTGGTTTCTCGAGAGTTATTTGGCAATGTTTTTACATAATTTTATGTTCGTAATAAACTTTATGTTTTGAGATAATAATAAGATATCAGTGGCGCTGTGCGTATAGATAATTTTAACAAATAGGTACTTACTATGCTATAACTATTTACCTACTCCGCAAATGTATCTGATAGAATCGACTAACTATATCTATAGGCCAACCTACAACGATGTTAAGTTTTTCGTGTGTACACGGGCTTATTTTGCCGTGTAAGTGTAAAACGTTTTAAGGAGCACATTGGCTTGCCGATGTTGTATAATCGTGAAGGATAAGCAATGCCTAGCGCGGTTAATATTATATATAGATAGGTGACCTATAATGTGTCGCATTAAATTATTTTCTTGAGCTCCTCCGCGTGCCGCACCACCACACGTAAAGAAAGAAGAAGAGAAAAAGGTAAAGCTTAAAGTTATAATATGAAAAGTTAAAGCACACTAGCAGACATCATTCGAAGCAATACCAGCGGCCCTAGCCAACATTCTTATCAAATAACGAAATCGCCAATCGACAGATTTTTTTGTATGAAATTGACATAAGATCACGCTTGTGTTTTCGCGAGCTTATGTCAATTTCATACAAAAAATCTGTCGGTAGGCGATTTCGTTATTCGATAAGAATGTTGGCTAGGGCCGCTGTCCTGAGACTGTCCAAAATAAGCCCATTTGACCGTCTTTTTTAAAATCGGATGCTACAACTAATTCCCCAAAGCCCTCTACTGATAATTTTATTAAAATGAGTCTTCACTTATCGAAATGTTTTAAAATTCTTACAATCTAAAAATAACCCCCACGTGGAGTTTTACGATACACCTGTCACAATATTTTTCTCTAAGGGAATTGGCGCCAGAACATTCAATCAATGAGAAAGCGATCCTTTTACCTTCGTCACACGGTTCATTAATGTTTGTGAATATTCCCGCGGTCATGCTAATTGGTAAAGCGCTTGAATAATATTAAGTGACTGAAAATTCTTGTGAAATAAAATTGTACCTACCTAAGCGTGACTAGCTGTAACCCACGGTCATATATTTACTAGTTGGGCGTTTGAAAAAGAAGGAAATAATGATTAGTGTTTGTGTGTATGGGTACTAGTACCAGTATAAATTCGTCACGAATTTGGGAGATATGATATTTAAAAGCTATATATATGGCGCCATAGTACTCATGACACTATAGTATCAAATCTTCAGTGATGATGGTGGCATGTAAAACAAGTGTTTTAAATGCGCCTTGCCTTATATATCACGGAAATATAAAGTCAAGGTAACTAACTTTCAGTTTTTAAGATTTTGTCGCGATCCACAAAACAGGTTACTTACCGTTTCTAAAAAGTAAAAAAAATACTATAATGTTTTTTTTATTTTAATTCAAGAGGGAGATGTACAGTACACTTACATTCTATCGAGTTATAACGCGACTAACAAAAAAGTCTTCGTTTTAACACTTCTGTATGTCCTTTTTTCATATTGTAATACCAGGGAAAAGTTATCTCGTTAGTTAGTGTAATAGTTCTAGCTCGGAAAATCAGTTGGAATATTAATTGTTTCTGTTTTTGTTCAGTCAATCAATGTTTAGAAAGTAGTATAGTAAGCAAGTAGTATCTCTAACTGTGAGAAACTGCTGATTTAAAAGTAAACTTTTAACTCTAAAATATGACTACCTGTTAAACTAATAAAATAAGACGCAAAGGTTTGATAAACTAAAAACTCATACTAATTTACTAGTAGGTTAGATAGCTCGATTAGCGGGGTCTCGAAAGCGCCAAAACAGTATTTCTCGTATAATAATATAATAAATTATGTTGCTAATTATGTAAAACTGCATTACCAATTTGAAGTGTAGATTACTACTCCTACTAATCAATACCAAAAAAGGTCCAAATAATATCCCGTTTCATTTTAAATAGAAAACTCGGTTTAAGGGTTGTTTTAATTACTATATTTTGTGTTGCAAAAGTTAACTAATTGTGTAAAAAAACTACCAAAAAGAAGGCACATGAAGCTATTAAATTAAATAATAAAATATGGTTTCCGTATATTTGTATTTACTGAGACTAATATAATATTGACAACCAAATCTACAAATTCTTTAATTCGCCCTCTTAAATAAAAAAAACATCATGCGTTTTTGGAAGCTACGATGCCACAGACTGTTACAAATGTGCCTCCAACTTAAAACAACTAGACTACAGGCCCGTGTCAAAAACTGATGAATAATTTGAACCACCAGAAGACCTATTTAGAAAGATAGAAGGGCATTAAATAATAAGATTCAGCACTATGCCGTCACTGGTAAACTGAGGGCAGGTGAGAATTCTTTATATTTTATTTTTTGTTTTTATTACCGTTCTCAAAATACGAACCTCGTATAAAAGAGTAGATCTTTAATAAAAAAATTGAGTATTTTTGTAGTTGGATGGTAAAAATACTTATAGATATTACACCCACTTCAATGTTCAGAATATCTTGTTATTGTTAGTAATTATATTTATCGTTTGGCAGCTGGAATTAGGGGACCTACTCGCTTTTTACGAATGAACGATTGATAATTTCCTACTAATTTTTTTAATAGTAAAGCAAATAAGTAGTAAATAACTTTTTAATGTTTTTTTTACAAGGACGATACAAAATTAAACTGTGACCTGGGATATAACAAGGTTATATCCCAGGTCACAGTTCTCTACAAAGCGATCTATCGTCCAAGCGAAGTCACGCCACTTTGTATATCGCAATAGTCACAGGCGAAAAGTGCTGAATTGCAGTGACTTCGATTGCAGTAGCCGCTTACCGTCATGTATCGAGCATTCCTACACCTCACATCGGTTAGGTCTCACCTTAGGTTAATTAATTATAAGTAATTATGTAAAATAGTTTTAGAATTTAACTCCATAAATGAGTTATAAATCGTTTTATGGCTTTGTCTCGATCCTACGACTGCCGCTAACGTAATTACCCACACAACATAGTTTTAAAACAAAAACTCAAACTATTATAATAACAGAATAATAATTTCTTGGGTCTTCCCAATCTGCCGCTGCCGCTGGGTGGTGGTGCAAGATATTTCCCACGTACTTAACTAGCCAATTAATCTATGCCGTGGGGTCATTAAATGCCATGATTAAATAATTAGTTTTTTTTGGAATCCTTATTGGACTAGCGTATATGTTGCGTCTAAAGGGGTTTTTATTTAGAAAGCTGGTCTCGAAATCTATTGATCTAATGCACCTCGTTGGATCGACAGACATCGAGCGAAACTTATAAGGGTGCAATACAGTCGCGCAAGTGGGTTGGTAACCAGCATTCTACGTAAATGCGCCTTAACTCAAAATATTGTAATTAGGTGCCTTTTTTATTAAATTACGACTAGTCTTGGTCATGATTGTAAATGCTGGCCTTCCTCTTCTCATTGTGTATTTAGTATAAAGATTTGATTTTGGGCGTCGTCATCATCAAATATTGATTTTCTTGTAATGGGTGTAAATTTGATTTTGTTTTCAGAGTAATCCCTACTGCTAATATTAGTATAATAATATTCAAAAGAACAGTTTTACGATGACAAATAACAATTTAAGCTAAGCCGGACATGTTTTTGAAGCGGTCGAAAGGACTTGATTGCACTGGGGACGTATCGATAAATAATAAGTTATTTCAAGTTGGTAGGGAATTTATTGATATAATTTACGGTCTTCGATCTTTACGGTACATAAAACTGTAAGTAAGTATTTATTTTATCAATTACAAAATTATATATTCTTAATAACAAATACTGTGGCAACAAATAGACAATTTATAAATAACAGTCAGTCATAAAGCTTGGACGACATTACAAACAACGCAACCTAGCCCCAAACTAAGCACTAGGCTTGTACTATGAGTACTAGACAACGGATATACTACATTGTACTTTTTTTTTTAAAATAAAAACACAGAAAGACACCCAGATACAAATATTTATTTTTAAGCATAAATATTTGCATCCTACGGGAATCGAACCCGCAGCCTTCTGCATTGCAGCCGAGCGTTCGCCCGATGCGCCACAGGGGCCGTCAAAGTATACGTAGTAGGTTCTAATATATATTCTGTGGTACTGCAAAACTGTAAATCTTCATTTCTTTTTAAGAATATGTTTTCTATTATGCATTTAGAAGTACCTAAGTAATGAACTTTTAACAATGTTCTATTGCTAGTAGGACTAATGGTTCTTTTAAAAGTACTACAATCCTTTGAAATTACCGTCTTCGAGGGCTGTAATTTAACCGAACCAGCACG
Source organism: Idaea dimidiata (assembly GCA_949358125.1). Classification (NCBI taxonomy): domain Eukaryota; kingdom Metazoa; phylum Arthropoda; class Insecta; order Lepidoptera; family Geometridae; genus Idaea; species Idaea dimidiata. The sequence goes on from OX442330.1 coordinate 26,389,957, forward strand.
CTGCATAAAATAATAGAACTAAATGGGTTATCTCTACGTAAATAATGGTTCCAATTGAATCGAAAATCAATACTGCAATCGACGCCAACGCGAGCTAAAAGCAATTTCAATACATCAACCTATTGGACTTCAAGAAAGCCATTTATAGTCCAAGAGACAGCTCCAATATCAAAACCCTCTGTTGTATTTACTGGTAGTGATTTAAACCAATGACTGCACATTAAGAGAGAGTGGTAGCATTAGTTGTATGGTTACAATGACCAAGCTGAATTTGTGGGGTGGAGTTTGTGAGAATATCTTGTGAATAAAACCAGCCAAGTGTGAGTTAGATTCACTCATGAAAGGTTCAAGATGCAAGAATTTCGTAATTTGTTTTTTTTTATTGCTCAAGGCATATGCCTTGAATAATAAAAAAAATATGTATACCTATAAAATGTATATATAATTTAATACATCTTCATTCATTTTTAAAAATCCACTCGCGTAGAGACTTGAACTCTCGCGTCTCTGCGTTTAAAATTATTTAATTTTACAATATTTCTAAGTAGTAAAAAGAATTTATTTGTATTACAACAAGCATTTGAACATAGTAAAGTAGATGCCATAATTTAATTATTATCTAAGATCATTTTCATTTCGTTTCATTTGAAGGACTAATCGTTTGAAGCAATTTTAGCAATGCGTAAAAATTGAAGTTAAAATGACGGCGATTTTTACACCAACAACCCCATGGGAGTGGGTTTTTAAGCCTGCCAACCAGGATGTCGACAGTATCGATAGGTAAATTTGTTAGAATAGTATCGATAAAATCGATAGTTTTACCCTATCGATAGCGTATTTCAAATAGTATCGATACTATATTTTACTACCTTTTTGTGTTATAGAATATTATAGTAGAATATTGCTCCGATTCCACTATAGCCCTAAATATGATCATTGTAAAATAAATATTTTGACGATTGTAAATAAAAACATGATCACTAAAAAAAATCATGAGTTCTTGTGACTTCTTCTACTCGGAGGGCGCGTTCCGATATCGGTTCTGACTATTGTAACAACAATCGACAGTATTAATGCTATCGATAAACTATCTTGCAGTATTGATGGACAACATTATTCCGCACCATTTTCACAAAAATACAGGTTTGTTGTCCGTTTTATTGTTGTGGTTTGTTGTTATAGCGGAAACAGTAAAATAATTATCATATTTGAACATTTCAACTGTCTAGTTGTCATGATTCTTGAGATACATCCTGGTGACATACCAGCAGACTGGATAGAGGGATCATAATAAAACACTTATTTACCGGGTTTAATCGCGTTTTATTCATGATTTTTAACCAACCGAGCTTTCGCCAACTTTACAGTTGGCTTTTTTAAGGTTGAAAAGAGATTAAGTGGTCCCTGGTCCCAGTTTTAAGGTGGACGACTTCACCCCTAACCCCTCGATCGGTTAAAAATCATGAATAAAACGCGGTTAAACCCGGTAAATAAAGTGTTTTATTATGCAAAATCGCGAAAACTATAGAATAAATTAGGGATCATAATAATAGGGTCTCATTTTTACTTTTCGGGTACGGAATTCTGAAGATAACGTTAGAGGTCGGTAAAAAGCGCGTTACTAAGTAAGGTTATTTGGGTAATGTTAGTGTATAATTCTTGCACTATTATTGGTGTTTTCTCGCCGGGATAATTAGCCCCTAATGACTCTCTCATCTGAACGATGTTCCTGGTGGTGGCATACCTCTCGAGAGCCCGGAACTGCTAAAATGTCAATTTATTTGTTGGCACAGTAAGAAGGTATAATATGCATAGACTACATCTAGTGTAAATATTGTCGAAGGCCTTTATTGTTTTAAGTAAGGCTAAAATACCTTATAAACTTTTTGAATACTGACGATTTGTTTACATTGTTTCAGCCCTCGCGCAACCAAGACCATTGCAACATGGGAACATTAAATCGTCGAGGTAACTAAATTACCTTATGTTTAATTTTGAAACTTGAGCGAAATGTAATTTAGTAATTTTAAAGTAAGGGCGAAAAAAATATCTGTCGAGTTTTGTTAATTGTAAATGAAAAACAATTTACTAAATTGTTTACAATTCTTTGGCGTTTAATTATATGGTTACATATCTGTATGTCCCAGCTTAAAATTCGAAGTGATCAAGCACAAAATTTGCCGAAGCAGCTGCCAGTCGTGCAGCGAGTGTAACATTGTCGGCACACGAAGTCGTGTTAAAAGCAGATTAACCTAATTTCCCAGATATCCCAAGCTGGTATGCGGTATTGTTCATTCGTAGGATTCGTGCATTTCGAACTGTTTAGCTTTCATTTAAACTGAAATAGGTATTTTGTATGCGACAAACTTAAATGAATTGTTATCTATTTGGTAATAAAACATGGGTATTACAAACAGTTACTTAATATGTTAAATCTAAAACTAAACTATCTACCTATAAAGAATAATAAAAAAATAAATGATTAGATAAACACCCTTTTTTATAAACGCTTTATTAATGCGCTGCATAACTATGCATCGATTGTCTTTTACTGTCACATGAAGTTTCAAAGTTGACAATCAGTGACAACCGTCACATAACTTAGTCTTGTGTAATGCACACCCTTATTTGACACTTATTTGTTCGATTCCCGTCAGGTGCAAATATTTATGTTTAAAAAAAAATACAATAAATATTTGTATCTGGTCTGGGTGTCTTTCTATGTATAAGAATTATGTATGTACTTACAAAAAAAAAGTTATATATCCGTTGTCTAGTATCCAGATGTTATACAAGCCTAGTGCTTAGTTTGGGGCTAGATTGCGCTGTGTGCAATGTAGTGCAATATTAAAAAAAAACGAATAAAAGACTTTCCTGCGCAAATCGTAATCCCACGGCTTGATTACGTAACTGATCTGTTGCTAACAAATCTCGTTTGATACATTTGAAATTGATGAGTTCACGTCTTTCAAAGCCAACTATTTTCCATTGCGCTGTAACTGTCAAATTGCACGTAATCGCAAAAATCAACAATCGAAATTGTAATTGCAAATTCCATTGCTGACAAATCCCAATTATTAATCGGGATTTGTCAGCAACAGAGTTATTTTATCAGCAGCCGATCCCGTGAAAGTATCGGCATAAAACGAAGCCCATGTTATTCCTAAAATAACTTCACATTCAATTTCATATTGAACAAAAACTCTACGTAAAGTTATGCATATCTTTTAGTATTTGTAATAACAAAAATATCTATAAAAACTTTGTCAACAAAAACTGCAAACAAAAAATCAATTTGTATAAAAAGGAGCCCGTTCGGAGGTAGATAGGAATATTTGCTAAACGAAGTAGGTAGCAAATATTGATAGTAATACATAGGAGTGGGAACGCCTACCGTGATACGAGTATGAAATGTTAAAATAAACCTTAGTTTTCTCAGTTTTTAATTCTTTGACGAATGTATAATATTATTTTTTCAGGCCGATAGTATTGAAGGAAGACCGTTCAAAATGGACCAGCTAGTTCCACAGATAACACATTTTGCCCTTCGAACAGAACTTTTAATACGAATTTGTTTCATTCATTACAGAAGATATATGGATTATTCAATAGGTTTACGTGATCTAAAGCCACTGTGTTAGTATTTTTGTTTTATTAAAGATATTGTACCTATTATAAAGTTTCACAGTTAGGAGCCCCACACTATTCTCCTTAGTTAGGAGAGATTGCGCCGCCGTTTTTTAGGTTCGGAGCTCTCAAATATGAAACTTAAAAATACAAAATATTTTAATCTAGCGGAAAATAAACGAAAATACTAACACAGAGGCTTGAGATCACGTAAATCAGTTAAATAAACCATATCTTGTGCTTTAGGAATGCCTTTGAAATTTCATTAATATACCTCTACCCCCTAGGTCTGAGCTCTGAGGAAAAACGCCGATCTTCTATTTCTTATCGGTTGTGAACCGATTATGGCCATTTAGAAATTAGCCAGTGTCATGTATTTTAATATATTATGCAAGTTATTTGCATCGAAACAGTCAAGTCGTCATAGTCAAAGTCAAGTCTAGGGAATCATTTGTAAACACGGCGGCCATTTACAAACAATCTTCACGGAGCCTTGGAGACAACACTAAGTCAATGTTTTGCACCGATTTTCACTTTCATTCCACTTGTACACCTTCACGAAACTAAATTGATTAATATGCCCCCGAAATTAAACAATTTGCACGCATATGAACTAGGTTTCACAAAAATGAAAATTTAGCACCACATCTCCTCAACGAGTTCCCGCCAAGACTCGCCGATCTTCTTTGTTAATGTGAGATTGACAGCTGTCGTCTGAAATAAAAGTTTAGGGGTTTCCAAATAAGTTATATTACTACAACTAAATTTCTCACATATAACTAAAAAGAGTTCCGCTACATCGAGCATGCTGTCCCTTTCTGATAACAGTATTAGAAAGGGACGATGATGATGAATTTTGTCTTAGGTTTTTGCAATTTTGCATAATAAAATTTATTGGGTTTTTCTTGTGTTTTATTCATAAAACTCAGTCAACCTTGAAAAAGCTAACGAAAACTCGGTACTTTTTAATAATACCGTTATTAGATAAAACGCAAATGAAACCCGGTAAATATTGTGTTTTATTGTTATATTCTTTATAAGCTATGGTGTATTTTAAGCGGGATTTCTCGTCGGTCTCTTATGAGTCATAATAACTCGTCTAGTTCGCCCCGAACTGAGACCTCACGACCCCCTATCTCTCCAATCCCCCTACTGATCCGGCTCATCTTCGAATTCATAAATTTTACTGACCTAAACTACGCGCATACTGAAATTCATGAAGATCGGAGTTACAATACTCAAGTTATCGTCGAACAAACATGCAAAGATACAAACGCCAGGCCCGTCTACACTGGACCTCACTCGCTTCGCTCGTTCGGTCAATAACGTTAGCGAAAATGTGAGAAACTTCATGCATAGTACGGTAGTTTATGAATAAGGGTTAGTATTATGAATAAAGAATTAATTGTATCCGATCTATAGTTTCTGAGGTCAGTAAAATTCTGAGGTCTTTTGGGACAATTCTGCGTACAAGAACCATTACTATACTGCCTCAATACTCTCACAAAAGTACCAAAATACTTCACAGAAATTCCTGTGACATTTTCAGCGACCATATAAACCATCTGTGAAACGGAGTTACAGGTAAAATGTGGACACTTATACATTGTTGGAACAATCGAGTAGGTACGGGAACGTTGTCATCGTGAGACCCACTGGAAACTAGAACGGGTGGTATAACACATGAGATATATGTTTCTTTGAGTTTCATAGTAATTTCAATAATGATCATCAATTTATTTAACTTTTTAAACTTACACGATTGGAACACTTTATTGACCGAACGAGCGAAGCGAGTGAGGTCCAGTTTAGACGGGCCTGGCGCTTGTATCTTTGTATCATTGTATCATTGAATCTTTGTATCTTTGTATCTGTGTATCTTTGTATCTTTGTATCTTTGTATCTTTGTATCTTTGTAACTTTGTATCTTTGTATCTTTGTATCTTTGTATCTTTGTATCTTTGTATCTTTGTATCTTTGTATCTTTTTATCTTTGTATTTTTGTATCTTTGTATCTTTGTATCTTTGTATCTTTGTATCTTTGTATCTTTTTATCTTTGTATCTTTGTATCTTTGCATCTTTGTATGTTTGTTCGACGATAACTTGAGTATCGTAGCTTCGATCTTCATGAATTTTGGTATGCGCGTATTTTAGGTCAGTAGAATTTATGAATTCGAAGATGAGCCGGATTGTTAGGGGGGTTAAGGAGATAGGGGGTCGTGAGGTCTCAGTTCGGGGCGAACTCCTAGTTATAGGGTTGAATCGCATTTTATTCATGGTTTTAAACGAACTGAGCTTTCGCCAACCAGAGCCAATCGCTTGAGTCGTCAAAACCTTGAAAAAGCTGGCGATAGCTCGGTTCGTTTAATACCATGGATAAAACGCGATTCAACCCGATAAATAAAATGTTTCATTATGCAAAATCGCGAAAACCATAGAAGAAATTACACGATTCGAATACATAATTGCCATATTAATAACTACCCGGGTCTTAGTTGCGTATTTTTTACTTTTTAATTTGATTACTTCATAGTTTTGATCATGTTATAATAGTTTTGGATGCGGGAATTGTCCCGGGTTTCGAGGTAACAAAATTAAAAAGCTTAAAACTAATATGTACCTATAACTAGGAGTTCGCTCTGAACTGAGACCTCACGAACCCCTATCTCCCCAACCCCCCTACCGATCCGGCTCATCTTATCAATTCTATTGACCTAAACTACACAGATACCAAAATTCATGAAGATCGGAACTACAATACTCAAGTTATCGTCGAACAAACATACAAAGATACAAGCGCCAGGCCTGTCTACACTGGAATTAATGTAACCCGTGTTTTTTTTCATTTCGGCGCCGAACGATAGTCAAATCAAAAACAAAATAAGAATAGAGTTAGAAATTTATGAATTTATGAAACCTAAATTCATAAATTTCAAAGCGGATTGTATATAATTTACTAATCTCAATCAGTTTAAATACTGGACCCGGTTTTTAATACATGTGCAGAAAGCTGGCATAGTTTAGCCATTAACGCATTTGTTTAAAAAAAACTAAGTCAAGTTAGTTAACTTTACTAACTTATTTAAGGGGGTAGACTGTATTATAAATGAGTGTATTACAGGAGTATTTTGATTTTAGATTCTAAGATTGAAACTACATAAATCGCTTCAGCTTCTAAATCAGACTGCGTGTAAACTAGCACACTGGCACACTCGCTTCACGAAGCAACTTAGCGAACACGGCGAAGTTGCGTCCTCGATTTGTGCATCGTCACTTTTTTGTAACATTCGATTTTCAAATGGATTTCGTAGTAGGTAGCGTATAAACAGAGTTCTTCATAACAAAATTCATTTTTTTTTATTTAATTGGATGTACTGTGTAAGTATGTCGAGCGTTCTAGCAGCTAATTTTCAAAAGTCGTAGAACAAAAGTTGTTTGCCTAGACGTATAGAACAACCGCCTTTCGGCTTAAAAGGGCTTGCCCGTTACATCTTCTATATACTCCTAATGAAGAAAGAGAGGACGAAAAAGTCGAATTATCGAAAACTACTTCGAATTTCCAAAAGTCGTAAAATAAAAGTTGTTCGCCTAGACGTCTAGAACAACCCCCTTTCGGCTTAAAAGGGTATCCCCGTTACACGTTGTATAAAAGATAAGAGCAAAAAACATAACCCTTTTCTTGCAGTCGGGTAAAAAATAATATAATTTTAATACATAAATATAATTTTTAATAAATAATTATAGTATATTATGTACATTTTGATAATTATATTTTGATTTAAGATTTATTTGTAATGTTTTGTATATTTTAATGATTAATTGTAGTTTTAGGATTATGTGCTTATTTATCTTGAATTTTAAATCTTAGAGGATAAATAATATTAAAAATTATTAAGCGCAGTTGGTAATCTTCACTCAATGACTTAGCTCACATGTTATTTAATTAAGTACAAAGTTAGATCTAAGTGAAGGTAACTCGTACAGTCAACGACAAACATTGACAGTGCCGCCGAAGGAATTGGAACATCTTAGTGAATTAGTTGACTTGTTAAGTGTACCGAAGTTAACTAGAGACTTAGCACAAGGATTGAAAGTGCTTGTTCATGCTTCGACTTAAGTTCTGAGCGTCATACGTAGGTGGAAGTTAGTAATTCTCCCTAAGGAATGGTAAGTGTATAATTTGAAGTTGTGAGAGAGAATTAATACCTCGTGCCGGTGGAATTTGATGAACTTCGGTACGTGCTTCTGTTTTTAGTGATCGTCTGCCATTGGGAAAATAAATTGGAAACACATACACAAATATTATAAAGAGCAATGATTTATTTCTTTGTGTATTTGTAATAAGGAGTAAAACTGCGGGGCAAACCTTGGATATTTAATAAAAATATCAGCACAAAAACACGTATATTCTAACACCTGCCTAAGTAGCTTTCCCAAACCGGCAATAACAATAAAAGTCAAGCACCTTAAATTTCAAGACAAGAAAAACCTCTTCCAAATAAGATACAGTTTATAACGTAAGGATATAAGCTTCTAAACAACGAATTTACAATGTGTCCATAGTATAAGCCTAGTTGCTTAGCTTTTGGGGATTATATTTGTGTGCCACGTCATGCAATAATTTACTAGCAGCGCCCCGCGGTTTTACCCGCGCAAGTACCGATCTCGGAGAATATTGAGATATTAAGTACCCTATATGGTAATACAGATTTCGAGCTACCTTTATACCAAGTTCCATCGCTTAGAATATACATAAGCAAGCTTAGAACGCGCCTATGGGTATTTGCCTACTGCGCAAAGTGTAAGCAGATGCTCTATTCATAGATATTCAAATGTTGAGGTTGAATAGTGATCCACGAATCATTTTTACACCGCGGCACTGAACATTTGACCATAATTATTACTGAAATAAATTCTTACGAGAGAAACAGTCAGTTCCCGTAGCCGTAGGTGACTGATGACATAATTTTTGTCATTTTTTACTTTTCATACAGGTGCTTACAGTTCATACTCGGATACCAGCGCTCTATTCCATCGTAATCAGTTAAGAAGTTTTTGTGTGTAGAGGAAAGAAAGAAATATTTATTTATTTATTTATTTAAAGGACATCCGCAGCTACATACACATAATAGATATTAAAAATATAAAACAGAAAGCCAATTACGGAAATCACAAATGAAAACAAACTAAGAAAATATAAATACTCCTGACAGGACACAACAAAATATATATAACCTAATACACTACTAATAAAATAATACACTACATAACACTAAATACAATTAACGACTATTAGTAGAAATATTAGTAGAATTTATTCTTAGATGATTTCGGACTGTGGGAGGGATGTTCTCTTTATCTTTGTCAATTCTTGACAACAATTTAGGGATTTTGATTTATTTTTATGTCAATAACCAGCTGCGCCCTACGGGAACGGGAATAAATAGTCCTGTATGTGTTATTCCAGGTCTCAAAGTACCTATATTGCAAGTTTCATCGTAATCAGTTCAGTAGTTTTTGCGTGAACAAAGTCACATATATACAGACACATACACACAAACTTTCGCATTTATAATATTAGTAGGATTTGGTGTTGAAACTACACCAAAATGTAGGAATCAATGTCGTCTACAAACGCTTTGAACTAAAGTTGCAATGGTCAATAAACTACATCGGAAAATACGCAACAATTTTCTATGAATCCTGAAGGGATTTTCAGATTAGGTCTTATATACGCCATAATGCAATATTTTTACTAGATAAGTACCAATAATGGTGAAAGTTTTGCGTTTTCAGTTTTGCTTTTTCACAGAAAATTACTGAACCGATATCGTTAAAATTTGGTATTCCCGCCCACGACCCTGGCCAACTTATCCTGTATTATTACCAACTTTACGGAGGGACCTTGTAGGATGCAAGGAGTATTTATCTATGGCGTCTGTTTCCTGGAAATATCGTGGGGTTTCCGAGAAAACTTGGGTAAAACTAGAGTTATGTTAGAATAAGAGTATATAGGAAGGAACGTTACGCATAAAACTCATTATTAATAAAATCACATGGTTATGTACGTAAATAATCAGATAGTCAGCTTGTACTTAAAATTTAATGATGCTCACCGCAAGCATTATTCGCCCGTCTAATTCAGTAAAATCGTCGTCTGGTAGTATGGGGTTGCGTTAAATCCGGTAGTTGTGATTTCTTCCAGACTTATTGCACGACATTAAACACACCGCTCTCTAGCCCCAAACTAAGCACTAGCGTTTTATTCATGATTTTTAAACAAACCGAGCCTTCGCCAACTTTACAGTTGGCTTTTTCAACGTTGACTGAGATGTAATTTGTCTATTTTAACATGCTAAAAAGTTACTGTAAACTACCGCTTTATAATTAATTGTAACAAAACGTTCCAGTGTACGCCGACTATAGAGTTATTGAAATAGATTAAACCCGGTAAATAAAGTGTTTTAGAAAGGACTAGTTCTTGATAGTACCTTTTCAGGGCGCTAATAAAGTAGTCTACATTTATTACAATATATGGGACTAGAAAAGTCTTTGTAGACCAAATAGTTTTTGGGATTAATTAATTAAGAAAATAATTAAATTCACAACAAAAATACGACTACATTATCGAAAAGTGACATAGGCTAATTTTGATCCCGACATTATGACGGAGTCAGGACTTAAACAAGCAAAACTACGAAGCATGACTATTCTCTAATATAAATATTCAGATCATGTAAGCAGATACCTTCCCCATATTGCGGTAAGCCCCGATCTCCGTTATTTTTAAAGTAGGTAAGTAAGTATAATATCTATCGTTACTTTTAAGCCTTACGAGAACGAGATTGAGAAATTATTGTTATTTTCGAAGCAAATGCGAGACCATAAAGTAATATTGCTGTTGTAAGGAATAGATTACTTTTTATACTTATTTTGTTTGAGCATAGTCTTAAGGTGACAGAACATTTCGCATACGGCTGATTCGCTACAGGACCATTCGCCTATGGACGTTTCAAAGTAAATAAAAAATTACATGTTTAAAAGCAAAGAAAAAATAAGCATTTGAACTACGATTTATTTATTCCTGCGTAAGTTTAAAGGTTCTATCGGTGAAAATTTACGTTAAATACAATTTCGAAACGTTCTGTAGACGAAATGTCCATAGGCGAAAGGTCCTGACGGCGAATCTGTCGTATGCGAAATGCTTTGTCGACGAAACGTCCATCGGTGAAAGGCCCTGTCGACGAAACGTAAATAGGCGAAACGTCTGTTGGTGAACAGTGGCGGGATCCGATTATTCCCAGCTGTCCCCTGTAGCCCTGTCCCCCGGGGGGACAGCTGGGAATTATTTTCCCAGTTGTCACGGCGGGGGGACAAGTGGGAATCTATTCTCCCATTTGTCCCCCCTATGTTGGTGTTATAATAGAAGTACCTGCGCCCCGCGGTTTCACCCGTGTTCGGGGTTAGGGGTGAAGTCGTCCCCCTCGAAACTGGGACCAGGGACAGTTTAGACATTGGGACGAGTTGACTACATATTAATATTCTCCAGGGGTGAAGTGGTCCCACTAAGCAGTTACTCAAGTTAAAAACATACTTAATTTTGAAGTAAAAAAAAAGTCTATAGAAGAGATTGGTGGAAAACAAAAGACGATCGAAGTGAAAACAAAAGACGATCTAACCTAACTCCGAAACTATTGACACTAGACCACTACTTTCTTATCATAAGTGATAGAGCTCCTCGAGATCTCCATTTTGATTGACAGCTGTCAAACTTGAAACGTCAATATCTCTGAAACTATTGGCTTTAGATCACCAGTTTCTCAGCATAAGTACGCATAAGCATATAGGGCACTTCGAGATCTTCATTTTGGATGACAGCTGTCAAACTTAAATACCCTTTATCTCTGAAACTATTGACACTAGACCATCAGTTTCTTAGCATGTGATAAAGCTCTTCGAGATCTTCGTTTTGGATGACAGCTGTTAAACTTAAATACCCTTTATCTCTGAAACTATTGACACTAGACCACTAGTTTCTTAGCATAAGTGATAGAGCTCTTCGAGATCTTCATTTTGGATGACAGCTGTCAAACTTGTACAAAACTTGCATAACGTTGTTTGTTTTTTTTTATTAGTTTAAAATAAACCCGCAATAAGGTTAATTACAAGTTTTACAACTCAAGAATGATTAGACAGATTGCGATAAAATGATGTACCTACTTAATTAATTTTTTGGTTGTTTTACTCTTATTTTAAATAAAAACTAGTTTAAAGATGGTTCTTTGGTTTATTTATTTAACACTCAAACATAATGGTCTTAACTAGCAGGATATCAATTCAACGTCCTGTGTAATCTGGAAGAAAAAACAAAAATTGATATGATTATTCTCATTACTGCCCTTGTCACAACATGTTTTGATGTCGTATACCTACTGTTAGCAGTATCCTAATAGAGGACAATGAAGTTAGAAATTACAACGTTCTAGGAGATGAGCTTTGCAAATATAGACCTCCCTATAGTTGCAAAGTTAATTCAGATAATGACACTAACTAATAGGGGCCTACGTTCTAGGTGTAAACATAACAATTCGATAAAATATACACTAGGAGTTCGCCCCGAACTGAGACCTCACGACCCCCTATCTCCCCCACCCCCCTACCGATCCGGCTCATCTTCGAACTCATAAATTCTATGAAGATCGAAGCAACGATACTCAAGTTATCGTCGAACAAACATACAAAGATACAAGCGCCAGGCCCGTCTACACTGGACTTCACTCGCTTCGCTCGTTCGGTCAACTAGGAGTTCGCCCCGAACTGAGACCTCACGATCACGTCTATTAATATTATTATTATTAATTATTATTATTTAAGTTTGACAGCTGTCATCCAAAATGAAGATCTCGAAGAGCTCTATCACTTATGCTAAGAAACTAGTGGTCTAGTGTCAATAGTTTCAGAGATAAAGGGTATTTAAGTTTGACAGCTGTCATCCAAAATGAAGATCTCGAAGAGCTCTATCACTTATGCTAAGAAACTAGTGGTCTAGTGTCAATAGTTTCAGAGATAAAGGGTATTTAAGTTTGACAGCTGTCATCCAAAACGAAGATCTCGAAGAGCTTTATCACATGCTAAGAAACTGATGGTCTAGTGTCAATAGTTTCAGAGATAAAGGGTATTTAAGTTTGACAGCTGTCATCCAAAACGAAGATCTCGAATAGCTTTATCACATGCTAAGAAACTGATGGTCTATTGTCAATAGTTTCAGAGATAAAGGGTATTTAAGTTTGACAGCTGTCATCCAAAATGAAGATCTCGAAGTGCCCTATAACTTATGCTGAGAAACTGATGATCTAAAGTCAATAGTTTCCGAGATATTGACGTTTTAAGTTTGACAGCTGTCATCCAAAACGAAGATCTCGATGAGCTTTATCACATGCTAAGAAACTGATGGTCTAGTGTCAATAGTTTCAGAGATAAAGTATTTAAGTTTGACAGCTGTCATCCAAAATGAAGATCTCGAAGTGCCCTATAACTTATGCTGAGAAACTGGTGATCTAAAGCCAATAGTTTCAGAGATATTGACGTTTCAAGTTTGACAGCTGTCAATCAAAATGGAGATCTCGAGGAGCTCTATCACTTATGATAAGAAAGTAGTGGTCTAGTGTCAATAGTTTCGGAGTTAGGTTAGATCGTCTTTTGTTTTCACTTCGATCGTCTTTTCTTTTCCACCAATCTCTTCTATAGACTTTTTTTTACTTCAAAATTAAGTATGTTTTTAACTTGAGTAACTGCTTAGTGGGACCACTTCACCCCTGGAGAATATTAATATGTAGTCAACTCGTCCCAATGTCTAAACTGTCCCTGGTCCCAGTTTCGAGGGGGACGACTTCACCCCTAACCCCGAACACGGGTGAAACCGCGGGGCGCAGGTGCTTCTATTATAACACCAACATAGGGGGGACAAATGGGAGAATAGATTCCCACTTGTCCCCCCTCCGTGACAACTGGGAAAATAATTCCCAGCTGTCCCCCCGGGGGACAGGACTAGAGGGGACAGCTGGGAATAATCGGCGGGATCACTCCTACCTACTACGTGACGATAGGACGTCACAATATTTTCACGTTTAGGAGTTAAAGCGTTGAAGAGTTTGACTTTGCGGTTAATTTTTTGCCACGCTCGCGACTTTGTCAGCTTTTTTCGAACACCTACCTACTGCTGTCCAACAATCCACACTTAGACGGTCACCCATCGAAGTCCATCCCTGCCCCCAGATAATCTATCCAGTGGATGTCTGACAACAGTGGAAAATAACAAGCACTATACAGTATATTGCTGCTTTGACGTAACGTGGTTATTACCGTTAATACCTCAAAGCAGCAATGTACTGCATAGTGCCGTCATTTTCCACGGTTGTCATTGTCAGACGTCCACTAGATAGATAATCTGGGGCTGGTCGCCCGTTTAAGTGTGGATTTTCGCACCTTGGTAGGTAGGGTGTTGCGCACCCTTATTGTAAATATCTACACTGTATTTCCGTAACAAATTTTTGACAGGTACAATATCCACGTTTCAATATTTATTGTCAAACTTCCCTCTTTATTTTCGAACGACGATCAAAGTTTCCAAACCAGATCGCTGTTGCGAAATATTTCCTCGAAACAAAATGTTACGATAAATAAAACTGAGATGTGCAACGAAATATATTATTCTGTTTTATAAACTATGTAAGGAATAGGGCTGTCAATATAAAATAGGTATTTACCTCAACCTAAACAAGTTATAATTAATTACGGTACTAACTTCAAAATGGCACATTTTTGAAAGTGTTTACAATCTAGTCAAACAAAATGCCAGCCCTTAGTTAGGTACCTCTGCAGTTGAATCGAATGAAGTCCAACTCAAGATGGTTCATGGTGGCGTTTTAAATTAATTATTGATGACGTATATTTATTACTTATATACCAACCTACTAGCATACATGCATACGTACTCACTTGCGAACATTCACGTAAAAAACTAAGTATGATGATAATATAACTACCAGTTTTTGTGTTAATTTAAATTTCATAGTTTTTAATTACGCGATGTTTTATACTGATATTTAAATAATGCGATTAAAATCAATAAAATTAGTTTTATTTTATATTTCATATCGAAATTCGAACAGCTCCCCGTCAGCTCACGATAATAGAATAGCTTTAAAATGCTGCTACAGACGCCTCCATCGTAGTATTGACGTGAAGACAAAAATACAGAAACGCTGTTGATACTTATCCGAGGGCTAATAAAATACTTTAATCATGCAATTCACAGTGACAACCCTTTTTTTTTTTTTTTTTTTTTAAGTTGGAGAAATGAGCCTTATCCATCGTCCCACTGCTCCCGGGGGGGAGCAGCGAGGTTATGTGGGGCTCCCTGCTGGCCTTATGTTGGTGGGCGGCCAGAGGTTTACCCACTAAAACTCCACCGGTTCCTCGCACGCCCGGTGCGCCGGAGTCGTACTCATACTCTCTCACTCAACACGTGCGTACTCGTCCGCGCACCACAGTGACAACCCTGCTATTTTAACGTGAAAGTGTGTTGCGAATAGCAGGGAAATAAAAACTAGAATACGTTACGGTACCAGTGTTGATGGTTGTTGAAACATGAATTTTTAAACTTTAGTCTATATTTTATAAACGTTTACGGGAAACACCGCTACTAGTACGAGTACTAGCCTTTGGAAGTATATTTTCATTCCATTTCTTTATTAGATTATGGAGCTTAAATTTTTTGAATGAATAAATCCGTTGGAATATCGAAATTTGTTGTTCGAATCTACAAATACGAGAGAATAGGTTACAAAGGTGCTGCCCTGCTACATCTTGGACATCATAATCTACTGTATTCAGTGAGTTAATGGTCTATTATAATCTTTACAAATACCCTACCTATTACTAGTAAACATCCTGAATTCGAGGCTCGTGTATTACATGTTGAATAGTTCAAGGGATTAGCAACACGATGTCGTCGGAAACGCATATGGTCACATACGAATTTCGTCAGAAATCCCACAATGTCTGACGTTACGTCAAACACAACAACACGCAGTTCGGTAGGCATGGAAATTTACGGATAAAAAAAGTTTTAATAGGCAACAATGTGAATCACAAATGATCATTGCAACAACAACAAAAACCCATGAGTTTCTTGTGTGTTCTTCTCATTGAAGACACGGTAGTTTACTTTACGATTCTAAAGTGATTCCAAACAATAATCTGATATTATTAAAAAAAATAAACATATTGTGATTTCGATTTGTTGAAAGCTTAAAAAGTTGTTAAAAATATCAGCTTAAACATTCGTACCTCGAAGTAAGTAGTATGTCATTCGCTGCACATTTCCACAAAACCTTCAACACATCACTATAATTCTTAGTTTAACGGTGCACCGTCCCCTGTGGAGGCTAAACCGGAAAAGATAAACTTTGAACATAAATCTAGGTTGTCACGGCGATAAGCTCGTTTGCTTAGACCACCCTCCATCTGACTGTAGCGTACCTACCTATCAGACTACAATATTTTGTATCTAGATTAACATTGTATCTACAAATTTATATTCCTAGATGACCTGTCTGTGACGCAGATGGTTGCGGGTCCACTTTGCATTTCGGAACAAAATCTAAAATTATTTTTATCCAATCTTTTATTGTAGGGAATAATAAAAAAATCTGTGACCATCACACAGCGCCATCTAGCCCCATGATAAGCTGCTAAGCTTGTGTTACGGTGACTATATAGACAACGGATATACTACTTATGTTTTTTTTATAAATACATACATATAGTAGGTAGGTACATATATAAATAAATAAATAGGTATTGCACACAGTGCAATCTAGCCCCGCACTAAGCAATAAGCGTGGAGTATGGGTACTAGACAACTGATACACTACATTATTCTTTTATTTTGTAATTACATACATAATATGATATACTCGTATAAAAAGACACCCAGACCAGGTACAGATATATATTTTTAAGCATAAATATTTGCACCTGGCGGGAATCCAACGCAACCCTCCGCATCGCAGTCGTGCGTTCGCCTGACGCGCCACAGAGGTCTTCAAAATAATAAATGTATTACACAAACAACTCGCCTCAGATTACCTACCTTTTCTGTGTACAAGAGTTTTTGAGTATTGTATGAAACGATCGTCTTTTGTTTTCACTTCGATCGTTTTTTGTCTGTGTACCGTCTTTGGTTTCTGTTTCGATATTATTTTGTTTTTGTCTTCGTCGTTTAATATTATGTTTACGCTAAATCATATTTCGATAAAGCTATTCTATCCATGTGTAGCCATAAATAGCTACGAGTAGGTATGCTCGTCATATCCAAGTGATTGCTTTCTATTTCAAATATATACTATTGATATTGATAAAGTACCGCAAACTAAGTACCTACTAAGTCTGAACTATGTGAGGGACTTCAATCCTAAATTCAGGAATCAATTTGAAGTCGGTTTTACGAGTGAGTGGTTTTCTCTGCTTAGTAGCTGCTGTGTTTGAGCAAACTTCCTGCAATATAAGGCGAAATCGACGTTCAAAAATTGGTTTTGTCCAAATAGTAATTCATTAAATTGTTTCGTATCCGTATCCGTTAGCTAGTTACAATCTATGCTATGTAATAGCTAGTTAAGTTACGATTAGACTAGATGGCGTTGTGTGATGATCAAAAGTATAAAGTACCATAAATCATCTCGTGAACTATAAAAAACATGTGGTTTGAGCACACTTGGCGCAGAGAACGGAAGGTTTCAGGTCCAATTCCAAGTTCCATTGAATATTTGAACAAAACGCATTTTTTCTGTAAATGTTGGTACGTATTCAACTAAAAAAACATTTTTTTAAATTACATGAAATACTCTTCTTCTTATTCTTTTCGCGTAGTGATGTGGCTCATAAATTTTCCGGTCGTCCTTTTTTTTTACGTGGGTAATGCGCCCTATGCACCGTCAGGCCACTCTCGCGGCCCGGTGTGTAAACTAAATCCCCACAGTGTCCCTCGCTCCGCAAGTGTCGAGACCAGCGGGAATTCCTTGCGGACTACATCTACCAACCCCGACAGCGGCTACCTTTTCAGGCCCCATCTCTGTCCCGAAGGACAATCCCTCTCCGAGAGGCGCGGACATGCCACCATCGGGGCCCCCAAAGCCGGTGGTAAACTCCCCCCCCCCCCCCCCGAGTTCACCACCAAGAGCCGAGGTGATTTTTATAGTGATTACGCTGACGCGAACTTACGCCAACCATGCCCTGCGAAAAACCGCGACATGTTTTTATTATAGTAGTTGTCTTATACGCAAAGGCCTCTAACTTGACCTAACGACTGAGATAACAACAGGGACCAACCAGGCTTGCCTTCCGAGCTCTTGAAAGTTAGATAACTCCCCATTAATATATACTAAAAATTTAGAAATACGTCACAGTGTAAATACATCCAGTAGGTAACCGGTAACAAGCATGTTCCTAATGAATATAACTATGACGCTCAACCCCTACTGTCTTGGGAGACGTAGACGCTGTGTAATTGTCACAGTATAGTTTATTTATTACCTTTGTAAATTATATTAATGTAGTTTAGTTCTAGAATAGAAATTAATTGCAGTTTGTTGAATAATACCTTTAGATAAATAAGCTTTATTTACAATAATGTTAATAATAAACTCTCTATAATATTCCTCCATATTTCGTGCAAATAAATGACATTCAATTATTCATTCATAATTAATTAATTAGTTCAAAAATAGCAAATCACGACCTGCATTAAACTGAACTATATTAAGGTAATATTTTGTGGTAATGTTGTTGTCTTCGTTAAATAATTGAGTTCGATATTTTTGTTAAGTTGTTTAAATTACGAAAAATAAACTACACTGCCTGCGTGAAATGCGTGATATTTTTTTATTTTTATTTGGGCAGGTATTTGTTGAGTTTTAATTTAGCTTATTTCATTTTTGTTGTTATTTATATCATATTATTGTGCGTAGATAAAACATTGTATGTAACTCGTCGTAATCTGTATTAAATCAGTTTCATAAACTACCAATTTGGTTTTGAGTAATTGTTATTTATTTTGAAAAAAATTGTCAAAGCTGTAATGTGTTTAATACCTTTTTGTAAACTGATTAAAATATATATAAAAATACAAGAGTTTTTTAATTTGCCTAGTGATTTAAATACCTTATAGTTTGATCCTTCATATCCTATATCCTTCATCAAGGTATTTTAGATGGTTATTTAGTAAAACCACTCAAGTTTTTAATAAAATATGGTCTTAATAGGCCTAAAATGACTGGAGATAACAAATTTCATCCGAAACTTAATTAAGGAAACTTTTATTACTCATTTAAGAGTAACCTCTAATACCTAAAGAGCGCTATAACAAATTTTCAGACACCGTTTTACTATAAAGACATTTTGCCGATTAAATTTTTAAGAGAGTACTGAACGGGATTAAGTCGAAATCTTGAACGGAAGATTTAGGGAGGAGCCATATCAGTTTGAAATGATTCACAGTATAATGGGCCGGGTCCAGACCGGTTTAATGTAAATCATCCCTTAGCCTCTTTTGTCTTGTAAGTGAAGACGTCATTCCAACAGTACATAGAAGAAAGAGTATGGAAACTGCACACACACCCGTTTACACTCGTCGTGGCTTATTAAGGCTGTTTATTTTTCGCAAAAAGACAAAGTTCGATTCCTGGCCTGGGTAATACATTTTTGAAAAAACTATTAATGTATTTCGTAATTTGCTTTTATTGCTCAAAGCATATTTATTAGAAATATTTTAAAATATTTCTTATACCTAATACTATTAATGTTTTTAGCAAAATCGGGAACGGAACTCCTTTCAGCATTTTTTGCTATATCTTATAGTTTAGGATATCCCCCTGAAAGCCCTTTGAAATGGTTCACTCTGTATAAATACCTATGAAATTGTAACTATAGTTTAATGGCAATTGAGATGTAAGTTTAATAACATTTGTTTAAAGCAATTATTATTGTTAAATAAAAGTCCGAGCTCGTTCTCGTAAGAATATAGGTATTAAAAGTTGCCTATAATTATGTTTAACCACATCGCTATCTGCATACTAAATTTCTATGGAATCGATTAATTACATATCTTTTACGTGAATAAAGTAACAATCACCCTCACTTACACACAAACTTTCACATTGTTTGTTTATTTTCTTGGATGTTTGTGATTAAATCGTACAAAAACTACTTAACTGACGATAGTTATCGATCAAAATCTCGGATTGGGACTTAAAAGGGTGAAACCACAAGGCGCTGCTAGTTTATAATACGAGTAGAATAGTCGTCTATGTAAACAGTCGACCGATAGTTTACAAATGGAACCAGACGAAGATAAATGACGGGATCAATGACGCCTATTTGTAAGACTAGCAAAACGGCAATATCCCGGTCTTAAATGATATAACTGCCGATGTTAGACCTACCCTTCACTACGGCATCGGGCGCATAGGCACGAGGCTTGCTTAGCGCCTAGAGGCTAGCGAGTCACCTAGCGGGTCACGTGACATAAAACCAACCAACAGCCCTAGACAACATTGACAAAATTGACATAAGTTCTCGAAAAATCACGTGACCTTTCGCGAACTTACATGAAATTGACATTTCATACAGAAAAATGTGTCGTTAGGCGATTTCGTTATTCGATAAGAATGTTGCTGTTTGTTTACTTACTTAGTTGCCTAGCTAATCGCTTGGCGTACATCGAAGTAAACAAAACGGTAGTCTCGCTAGGCAACTCGCTAGCCTCCTGCCAATGCGGCCGTAGCCTAGCAGTAAAGCAAAATTGCCTAGTTTACTATGAATTGGAATTTCGTAAAGCAACCGTGTGTAAATGCTCTAAGCCATCCACATGTTTGGAATACATAATGGTATCTATAGTACCTACGCAACTCTGTTGCTAATGATTTTCAATCGAATGAATTGAAATTGTTTAGCTTTATTAAGCTTTACTGAATAAACGGTAATCATGTCATTCTGATGGGACTCTGTTGACACTTTAACTTTACAAACTTGTTTTTCTCGGGTTGAATAGACAACCCGAGAAAAATAAGTTTGTAAAGCTTCCTCTGACAGAGGGCTGAAAGAGCGCCGAACGACTGTAACTGTCAAATTGTAAAGTCGTAATCGCGAAAAACAACAATTTAAATAGTTTTAATCGAGATTTGTTAACAACAAAGTTATATAATCAACAAGTTGGTGTAGTTTTGCATTACAATGCAAAACTACACCAACTATGAAACTTTAGATGAGAAATGTCTATGAAACTTAAATACCTGAATATATCTCAATAAGCGCTCACCTGGATGATACAAATGCATATGAGATGATTAAATTAATTTTAATTAATAAAATGAAGTCAAGACCAATATAAATTTTAAACATTGCCTAATTATAGATATTATATTGTACGCCCAGTGTTATGAACTGTTATATGCAACGAACTTGAATATAGGTATATGGAAGTAGCATTCCTTTGAAAAAATGTTCCACGCAAACGGTGCTTGCGGGGCCTAAAACCATGATTCGACCGCCAGTCCGTCACTAAAGATCGTCCACCATTGGTCAAATATCCAAAAGTCGATCATACGTAATACTGTACGGAACATGTCAGTGTGTGTTTTTGCTGCTGTGTGACTGTGAAATATGTTTAATATAGAAGTTTGATCTCCATTCTATTTATTCCTCGTAGGTTAAGTATATGACTAGTTATAGTATTGTCATCGGTTTATGTACTGGACAGAATTTACGTGGGTTAGACCGCGTAATACTGAAACTTTTAATTACAATCCAGTAGTCTAATACATACTTAATGTTAAAAAGAAGAAAGAGTTATTTGTTTGTTTGTAATGAATAGCCTCCGAAGCTACTGGACGACTTGCACATAATTTGAACCCGATATATTCACGCTGGTGCAGTTATACCAATCGTTGTGAGTAAAAGTAAAAGAACATTAACGTGGAGTAAGGTCGGAGTAGTGAAAGCATGCTTTGTCTTTTTCCTTGACAAGAACTTTCAAAGTTGACATACAGAAATAATTCGTGGTAAAATTACTCCCACCTTAAACCACATTTATAAATAAGGCTAAAAGTGACTGAAGTGACGTTCTGAAGTATATTTCGTTACGCAACTTGAGCAGCAGCTGTTATAATTGGACTTTTACTAATAATAAAATTCCTAATTAGTATATTAAAATTGAATCAAGGCTAGATGGCGTTTCTTTACGCAGTGTCCTTCCTGTACGTACAAACTTCCTACAAATCCACTATCTTCGTCTAAGTAACAATCAGAGACCTTTGGGTCTCATGAATATTGATAGGTAGCCGTGTACAGAGTGCTTGCCTAGTGGAAACTGAACTAACATCGAGTAAGACGGTTAGGACTGCATGAGTATTCAAAAGGTGAAGAAAAACGTCGTGAGAAAACCGATACTTGAGTACGTACTGGTTTTAATATTATTAATAAGCTTTTTGAGATTTTATGCCCTCTTTGAATAAATATTAAAAGTCTTATACAGTAGAGCGTCGATTATCCGAACTAATTGGGGGACACGAGTGTACGGAAAACCGGATAATCGAACTGAATAGATACTATTATGTGCGAATCTACCAATAAAAGAACATTTTTAAAACAAATCTGTTTTATTTATTACACTGATAGTATTCAGTATAATAAATAAAGTTAAGTTAGGTACATTACTTTCTTCTAAAAAAACTGCATCAAAATCTGTTGCGTAATTTTAAGAATCTAAGCATGTATACAAAAGACAGACAGACAGAGAGGACTTTGTTTTATACTATATAACTAGCTACGCCCTGCAGTTTTACCCGTGTAAATCCCGATCTAGCGGGAATATCAGGAGGTGTTTTACATATTATAAACTTTTCCATTGAAAAAACCTCATCCAAATTAATATTTTCTTATGAGTTCATTAGGGAATTGTCAGCGCGTTTTGTCGAGGCGTCTGGTGACCGCAGGGATGGCGGCTTCTTGTCCCAGCGGATAAGTTTAGCTATCCAGCGTGGGAACGCCGCCCGCATCTTGGGCACTATGCTGCGAGAGGGAGGTGCTGACAATTTCCTTTTGTTAAAGTTTTAAGTTTATTTTTGTGTTTTGTTGTTTATATTATGAGTTCTTACGAATTATGAGTTCCAAAACTCATAACCCTCTGTGACATGTATAAACCACGCAATTAAGACCCGGGGAATTATTTAATTATTATAAATTATCATATTCCACAAACAGACAGTAACTGCTAACATCCTACAATTATTTTAAACTAATAAATTCACACAAAGATGGTGTAGTGCATATTATTGTATATGATTTAAAATAACATTCAAAGAAAAAATAGGAATGACGAGCACTTTTACGTATAATATTCGTGCGATAAAAGAGGATGGTGAACTGAGTTCGGTTAAGCGGTCGTTCGGTTAATAGACGTTCGAGTAATCGACGTTCGGATACTCGACGTTCTACTTTACATAAAATTTTCGTGTCACAGTATTGGTTATCATACTCCTCCAAAACGGCTAAACCGAATTTCATGAAATTTAAATGCATATTCAGTAGCTTTGAGATAAGACTACTTTTTATTTTTCTTACCCCTAGGTGAGAAGGATTGTCCACTCCTAACATTTTATTTGTGGACCGATTTGGATGAAAATTGTCATAGGGATAGTTTAAGAAATGGAGAGTAACATTTCGATCCTGAAATTCCTGCGAGATTGCGACGCGCGGGACGCAGCTAGTATTAAAAAATAACGTATTAAAATTCTCCAGAAATCGGACAATGTTCGACATGGAAACGTATTTTATCATTTTCTTCTCTAAACATGTGCCCGTAATCATTAAAACTTATACAATATATGGGACTAGGGCCGGTTTGCATAATCTAGGTATTAGATATTCACACTGGTATTTTAGTAGTTTATGTGTTTGGTTTCGTATTAATTAATAGGTTTTAATTACAAACCGTGCGAAGCGCTGCAACCGGGAACCTCGCTCGAATGATTATTACAGACAGATATGTTAGGTTAGATCGGTTAGAAATTGGTAACGCGAGGGTGCTTATTTATCGCTTTACTTTAACAGAGTTAAGCTAGCTTTTAGAGCTTTTAAATGGGAAAATGGTTGTTTAAATCTATTAACTTCAGAAGTGGCAGCATTGGACATGTAATGAAGCTAGGTATATTACTAGAATCTAGAATTCTTACGTAGAACTAATACTAATTCTATTAGTGTTTTCGAAAAGGGACAGCATGCTCAATGTAGTGGAACACTTAAGCCGTGTTTTAATTACGGAACTAGAGTCGCAAAAGTTATAGTCAACAGCGTTTTTTGATAAAACTAGTGTCAAATATCTTTTTTGGGAAGTTTACTACAACTTTCGCGACACTTATTTTCGTAGTAAAAACCCGGCTTAAGTTCTACGTGATCATTCTAGTTGACACGACAAAGTTATTTTGAATTTCAGTGTCATTATCAAAGATCTTGAATTGTTTCTTGGTTATTTTCACCATTTGATAAAAAAGAAAAATTGTAAATGTTTCTCGTATTTGTATGCTAAAGGTAAGCGTCCACTTTTCAGCATCGGACGCATGGGACGCATTGCATCAAAGGGATCGTGATATTATTTGTATAGAAAATTACAACAAGTAAATATAATTTTTAATAAAAAAACGGGTATATTGTTGTCTAGTCACCGTAACACAAGCTTAGCAGCTTACCATGGGGCTAGATGGCGCTGTGTTGGTGACAATTTTTTATTTTTAAATCTGGGTGTGTTTCTATAAATAATAATAGGTAGTTTTTTTTAATTTATATTAAAAAATCTATCTCTACTAAAAAAACTGCATCTAAATCTGTTGCGTAGTTTTAAGAATTTAAGCATACAAATAAACAGACAGACAGAGGAAACACCTTTGTTTTAACTAGCTACGCCCCGTGGTTTATCAATGTAAATCACATGATTATTGGTACAAAAAAGAAACAAAAAACGAACCCCATGAGTTTCTTGTGTCTTCTTCTTATTGGAGGTCGCGTTCCGAAAACCACGATAGTTTACTTGACATTTCTAAAAAAATATGCAATTAATATTACAATGAATAAAAATATTTTTATATTAACTAATATTAAATAACTAATATTAACCGGACGGGCTGGCGACGCACTGTGGAGGCCCTCTGCCCCATCTAGGGGACTTAGGACTTTAAGTCAAGTAAGTAAGTAAGTAAGTAAGTAAGTAAGTAATATTAACTTTTCTATTGAATCACTCTGTCTATTGAAAAAGCCGCATTCAATTGATATTTGTTGTCAAAAGAATACATTTAAAAAAATACACTAACTCTATTATAACTCATCATAACCCATTGTAACATGGTTAAAAAGTGGAGGTAAGAAAATTTTATTGTATAAATCACGCAATTAAGACCCGGAAATATTTAATTATGAGAAAATATCATATTTCACAAACAGACACAAACTACCTACTTACATCCTAAAATTATTATAAACTAATAAATTCCCATTCAGTATCATTGTTTGGTTACCGTAGCCCGCCGTTTCCGGTGGCTCATTTCCGACGGAAGGAAACCCGATCCACGTCCGGTGTCGGGATTTCTTGGAATACCTGCGTTTTAGCCACGTTCATCGAAAATAGATTTCAAATAAATTTTCTTATTTTTACCGATTTGTGAAAAAAAACGAAGGTTTTTTGATTGAATTGAAGCTTTGAAGTTTATTTGTTGATTTCAAGGGATACCTTTGAAATATATTTTGGCGTTGAAATTTTTCTTGTTTTTGTGATCGGGTAGGTATTAGAGAAACTGTGACACTTGCTTGTAGTTTGGTAGCGAGAAAATTCTACAAAATGGTCAATTTTTTTTTTAAGTAAAAATGTTTTCAATTAAAGAAATACCTTTAATTGAAAACTTTTTTGTGGGTACGCTAATAAAAAAATGGATAAAACTATTGAATTTAGCTACACTTCAAGCTTAGGAGGCTTGTGAACAAAAATGTAACGGCTCACTTACGACCTATAGGCAAGTTTATTAAGGCGGCGATAGATGATAAGCAACGGTCCTTGTCCTATTGCATATAAATGAGCGAGATGGAATTGCGTGAAAATCTACAATTTCTCGTAAAATCAATAATTAACGAAGATTAAAATAATATTTTGAAAAAATGCGATGAAGGGGTTCTAGGTATTGTATTTTCTAATATTATGATACATATAAGAAAATATAGCGGTTAAGGATTTAGAAGAAAAATTGATTTATTTTGTAAAACAGGGGTAACTTTGCCTGTATAATAGTTGTATTTAAAGTTATTTTTTATTGTTTTTGAAATAAAGGGGACACTTCTTGTATCATGTACAATAACATAATACATTGTTTAAAGATCTATTTGATACCGGTTATGAATAAAACTATTCAATCGGAAGGGATTTCACATGAGTCGCGTCCTTAAAACACCTTATTTACATTTTCCATGCCTTTAATATTCGCGTGTAAAGTTGAGATTTTTTTTATTTAATAAAAATAACAAAAAAAAACACATTTTGTTTTTCTGCTGATCAGTTAAAAACCTTATTTATCTACCCACCGCACTTATTCGCCCACCGTGCCACGGAGGTCGTCACAGTAATCTAAAGATACCAGTAAAATATAGGCTAAGTATGCTAACTCTATTATACTTAGCCTATGTTCCTTCTTACTAGGAAATATCAGACTGTGTCATTTTCAGTTCCAATTGAAAACCGACATACAGACTACAGACGTCATTCCATTGGCAATTTTCAGGCGCACAAACAACGTAGAAAACCTCTGTAATCTTATTTTCACCGAACTAGTTTGTACCGAATCAGGCGACCTATTCCACTCCGTTCAGAATTTTGTTGTGTAGTTTGAACTATGTCTAACTGGATAATACTCACGAAAGTTTCACAAAACTTATTTTTGTATCACTCGTTGCACTCAGGCGAATGAAATAATTCGTTATCTGCTGATTTTGGTTCGATGTCGGACTTCCGCGGCGAGTGGTTGATACCTCTTGTTGCGGTCATGTGATTCATAAAGGAAAATTACAGAAATCGAATGAGAACCAGTAGAAATCGAGATGTAAAAGTAGAAACCCTGAGTTCTTGATATACTGTGATTGCGCCATTATAGAATGCGCGGCTATTCAAGTTATCGTGATGAATGTAGGTACTTAATTTTAAATAACTGTAACTTTTGAAGGGCCATATTTCTTTGTAAATTTTAGACTTGCACACTTTCCCACAAAAGTTTTAATTAGTTATTGATTATCAACTTATGTTAACAGTTATCAACGTTTAAGAGAAATTAAAAATTAAGTGAAACTTTGTCCAATGAAACAAATGTCAATAATTTGCATTATAGTATTCAAATGTAGTAGGTATGGGCTTGTATACTTTTAATCGGGTACCTGTTATTTTTTGCAGGCTTGTTTTAAGGATGTGGGCCCAATAAATAATCCAAGTTTGTGACCTCGAGCGCCGAACGCAACTACGTCAAAAATCAAAAAAACTGCAAAAATATCGACTCGTTGCACTCAGGCGAATGAAATAATTCGTTATCTGCTGATTTTGGTTCGATGTCGGACTTCCGCGGCGAGTGGTTGATACCTCTTGTTGCGGTCATGTGATTCATAAAGGAAAATTACAGAAATCGAATGAGAACCAGTAGAAATCGAGATGTAAAAGTAGAAACCCTGAGTTCTTGATATACTGTGATTGCGCCATTATAGAATGCGCGGCTATTCAAGTTATCGTGATGAATGTAGGTACTTAATTTTAAATAACTGTAACTTTTGAAGGGCCATATTTCTTTGTAAATTTTAGACTTGCACACTTTCCCACAAAAGTTTTAATTAGTTATTGATTATCAACTTATGTTAACAGTTATCAACGTTTAAGAGAAATTAAAAATTAAGTGAAACTTTGTCCAATGAAACAAATGTCAATAATTTGGCAGTATAGTATTCAAATGTAGTAGGTATGGGCTTGTATACTTTTAATCGGGTACCTGTTATTTTTTGCAGGCTTGTTTTAAGGATGTGGGCCCAATAAATAATCCAAGTTTGTGACCTCGAGCGCCGAACGCAACTACGTCAAAAATCAAAAAAACTGCAAAAATATCGACCATTCTTTAAATTTTGGCGATTATAACCCTAAAGAACTAGTTTTTGATAGTACTTTCTCTCAGAAAAGGAGACTTCATTGTCTGTAATATGAGGCTAGAGTAGTCTGTGTAGACCCAATAGTTTTCGAGAAATATCAAAAATATACCCCCGCCTCGCCTATCAACTAATCATAATATAATTTTTTTGAACTTTGCAATTTTTAGTAGTATTTTAGAAATCACTCGAACAACTCCAGCGGCGGAATGAAGTTCCAATCACGGTTGTTTTTGTGCTTACAGACTGGTGAGCATTCAATCCTGCTTTTTAGCAGCTGCAAGCGTTCCCATAACCCTTCGTTCAACCGCAAGAAATCATCCTTTGAACGGCTGTTAACCAAGTTTAAATCGGTGTAGATCTTAAATACTATCATTTATACTTAAAGAAATGCTTTTCCAAAAATTTCGCACCCGACAGGACTTGCAGGTTCAAGTCCTGTCGGGTGCGAAATTTTTGGAAAAGCATTTCTTTAAGTATAGTTATCCAAGTGAAGAAAACACTTTAAAATATAACAAAAACCGGTACTATCATTTAATAAAAATATATAGAAAAAAACTAGTATAGTTTTTTAAATATCTATTCAACGATACCCCACTCGACATAGTCGGTCCACTTTTATTTTTCTCTGTTAAACAATATGGGGCGCCTGGTGGTCGCCATTTTGTTTTTATTTTTATTCCACCTAACTATGAACTATTACTTTAATTAGCCGTTTGAACCTTAATTAAAGAAATCCATCAAGTCGTTTGGAAGATACGAGCTGAGGAAGAATATTACAAACATAAAGATATGCGAAAAACATAACCCTTTCCTTGCTGCCGGGTAAAATTATAAAACAAAATCAAAGCAACATCGTTCCGCTCCCTGTCGATGTTGATGATGACCACTCAGCGTTGCTGGAGGTAGTCCAATATACCGTGAAATGCGTTTTTCGTGTTTTCGCCTCGCATTGAAAAGTTTTGTAGGCAATTGGATATATTTAGTTCAGGAATTCGTTTTGTTTTGCTTTAAAAGTTGTGTGTTGTTAAGTTGTACAATTGTGCATAGTAAATGTTGGAGAGTTTATTTTTTATAATATATAGGAGTTCATTATTTTATTAGGTAGGTAAATCTATTCTAGCCGTTAGCAAGCAAGCATCTTGCTATAAATGTCTACTTTAGGAATTCAGTCAGCAGCTGCAATCAAGAGTACAATTTTCGATCAATTACCACATACTCGTATACATGCGTAACGGGTAAGCCCTTTTAATCCGAAAGGGGGTTGTTCAAGACGTCTAGGCGAACAAATTTTGTTCTACGACTTTTGTAAATTCGCAGTACTTTTCGAAAAATTTAGGTGTAAACTTTACTTAAAAATCAGCTGTTTTTGAGAGTTCATTACATTTATTTTCAAAAGCAGCTGTTTTTTCAGTGAAACATAATCTCAAAATTTTCAAAAAAAAAAAGTTTGAATTTTTAAAAGTCGTAAAATAAAAGGTGTTCGCCTAGACGTCTAGAACAACCCCCTTTCGGATTAAAAGGGCATACCTGTTACAAATTGTATAATTAGAAATAATTAATATTAAGATTTTATCACCTTTTTCACAAGATTTTGAGTGATAATGTTGATTAATTCAAATATAACGCATTCCCAATATGCCGCGATCGGGCGGAGACGCCATAGTCGTAGACATTGTTTCCCATGTAACCAGCCGGTTTTCGTAAGATGTGACTGTACCATCGTAAGCTACATTCTTGTAATTTATTTGCAATGTCTCGAGCATGAAGGCTGACCCTGATGTGAATGCGGAAGTTTCTGGAGCGGTCATATCTCTTTACTCCCCACATCCAGTACAGCATCTTCTTAGCCATGATACGTAGCTCCTGCTTCAAAATTATAGGTTCGTCTTTACTATAAACTGGCCTTACAAGTCTCTGTACTAAGCCTAGTATTTAAATATCAGCACAAATTGTGAATTAAATCAATACCAATCAGAGCGTTTGTACAGACATTATGTAAATGGACTGAAGGGCGAGTTGAAAAGTTTTATTATTAAGGAACGAAACAGACTGCAGATTTTATGAAACCGTCAGATAGTTGTCTTTGAAAGCGAACAAAACAAGTCAAAGAGTTTGATGTTGCATTCAAAATGAAGTGAGTACCTAATTAGCTCGTTCTTCTCGTTATAGTTTCGCTTTGCATTATGGTTTAAGATATTTATTTCTCAAAAAAGAATTTACAATTCACTTACATTGAGAATTATTAATCTAAACAAAATTTTTATCTGCTAGGCATACAAACTATTAATTTAAATAAAAGTGGGTATATTTCAAAAGTGTTGCAATGAATCGATCGCAGTCCAATATCCGGAGACCAAACTCCTTGTTCAGTTGACAGTGGCGCTAGTTGCTACGTCAAACTTTTCTTCAAGTACTCTAATTGCTTAGTTTCACTCTTTGTCCGCAAACCAAATTAGCTGTTTTTTTTGTTGTAAGGAAGTGGATGGGCAACAAAGATATATGGAAATCACTATGCACTAGATGTGACTTTATTTTTGTAGGTGAACGCATTTATTTGTGACATAGTATTTAAGTAATTTTTTATATGTTGTAATTGATTTAGATTGTTTTATGTCTTTTGGTAATTTATTATATAAAATAGCTCCCTCCTGAAATATTGATTTTTTAGCGTAGTTTGTCCGACCGAATTTTATTTTTATGTTATTTGCATTTCGAAGTTTCTTTTTTTGATATTGACAGTTTTTTGTGAATGTAATTTGTGTGTGTAGGTCTTTAGCCAGAATTTTACGAATTAAAATACAAGTACTATAGGTATATGATTGTATTATACTGTAAATTTTGGTTTCTTTATATATTTTGTTTGTTGATGTGTAGTAGTCGTAATGGAATAATGCTTTAATAATTTTATTTTGTGCTGTTTGAAGTTTTATTAAGTTTGATTTGGCGGCAGTGCCCCACACTTCTATCAAATAATCGATGTGCGGTTTTATCAGCGAATTGTAAATAGTATATTTTACGTATCGAGGCAAACATCGCCCTATATTTCTAATCATACCAGCTAATGACGTGAGTTTTCTTTCGATTTTATTTATGTGTGGTAGCCATGATAGTTTGTTGTCTAGAATCAAACCGAGATATTTTTCTTGTTCTACTAGGTTTAAATTTTGGTTTTGTAGTTGTAGCGGCTTAAACTTTTTAATTTTTTTGTTTTTTGCTTTAAAAATTATATAATTCGTTTTGGATACATTTATAGTCAGAAGATTACATTGGAACCATAGGTTAAGCTTGTTTAGGTCATCTTGAGCGTCGAATATAATATCGTTTATGCAGTTACCGAAATAGAAAAGGCTAGTATCATCAGCGTACAGCGATATGTCGCCTTTTAACCCTACTTTTTCGATACTGTTTATATAAATCAGAAACAACAAAGGGCCAAGTATTGATCCCTGAGGTACTCCATAAGTAATTATTTTAGGAACGCTGTAAGAATCACCCACTTTTACAATTTGTGTTCGATTCGTAAGGTATGATTCAAAGATCTCGAGGGCAGTTTCAGTGATACCTATCGATTTCAACTTTTGAAGCAACAGTTTATGGCTGACCGTATCGAATGCTTTTTTTAAATCGATAAATACCCCTAGAACTATTTGTTTTTCATCTATATGTTTTTTAATTTTAGTAACGATATCTATTGTAGCCGAAAGTGTATTAGATTTGCGTCTAAATCCGTATTGTTTCCTATATAAAAAGTTTCGAGAAATTAGGTACGATTCCAGTCTGTTGTACAATATCCGCTCGAAAACTTTTGATAATACTGGTAAAACTGAGATTGGTCTATAGTTTCCAGCCTCGAGTTTGCTTCCTGACTTCAAAATTGGCGTAATTTTAGCAACCTTCAGACTATCTGGAAACAAACCTTTGTCTAAGCATTTATTAATACATAACGTTAGCTCATCGAGTATTAGGTCTTTTACGCATTTAAGTATTTTTGCTGTTACTCGATCTATTCCAGAACTTGTGTTATTGTTTAGGTTATTAATAATTTTTACCACTTCATCATTTGTAGCTGGAATGAGCTTTGTTAGAGTGAGGGTCGTTTTTGCACATGTTACATTAGTGTCAAAGGAATGGGTTTTAGGGATTTGGTTTGCTAGTACAGATCCAATATTCGAGAAGAATGTATTGAAAGTTTCGCAAATTTCCATCTCATCTGTTGTTGATCCGGTTTCAGTTTTAAGTTTATGTATGGTTGTGGACTCCTTTATTTTGTTTCTAGATAATTCATTAATTAGTGTCCACATCTTCGCTGGCTTTTTTTTACATTCACTGAAAGCCTTTAAGTAATATTGTTTTTTCGTATTTTGTATTATTTCTATTACTTCGTTTCTTTTATTTTTAAACGCCTCTTCCTTTATTTTGTCGTTAGGGTTTTTCTTATAGTCCACATACGCAATGTTTCTATTGTTTATCTCGTTAATTATAGTCTTATTTATCCAATCTTTTTGTGGAGTATTTAATATCTTAATTTTCGTTATTTCGCTCTTTTTCATACATGATATAAGTCTTTTTTCTAAATTGTAGTATGTATAGTCACTTTCTCTATTATTATGGTTTGTTTCTTCCATAGTTTTATATAATAAATTGTAATCTATAGCTTTGTATTGTACTTTCTCTGGTGGCTTATGGTGATATCTTTTTATTTCAAAATATATTTGCTTATGGTCAGATAGTGAAGAGTTTATAAGGGCGAAGTGGAACTTTTCTTTTACAAGATTAGTACTCACATGATCAATAATAGTTTTAGAAGAATCTCTTGTGCAGTACTCTTTTGTCATTTTATTTATAACTTTGTATCCGTTTACTTTTAGCGTTTGTTTATACATATCGATATAATTATCACCTTTTTTAAGTAGATTAAAGTTCAGGTCACCGAAAACTAGTCCTCTTTTTTTTGTTGCTAGCTGGTCCGAAAATATTTCCAGAAAGTTTGGAACATTACCTCCTGGTCTGTAAACTACTCCAACATCTATGCAAAAGTTTTTCATGTGGATCCATAGGTAGTGCATTAATATCTATATTCGTAGATTTTTCCTTTCGAATGGACCGGGCAGTTAGTTTTAACATTTTTTTTTTTTAGTTTTCGTGATCGATTATAGTGCCCGTTTGTGAAAGTGACGTTTTGCGAAAGTAACACTGTGCGAAAGTGACTAAATTTTGTTTTTTTGCCACCTGCCATCTGTTTTGTCATCTGAAGTCGGGCAGTTTTATTGAATACTGGCTTCTGCCCGCGGCTTCGCCCGCATTTAGGAAATAGTACTGTTTGTATATCAATAATTATGTCTATCGATTAAGATAATAAAAAGGTTAAAAATTGGATTCAAAATCAGCATAGGACCTATCCAGGTTCAGCATAGGATCAGCCTAGGTTCAACATTGGATCAGCATAGGATCAGCCTAGGTTCAGTATAGAATCGGCATAGTATTAGCATAGGTTCAGCATAGGATCAGCCTAGGTTCAACATAGGATCAGGATAAGATCGGCATAAGATCTGCATAGGTTCTGCATAGGATCGCCATAGGACCAGCATAGGATTAGCATAGGATCGGCATAAGATCAGCGTAGGATCAGCCTAGGTTAAACATAGAATCGCCTATGTTTAACCTAAAAACTTTTAAGTGCCTCACCTACGACTCCATAGCAATCTCTGTGTTAAATTTCAAGTTTGTATGTCAAGCAGTGAACCAATTTTCATTCAGATTTTCTTCCCCAATTTAACACCCTTAGGGACTGAATTTCTAAAAAAAACTTTTTAGTGCTTCATTTACGACCCCACAGTAATCTATGTGTTAAATTTCAAGTTTGTAGCTCAAGCGACTTAGAAGTTGCATACAAACGTTTTCCCCCCCTTTCCCCCCTTAGTGGGGTGGAATTTCGGAAAATCCTCTCTTATCTTGACGCCTTCATCACATATCGGACACACCCTCCAAATTTCAGCTCTCTACTACCAGCGGTTTAGGCTGTGCGTTGATCCCTTAGTGAGTCAGTCAGTCACTCAGGACAAAGAGTTTTATATTTATACTAGCTGCGCCCCGCGGTTTCACCCGCGTAAGTCCCGTTCCCGTTTCAGTTCCCGCGGGATCAAAAGTATTTTATGTCCTTCTCCTGGTTCTAAGCTATCTCCCCACCAATTTTCAGACAAATCGATTTAGCCGTTCTTGAGTTATAAATGGTGTAACTAACACGACTTTCTTTTATAAATATAGATATGGAACAAAACAGATAAGTCGGTGGTACTGTATGTAAATGATTTTTTTAAAGTCGGGCTTAAAATTTTAAAATATGTTATTACCATATCTGTTTTAGGTAAGTACATACATATTATATATCATTTAAAAACATTAATTACATTATATAAATATTAATACATTCCATGTTGTCTTGTCCATCCAAAGGTTGTCTGGAAGAGATCGCTTTATTTATTTATTTATTTTATTTTTATTTAACAGGAAAACATACAGTTATACATGACAGCTTACAACACTAAAAAGATAACTAAAAACCATTACATGTTTTCACATATACAAGACTAAATACAACAAAAATACACGCCTGGCCTTGCAATGATGTAAGATGATGATCAGTGACCAATGATGATTCAATTATCGATTAAACGAAGATTTTTAAACTACACACTAAAAAATATTGTCCCAACATCTAAATTGAGTCGGATGACGAGCCATCGACCGATTGAAAAATCGTTTGATCTCTGACCACCCTAAATCTTTGTTACTTATTGAGAGTTCTTTGTTTGGGTAATCGATTTGTTTAAGTTTCAACCGTTTTCAGGAATAATTATAATAATACCTAACTTCCATTAAACATTTTAGCTTTAGAAACGTCAATGGGAAAGGACTTTTTATTTGTCAACTACGTGGGAATTTCAACCAAAAAGTACTTAAACAAAGAGCTGCCATTTATAAATAAATAAATGAGCTTTTTGTTTACATTTTTGATAAAAGATTCTGAAAAAGGGATGGTCTCAGTTCAGTTTACATAGGAGCAAATTTAGTTGTTAATAAAATTAGATTTCCTATGAAATGAAGCATTTCAAATTATAATATCACCTACTTTATTAGGTAGGCTACTTACCTATAACGTGAACCAATAACCGTCAACTGGGTAATAATGTGGTTCATTCAATCGGCACTAACTAATGAGATCACCCTAAGGAAGCGATTGTACATGATAATATTATCATGATGTCAATATTATCATCTTAGATTATCATTGACTGTGAGTATTCTAACAACAATGTTCGAATTGTGTTCCGACTTTCGACGACGATTAGAACTGATGAATCTAGGCCGTCTGAGCCTCCCCGCGCGGTAGCGGATAAACTTCTTGGTACCGAGGAGAGTTGATTGATTGATTGATTGATTAATACTTTATTGCAACACACGATTAAATAATTACAATAACAAAAAAGGAAATAAACAACATAAAAATAGGTGGTACAATGGGCGGCCTTATCGCTTAAAGTGATCTCTTCCAGGCAACCTTTGGATGGACAAGAAGCAAAGAAAGAGGAAAAGGTAGGATGATTAAATAATATTATAATTACTAGAGTTGGTGTCAGCCAGGCTGCCGATCGTAAAAATATTTGCTAAATCTATTTACAATAACGATTTTTGCATTTTATCTCGAGAGGCATGCAACCGGAAACGTCACTCAGATTAGAAAAAGAAGCAAAACATAAAATTTATAAACAATTTTAAGTTTTTAAATATAGAGTTTTTCAAATATATACCTACCTAAACTTACAAACAAATACGTCCTTAGATAATTTATCTTTAAAGATAATTGATCCCGCGGGAGAATCGAGATCAAAATCATCCTAAATCACTCTCCATCACTTAAACCTATGCAAATTTTCATCCCAATTGGTAGGACCGTTTGAAAGTGAAGAGGGAACAAACAACTAGGTATACAAAGAAGGGATTTGGATTTTCGATTGGATTTTTAATGTTAGTTTTTGTATACTTAGAGATGTGAAAGACATTTTTTTTGTTTAGTAATAACACAACACAGAAGCCGTAGTGTGAATTTGTCGTAAAAAAAAACGCGAACGTGATGGTTAAGTTAACGCGTATTTTGTTTGGAAACTCAACAAGGGGCGCTTTTTGAGTTGAGTAGCGGACGATATCGAAGTTACCAGTTTCCATACAAAATACGCGTTAACTTAACCATCACGTTCGCGTTTCTTTTACGAAAAAACTCAGACTAAGGGCAGGTGGCTTCTCTTATTTGTTTGCTAACTTCTCTTTACAGGTACATCCTCAAGTTACAAAACAAAAAACTTATTATTAGGTACGACACATTCACCATTAAAGTTTTCGTCACTTGGCAGCAAGCCCAGAACGCTGGCCAAATGTTTCTGCAAACGTTCCAGCATTCTGGTCTCGCGTTGCCTCTACTAAGTGTTCAGACAAAAATCAGTAGGTACATAGTCTGAGCTCTCGGCCTTTATGGCCCAAAGTTCACCTATTTATATTTCTTCACCTAATCACATATTCTGTTGAACCTATATAAGTACTTTAGTATAAGATCGGATTATACAGGTACATAGATACACGAAACCACTCCGACCCCTGTATTGCAAAGTGTCTTAACGCAAACTCGCTGAAAGCTTACTGAACTATCGATTCCAACATGCAAATTAATTTCGTGAACCTAATTATTGCAAACGGGTCGTAGTTCAATTTAAGCGGTTATTTAGTTAATTTTGGGAGTGATGATTGTTAATTTAATCATAAATTTTGATAGATTTCTCTGTTTTAGTGATGTTTTACTGAAATTTAATTACTTTTTCTGGTTTTAATCGGAGGCATTGATCGTCTTCTTCTTTTCGTGTAGTGGTGTGGTTCACCTGTGTTTCGGCCAGAGGTTTACCCACTAAACACCTCGGTGTCCTACGCTCAGCAAGTGCCAGAGCTCGCCGGAATTCCTTGCGGAAGATCTTCGGCGAGCTCCAGCAGCGGCGGGTGTTCCCGTCGGACTCCATCTCCAAAAAACCCACAAGGATGGGGAAAATCCCTCTTCGAGAGGCGGCGCGGACACGCCGCCGCCATCTTTATTCTGCAAAAATCCAAATCTTTATTATGCAAAAAAGTTACGACCAAAATTAGGAATAACTTAAATGTTATATATCCAAAATATTGTATTTCCCAGTAAGTTGAAAAGCTAGCTTGAAATAGCTTTTAAGACGCCTCCAAATACCTATTTATTCGGATAAACAAATTCACTTTGACATCGTCATTCGATTTAGTTTGTTTTACAGTGAGTGCTGTAATATCGTGTTATGTGTAATTTGATTTATTGACGATCTACAATATATTATAATGATTTCTCAGAAAATTGAACCTGAAACTACAGAAGTGATTGAGATTATACAGTTATCTAGATGGAATATACTCGAAATCCTGAATCAAGACGTTTGTATTATTAGGTTACATTAATAGCCGTAGTAATTAGTAATGTCACAGATTACCTAAAGCGGAAGCGGTTACATTACGAAACCAGGGGTATGTAATTTATAGTCATTTTCACAAAAGAATCGTAGACACTGCGGTACTATTTATCAATTTGATAAAACTGCTGCGAGCCTGCAAATATTTTGAAACAGAGTAATAGTTTCGTAATGTAAGTTAGACTTAGTAGTTAGTGTACGACTGCGTGATCTATAGCAGAATGCAATGAGCAAGTCGCAAAATGAGCAGGTTACCTATAATGTCCAAATCTGATAATGAGCAGGTCGTAAAATGGGCAAATCTTATTATGAGAACTAGAAAGTTCGCGACCGGCCGCATTGAATGCTTCGCTCGCTGTGTATTTTGTCAGAATGTAAGCCACTAGGCGCTAAGCAAGCCGCCTACCTATGCGGACGCAGCTTAAGTGAACCAGATCACTATGACACGAAAAGAACTAGGCAAAGAAATACATTAAACTGTGGGCACGTCTAATAAGAAAATGGGTGTATTTCAGGAATAACGACGAACTATGACCTACTGTACTTACAATATACATTTGACCGCTCATACTCGTATAAACATACAAAAATACATATCAAAAATGTATGTTTGTTTGTGTGTAAAGCAGTGTTTTCACTACGAAAGTAGTGTCGCAAAAGTTACAGTCAACTTCTCAAAAGTTGCTCGACACTAGTCAAAAAAATCGCTCTTGCTACGCATTTTTTTGCAAAGATGACTTTAACTTTCGCGACACTAGTTCTCTAATGAAAACACGGCTTATGTTTCATGATTTCTCCACCGACTGAGGTCCGATCGTGGTGATTTATTTTTATGAGCAAGGTATTTGGTTCTAGTTGGTCTCATTTAGTACAGATCTGATAAAAGCCTTCAGAATGATGAATAGAATATTATAGCAATCTAGAACGCAGTAATTTGCTATTTTTTAACATTTACCAAATAACTCGGTTTCTAAAGAACTAGGTATGGTTCGATGGATAACAATAAAAATAAAAATATTGCACAACGAAACTAAGTTTAACTAGCCTTATATTATGGGTACTATACAACAGATATACTATAAATAAATTATACTATTTTTCTAAAAAAAAAAAACACCCAGACCTCAAAGAAATAATTATTTTTAAGCATACATCATCATCATCAGTTGCGTTACGAGATTACGCTTAGATTTTTTTAATTTTAGGGTTCGGTAACCAATTGTGATATTGGTACGGAACCTTTCATGCGTGAATCCGACTCGCACTTGACAGGTTTTTTTACACTTGGTAAGTAAATATGTGTGTGTGTTTGTGTGTGTGTAATATGGCGTCGCCTTTTGAGAATATCATGGACATCCCGTCGCACGAACATCAGTCCTACAACAGCTGAAAATGAAGAACGCCCAACGCCTGTCCACCGCCTGTTTACAGCGCATGATGCGGTATTTTGGTCACTTTGCCTGAAGTAGTGCGGACAACTTGGAACTTCTGATGGTCACCGGAAAAATTGAGGGGAAACGTTCTAGAGGTCGAAATCCAAAACAATAGTCGGACTAGATCTCAGAGAAGACTAACAGACCTTTTAACGCATTTTAACCCTTTATATCTATCTATCTATACTTATACTAATGAAAGAGAGGACAAAAAGTCTGTACTTGGAAGTAAATAAAAAAAAAGTTGTCTAGAGGACTTAGGAAAACTAGTAGAATAAAATTATATAACTTTTAAAATGAATGTCTGTCTGTTTGTCCGTTTCTCTGTCTGTTCCTTGTACAATTAAAAACTACAAATCCGATTGAAATCTGGTTTTCAATATTGGATTGTTCTATTTTTATGGTCTACTTTGCATCGAAATCCAATTAGTAGAACCGAAGTTATGAATGATAAAGTGCAACCGCTCGAGATCCGCTCGGCTGCCCGCGCCAAAACCGCGGGGCGCAGCTAGTGTATATATATATATATATATATATGTATAATTTAGCTATATTTAAGCAATTTGCATCGCGTGAACGCCCTTTCTCGTTTCCAGGCGGGAAATGCTAGAACACACCGCTTACCTAGTGATCAGAGATTTAAGGCAACGTACAGCAATCAATAGAAACTGTATGTATAACAGTCGAACAATGAAACCTAGGTGGGTTAAGGTACCTTTTGTTGTAGGTAGCTACAAACAACTTGATCTGAATTAACTAGTTACTTTGTTTCCCTCATAAAATAATAAAGGGTTGCAAAAATATGTGGGCAATAAAAAATAAGTGAAAATATGTGACGTAAATTTGTGTGTGAATAAGTATTCACACACAAATTCACGTCACAGATTTTAATTGTTTTTTAAACAATTTAAATTGATTTTTAAACAATTTAAGTTGTTTTATTTTATTTCCCACGCAGTGTTAAAT
The DNA here is from genome assembly GCA_949358125.1 of Idaea dimidiata. Classification (NCBI taxonomy): domain Eukaryota; kingdom Metazoa; phylum Arthropoda; class Insecta; order Lepidoptera; family Geometridae; genus Idaea; species Idaea dimidiata. The sequence continues at coordinate 26,429,787 of OX442330.1, forward strand.
TAACGTTCCTTCTAAAGAGGACGAATCGAAGAATTTGTAAATTAGATTTTCAATATATATCAGTAAAATATATAACAGTAATAAAACAAAACTAAAATTTCATTTATCCTTCATTTGCCTTCATTTTAATTGTTTACACGATTAGTTTACTTTTAAACACAAAAAATATTAATTAAAACTACTCTTCAAACACAGAGTTTTTCATTTTACAACGAAACGAGATACATTTGAACACTAGTATTTCCTATATTGATTAGTATTAATCTGCAATTGAAATTGGTAATATCGTTTTTCTTAATTATTATTAAGTAATATGAAACTACAAGAACTGTTTTGGCGCTTACGAGACGTCGCAAACATAAATCTGCGGGTTTTAGGTGCGGGATATCTAGTGAACATTCTCACGTGGTAGGCATTCTATAGTATACTATATTATATACTGTAGGCCATTGTCGAGAATGTGTGGTTGGTATACTGCAGTGTTTGCTATGTTGTGGTTGCTGTGTGATAACGTTTGAAGGGGACATGGAAAAGATTTGTTTGGAAATTTCGGTATTAAAATGCTTTTTAATTCCTACATTTTACCGAATGAGTAAAATGTTAACCTACTTGGAAAATATTTGTATAATTTTTTTTGGATAAAAACATGCTTTTATATTGTATGTAAAGGTATATCTACACGGATATATTATATTTATTTATGACGTGTTTCGTTGAGGATACGTAGGAAGACTGTTGTTCTGCTAGACATATACGGCAGAAGAAGTTTTATCTTCTTAAAAGTTAACAAACATATTATTTGCTTAGAAATTCAAATAATAAAATGTAGTATTTTTTAAATCTTTTGTAATTTGAGTATAACTCTAAAAAAATCTTTATAGACAGTTGCTGCAATTCATAGTGCTGACTGACCGAACTGTAATATCACGACACAACCTTAACTAAACAGCTGATCGAAAGCCAAAAGAGGCAATTGCTTCACGTACAGTAGGTAATTAAATTACAGTTTTCTATTTATAAAAGCCATTATTATAGTACCGCAAAAATGTTAAGAAATAGAACATAAACTGAGCGAGTTATTTAACATGCCCCATCGTGTCATGATTCCTACACCCAGATGCACACGTTAGCGAGATGTGGCCACCGAGGCTGCAAACTTCCATCGCATGACAACCTTGGAAAAGTATTTGTTAACTCGCTATTTGCCCGTCTTATGGACGATGGTGAATCAAATTCTCAATTGTAAAACTAATGTTATACAGAGGAAATATTTATTTGTTTGTTTTTTAGTTTGTAATTAATAGAGTCCGAAACTACTGGTACTCCCTCGGGATCGGGACTTACGCGGGGCGCTGTTGCTAGTATTCCATGTTTCAGAAAAGCCGCTGCAATGCAGACAATATTGTTACGAGTTACGACTATCGTTAAAATAAAATGACAATGCTATGATTACGTCCGACTCAGGGGGTCTGTCGTCGTTAAGGGCCCAAGTGTTGCGCACTGTAGTTCCAGTGTGCCAACTCAGAAGAATCAGAGCTCAAACTTTGAGGGACGGAGGTCTGCAGAGACCGGTGCTGTTGGGAGACACAGAAGAATACTCACGTGCGCCTGTGTCCCCAACATTAAACATGGGAGGAACTTGTTAGTTTTTAGTGGGTAGGCCGTTCCGTAGCGCTCCACGCCCGAAGAACCCTACATAGTCCTTCGCCTTCCCTCAGGGATGGAGGGGATGCAATTCAATACATAATCATAGAGTAAAAAATGGCCGATAAAAGACATCTAAGGAATGCTTTATATTAGAGCGTCACGAGCGCGGGCCGGGTCCGAGTTTCGTTGTACATTTCTCAGCCGCCACTCGGTTGCAACAGACCGAACTCGCCGAGCAATGGACAACGAAGCTCGTGCTCGTAACGATCTAATATACTACTAATATTATAAATGTATCTTAGTTATATTTTTCTCTGTATTATGTCTCGGTGCATGCTTCAGCAAGCCTGACAATTATTGATGTTCGGTTGGCTATCGTTAAGGCACGTGTCATGGAAAAATGAGCCGTACGCGTCCGTGATGTGATGAGGGTTGGCAGATCTTTTGTGATTGTGGTATGGTATCACTTGATATCCTTTGACGACCTTTGTGGCGCGTTGGGAGAAGGACCTACTGCAATGCCGAAGTTTGCAGGTTCTATTCAAGTCGGGTGCAGGTATTTATGCTTAAAAATATATGTAGCATATCCGTTTTCTAGTACCTACCCATAGTGCAAGCCTAGTGATTAGGCTAAATTGCGCCGTGGGTGGGCGCTGTCGTAGAATACTTTATTTTTTTATTTATGTCTCCCTAATATGAAATCCGAATAAAACGGCTGTTTTTTAAATAATAGCTTTAAGTGCGTCTCGTACTTGGGTGAAAATCTGATACGGAAATGCAGTAAATTGCTCACTTTAAGATTTGTTACAATTGAATTCGCAGAACTACTAGTCGTAACAGTTCCAGAACTTGACTATTCTTAACCCTTGGTTTGAAGCCTCATGCCAAACGAGGAGCCACTCAAAACTTATTTTAAGTACTCTTTTTAGGACATTTAAAAACACGACATTTTAGATTTTTTAAATCTATTTAGATCGAACCTCCTATTAATTTGACCGGAAACCGAGATACTGTGTTTTTTTTTTTATCTTTGGAACGAGGCGAGGCCAAGGTGAGGCTTAATATTCGACACGAAAACAAATCATAGGACTTTTATGTTTATAACTAAAAACAGAAAATATGGAAAATTAGTTGTGAAGCCAACTGGATTTATTTATTTGCTTTTAAAACCAGAAAGTTTAGTGGTTCACCTTGATTTCAATGTGTTAGTGGAATGTTCTCCTAAAAGACGAGAAAGTCAATTTTCGTCAGTAAGTCTGATCGATGTGTTCAAATGTTATTTAAGTTACGTGTTTTTTTTAAAGGTGTTCGATACCTACTCCGGACCCCTATATACTGTTATCCGCGTCCTTTAGGGCCCCGTGCAATATTCATTCTGCGGCTTCACAAACGAAGTGTGAGACTTTATACGATTAAAACAATACTAAAATTAATCAATTTATCTTTTATTTGTTTTTTTGTTATCCATGATCTGCACTTATTATTTTTCTTTTAATTATTTGGCGACCTTGGAAATTTAAACTTTTGTTTTCTCTTAGCTTATCTCTCTTTTTAACTTATCTGCTTTTTCCAACCTTCTGTTTTGTTACAAAGTCAAGCGTAAACAACGTAAATAAGTTTATTCTAAGCTAGCATGTTACAACATCGACCCACCTCATCGAGTTTAAAATGTACCTACAAATAAAATTTTGATACATTAAAAACTATTTTTGTAAAAGCAGGCCATTATTATTCAGTATTCACTCCAAGGTACCTCCGATTCAATAATCTGAGGTACAAAATTGTATTTTAATGAGTTCGAAGTCATTAACCTCGCCAAGGGTGAAATGCAAACGGAACCAACTCGATTGTTTGAACAACATATCCATTTCGAATGGAAAAACTCATAGCTTTTTGCGCGAAAATGCTGCGGATTTAACCATTATTTGGTTTCCTGATTTTGTTTTTTTTTTGTTCGTTTATGCCTTAATATCGAAAAAGAGATAATATTTGGATGGTGTTCAACCGACTGTTATGGTTTTTTTATGTATAGATTATTATTCTAGATTATCTTTGTGGTTTTATGTTCGTTATTTATTTGACCACAAAAATAATCAAAAATGTTGTCATCTGTTAGATATTACCAAATAGCAAAATATCAATTTTCTTATCTTTGAAGTTTTTACTTCTCCTAATACGAAGTTAGTTCGTGGCTTACTACTTCTCATTCATTGATTAAATTACTACAATAAAAAGTAAAATATTACATTCTAAGAAATAAAATCAAATATCATAAAACAAAAAGTCAAACTTAAAACTAAAAAAATGTTATTTAATAATAATTAAAGTTTATTATTATTTAAATTTATTTTTATGTAAATAAATTTGTTTGTAGGTTTTGTGGTAATGTATATATTTTGTATTCAGTTTATTTTTATAAAAACTTAAATTTAAGAATAAAAATAAATGAGTGAAAAATAAAAGTTTACTAGAAATATTTTAAAGGAAAAATTCTTCTTCAAAAATTCACTTGCGGTGAGATTTGAACTCGCTTCAAAACTTTGCGCTGGAAGTAAAATATGCCTTGAGCAATAAAAACAAATTACGAAATACAAAAAAAGTTCGTGACTTATTTCTTTGTATTGCACCAGTAAAATGTACTAATCATAGAAAAACATAACACTTCCTTTGGCAGTCGTGTAAAAAGAGAAAAGTCGCCTGATACATAGTGATGGATTTCAAACTTGTCTGTGACAGATCAGTTCCAAAGTCAAATTATTCGGGAAATTAATCACACACCCAAAGAGAATATAATCACTACGACTTACACACACCTTTAAAAGAGACAAATCAAAATTCGAACGTGTCGTTGTTAAAAAAATAATAATGTATTTACTTTACTTACTTAAGTATTTGTCCTAATCTACTAACAGCAATCTAAGTATTTGTACATATCTACTTATGTAAATAAGTTGACAGAACAACAATAGGCACCTATTCTAAGTAAACCTCTGGGTTATTGAGAAACCTAAATCTCAATAACCAAACCCTTATCCCAAATCGTGGGTCCGATGCTATTTGGCACCACATTTGTACCAATCTCCTTTGTTCGTATACGTAAATTAGAAATCGTGCGAAATATTGTTCAGGAAGTTCTGTTTTGTATTTACAAAATTGCTCGACTGTTTTCGATCAATACAATGTATTTCGGAAATGGTTACTGTACTTGATTAGACAGGAGACTGTTGTGAAGCAGATGGGTAATTCGTGTATTAAAATTGTACAATATTCCGTTTCTGAAACATTGTTGTCAATTTTCGATTTCAAATTCGACGTTTGTCGATATTGTATGTAAAATACTGTTTTCAAAATATATTTGAGTCAATCAATTAATACAGGTTGGATTCACACAATTCAAAAAATTAAAGTTACGATTTGATTGTAATGATGTTGATTTTTAACGATGTTTTAACGATAAAGTGCGTAGTTTATTAGCTTACCTAGAATATGTCACCTGTTAGATATAACTAATAGAAAAATATTTCAACACTATACAAATATACAAAAACAAAAGTCGATACGAACCGTTCCAATCTAACGATAAGCTATTGACCAATTCGTTGATTGGATTCTCAAATCACTGTTCCAACTGAGTGAAAATATTTCCATAAAAGAAATTCGTGTTACGTTTCATCTGAATGTTCATGTAAATTATTACAAATCGATAAATTAACTTAACACAAGTAATACGACGTTCCGACGTTTGTATTTACACAGAAAATAACATTTACACGACATCCGATTTAACTTAAGCGCTTTTCGGAAATGTTCTGTTAAATATTTTATTTCGAGTTTTTATTGTGTTTGGAATTTACAGGAGCGACTGTAATCATGGGCTTCGTTGTTAAATTAGATCTATGGAGTAGGAAATTTAAAACTTTGAAAACGTGGGTATGTAAATAAATTAAATAAATTTTGCACGACATCGCAACAACAGCGCAATCTAGCCCCAAACTAAACACTAGGCTTGTACTAAGAGTACTAGACAACGGATACAACAACTTATTATATTTTTTGTAAGTACATACATTTTCACCGTCATCATCATCATCAGCCTGTTGCAGTCCACTGCTGGACAAAGGCCTCTCCAATTGCAGGCCACCTAGATCTATTTTCGGCTTCTCGCATCCAGTTTGTGCCAAACAAACAGGTCCTTGATAATTACTAAGGTTTAAAAAGGCGAACAAGGTTTCACCCGCTTAGGTTCCAATCTACAAGATAACTTTAGTTGACAACTGTCAACACCTACCAAGTTTCATTGGAATCGGTTGAGCGGTGTTTGCATGTATAAATGTGTGTGAGTTTGTAACTCTTTCACGCTAAAACTACTGAACCGATTGCTATTAAACTTGGAATATAGGTAGCTGGATACCGGGAATAACACATTGGCTACATAACATCAATAATAATATTAATAATAATAATAATTCATTTCATTTCAATCAACGCAGATATCATGTTTACTAACAAGTAAAACTTATCTGAATATAATTAGGTAATCATTAAAAGTTAGTCACATCAATTCAAAATTAAATTGTACGTAATAAATGTCCAAAAATGAATTATGTAAAACTAGCTGTGCCCCGCGGTTTCACCCGCGTAAGTCCCGTTCCCGCGGGATTATCTGGATAATATGTAGCCTATGTGTTATTCTTGGTATCCACCTATTTATATTCCAAGTTTCATCGTAATCGGTTAAGTAGTTTTTGCGTGATTGAGTAACAAGCATCCAAACACACACTTTCAAATTTATAATATTACTAGCTGCGCCCCGCGGTTTCAGTCACGTTAGTCCCGTTCCCGCGGGAATATGGGGTTAAAAAGTAGCCTATGTGCTATTTCCGGTATCCAGCTACCTATATTCCCTGTTTCGTCGCAATCGGTTCAGTAGTTTTTGCTTGAAAGAGTAACAAACTCACATACATACATACATACAAGCATAAAAACTTTCGCGTTTATAATATTAGTAAGAAGTAGGATGCAGAATAAATAAATATCAAATAAATAAAAGTCCAGTTAACAAATAACATCTACATGTCACAATTTCTGAGAACCTGCACTATACAACAATGGTTTAAGTAGTGGCAGTCGAACATCAACGGAAATACGTTCAAGACACCTACCGGAGCCGCCCCGTATCCTGCGCACCGAGGAGGCACACTGCTTCCGCATAGTAGTGTAAAAAAAACCCGACTGCGTAAAAAACTCGATTAAAAAATACGCATAGAAACAACAAAAAAACCAAAAAAAAAAAACAAGCCCAGTAATTTGAAATTACGCTAAGTAATAATAGTTTTGTAATCGATACACACAGAACACATAATAAATGAGTAAAAAATTACTCACAGTCGGGACCCATTGGAAAAATTAGATTGGTAAAATGAATGGGTCCCGACTTTTTTTGGTTTTTTTGTTGTTTCTATGCGTATTTTTTAATCGAGTTTTTTACGCAGTCGGTTTTTTTGTTTTTTTATAAATTATTTTTTTTATTTTACGCTTTTTAGCTATTTTCATTTATTGATGGTAGGTCAAATCAAAATCAAATCAAATATTTATTTATTAACTATGACACTTATTACACATTTCTCAAATTACATATATCAGACATCGATTCTACACTAAGCACAAGCTTGTAGGTAAGTCTCGTAATCTATTCATTTCATTAGGTAGGGGGTTATAATGTACTAGCTGCGCCCCGCGGTTTCACCCGCGTAAGTTCCGTTCCCGCGGGAATAAAAAGTAGCCTATGTGTTAATCCAGGTCCCCCAGCTACCTATATTCCAAGTTTCATCGCAATCGGTTCAGTATTTTTTGCGTGAAAGAGTAACAACCTCACATACATACATACATACAAACTTTCGCGTTTATAATATTAGTAAGATTCTGTTAGGGTTTAGTTATTTATTGTTTAAATTTATTATTATTCTTTTAACGTTTTTAGGTACCTAAGTGTTATTAGGCTTTTATTCAGTAGGTAGGTACAATTTATGTAAATATTGTTTTAGTATATATCAATAAATTCCTGTCACCTGTACCATCACGGCTTATACTTTGATAATTCCAAGCGTAACTACGTAACAAAAATAAAAACTTGTTCGTTAGTAATAAAAAGCAAGAATACCTAATTGTAAATTAACTTTAAACCGTTATATTTCCTAAACGGTTTTTTAAAATGAAAAATGGTGAAAGAAACCTAATATTTATTTTTAAAAACCTATTCAACGATACCCATTTTGACATACTTTGAAGATTTTGGATTTTTTAATTTTGACAATATGGCGTCTGGTGGTGACATTTGCTACTTTGGATTACTGTCATGTCTTTAGTCACACTTGCCAGATTAAGACGAATCGATTGACGTAAGAATCATCAAAATCGGTCCACGCGTTTGGCCTCTAGAACGCCACATAGAAACATCCATACATACATACATACATACATACATACATACATACTTACATACATAGACTGATAAACACATTACCCTCCTTTGCGTCGCGCAGTCGGGTAAAAACAGACCACCCTCAGCTCGGTGAACATCCCGGACGCACTACAGAAACGTGGCAGACCCTGAACGCATTTTTAAGGCTACCTTAAAACTCTGAGTGACCAACACTATGGAAACCCCATTTATTCTCCATACTTACTTAGTTATTATCGGCTTCAATGTATAGGCACTGGCTGGTGCATATTTTGTGAAAATACATCGACGCTGTGAACTCATTTTTTACTGTTATCGATGAAAGGTTCCGGAGATAAATCATGGATCTGGGTGCGGTGCGAATATTATTAAAGGTACAGTACAGTTCACCCTTCGTAGCGCAGTATGACGTCTACAAATATATAGTAGGTTGACTCGCTATATATGTTTGTTATAAGACAAATGGGCTTTGATGATTTATACAAGATGTAACGAGGATGTCAAGCCGAAAGAGGATTGTTCTAGAAGTCTAAGCAAACAACTTTTGTTGTACTACTTTTCGAAATCCATTTTATTTTACTTTTTAGCTTATGTTTGACTGCAAATACAGCAGTTTTTGAAGAAAATGTAAGTTAAAGTTTTGATCAAACTAGACCAAACTAAATGAAAGAACAACATAAGACCAATGACTTCGATGACTCTAAGAAACATATTTTCTCCTGTGGTTTTTGCGATTTTGCATCATAAAACACTTTATGTATCGGATTAAATTGCGTTTTATTCATAGTTTTAAACGAACCGAGTTTTGCCAACTTTACAATTGGCTTTTTTTTTCAAGGTTGACTGAGTTGTAATATGTCTATTTTAACGTTCTACGAAACATACGATTCTAAGAAACAGCTTATTTTCAAGTAAACCTTAAACTTAAAATTTACGAATTCCGAAAAATTGTTAGTCTAGACTGTTAGAATAACCCCCTTTTGGCTTAAATGGGTATGCTCGTAACACCTTATATAAACCTATACCTTAGTTATGGGCTTGACTAAACATTCGCGATATTTATTGTGAAATTTATACTAACACTTTTTAAAATAATCCTTTTGAAAAAATGCCGTCAAAAATTGTAGCACTCGGCGGGTTTTGAACCACTAACTATACTGTAATCGGCACCAGCGCATCATAGTCGCTTACCCGTTAGGGTAACGGGATTACCCGCAGCAGATTCAAAATGTATTCAAAATAAGTCAGTAATGTTAGAATTATATTTTCGACTAGAATAAGCAAATCTGGACTTTGTATTTTATATGTAACTCTTATAATATTAGGTACAGTTAAAACGATTTTTTCAAACGTGATCTTAAAAAGCCAATGAGCAAACTTGGCACTTTTGAAGTCATAGAGAACAACCTTTTGGGATTACTTTATGCCCATACCGAAACACACTACCTATTGGCTAAAATGTTGCTAGCTTACGGGAAAAATGTTGATTTCTTACTTACTCGAAGAAATTGGATCAATCGGCACGAACCCGCACTTGCAATAGATAGAGGTATGTACGGTATAAGTTCTTCTAGGTAAGCTTACAAATCCCTATAGCCCTCTGAGGGTTAGTTTCGATACGCGTCGCTTAGATGAGGCATTTAATCCCTGCACTAGCACCATCCTGCGGTTACAACCGCATAAGTCCGGATCCCGCGGGCATATCGGGATCAAAAGTAGCCTATGTTACTTCTCAATAATGTTACTTACACTGTTGAAAGAATTTTTGAAATCCGTCCAGTACTTTCGGAGTAAATTCGTTACAAACAAACAAGTAAATCTTTCGTTTTATATTAGTGCAGAGTGTTGACTAACTGCGCTCCACAGTTTCATCCGCGTAAGTCCTGTGATCTTTGAAAATTTCAAAAACGTCCCATCTTAGTGGCCTACACACAACACACACTCAAAATTTATTTTCTCTGCGTTCAGTGGTTTGGGTCATTCAGTCAGAACTTTGAATTTTTTTTACCTAATTAACCCATCGAGTTTATTTGTTAAGCAGCGCTTTGCAGTTTCATTTGCGTAAGTTCCTATTCCGAATATCAGGATGAAAAGAAGCAAATTTGCTTATCCGAATCTTTAGCTATCTGCATAACAAGTTTCATTGCAATCTAATAAGTAGTTTATGTAACACAAACATATAAACTTTTGCATTTATAATATTGGTGTATAAGCTAGCATTTGACCTCATCTCATCTGATTGAAAGTGACGATGAGGTGAATAGAAGAAACTTATTCACTCTAGACTTGAAGACTTCAAAGTTTTTTTTAAATAAATAAATATACATAATACATAACATTACACACAGCGCAATCTAGCCCCAAGCTAAGCACTAGGCTTGTACTATGGGTACTAGACAACGGATACACTACATAATAATATCATATATAGACAGACACCCAGACTAGATACAAATATTTATTTTTAAGCAAAAATATTTGCACCTGACGGGAATTGAACCCGCGGCCTTCTGCATTGCAGTCAGACGAGGACGTCAAATGGGATACTGGGACCCAGAAAGGATTTATGCAATAAGTAGGGAGGTAAATAAATAAATAAATAATAATAAATACTTACTGGGGCCTACTAAGTCTTGACGAAATATATTTTTTAGTTCGATCGATCGTGTATTTCCAACTACGATTCTACTTCTTTCCGCAATTGTTGACGTACGAAACCAGTACCTTTGATGTGAAAGTCTTCAAAGCCTACTAAGTAGGCATACTTAATTCCCAAGTGTCAGAAGAAAATTTTTCTCCGGATTCGTTGTTGTTACCTGAAAAAGACTTCTCTACACGTTATTTTCTTTCAAAGTTTAGTCACGATAATTGTCTATGGATTCGAAGTTAGTGGTCGGATCTGAAAAAGAATTAGATATAGTTGAGCCATCGTAGGAACTTCGTTTTAAAATAAAAGTCCCCATTTTGTCTGTATTCAATTAATAAACGAAATTCTTATAGTCAAACCATTAAGGGTTGATTTTCCAAAAAAAAATTTTTTTTGTTAGACTCTTTATTAATTTTAAATTCTATCAACTATTAAATTGTTGTTATTCGTCAATTTTTACAACTAAAGCTTCAAACCCGATTCAGTCTAATTTGTGTTGTTGTTTTCACTTCTTACAATAAAACAATTAAAATATTTTAAATCAGCAAGAAAAACGTAATAATTTCTAATAATAGGTAATATTAGAAATTATTAAAACGTAATAATTTCTAATGTAATAACTTGTTTATATTTAATATTTACATTGTATTCACTACTCTGACCTAAACGAATGCCGATTTACGCACTAAACAATAAAAAAAAATCTTTTTTAGGCATATCAACCATAAAGAATTGAGGATGTTGAATTTAATAAATAAGGCGAAGTTTCAGAGGAAACTAATCCGAAGACCAACTAACAGAACTAGGCTAGTGCTATCTACAGATTTTGACGTTTAGGGCCTGTTTCAGTACCGAGTAAAATTCCTTTGCTTTGGACGACGCTAGACAGCAGAATGCAGGAATATTTAATATATACAAGGTGTAGCGAGGATACCTATTTAAGCCAAAAGGGGGTTAAAAATAAACTGATTTCCAAAAGTTGCAGAACAAAAGTTGTTCGCCTAGACTTCTGGAATAACCTCCTTTCGACTTAAATGGGTATCCTCGTTACACCTTGTATAATATTATAAAATTGTTAAACATAATTTTATATTTTAGAATTTTTAACCAAACACATCCTTTATAAATGTAAATGCTTACCTACGATTTCACTACAAGAAATGTTGAGAAAAGTCCAATATTCTCTGAATACAGACGAAAAAATACTAAAAAAAAATAGTCGGTTTTCAAATTTGAGTTTTTGTTGTTGTTGCTAATTATATCGTGTTTTTAACCAAATATTTCCTTGTTAGGTTTTTTGAACATAATATTTTTATCCGACCAAAAAAAATGAGTTTAATTGCCATTGAATCAAACAAAGGTCGATTTTGGAAATTCCAACGAGAACCTCGCCTTAAATGTCAAATTAGCACGGGACTAATTCCTTAATCCTCGGATCTAATAAGCTCTGTAAGTATACATAAAAATAATAGATACCCCTCAAATTACAGATGATTGATAAGTTAGACATGTACGTACCATACATTTGAATTATTTTTTTTCTTAAAAATTTTCTAACCGGCCAGTACGGACCGAAGTGTAATTTGGCGCGATTTTCACGGTTCTACCCGCCTGCCCCTGACTTCAGTCTCCGGCTAGATGTCGAGGAGTACGCCCGCGATACGTCCACGCCGTTCACGTGACAAAGTCTAAAAATAAATACCTATTTTATTAATAAGACATTATTTTTTTGTGGACAGTTTTTCTGTGACAGTGCTTAGTGATGTGAGTTCGAAATTTAATTTTGTGAATTTTAAAGTGATTTTTTTTTTTCGCGAGAAGAGGGTGCGTTCGGTTGGCGGTGCGGTGTCAGAATTTGAAGTAAGTTTTTTTTCTTATTCTCCAATTCTATTAAATGACAGTTTTAAATAGTTTAAGCGCTGTTGAAGATAATTTTTTAATTCTTTAAAGGTTTTTATCAACTTTATAAAATGTTGTTTCAAAATTGAATGTTATCTTTAAGGTAGACTGAATTTAAAACATTGTTTTTCTCAATTATATACCTATTCTCTGTGTGATTTGTGACTTCAAACACTTTTTTTTAATAAGAATATGCGAAGGAAAATTATTTAAATAAATTATTTAAACTTTTTTTAAATTTTATTAGCAATTCACCTATGTACTGAGTTGGGTTAAATCTATTGCCTATTGTTTAAGTTTAAAAATAAATATTACTAATACAAATATTCTACTTTTGCAAGCAGTAAAACATGTGGCTAATTACCTGTTAAGAAATTTATGAGTAAGTGCTGTTCCAGCAGGAATATCGGGATAAAAATTGCCTATGTGTTAGGTCCCCAGCTACCTATATTCCAGGTTTCAATGCAAACGGTGCAGTAAGTATTTTTTTGCGTGAAAGAGTAACACAGTCACATACTTACCTACCCACATACAAACTTTCGCGTTTATAATATTAGTAAGAAAGATGAAAATTCGAATAGACATTTGTACCCGACTGCCGATGTGTTATTTTGTTTTATTCTATTTAGTACAATAGCTACGTAAGTTATGTAAAGAACTTTCAATTTAAATTTTACTCAAGGATCATTTAAGTTCAAGTAGCAAAAGCTTAATTACCATTTTATTATTGTGCGTTTTCTATATAACTGCCTCATAGACTAAGTATAGCTTCTAACAATTTATTAGACGGTTTTTTTTTACTCACGTTAAAAAAGCGTTTGTTCATTATCTCACCTGATGGTAATAGTGATGGAATGGCTTAAAATGTAATACGTTAATCTAGAAAAAGGTAAACGGCAGTAGGACAAGATCCGACCTATCTTCCTTAGTGAGTACTTTTAAAATAGTTGTCTTTCATAGTTATTGCATACTAGCAGCGGCCGGTAGTATGTAGTAACTATGAAAGATTTCACCCGCGTAAGTTCTAGTCCCGTGAAAATATCGGGATAAAAAGTAGCCTATGTGTTAATCCAAGTCCCCAGCTACCTATATTCCAAGTTTCATCGCAATCGATTCAGTTGTTTTTGCGTAAAAGAGTAACAACCTCACATACATACATACAAACTTTCACGTTTATAATATTAATAAGAAGATTTTACCCGCGTAAGTTCTGGTCCCGCGGGAATATCGAGAAAAAATAACTTTTATATTATTTCCAGTATCCAGCTATGTATATTCCAAGTTTCATCGCAATCGGTTTAGTAGTTTTTATGTGAAAGAGTAACAAAGTCACATACAGACACACATACAAAGTTTCGCGTTAATAATATTAAGCAGGATTATGTAGATAGTATCTAAGAATATAAACGTAAGTATTCTACCCTAAATCGCTTACTTGTATTTTAATAAAGAGTAATAATTAATTATCTTTTATTTGGTTTATGGTCTCTATCCGCTTCGCGACTTATTAGAAAATATGAAACTAAACGTTTTTGTTTTCCAAGTTTTTAAAATATTGAACTCGTTACATTTTTATTGTGTTAATAAGAACGCGCACTAATGCCTTTTTCCTTGCGAAAAAGTTATGTGTGCTAAAAACATCCCTCTTACGGTGACGGAAAACATCGTGAAAAACCCAAGTCTTAGTTAGCTCCAGACGTATTGATCAGTTCTTTCTTCTGGGCATAGTCAGCCACTAGGCTGGGAGGGTGGTATAGGTGCTGGGCAAGTCTACTCCACCTAACAATGTCCCGGGCACTACAGCGCCATAGATAGCATGATTTAAAAGTTACTTAGTCTATATAAAATCATATAAAATTATTGAAAGGCCCATCTCAATAAGTAATTATCTACCGGCGCCTCGTGCAGTTACTTGCTTTTACTTACTAATCTTGTTTTTAGGTTTCTTGTACGTTTAATTTCTTTTTACACATATACTTTGTATAGATTACTACGTTAATATAAATAACGGGGTAATTACCATGTTTAAATTTGATTTTTTTACGAAATTCAAATTTAAAATTTAAAATTCAAACCTGATCACATGTGTAAGTACAGGCGGAAAATCATTTCCACTTTTAAATTCAAACACAATTTCTAACAGAAAAAGTAACATTTTTTAACATTTTTGCCATTTAGTTTTTTTTCTGGAAACAAATGTAAAAAGGCTTTAGGGGTAGTTGCAATCCAATCAAAACTTGAAAGCATGTTAGTTTCAAAAGATTTATTTTTTTATTTAAATATAATGTGTTTTAATTTAACAGTTTGTAAATACAGTCTGGGCATAACCTTTTCTCATTGTGCCTATGGTGAGCATGGTGAACATGTCTATGGCAAATAACTTATTAAAAATCTTTGTATTTTTGGAAACTTATTTAGAAATATTTGGTCTTAACACTTTTAAAGTACTACATTTTAGGCACAATTTCTTCTCATTATGTCTATATAATCTACTCAGATTGAGAGTAGAAAATATATAATGTCTATGGCAAAAAGTTTTCTAAAACACTTATCCTGTTCTATATACAACTCAGCTTTTATTTATTTTTAAATCGAATATTCAGCCGAAAATTTTGAATTTTAACCATCGCCCCACCGGCATCGCTGTATTTTATTCAAATTGTCAAATATAAATATAGTCCGCTCAAAATAGACGGCTTTGGGATTTTATCTTGCGAAATGACGAAAAATTATTTAAATATAAATTGGAGAGATGATAATCTTCACTCTTCTAAATTTATTTTTTTGACGCAGATCACGGTAGATCATTTAGTACGAGTGGTCTAGAGAGAACACTGTTGTACGCGGTTTTTTATTTATTTAAGTAAACCTTACCTTGGATTTTTAGTCAGTCAGATTGGTAGTCAGAATTTAAAACCGTACTGAGTATGAACGCAGCTGTTAAAATCCTAACTTTTGACGATTATTTCGAATTCAGGATGGTTAAAAATCATGACTTAGTAGATATTAAACTAAAGTTTAAACAGCTGCAAAGCAATGTCGTAGTTTGGCGTTTGCAAATTAAAACTAAATTATCCTATTCAACATTTTTTTTTTGTGGCAGAACTATTTGAGCCCAAGTTTTTTAACCTGCATAATTAAAGAGACTTCAAACCATAGCCACAGTTTACCTAATGCCGACAACTCGCGGCGCTCTTGCTGTTGGCCATCTTTCATACAAATTTGTTCCCGGGACCGTTCGCTTATTAATTGTAGGAAAGTTCAGACAAGTAGTAAGAAAATGTTAAAAATTTGATACAAATTACTTGTCAAGTCCGTTTTTAGACAACAGGTTAAGTTTGCATACTGACCTATTTCTTTCTAATATATGCCATAACGCTTATGATGGGCAAACAAATAAATCTTGGAACTTTGTATTGATCTCTGATACATTTTTTAAACTTACACGATTTCCGTTCATTATTATTAAATATTAGATTTTCGGGTCTAGATCGCGTTATATCAACTAAGTTATTTTAAATTGCACCAAAAGTCCTTTCTACTGAACGTCAATATTACTCCCGTATTGTACGTGAAGCGGTTGTAATCAAGAAACACAGGAATTTTAACCGGGAAAGTGGTTTTAAACTCTCTTCTGTGTGGAATCCAGTAATCAATATTTGTAAGCATCGTGTACGAACGCCTGTTATATCGCGGGATGTTGTTAGTGTAGTGTGCCGCGGCCCTAATAACTTTTTGTGAGATTGGGGGTAGGTATAAAAATACCTACCCAGTCAACGGTAAACGAAGCTCGCCACTCCAGTCTTCCCGGGACCACGGCCGGTGTAATCCGTTTGCCGAAACGTCGGGGTAATTTTCAATTTATTTACTCAATTTAAAATAATTTAGTTGATATAACGCGATCTAGACCCGAAAATCTAATATTTAATAATAATGATCTTTGATAGCCTCATTAATAAAAAAAGGTCGGAGTAGTGAGAACATGCTTTGTCTTATTCCGATAAACTTTCAAAGTTGACAGACAGAAACAAAGTAGAGTAACTTCTCCAACCTCGTTCCCCTTTTACTAATAAGGCTGTGTAATTAATATTTCCTGTAGAACAATGGGCGACCTTTTCGCTTAAAGCGATCTCTTCCAGGACAAATCTATTTTGGTCATCTCTATTTTACCGTTACCCAGACCTTGTTGAAACGATGCGCTCTCGCCCCTGGCACATTCCACTAAGAATCAGATGTGGGACGTCATCCACTTCACGACATGTGCTATCTTCACCCACATTCCCCTACCTATCAAAGCAAGATGTTGTGCCTAATGGTTATTGGACTTGCCAGCCCGTGATTTTCCATTCAATAAGTTTAAAAGATTTAATCAATTGATATCTATAATATCATTTGAGCTTTAGCATGCGATTTAATTTCGTGGTGTGGTATTTGAAAATATGACTGGTATATTGGTAGGTATTTTTTGATGTGTTACATCTATATAAGCGAGGGTAAGCCTGATGGTTGTCGTGACTATATAGGCTTTTCTATAGCGCTTTCATTCATATAGCGCTTTCTTTCTTTTCGCTTTTATATACGCTTTAGCACATATAGCGTGGCGATGCGTCGCCACGCTATATGAAAACAACTTCGATGTTTTTTTATCTTCATATTATAATATCTAGCGCGGTTTTATCTAGGTTCCTTTATGAAGATGTAGCTTTCTATTGGTAAAACAATTTTTGAAATCGGCCCAGTACCTGAAGTTTTGAAGCCTGTTGTTACAAATAAACAAATAATTCCATATTTCTTATAATATTGGTATATATTTTGTTTTATTAGGTTAGAAAACTGGTATAAGTAAGGTATTCTGGTATTTTTAACCGACTCTCAAACAGAAAGAGGTATCTATTTGGCTAATTTATTGATCCTAAGTGGAAGTAGGTTGCATTCTGTGTTGAAGATATTTTAGATAAGTTTCGTGACAAAATCATTTGATCGCCACTCACGTAATCTCTAAACTACTGCTCGCATCATGTCTAAAATACTGTTGTGTAAATACAGCACTTTTAATTAAAAAGCGTACAAGAGACCAATAATATTTAGAACTACTTTTGCGTAGAAAAAAGAACTTCGAGTTAATTACCAACTAGTTTCTGTCCGTGGCTTAGTCCGCTTGTCCTACAGGAAACAGGAAACGGTGTTAGGATAGGATTAGGACCATCCCGCCCCAGACTACATTTGTTCATAATATTAAAAGAACAAAAAGTTCAAAACAAAAAAATGGACACCCCCTATTTTTCTGAAAACTGAATTATGGAATTTCGAAATATCTTTGCACACCACAAAGCACACTCTAAACTTGTCATGACAATGTGTCTAGGACGAGCGGTATGGGCTTTGTTTATTACAGGTCACTCATTCAGCACATTAGTTAGGATACTTTAAAAAAGACAATAAATCATCATTATCATCATCTCAGCCTTTATCCGTCTACTGCTAGACTATATACCTACCCCATATGAGACGCCACAAATAGCAATTGCGAGCTACTTCCACTTCCATCCAACGACTTCCCGCTACAAAGTCGTCGGTCCACCGAGAGGTGGTCTTCTAACACTCCACTTTGCATTATATCGTGGTCGCCCACTTGAGCTTTTAGACTTTTACTCTCCAGCGGTTATCTGTCCTTCGAGCTATAATTATGGCCTTCCCATTGCCATTAAGTCTAGGTACTCATTTCTAATTTTCAGAATTGTAGATAATAAACAAACTCTTAAAATAATTATCTGTTTCAATAGTTCCGCTGGCATCTGTAATAGATAAGCAATTAATTTAAATTATTACAATTGTAAACTAAAGCTATTAATTATCTGTCGATGCATTACTATCTATTGGTAACTAGGTTACCTATTCTATCTATCTACACGATGGAGAATCAATTCCAATCAATTAAATCCCTATTCACAGTTCAATTGGTCAATCAATGACATATTCACGTTTACTATTGAATCAAGGACTCACCCACACACAAGAATAATATCAAAAAAAAATCGTCTTATAAAAACTAAAAAAAAAACTTATTATATAAAAAAGCGAGGATTCGATGTGGATCTTCTGAGTAGTTTCTATTGTCACAAAAAATCAAGAGAATCTTTAGTGACTGTAGAAAATGCATTAAAACTGATGAAACATAAAAATATTAAAAACCGACTTCAAAAACAGTAGAAAGTAATAAAAAACCGTAAAAAATCCGAAGCCTGTGAAGTCCGAAGGCGTGCAATTTTACGTAAAATTCTGTTTGTAATTTATACGCCTGACTTCGCAGACTTCAAAGGCGTCTTTTAATTAGCCACTGTTTTTGAAGTCAGTTTTTGTATTTCATTAGTTTAATTGCATTTTCTACTGTCACTAAAGATCCTCTTAATAGAAAGTGAAAAAATACTTAATTTTGAGGAGCAATTCCGTTCATCACTTAAGAGATCCTCATCAGATTCTTATCAATTTTTATTGAACCAATTTCGAGCTTCCTGAGCTCGCAGGAACCTGAAAAGCCTTTCAATTAAGCAAAAGAATTATCTTATTCGGTCAAACCGTTTTCGAGTAAGTAATCGAGTAACATCCCTTAAAACATCCCTACGAATTAAGAACCTCCTTCATTTTTGGAAATCGGTTAAAAGGAAGATGTCAATTCGTTTATAAATTCTCTGATCCGATTTTTAATACGGAGGCAGAAATGATTTTGGATAGTAGGGGTGTGTAGTGTGTAGCGGCACACAGGTTATAATGGATTGCTAGTTGGAAAAACCGTGAAAAAGTTTTTAAAATTTATTCTCAGTGGACAGTCGTTACGTTTCCAAAATGATATGCCTCAGTAAATAATCTAAAGAAAATGCATTAATTTTAACCTCACAGTACTATAGAGTGTAGAAATGGCATCAAATTAGATACAATTGTAATAATCCACTATAGTAACATAATAATATCAAATTCAAAGACACTTTTGACGTTTTAAGCGTAAGCATAGTCATTCATAGTCATTTCATAGTCATTTCATTTTAACGATAGACGTAACCAATACGTTCCAGTCAAAATAGAACAAAGAATAAGTTGAAACATTCGTTTCTAGTACATTTGTACATAATATCTCAATGAGCAAATAGGAGCTGCGTTTATTTTAAACCTTCCACCAAGAAGCTGTCTTTGAGCTGCTCGAATCAACCAATTAATATAGTTAACATTTTTTGCTTTTAGACGTTAAAAACAGACAATGACTGAACGGAAAAAAATAAAAAATAAAACTGTTTTTATGGTCCCGTATATTAAGGATAAAAACTGAAAAGCGACAAACAAAAATGAGTGGGGCTCTCTTAAAACAACCGATTTTTTTGTGATTCGGAACCAAGGTGCGAATGCGACTTTAACTTGCGCTTGACCGATTTTTAAATTACAATCTCATGGCTAATTTCAGAGCTCCACTTGGGAATGCCAATTGTGTTTCCCCAGAGTAGATATATCTTGATGATCTACAAGAATGTCTTTAACGAGACGATATTTTGTACCCTTACTTAACTCGAAAACCCGATCACCTATATTTTATGTCCCTATTTATTATATAACAAAACCCTTCCTTAGATACCTACACATTAGAACATACCCTAGTATTACTCGTATGTCCGTTGTCGTCAACGTAACACAAGCTTGGCAGCTTACCATGGGGCTAGGTGGCGCTGTGTGTTGGTTACAGAATTTATTCATTTTAAATTCAGAAGATACTCAAGTAATTAAAATAAATAAATAAATCTGTATTTGGCTTTAATACCAAAAGATTTTAATACATCCGATCAATAACTTGTTTCTTTCGCACAGTATTCATGAATTCGTTACCCAAAGACAAACTCTGCAACCTAATTACGCGTATTGATTTTCTGTCTTCTGTATTTGATTAGTGGTTTGGCTGCAGCCGGTCGCCTTTGGGGAGTCAATGTGACGGTACGGATTAGTGGTTAACCTTTGATTTGTAAGAATTAAGAAATGACTTTTTGACCTTTTCACGCTTCTATCTTACTTCTTACTTACTAATATTTACTGATCCTACTAATAATATAAAGTTTGTATGTACGTGTATTTGTTACACAATCACGCAAAAACTATTGAACCGATTGCGATGAAACTTAGAATATAGGTAGCTGGAAACCTGAAACAACTCATAGGCTACTTTTTATCCCGATATTCCCGCGGGAATAGGACTAACCCGAGACAAACCGCGATGCGTAGCTAGAGTAAGGTCGGAGTAGTAAAAACAAGCTTTGTATTTTTCTGTAACAGAACTTTCAAAGTTGACAGACAAAACACAAAAGATGGTAAAATTACTCCAACCCTACTTCAAGTTTATTAAAAAGGCTATTTGAATGAAACACAATATTTACCTGGTTTTACTCGCGTTTTATAAGACTACTTAACCTTATTAACTGTGGAATCGCGAATACATAAAGACAACACTAAGGCTATTTGAGATTAATTTAACTTGTCTAATATTTCAACTTTCGCCATCTGGCATCATACTGTCAACGCTCTTCTGAAGTAGGTAGGTACTTCATAAAACACTACAGAA
Source organism: Idaea dimidiata (assembly GCA_949358125.1). Taxonomy (NCBI): domain Eukaryota; kingdom Metazoa; phylum Arthropoda; class Insecta; order Lepidoptera; family Geometridae; genus Idaea; species Idaea dimidiata. The sequence goes on from OX442330.1 coordinate 26,451,036, forward strand.
AATAATAAACGATGTATTATGATGAATATTTTGTATTAATAAAATAATGAATTATGTTATATTCAACCAGTAGCTTCTACGTACAATACTTACATACTGACTCCCCTCAGATGTTTAACAAACTGATGATAACAGTAAGAGAAAATTATTGTTCCCTTTTAACAATCATCGACGCCCTTATTAATTAATATAAACGATAATTATTGCGCGATGCATAACGAAGCATCGTTTGTTTGTCTTTTACTGTCACATTAAGTTTCAAATTTGACAGACAGAGACAAACGTTACATAACTTAGTCATGTGAATATAATATTTTATAAATAAGGGTGTTAATGTTTATGAACGACCAATTTCGTCTGTGTGTCTTTTATAGGTAGAAAAAGTACCAAGTAAAAAAAACTAAATGTAATTTTCTTAAAAGGGCGAGTAAGTACGCAGACTTGTGGCTCGACTACCTTCATCGCCTGTGTCTCACCGACGACGTGAAGCCGAGTAAGTTCGCGATCTTATGAACCGTGTACTTTAAGTTCGAACGTCGTAGATTACCTAGATGGTGGGTATTGTGACAACGACGACGTTTGAATTATGAAACATCTTTTGAAACTCGTCCGCCAGAGACGAGTGAGAAATGCATCACTATCAGGCAACTATTCTACTCTCCATTATAGACCAGTCCAGTTTTATGTGAAATTCTACTTTGCAATATGCTAAAAAACTTTATTTTCCAGCAGGTACTGTCGGGGCATTATCAAAGTTTTTATTTGCCATTAAGTTTTAGTATAAAAGCAGGGAAAGTAGTCTAATACCGTTTGTCACTCATAAGAGCGTAAGTTTTGCCTACACGGAGGGTGAAACTTCAACAAGTCATATAGTAAGCTGTCGAAAGTTATAATGTCAGTTGTGTCAGAGTAGCAAGTTACGTCACTTAGAAAGGGTTTTAAATTAAAACTGCCAATTTAATGAACCAAACTAGGTTTTCAGCTTTCCAAATAATACCTAATCTCTTCTGACAAATGTAGTCTACTGTTTCCTCTCCGAATATTTTTACTCATTAAAGAAAATATTATGTTCATGCCATAAAAACTATTTCAACCATGGCTATGCTCCTTCATTTTAATTTTATCATATTCTAATTGTAAAATTAATTAACCAAACCAAAGGGAAAGTCATATTATGACATAAATAACGTGTTTATGGCATGAATATATTTGCACTAACGTCTATATCCAGGGAAGAAACAGTCGGGTACGTTTGTATTGAAAACGAATAGGTATCCCCCATATTAGATCGGTAGGTTGCCTCTTAAGGCGAGGTTCTAGTTGGAATTTCCGAGATCGACCTTTGTTGATTCAATTGTAAGTAATCGTAAACTCATTTTTTTGGTCGGATAAAAATATATGTCGTAGTTCAAAAAACTTAGAGGAAACATTTGGTTAAAAAACGATATATATAAGCATTAAGCAACTTCACTTAATAACAAAATCTTAGATTAATGACATTTTTTTTTGTATTTTTTGGTCTGTATTCAGGGAATATTGTACTTTTATTTATAAAAAAAAGTAAAACTGTTGGTGTTACCATTTATAAAAGAAGTGTCTAATTTGCAAATCTAAAGTATAAAATACTAACAGCGCTCGCGGTTTCACCCGCGTAAATTCCGTTCCCGTCGCCGCTTAAGCTTAACATAGAAGCTCTGTAAAAGGGATTTTTTTTGCAAAATTTTTCATGGAGCCTCCGCTTCTGATGATCGTAGTGTGATGTTATAGTATATAGCCTGGACGTTTTGCACTTTTTTTTCAAATCGTGCCAGTTGTTCCTGGGATTAGCGCGGTAAAACAAACAAACAATCAAACAAACTCTTTATAATATTAGTATAGATGTTTACCATTTTGATAATTATTATTATATATCAAATATTCTCGCATTCTGCTGTCTGGCGTCATCCAAGGCAAAGGAATTTTACTCGGTATTGCAATTACAGACCCTTAAGTAAAACGGTCTGGGATAATGGAAGCTATCTGGGTTTACAATAACTAGATTAGCTTGAATTCCGTATGCCATTTTGATGAAGTCATGCGTGAAATATGATTTTAGCAATCGCGTTTATCCAAGCAAATTTGAATTTATACTACACAAAGCTAGTTTGAATATTCAAAACCCACTAACACACTATGCTTACAAATACAGTGACTCTCGCCATATTAAGTGTCGACTCATCTAGTGTTGTAGCATATTCTAATAGATGTTTGGTTTTTACCAAATGAATTTAACAAATGTTAAGAGACGTTGAAAAAACGTTGTTAAGAGCCGAATGTTATGTTATTTATGCCATAAATATGGCATCTCATAAATATATCACAGCATTTCATTTTTTTTATCTCATTTTTGGATTTATTTTTTGATGAAAGGCTGCTAAGTCTCGAACCACGAGCCTCGTCGTAGGTGGTGAGCCTGTCAGGTTTCTACTAGATGCATTTTAGGGAGAGTGCTACTGAATTATACAACCTAGTCCTACTCTCTCCATTTTACGGCCGGAGGTTCAGGCAACCTAAATTGCGACACTGTTTTATGGTGAAGGTCCCCGAGATCCACACCATGCGTTTCGCTTCGTCATTTGTCATTCGCACCACGTGAGATTGGAATCAGCTGCCTGAGACTATATTTCTTGGGAAATACAATTTGAGGCTATATTATATCGCCCATTGAAGAAAGTTGAAGCCAGGCGCTCCCGCGCCTGGCATCATCGGTACTTCCCTGGTCGTCCGTTTAAGTGTGGATTTTTGCACTGTGGTAGATAGGTGAAGTAAGGTAAAGATTGTATTTCATCAGTACAGTAAGTGACGATGACGATGGATGACGATCAATGACGATGGATGACGATGACGATGATGATGATGCCACTCTACATCACTTACCCTACCCCTGTGTCGATTTTCATTCTTGAATAGTTAACACCCGCGTAAGTCCCGATCCCGCGGGATTTTCGGGTTCAAAAGTATCCTATGTTACTCTTCATCATTTAAACTATCCCTATGCAAATTTTCATCCAATAAATAGTTATCAGCCGCGTAAGTCCCGATCCCGCGGGTTTTTGGGGATCAAAAGTATCCTATGTTACTCTCCATCATTTAAACTATCCCTATGCAAATTTCATCCAAATCGGTCGAGCCGTTTGACCGTGAACAAACAAACAAACAAACAAATAAACAAACAAACAAACAGACTTTCGGATTTATAATATTAGTAGGATATATTTAAGAGATCATATTTGAGGGTCTTTAAGTCGCATATGAACCTTTTAGGTCAGCGTGCTTTATCTTAGGGATGATTTACATTGCTCGGCGAGCAGTCGATCGGTCTGTTGCAACCAAGTGGCGGCCCAGCAATGGACAACGTAGCTCGGACCCGGCCGGCGCTCGTGATGGTCTAATATAAATCGTCCCTTAGACTGTATTGACACTTTCCATCAGAGTTGATAGTGGTCAAACGCTGGCCTATACGAAATAAACAAACCTACGATAGCCTTAGCATTCAGCGTCTTTTTAGTTTTGCCTGACCTGGGTGCAATCATATTTTAATTACATAATCAGAGCTAATTAAATCATTGCTCACACACAGTCTGAGCGGATAGACTGAACAGATTTGCCTGTTCAGCTACAATTTTTTTGTCTAGCAATATTATAGCCAAATATTCGCCTAGTGACGTTGTTATATCACGCAAATGCCCTTGTCAGTCGTCACTTTAACGTATATTTAGTAGGTGGAAAATTCATCGGTGTTCATCTTAATAATAATTAGTGTCTTAATTAAATAATTCCGCTCCGTCAATTTAGTAAGTCTCGTGAAAATAAGTAGAATGCTTTAAGGGCGTACCAAAACGTCAATGAAATTAAATAAAATTGTGAGAGAGATAGCGCCAGCGAATTTCATATGTGTACAAGAAGGACGACAATTAACAAATATTGGCTAGTTACAAGTTAACTAGACTGCTTTTGAAAAAAAATATGTTGAGCATATACCTACAAGAAGTAGTTAATACCTAGTCTATAATAAAAAACATTATGAAATTATGGTTTCAAATGGTTTCAAAGATATTTAACACAACACTTTAGAAACAAGTGTTTTTCATAATAATTTTCTATTGTTTATTTTTAAATAATCGTGTTTCCGCGCTGAGGAGATATTAGCATTTATATTTTAATTTCAGATTTTACAATTTTTTACCAAGAATGCTGAATTATTCGCAAGTTTATCGGCAATTGGATATAGAGTGTTCTTAAGTTGGTACGAGTACCTCCCTACCTATATGTCTACATGGCGGCCCTCTGCCCTTTTCATTAAGCTTAATTCGCGTAAATATTTCAAACTTTGCTGCCATAGTTTGCTTAGACTAACGATGTTTTCCTTTTGAGTGATAAATTGGCGTAAGAATGATTTATGCTAGACTGGGCCGTGTCCGGGCCGGGTCTGGGACGGGTTTTTGTTTTACATGTTGTTAGTGCCCCGTTCGTGCCGCGTCCGTGCTGTCTTCATACAAAAGTAGCCCGTCCCCGCCCTGACCCGGACACGGCCCGGTCTAGCATAAATCTTGGGCTTGAGAATGTTCCCCAGGATCTATGTTTTTACTCGACTACAAGGAAACAGTCGTTTTTTGATCACAAAACTAATTTTGTTATTCAGAAATATGTTTACAAATTTAGATTACATAGGTACATTTACATTTTTTTCCACATTTTTGTGTTGGTCTGGTCAAGACATTCGAAATGGAAGTCGGGGTATCTATCCCGAATCCGAAGCCGAATCACGGCCAGAGTCATTTTCTTTAAGAAAAAATATGTGCGCTATTAACATCGCTCTTACGGTGAAAGAAAACATCGTGAGGAAACCCACGACTTAAAGTCACGCACAACTGTTCAGTATAGGGCTAATTGCAAAACACACATTTAAAAACTTTTTCAACTTTATGTTTACATTTGTTCGTCATACATTATGTTTAAGCTGCCCGTAGTTTCATCTGCGTAAGTCTCGATGGTTTTACAAAAACCCTTTTCCTAGCGGGTGCCTACATTATTCAATAACACACTCTTCCAATATCAAACTTCGACTATCAACATCTTAGGCTATGCAATGATCCATCAGATAAAGGAATAGATTACTATTGAAAAAATATATTCTTAGTTTGAATTTGATTTCTTAGATATACCTAGATGGTGGGTATTTTGACTAAAACGTTCGAATTTTGATTCACCTTTTTGATTTTTCTCCGTTCTCCCGATCAGGGCCTGGATTACCTAAATCACCCCGCAGATTGACTTTGGAATAGGTAAAGCTCATCCGTCAGAGATAAGTTTGAATTGCATCAAAATCAACCTGCCTTTCTAGTCTTTCATACAGACCCCTCTAGTTCAATGTCGATACAATTATTACCTATAATATGTTCACCTTGAAAAAAAAAATGAAGTGCCTTTCTTTTATAAAACGCAGTAGGCACACCTACATAATATCTAGGTACCTTTCTTGAAGGCTGGAGTTAAATAAAATATTCATACTTACCTATCAATTACTGAAATTGAATGTCAATGAGAATTTTCATTTTATTTCTGTTTCAGACTATGGCTACTTGTCCAAATGATTCACATCGTTCTGTCGCACGATTTTTTTCTCAATTTCACCCGTTCTTTGGAAGGCACGTCAAGCAGCTGGTTTTCATCTGCGACAGCAATCGCTAGGGCGACTTTTAAACTTTAACAGTCTTATTAATAAACGTGGAGTAAAGTCGAAATAGTTTTACTACTTTTTGTGTCTGTCCGTCAACTTTGAAAGTACTTGTCAACGAAAAAAGATAAAGCGTATTCTCGTCTCTGCGACCTTACTCCACGTTTATTAATAAGGCAATAAGACTAGGTGAGCTACCCTAAAAGAATAAGAAAGACAGCAAATTTCATTTTTCATTTTCCAAAACGACTTCAAACTGCGAAACTCATTACCAGAATAGCTCTTTTTCTAAAGAGCAATTACCTAAAACAAAAAGACATTTAAAAAAGGAAAAAAGACTAAAATGTGTTAATCAGCAAGGCTTCTCAGTTAAAATCTAATTTTCATCATAGAGGTAAAATACTTAGGAATATTTTGAGTTTCGCATTTAACAAGAAACCCTTAGACTACTTTCGCATCTAGGCATGAGGTGGCTTAGCACCTAGAGCCGAGCGATTAGCTAACTAAAACGAACGGTCTAATCTAGAATGTTTGCGACCGGCCGCACAGAGCGCTTGGCGCCTAGCAGCACGCCAAGCGGCTTGGCGTGCATTGAAGTAAACAAACATGTAGGTTTCTTGTCACGAAGCGCGATGCAAAGCCACTAGGCAGTAGGAACTAAGCAAGTCGCCAGTCAATGCGGACGTAGCCTTGTAGTTTCGTCATGTCCGTCTGTGGCTTAGAGACGCTTAGTACTAAGAAGCTGAAACTTTGAATAAGTATACGTATTAATAGCCTCGACAAAGTCGTATAAAAAATTTGATGCTCCCCCACATGTCATATATGGGGTAATAATATTTTCTTTATACGTTATACCCCACCATGAAGTCTTGTTAGATAGTTATTTTAAGAACATTATGGATTAGTCATATTCGTATGGTAGTACATTTTTTTTTCTATAATTAAAAACAATTCGAGTTAAACTTGATTATACAATTTGTAAGGGGTATACCCTTTTAATCCGAAAGTAGGTTGTTCTAGACATCTAGGTGAACACCTTTTGTTCTACAACTTTCGAAAATTCGAACTATTTTTTTGAAAATTTTGAGATTATGTTTCACTGACAAAACAGCTGCTTTTGAAAATAAAGGTAATTGAAGTTTTCATTGTAAAACATCGAACTAAATGAAAGGACAACATAAGGTCAATGACCTCGAAGTCTCAGAAACAGCTGATTTTCAAGTAAACTTTACACCTAACATTTTCGAAAAGTACTTCGAATTTCCAAAAGTCGTAGAACAAAAGTTGTTCGCCTAGACATCTAGAACAACTACATTTTGGCTTAAAAGGGCAAACCCGTTACACCTTGTATATTCATTTCATATTATTCATAATATTAAAACTGATGCTCTATTGTAGTATGCAGAATGGTAGAAGTTTTTTTTTGTCTATGCGATGTTAAGGGATGGAAAGAATGAATTAAACTAATTACTTCTACTTTTCAAAGCGACATTTTAGTGCCCTTACCATTCACAGCGAATAATCTCAGACGAAAGAACATTTTACATTTTACACAATTAACTTTTTTCGAACTAAGTAAAGATAATAAAATGAAGAATTATGTTAAGCGATGAGACCCATTTTGAATACTAAATCCAATGAATTTCAAGTCAGAATGAAGGGAACTGACGGATACTGTTCTCGAATATTGGTCGACAACTTATCTTACAGGATGGAAAGTAGGCGATGGTGCTGTCTAAGGTATGCATTCTTATATTTGATCTTCCCCCAGATTATATATCTAGTGGATCTCTGACAACAGTGAAAAATAACAGGCACTATGCAGTACATTGCTGCTTTGAGGAAATACCGGTAAAAACCACGTAACTAGAAACATTTTAAAGGAAAAATTCATCTTCAAAAATTCACTTGCGGCCAGATTTGAACTCGCGTCCCTGGAACAATACTCCAGTGTCTAAACTGCTCGGCCACGCTTGCGTGCAATCCCGCCGCAAGTGAATTTTTGAAGATGAATTTTTCCTTTAAAATATTTCTAGTAAATATGCCTTTATTTGACTACGAAACCCTAAAAAGGAAAGAGAATTCTGTACTTTTTTAGGAACTCCGGCTTTGTGGCTGTTTGTTTGCCAACCACAGCTGCTATGACGCTAAGGGAATATACATTACAGGGTTCACACGACTTTTTGGTTTGCTTTGTTCTTTAAATTTTCGTTTTTTTTCGTTTCTATATCAATTTGGTTCCGTGTACTTGTCTTAGAACCGATTTTTCATTACTCACATAAAAGATATCTGAGCTCTTGGTATGAGTTTTGATAGTTTATCGTCTCGATGAAACTGGCAGTTTACTTCCATACATTATTTTAGTTCATAATAGTTACCGCTAGGGGCGCTGATGGAGTTTCATCGAGACGATAAATTATCAAGACTTATACTAAGGGCTCTGTCGAGTATGTTCAAACCCAACCAAATTTAAATGCCCTCAAATTTTGTTACTTTTTAATATGACAGTGACGTTTTCTATTTGGTGGTGTTACATTTCATTTGTCAGATACCTCTATCTAAGGATTTGAAAAATCGGAAATAATTGTTTTTTTTATTCTTTATTTCTTTTACGCTTTTGTTTCTGTTTAGGTATCCTTATTTGTGTTACTCTGTTCTTGCCCAATTTTCTATTTTTTAGTTTTACAAATTTTTAGGGATACGTACGTTAAAAACAGGACCCTACTACTGAGACTTCGCAGTCCGTCTGTCTGTCACCAGGCTGCATCTCGAGAACATGCTTGTAACCGTGGGGTTATTAATAAAGTTTTGTATTTGAATTTGAACCGTGATAGCTAGACGATTAATATTTTCACAGCTGATGTAATTCTTTTGCCGCTATAACAACAAATAATAATAAAACACTTTATTTATCCGGTTGAATCGTGTTTTTATTCATGGTTTTTAAACGAACAGAACTGTTTTATTATGCAAAATCGCGAAAACCATAGAAGAAACAAATAATAAAACAAAAAATAATAAATATTTAAGGGGCCCCCCTTAAATATTATCCCATACAACAAACGTGTTTTTTTTTAATAATAATGGTACGGAACTCATCGTGCGCGAGTTCCACTTGTACTTTACCGGTTTGTTGCTAGTACTTGTATACTTATATAAATGTTTTATTTCTTATTATGTTTCTGTACCTATCTACCTATATTTATTAGCTAGTTGCTTATTCTTTCTAAATTAATTAAATTTATGTTATGTATAAGTACCTAACCCGTTGTATGTAAATTTCACCTTATTCATTAACCCTTCACAGCACTCTGACATCAAAACTATGATATTAACCCTTCACACTTAAGTATCTTAAGCTCTTTAGCGTAGCCGTGACACAAAATGAAAACCAAACCCTTGACCTGGTGACCTTTTTAGACAAGACTAAAAGTGATCTGTTTTTAACCCTACGTAAAGATGGATGGGTGGGGTGTTTAAAATTCAAAATTAGAACGGGTCGTACATAAATAAAACCAAACACTTACGAAACGTCAATTTAAAAAAACGCGTGTAGCACATCTTTTAGAATAAAGTTTTATTATAAATTTATATAGGTAGTGAATATAGAAAATAACCAAACTTGTTTAGTAAACTTACTAAATAATACAAAGTATAAAATACAAATAAGAAAAAACTGCGATAAAACATGCTTTAAAATGAGACCTACATAATATACCTACTAGAAAATAAAAAAATAAATATAGTTACATTTTACTGGGTTTTGTACAATGTAACATGTTGACAAATCGTGGGAAAATATTTTTTTTACAGAAAAATGTTATGTACTGGGATAAGGTCTATACAACATAAAGAACCAGTTTAAAATCAGCTCATTTTCGAGAAAATAAAAAAATACTCAAATAAACATATCTATTACCCCAAAACGCCTATACCTTCTCTATCGGAGTAGATATTCTAAATTGCTTAAATGATTCAAACTGGTCTTTAACAATCGGAAATCCCGTCAATTTACTATTATTATCATAAAATCCTGATTCTACGAACTATTTCTGTAGAACACATCATTTTAATTTGTTTACATCGGCGATTAATATTCGCGTTGCTATTTAAAGACTCAGAAATTATATGTAGGTATAAATAAAACGTATTTCCTACCAATATTATAAACGCGAAAGTTTGATTTGTAACTTTGTTGCTCTTTCACGCAATAACTACTGAACCGATTGCGATGAAACTTGGAATAGACATAGCTGAAGATCTAGAATTACACATAGGCTACTTATTTTGTATTTCTTTTTATTGCTCAAGGCATATCACTCGCGTCGGAGATTTGGATCAACACTTAAGATACATTATAATAAATAAATAAAAATATTGCACGATATTACACACAGCGCTGTCTATCCCCAAACTAAGCACAAGGCTTGTACTATGGGTACTAGACAACAGATATACTACATATTACATATACTTTTTATTTTTGTAAATACTTACAAAATTATGATACATGGAAAGAAACCTAGTCCAGACCGAAATATTTATTTTATAAATATAAATATTTGCCCGCGGCGGGAATCGAACCCGCAACCTTCCGCCATTGCACAAAGGTTTTATGCCGATATTCCCGTGGGATTGGGACTTACACGGGTGAACGAGTCAAATAATAGGTATAGATGTGTACAAAGTAGGTTTAAAGCAAAATAATGCAAAACATAAAATAAAAATGTTTCGTTTACGACTTTTTACGACAATATACTACTAAACCGCACACGCTACATCCCGGCGCGGCGTGTTGTTCTGAGGTAATATTACACACGATGTTAAAACTGCGCCTTAAAACCCTAGTCGTTTACTTTCAGCATATTTTATTCTTTGTGTTTTCTATCTAAAATGAAACCGTTTTAAAATCACTTTCTTATTCATCTGTCTGTCTATTTTTTTGAACTCTACATCCGCAAACACACATTGTGTTTGCGAATTTTATTCAGCAATTTGCCATTTTGAGCCAAGCCTTTCGTTTTGCGATTTGCGATTATTTTCAATTTCAACGTAAGCATACACGGCATAAGACGTTAAAACACATCATACACGGCAAAATACGTTAATACACATTATACACGGCATAAGACGTTAAAAAACATCATACACGGCATAAGACGTTAAAACACATCATACACGGCATAAGAAGTTAAAACACATCATACACGGCATAAGACGTTAAAACACATCATACACGGCATAAGATGTTAAAACTCGTCATACACGGCATAAGACGTTAAAACACATCATACACGGCATAAGACGTTAAAACACATCAAACACGGCATTAGACGTTAAAACACATCATACGCGGCATAAGACGTTAAAACACATCATACACGGCATAAGACGTTAGACAAAATCCGCGCTACCATGATCTTTTCTCGTTGTTTTGTCGACCGTTTGTCGCGCAAAATAATAAAGTAAATTTAAAAAAAAAGTACCCCGACTACTCTTTAAAACCACAGATATTTATTTTAAAGTCTTTTTTATTTATTATTCGGTGTGTTTTTTTTAGTTGAACGATAACGCGGCGATTTTGCGATGACTTATACCTCATTGTCGGGCGTAATATCATTTCGGCTGACAGGCACAGCTGTCATCAGCGAACTAACTAGTCTAGATTAACTAATCTAGACCACTCATAAAGTACGACATAAAGTACGATTAGTGATAAATGCTAACAATAAAAAATGGCGGACCACATTGAAAAAATTGGAAAATCTGTATTTCAAAACCTTTAAACTGAATTTAATTGAAATATCAAGCTACAAGCCAAGTTTCATCGTAATCGTAATAGTAGAAGTTTTGCGTGGCGGAGTGACAAATATACTCTCATATTCACTTACTGCTTCTTACGCAAAAACACCTTTTACATAAGTTTTTTTTAGAAAAAAAAATAGTTTTCAAAATAAGACTTCCAAGCAACAAACTAGCCAATGCCAATTTTAAAAATATAGGTTACATTTTTAAAATATTGTGAAACTAACACATTTACAAAATTACTATAATATCCATAAAAATATCCCACTAATTTTCTTTTCAATAGGTAAGCTGTAAGGGAAAAAATCACTTTTTTCGATATCATAATATTAATAAAGGTCGAATACAATGCCGTACGACGTTGGATTATTACGGATCGAAGGGTATTTTTACGAAAATTTTCAATAACGTCTTAACCGGGCACTATGTCAAGTCCACGGAGTGTGAACATTGAACTCGACCGACAGTTACAGGGTTAAGTTTATTCTATGGGTAAATTGTGAAAATCGATCGGTTCTTTTATAAATAGATAGATAATAAGCATGGACGACAACGCGGAGTACCTATATTATTATTTTATTATAGGTAGATGAAGGTTGTGTTTCTATGTTATTTTAAAACATATACCTACCTACCTAAATACTATAAAGCTTATTCCAATTTAGTACCAATTTCTACTCGGTCCTAAAATCTATTGGTTGGTACTCATATCATATATCTATCAGCCTTATTTTTTCCCACGTTTTTATACTCTCACTATTCTTGTTTGTTTGTTTGTCGGTCCGGGCGGAATCTTGCAACTTTAATTTGAGGCATTTCCCGACTAGCGAGCTGAGACTTTGCGAATAATTCAGAAACAGATGACGATGCAACCTAAAGGTATTTTCTACTTTCCAAAAGCACAATTGGAAAGAATAAAGAATTTTCGCTATATACTTCACAACGAAAGGTCGAGGTTTCGAATCCCGGCCGCGCACCAATGTCTTTTTCTTTAAGAAAAAAGAAATATTATGTGCGCTATCAAACATCGCTCTAACGGTGAAGGAAAACATAGTGAGGAAACCCACGGCTTAAAATTACGCACAAAGGCCCAATAAGGCTAATTGCGGAAAACACAAAGTTAAAACTTTAACTTTTATACTCTACAAAAAATCGTCATTGCATATCATATTATGATCAGAATTTTTAGCGCAAGTCTAGTTGCTTAGTTTGAAACTAGATTGCATAGCATTGTTCATTTAATAATTTTAAGTGTTAAACGTATATGTAAATAGATATGTACGTACCCAATTCGAAGAAAAAAGTAGGTAGACTAGTTATAAAATTAAATAAAATCTTAAGCTTGTAAAATAATTATAAATAGGTTCTATATAATAAACTCAAACCAATACTTATTACAGATACTTGTAACTAAACCAACCCAGCTCCCCAAGCTCTTCAATATAAAACTCTAAAAATATTTACATACGGTTAATTTTGGGTTAAACATTATTTACCCGATGAACACTTAAAACCCTCTCTTGCAGCAAATTATAAAACTTTACCCAGCCCTTCAACAATACAAGGGTCAGATGCTCTGACCCTTTGCTCAAAATCAAGACTCATTAAAGTAGGATTATTTTGGTAAATCCACCATTTTGTTTAGACTTTAAATAAAGCAAATATTTAAGGTCGGGTTTCGATGGAAATTAGGACAAAATACACAGGCTTTTTTAAGTACGTAGCATAAATTTAAGAACTTGTCAAGTGCAAGACGAACTCGTTAGCGAAGCCGTCGGTGCTATTTAAAATTTATTATCGTCATAAACACTTCAAAAATAAAAATAGTTTTATTTTAATGTTGAATATTGAATTGAATTTAATAAGAAAATAAACAAAAGTATTTTATATTTTTCTATGGTTTTCGCTATGCCGAAAATATAAATGATAATTTAAAATTCTAGCATCATATCACGTGATTCCCACATAAAAAACTAAACCTATATTATTCGTTTTAGAATTTAAAAATCTGCGTAAACAGGAATGTTTTGATTGAAACTAGACGGTAGAGTTTCAATCAAAACATTCCTGTTTCTTTGGTAACTATTTGAATACAATATCGAGTAAGAGAGATTGGACGACAGTCTACCCGTGAACACGAGACCCTGTAAAGTCCTCGAAGCGATGAGGGTATGAACTGAAAAAGCGTTTAATCCAGGTTTAATCGTCATAAAATGTATTCAAATTAAATATGAAATAAAAACCATTCTAAAACTTGAAATTGCGCATTGTTAAAAACATGAGTCTTCAATTACATCGTCGAGTCGAACACAATATTACACATCGATTTACAGACACGTTTTGTATCCCATCCGTTCATTGGGCTAGGTTTGCGTGCATTCTAGTGCAAGGCAAAGACAAGGAAGCGAGTGCAGGTTGTAAATTCGGCGGCCCTCAGGTAGTTTAAATCCAGTATTATTCGAAAGATGTAAGAGAATTCCTTACTTAGTGTGGACTAGTTTTGCATCGATTTATTTTATAATTGATCTGACACGTTTATCATTTATGCACTTTGCAATGCCAGGACACTCATTGCAAAGTGCTAGTTTCAAGTATGTACTATAGCTCTTATTAATGTCGACTTCCACCGTTGGTTCAGTTTCATATTCAGATCAGTTATTGAGAATATAAGTAGGTATTACATTGGTGTTACAATATAAAATAAACTGTATCATTTGATTTGAACGCCACGGTCTTTCCGGCATTTAATATTAATTTGTAAGTTAAATATTTATTTGTTTTTCTTTAAGAAAAAATTATGTGCGCTATTAACATCGCTCTTACGATGAAGGAAAACATCGTGAAAAAAACCCACGGCTTAAAATCACGCACAAAGGCCCAACAGTAGGGCTAATTGCGGAAACACGCAAGTTAAAACTTTAAAGTCAAATATTTTGGAAAATTACTTTTTTTTGTTGATGTTCTTCAGCAGAAGTAGCCATTTTGAATTTAAACATTTTGTTAAACTATATACAAGTGTACTAGATTACGATAGTTGACCGAACGAGCGAAGCGAGTAAAGTCCAGTGTAGACGGGCCTGGCGCTTGTATCTTTGTATGTTTGTTCGACGATAACTTGAGTATCGTTGCTTCGATCTTCATGAATTTTGGTATGCGCGTAGTTTAGGTCCATAGAATTTATGAGTTCGAAGATGAGCCGGATCGGCAGGGGGGTTGGGGAGATAGGGGGTGCAAAAAGAGAAAAAAAACAATTTCTTAAAATATGTCAATAGATGGCGCTCAACATCCCTCATAGATCGCGGTATCGTTGCGTTTGCTTGCGATATATACCAAGATTTGACATTTTTGTAGGGAATGTTACAAATTGTGGTCGATTGTCGTAATTAAGGAATAATTCATGTTATGATACTATCGTTTTTCTTGTCTTTCGTTATATTTATTCGTTTAATAATAATTCTTATTTTGTAAAAAAAATAAAGCTGTTGGTGTTAAAATCCTACAAAAAACAAAATCTCTGCAAATGGATTCTCGTGAGGTCTCAGTTCGGGGCGAACTACTAGTAGTTTAAGATACGGTAATGTGTGTGGGATACTTTATCTACTGATTCTATAGCCTACATTTTGCCCATCTACTGGACCAAATTTAGACTAGAATCAGTATAATGCAACCAATGCAAATTACCTCAAAAACGTTACGTACATCTTTTAGGTACATATTTCCTAATAATGATAAACGTGTATAATACTTGTATCTACTGACACTTCTTTTTGTCACGTTTTATTTTACATAAAAAATCACGTATGAAGTTTAGAGATAACCATTTCAATAGGTACCTCTATGTTAACTAAAAATAGCTGGAGAAATATTTATTTTTTCCATTTTAATACTTATGACTTGTATTTCGTATACCTAAAGTGGGAATTACATAACGAAACTAGTTTCATGTATATTAATAATTCATCATTATCTCCGCCCTTATCCGTCTACTCTACTGCTTTAAATAAGCCATACGACTACGACGCGACAAATAGCGATCGCGATCGCTACTTCCATCCAACGACTCCCCGCGAACGCCACAATGTCGTTAATCCACCGTGACCTACACGGTCCACCGAGCTGCTGCGAACGCTACAATGTCGTTGGTCCACCGTGACCTACACGGTCCACCGTTCTGCTGCGAACGCTACAATGTCGTTGGTCCACCGTGACCTACACGGTCCACCGTTCTGCTGCGAACGCTACAATGTCGTTGGTCCACCGTGACCTACACGGTCCACCGTTCTGCTGCGAACGCTACAATGTCGTTGGTCCACCGTGACCTACACGGTCCACCGTTCTGCTGCGAACGCTACAATGTCGTTGGTCCACCGTGACCTACACGGTCCACCGTTCTGCTGCGAACGCTACAATGTCGTTGGTCCACCGCGACCTACACGGTCCACCGTTCTGCTGCGAACGCTACAATGTCGTTAATCCACCGTGACCTACACGGTCCACCGAGCTGCTGCGAACGCTACAATGTCGTTGGTCCACCGTGACCTACACGGTCCACCGTTCTGCTGCGAACGCTACAATGTCGTTGGTCCACCGTGACCTACACGGTCCACCGTTCTGCTGCGAACGCTACAATGTCGTTGGTCCACCGTGACCTACACGGTCCACCGTTCTGCTGCGAACGCTACAATGTCGTTGGTCCACCGCGATCTACACGGTCCACCGTTCTGCTGCGAACGCTACAATGTCGTTGGTCCATCAACGTCATTGTATCGTTCGCAGCAGAACACTACTTTTGGCATTGTACCGTTGTAGTTCTATTTATAGTCATTTTCACAAAAAATAATGCATAACACCATAACACTATGTTTGTAATCGTAAATAATTAATGCATCGGCACATAGCCTAAAACGCTGATAGTAGAGAGTTAATAATTGAAAAGTATGTTCTGTAAAGCGTTAGATAAGAAAATACTTTTTAAAAGTCCCACAAGTTCGAGAATTACGCAGGTAAGGGCGGAATGCAGCTCTAGTTAAAAGGAGCGTTTATTTTATTTCTTATCGGTTGTGAACCGATTATGGCCATTAGGAAATTAGCCAGTGTCATGTATTTTAATATATTATGCAAGTTATTTGCATCGAAACAGTCAAGTCGTCATAGTTAAAGTCAAGTCTTGGGAATCATTTGTAAACACGGCGGCCATTTACAAACAATCTTCACGGAGCCTTGGAGACAACACTAAGTCAATGTTTTGCACCGATTTTCACTTTCATTCCACTTGTACACCTTCACGAAACTAAATTGATTAATATGCCCCCGAAATTAAACAATTTGCACGCATATGAACTAGGTTTCACAAAAATGAAAATTTAGCACCACATCTCCTCAACGAGTTCCCGCCAAGACTCAAAAGGAGCGTTAGTTAAAAGTAGTTTAACGATATTTTTTCGTTTTGAAGAGCTGAAAAGCTTTCATAACACAAAGTTCATAGAACTGGGACCTTACCGCGCAACTTCCGTCGGCATCGGCATCGAAACCCTACTGCGCAAAGGTTCACTTGCGCTGTGAAAACGACAGGGTTTATTTGCAAGCATTTGAAGCCGGCACCTTCGATTTGAACTGTCATTGAATGCGAGGCTCTTGAGCTGCCGGTTTCAATGACAGCTGAACTCGACGGCGGTGTCGCCTTCAAATGCATGCAAATCAACGCTATGGTTCGAACCGCGCAGGTTATTCCTTTGCGCAGTGGGATTTCGATGCCGATTGTAATGGAAGATCGCGGTTTGACCCCAGTTTTAAAAAGTCAAACTGTTCGGGAAATTACTCACACGCATTTAAAAAGATGTATGTATCTCTTTCGTCTCGTCCGACATACATATATACATACAAGTTTTCGCGTTCATAATATTATTTAGATAGTAAGATCTAAATCGTGTCATATCTACATTAATTGACAATCATGCCACGCGTTGTATCATGAATTTATATACAGATATTACTGAATAACCCAGTACTTGTATTAATTTATTCTGAACGCATCTCTCACATGCTGGTTCGTATTAGAGTAATTTAAATACCGTTGATTAAAGCTAGTGAATCCATTTTGCTAAATATGTTGATACTTTAATTATGAAACTGGTAATGTGCATGATATAGTCAATTCCACTAAAGCAGTCTCGCAGTCGTCGTCGGCTAGATAGCGCTGTGTGAAGCTAACAAAATTGATTTATTTAATTTATTATTAACCGGTTTTTTTTTATTTATTTTACTAGTATTTTCCTTAGGCTTGATTCGACCAAACCACTCAGACAGACATAACAATTCTCCGAATATATCGTCAAACAAACTGCACAGCTCGAAAATCTCTCGATCAAAAGGCGACTTATGCGTAGAATTGTTATTCGTTAGATACTTATTCTAGTTTGGTTCAATCAAGCCTCAAAGTGAGACTAAACGAGTAATCAATCACTATGATTATTGTTCGCTATTAGTTCCGCAAACAAATTAAACAAAGTGTTTCTATCTGAGTGTAGGTGGAGTGCCAGATGGGTCTGCACGTGTTCAAAATTGGAACTAATCGCTGTTCATTAACGAGGCGCACAAACTATTAGATAAACTGTGCGTAATGTTAGACAGTGGCGCCCCCAGCCACGCGCACATTTATCTTGTACGCACTGTAACAGTTGTTCAAACACTATTGCGACTAGTTACGGCCTGTGGTTACGATTGTAATGTATTTTATTGTGGTGAAAGAATAGGACGTCTCGGACGATGAAAACCTCTTGAATAGACTTTTCAACACGGTTACATACAATGGTATGTTTTACCCTAGAATCGTACTCACCTATCTACGTTACCTTACCTGCTTATTATAATTATACTAGCTACATCTCGCAGTTTCACTCCTGTAAGTCCCGATCCTATGGGATTATCGGGATCAAAGTAACCTAAAGTACTCCTCGATAATGTGGCTTCCTATTTTTGTGAAAGAATTATTGAAATCGGTCCAGTAGTTTTGGAGCCTATCCATTACGAAGAAATAAATTAATCTTTTTCTTTATAATATTAGTTTATACTCTGTTACTATATCACGAAAAGTTTATCCCGACAACTTTATTACAAAAAAAAACGTTTTCACGAAAGACTTTATCACGAATCGACTTTAACACGACAAAATTTACCACCTTACCCACCATCCCCCCTTAATCGGTTGACAAGATGAGGTTGAAATTTGAATTAATAATATTATTTTTCATTTTTCGTGATAAAGTCGATTCCTGACAAGTATTCGTGGTTTTTTTTGTGACTTTATTTTTCCATTACTTTAAATTGACTAGTAACCGTAACACAAGCTTATAGTAACTTACCATAAGGCCAGATGACGCTGTGTGATGTTGAAGTAATTTATTTATCTCTAGGAAATGAAACTACGAAGTGCAACTAGATACTTCTCCATTGTGAGACATCTAGCTAGCAAGAAACTAGTAGCTAGGTTTATGCACAATAAATAAACTGAATTCCATCTATTTGAGCGCAACGCGCACTGCTATGAATTGTGAACGGGGCATCATTACGCTATATTGTGCTCTTTACCGTTCAATTTCTAATGCAAGTAGCGGGATTATTGATACCATCAATAAAATAACCTTTAATACCTAGATTTTTTATCTATTTTTGCGTGAGGCGAGGTGTGTGACTAACTTCCCGAACAATCGGACTTTAGAACTGGTCAAGCTTAAGAGACCAGTCTCTAATAGAGACCAGGTGCCTACTCTAGTTTTACGAATGAACGAAAGAAAGAAAATCTGTCATTATAGTAAGAATTATGACAGATTGTTTGTTCGTTTGTTGAATTAGAGTACAGGCTCAGTTCAGTCTAGGGCCTAGGGCCTAGGGCCTAGCATATTTATCAAGGGGTAATGTAATACCCAATATCAGTAATATCATCAGTATTTTATCTTCAATCAATGTCTGAATTACACAGTACTGTATGAATAGACGTGATCCTCGAATCGGATACGATCCATTCATTACTACCGTCAAATATATGGCATATGTCAAGCTAAAACAACATTTAATCAATATGTGATTGACAGAAAGAGGCAGGCATACCCAGAAACTGTGTATGTGTGTGTCTGTGTGTAACAAGCGAGATAGATAAGATATTTTATCAAGATATTAAAACAATGACTCAAGTTTTGATTAGTTAAGTTCGAATTTCTGTTATGTCTGAATATAGCACGTTTATTTCCTGATTCATTGTAATTATATTTTATTTTGTTAAATTGAGTATTTTTTGATTTGCATGGGACTAAAAGACGGCTATTAATAAACGGATACTAAAATCATACTTAACTTGACTAGAATATAGTGTGTTGCTGCTGTCTATTAAATTTTGTAATGGTATAACTTTGTCATAATAATGATTTGTTTTATTTTTAATCCGTGGACTATTTTTAAACTTATTAAAGGTATGTTGTATAGGTATAAATAAATATTATTAAATAAAAGAATATGACAACTATTAGGCATAGGACTGATCTTTTTTAGAGATTAGAAGAAGAAAGGCCGCCTAGTAGTTGTTTTTTTTTATATCGGCCCAGACGGCCGAGTTTCATACGTTCCAAAGAAAACTGCTCGGAAATTTACTCACACATCTTTAGAAATGATGACTCAAAATTCGAACGTCTCGTCGTTGTTCTATTGCCTACCATCTCGGTAATCTGAGATGACAACCAATTTAATCCACATCTCACTAACCGCTTGAAACAATTACTTCATGGATATTGATCCGTTTCATGGAATAGACCGTTCATAAGGTACGTCATGTCGTCGTACAATATTTATAAACTAAACATCCATGAAGTAAGACATTTATCGGTAGGTAATGCTTGATTAATAAAATAATTACGAACTTTATGGTGCTGCTTTTTTATAAACCTATGTACATAAATTTCGTATTCTTTTTAAATTATGTATTAAGCACAATTATATGTCGTAGGTACTAGAATAGTTATTCTAATAAACATAGCCATGCAAGCGAAGCTTCTTCTTTAAATCTAAATCCAAAATCGAGGTTCTAGGTATCGGTCCTAACAAACACATTAGTTAGTGGGTTTACAAAGTAAGAGTGAAAGCCAAACACCCGAATACTATTTTTCTACACTTAAAATTCGGTATAATGTAATTTTGACTAATATATGAGTGGTCTATCAAATCTTTGGTATATTTTTCGACCAATCGTTACATCGGTTAAATTAAGCCATCATCGTTCTACTGAATAATCGAATAATAGTTTTCGATGATATAAAAATCGGTTTAATTTCTTGTATGGTTTCCGCGATTTAGCATAATAAAACTCTTTATTTATCGGGTTAATAAAGTGTTTTATTAAAAATCGGTTATTTGACTTTCGGCATTACGTAGGGAACCCCACATCAGTAGCCATGCATAATGTGTGGAAACGCAACCTTTACTGGTACGTCATCAAGTCATAATTTATCTCCGCATCGAAGCGTCCTCGTACCTTCGCCTTTTCTCACGGGAGCGGTTTTAATAAAATCTAATTACTATCGACTTCCTCACACCTAGAGACCTTACCTACATGTTAACATAAAACATTTTCAGCTTCAGTACCTCGAAAGCAATATTGAAAATTAATGACCTGTAAAATGGGATTACTGTGAAAATTATTCAGACGAGAAAAAAAATCTTCGCCTTTAACCCAAGATTTTAGCCGTTTAGGCTAAGGGAAGCATTATTTTATTCATCCCTAATGTAAAAAGGATCGGGAGTAATGTATAATAGATCTTATAAGAGAAAATTGATGTTATAGTATAAATTGTTAAGGGAAATATATTACCGGCAGCCTGGGAAATGTTGTTTCGTTTTTTTATTAAAGTTTGATAGCAACGGGTGTAAGGAATGGCTGAAAGTTAAAGCTTCGCACCAACCGGCACGATATTACTGACGCTTGGCGTGTCTTATGGGTGATTGCTGGTAAAATATTTCTTCCTTGAAAGTATCTCAGCATCAGGATAGCCGTATAATAGAATACGTATGAACTTGGAGCATTCTAGCTTTTTACAAACAAACAAACGAGCGAAAGATCTTTAAAATGTATTTTTAGAAGAATGCTTTTCACAATATTTGCACCCGACAGGACTTGAACCTGCATCCCTGACATTCCGAATTAATGCACTAACCAATTACGCCACAGGTGCTCGTCCTGTTCCTGCTTTTTCATCGGAGCTTTACTTCTCCTAACTTATTTAATTAAATCATACTTAATTATAAAAAAGTGCCCGTTTGACCTAGCGAGCACTTTTTCTCCGGACCTTCGTCCACCACCTTCACCTCGGGCACACTAGCGTCTTCTCGGCGGCGCTCACTCAGCGGCCGGCAGCGGCGCATCCTAGCTCCGAACTCTTAAGCTAAGTTCATTTCTGGGTTAAAAGTGCAAGAACCCTAGTACATCGAACCCACGTTTTTCCAACTTAATTTAGAGTCAGTTGTATAATTTAGAGTCAGTTGTATAATTTAGAGTCAGTTGTATAATTAAGAGTCAGTTGTATAATTTAGAGTCAATTGTATTTATAATTTAAAGTCAATTTTGGTAATAAATCTGTGAAATTATTGTAACTTGTTTTCACTTAGCTAAACGATAGGTAGGTTCTGACCTACCCAGGTAGGCCACCTAGTTCTAGTTGCTATCCTTCTGAACCTTAGGGGCACTAAACCCCTAAGCGTTTCAGTGGCAGTGATGATAATTTCAAGGACTAGACATTTAAGTGTAGAATACACTTTGAAAAAAAAATTAGGTTCTATGTAATTATCAAATTGACTGCCAACCTTCAATAAGAAGAAAAAGAGTTATCAAATAAAATTAAAAATATTGACTTTCTAAATTTAAAACATGTTTGTAAGCCGCAGTAGAAAAATATCAATTTTTCCTTCGGAAAAATCTAGTAATAAGGCCCTAGCAGTTAATAGGCAGTAAGACGCTACGGCAGCTTACGCCGAATTGACGAATGTCATATGCCTTCGAACCGTACCGAGGCTTATGACATATCAGTTTTGTCACGGTAGGTACCTAACTTGTCATTTGCTATAGAACGATGTAAAATATGGCACATGATTTTTTATAAAGAAAAAGGAATAGGTATATATTGGAATCCGAACCTATACGACCGCCGTCAAAACAAAACATTACGAACCAGAAGCAGATTCTTAATTTGGCTTTATAACACGTAGTTATTACTCGTTTAGACATAAGTATCCTAAACCACTGTTCTAACCAAAGCCGCTTAAAATAAACGAAATATTACTTGGTAAAAGCAGAAAAAATAGGTGGGTATTCCGTGGTCTAATATTAAAATTATAACTCACAAATAATGGTACGCAACCAAAAACATTTAAATTACACCGATATAAAGGAAACGTCGCTTATCTTTTTCAAAACCTTATCGCGGGATATTGTTCAACTAACCATTGTAAGACTTTTACGTGAAGAACAAAATGTCTTGCAACGACGCCCCTGCCCGGCCGCGTCAATTTGATAGGACCCAAGAAGAGCTGCTTTGACGTCGTAAGGGCTGATTTGCATGCAAATTTTAATGGCTTCACTATACGGAATCTCAAAGATCGCGCTAAGTGGCTATCTATCGTCATATATTTGTAAAAGACTTTGACCTAACCTAAACCATTGAAAGTAGAAAGCTGAAATTTAAAGAGTGTGTTTTTTGGTATCTAGTAAGAAACATTTTTGATTATTTGAAAATTCCCACGAGATTTACACTTATGCGGGTGAAACAAGAGCATACAGCTTATAAAAAATTAAGTGCGATATTACGACAAAAAATACTACAGTGAAAGCAAAACCCAGAGACAAAAATAATACATGCGTTTGCACAGCAAATTATAGCGATATCGATCGTTCTAAACCATTAGAACTTAAACATCGTAGTACGCACCACATTGTCATTCCTATCGCGTTACGAAAGATGGCCCACATAGCGAAAATAACTCGTAATATTTTATTGAAGCCCATATTTATATATTAATACGGTTTTGCTTTATTGTTATTGGTTTGATTAAAATTGAAATAGAAATAACGTGGATTTGTATAAAGTGTAATAAAGTAGGTTTCGTGAGACATAACGACTGGGGATTTAGCCAATTGATATACACTTGTTCGTTATTCCGATAAGTACGTCTAATTCTGTGAAATATAATACCATCTGGTATACAGTGAACGGAAATCTGGTATATTCTAATCCTAAGTTATGAGGTTTCAAAAAACCGACGAAACGTTTCGAGAAAAGGTATGGAGTGCCCGTGAACTTTGCAAGGGCACTCCTATGCCCTCAGATGAAACTATTTTTAGTTTCGTAGTTTCATCCGCGTAAAACCTGATTCTGCGGGAATGGGTATCAGAAACAGCTTATAAGTTATCTCATTTCTATAGTAGTAGTAGCTTATCTCATTTCTAGTAGCTAGTAGCTTATCTCATTTCTATATATACCATATTTTATCAAAATAACTTCAACGGTTTAAGTTTATGAGTTGTAGAGCGACACCTTTCAGCGCTCGATAGTGTTATTAACATAAATATATAAATAGTACTGGACTAAACAAAACAAAACTAAACAAAATAGCTTAGCTCGGTTCTATTTGGGTATAGTTCATCTATGTTCTAATTTTACAAAATATTTTCTTAGCTCTTTGTTGTTTGAGTGTCACACACCGCATTCACCACCTGTTATTTGTAATCTAATAGGCAGTTTCATTCTATCGCTATTATTTCATTCGCAAATAAGTGCCATCGTACGCGCCTTCCAGCTGATCGTCTTATTGACTAGTTTTCGTTCATTGCATGCTCGGCCGCTTGCCCAGGTTAGTGCTATGTCTGTCCCTTACATACTCGCGCTCTGCTATGCGTTGCACTTTAAATGCTGTCTCGCTCTGGCTACGGTTGATTATATCCATCATTCAAACTATTTAATTCAATATTTTTTAAACGTAAATATTAATGACTCATTATTGTATGTTTACAATTTTGACTACTTTAAACAGATAGTTTACAACTTGATCTATATGCTACTATTTGTTTGCTTTAGCGCCAGTTATTTTCTGCCAACCTACCGTATCGATATTTGTTATTATCACTATATAATTTACCAGAGGCTTTTGCCAGGCGACGGACAATCGGTGGAGGCAAATATTACTATAAAGGATATTATGTTTACAAATTTAATAACTTTGAATAGCTATTTTGAATTTATTCATGAATTAAACTTGGTTTTTAATAATTATTTATTTCATTCTATTCAACACTCAAATATTTGCGTCTGCCTTGTCATTGAAAGCTATGTAGTGTCATACTTAGCTACTTTATTATTTATAGTGCTGCACTTCGGGTTCGGTTGCTGCTGTCGACCTTCGTGGATAAGTATATTTGCTTATTGTAATTATTATGCGCGGGCCAGAATTATGTTCGGAATAGTTTTTGCTATGGATCAAGTACTAGTAAGTATTCTTAATGTGGAATTTAAGTTATATTGTTTTTCTGTCAATAATGGTTGTGTCTAATTCGAATGTTTTGAAATTTTATTATCAAAACGCTAGAGGGCTCCGCACAAAATGTTTAGATTTCTATCGTAATGTAGCTCAAAGTAATCATGATGTAATCGTGATTACGGAAACATGGCTCAGGGATTCCATAAGTAACTCTGAGTTGTTTGACGATCGGTATTCGGTGTGGCGGCAAGACCGTGATTATCAGGCTACTGGACAAACAAAAGGCGGAGGTGTGATGATTGCGGTGAGAAAGGATATATCTGTTACCCCGCGTCCTTCATTTCACTCGTCTGCTGAGGACCTTTGGCTCACATTTAATCTTAAAAATAGGCATGGCGTGAACATAAACCTTCATGTTTGTTGTGTTTATATTATTGAGCAGGCACGGGGCTTCTCGTTCTCTGATCAATTGAGTAACTATTTAGCGAAACTCGGCGAAAACATTCTTATTTTTCCTACGGATAAATTTCTAATATTGGGTGATTTTAATTTACGTTATATCGTGTGGGAGCTAGATGTGAACTCATCATTTCTGTTACCTAGGAACCTGACTGACGATAATGAGCGCCTGCTAGCCTATGAGATTGCTGCAAATGGTCTGTTTCAGTACAATCCTGTTAAGAATATTAACAATAGGACGTTAGATCTCGTATTATCAAATGACGATGTCTCAGTTAGGGAGTGCTGTGAGCCACTGGGAGTGCCTGTCGATGCACACCATAATCCATTGATTGTGACGGTCGATTTTATTGAGTTGCCCATACTTAAACCGCATAGCTATTTACGCTTCTATTATAATAAGGGCGATTACAATTCAATCAATTTGGAAATTGATAGCATTGACTGGTCCACCGAGTTCAACCGCAGGTCTCTTGAGGATGCCGTCTCCTACTTCTATGAGGTCGTTGAGGGTCTGAAAACCAACTTTATTCCATCCAAATTAATACGATCGAAATCATACCCAGTATGGTTTTCTCCGGCTCTTGTTAAAATACTCAAGGAGAAATTTAAATTTCTTTCTAAATATAATAAATATGGTAATAGGTCTGATTTGGAATCTTTTAAAATATTACGTGATAGGGCGAAGTCCCTGGAGGATGACTGTTACAAACATTATATTTCCTCAATAGAGGGTAACATAGAGAGGGACCCTAAACACTTTTGGAGATATGTGAAAAGTAGACAGAAATCTAATGGTATGCCTAGCACAATGAATTTCAATGGTCGGGTCCTCAGTTCTGGCGATGATATATGTCTTGCATTCTCTGAGTATTTTCTGTCTACTTTTCTTACTACTACTTCCACTTCTTCGAACGGCGGAGTGCTGAGTTGTGACGGTCCATCTCTGTCTGACATATACGATGTCACCATAGATCGGGGTGAGGTCTTCAGGTTATTAACTAAACTTGACCCGTCTAAATCAGCAGGACCAGACCGACTGAGTTCTGTTTTCCTCATCAAGAGTGCTAAAGCTATAGCAATTCCTCTCTCATTGCTTTTCAAAAAGTCCATCAAAGCGTGTACGTTTCCTAGTTTGTGGAAATCGGCTTTTATATCTCCGATCCATAAGAAGGGTTCAAAACAAGACGTGTGTAATTACCGCCCTATTTCTAAACTATGCATAGTGGCAAAACTGTTTGAAAAGATAGTCTATAACCAGGTTTATAAAGCGGTCTCAAATTCATTCTCATCTTCTCAGCATGGATTTCTTAAAGCACGGTCAACAGTGTCTAATCTTGTAGTCCTAAATGAGTATATCACATCAGCTATGGACAAAGATATGCAGGTGGACGTAATTTATACTGACTACAGTAAGTGTTTTGATAGGATTGACCATAGGCGACTTCTGTACAAGCTTCAACTCATGGGTATCAGGGGGGACTTATTGAGGTGGTTTGGTTCCTATATTGACAACAGGTCTCAGGCTGTGGTGATTAGCAACTATAAATCTAGCTGGGTTCCCATACCAAGTGGAGTTCCGCAGGGGTCCCTTTTAGGGCCCCTCCTATTCCTCATCTTTGTTAATGACATTGATAGTTGTTTTCACCATAGTCAGTTGCTATGCTTCGCCGATGACATGAAGATATATGCTGCCATACATTCATTAAATGACGTCATTAACTTACAATCTGATCTGGAGCGTCTTGACAGCTATTGTTTGGTGAACAAGTTGGATCTGAACCCCTCGAAGTGTTCTGTTGTCACTTTTACTCGTAAGCGTAAGGTTATATCGTCCACCTATATTTTGAAGGGCCAGCAGCTAGTAAAATCAGATTCTGTAAGGGATTTAGGTGTGATTCACGACGCTAAACTTATTTTTGATGAGCACATAGACAGCATAGTTACTAAGGCAATGAGGGCACTAGGTTTTATTATGAGAAATTCTAAACACTTCAAACGTGCT
The DNA here is from genome assembly GCA_949358125.1 of Idaea dimidiata. NCBI lineage: Eukaryota > Metazoa > Arthropoda > Insecta > Lepidoptera > Geometridae > Idaea > Idaea dimidiata. Next base: position 26,478,533 of record OX442330.1, read on the forward strand.
AAAACCTTCAAAATTTTGTACTGTACGTACGTGCGCAGTATTTTGGATTACGCATCACAAATTTGGAACCCACGGTATGATGTGTACATTTCTCGAATTGAAAAAATACAGATCAAGTTCATTAAATTTCTTTGTTTTCAAGTAAATGTACCATACGATGTTGCTCGACACGATGAGCTGTGTAGGAAATTTCATTTCCTCCCACTTTCCAAGCGGCGTGAAATTGCTGATCTGATATTTCTTCTTAAGATAGTTTCGAACAGTATTGACTGTCCAGCGTTGTTAAGCAGTATCAACTTTAGAGTACCCAGATTAGGGTCCACAAGGTCAACTCAACCTATTTATCTCTCTACGGTGGGTACAAATTACAGACAGAATACTTTCCTGTGGCGAGCTAGCAATAATCTCAACAATTTGATTAAAGATACTGACATAGATTTATTTTGTACTAGTATTGAGACGGTGCGGCGGCGCGTGTCTAAGCACTTTTATGGTGGTGAATGACGATTGGCTAAATTTTTTATCTGATAACGTTTAGGATTGTTTTTATTTATTCTGTTTACCTACTCTTTGTAAGAATTGGTTGGATATTATTAATATTTAAGCTCATACCTACATTGTATATCTACATTGTTTTTTGTTCGTGAGATCCTATAATTGGCTTCCTGGTGATACACGTTAATTTATACTTCTGTAATAGCTGTTGGATTTCCTAAAAAGAATAAATAAATGAATAAATAAATAAATAAATAAGTATCATAGGTTTAAGTACCCTTTAGCGTAGGAACATACAAATACATAAACCTAACTGGATCACTGGATCACGCGATCCAGTGGTCAAGACGCGCGTCTTGACATATCTAAGCGCGCTCCTAGCCCCTAACGAGCACGAATTTTGCAATGTTTCTTGATAACATTTGAATCTAGATCGATTTTAGAAACTTTTCTTTACCTCACCTTAATTTTTCACCTAAAAAAATACTCTTTCTTTTGGCTTTGCTTTAGTCGGGTAATAATCCCTCTTATCATCAGTTTGGTGAGTCAAATTAATTTACTTTTGTCAACACTTCTATTATAATTTGTAATTACAAATATACAAGACAAACAAGTGGTGAGTATACACTGAAATTATATCGTTCAATCTGCTATTACAACGGTTCTAATAAACAGTAATTAAACTTTATAATCAGATGCGGGGATATTGTAATTAGAGACAGAACTTAGATTACTAGTAAATTACTGCGTATCAGCAAGATTGGAGGTCGGAGTGAGGCGGTTTTTCATTGCTGCCCACGCCCATTACCTACCTAGATATTATCAGGAACTAGCCGCGTCTTGCGTTTTATCCGCGGAAGTCCCGATCCAATGGAAATATCAAAATCCAACATAGCTTAAGCTACTCCTCCATAATGTTTGTATTATTATTTTTAAAAACACTTTTATTTTACCTATTTATTGGTCAATAATTTTTAAAATCCGTCCGGTACTTTTGGTGTCCGTTTGTTACAAATAATGAATCAAATCTTTCCTCTAATAAAATTTTAGTATAGATATTGAAAAGGTGTGAGTAGTTCTGATTAAAAATTGCAATTTTGTTTTAGAAAATATACATAGATAAAAGTCGTCTAAATTTCTTTGTGAAATATTATTTTAGGGTAAATCTGAAATCTACCCCAGAACTTCAACTCTTTTTGTCTCATTTCATTTAGTACACTTCAATATAGATTTGTAAATCTTTTTTTATAACCTGATGTTTTTCACAAGACATGTCGTTTTTCCTTTAACTTTTTAAGAGTTTATAGAAAAATCGAGTTAGTATATCGCAGTAGACCTTAATTCTATGACACGATATGGATATTAATATTAAAAAGGATGTCCGTAATGCGACTAAGTACCTACGCGTAATGAATGGAACAATTCGAGCGTGAGTGGACTCTATAAAACGTGGCATTTAAATATAAAAAGTCAGTATTCTCAGTAGTATACCTAGCTAGACAAATACTTACTAGTAAGGTAGGTGGAGTAGTAAACTATATTTATTAGCCTTAACTATTGTCAAGAGCTTGTATTTTATTTAGATATTTATTACAACTATAAAAACATGACTTCAAAAACCACAAAATAACTTCACCTGCATTCATAACATCGACTTATCTGTTATGTAACCTAAAGTCACACGCATAAAAAAATACAGCTGAATTTATAACCTCCTTGTTTTGTGGGAAGTCGCTTAGAAATGAAAGAAGAAACGAAAACTAAACTAACCAAGCTAAATCATCATCAACTAAATCCTTGGTGAAGGGAAAAGTGGCAAGAATGCTTGCTGCATTGCCCTGTTGTTTGATCATACTATTTCCTGGGCAAAATACAAGCCAGCATTCCGGTTACCCGACGCCATCGATTTTTTTCGACAAGTTTTTTTATTTTTATGTTGAAAAAATAACCTGATGATTTTACCTGACTGCAAGTGATTATACTAACTGGTCAATCCAGGTTTTATCCCTTATGACCCCAATACGGGGCGGCCCCGGAGATGGCTACAATTTCCAAATTTACCAATAAACAAGATCTGACTCAGTATATCTTACGTTTATTGCTCAAGGCAACTACTAGTTGCTACTAGAAGTATTTTGTAAAGAGAAATGCTTCATAGATAGTTAGTTCCCTAGTGGCGCAGTAGTTAACACACTTGCCTAGCAAGCGAGAGGCATTCGTTCAGATCCTGGAAGAAATTTTGATGCGGCATTTCTCATTGGAAAATATTTCTCGAATCTGGACCTCTACTTTAATTCTATGAACGAACCAACGAAAAAAAAACTGCCATCCAGAATGATATTAGGAAATATGACCGATTTTTCGTTTATTCGTAGAATTAGAGTATATTATTATGCCCGGGAGGGCTATGATGAAACGATCCGACCGAACACCATAGTTATTGTTCGTTCTGAACCAATAATTACTATACGTTTAAGACGAAAACCATTAATATTTTAAGAATTATTAGTTCAGAACGAACATTAACTACCTACTGATGTTCGGTCGGATCGGTCGTTACGTTTCGTGATAACCCTCCTGGTTTTCCAATTGTTGAGACAAAACAAAAGACATTCGACAGTCCGGGCGTCGAAATGACAGTCCACAAACGAAACATCTAAGTACGTATGTAACCTAGTATTTCCTGAGTAATACAAGCTAAAACAATAAAAATACATAGTAATACAACGTTCACAGATTGTAAAACGGTTAATTCATGGCCGCGACTAGGTAACAACGAACAATCATAAGCAATTTGTTGTTTGTATGTACTAGCACTGCAGTGCCCCGTGATTCCACCTGTTTAAATCCCAATCCCTAGATAGGTCGATGGATAAATTCTAAAATAAATAATCTACAAAAAAATAATACGATTTAATTAAAAAAGCATTAATTAACTAAATGGAAGTGGCAAAATAAGTGGCGTTTTTGCTTATATCGATCTCTTCTAGGCACCCTTTAGATGGAAAAGAAGTTAAGAAAGAAAAGTGAAGTGAAGGTACGTACAGCTTCACCTTCACTTGCACTTTTCATGTAATACCATAATACTAGCTTCACCTGCATAGGTACTGATCCCGCAGAACTATCGGAATAAAAAGTATGTGTCATTCCAGGGGTCCAGTTACGTATATTCCAAGTTTCATCTCAGTCGGTTCAGTAGTTTTTGCGTGATTGAGTAACAAAGTCACATACATATCTACATAGAAATTGTCGCGTTTATAATATTAGTAAGATAATTAAGTAGTGTTATTTAAGCTACCTACTTAGATTTCAAGTTAAATCGCAATCGATTCAGTAGTTTTTGCGTGATTGAGTAACAAATTCACATACATACATACATAGAAACTTTAGCGTTTATAATAATATATTAAATAAATAAATAGTATTGCACGACATTACACACAGCGCTATCTAGTCCCAAACTAAAAACTAGACAACGGATATACTACATATTATACTTTTTTGTTGTAAATACGTACACATGATACATAGAATACACCCAGATCCAGAAACAAACATTCATGGTCAGCAGAAATACTGGTCCCAGCGGGAATCAAACCGGCCACCTTCTGCGTTGCAGTCCGGGCGTCGCCCGCCGCGCCACAGAAGCCGTCAATATTAGATAGTGTTATTCAAGCTACCTACAAATATTTCAAGTTGAATCGTAATCGATTTAGTAGTTTTTGCGTGAAAGGGTAAGAAAGTCGATCATATACATACTAGCAAACATCAAACAAGCAAATATTAGTAGTAGAATGTAACGTGCAATGTTAGAACTGTGAATTACCTTAGGGGAAAACCCCATATACATCGATGTTGAGACTGGCTGCGGTTAGTGAACGGATATAAGCATAATATAATAATAATAATAATCTTTATTTAGCCCAAAAACATATTACAATTGCACCATTCACACAAAATAAACATTGATATGCATGGAAGAAGCCTTTCTTTCCACTCACCTCAAATAATTCAAACCGCCAAAACTTCCTCAAACACGAAGTATGCATAATATACAAACTACACAGTACGCTATTAGCTAAGCAATTGCACCTTTGTTTATATTTTCATCAATTTGTGTGTTGACAACGAGGACGGCGGCAATACGCTGTTCTCTAACGTGATTGGTTCTTTGAATGACCCGATCCGAGTACAACCGAAGTGACAGATTCGTGTTGCGGCACATTATTTTAATCATCGCGGCTTATTTTACGTGGTGTCATTCTGAAGCGTAAGGAATACTTCAATGCCTATATATCCGTTCACTGGCTGCGGTGGATAAAAATACCAGTTCTTGTCCAGTTGCATAAGAATGGATTTTATGAAAAAACGATGATTACATACTCGTACATTCTTTCATTAAAACAAACAGGGTCCTTTGGTACTTAATAAATATACTAAGTTTTAAAATGTAGTACCTACTGTAGTAGCTGCGTTCCTAAGTACCGAAGCCGCGGTAAAATCGGAATTACAATTAAACTGTCGGTCCAGTAGTTTTAGAGCCTATTCATTGCAAACAAACAAATAAATCTTTCCTCTTTATAATATAAGAATGGATTAAAAATATTGACTCCGTTATTTATACCTACGCATAGATTTGGAACTAAATTGTTTTTCTTGGAAATTAGACTTAACTTGAACCATAATAAGTAACAAAGTAGTAGTTGCAGTAGTAGTTTCTAGTACCCATAGTAAAAGCCTAGTTGCTATGTTTAGGGCTGGGCAGCGTCCTGGAATATTTATTTATCCTCCTCTAGTTAATACTCAATTCGTTAGCTATTTCGGTAAATCTTATTGTATCCCAAATACAGAAAATTAAAAGCATATCGAACCCTTACAACACAATTATAGAACCAACTTATCCGGAAAGTGTCAATTTCCCCTTTTTATAATATTCGGGACGATCTCAATACCCTTCTCAAGAGCCTATTATGTATGGATAAGGCTGACAACAAACAATCTGCATTTTGTCGGCCGATCGCTGACAGAGCAGTTTAAATTGTGATTCTATGCTGGGTGTATTTTATTATACCTTTTAGTAAATTAAAAGAAGTTCTACTGTAAATACTAAAAGAAGTTATATAGCAATTGCAGTTAATAGCAATTAATTAATATCCGAACTTATTGGGGGACATGGGTGTTCGAAAAATAGTTTTTTTTTTCGGATAAACGAACTATATACTATTATGTACGAATATAATACCAATAAAAACTCCCTTATATTTATTACTGCATTATTAGCAGTGTTATAAATAAAATTACAGGTATTATGAACGATTATACTAATAAAACACATCAATACGAAAATTACGGTTCGGGGTTCGGTTAAGCGGTCGTTCAATTGATCGACGTTCGCATATTCGACGTCCTACTCTAATTTTAAGACCAACCTTCTTATTATTTCAAACCATTCGTTACTGAAATAATCAACAAGGTTTGATGAACTCAATATGGACCTCTTAAGAATTGATAATGAGATTTCAATAATTTTTCGTTTGCATCCACCCTAATTCTATCTCAGAATATTTTTGTATGAGTATACGAAAAAATATTTTACTTTATGACAATAGAAAATATACATCTCATATTGTACCTACTTGGCCAAGGTTTTGGTACAAGAAACACAATGAATTTGAAATATCATTCAGAAGATATCTTTATTTTTTAGGTAGGACAACGTCTCTTTAGAGCTAGAAGTTTTGTCTTCTAAGTACTTCTTTATTATGTCCATTTAGAATGTTATGGAAAATTATATTATTAGAACATATTTGTAAAACTTAAGGAACAATTAGAATATTTAATCGGAAAGTTAATAATAAAATCACTAAAAATAATTGCGGCAATGGCAACCTCAGCTTGTACTTTCAGCCTCTGCTTTGATTCGACGAACTGTCAACCGGAAGGATAATAGAGAAGGTTTTCTTTCTTGATGACAGTTTCTTTTTCGTTCGTTCGTTTGTAGAATTAAAGTAAGTAGAGGCCGTGCAAAGGCTGTCTGGCAATTGTAATAATATAACGCGATAATGTTGCTAGCGTGATGGACACTTTGCATCGGGTACAATTCTGAGTGGGTAATTTGATTTTAATATAATATGGTGATGTATTGGAATTTCGTTTTAAAATTTGATTGGTGTTTTTTTAAATTGTACTGTTAGATAACGTGCTAGCAGCACCCGTGGTTTCACACGCGGAAGTCCCTATCCCGTGGGAATATCGAGATCATAACTACCACATAGCCTTCCGCGATATATAGACTATCAAATACAATTTTTATCAATTCGGACCAGTAGTTAAAGATCAGCGCGTTCAACTAAACAAACAAACAAAGACACAAATAAATTCTTCTTTTTCTTAGTTATGGCCTCTGTCAGCAATTTAGGACAATTTAGCCAGTTACTCGTACTAATAGTGAACTACCACTATTATACTGTAATCGTTTGAAATGATTTTCAATGCGTGGAGGCTGCAGAAAAAATTTCGACGATTTTTCTCCAACCTCATGGAACATTTGTTTGCAACTTGCTAATTTCGTGTTTGGCGCTGGTATTTTTATTTTCACTTCACTCGTTGAACTTCGCGTAACTAAATTAATAACATGCCGCCGAAATTAAACAATTTACACGCAATAAAATTATGTTTTGTAAAAATAAAAATTCAATACGACGTTCCACTAACGCGTCAAACCAAAAGTCCCACAAATAAATTAAGACGTAGCCAAATGATCACGTGCATTTATTGTTGTACAAGAATTTGAAGGAAATAAACTATTTTAACTTTGACTTTGAAACTTCTGATTTTGGTATAATATTAGTATAGAGGATAGATGTAGGATCTTTGGCAGTGGAACATGATCATCCGTATTCCTTACTTAAAATATATAGTTAGAACATACTTAGTCAGTTAGTCATTATTAGTATAGAACTGTACTGTTCTCTGTTAGAGGCATTTCAAACTCATCTCTGACGAATGAGCTATAAAGTACCAAAAAAATTTCGGGAACACACCTTTTAAAAATACGAGTCATAATTCGAACGTCGCATTGTTAAAAATACTCACCTTCTAGATAATCTCAGATTATAGGCATAATTAAATAAATACAATTATAAAGAAACAAAAAGTTTTTAGAGACTATAAAACTATAAATTTGGCTCATAAAACAAATAAGAGATCATTATGATTTATAATCAACAATGACATTTCAAAAACCATGTTTTAAAAAGAAAATAATAGTAGATACTAAATATATTATTTTTTGAAGCTGGTCTTTGGCACGACTATTCTCAAGGAATGGGAACTTACGCAGGTGAAACCACAGGATACAGGTAGTAAAGGTGCCTCACCCTGGGCATTTACTTCTAATGTAACTTTATAGATTCAACTTTGAGGATTAGTACATTATAATACTACCTGAATGACTGACGAGCATCTTATTTGTAATGTAGGTAACATTTTATTATAAGTGAAGCGCATTGATGTTACAAGTTGATCAAGATACTACACATTGTATCATTACAAAGTGCGCTCTGTATGTAATGCTCGAATCTGAAACGTAACATTACACACAAGTGCTCATGGTGAGAGACTTGTGAGAGAGCACTATTACATATTTGTAGTATTAACCTTCTATACTTATTTCTAAAACACACTGTTGGTACTTAAATTTGGTACTCATTCATAATGAAAACCAAATGACTGATTGAAACGGAATTTTTATTATCCATTTGAATGACGTTAATAAACTTCAAATATTGTTTAGAATCAAAACAAAGATATAGTTTAAAGCAATCGTAAAATTGTACTATTAAACCATTTTATCTGTAAACCACATTAATGTTATGGCCACACCTGATTTCAGTTACTACAAAACGCCAGCTGAACGAAAATACTATTCACAATAGTGATTTTAGTTACTATAAACGATTGCGACAAAAGAATACTATTACACCCTCCATCACTAGTAGCAGCCATGTAAATGTAACGTCAGAGATTCGAACATTACATCAGTGAGGGGGAAAAACTAACCAAGTAAGGAGGACAGTACTGTAATGTAATGCTCAAAATCGAATCTCTAGTGTAACATTACACGTGAAAGAGCGCGGTTAAGGAGCACAAAAAAGTAAACAGAACTGTCAACATCAATAGAAAAAGTAAATAAAAGATGTCGATTCCAAGTAAGTGTATGAATTTTTAACATTTACATTTTAAATCTAAGTTTCTAAGACAGATTAGGTGTGGGTAATATGATATTTTATCTAATACTTATGTTTGTTTTTCTTCTTATTCGGTATTATTTATCAACACTTTTTTAATATTATCAAAATTACGTTAAGTATGTTTCCACACTAATAAACTCTTTAAGAAGAGGCTCTTGCTCTGCAGTGGAACAAATTAACGGGCTAATTATTATTTATATATCCATTGTAAGGTGTTGTCGTTATCGCTTGTCGCAACTCCAATGTGTACAACACGGACATCACTTGCCAAAATTATCTCGCTATTTATTCAAGGAAAAACGTAAAACAACAAAATTATGACATAAAATTTTAGTAAAAAAAATGTAAGCAAAAAAGGGTCTCTTTTTTCCGGGAAATCGTAGAAAAAGTACAATTTTGGCAACAAATGATGGGCTGTTGATTATTTTGTCTGTACGTTTGTTGAATAAGAATACGCCTCATTAGGGAGTTAGTACTGAGAAGGGTGTGGGGTTCATTATTATATTCAAAAATGATTATTTTGTTTTCCATTATTATTACAGATTATGATTACCTAGAGTAAACGAGGGATACTACTATTTACCTTCCCTTTTCTCTTTCAAACGACTATTTAAACTTAAGAAGAATTTGATTTTGTTTGAAATCGTGATTTAAAAATATCCGTTGCAATTACAAGGCAAAACGCAGCATCAGAAATCCCCCTGTGACAGTAGGATTCAAACCCGTGTCCTTCCATTGCCGAGCAAGTGCACTAATCCTCACAGAAACCGACTCCTGTCACGAGTGAATTTTTGATAGTACATTTTTCCTTTTAAACATTTCCATTAGGTACATATATCTATACTAATATTATAAGAGGAAAGATTTATTTGTTTGTTCGTTAATTTTATTGCCTGTAATAGGCTCCGAAACCACTAGACCGATTTAGACGAGTACGAAAGATAGTTTAAGTTTATTTTCAATTCAACATAGTAAAACAGTAAAAAAATCAAGGTTTCATTAAAACAAAGCGGAGTTTTTACAGAAACAGATACACTTACTGGCACGCGCTAACGTTACTTTAATATTTATTAATAAATGCGAAGATAAGTACCGTTTTCAATTTGGCGTTGTCCACTGTTGGCCTAAGCCCAAGTCATATCACTCGTTAATAAAATGCATTTACCTACCTAGTCCAGATGTAGACATCCGAACTGACAGTATAAATGCAAAGTTTCTTTGTTTGTTTACTCTTCACTGTCTAACAATTATTATTCTACCGATTAAGATGTAAATTTGCATATTATGTATAGTTTAAGTGATAGGTATAATAGTAACATAGAATATTTTCGCGCTATATAATGTTACTAAGGAATGCATTAGATCATAGCTGCATTAGATTACAGTGCGTAAGTCCCGATCCCGTAGGAATATCAGGAACTAAAAGCTTTAACGAACAAGTTTTTATTTCGGTTATTCAGAATCTGTCTGTTTCAGAATCCGTCTTTATAAGAACAATCTGTAACCTCCTTATTATTAATACCTATTAGTATAGATTGCTTCGGTTCTACTATATTTTTAAATATGCGACAATGTGTATTACACTCATGAATTTATTGTGTCTTACTTCTAATTTAATGTCGCGTTCGAAATATTGTATATTAGGTGTATTTATAAGTATATCTTTAACTATATATACTTTTAATTTTATTTTATGTTTTTTTTTACTCATTTTTATACAAATTTTTTTAACTTTATCTTTTTTATTTTGTGTGTCAACTTTGTAATATGGATCTTGAGTCTGAGTTAAAGCATTATTATTATTATTATTAAAGACACACTAGATTATCTACTGACGGTTCTAAACGATAACGTGAATGGTGGAAATCTGTTGTGAATTTACCAAAACTAAAATAAACCTAAATTTTAGTTCAGAAATTCTTACTTGATGACAGGTCTAAATAATCTTAGACCGGCTCCAGACTCACATCGAGAAGGCGCGGCGAGAAGATTCGCCGAGACTTCGCTGGTATCCACACTTTCTCTTTTTTCTCACTCGTGATCCCGAGAAATCCTTTGTCTCGGCCAAAAATACCGACATCAAACGGAGAACAGGGGAATGCAAGAACGTAGAACAGTAGTTTTTGTGTGAAAGAGTAACAACCTCACATACATACATACAAACTTTCGCGTTTATAATATTAGTAAGATTTTTTTTAGTTTATATCAATACATTCCTGTCACATGTACCATCACGTCTTATACTTTGATAGTTCCAAGCGTAACTACGTAACAAAAATAAAAACTTGTTCGTTGGTAATAAAAAGCAAGAATACCTAATTGTAAATTAACTTTAAACCGTTATATTTCCTAAACGGTTCTTTAAAATGAAAAATGGTGAAAAAAACCTTATATTTATTTTAAAAACCTATTCAACGATACCCATCTTGACATACTTTGACGATTTTGGATTTTTTAATTTTGACAATATGGCGTCTGGTTGTGACAAAAGTTAATTTGGATTACTGTCATGTCTTTAACCACACTCGCCAGATTAAGACGAATCGATTGACGTAAGAATCATCAAAATCGGTTCACGCGTTTGGCCTCTAGAACGCCACATAGAAACATCCATACATACATACATAGACCGATAAACACATTACCCTCCTTTGCGTCGCGCAGTCGGGTAAAAAAACAGTAAAAATTGAGATATTTTGATCGCTACAAGTGGCACAAGCATTTCAAAAATAGAGCCCCTGCAGGGTTAAGGGTTACTTTTGTTTACAGAATAAATATTTTCGGCTGATGGTGCCTTGAAAATTGTCAGAAAAATGACAGATTTCTTTCTAGGTGACAGTTTCGTTCGTTCTTTCGTAGAATTAAAGTAGAAGCCCTACTCTGAATGTACAAAAGAGGTGACTTTTCATATATTTTACCCAAAAACGACCTGTAGTACCTACTTAGATACGCCTATCAATCAACGTTATTAAGACAATTAGCTTAACAAAACAAATTCAAAGAATACGTAGCATTCAGAGCAAACTGTCTGTAAAAACAAAATGGCGGCGCGAATTGAGCGCAACGGTAAATTTAAAATTGACCTTCATTTGACAGTAATGAGGAAAAATTACAGAATTTATACATTTTTCAATTATATTTCTGTAGATATTCTGCCCCACCATGATCTCATAAAAGTCATCGCTAAGTCGCCGCTATATCGATCATTAAAAAAAACTACTTAATAAGTCATCAAATAATAAAAAAAAAAAAATGAAAACCAACTTTAAAAAAAGTTTTTTTTTGCTTATACGAGTATAGGTAGTTTTAAAAGTAATCGGCTTATTTTTTATTTAAAACTTTATTTTATGAGCGACAAAAGAACGAAAAAGGAACGAGAAACGATCATGTTAGGGCGGAATATGTGTCGTTTTAATCTAATTAATATATTAATTATTTTTTATTATGGCTTGTTTATTTTACTTTGGCTTTATTAAAATATTTTATTTTGTTTGTATTAATAATTATTGATTTATTTGAGTATAGATATTTATTACTTAGGAATTGTACCTATTTGGTTCACTATTTGATTTGTTTTATTAAAAAACTAAGCATCTTTAGCTACTAAACTTGTTTTTTATGCAAAGTAATATTTTACCGTGATTTTACCCGGGTTTTATTCGCGTATTGTTTTATATGACATAATATAAACCAATACGAATACTGCCTACTATAAGTCCATGCGTCTTTGATTTGATTATATACACAATATGTTACCAAAAGATAACAAGATTACATTACAATTTCCCTTTTTGACTTTTATTATTTTACGCCTTCATTTCCACAAGTTTATTGATTAACGACGTCTCGTGGTAAATTTATAAACTTACGGATATCCTGTTCTCAGATTCTAAACGGTTCGACCAATCACAAAAGCGCTTTTAATTTTACGCGTCTTTAAAATACGATAAATAACACACTGCTCTCTGATTGGTCGATGTCGACTATGGCAATGCCAAGGCAACCAAAAAGCTGCGGATATACCTAAGTCTATTGACAGAATTAGGTATATCCGCAGCTTTTTGGTTGCTCATTATTGGTCTCGATTAGTAACTTTAGCAAAATAAATTTACTTTTACAATTCCAACATAGTTACAACATACAAAATTGACAAAAACACACGAGCACCCGGTTTTTTTCGGTTCGAACAATGGCGGTGGAGAGGAAGGAGAAGGAACACGTGACGTATTTATTCATTTCTCATATTCAACCAATCAGAGCGCACATGGCGTTTGGTTATTATTTTACGTGTTTGTTTGGTAAGTTTATTATTTTCCAAAATGTGGGCGTAAAATAATACAATTTATATCACGCTTACAATCCTCCGAAGGTTTATAAATTTCCTAGCAAATTTATAAATTGGCGGTTTTTAATAAAACACTTTATTTATCGGGTTGAATCGCGTTTTATTCATGGTTTTAAACGAACCAAGCCGATAAATAAAGTGTTCTATCAACCCGATAAATAAAGTGTTTAATTATGCAAAATCGCGAAAACCATAGAAGAAATTATTGGCGGTTTTTGTTATTTTCCGGTGATACAATATAAAACATTCAACTGTTCATCAGTAATAACCTTTCTATTTTGACATTTTCAGGTAAAATACTTCCAACTGAACTGAAAAATCACTGTAACCTGGTAAGTGGGTATCTATTGACTTTCACGTATACCTTTCGAAAGCGAGAAGCATTTCTATGTTCCAACTTCAAAATCTACAAAGAAGGTAATAGGTGTTCTCTGGCTAGGTGGCTTAAACTAATGGTTTCTTCAAGTGAACTAATGTGAAAGTAAACTTTTTATTCCGTGAGAAGAAACGTGTAAAGGTCAGAGTTACTTAGTTACGAATTCTACAGCACCTATACAGCGTCTTTTGATAACGGTGATTTAAGCTGAAAGGTAGTTGTTCTAAACGTCTAACCAAACAACTTTTAAATTTGTATTACGACTTTTTGAACATTCTAACTTTTTATTTTGTTCATTTTTAGATTTAAGTAGTCCAAACTAAATAAATTGACAACTTAAAGTCAATTAGATATCTCAAACTGTAAGAAGCACCTGATTTCCTAATTAAATTTTAAATCAAATGTGTCAAAAAATTACTACTTATTTCTAAGTCTTTGAACAAAAGTTGTTTGCCGAGACATCCAGAACAACCTCTTCTCGGGTTAAATCACCACTTATGATACCGAGATCGTGTTAAGTTAAAAATTGTATAAAACTGGGTACTCAATGGCGAGCTGTAACCTGGTTACTGTGTTCATGGTACAGTATCAAGGTTCTAGTCTGTACTTGTGCGAACCACGCTCGTTGCAGGCTCGCGATCCAAGTAAATACTATCTTATTGTTGTTGCAACGGTTACGGTTACAGCTCGCTAGTGAGTAACAGCCTTAACATTTCACCAAAAATGATGCTTTGCGAAAGTGAGCGAATTTTTTTAGTACTAAACGACTGATGATTTGCGAAAGTAGCATTATGCGAAAGTGATTATTGTTTTTTTTTACGATAATATTTAGCGAAAGTGTCGTTTTGTTTCACGACCTGCTCACTCGTTTAAGTAATCATCATCATCTCAGGCCTTATCCGTACCTCCATCCGTGACTCCACGCGACCGCTATAATGTCGACCGAGTAAGGTGGTCTGGTATACAACAATTATGAATATGTGTTGTTTTTATTTCGTAGTAGAACTGAGAATCTTGGCTTGTACTATGAAATGAATGAATAGCGACAAAAAACATAGAGATATTAGGTACAAGTACTAAAGATGATGTCTGAAACAAACTCCATGTTCCTATTACAAGAAATCAATAAATCAAAGGCGCTGTAGCGCTGACAACATTGTTACGTCTATTGGAAGAATGGTATCTACTATCGCTGGCAGTGTTTTTCAATGATTCATTGACGCTTTTGACGTTTTAGGCATCATTATTATAACATCATGGAGTAATGTGTGACGTGCCAGAGGGGACACTTCCATTAATATATTAAATAAATTACCTAAACTTATAAAAACTACTACTTTTTTTAATCGTTGGCTGTATGTAGGCTCAAATAACTAGTTGATATTAGGGATTATTTAAGCTGAACTTAATCCATATCGGGTTCATTGCAAGTTGTTCATTATTTTATTGCGGAATGTGGTTGCCTTTTTTTGTGTATGGAATTAAGGAGACATTGTTTCCCACATTTTAGTGCAGTTTATGGTACTACCAAAAATATATCGATGGTTGTTGAAGTACATTTTAACCAAAACAGTATTTTTTTACCAAATGTGGTTAGGCATTGAATTAATGTGTGACTTTTTTGTTATGACACTACACCAAAATGTCGAAAAATTGTCCCCTACAATCCATACAAAAAAAACAACATTTCGTCATGAAATAATCAATACTTTTCAATATAAGGCAAATAAGTTAATAAAAAAGGTAATACGTCAAAAAAGTCATAGTTTTTCCTACTATTTATTTTTATTATAATAATACATTTATTATGCATACCTATTTACAAAAATCTCAAAATATTTCTGTAGGTACAATCACTCAATCCATTTGTTTTGTACTTATTTACCATAACTTTAATGTAAGTATAGGCATTTGGAAGTCAAGCAGCTTCTTTTCTGTTTTTTTTTTCAACTTATGTTATCCACGTCTTCCTATGCTCTCCAATACATCTAATAATATAATTATATTATACGAAGCTGTTTACGAATACCTACATCAAACCGTTTGATGAAAGTCGCAGGTCGAGTGATACTTTGAGTTGCACACCAAAGATTTCATTCCGCATGTAGTAAAATGCAAAACTTTAAAAACCATTATTATATCTTTTGTCTAACAGGTAAAATATAAGAAAGATCCTGGCGATTCATAATAAAGTCGTCTGCGGTCAAACGTGCCTTAAGAAAGTATATTAATTTATCCTTTTCATATTGAACGAGCTTAGTGTCTATTCTGTAGTAGCGGTGATCTTTGATCATGGATATGAAATTTTATTTTTCAGTTTGTACGTGCTATTTATAACCTTTTGTTTACTAACCGAGGGAAATTGATCTAGTAACCTTTAGTTATTGTTTTTCGAGTGTTTTTTGCATGTTTTTGAAACATTTCCCCATTTTAATATTTTTTCACTAACGTTATACCTCACTCGATGTGAACTGAATTATTATAATACTCTTTGTCACACTTTTTAAACTCACACGATTTCTGCTCATTACTATTTTTATAAAAACTCGGGTCTCGATCGCGTTTATGCACTTTTTATAAATGTTATATAATCTTTGACTGTCACTTTTTTGATTTAACTGTGACTGCAGTTGAATGGTACGCCCGTCCTCCTTCTGACGCCATATATCTACTTTAAATTGAGATCAATGATGAAAAACGTTTTCCAAAACTGCGCCCTTCATTACATTTATCCTCAATAATCCTCGACTCAATGCTATTTTTGGGATTAAAAGTATTCTCTGTTGTTCTTCTTAGTCGTGTCACTCTTGACAGAGTGGTCGTGGTCGTCAAGTGTAGTCCTGATGAGCAACTACCTCAATTATGCGCCGCCATTCTCCTCGTACTGTTATTCACTGTTAGTCTCCATCAATTAATCTATTTTTATGCAAATTTTTATCCAAATCGGTAGAACCGAACAAAAATAGGTCTCTATTAATTACTGAGAAACCGCTATCTGTCTGTTTGCCGTCTATACCAGGCTGTATCTTATAAACTGTGATAGCTAGACAGTTGAAATTTTCAAAAATAATGTATTTCAATTGCCGCTATGATAAAAATGATATGACACAGGTATTTAAATTTATCCCATGCAACAAACGTTATTTTTTAAAGATAAATACAACGTTAGCGCGATTAATTTTTACCACTGGCGCCAATCAAACGAAAATCATAAGAAATTCAGTGATTTTAATCGCTCGAATCGGAACAAGAGATTAAAAAATAGAGCCCTTAAATGTCTAGTTAATATATGCTCTCGAACTGTTACCTAATTAATAAATTGCGGCCAGTATAGTTAAAATTAACGAAATTAAGTAACATATAGCAGCCGAAATTTGATTAAATCAGGATTAAATAGATTGAAAATCGATTTATTACTACAGTAATTTACTCGTGTGGTTATGAGTATGATGATATTAAAATTTGATTTATTTCACTAACAGCCTAATACAGAAGCTTAAAATTTGAGAGGTACTTACTTAAAAACCGATCAATAAAATTATAGTTTATAATTATTATTAATTATAATAATTTAAAAAAAAAAATGCGAATATAAATTAGATAATGGGCCCTACCGTGATGTCTAAGTCGTCGCGTTGTCGTTCAGCTAAAAAAAAAAAAAATTAAAAACATCGCACCAAGAAACCCCTTTTGGCCGGTTTAATCAAAAACAGTAAACATTCATAGTTTATTAATACTAAATCAGTCAATTGTGAGGGACAAAATAAGATGGGTGTTTGACCTACAGAGTAAACGATTCACCTTAAGCCAGAAGGACGTTGCGTTGTCGTCGACGAAATAATGTATTTACAAAATTATTTAGTTAACGTTACGCTGAAGTACGAGCTATAGAAGCTTAAAAGTTTTTTTTTCAACACACTTGCTAGTAAAGTGAGTCTAATTTCACCGGTTTTAGATATATAAATCAGCTCACATAACACGCTTTACGGTAAACGCAAACCGTGAAGTTATATTCTATACAAATTCCATAACCGCATTATTTGTTTTTTTTTTAATCAGCCAAGGGTTGTCATAAATACAGTATATAAATATTGGGTTGGTATGTATAATTTTTATTTAACTTGAGAGCAGCTTAATTGTATAAGTAGAACTCAATTTTTGAGTAGCGTTCTGTATTCGGCGTTTAAGCATTTTATACCACACCATAACATCTTAATAATATTATTATTATTAACGCGAAAGATTGTATGGATGTATGTGACATTGTTACTCTTTCACGCAATAACTACTGAACCGATTGTAATGAAACTTGGAATATATGTAGCTGGATACCGAGAATAACGCATAGTCTAATTTTATCCCGATATCCTCTCGAAAACGGGACTTACGCGGGTGAAACCACAGGACGCAGCTAGTCTATTATAAATTTAAAAATATATCTCTAGTCAATAAAATTTAAAAATATGCCTAAAGTCTTTATAAATGGAGTTTGAAGTATAATCAATCTGTATTCTAAATATTCAACGAAATAAGCTGTTCAAAATCAATTTGAACCAGTTGGACTTTATTGAATTCAAGTCAATCAGTAAATCAATCTATCTAACAAGAAAAAAGAATAATCTAAAAATTATTACAGAATTCACGCTGAACTTCAAAAATGTGTGAAAATAAATGGAATTTCCGCCGTTTGTGGCCGACATATTCGTGTGTCCGCAAATCATGACCTTTTCAGATTTTGAATTACAAATTGGTAGGTATTTCAAATTTTTAAATGCCTTTCATTTTACTAGCAGCTAACGGCAGAATTTTATAAAATGTGTGATAAATATGTAGAATTTAATTTTTTTTTTAAATATTATTCCTAAATGCTAAAGTCACGCCTAAATCACCGTACCAATTTCGATGAATATTGGCATAGAGATCTAGGAAGATAAGCTATGCTGGATTTAATCCTGATGCGATAGGGACTTATGCGGGTAACTGCAACCAGTATTGAATAATACCGCGGGAATTTCAAAAGTAGCTTATGTCCTTCTTTAAAGTCTAATATCATTATTTAAGTATAATTTATCGAAATCGGTTCAGTGGTTCAAGTGTGAAAACGTAACAGACAGAGAAAAATCACACAGCTTTACTCTGGAATATAAAATATTAATTAAGGATATGTAAGGTAGATACTCCGCGCTACCATGCTCGTTTGTCGTTGAAAAAAATTAAAGTAAATTTTAAATAAAAAAAAATATTTAAAAAAATAAAAAACCCGACTGCAGTTTTACAGAAAAATGAAAAAAACAAGATACTTCTAGTAGCTTTAGGAATGGTGGATGCAGTCGGGTGGGACTCCAAATAACATAAAGATAGTATGCCTAATTATATAACACTAAGTATTTGGTTTATTAAACTTATTCACCTTTTATTTAGAGTCCCACCCGACTGCATCCACCATTCCTAAAGCTACTAGAAGTATCTTGTTTTTTTCATTTTTCTGTTAAAACTGCAGTCGGGTTTTTTATTTTTTTAAATATTTTTTTTATTTATCGCTTTTTAGTTTTCAGAGATCAGATTTAATTACACCAGAAGAAATTCATTAATTCTAGATGTATATCCCTCGAAGTGTATTCTACACGGACGTCCGTGTAGAATAAAAATGCTCGTGACGTGTTTTCTACACGGACGTCCGTGTAACATTTGGGCACTCTACTTTTGTTTATGATTTTGAACGTTTCTTTTTTGCTTGAAACTAGTGACGATGTATATACGTCAGTCCCATCATTGTTTAATAAGTCCCATAGATAATTTGCGTAAATTGGAATTACAAACGGAAATAAAAGAAAAATAAACGACGCTTCATTAGTGTTTCTGTGTCCGCCATTTTTTTCACATTGTGAGGTGAAAGTGGAAAGTAATAAAAAGTGAAAAAAATGTTTAGAAGGACAAATCGGTGACTTTTCTTTCATAAAAATACCAGAAAAAGACAGTAGTTTATGTGTATAGTGTTATTTTGTCGAATAATTGTGAAATAATTAGTGAAAAAAGCCGACAACTTTTGAGCCGGAATAATGGCGGATGTCGATTTCGCGATTGTGTTTTGTTTTAAGTTTATTTCTAAGTGATTTATTGTGAATTGAGGGTAGCATAGTTAGTAATATGATTAGATGTGAATATTGTAAGTGAAATAAGTGTGTGGTTTGAGTGGTTGTTCGTAAAATATGGAAATATGATGTGAGAAACCCGTTGCAGCAGCGTTGCAGCAGATAGAAAAAATCGAATTCTGAAATTGTCATCATAATTAGAGCAACAGGTAAATAAATTCAGTTGTTTTAGCTAAATGTAGTGTATCAGAAATTTCAAGCCCAATACAATGATGTCACAATTATATATCGCTAAATGTAAAATAGTGCTGAAAATAAGCATTTTTCACGATGCCTACCCGGATCGATTTGCTTTTGAAAAACCAGTATCATTTTCCGTACCTAGACCCCAGGGAGCCTGTACATTCAATGGGATATTAAACTCCAGTAGCGAGGACGTGCATTGCTTGTTTTTGCTTACTCAGGGTGATAAGTACAAGAGCTGGCGGTTTACTATCCAGCGCGGGAACGCCCGCGCCGCCAGCATCTTGGGCGCAATGCCTCGGGTTGTTGTTGCTGACAACTTCTTTTAGCTTTCTAATTTTAGGTTATTACTTAGGTATTGTTTTCTTTAAAAAACAAAGTGGTTATTTATGTCCACAGACTGGTAAGAAGATACTAAAGTATTTTATGTCATCTCTGCCAATTCCTTTTAAACTCGGCGTCAAATGCAAATCCATAGATGAGATATTTATACGAGTCAAATCGAAAAGTTTTTAATTAACGTTCCGTTGTTATTGCGAAAATTACCTGCGTAATCGTAAATGTAGTAGCAATATAACTTTCGAAGATTAACCATTAGAATGACTATAAGAATACACTATTCACACGCGGATTGTTTTCGCATGCGAATATTGAATTTTTGTGCGAAAATTTAAAAATCCCAATCCAGAGGTAGTGGTAAGCCATAAATTGACGTAAGTAAAAAGAATATTATTATGAACGTCATTAAAGACAAGACAACCGAGCTGAAGGCAAGTGACATAGTAATCAAGGCAACCTACTTAAACGACTTCCGATAATTTTATAATTAATTATTTTAAACTTAATTGTAAAACTTTACAAGCAATACTATTCAAATTTAAATTTACGAAAGAATAAAACATATCGTTTGAGTGAACAATGTTACGCGTTTTCTCTGTTTTTTATGGTCTTTACAAATCTTGTTTAATAGCGTTTTACATTATTATTTTTATTTATTTATTAATTTAATGTACCCTATGTCACTCACGCGGTCATGACGAATCTAACGACGTATCGTTTATCTAAATCGGCCCATCCGTTTAGGCCCTACGACGGCACAAAAATAGGTCACATACATACATACATACATACATACACTCACGGCAAAAACATAACACTTCCTTTGGCAGTCGTGTAAAAATACCACGGCTACTTTTAAAAACCACAGATAATTAAAAAAAATCCTTTTTTTTTTAAGGTTGTTTTTCTTTTTGTTTTAATTATTTGATGTGTTTTTTATTATATATTTTTTAGCTGAACGACAACGCGACGACTTCGCGACGACTTATAAGACATCATGGTAGGGCCAACTAAGTCACAGTTACTTAAACATAACTTTTAAGAGGTAGGTATTTTCGAGTTAAACTCATAATTCCTATCGGATTCCTCGAAAATTGTTGATTGGTTCAAGACGGATTGTTGTTGAATATATTGTATTTGTGTATAGATTTAAGGTGTTAGTGTTCCTTTCATTTTGGTGTAGCTTTAACAAAAAGTTCTTGTTGTTTCAAGGATGTGACTGATTTGGTTGAAACGTGGATAAGCTACACTTAAATGTTGGAAACAATGTCGCCTACAATTTTACACCAAAAACCACTCTTACAGCTAAGGCAATGCAGTGACATAACTAACTTAAAACTTATATAATAAAAAAATAAAAAAATTATATTGCAAATAGCAAACTATAGACCATTCATCTTTGGCTTCCGACAAATATGCGATTTCTGTCAGCCCCATCGATGGCCCCGAGATTCTATTAACAAGCTCGCCACATCCATGAGCCGAAGCCAAAAAATCCGGTAAAGTCACTGACGACACCGCACGCACCCTTATACCCCCGAAACGAACTGGGACGCTGGGATCAGAGCTCTCTCTTATGTTGTTGTTGGATATTTAAGATTTTTTTTTTTAATTTAATTAACTCTATAATGCATAACACTAGTTTCGTAACGTTAAAATATATCATATATAACTGAAAATTCAGGATTTTTGTTTTATCCACTATGAAAACAGGGGGGGGGGGGGGCAGAAATGGTCTGTAGGTTCGGTCCGAATCCGATGTCGGAAATACCCCAACTGAACTGTTTCGAAAAAAAATATACCGCTCACAGTTGTATTAATGGTACGGAACACTTCGTGCGCGAGTCCTACTCGCACTTAGCCGTTTTTTATATTCCACTTCACATTGGAAGCGAATGAAATATTTGACGTCAGTCGCTTTGTAAAATGCCTTTATTTCTCCATTTCGGTATTTCAGTTTAATCTCAGTTTCGGTGGAAATTAAACGCGGCTATGAAACTTTGGCCGAGTTGTAAATTTATCTGAGGGCCTATTCCCCAACAATTCGATATTTTTTGAACAATCCATAACTCCGATTGAAAGAAAACATTTGCATCTACTTATTTTTTATCTATAAGTTCAAAGCTAGATGCAAATTCAAAGGTTTTGACAAATGATAAATAGCGGATTGAATAATAATAGTTTCAGATAAATTTATTTTGAATTCAGATCCAGCCTGTGTTTTTTTAAATTATTAATTTTAAAGCTACTGTGTCCACGATATGTCATTTGACATAACATTTTTTTTACAAATAAAGTCTTAATGTTTTCCTTTAAAAAAAAATAATGACCATTGTAAAACATGGCGATCATACCCCGTTTAAATACAATATATACTATTTATATTTAAAAATGTGGTATTTAGCACCTTTAAATTTAATACAGAGCTCGATATTACGAGCTGGAAGCTGGAATGTTTAATAATACAGGAGTTCTTTTTTACGATATTTTTGGAATTATGTAGTGAAAACAACCATGTTGGTTTAAAACGGTATTTTAATTAATATTTAATCAGTTTTTGTACAGGTTTTTTACTAGACTTTTATTTCTGTTTTATTTAAGACAATATTGTTTGGTTTGACTCGCGTTTTATTTATTATCAGCATTGTTGCAATGCTGTACCAAAGTTTCACCGATTTTACAGTCGGTTTCATCAGGGTAAACTGAGATGAAATTCGTCAATTTGAGTATTCTAAAAAGTTATTGTGTAATAATGTGGAGATTTCTGGGTCCAACCCAGAGAGAATATGGCAGTTGGAGGGTTCGGAAAAACCTAAAAACAAACAGCTAGTTTCCCAACATCATTGGAACCTAAAGCTCAAAGATTATGCTGGTTAGGCCATATTGAAAGGATGGGAGCCGATCGTTTCGCCAAAATGGCTTTTTATCTCGGAAATCCAGATGACCGCGAGCCGCCACGTTGTCGGTCGGCCCAGATACCGTCGTGGAATAGGCCAGATAGGGACGCCGTAGAAGCAGACCTGCGAAAATTAGGAACAGCAGAATGGCAAGAGGCATCCCAAAACCGGCAAAAATGGCGTTCTCTTGTGCTGGAGGCCAAGACTCACATCGGGTCGCTGAGCCAGAGGAGTAAGTAAGTAAATAGTTATTGTAAACTACCGCCTTATTTATTATTTTTCTCAAAACGTACTGTGTACGCATGTTTTTAAACATTTTTGTCAACACAAAATAGGCCCCCAGAATGGACAAAAATATGAATAAAAAATTGTTTGAGGAATTGCCCACAAGATTTCGTCTTTGATAAATCTATCCCCGGCAGTTGGGTTAGAACAGAAATTCGAAGTTTGAGTCAGTGTCATTTCGAGACGAAACTCTGGACATTATTCTCCGAGATAAGTAAGTAATTCTCTTTCTGTGACATCCTATCTTTTGAAGAAATATTGGGCTGAAATACCCTCAGGTAAGAACCTAAGTGAGCGCTTTCATAAGCGACATTATTTCACGATAGCAAGAAATTAGATCTTGATATTATTGAACGTCTAGTATTCAACTAAGTCTGTTTGTTATGACACGACATTGGAAGCCATTGATAATTTGGCCGTGCGTAGACCAGACCAGACCACTGTCTCTGTCATATTCAACCGCGCCGAGCAAGATAAAGATACTTTTCCGATCTTTGGTATCTGACGAATATCCTCTGCTGATCTGCTGCTCAGTGCCCAGTGGTTAATGTAGCGAACGGTTTGTTTTCGGAAAATGGCAACATGGCGACGACTATTTTTACATCGCGGAGTAAAAACAGTACCGCTGTCAGCGTTGCATGGAGGGCTAAAAAGTTTTATAACCAGACAAGCAGCGTTCCGACTTTTCACCCGCGAAAGCGGAGCCTGGTGAAATCTGCGAATCCTGTTAGCCGTGCTGATTGAAACGCTATTGGAAATTTCTTCCCCTACAAAGCCATTGATTGACAGAAAAATAAAAAGTAAAGTGACATTACTTTTAGTCAAAGTCTAACAAACCTCGTCCAGATGGCCATTGTTTGTTTAACAATGCAATCAATCAATACCCATTTTCGAAGTTAGTGAATGGTTGATAAATCTCTTTGTTGCCCAAATCGTAATACAAAGACAACTTTATCAATTAGGTAAATATTGGCTGTGCACTGTTGATCGGATTTGATTCAGTTTTTTATCTATTATTATACAGTTCGTGAACAGTGCTTTATTAGCTTTTTATAGGAAAAATTGATTAAGGTAGGTAGGATTTTATATTAGCTTGTTAGTATTTTACGTCTCTGTGATTATGCAATCTACGTGGTATTTTAAGGACGGTGATTTAAGCTGACAAAGTTTGTCACTCGGCTACGGTCGCATAGGCTGGAGGCTTGCTTAAACAATTGATAAAATTATAATATACAAAGGTCCAATTGCTTAGCGTGGTGTGTAGTTTGTGTATGCATGCTTCGTATTTGAGTAAGTTTTGGCGCTATTATTTGAGGTGAGTTAGTATGGAAAGGCTTGAAATTGGAAATTGTTGGACCTTATATTTGTAACACCATATTGTACCTCTTTCTATGCAAATAAATAAATGAATGAATGAATGAAGGCTTCTTCCATGCTTATCCGTTCGCTGCTAGCGAGTCGCTTAGCGACTAAAACGAACTTTTGACCGATTTGGAACAAAGCTTGAAAAGCGATAGTTTAAGTATCGGAGGGTGACTTTTGGTTCAGATAATTCCATGGGATTGAGACTTACACGGGTTAAGGCTTGAGATTCAGCTGGTTATTTTATAAATGAGTTGCGTTAAATATTTGTGCAGTGAATAATACACCTTCTATTATTTTAAAAGACAAATTTATTAGTAGAAATAAATGAATAGACGTTGCAAGACGTTACACATAGGACAATCCAGCAACTAAGTAACTAGGCTTAGACTATAGGTACAAGGCTAGTTGTTTTTTTTGTTGTTTTAAAACATATATATCGAAAACACCCAACAATAGAAATAAACATTTATAGACAGCAGCGTAATACTAAAAAAAATATTTTTTGTCTATGTCCTTACTTTTTTTTTATTTCGTATAGGCCAGCATTTGACCACTATAACACCCGATACTATGTTTACAAGTCTAAGATAAAGCACGCTGTCCCACATTTTGTTACTTTTTTTTTATAGGCTCACTATCACTAATCTAATATTAAGTTTTATTTGTTTCTGTGTGTTTTTTTATAATTACATTTGTAACTCTTCGTTTTAATACAGTAAAGCGTTATCTAACCTAATCAAATATCTCTTACTTTTGGAATTGCTCAATTTGCTCATGTAAAATGATTCAGGAACGCTATAATGTCTGAATTTGTATTGATCACTGCAAGTCAATGATAAGCAGATTACTTTAATGGTACCTGTACCGGCGAAATTGCTTTTAGTACTTGTATGCGTATGCAATGAATTGGTAGCGTTAATTCCTTTAGATATCTGAGTTAGGGTTCGGTCACGATTCGAACTGGTAATAATTTACTATTACACTTTACCTAAGTAAAGTTCTACCATACTTATTATTTTAATAAATATTATGTCATTATATAAGTTTGTATATCATAAGTCTTTAAGGATTCAATTAATATATTTATTATGGTTTCGTTTGCCTATGTTACTGTTGTCGATAAAGCACACAGAACACGAATGTATATGGCCGTACGCAGACAGCATCAAGCGATCATAGAACGAGTGAGCGAACAAATCAAGTTCTTCTTTTTAAAAAAGCCTCTGAAAAATGTGATGATTGAGGATACAGTTACCTGTGGAACACAGACTGTCTAGTAACCTTAAATCTCAAGGATATTTTTATATCTTCAAAAATTCACTCGCGGTGTGGTTTGAACTCCCGTCCCTGGATCAGTACCCCAGCGTCTTAACGACTAGACTTAAGAATAAAATAGGGATGTTACGCTATATAGGTACAAATGTATTGTTTTGAGCCTGGGACCTCATTATGCATTTAAAATCATTTTTGGTATTTTTATTTATCAAAGCATTTCTACTAGAAAGCTCGAGCAGTCTAGTTGGAAGGGCAGCAGAGTACTGATCTGTAAGTGCGAGTTCAAAACCGCGCCGCAAGTGGATTTTTGAAGATGTTTCTTTATTTCGTAATTTGTTTTTATTGCTCAAGGCATATCTACCAGAAACCGCTGCGGCACTGACGCAGAGACGCGAGTTGAAATCTTGTCGCGAGTGAATTTTTGAACATGATTTTTTCCTTTAAAATACTTCTAGTACCTAGATGTTCTTTTTCTTTAAAACATTTTAGTATTAATAAATGACAAAAAAAAATCTTGTCAAATGTTGACAGGACTTGAACTTTTATAGTCATCCAATTGTGGGAAATACTTTAAAATATATCAAA
Organism: Idaea dimidiata; assembly: GCA_949358125.1. Taxonomy (NCBI): domain Eukaryota; kingdom Metazoa; phylum Arthropoda; class Insecta; order Lepidoptera; family Geometridae; genus Idaea; species Idaea dimidiata. The sequence goes on from OX442330.1 coordinate 26,505,082, forward strand.
AAAGGTTCGCTCAAAACTGTCTTTATACTCTTAAAAATTATAAGTACAGTATAATTCGCGTTCGTGTTTCGTATCTTTTTTCATTGCTCAAGGCATTTCAAGGCTACTAGAAAAGTAAAAAAATACATCTTTATATATTCTAAAAAAATTTAAACATCAAGTTCAAATTCCAATTCATTTTAGATTTCAACAGAGATTCTTAATTCTTAAAAAGGGTTTAATAAAAAGACGCCAAACTAATCACTGGCACAAGCCGCGTAGTTGGTTAGAACCGCTCTACCCATCTGAATACCATTTGCATTCATAGATAGAAGATTCAGCACTTCGATGAATTAATGAAGAACCATCTTATACATATCAATTAACATTTTTCATGAGCTAGTTCAATTACGCCATTACATTTATGAGATTCATCATTATAGGAATTTTAGAGGCAATTACCATTTTAAATTATATATTTTGGGAAGTTTAACATTTTGGTACTTAACGCATTTAACCTAGATGATTCATACAGGCAGCGCAAGCAAATTTAAGCAATAGTTGGGGGGGTCAAAAATTATTCAAACGAAAGAGATTTCTCATCATAACTTTGCAGATTGAGCTCTACGCTCCTGTGCATTTATTTGATCTCATTACGTCGCGAGCTGCGGCGCGTGGCGGACGTGTGTCGATCTCTAACATTCCTAGAAGCGAAGAAGGTAGACTTGACATGGTTAATCAACTTTAGTTTTTAGGGCTTCGTATAGAAACAGTGAATTTTTATTGTACACTAGCTGCACCCCGCGGTTTCACCCGCGTAAGTTTTATCAAAATCGGTTCAGCATTTTTTCTTTCATAAGAACCTTCTCCTGATCATAGCAAACACAACAAAAAAAGAATTAGCAAAATCGGTCCAGCCGTTCACGCGTGATGCCGTGACCACGCAAAATAGGGATTCATTTTTATATACAATTTGTAACGGGTAAGTCCTTTTAATTCGAAAGGGGGTTGTTCTAGACGTCTAGGCGAACAACTTTTGTTCTACGACTTTTGAAAATTCAACTTTTTTTTTTACTTTTTGAGATTATGTTTCACTGAAAAAACAGCTTTTTTTGCTAACTAAATAAAAGGACAACATAAGGTCAATGACCTCGAACTCTCAGAAACAGCTGATTTTCAAGTAAACTTTACACCTAAATTTTTCGAAAAGTACTTCGAATTTCCAAAAGTCGTAGAACAAAAGTTGTTCGCCTAGACGTCTAGAACAACCCCCTTTCGGATTAAAAGGACTTACCCGTTACACCTTGTATATTTTACATATAATAATTTAGAAAATAAAAAAATCAGAAACTTACATTAATGTAAACATAGAACTGTCAATTTCATTAAAAGAAAAAGTTAACAAAGAGCTGTCACTTTCAAATAAATTTTGTGTTTATATGTTTAAAAGGGTTTCTTATAGGATTTCTTTAATTATTGAGATATATCCGTTGCTTAGTACCCATATTACAAGATTAGTGCTTAGCTTGGGCTAGATTCCGCTGTGTGTCTTTCTATGTATAATATGTATGTATTTACAAAAAAAAGTATAATATTTAGTATATCCGTTGTCTAGTACCCATAGTAAAAGCTTAGTGCTTAGTACGGGGCTAGATTGCGTTGTGTGCAATGTCGTGCAATATTCATATTTATTTATAAGTCTATTATAAACACATAACTATCCTTTGCGTCGCGCAGTCGGGTAAACACAGAATGGATTATCCCCCATTCCCTGTGTTTACCTTACTTCTTATTCTTCTTATCTCTCTTCTTCGCAAGAGTTGCAATTGTTCTCCTGGTCGTTGTTTTAACTGTTTTCAGTTTATTATTCTTATCCAAGCCCTGTAATTCCCTCTGCAATTCTTCTCTTTGTTCGTCAGTTAAATCTTTTAATGAGTCGGGATTACAATATAGCCAGTCGCCGATGTAGTAATATCTATCTGAAAAGATCAGAATCAATCAAAAGTCCATTCTGTAGAAACAATCTTCAAAATTGGATTCTGACGATGAAACCGACATGGTTTTTGAGTGGTTTTTCAGTTAGCCTCGTTTATTTCTATGTAACTTTTAAATGAAATGGCCGAAATAGTTTAGACATTTTTTACAAGGAGAAATGATCAAAAATCTTTCCGGGATTTCTAGCTAGTGCCCTCCAGATGAGTGCGATAACCACTACGCCACTCGGAGGCCCGCGTGAAACTATGAATTAGGTAATGACCATGCATTTATTGTTTTTTTGACTGAGGCTCAATTTGAATGGTTTTAATATAAAAATATACCAATATTATATATAAATATACCAATACATAGCTTAATGAACAAAAGGTGTTCGCCTAGACGTCTACAACAACCCCTTTTCAGATTAAAAGGGCATACCCGTTACAAATTGTATAGTCAAACGTATATAAAATGCTAGCTTTAAAATTTCATTTCATTTCTTCTATGTACGACTATGTACAAATTATATGTCAATTATTAAAAGACATGTCCGAAGATATCCTCATGAGGCGTCGTATCCGGTAGACTAGCAAATACTTACTGCTCGATATATAATCCACTCCTTCGGGCTTCTGCTCGTAGTGTTTTACTCTATAATTACAATTATAAAGTTCCAATTGACAGATATTATCGAAATCCTCATTATACCAGTACCTGTACTTGTCTATTGCACAGACCGGTTCGAAAGTTACCCTGAAAATCATGGAAAATAATAAAATAGAAAAAGACAGAGAGATAATTCTGTAGGCAATCTCGAATAGCAAGTTAACAAAAGGGAAGTAAGGTCGGAGTAGTTATTTCGCTCTTTGCTTCAATCTGTTAACTTTGAAAGGTCTTGTCTCAAAAAAACCAAAGCATGTTCTAATTACTCCGACAATACTCCACGTTAGTAATAAAGCTTATAATATTGTCGTTTAATGCACAGCCGTCGTCGTATGCTTTGTCCTATAAGAATCACTTAGTAACCTTACACCGATGCATTGCTTAAAAAGTTATTTTTATTAAGTTACTAGCTGCGCCCCGCGGTTTCACCCGCGTACGTCCCGTTCCCGAGATATCGAGATAAAAGCTAGTCTAAGTATTATTCCAGGTCCCCAGCTACCTATAGTTCAAGTTTCATTGCAATGGGTTCAGTAGTTTTTGCGTGAAAGAGTAACAAAGTCAGAGGCAAATTTTAGCGTCAATATTAGTAAGAAGTTAAGAGGAAGATTTTGGAGATGTGATTTTACCTGGATCGCATACATCTCATGAATTCTCCGTAACAGTCCGTATGTTCCTTTTTTAATTCGGGATTCGTGAACTCATAATCTACACCTTCAAAAAAGTAAAAAGGTGTACGAGTTTTAAAATAAGGATGTATCGTTGTCGATCTAGTCCACTTAGTGGATCCAGTTTGGGTACTAGATTTTCTTTTCTTCGTTATCAACTGAAACTTATTTCGTTCAGTTGATCCCGTCGATTGAAATTTCCTTTTCTTTCTCCATTTTTTCACTTTTACCTTTTTAGTTAAATTGCCAGATTCTGTTGTTGTGGTTAATTTTGTTGTTGTTGGTGCTGCAAATGTTGTTGCAGGCATTTCTTCTTCTTCTTGCGTAATTTCTGCTGAAACTAAAATACAAAAATAACTGATATCTTTTACGAAAGTCTGTTAAATAAATATACCTAAAGACTTTTTAACACACAAGGGTCAAAATCAAGACCAACTTCCTGTTCCTGAAAATCTGCTTTCACACTCCGCAGATTTGTTTGACGGATACAGTCCCGGATTCGACCTACATACCCACACTTATTAGTTTGTCCACCCACGTTCATATTACTAGGGACTATTGAACAAAACCGTCTAAATTAAATCGGGATTTAGTTTACGACACTAGTCATTTTCACCAAAAAAATGCGTAAACACAGCGGTACTCTTATTTATGTATATGATAAAATTGCTTTCAGTAACTGCTGCGAGACTGCATTTGTGAAATTGACTCTATAACATGACATTAATTTCTTATCGTAAATAAGTATAAATCAATGGAGACAGATGCAGTAATAATTTCAAAAAATCAATAAACTTACCAAGAAAACACATGAAAATTAAAAGAATAATTTTCACACTCATTGTTTTAAAATAAGTCTAAAAGCACCGCTTACTTCCCTTCAGACGGAGTATTTGTAACAAGGAGCCTATTCTTAAGTAGTCTAATTATGAATCTTAATTGAATTATAGCAAACTCTCAGAGTTTTAATGAGATTCTGTTTAATGATAAAGTGATAGATAGGTAGGTAAGTAAGTGCCTACGCGTGTGATCACAGATTAATAGTACAAGATCGGCCGACAGCGCGAAAAAAAGGAAGAAGTTGAAGAAGAATACTGACGTAACTGCGCGTATGTAAAGTGTCACAACAGTATCATGCTAGCTGCGAATGATGCATTACGCGCTGTAACACTGGCCAGTATGGTGTGTATAGTATACTGGTCAGTACCCACCTTTACAGTTATGTGCATATCTTACGATATCCCAAAAGATGCGGTAGACGTAAAAAACATTACGTACCTAAAAGTTAAAGTTTTAACTGTGTGTTTCCGCAATTAGCCCTGCAACTGGGCCTTTGTGCGTGATTATTTATTTATTACGTACCTATATGTATTTTTTTCGGAGTTACTTTTAACCTTAAATGAATAGCGTTTAATGCTTATTAGTATACTAATCTTACTAATATTATAAACGCGAAAGTTGTATGTATGTATGTATGTATGTGAGTTTGTTACTCTTCACGCAAAAACTTCTAAACTGATTGCGATGAAACTTGGAATATAGGTAGCTGGATACCGGTAATAACACATAGGCTACTTTTTATCCCCATATTCCCGCAGGAACGGGACTTACGCGAGTGAAACTGCGGGGCGCAGCTAGTAGTATAATATATACTTACCGACTCTGAGCAAGTCCGTGGACTGACATGATAAAACTACCTTAAAATTGGGATTACAATTTTAAATTGTATTTTTAATTGGGACTTTTATGTTGGAAGGCTTAAGGAGTTAAGGCCCACCCACGTCTGTACCGCCTTAAATTATAATGATGATCAAAATCTGTAAAATGAGTTCATCAGTCGATTTGAAGTCTATTGTCTGTGTTCCCTCCAGAGCCTACTTTGTTATTTATCGACTTTTTACGGGACGTTAATGGAAATTCATAACGAACGAGATTGTGTGGTTTTTTTATGATGCTGGAGTAATTAAAATTGAGAGACTTTAAAATAGCAATAGTCACTTTTTGGCTGAAGAACCTAAGAGATTGGTTCGGCTGCAGGACTACCACACTTTTTAAAGCTATATTTTCATAATAGTAATTGATCTCGTCCAACCTCAGACAGGAGTAAAAAAAAGAAGATGATGATTCTATAGTTTTCGATTTTATTTAATTGTTGGTTTAAAAATACCCTCCAAAATGTTGTAATTAAAAAAAAACTGTATAAATAATATAATTTCGAAACATTATTTAATTTTGTTAGCCCATACTTAATAAGGATGAAGAATTTTGAAAATTGCATTTTTATACGTATTCGATTTCTAAAACTCATTAATAATATTATAATACTCCTGATTTTAGTATCAGAGCGTTAAACACGACATAGTATTTGTTAGTTGGTATTCTAACAACAACGTTTGAATGTTGTTTTTTACTTTTTGAATAGGTGCGTGACTAATTTTGCAAACAATTTGACTTTGGAACTGATGACGGTTGGTCGTCAAACCGAACCGTTTGAAATGCATAAATGCATTCATTTTCGATCCCATAAACCTTCTAGTCCCTTATGAGAGACCAATCTAATTTATTGGGCCTAATTCAATTATTTGGTCAAAATCCAATTCAAAATCAGTCAAAGACGTAATTTTAGGAGGACACATACAGATAAGATAACTAGATTCATGGTAATTACATATTAGACAATCATTTTGTTCATTATGTGCTGATTGAATGGTGAATGATTTGAGTGAACGAATGAAAAGATTGGATGGCGGCGGACGGAAGAATCGTAATTGCCAATCTGCGTGTCGCTTCCATTTGAAAAGTACAACGAATTATGATATTTTTTGGAGAAGGCATTAACCGTGAGACTGTATTTATGTATATGGGTATACCCGTTTCGACTAACCCAAAAGATATCATCCTTGCATGTCGATGTTAAAAAAATATCTTTTATCTATACTTATAATAAAGGAAGAGAGGACAAAAAGTCTGTACTTGGAAAAAAAGTGGTCTAGGGGACTTAGGATAAATAGAACAAAATTTTATAATTTTTATTTTGCATTGTAATAAAACACAATATTTTCCGTTTTAACTCGTTTTTGCTGACTTGACTATCAGCTTTCCCAGGTTGACTCGGTCAGCAAAACGTTGATACAACATCGATACAATGCTGTAAATAAATAAAATGCGTGTTTAACCGGAACCATAACTGAACTCATCCATTGATTCCTAACTCCGTACCTCTTATTGTGACGCGACCCACATTCGACTTGCATTCAAACGCACTATCCCATTGTTCTCAACCATCGCGCAGTAAATACCGTGAAATGATGTCAATGATCTTTACAAAGCCAGTGATGGTTCGGACTTGAACCGATAGTACCACACATCTATACACAATTTGAGCAAAATACTGTTTCCGGCAATTGTATTCTTGTTGTTGTCTTACTAATAATATGACAACAATGTAGATGTAAATCTGTTTGTTTCTGTATTTTGGTCTCGTCAGGTTTGTTCCCGTTTCACGGTCAAATGCTTAATCGTTTGAAAGTGAAACGAGATTACACCTGTTAATAGGTCGAAACCTATTTGTATAAAACTGTGGTTTCAAAGGTGAAAGAGAATATTAGTAATTTCTATATTTATTAATGTTCTACTTATCAGTGTCGCTTAAATAAAGAAAATGGCGTGTAATTGTCAACTGTTTTTTCTGTCTGCTAACCGTCTTTGCAACGAAAGTGCTTAGGTTTTATATGATTTTACTGATCATAATATGTTCTTATTGGAGTTGCTCTTATAGGGTCTTTGGAAGAGGGCTTTACTTACATAGACCTATCATCATTTATAAATGTAAAATAAATAAATAAATAAATTTAGTGACCAACATATGACACAGCGCCATTTAGCCCCATGGTAAGCTTTTTTATATGGGTACATACCTGAAATAAAGATATTTTATTTTAATTTTATTTATTTAAGCTGCTAAGCTTGTGTTACGGTGACTAAACAACGGATAAATATTTAAATATTTCACTACATTGCACACAGCGCAATCTAGCCCCAAACTAAGCACTAGGTTTGTACTATGGGTACTAGACAACGAATATACTACATATTATACTTTTTTTTTAGTAAATACATACATATTAAAAATAGAAAGACACCCAGACCAGATACAAACATTTATTTTTAATCATAAATATTTGCATTTATGATTAAAAATATGTGGAATTCGTGCCTTCTTTGGTCTCAGTTCTCATCACTGTTAGTCGTTAGATCAAGTTATAGATGCCTAACGGCGACTTAAATATCTCTAACACTAGGTAGTTGGGTCACACCACAACACTAATCAAAGAAGAAGTGCCTAAATATATGGGATATTTGGTTTTATTGGGTCAATCTTGGTATCCGTCAGATTGGATTGGTACTTACCAAAATTCTATCCAGATAATGAAATATACGAACAAAACCGTGGGTTAAGGCTAGTTGATATTTAAAACGAAGGATTCATTTTCCCACAGTTTTTACAATAGGATTTTATTATGACAAAAAATTCGACCATAAAATTTTATAAGTATTGTGTAATCAAGTGATTTAGGTCAGCTGTTTATTATGTTGACGTCATTATATTGTCATAAATAAAGGTTTTTACTTAAAAAGTTTTAATCATGATTTGTAGTCCTAAACTTTAAATTTTAATTCCGGTCTGGTGCTGTGTTAATCCGCCTACAAAAAACGACTTAAAAACGACGATCTACTACTCGAACAACGCTAAGCCGATTTTATTGTTTTTTTTTGTTATGTTAGATAGAAGTCACCTCCACTTCTTCCTTAAGAAGGGTTCGGAGCGTGAGTCCCAATATTATAATGAGCGTAAATTGTCAATTTTTCTTTTCGCGTTTACAAATTAGGTAAGTAGATATTTTATAACAATAAAGAAATTAACAAAAAAATGCAGTTAGGCTTAGTTTCAGCGAGGTTTACCCAAAACAAACTAGAATCGAATAATTTAAGGAAGGGATAAAGCTTTTTATAATTAGAGTTCAATCAATTCAATTTTTAGTTTTTTTGTTTATGAGGGTTATTTCATAAAATAGATTTAGATTTCATTTTGGTACGGTTTCAAGCTTTTTTTTATTTTTTGATTTCAAGGAAAAAATACGTCTTCAAAATTCACTCAACCGTACCTCGTTCAAAAGATCGAAAGAAAGGCGAAAATAGTAGACATATTTAAATTAAAAATATATAAATGTAATATCAAATAAATATTTCACGATATTACACACAGCGCTATCTAGCCCCAACCTATATAAGCACTAGGCTTGTACTATGGGTACTAGACAACGGATATACTACTTATTATAGTTTTTTTGTAAATACATACATATTATACATAAAAAACACCCAGATCCAGAAACATACATTTATGGTCAGCAGAAATATTTGTTCCCAGCGAGAATCTAACCCGCAGCCTTCTGCATTGCAGTCAGGCGTTTGTCCGACGCGCCACAGGGGCCGTCGAATTTTCGAACATTTTTTAGATTACCTAGATGGTGGGTATTCTAACCACGACCTTTGATTCACCTTTTTTTCAAGATTTGTGATTAATCTCCCAAACAGGACTTTGGAACTGGTGAACTGCGTCTGTCAGAGACGAGTTCGAAATGAATCACTAACAGGCGACCTTTCTCTTTCTAGTCTCTAGAAGACACCAGTCCAGTTTTATGGCTATAGCATAAACAAATCAAATTACGAAATATAAAAAAAGAGTTTAATCCAATTTTCCCGCACAGATTAAAGTGTTCCCCACCTTATATCATAAACAAAATACCTACAAACTGAGCTGAGAAAAAGATTTATCGTCACTTCATTAAAAATTCCCTGCCAGCAATAAATCTTCAATACACCAGCGTAATTAAATATTTTTACAAGAATCTTCAATAGGTATAGTCGTTTACGAAAGTCAGTTACCAAAAAAAATATCCTTTAGTTAGTTTGTGAGCCTGATTGAAATCATATTATTTATTACTTTTTGTAGTTTTTTTTTAATATTTGTTTGTTTGTTTGTTCGTTCTCTCTGTACGGTCAAACGGTTTAAACGCATACCTAGTTTAAGTGATGGAGAGTAACACAGATCCTGATAATCCTGCGGGATTGAGACTTAAACAGCTGAAAACGCGGGGTGCAGCTATATATAGCCTATGTGTTATCCCTGGTTTCCAGCTACCTATATTCCAAGTTTTATCGCAATCGGTTCAGTAGTTTATGCATGAAAGTGTAACAGAATCACACACATACATACATACAAACTTTCGTGTTTATAATACTAGTAGTTCGCCCCGAACTGAGACCTCACGAGAATCCATTTACAGAGATTTTGTTTTTTGTAGGATTTTAACACCAACAGCTTTATTTTTTTACAAAATAAGAATTATTATTAAACGAATACATAATAATATATAACGAAAGACATGAAAAACGATAACATAACAAAAATTATTCCTTAATTACGACAATCGACCACAATTTGTAACATTCCCTACAAAAATGTCAGATCTTGGAGTATATATCGCAAGCAAACGCAACGATACCGCGATCTAGGAGGAATGTTGAGCGCCATCTATTGACAAATTTTTAGAACTTGATTTTTTTCTCTTTTTGCACCCCCTATCTCCCCAACCCCCCTACCGATCCGGCTCATCTTCGAACTCATAAATTCTATGGACCTAAACTACGCGCATACCAAAATTCATGAAGATCGAAGCAACGATACTCAAGTTATCGTCGAACAAACATACAAAGATACAAAGATACAAGCGCCAGGCCCGTCTACACTGGACCTCACTCGCTTCGCTCGTTCGGTCAATTAGTAAGATGTTATGTATGTTTATTACTCAATCAGGTAAAAACCGCTAAAACTTTTACAACGAAACTTGGAATATAGACAGTAGGAAACCTGAAATAACACATAACCTACTTTTATCATTTATCGACATTCCCATAGGAACGGGACTTTCGCGAAATCACGGTTTAACAACTAGTTTAACATAACAAAGACGAATAGACAGACGGACATGCGAGTGACCTATTAAGGGTTCTTTTTTTACCCAAGTACCCTAAAAACGTTCGGAATCATTAAATAAAATCTCATCAAATGATATAAAATATGTAAATTGTAGGTAACGACTTTGAAATCGGCTAATAGCTTCAGCTTTTTATTCTTTAATTTCAAACTGCAACTTATCAATATTTCTTTAAATCTAATAACTAAAAGTTAATACAGTACCACATAATTAAATACCTTTATCGCAGTTTTATATCTCTGAAATAGTAGCCATTTTGAGTAACAAATTCTATCGATCATTATTATTGAGGTACTTACTATTTAATTATAATATGATTGTACTTGTGTCAGTGATTATACCAGCCTAATAATAAAAACCAAAGGGTCCCATTTCGCTCTGAACGGTCAAGGGTCTACGAAGAAGAAGAAAAAAACGTTAATTAATTCTAAGATCCTTGAAGATACTTATCGATGTGGATTAATCCGCTGCTTTCGGGTGATTTAAAGGACTTACCCTCTTTTATTATACCTTATAGATAAGTAAGGCCTTTCACGATCAAATAAAGAGGTACTATCTTCATAATAAAACAATTATTGATGATAGTTTGATCGTAGGGCGTGTGATTAGTAGATTATTTTATTTATCTTCAGAATTAGTAATTTTCCGGCGTAATTTCAAATCACATCCCTTTTACCAAAATTTATCTAAATCGGTTTAGTAATAAAGTCGTGAACACGCTGTTACGCATTTACCACTCAATTGATTTGACAGACATAAGGCAAAGGTACTTAATACGCATTTAAATTATTAGATTGATAGTAAACTTTAATTAGCTTGAAATTTGACTCATTTGGCGATTTCAATAATAATATTTTTGTGATTTTGTAATGCCTGATGTTTCATACCTTTAGTTTGTTGATTGATCGATGATAAGCGAATGATAAGTGAATTTGATTTTAATATAACTTTTAGGCTGCTTTAAGGTCCCTAATAACTGTTTCCTTTTTCGTCACTTATAGATTGAATTTTATAGTGTTTTTAAAAACATTACTATATAATACCTACCAAACATAGATTTATAAAATTGTATCCGATGTTTGAGACCCATTTTTAGGCGCCCGCCGTACGCAAGTCAAGTTGTCTCAAAAAAGGAAAACAAAGACCGTTGTTAATTAGAAGGTATTTGAAAGTTTAACAAAATTCTAAACAAAAGTTTGAACAAGTTACCTCGTCATCTTATTAAATTAATAGAACAACGAGGTCGAATACCCTTGAGAACCACAAAGGTACAATGGATGGAGGAGAATCGAGTGCCCAATTAGGTACTAAATTGTGAACTATAGCTATATTTACACGCACGGTATCCTGTGCATCTATTATACGCGAGGGAACACTTAGACATCGTTTCCAGTGAAGCAGAGCTAGGTGGAGTGGATTGTAAGTAGGCCAATCACAGTAGAAATCTTTACTTATATAGCATTAATGGAAACAGTGTGATTAGATTCTCGGTCCTATCTCCCAACTCCGCTTTAGTGATTCTCTTACTGGTCTCTCTAATGGAATGATCTTAAAATCAAAAACATTGCAGTATTGCATTGCATATTTGCAGTAGTTATGGTCAATGATAACTTACCTACTGTACCGACTCCAAGCAATTTACCACATAATTATATTATTTAAAATTTGTCAAAATGCTAGAAAGCCATTTTTTTTGCTTAGTATCAGTCAAGTCTATATGATGTCAATGATCGATATTTTTCAACTTATAGAGGACTATATACTATATAGCTGCATAATATCGTGATAAATAGTAGCCAATGTGTTGTTCCAGGTCCCCAGCTACCTAGTTCCAAGTTTCATTGCAATCGGTTCAGCAGTTTTTGCGTGATTGCGCTACAAACTCATAGACATACATACTTAATGTGCCCTTTTATGTACTCTGGACGACTTATAATGTAACATTTTAGAGTTAGGTACAAGTTAGTATCAAAAGTATTGAGTCCCGCTAACAGTCGCGTGACGTCATTTACAACGCTTCCCTAATGAAACGTAAGACGACATGTGGCGACTGTGACATCGACACATAGATCGCGAGCGGACTGAGCGAGTGTGAGATGACTACGAATCCGCATCGCACGTTTATACTTCCATAAATCGGAAACAAACCGAAATAATTTTTTCACTTCTATTTTTATTTTTCTAATATTGAAAACTAGTTATTTTTCCTCATTGTTACACACGGACTCCGATGTAAAAGAAATTTAGGGTCGCGATTAGTACGTATATGTAGATTTTGCTGTCGATCTTCAAATATTAATAATTTCTGGTGCCCGCTTTTTCGCCTTTTAAAGCGGTTTTCAGATTGGATCTTTCAAGTAGAAAGCAGAATCTTACTTTTCATTTGCCTCTTGAGCACATTTTTCTACCTTAGAAATTCACTGGTCACCGCGTTTCCACTTAAACCGCCTTTAGAAGATCGTAAGATGAAATGCGGTGACTCAAAAGTATGCTTCTTCAGAAAATATTGCGAAGTGCATCTCGCAAATGTACCGTATTTCTTGACAATATACTATTTCTTTTCACTTCCCTATTTCAGTGCATCTGCCATTCGAGTGCATCAGTCTCTAAATTATTGATGAATTTAACAACTCTACTATACTTACCTAACTGAAATATTTAAGCTCATACTACTTTGTTAGCTTAAATATTAAGCAGTAAATTTGAAACCTGCGGTTACGAGTATTAGCGGCTGTACCAAAAATTACAAAGATATTACACAAAAAATGGAACTGAGAAAAATATTGAAGTTATATAAACTTATACTTGCTAAGTAGACCGTCAATTATTATTGGCCTATCACATGGTTTCCACTGATGAGGAGAGGAGTTTCCGGGCACTGTCATTTTTTTTAATCAACTTTTGTAAACCGATTATGGCCGTTTGGAAAGTAGCCAGTGTCAAGTTATACTAGTAGTTCGCCCGGAACTGAGACCTCACGACCCCCTATCTTCCCAACCGCCCTACCGATCCGGCTCATCTTCGAACTTATAAATTCTATTGACCTAAACTACGCGCATACCAAAATTCATGAAGATCGGAGACTCGGACATCAGTGTCCCACAATATTATAGGTTTGATTTAACCGTTTGCTGTACCTATTATTTTTTTAGACCTAAGTTTGGAATGTAAACTTGTATTGTGGGATGAATAAATGTTTATTTATTATTTATTATTGTTATTATAGCTACGATACTCAAGTTATCGTCGAACAAACATACAAAGATACAAGCGCCAGGCCCGTCTACACTACAATTAAAGTTTACAAGTTATTTGCAATTTGCATCAAACAGTCAAGTCGCAGTAGTGAAAGTCAATTCTGGGAAGTCATAGTTAATGATGGCTCTGTACAATGACGGTTCACGCGAGCTTTGGAGTTAACGCTAAAGTCCAATGGTTGCACTGGTTTTCACTTTCATTACCCTTGTACACATCACGAAACTAAACTGATTAATATGCACCCGATTACACAATATACATAAATTTGTACTAGGTTTCACGAAAATCAAAAATTACGCCACACATCTCCTCAACGCGTTCCCGCGAAAACTCACTGTGATTTGCTTTGAAATAATGTAAAATATGAATATACTATTTCAATTTTTAATTTATTTAGAGTTTTCATCATATTTTTACCGGATGCGTTGTTATAAACTGGAAAAACCTGTACACAAAAGTAATAATTATAATTTAAATGATGAATTCTTTATTTTTCCACATAGATATTACATTTCAAAATAGTTACATTTATACTATATGAATATTGAATGTTATTAACAGGTACACAAAAGTGCGTTTTATTCAATGTCTCTGTCAACTTTAAATCTTCATGTCAGTCACAGTAAAAGACTATAAGTAAATAATATAATGATAATAATAATACATTTATTCATACTAACAATACATTGTAGTTTTGGCGGGAACGCGTCGAGGAGATGTGGTGCTAAATTTGCATTTTTGTGAAACCTAGTTTAAATGCGTGCAAATTGTTTAATTTCGGGGGCATATTAATCAATTTAGTTTCGTGAAGGTGTACAAGTGGAATGAAAGTGAAAATCGGTGCAAAACATGGACTTAGAGTTGTCTCCAAAGCTCCGTAAACAATCTTTGTAAATGGCCGCCGTGTTTACAAATGATTCCCTAGACTTGACTTTAACTATGACGACTTGACTGTTTCGATGCAAATAACTTGCATAACATATTAATAATACTTGACACTGGCTAATTTTCTAATGGTCATAATCGGTTCCCAACCGATAAGAAATAAAAATAACTATACATTATAGTTTATGCATCGGTAAATCGTCGTGTGTAAGTAATAAAGGGGTTATTGTACTAACCTACTTTACAACAAAATGTCGAGTTTCATCTTCAAGTAAAGTTGAGCGGAATTGTAAATAACATCCGATCTGGGAAATGTAAGTAAGCTGAAGAAATTGTTGCGGCTTGGAGAATATTTAATGTTTTTCTACAACCATATATTATTGTTTAGTTTTAATAAAGAAAATATAGGTAGGAGAACGTAGGTTGACTTTTAATCATAAAACTTCGGGTAGATTAAAAACAAATTCACCTAACGTTCAAAAATAGAATGTCGTTGCAGTCACTTCATAGTTGCGACGCGGGTTAGTTCGTTTTAACCCCGTGGCGTCGTTTTGCTTTCAAACACTTCGGAAAGCTAGAATCTATCGTAGGGAAGCACCAGTTTAGTGTTCGCGTTCGATAATCGCGTTTGCCCGCGGATTTGGACGAGGTCTGTCGGCTGCTGGCGAAGGAGCCGCTTGGAGTCCTGTTGGTTTGTGCTACGATCGTGGGTAAGAACGGACCGACGGTGAGTTGACAATCCCTAGGGAAGTTCGAAGGTCGCGTTTCGTGTGCACCCTGCGAGAGGAGACTCCAGAAAGTCTAGGTAAGTGGATTCTTCTGTTAGCACCCCGACAGATAGTACCTTTCGCTCGACCTTTGATCGCGGCACCCATTTGTGCAAGGAACATTTGATTAGCGTGCTTTCCTAATCATAAATAGTAAATACAGTCCGCTTTTATATTGTACATTGTTTTTGGTCCTTCGAGCCGGATATTAGTTGATAGGCGTGCCTAGGAGATGATAAATTTTTCGTTGAAATTATCGTTAATTGTTAATTTTCGTATTGAAGGTCAAATTGAAAAAAGTGTGGTTGACATTTTTGCGTTTCGTTTTTCGTAGTCTCGTTTTTATTTGAATGAATGGCATTCAAATTACATTCGGTCGGTCTCGTTCAATATTGTCTTTGACATTTGTCGTTTCGTCTCGTTGCTTTTACGTCAAAGTCATATTGACAGAGCGATCACTTGTCAACTGTCACTTGTCAATTTTTACCTCCAATTGTTTATTTTGTTTGGTGAATTTGTTTTGATATCGTTTTTTATTAATTAAATTGAATTATTATCGTAAACAAATAGTAGAATAATGACGGAACATAGGCAGGAAGCCATGGATGCCGGTAGAAGTTTGAATGATAGTTGTGCGGATGAGTTTAGAGTAAATCGCGACTATGCCTTCATGCGAATGGAACACATCGAGGCATCCGACCTAAGAGGAGTAACTGAAAAGGAGTTAGAATCATTGTCAACCGAATTCCATAGTGCACAAAAGTCATTAATACTTAGTCTTGGTGCGTCCGATAGGAAAGGTGAGCTTCCCCTAACTGTTGCTTTCGACGAAAAGTTTCGTTCAGTGTTAGAAAAGTTACTATGTAGCAAAAAGCCGGTTAGTTCTATTGTGAACACTGTGAATAACACTGTCACTAATCTACCGAAAATTGCGATAACTCCATTCGATGGGACCCAGGAGAATTGGGTTTCGTTCAAACATTTGTTCGACTCTTTGATACATAATAGAGATTTGCCTGATGTAGAGAAAATGCATTACCTGCTTACCAGTGTAAAGGGCAGTGCTCATGCTTTAATTAAAAGCTATCCCATAACTAATGAGAACTATACATTAGCTTATAATGTATTGCTAAAGCATTATGATAGGAAGCGGGACATTGCACTAACATATTATGGCAGGATCTTAGATTGTGTTAGAAGCCGAAATACACCAGACTTAGGTAGGGTGTGTCGAACATTTAGTGAAAATTTGGATATATTAAGTAGGTATCAATTGCCTGATAGTAACTTTATGTTATTTCAATTGTTGTGGTCCAAGCTGGACTCTGGTACTAGGGAAGCCTATGATATGTATGCTGATACTGGTGTTGACATTCCAAGGTACGAAGACTTATTGTTGTTTGTTGAAAAAAAGGCTCGTGCTATGGGGAACTCGGTCGACAGGCACCCTAGTCAAAGTAAGTTTGTCAGTTCTAAGGGCAAGACCGCGCTTATTGTCACATCGAGTGAAGAGTGTGCGTTATGCTCAAATGTTGGACATTCAATTGGGCAGTGTCCTAAGTTTTTAGAAAAAACACCCAGGAATAGGTATGCAGAGGTTAAGGAAAAAGGACTTTGCATTCTTTGTTTACAGCCATCACATACAGTAAGGTTTTGCCATTCAAAGACTAAATGTAGCAAGTGCCGGACTAGTGGTCATCATAGTTTGCTACATTTTGAGAAAGCGTTACCGGGACCTTCAGTTTGTGACCAAGCCTTAGCAGCATATAGTCAGTGTGGACAGATGCCTATGGCACTTTTCTCGACGGCTGTTGCTTTGGTCAAGAATAGATTTGGTAAATTAGTGCCGGTTCGACTTCTCTTAGATAGTGCAAGTGGTTGCAACTTTATTTCTGAGGCTTGTGCTCTGCGCTTGGGTTTGAGTTTCGTTAGTCATGGACATTCGGTCAATGGCATTGGTGAAGTGTCTACAAACACTTTAGGCTCGGTCAAATTAGATTTAATACCAAAGAGTAGGGATATTAAACATGTAGTTTCGGTGGAGGCATCGGTTCTTCCTCGGATATGCTCAGACATGCCAGTAGGTGTGGTTGATGTGGCACAGTGGCACCATCTTAAAGATTTAGACCTAGCTGATCCTCAATTTGATAGACCGAGGCCAGTAGACCTGTTACTGAATGTTAATATACTCGCATCGATTTTGAAACCTGGACTGGTAAAGGGAGATGCTGGTCAGCCTGTGGCCTTATCCACTGTCTTTGGATGGATAGTGATGGGTGAGTGCTCGTTATCGTACGAGCCAAAAAATAAAAATTGTTTCTTTGTTTCGAACCTGGCTTTGGACAGCTCGATTAAACGGTTTTGGGAGTTAGAAAAGGTAGATCCTCCGAGAGCTATCGTGCGCTCGAAGGTGGAAATCGAGTGTGAGGGTTTCATGGAGAATTCGTATAGTCGATCTCCAGGGGGCAGATTGGTCGTCCCGTTGACCTTCGCTGACCCTCACGAGAAGCCAACTTTTAGAAATTCGAGGGAAATAGCTCTAAGGCGTTTTTTTAATCTAGAGAAAAAGTTTAAAGTTAATCCAATCTTTAAAGATGCCTACGTTGATTTTATGAGGGATTACTTGGATACGGGTCACATGGAGAGAGTCGACCCTCCTTCCTCCTCCGTAGGTGCGTTTTATTATATTCCACATCATGGCGTTTTGCGTCCGGACTCTGTTACTACTCCTATGCGCACAGTATTTGACGCTAGCGCTGTGGATGGAGATGGTCGTTCACTAAACGACACATTGTTGCCGGGTCCAAAACTACAAAACAGTATTTTCGAATTGTTGATTCGGTTTCGTTGGCACGCTGTTGTCTTCACGGGGGACATCAAGCAGATGTATCGCCAATTTCTCGTATCCCCGGAAGACACCGACTATCAGCGGATCCTATGGCGATCGTCACCTGAGCTGCCTGTGCAGGATTATCGTCTTCTGACTGTCACTTATGGTGTCTCTTGTGCCCCTTATCAGGCACTCTGGTGCATTGCTCGCCTGGCAAAAGAGTTTGTCGATCGTGCGCCCTTAGGTGCCGTCGTTCTTCAGCGCGACAGTTACGTCGATGATGTTGTATCCGGTGCTGAAACTGTCAAGGATGCTGTCGCTGTCCGTAACGACCTCCTTCACATGCTGTCTTCGGCTGGCTTACATCTTCGAAAGTGGACATCCAATTGCCAGGATTTTTTCGTGGACCTGCCGTCGTCAGATTTGTACGTCGAGCAGTTTCACAATTTTGAGGACATCCAAGACGTGTCGCTGAAGATTTTAGGCATGACGTGGTTGCCTTCGGCTGATCATCTTACTTTCAGGACAGCTGCCATCAACGGTCGCTGCACGAAGAGGTCTATTTTGTCGGACATAGCCCGGATATTCGATCCACTTGGGTTACTGTCACCTGTCGTTTTCCTCGCTAAGTACCTCATGCAGCTTCTGTGGTTGTCAGGAGTAGACTGGGACGATGATGCTCCTGTTGATATTTCTCGTGAGTGGCTCGAGTTTAAGGCTCAACTGTCGTCGTTGAGCTCTATCTCGTTGTCTCGTAGAGTCACTCCCTCGTTCGTGACCCTCCAGTTTCATGGCTTTTGCGACGCGTCAGAACGCGGTTACTGCGCAGTCGTATACTGCCGTGCACTTTGTAGGGATCAATCTATTGTCGTGCGCCTATATTGCGCTAAATCGAAAGTTGCGCCTCTACGCAAACGTTCGATCCCGCGCCTCGAATTGATGGCTGCGGTTTTGTTGGGTGAGCTCATGTCGTCGGTAGCTCATTCATTGTCGGGGATCCATCGTATTGAGCATATGGTTGCTTGGTCGGATTCCAGTGTCGCGTTAACTTGGATCAAGTCTTGTCCATCTCGTTGGAAAACTTTTGTCGCCAATCGGGTGACTGAGATCCAAGATAACATACCTCCTGATTGTTGGCATCACGTGTCCACGAAAGATAATCCAGCAGACTACGGATCGCGTGGGTTACTGCCTAGTGACCTTGCCTCGTGTGAATCATGGTGGTCGGGACCTTCCTGGCTTTCACGTCCGCAAGACACGTGGCCTAAACCATGTTTCGTCACAGACAACTTAGCCTCGGACGAGCAGAAGATTCACTGTCTGCTGACACAGAAAAACATTGGTTTCGTTGATGAAATTTTGGCTAGGTATTCTTCGTTTCGGAAAGTAGTAAACGTTTTGTCGTTCTGCTTTCGTGCTATGCACAACCTTAGATATTCGAAGTCAAGGATCGTCGGTTCATTATCGTGTTCTGAATCGAACGATGCTACTCGTTTTCTCGTTCGTCATGTCCAGGAGAGTGTTTTCGGGTCAGAGATCCGTGCGCTAACTAGCAGTCGCCGGAACAAACTCCCCAAAGCTCTCAGGAAACTTTGTCCTTTTGTCGATCCCCAGGGTTTGCTCAGGGTGGGCGGTCGCCTCGCCCAAAGTCAGCTCGGTTATGACCAAAAGCATCCGCTGCTGCTTCCTAAAAGCCATCGGTTGACGATGCTGATCATAGAGGAATATCATAGGAAATTCATGCATCCGGGGTTGCAAACTCTGCAGAATTTATTAGTTCAGGATTTCTGGATCCTTTCTGCAAAGCAAGCAATTCGGACTGTACTGTCGTCGTGTATCCGTTGCTTTCGGGTCAAACCCAGATTGGCTGCTGCTCCCTTGATGGGTAACCTACCAGCTTATCGTATAAACCAGCTGAAACCTTTCTCTTCTTCAGCTGTCGACTATGCCGGCCCCTTTGACATAGCTCTCGGTCGTGGTAGAGGCGTCCGAACGTTCAAGGGTTACGTGTGCGTATTCGTGTGCACTGCTACAAAAGCTGTGCACTTGGAGCTCGCTTCGGAGCTCACATCGGAAGCTTATCTTGCTTGTCTCCGTCGTTTCATGGCTCGTCGAGGTCGATGCTCAAAGTTAGTTTCTGACCAAGGTCGGAACTTTGTCGGAGCCTGTAATTTGTTGAAGAATCTCATGTCCAAGGCCGCGGCGGCGGAACGGGTAGATTTTGCTTTCAACCCTCCTGGAAGTCCACATTTCTCGGGATTAGTGGAGGCTGGCGTCAAGTCTATGAAGACACATCTCGTTCGTGTCGTTGGTTCGCAACGGCTCACTTATGAAGAGTTCAGTACCTTCCTGACGCAGATTGAGGCCTTGTTGAATTCGCGTCCTCTTTCACCATTGAGTTCGGATCCAAATGACCTCACGGTACTCACACCGGGTCATTTTTTGACCATGGTACCACTCACTATGCTACCTGAAGCACCTCTTCTCGATACTGGTGTTAGTGTGCTTCAGCGTTGGAAAATGATCCAGAAGATGCATCAAGACTTCTGGCGTAAATGGCATCTTGAGTACGTCCACACTCTTCAGCAGCGTCATAAATGGTCTGACTTTCAACCGAATATAGAGGTCGGGACTTTAGTTCTAATAGTTAACGAACAATGTAGTCCTATGAAATGGAGGTTGGGTCGAGTGATAGAACTCCATCTTGGGCTGGATGGTATTTGTAGAGTAGCAACTCTTCGCACTAGTGCTGGAGAATGCAAACGTCCGGTCGTTAAGCTCTGCCCTCTACCCTTGCCTATAGTTGATAAAGACTCGGTGGTGCCTGGGACAACTTTGTGATCCTGCCCCATCGAACAACCTAGTTTTAAGTTTTAGTTTTCGTATCGTTTCGCAACATTCCCGCTACGCTATTGTATAAAATCGATCGTTAATTTTTGAAAATACTCTGTATTTTGGTGGTCGGAATGTTTAGTTTTAATAAAGAAAATATAGGTAGGAGAACGTAGGTTGACTTTTAATCATAAAACTTCGGGTAGATTAAAAACAAATTCACCTAACGTTCAAAAATAGAATGTCGTTGCAGTCACTTCATAGTTGCGACGCGGGTTAGTTCGTTTTAACCCCGTGGCGTCGTTTTGCTTTCAAACACTTCGGAAAGCTAGAATCTATCGTAGGGAAGCACCAGTTTAGTGTTCGCGTTCGATAATCGCGTTTGCCCGCGGATTTGGACGAGGTCTGTCGGCTGCTGGCGAAGGAGCCGCTTGGAGTCCTGTTGGTTTGTGCTACGATCGTGGGTAAGAACGGACCGACGGTGAGTTGACAATCCCTAGGGAAGTTCGAAGGTCGCGTTTCGTGTGCACCCTGCGAGAGGAGACTCCAGAAAGTCTAGGTAAGTGGATTCTTCTGTTAGCACCCCGACAGATAGTACCTTTCGCTCGACCTTTGATCGCGGCACCCATTTGTGCAAGGAACATTTGATTAGCGTGCTTTCCTAATCATAAATAGTAAATACAGTCCGCTTTTATATTGTACAATTATATTACCTTTATTTACATACAACTATTATGTGCTGTTATTACCTCTACGGTTTGATTCAAACTAATATTCATTATATGGTATATTTACCTACCTAGGGATATATTTAACAAATTATTTATCATTATAGCATCACAAAATATTCAAGATTAAACGTAGAAATTACTCACTTTTTCATCATTACTAAGTAGGAGGCTTGTGAACGCCCGCTCCGTAATCCCCAGAAGTGATGGCGATTTTTTTTTTATTAAGTCAAATTACTACGCCCAAGGGCTCAATATGAATTACTTGATTATTTGTCGAAGCGAAAAATAAGGCAAGGATTTCGTTTAAGTAATTTTATTTTATAAGCTTTTGCGTTGATGAAATATTTAATAGAATAAGACTTCCACATTGCAGCAAAGTCGCTGAAAAAATTACAGCTTGCGATTTAATGTCTATAAGAATTAGGTAGTTCTTATTCTTCGTGTCGATGGCACAAAAATATGTCAGGGATATTTGTGGTTAAATCCATCAAATTTCAGGGTAATGAAAGATTTTTGGCTATAGCTATGTATATAATAACATGCTATAAACAGCAATATTACGGTTAGATGGGCATACAAAGACTTGCTGCAGGGATGCTGCATAGTTTGCTCGGTAGCTTTACATTCGTGCACTGAGTCCGTCTCATCATCATCTCAGCCCTTATTCGTCCACTGCTGAATATAGGCCTCCTCCATACGAAGCCACAAATAGCGGTCGTGAGGTACCTCCATCCAATGACTCCCTGCGACCCCTATAATATCGTTGGTCCACCGAGTGGTCTTCCAACACTCCTTGTCGCATTTAATCATGGTCGCCACTCGAGGACTTTTACTCAACAGTGGTTATCCGTCCACAGCTATATATGGCCTGCCCATTGCCACTTACGTCTATTATTTTTGAGAGCTTTTGCTGACTTTGGTGCTGTTTCTAGGTTTCTAGGTTTCCCTTTATGTTGTTAAAATTAAATCATGTAGTTCAGAAGGCTTGATAACGAATTGTTAACGTGTGTCTTTTAGCTAATAAAAAATATAAAAATTTAAATAACATGTACTAATTAATTCTTGGGCTTTTTCTGTTTGTAGCATCTTCAATTAGGCCATTATACGTGACTTTAAGACGTGGGTTAATTAGTGATGTTTTTCTTCACAGTATAGGTAAGAGCTATATGTTAATAGCTCACATAAATGTTATTTTATTATTATTACAGTTGGAAGGTACGCCTTATAGAACAGCCAGAACTCTACAGTATGTAGTGTTGTGTTTAGTGGTAGATACCCCGACTTCATTACGAAGCTACGCGTTCAAATTTCGACCGCGTTCCGAGATATTTTTTCTTTAAGAAAAATGTAATGTGATGTAAAATGTAAGAAATAATGAGGAAACCGAAAACTTAGAATCACACAAAAATGCCCAGTTATATATGACTAAACTAATTTCTATCAGAGGAGAACTCCTTGGCCAAGTTGCACCCGCCAATCTTGAATGATCGTGTATATTAAGCAACGCTTGGCGCGGTTTTTTTTTTGGCACAATTTTAAGCAGTTGCTTCCGGTTGTTGTCTCTGATAGCATTCGTTAGGTAAAGTTAGAGGCCTAAGGGCGACCAGAAAACTCTAATTCTAGCTGAACAACACCACTACACGAAAATAAGTCAAAAAATATCTCTAGTTAACAAATATTTGTTACACAATCCGTTTGAAACCCAGAACGGTCAGTCGAAGCGTTGAGCTCGTAGCGAACTTTTTCAAACAGAAGTAAAGAAGCGACAGTATTTCTATCTATTTGACTAGACTCAAGCTTGTGTCTGTGTTTTACAATACAACACAATAGAATAAAAAGAAATACAATGGCACGATTCCTACTGTATAGTTTCCACAGTTTACCTAACAGTTGGTACGCCTTGCGGCACTCTTTTATACTCTCTGCGAATCAGAAGTTGGTCGTTCTTTATACGAAGAGATTAAATCGTTATGAAGAACGACAGACGTGTCGTTTGTCTGTGTTTTTGCGACGAATTATCACAAGACAAGTAAACTGTTAGTTTGTTAGCTAGTAATAAGTTTAAGTTTAACATTTATGTCTATGAAGGAAAATCAAATTAAAAATGGAACCTTCCAATAATGGAACGCAAAGTTTAAGAGGTCATTAGTAGCATCGCTATATTATACAAATATATTTTTAAAAAAAAGTTACGTGCAAAGATTACTTTTTTAGGGTAGACTTACTTAGATATATTACGTAGATGATTAACAGCTGCATAAACTACGCATCGTTTGTCTTTCTCTGTGACAAGTAGTTTTAAAGTTGACACTTGACAGACAGAGACTAACGTTACATAACTTATTCATGTGTTAAGTAAGTAATGGGTTTTAGTTTACAATCTTTTTCATTTCTTTTTTAAGGTTCCGTACCTAAAGGGAAAAAAACGGCCCGTCTGTCACCAGGCTGTATATCATGAACCGTGATAGCGAAACTGTTAAAATGTTTACAGATGATAGATTTCTGTTGCCGCTATAACAACAGAAACGAAAAGATTATAAAATATAAGACCTCTGTATATAAAATAAGATACAACGATGTATTTTACCACTGGCGTCATCTAGTGATAAATTAGCGTAATTGTCCAGTGTTTATTCTAGGGTCCGGTACCAAATTGTAACAATACGGAACCCGACGTGCGCTTATTCGACTCGTACTTGACTGATTTTTTGTAGGTACATAATATAATAATAATAAATCCTGTGACGAACACACAGCGCCATCTAGCTCCATGGTAAGCTGCTAAGCTTGTGTTACGGTGGCTAGACAACGGATATACTACTTATACTTATAATACGTTCGTATTAGGTAGATAAAAAATCCAAGTTTGAAACTTCATAAAAAACATCAAGACAACTCAATTTGGAGAGACTTTATAAATTACATAAATCCATTTTGACCGGTTCCCGGTGTCCCTCGGTACTGTTTCCTAACTTGTAACTCAAGTACGTTTTGTTACTTTCCATTATACGGTTTGCAATGGAAATAAGATGGTAAATTGAAATGCTTTTTTGTTTAATTGGATAAGTCGAGGCTGAGTTTTTGCATGAAATTATATTTGTAAACTTTAGTGATAAAAATTCTTTACTATGTGGATTGGATGGAGTGGATTTATACCAAACTACCGAATGCTTATTCTGTTCCTATTCTATCAAGTTCCGTAATGGTAGAGCATTCTTTCGTAGACAGCGTTCGCAAAGATTCTATTGAATATTCTAAGAATTATTAGTCGTGGCATCGCGGCATTCTTGAAATGAAAACGGCACTAGATCGCGCGAACAGTATATAGCTGAGAGCTTCTAATGTTTGGACGCGCCCGCTCCCGGAGCATGCATTCTCTTGTGTTCTAGCACAGTTTATCTAGTAGTTTGAAATTCTCGTTCTTGGCTCGCACTCGCTTTTGGTGTAAACGAGAAAGTCTGTCATTGACACTAACTAAACAAATAAAGGAATAAATAAAGAGAAATATACTTTTGTTCTAGCTCTAGCCCTGTTTGTTTGGTGTAAATCCACCTTAACTTTACAGATTTAATCATTACATACAGCGCATACCTTGTAATGCAATGTGTAATATCTTAATACAACTTGTAATATAACATCAATGCACTTCACTTGTAACAAAATGTTACATTACACGGGAATGCACCTAAACCTGCAACCTAAACTTTAGGTGCAACCTAAACTCAAAATCTCCTGGATTTTCAGTTTGGCTCGTATGTGGGACTTAAAGAATTTCAGATAAAAAAAGTTTTAAGACTTGTTTAGTTTAGGTTACGTACAAAGCATCATCTAATTCCTCATGATACGTAGTGCTTTAGTCTTGAGACGTGACTTGCTTAATTTACCAACTATTGTTTAGTAAGGGTAGTAGTGGGAGTGATAATGACCACTAGGTAGATAGGTAGGTACTGACGTAACCTTCTTCGGGGGATTTTGTGAATGTATGTCCTATAGACAGATATCATTAGTTATACTATCTTGTCTTATACTTGCTGCACCCGCAGTTTCTACCGAGTAAATATAGTAATTAAGATTGAAAAATAAACTTTTAAATTCACACGATTTGTTAACATAGTTTCATTTTACTGGGTCCAAGACCATTGTTACATGATCGAGACGTCGAGGTAAAACAATAAATAATAAAACGCGATTAAGACCCGGTAAAATTTTACTTGTTATAAAATATCTTATCTTACTTCTTACTAATAATATAAGCGTGAAAGTTTGTATTTATGTATGTGAGTTTGTTACTCTTTCACGCAAAAACTACTGAACCGATTGCGATGAAACTTAGAATATAGGTAGCTGGGGATCTGAATTAACACAAAGGCTACTTTTTATCCTGATAATCCCGCGGGAACGGGACATACTCGGGTGAAACCGCGGGGCGCAGCAAGTACTTGATATAAAAATGTATATATATTCTTGATTAAAAGTGGTTTTTCGTGAACGAGTATCAAACGTACACGTACTTAAAACTTTTCGGAGGTTCAATAGGTAGCCGTGACTAATTAACTACTTATAACCAATTAACAAAACTTCAAAGAAGTCTAGACGATGCAGTAGTGTACTAACGTCAAATTGCCAGATAGATTTACTTAGACGATCAATTGCGGCCGAACTCTAATCGGGCTTTCCGGGAGGCATATTTGCAAAACCATTGCCTCGAAGTCTAGTCTGAAATTTTAGTGTCCTTTGATTGAAATAACTTATAAGTTCACATGGTGCGTACTTAAAATATTTATTTGACGTGTTAACTCTTACTTGACTTAACTACTGTTGTCAGAGATAACAACTGGCACCAACGGCTTAACGTGCCTTTTAAAGCACGGAAGACTTCGAGAAAGTGTTTTAGTCACACATATCGGTCACCGAACCAAGCGATGTCCGCGCCAGACGTTGCTTAACACAAAATCGGCAGGAGCAGCTAGGCAAACTAGCTATGGCCTATCAAGGACGAATTGACTATATACTAAACGTATATTAATTATACCTATACTAAGGGCTGATTTTTCAAATCCCTAGATAGAGGTATCTGACAAATAAAATGTAACACCACCGAATAAAAACGTCACTCAGATATTAAAAATTTGAAGGATTTTAAATTTGGCTGGGTTCGAACTTATTCGACAGATATCTTTTACCTGAGGAATGAAAAATTGACCTTAATTTAAAAAAACATTAAAGACCTTGAAAACCTAAAAATTATTAATTTACTAGATACTTATTTCATATATTTAATTCTGATAAATTATTAAAGAATACCATATTACAAGGTTTAATTACAAGATTGTAAAATGGGAGAAATTAACGGGAACGTTTTGAAAAAGCACTGAACATAAAAAACCTACATTCAATCATACCATAGTATCGAACCATGTTTTGAGTTTACGCAGCAGATTGCAATTGTACCCATGGCATTCGTTACAGAATCGAGATTTCGAGCTCTCCGTCGGAAGTAATGTTCGTTAGAAATGGCCAGACATTTCTCTTGTAACCTACTCCGGTTTGTTAGGTTTCAAACCAGACTTTTGAATACTCGAGGACTTACTGTCCAGTTTCAAATACTAGAGTCCTCCTCAGAACATAAGTACCTAAATGACATTATCTAAATGACGAAGTGAGATTTTAATGAAACCTTTGCAATAATATTTCTTACTACTCTGTCTGTATTGCTAGATTGTTAGTTTATTAATAAAAAGCTGTTTCTTATTATTATTGATTTTGAACACAAATTGTTTAGAACCAATGTGACCTTTAAAAAAAAAATATTAAAAAAAATAAAAAACCCGACTGCCGTTAAAACTGAAAACCTTAAAAATCGTTCGACGCATCTAGGAGCCTTAAAAAATTGTGGATGGACTCGGGTGGGACTTCAACACAATTTGGTGTCATTATACTTTACCTTTAAAAGGAGTCCCACCCGACTGCATCCACAATTTTTTAAGGCTCCTAGATGCGTCGAACGATTTTTAAGGTTTCTTTACCTTTAGGTATCTTCTTGTTTTTTACTTTTCAGTTTTAACGGCAGTCGGGTTTTTTATTTTTTTTTAATATTTTTTTTATTTAACGCTTTTTAGTTATTAGAGATTAGATACAATTACACCAGAGAAACTCATTAACTCTGGATGTGTATACTCCAGTAGCGAGGACTCGAAATCGGTTAAAGATAGGCTATCTAAAAGCCTTCAATATTATAATAGCTATTCTTTTTGAGTTTTGCTGAGACGGCTATGAAGTAGGCAGGTATCCATCTTAAAATATAATTACCAAATCCGAAAAGTTCGTCGCGACTGGTGATACAAAGGCTGGCGGTTTCTTGTCCTAGCGGATTAGCCTTGCTATCCATTATCCATAGCGCGACATTTCAAATTTTTAGTTAATTAATTATTGTAAACATAGTAATTGTTATTTATGTTATCTCTGACAAACTGACAAATCAAACATTCAAATTCCTTCAAAAGTTGAAACTCGGCGTCAAAGTCAAATCGAAAAGTTTTTAAGTAACGTTCCGTTGTCTTTGCTCGGTTTTTATGGTCAAGACAAATCTTGCTTTATAGCGTTTTAAATCTTTATTTTTATTTATTTATTATTTTAATGTACCCTATGTCACTCTCACGGTCATGACGAATCTAACGACGTATCGTTTATCTAAATCGGCCCAGCCGTTTAGGCCCTACGACGGCACAAAAATAGGTCACATACATACATACATACATACATACATACATACATACATACATACATACATACACTCACGGCAAAAACATAACACTTCCTTTGGCAGTCGTGTAAAAAATAACTCTTGACTTTCTTGTCTCTTTTTCTAATTAGAAGTCGCGATCCAAAGACAAGGTAAATTGCTGACGTTTTAAAACGATAATATGAATGTCTTTTTGGATAAATTAATTTTGGTAGAATTGTTCTTTTGTTTCAACACGATCAAAATAAAAAAAAATGTTTTTTGTTCAATGAATTTTGAGTTTGAGTGCTCTCCTAGAAGTATTTTTAGTTACATATTCGGTTCTTGCGTCGGGTGCGACATATTTCTAGTAATATTACGTAAGCCTCATAGAAAACGCGTTCTTCACGTCCAATAGAAGAGTTGAAGTAGGTTTTGTATCCGCTCGTTTAATTCAACTTCTGAATGGAACGATTATTTTCTAAATAAATTACCGACCGAACACTTTTTCTAATGGTGAGTGCAAACTAGGGCATTTCTCGAGCATTTTTATGTAATGTAACGTTCATATGAATGGTATATTACTTGTTTAAGTAAAAGTACTGATCGTATCAGTTATATATCTTAATATGTATTTTTCATGTAGGTAATGTAACATTTCGGGAACGCTCGGCGTAATGCTTACAGCGAGCATCAATTTACCCGTAACATTTTTTTATCTCCGGATTATTTTTTCTTGAAAAACTCGTGCAAAGGCTCGACAAAATGTCACACTTACCAATGCACTCGTGGTTTTTTGTAATCTGATTGTAATTTCATTTTTTTTCTGGGTCTTATTCGCATGTTATTCACTTTTCAATTTTCTTACCTCGACATATCGGTCATGTTACAATGATCTTGGTCTCGAGAAGATTGGACAAGGGAAAGGAGACATAAGAAATTATGCATTCCAATCGTGTTTGCTTAAAACGTTTATCTGGTTGTAACTTCGAGCATTCGAATTGAAAAACAGTGAACGCCCGAGGTTCGGCTCGTGGTTATGCTCAAGTATCTGTCTGTCTACCCTTATGGACTGCCAAAGAATGGAAAATTCTCCGAGAAAAACAGATACAAAATACGAATAACAATTTCACCAGAAATACTTACTCAGGCGGTGTTGATCAAAGACCTTCTATTATTATTGAGAAATAGAGCGGCAACATACAAAGCTTGTGGTTTTGACTAGTTAGTTTTTGACACACTTTACATAGGTACTCTATGTATTAGTACTAGAGGCGCTGCCTCAAACATATAGTCACATGTTCCATTTACGTAAAATAGAAACAAAAGCCGCTGTATTTCAAACTCAAAATGAGTGTGTGACTTAATCAATAACACATTTATATTTTTTTTGTACCGGGTCTTTGGAACGCGACCTCTAATGAGAAGAAGGCACAAGACTCGTGGTTTTTTCTTGCAATGATCATGTGGTTTAATTGTGTTTTAATTGGAAATATATTGGTTTTATAATACTAAAATCCTCAATAATATTACAAATACGAAAGTAACTCTGTTTGTCTGTTAAAAGTTTGTAAAAGTTAAAAAAAACACAATAACATCCACAAACACACAACCCGCCCATAACGCCCCGGGATTTGTGACGTCTATCCTCTTTCTTAAGTAAAAATACCTAATAACATAAGTTTAAGACAAACTCGCTCGTGGTCGTCGTGATCATTGATTATGTGTGTGATCATTGATTATGATAATCTAATCGGAAGTTACGCGGATCACGCCGCCACTGCTCGTCTAATAGGTATCTATACTAATCTGAATGATTAATTTAATTTTATTTTTGAATTATTGTTGATTTTTATTTTATTTTTAATTATATTTTGAGCTATGTGTAGTGTTTAGTGTATTAATTATAAGTTATATTGTATTGTATTGACTGTAGAATCTTAGTTAAATAAATAATTGATCTGAATGATACTAATATTATAAAGAAGTAAGGTTTATTTGCTTGTCCGTTTGCAATGTAAGAAACATTAAAAACTTTCGAGGAGTTTTGGCGGGAACGCGGTGAGGAGATGTGTTGCTAAATTTTCATTTTTGTGAAATCTAGTTAACATTATATATATATAACATTATTTTGATTAAATTATTCCGAATATGACTTATATGAATTTGACATGGTATTTAAATTATTATTTTTAATTAGACATTGTATTACATTTGAAATTTCACATTTTTAATTTAAAATTTAATTATTATTATCCTATTGTTGACGTTATGTTTATTTAGATTAATATTAATAATTCTCAATAACTATGTACTTAATTTTGTAATTAGATTCAAAATATATAATTTTGTAATTAGATTCAAAATAAATAATTTTGTAATTAAATTCAAAATATATAATTTTGTAATTAAATTCAAAAATCTTAAAAATGACATTTGCATACCAAGTTTAGTGCTGGTGAAATATGTTGGAATATTATTTAAGTGACATCTCTGTAACCATATTTCGAGCAAATAAATGACCTTCATTCATTCATTTATTCATTCATTCAGTTTAAATGCGTGTAAATTGTTTAACTTCGAGGCATATCAAACAATTTAATTTCGTGAAGGTGTACAAGTGTAGTGAAAGTGAAAATCGGTGCAAAATATGGACTTTAGCGTTGTCTCCAAAGCTCCGTGAACAATCATTGTAAATGGCCACCGTTTTACAATGATTCCCTCGATTTAACTTTAACTATGACGACTTGACTGTTTCGATGCAAATAGCTTTCAAATATTAGGTAATAATGCCTAACACTGGCTAACGAATGTCCAAATGGAATATAGCCATATAAAAGGAGAAGAAGAAGAAAGACTTACGAAACAAAACTTGGCTAAGAAAAGAAACTGTGTAATTTGGGATGGTTATTCGAAACATTTAGAGTTCTGAACCTTAAACAGAAAAAAAACAATTCTTATGAAATGACTGGCACAATGGGTGGCCTTATCGCTTCGCTTATAAAAATCACTTCCAAGTGGAGCTTCCATACAACAAACGTGATTTATCACGATATGGTACGGAACCCTTTGTACGCGAGTCCAACTCACACTTGGCCGGTTTAAGCGTAGCACAATAATAATTTTCACTCTGTTTTTTGCTTCATAAACTTCGACGTTAATGGAATAAAATACCCCTATTATTTACTTACTGTGAAATTCAGTAGCCTGAAGGCTTTGAAATACAGTGTTCAGTTCAACTGGATCTTGATTAATTATCGCATGAAACCTTTTTAATTCGAAAACTATTGGGTTTCATTCAATTTATCGAGAACTTGTTATGTTGTATGTTTTTAAAGTTCATGTATGTGTGGCATCGTGTCTATATTAATGCACACATGGAGGTGCGATCAGACTACGCGAGGCATGCGTCGCCAATGCCTCCCCACATATACCTCAACCTGGGGCAATTGACGACAAATGCTCAAGTTGGACACGCAATCAAAACGCCGCCTCGTAATCAAGCTGGCGTTCGCAACGAGTCTTTCCTCCCAGTTCTGTTGAGTAGTTCTGTCGGCAGAACTACTGAGATTTTTGCTGAAGCCGAAACATCGCCAATCCATATGAAAACAATTTCGATGTTTCACATATGCCAGGCGTCCTAGTTCTAGTTCTAAGATATATAAAACAATGGGCCCGTGTACCTCGGGCTTCAAATTCAACACTTCTCTCCATTTCTGTTACGTTCTATTAATATTACATTAATAATTTTACTGTTAATAACTGCACTATATGTTATCATGTTCTAACAATATTCTAACCCCTCCTAGTCGGGGTATACTCCGTTTAGTTTTATTAGTGGCCACTTCAAGTGGCCAGTACTTAATTAATACATGTAGACGTAGAGTATGGAGTAGTAAATTTAAATCACAAGTTAAAAGTACAATGTTACTACTGGGAATTAAATTTGCATTTATTCTGTGAACAGATCTAATGGAGAAAAACACCAGTATTTCTGCCGAAAGAACTAATCAACAGAACAGGTGGGAGCGAACATTTGCAAAGAACGTACCTATGCGGCGAACGCCCGCAGTAAGTAGGTAGGTACATAAATTCAGACAGATTCACGCAACAACGATGGCCATAATCAAATATGACTATTTCGCCGCTTTTATTGTTCAATAGAACAACGAGTGCGAATGACACACACACATTAAAGCCGAATACTAAAAAGCAACTCTTTTGAGTTGTAAATTTTGGGGGGGAAGTATTAAGTTTAGGATCTGTTTAAACTATTAACAAGTATAGTCCTTAAATATTCGCCGTAAAAATCTAAGCGATGTTTCCAGTTGCATCCCTCCCGTGGTCTGCTAAACCTCAAATTACTTGAGGTCAACACAGTATAGGTAAATCATCTTTGACCATATTATTATCTATTGCAAATAAGGTCATGAATATGTATTAAATTTATACAAATTATTCATTCATTTAATTTAAAATTCCATATTGTTACAATAAAAATGAAATGAAACTAAAAAAACTAAATGATTGATTTCTAGTATGATGTAGGTTGATTCCCTTTTGTTGTATATATTCAAAAATATTGAACGCATGCGTATACCGTAGCACGTTGCTATCCCGTTCCGTTGCAAATCAGTGATAATGAAGTTTTTTCGTGATACAGTAACAGAGCCATGAGAACACACTATTTCGCGATGCACATCACTTCCGCTCCGCCGTGACTTCAAAAAAATCCAGAATCTAGTTTATAAGTTATTTTTCTTTAGGAAAAATCCCTCTGAGACCTCTGTATCTACTTACCTAAATAAACATCAACAAACAGCGTTAAGCCTACAAAGAGAACACTCTGTCTGACACACACAATCTCTAACTAAAGTAAATTGACAGCCTGCCACTTGCGCCCAGAAACAAGAAATATAAATAATGTTACCTAAATCCATAAATGTACGATACACCAAGAGAGAGACAATAATTCACTTAAGAAGCCAGCGGTGAATGCTGTACCTTAACAAACAAATTTTCACGAAATCTTCTTACCGTAAAAGTGTCACTAGGATTTAGATAATATAGATATGTTTTATCTAGGCTTGGACTATTTATCCAGAATATTCAACTTCAATTATATGAAATTAGCTGCGCCCCACTCTTGTATTCGACTCCGCGGGATTATCTGGATCAAAAGCATCTTATGTAACTCTCGATTACATAAACTATCCCTGTGGAAATTTTCATACAAATCGTTCGAACCTCTTAACCGTGAAGCGGGGAACAAACAAACTTTCGAATCTGAAATATTAATTTGGAATTGAATTAACGACTATTTTGTCGAGAAACTTGTACAACTCAATTAGGTAGGAAGATAATCAGGTAGGAATCAAACCTGCAACTTCAGTGTCGTATACAGATATACCTGATATTGAGACTCTTGAGATATTATGTGCTAGTACTAAAGCTAGATGATGTCTGAAACCTATACCCTGATGCTTTTATGAAAAACAAATTAAAAAACCGCTGCAGTGCTGGCAACATTGACGATTTAAAACATCAAAAGCATCGTCGAGTTTGAGGTAGCGTTACCGCAGTGGCTGTTTACAACTGTCTCATTTCTGATGTTAAGTTGGAGATCAATGCTGCAACCTGTTTCGAACCTCTGTCTGTTTACAAACATCCTTTTTAATTAAACAAGTGAGATAATTCCTACTCCCATTGTCAACTCAACTTTGCTCCGCATTAACCACCTGAACACACAGGGGCAGGCACAAAAAAAAAACTTCTGTAAGCACAACAAAATATAACAAACACCATTAGGATAATTGTGTCAAACTTTTTCCTTTGTTATACTTATCGTGGAACACAATGCCAGTGTACTTAATACATATTAGATTAATTTGCGGTGAAAGGTCTTTGTGCTTTGTATTTATTGACTACAGTTTTCGGTTCAAGACTTGTACATTACAGTACAATTTGAAGTCCCTTGAAGTGAAGTGAAGTCGCAACTAATGGTATATCTAGCTATTTTATTTTATTTTATTTGGAAGACAAACAGTGACGATAATATAACTAAATAAAAACAAATCTTAAAACTAAACACCATTTAAATGTCTCCGCATATAAATAACTAAACACCTGCGACGTCACATCAGACATCACTCAAGAAAGAAAGAAAAAAACATTACAAAGTATATAAACATTAAAGATAAAAAAAGGAAGGCAGAAATAACTAGTTACAAATAACAATAAAAAAAATAACATATAAAAACTAAAAACCAAGTTTGTTAAGAGTTTGCATTCAACCATCGACTAACTAAAGTTCTCCTAATACTATTAGTAGACGTGTAAACGTCTACTGTGACGTCTATACATATAGGCTGAATACGGCAACTTTACTCAAAATTTTGATTTTAATTAAATAATTTTACTGAGGCCCGTATTCACAAAATACCTTAAGCGTGAACTCAACTTTGGTCACATTTTCACTGAAGTTGATTGTCACTTATATAATGCGTGATTTAATGCTTTAAGCAATATAAAGCATTCAATCACGCCTAAGTAAATACGGTTAATTAGCACTGCAGCTCTCAAACACAAAATATTCGTTTTATTTAAAATTTAGAAACTGCTAAATAATTATTTAAGTACCCCTCAGATTTGAAGAGGCGGTTCTGTATTCCCCTGTTTATACATCAGACAAATAATCAAATTTTGCATCAAGTAAAATTAATAACTACAATGTAATAAGAAACAATCAATGGGTAAACTTTCAAAGAGTAAACTAAGAGACTAATTAGATTTCCTAACGCATTGACGTAAATAATGCAGTAGCTCAAGTTATAAGTAAGAAATAGGTTGCTCTGTTATCTTTTGGGAATTGTAATAGGCTATTATCGAAATTGGAATAACGTGAACGGAAGAACTCGATTTATTTGATCAGCCGGCAATTAGGTAGGTAGGTACTATATTGAGATATCTATTGGGAAGAATTTCATTATGATCTTTTGCAGTAAATATAACCCAGTATATAAAATAGTACCTCATTGTGATCATTGATTTCGACTTAAGGAAGTCGTCTTGAAGGCACTCTAAAGACAACCCGTAGTCTAGGTCTTCTTGGTAGAATGAGTGTGAATAGTATGGCACCTAATATTTTCAATAAAATCCCTAAATCAATTCGCGACATAACTGAAAATACCCAATTTAAATCTAGACTCAATGGCTTTCTTGCTGAAAGAGCGTACCGTGACATTCGCGAATATTTCAATGATAAGATGAAGTAACATCATATAATTATATTAATTTTTATATTACATTTCCGAAATTATCATTTTTTTTGACATTTATATTATTGTTATTTTTTACTTGACATTTAAAATTATTTAATTTTATTTTTATTTTTGTTATTGTTTAAATATTAATCTGATGACTGTTCTTGAATACTTAATCTACTAACGTTCACATGCCACTAGGCGAAGCATAGTTGTACCATTTTTTAATTATTAAGACCATTGTTTTACCTATGTTTATGGACGAATAAATGAATCTAAATCTAAATACGCTTGTAAACAGCCTGTCTACAATTAAAAATTGTACATTTTAAAAAGACTATTACAATTACAATTAAAAAATGTACTATTGTTTGTACCTAAATACCTACAACAGTACATTTTTTAATTGTTGATAAGTCGTCGCAAAGCCACCGCGTTGTGATTCAACTAAAAAATTAAAATGACTAAAACTTAAAAATATTTTGTTTTATTTCTGTGGTCTTAAAAAGAAGTCGGGGATTTTTTTTTAGATAAAATTTACTTTTTTTAGCAACAAAAGGACGACAAATCAACGCCAAACGATCATGGTAGCGCGGATTATGTACTAGGAATAATAATTATAATCCAAGTACATAATGTTTCAATATTCCCAACCCATATTTTAACTTTTAAACTACGTGATGTAAAGTCGAAGAACCCATTAGTGAAGCTGTTATACTAATTAGTTGGTGACAGATGTTCTAACGGTACGGGACCGAATAGTTCTATTATTGTTAACGGTTACTCATCATACCGTAAAGTTTGTTTCTCAAACAGACGCCAGATGGCGTTGGATAAAATGACAAAAGACGTTTAAATGTCTGGTCTACCTTACTATGCTGCTAAATTTTTAATATCTAATGTTTGTTTTTTTTTTGTTTTTTTCGTTGCAATAACAAGTCTGAAGTGGTAAGAAACAAGAATTTCTAGATTTGATACGAAATTAGTATTTGATGAAATTGTCTTCATTACCTAAAAGTTACACGATCAACAATTTGAACTGGAAATAATTTAACGTACTTACTTATTTTATAACATTTCAATTCCACATTAATATAAATAAGTCTTAAATATTACCTGTATGATGATAAACTTTTTAAACTAACACGATTGGAACTCATATTTACACATTTTCCCGGGTCTTAATCGCGAGGTTTTAACTTTTTAATTTTCCTCACCTTGACGTTTCGATCATGTTACAATGATCTTGGTCTCGAGGGGACTGATCGAAACGGAGGTAGGGAAAATTAAATAGTTTAAATCACGCGAATAAAATGAAAATGTGTTAATATGTTAATAGGTTAGCTAATAAAAATAATATTCTAACGAAAGGAGGACCTTCACATTTATTAACAAAAATAAAACAAATTTGTATCCCATAGAGTTTGAACCTGTAAACCATCATCCGTTGTAGTGCGTCTTACCCACTTACGCCACAATGACAGGTGCCCGCATCTTTTCGTGGTTGAATTCAAAAACTCATTTCCTAAGTGTGGAATACACTTTAAAACTAAAACTTTTTGGATAAAATCTGGTTTAAAAATAAGTTTATTCGCGAAATACGTTGTTGCGTTATTAATGTCGCTCTGGCGGTGAAGGGAAACATCGTGAGGAAATTGGAAAAAAACCCACTACCTACTGAGCTCCAAACTTATTGACCCGTTCTTTCCTCTGAACATGACTGTCTAGGCTGGGAGGGTGATTTAGGTGCTAGGCGAACCTACTTTGCGTAACAATGTCCTTGGCACTATAGCACCACAAAAACCATGGATTAAAAGTTGCTTGCGCCGTATTATTCATCTAAAATTAGATGAAAAGGCCAAATTTTATATTATTAGCGTAATTCATACTCTACAAAATCTCCTTCATTATTAAGATACAGTATCAGACAACAAAAACGACCTAAATTAGGACCCCTTAAAGCCCTTTTCCAGACCACTGAACTTAAAGCTTATTTACAGCAGCCCATAAAAACGTTTTCTTTCTAAATTTATATCTACGCTCCCTTGTTTTTTGTCTTTCAATCTTACTTTATATATTTTGCCCTTTAAGCCGCAACTGCGCCAGGCAGAGTTAACTTTTAACTCTGGAGTTGGACATAATTTAAAATACAAAACAAAAGTAAAAAGCTATGTACAAAGGTACATCTTAGATTTTTCTAAGAGAAAATGTCACTCATTTTCCCTATTTAATTGCGTTGCTTTTATTATTTTCAGTATAGTTGCAATGCTAAAAATAATATAAGGTTATTTCTATTATAACAACTTGTTATACTAAAAGTCAAAATACTGTACGGGTGCAAATTGAAACGTTTGTCCAAATAATCCTAGTTTTCGCAGAACTGCCGTGGCAAATTGACGATGTGACAATAAATTGCCTTTTTTACCCAACTACGCCAAAGCCAAAATAGGAATAATGTTTTTTGGTAGTCTATGTTATATTTCAATTTAAAAAAGTGTTGCGCGGTTTTAAGCCCTTTGTTACAAAATTTATACAATGAAGAATAATGTTGAAAAATCGCAGTGTATATTATTGCGAGTTTGACCTGCGTTTTCATATATTAAGGCAACACTCTAAGCCGATGGTGTTTGACTTCCGGCTCTCCGGCTTGTCAATACAAGCCCGTTATTTCTGAAGGCAAAGTTTCTATGCAGCTGCTGCGCCTTACTAACAAAGACAACCTAGTCTACACCGACGCTGGTAGAATAATTGGTTAAGTCTTTACTCCCGGATTGAGTAAAGATGCGTTGTTGGTTCGAATCCCGTTTATATAGCGTTGGCCATTCGTTGTTTTTTGTAGATTGATTTTTCTTTTAAAATATTTCTTAAAACTTATTACTGTACAGATTTTCTGACATTTTGAATTCACTTTGATTTTTCAGTTGACATATCCTACATTCAAATGTTTTAATTTGGCCTGAGTTGCTACGTAGTTGTCACGTTACCTGTCACCTGTCAATTTATGTTTTACTTTTGTCAGCTGTGATGTTCTGTGATCTTGCTTCATGACGTGTTATTTAACGTGACAATACAGCACATGTGATATAGGTACCTACATAAATAATTAGTTTAAATATTTACCAGGTTGGTAGACAAGTACCATCCTTTGTAGACTTAAGCCTACGTAAAGTGACACGATTTTTGTTCTGTTCAGAATACGCTTCCGGAGTGTCCGTGAGGTTAGCCGGACCATACCAAACTGCGCTTAAAATTTAGTGCCTATTTTTTAGTATTCAGTACTTTTGCTCATAATTTTGTACTTTCTTGATTTTCAAAATATCAGAGTGTAAGGTTGACCTGAATCCTTTCCTGCAAGTAAAATTATCTTTAAGGTTTGATCAAACATCTACTGTGTTGAATCAAAGAGCATCATCATATTTACTGTAGTTTTTATATAAAATCGCAAATAAAAAAAATATAATTTCAAAATTATCACTCGAACGGAATCGTAATATTTGATGACGATCTCTTACATTGATAATGCTATTATCTTGGCCTGATGCCAAACGACTTCACTGGGGACAAAACTATTTTCGAACTGAGTTCAGAACCAAGGTTGTACTCCGACACAAGGTCTTCGGCACAACATTTTCGGTCTTTTATGGGAGATAACTGTGACAGCATCCGGTGATTTCACTTGCAATATCTGAATGAACAGTGCGGATAATCGTCGCTTGTTTGGTTTCCACATCATGTTGGCGATTAAAATTGTTTTTGTACTCAATATGTTGTGTTGGTTTTCACGGACGCATTCTAAGAGTCTGTTGTTCAGAGTTCTGTTTTACTGAATCAATAACAGTTAATAATTTAAGATTATTATGATTACATTAAATGTAT
The DNA here is from genome assembly GCA_949358125.1 of Idaea dimidiata. Taxonomy (NCBI): domain Eukaryota; kingdom Metazoa; phylum Arthropoda; class Insecta; order Lepidoptera; family Geometridae; genus Idaea; species Idaea dimidiata. Next base: position 26,544,589 of record OX442330.1, read on the forward strand.
TTCCAAATAGGATGAGTAGAACATGCTTTCAAGATAATGGAACTATATGGACAATTTAACTAAAATGGCCTTTATTAATTATTATAACAATTAATTGTTAATTGGAAAGTCTCGAAAAGTTTTTTTTGTCATATCATTTATATTCGTCGTATATTAGCGGAGACGTATTATAGATATATTATTAAGTTTATTAAATATTTTAGACAAAGATTGATGAAAACTTGTTGATTTTCGGAAATCGGTAGTCTACATTACTCATAATATCAAAGAACTTTAAGTATGCAGAAATGCAAGTATAAATAAATATTATTATAATATTTGTCATATTTCACTTCGCAACGTATTTGCTCCCTTCAACCATCATTACGTACCTTTTGTGTGGATTCCGATCTATTATTGGCTGCCTAATATTATTAGTCGAGTTTCCTAACAAAAGGTATTCAAACTACAAAACGACAATCGATCCATCCCCTTCTTGTAAAGCTTATCTTCGATTAGACTCACTGCCCTATAAGCTAGGCACCATCACGGTTATGACAAAACAAAGACTAAGCATATACAATTAGTTTAGTGCCATTTACTGAAGAATTGATTGAATGGATTGATTGTCAATGGCTTTTGAAAAACCAGGAAAATAATAAAAAAAGGTAAACCGGCCAGATAAACTTCGTTTATAAATACATTTACAGCCGTATTTATAGAAGCGTCTAAGTAATTACTTTAGCTAAGTATTGCCTTGTCTCGTTCTTATAAGGAATTTTTAACGTTGGAGAAAATGCAATGGACAGATGTTTTCAGACAAGTAATTACTTGACTCGTCTATAGATACGACAGATACAGTCCTGACTAATTATTGACAAAGAGCCGAACAAGTGATGTCATTTAAAATTTGAGGGTTACTTAAATACTTTTATTGATCTGCTACTAAATTTAAAATTAGTATGAGATTTTTCAATAATCTGTTTAAGTACAACTCAAATTTTAAATAGTATTTCTGTATTCGACTGTTAACGACTGCACTATTATATCAACGCAGAGCCCAAACCGCAGATTCTAAAGACATAAACCTTAGTGTGTTACTTCTGGTGTGTGGAGACTTAAATTACTATGAATAAGTTTTTTTGATAATACCGCGAGATCGGACTTACGCGAGTGATTATCATGTCTTTAGTATACCGAAAGCTTCTAGTAACCTGACCCTAAACCAAGGTTTACTCGAAAATGTCGTTTTGTAATAAAGGACCATAAGTTTCTGCCTTATCATTCTGTGGAGATACCGCAGGGTGAGTTGTCATTTCCGGTTAGGGACAGGAAAAATATATACACATCTAAGCAGATAGTATGTACAGATACGACGGCCTCTGTGGGGCCTCGGGCGAAGGCCTAACTACAATTCAAAGGGTTGCGGGTTCGATTCACACCGGGTGCAATTATTTATGTTTAAAAATAAATATTTGTTTCTGCTTTGTGTGTCTTTCTATGTATAATGTATAATATGTATTTCTATAAGAAAAATAAATATGAGCAGTATATTCGTTTTTTAGTCACGTAACACAAGCTTAGTAGCTTACCATGAGGCAAGCTATAACGCCGTGTATTGTTCACAGAATAAAATATAAAATACTGAAGAGCAAAAACTTGTATCATCGCAACATTTTTGCCCAACTTAAGGTAGTGGTCCCACCAAGGGCAACAAAACGACTAAATATCGGCGATTTTCACGCTCAAGAAACATATTAGAACTGTACAGGTACCTATTCCATGTAAACGAAAGAGATGCACATCAATAATTGTTGTTTGACTGTTCACACTGCCGACTCACTTCAGTAGTTTTGTCGCTGAGCGACAAGAGCAATGTTTCATTAGGAAGAGCTGTCATAAGACCGGTGTTGTGGTTTCTTCTGGATCCACAATGTATGCCGAGGCAGATCCTCGTTGGCAGCAGACACACGGCTTCTTGGACATTTTTAATTGGACTATGTTTTTATTATTGTTCTTTTCCCTTGTTTTTTATTTAAAGTATGTAAAATATCGTTTTTTCTTTTGTGCCTTTGGTGTTCTTTTGCACGTTTGTTGATAATATCTTCTATTCCATTATATTCTTTCAAACATAAACTCGCTCCACTGAGCGAGCCTTTTAGTATCTCTATAGGAAATTCTATACTATCCTATAGAGATACTATATTATCTCTATACTCGATCAGCGATGCTCGCTCGCTCGCTCGACCATTTCTAAATTTTAGACCTAGACGTATGGATTTCTTCAAACCATTGCAAGTAATCGCTCGTCATCCTTGCACACTCGCTTATCACCCGGCGACAAAACTATCGAAACTACCCTCTCGCTGCCGCTGATCACCAACTCGCTTATAGTTTCTAGTTTTACTCGTTTCATGGCCGTTGGTGAGACCAGTAGTGCTTAAACAAACTAGACACGTTTTTTCCCACTACAATACCTGTTAATATTAAAAATAACGGGGTATAAATTTACCATGCTTAAATTTGCTTTTTATCTCGATGTTCCCACGGGACCGGGACATACGCCGATGAAACTGCTTGACGCAGCTAGTTTATTTTATAAATACAGAAACTAACTACCAAAATACATAGTTTTTCTTTTTTCAGTAAACATTGGTAAAATAAAGTACACATAGATATTATAAAGCCACAATGCAATGTTTATTTACAATGCAGTTGATGTTTAATTAAACACAGTTCACAAAGGAGAGTAAATATTTATTTAAATGAGATGAATAGTAAATAATTAACAAGCTTGTAGATACTACTGGATATTTCAACGAATACAGCTTTGCACCTTAGTGTTGCTTGTCGATCTTTTATTAGATACATTTCGGGGAGTGTGCCACGAAACTGCACCATTTTGTTTTACCATCTTCTTTTTGACATCTAGGCGAACTGATAAGCGGCACCGGTTCATGGTAGAAATACCCGTCACCCGAACCAAGCGTTTTGCATCGTCATTCTTTATCCGCACTGCGAGGGAATGGAATCAATTGCAATTGAGATTTTTTCCCGGATGTCTACAACTTGGGGGTCTTCAAGTCACGAGTGAAGAAGGTATCTCCTAGGTAAGCGTTCAATATCTTACACCACATTGTCGTTTTCCATCTTGTGAGATAGTGATCAGACGCTTACCTATCAATTGTAAAAAAAAATATCAACCACGCAATAAAAAAGTTATTTTCGTGTTTTTATAAATCGCAACTACCATTAGATAAATCACCGAATTATATGTAAAATATACTGGTGTACATCACTTTTAATGATATTTCTTCCTTCTAACCTTACTGTAACAGCGCCGAGGCACACTAACTTCCTAGTAGTAGACAAAGTAGTGTGTCGGCGTGCGTTGGCTAGTTCTCATATCGGAATGGTTCCTTTTACGGTGATTCTTAGAACGTCGAAGTTTTACTACGGTGAGCATTGTTTCATCGATGAAGCTTTAACGTCGCGTTCTTTTAACGTCGTCATCGTTTTTACAGTGACTTCCTTCCAAGCAGAACATATCGAAGCCGCATTCCGTAGCAATCGAATGCCGCAATTTTCTTGAAGTACAGTCAGAAAAACAGATCGCAATTTTTGGTTTACACGCTAAATAATATCTCGGAAACTATTGATACTAAAGCACTACTTTCTTAGCATAAGTAATAGAGCTCTTGGAGATCTTCACTTTGGATGACAGCTGCTGTCAGACTTAATGTGTCAATTTCTCGAAAACTATTGATACTAGACCACTACTTTTCTTGCTGGTAGAGCTCTTCGAGATCTTCGTTTTGGATGACAGCTGTCATACTTAAAACGTCAATATCTCGGAAACTATAGACCCTAGACCACTAGCTTGTAAGCAAAAGTGATAGAGCTCTTCGAGATCTTCATTTTGGATGACAGCTGTCAAACTTAAAACGTCAATATCTCGGAAACTATAGACCCTAGACCACTAGTTTCTTAGCAAAAGTGATAGAGCTCTTCGAGATCTTCATTTTGAATGACAGCTGTCAAACTTAAATACCCTTTATCTCTGTAAGTATTGAAACTAGATCACTAGTTTCTTAGCAAAAGTGATAGAGCTCTCCGAGATCTTCATTTTGGATGACAGCTGTCAAACTTAAAACGTGAATATCTCGGAAACTTTTGACCCTAGACCATTAGTTTCTTAGCAAAAGTAGTAGAGCTCTTCGAGATCTTCATTTTGGATGACAGCTGTCAAACTTAAATAACCCTTTATCTCTGTAAGTATTGAAACTAGACCACTAGTTTCTTAGCAAAAGTGATAGAGCTCTTCGAGATCTTCATTTTAGATGACAGCTGTCAAACTTAAAACGTCAATATCTCGGAAACTATAGACCCTTGACCATTATTTTCTTAGCAAAAGTGATAGTGATTTTAATCATTTAAAAATGAGTAACAAGATTTAATTATTATAAAATGAACAAAGTTTAACGAAATTTAAAATTTGTAATTTAACGAAAGTAAGAACAAACTTTAATAATTGCAAAGGTAGAATGAAAAGTAATGCAGCAGGGTTCACCAATAAAAAAAAGTAACTAATACACGTCTAAAATTGGTATCAAAAACTAACTTTTTTTTGAGTGGCCCCTCGTTTTTCTTTTACTTTAGTGAGACTTCGGAACGCACCCTCCGATGAGAAAGTCTTTCAGTTACATTATGGGACTGAGGTGTGGGGGGCAGGTGAGGAGCAAGCAAAACACGTCTGTCTCGGAATACGCTATCTTTTATTCTACTCTTACTAATAAACACTATAGTTTCTATTTTCTCTATAGTTTCCGAGATATTGACGTTTTAAGTTTGACAGCTGTCATCCAAAATGAAGATCTCGAAGAGCTCTATCACTTTTGCTAACAAGCTAGTGGTCTAGGGTCTATAGTTTCCGAGATATTGACATTTTAAGTATGACAGCTGTCATCCAAAACGAAGATCTCGAAGAGCTCTACCAGCAAAAAAAGTAGTGGTCTAGTATCAAGTTTTCGAGAAATTGACACATTAAGTCTGACAGCAGCTGTCATCCAAAGTGAAGATCTCCAAGAGCTCTATTACTTATGCTAAGAAAGTAGTGCTTTAGTATCAATAGTTTCCGAGATATTATTTAGCGTGTAAACCAAAAATTGCGATCTGTTTTTCTGACTGTACTTCAAGAAAATTGCGGCATTCGATTGCTACGGAATGCGGCTTCGATATGTTCTGCTTGGAAGGAAGTCACTGTAAAAACGATGACGACGTTAAAAGAACGCGACGTTAAAGCTTCATCGTTGAAACAATGCTCACCGTAGTAAAACTTCGACGTTCTAAGAATCACCGTAAAAGGAACCATTCTCATATCGGACCGTACTTATGCGGGTAAAACCGCGGGGCGCAGCCGGTCTTTCCTATTTCATACGCCATTTTTTAACTTTTTGTTTTTTTGAGCCATCATTTTTCAATCTCTAGATAAAAGATAAAATGTATCACCATCGCAACGCTTCGACAGCTGTCGTATCTGTATCTTTTATCTGTGGTTTGAAAAATGAATCCTTAGTTTCGATAACTACTTCAAATTGGCTTCCAAAAACAGATGTATTGTTTTCGAGTAAGTAAACAATATTTTTAAAATTTGTTTGGCTATATTTTTCCGCTCGGCAATTTCCTATAACCCTGTATACGTCAATCAAAATTGTAAAAATCTGTGGTTTAAGAAATATTTTACTGCTACAATAGTTTTTATTTAAATACGACAAGTTAAAGAACAAAATGAAAAATAGATGTGATAATTGCGAAATTTAGATGTTTTTAATAATAACAACTAAATAAATAAATGTCCTCATCTTCATAATAATCAAATTTTTCACGGCAACTTTAATAATTTTAAAATTCCCACTATTTTACTGATATTATGAACGCGAAAGTTTGTATGTATGTCTGTATGTAAGTGACTTTGTTACTCAATCATGCAAAAACTACTCAACCGATTGCATTGAAACTTGGAAAATATAGGTACCTGAAAACCTGAATTAAAATAAAGGCTACTATTATCCCGACATTCCGGCGGGAACAAGACTTAGCCGGTGAAACCACAGGACGAAGCTAGTAATAAACAATAAAATTAATGAAGCAGTTTCAAAACAATATTTTGTTTAGAAAAAAAATCTTGACATCCAATCGCTTAGAATTATATATATATAAATTTACATTTTATTCAGCGATTCTACATCAAATCCACTTTATTGGACTGAGTCCAGTAGGGGTATTCAGAGAGATTCAGTTCGAATCCGATGTCGGAAACGATATCTCCATCTCGCTCAGCGCGATTCAATAAGACAGTGACAGGCATGTCAAGTCGATCTCCGGTTTCGGACCGAAGCTCTCTAAATAACCCTAAAAGGTATGAAGCCTGCAATGACATAATATAAATAAAATACTTATAATATGTATATGTATGGGAGACTATTCTTCTGAAGACTGCTTCCAACTTCCAACTATTTATTTGTTTTAGACCGGTCAAACTGAGAGTGGTCTGATTCAACTCACCGTAGGTATACGTAAACGGGTCGAACCGAGTTCATACCGCCATAGAGAAATGGCGGTTTCGCCACTTTCGGGCTTCGAATCTATGTATATTTTTATAGCAACACTAGTTACTGTTGCGCAATTCGGATTCACCCGCTAATATTTCGATTGATCGACTCGGGAGTCCATCGAACGTATCGAAGTGAAAAAATTTAAGCTTACATTCGTATTCATATTTTATAAGACTAAGCCAATAATATTTTGTCGTTCTTTAATAAAATGGCGCCACATATTACGTCAGACCACCTACGAGAATCTACTATCTAGAAACTGAAATAGCTTTAAGGTTTGCTTCAAATGAAAATGAAGACAGGAAAGTAATGGCGATTCACACGATGTAGATTTTGAAGTCACCGACATAGCTCGGATGACCACGATACGATGCGAGAGTGTTGGAAGAACACCTTCTCGGTGGATTGATGGCATTGTAGCGGTCGCGAGCAGTTGTTGGATGGAGGTGGCTTGCGATCGCTATTTGTGACGTCGTTGTATGGACTATGTTCAGCAGTGACGCTAAGGGCAGAGATTGTAATATTAAAGGCATTCCAATAAACGAATGCTATCAGTAGTTCAATGGTTCTATTAATAGATATATTTAATGTAAGTGGTCTAATAATTGTTTTAATATAAAATACAAATAAAATTTCAAGTCGTGACTGATTAATTGACTGATTGAGAGCCCAAACCGCTGATCCTATGAGACAAGACATTTGGAGAGTGTTTGAAATTCCTCCCCTAAGGAAGGGAGGGCAAAGGGGGTCCGGTTATGTAACTTTTTATTCTTTTAATTGATGGACATAAAAATGTATAGAAGGGGCGAAATAATCTAATTCATATTCTATCCAATTCTGTTTCTTGTAGAACATGCGGGCGAAGTATCACGAAAAAATCAAAAATGCTGAAACAAATATTCCAAACACACTTACGACGCACACAATTTCTGCTCATTACTATTTTTATTAAAACTTTGCTCTCGATCGCGTTTGTACACTTTTTATAAAAAAGTGAAAAGTTTGTTGTAAAAATGGTTTTTTATGGTGTATAATGCGATCGAGACCCGAGTTTTAATAAAAATAGTAAATTTTACAAAGCCTCACATTAAGGAAATTTTTGGATATAAGTAATAGTAGTTTATGCACCGAGGTACTAAAGCCCTGTCTTATATACCGGCCGTCATATTAAATCCAAAGCGTATGAAGGACTCTAAACTCCCGAGCGGAGCGAGGGTGGTAAAAACTTAACCCAAAGCGAAGCGAAGGAGTTATGTACCTAGAATTCTGAGTGAAGCGTGGGATTCAAACGCCCTAGATAAAGACAGGCTTTATTACCGAGGTGAATACTTTGCTTTACACATCTACTGCGAGACAACAAAATAGTTACAAAACTAAGCATTTAAGTAACAACAAACCAATATATTAATGCAACGTGTATGAAATACAATTAAAGCTCTCTTTAAATTTAACAATGTTATCTCACAATGACATAACCAAACATCTGAAAAAAAAAGTTGAGGCTTTATATTAACTAAAACTTTTTGCCTTACCCTTCCGTCGAAATAAAAATAGACGAAAAATAGCCCAGTTTTTAGTTTTTTATGTGTTATGTCTAGGTGACCAGTTCGAAATGGCCGTATGCTACCAGAACCTTAGTTCCAAATTTAAATTACTTTATCCCCCAGGGTTATAATGAGTACTTTATGCACCTAGGGATTAAAGACTCGCTTTATGTTGACCTTTTTGGTCAATTAAAGTAACTTTGTAGAGCAGTAGGTACGTAAAAAAAAATAATTAAGTTATGACTCTCATTCAGGTTTGTCTTTACGCTTTAAGTACGGAACCCCAAAAACAAATCACCACTCACAGCATTGACAATGTTTTCCCACTATTTGTCACATACGCAATTAGGTACATTAAAAATAAATTGTATCAAAAATATTACATTATATATTCTTGTAAATAAACATCCGTCGCTCGAAATACATCTTTTGGCTCGTTTATATAAAGATAATAAAAGCTATGACAAACATATATATTTAATTATGATGACGGTTATGTCTTATCAAAGGTGTTAAGAAATTAAAATGTGACTAGCTGCGCCCCGCGGTTTCACCCGCGTAAGTCCCGTTCCCGCGGGAATAACGAGATAAAATGTAGCCTATGTGTTAATCTAGGTCCCCAGCTACCTATATTTCAAGTTTCATTGCAATCGGTTCGGCGGTTTTTGCCTGATTGAGTAACAAATACACATACAAATACGTTAGAGAATAGAGGATAAAAAGTTGCCTATATGTTATTCTACAGGAATATCGAAATCAAAAGTAGCGTATGTTACTTCTCGATAATGTAGTTTTCTATTATCATCATCTCAGCCCTTAACCGACCACTGCTGAACATAGGCCTCCCCCCCATCGCGAGCTACCTCCATCCAACGACTACCCACGACCGCTACAATGTCGTCGGCCCACCGAATAGGTGGTCTTCCAACACTCCGTTTCGCATTACATCGTGGTCGCCACTCGAGGACTTTTACTCCCCATCGGTTATCTGTCCTTCAAGCTATATGGTCTGCCCATTGCCACTTAAGTATACTACTGTGATTTTGGTTCTCCTACGGATTTCCGTATTAAGGATTCTATCACCCAGGGAAACTCCAAGCATTGCTCTCTTCATAGCCCGTTGAGCGACTTTCAGTCTTTCAGCTAGACCCATAGTTAGCGACTTTGGATCCGTAGGTCATCACTGGCAACACACACTGATTGAAGATTTTAGTCTTAAAGTCATGTGGTATTTGTGATGGGAAGATTTCTCGAAGCTTCCTGAACGCCACCCATCTGAGTTGGATTCGTCGGTTGACCTCTTTGTCGAAGTTGGACTTTGCTAGTTGGACCGTTTGGCCTAGGTAAATATGATGGTCAACAACTTATGATAATATGATCATAATAATATATTATAATTATGATCTATATGATAATATGAAAAAACTAAAAACCTTAAAACTTACAAATAAAAAACATCTTGTGATAATTGTGATAATTAGATAGATAGATCTATCTAATAATAACCGCTTTGGTCGTTACATGCGTATTATTTAAATTAAAGACACTTAATATAACATTATGTTAGTCTGATTCTCCCACTGTCTCGAGCACACATATGAAACCACACCACACAATGAGTGAAACTCGACATCGAAATGATACTCGACATCGAATTACCATTCCGTTTGTTCATCGACAATAACACGGTTGCTCATTAATTGCTAATGTCCTGAGGCATGCATCCGTACTAAGCTGTGCATAACTAATGGTATATTGTTTCTACATTAAACGACATCGCACATTGTAGCGAGCTGCGTCCGCGCTGTCGACTATTAGTGCGGTCTAGATAAGTCAACTCAAGAGTGAGTGAATAGGTTTCTACTAGGCAACCATGTTACGCCGTCGCCTTTCTCATCGCTTCCCATCAGGCGAAACGAGGTCTAATGCTAGTCGATTTCATATAAAAAAAGCTGGGTGTGGTGAAAATCGGAACTAATCGATCGATGTATACTAACGAGGCGTATTATTAGATAAACTGTGTCTAATGCAGTTGTATGCACACTTATCTGCCACGCACTAATTAGGTATCAACTTGTCTTGATCGACCTTGTCGGTTTTTAAAGTGGTTCTCGACTATTCATTAATTTAAAACTATTCGTTTTATAGTTGGTTCTGAAAAAAATAAACCAAGGCCAAAGACTGGTCACAGACTGGGCAAATGTCTCGGTGAAATGCGCTCTGAGAAGCAAGAAATAGTTTTTTAAATAACAGACAGACATGACGGAACTATTAGGGTTTCTCACTGACTACGAAAATCTATAAATTATTTTAAGACTTCTAAACCTAGGCTATAACTTAGGAAAAAATAAACCAACAATTTTAGGCTCAACCTCTTATGTCCTTTCCAATTTTTAATTAATCAAATTAAAAATCCAGTGTAGACGAGCCTGGCCTGATCTTTGTATGTTTGTTCGACGATAACTTGAGTACCGTAGCTCCGATCTACATGAATTTTGGTATGCGCGTAGTTGAGCGAACGAGTGAAGCGAGTGAGGTCCAGTGTAGACGAGCCTGGCGCTTGTATCTTTGTATGTTTGTTCGACGATAACTTGAGTATCGTTGCTCGTTCGAAGATGAGCCGGATCGGTAGGGGGGTTGGGGAGATAGGTGGTCGTGAGGTCTCAGTTCAGGGTGAACCCCTAATTAAAAACGTTAATTTTAATTTTTAAATAATTTTTTTCATTGTTTCAGCTGTAGTACAACAGCCGTTGTCGTGTCTGGAGAGGCGAGTATCGTCCTTCGTAAAGTGAGTATTCATAGCAATTTATTTTAATTTTATAGTTATTAAATGATGTTATGCTTACTTGAAAGAACATTAATTCTTCGTTCAAAAAAAACTAGCTAATCGGAAACAAGCAATAATTATTGTATATAAGGAATGTAATCTGTTCAATATTAATGTCGTTGTATAATATTCTCTTTTTCCGACATGTATTAAGTGTTTTTGATAAATGAAATATAGAACTATTAAAATAGGTACCTATTTAATTATTGTCTATCCAGACACCACTACAAAAACGAAATTATGTATATAATTAATAAAAATTATTATTTTTAAGCTTATAACATTACCTATGTGTATTTAATTTGACTTATGAGATAATGTCAAAACTTCATAGCCAGAGATAATCAGCAGTGATAATTTGAAATAATTAAAAAACGGTGGTTAATTCAGTTATCCCAGTTAAATAAGAATTGAGGTAAAAATAGTATGCAAAAAAACAAAAATTAACATGTCTAGTTATTGAAATCCGAGTCGGTCTGTTTGTCATTCAAATGCATGCAAATAAAAACTACTAAAACGGTTTATTATTCAAAAGCGCCTTTACCGCTGCTTCCGACTAGGCGAGTGAAATAAAAAACCAAACTTTATCTAAAACAAACTCAAAATAAATATGTGTGTCTGGTTGGTGCAGTCATTTCAGAGTCAGTTTTCCGGAATTTTCGCTTTGAGTTTTTGTTGACTGCTTTTTTTTACAAAACAGAATACCTATAAAATCGTACTAGCATGGTTCTGAGGATTTACCCGCGCAAGTCGCAATCCCGTGAGAATTAAAAAAATATATTTCTTAGTCAAAACATTTCATTTCCCAGTTTAGACTGTGCGTCGATATATTTACTTAAAGTTAAGTCAATCAATCGATCAGTTAGCGCTTTGTACTTTATATGTAGGTATAGATAGTAGGGTGAAAGAAAGAATATATCCAAAGGATTTATGTGCGACGATCTTTTAAGGTAGATCAATAAATAAATAAATTCTGTGAACAAAACCCAGCGTCATCTAGCCTCATGGTGAGTTACGAAGCTTGTGTTACGGTGACTAGACAACTGATATAATACTTATACTTTTTTATTTTGTAAATACATACGTATTATACAAAGAATTTCTGTTAGACTGTGGGATATTGTAACATGACCGATGTCGTCTGTCGCCACTTCATCGTGCGTTGTCACTCATGTCATCCCTTTGCACGTGTGTTGTTTATAATTGCTATTGTTACTTTTACCTTTTGTTACCTTTACCGTGATTTATTGTTTCATTATTGGGTATTGGAAAATCAGTTCATTATTAACAAATTATTATTAACTAGCTGCGCCCCGCGGCTTCATTTACGTAAGCACCGGTAGGCGCATGCGGAGGTACCAGAATCAAACAAAAGTAACCTTTTCAAAATTAGTTTAGCAGTTTAGGCGTAACAGATATACATACAGAGTTGACTTTCGCATTTTGGATATTAGTACAGATATAATATTATGACAATTACAGTGAGTAAATCATTCGAGATTAAAATATAAAGCATTGTTTAATGGTAAAAACTGTTCTTAACAATTGTTAATTCTCATATTAATTATTATTCTAGATTAACAAGAATAATGTTAGATATTTTTAATGTAAACTAAACGGTCTTGTCTTCTGAAGCGCGATAAATGAAAAACCCAGAAGATTATCATGCAAACTTGTTTTAAAAACTTGTTGTTGTTATTATAGAATACAGCGAATTAACCAACTTTAGTCGTTATGTACATTTCGTTTTGATTCAAGAAATATGAACACAAAATTGTAGATGTTCAATAACCCGTTTTAATAAATTATTTTATGGACACCTCCTCCTCATTTTTGAAGTCGGTTAATAATTTTCTTTGTCATTGTTAATGTTTCAAGTTATTTAAATCCGGTAACACTAAAAAAACATCCGAATAGCTGATAACCTCCTCCTTTTTTGGAAATCGGTTAAAAGGACTTTTGGAAAATTAAACTATTTTTATAATTAGCTACAAAAAGGAAATTACCTTCGCTGTTTCAATCGTGATCGTTTGTACTATTCTAACTGCATTACACTTTCAACCTTATATTATTCTACCCGAACTATATGCCCTACCATGAACGTTTCTCGTTATTTTGTCGTACTTTTTTCGCTCAAAAAATAAAATAAATATTAAATAAAAAATCACCCCGACTACATTAAAACCCATAAATAATTAAAAAAAAAAACATTTTTGTAATGTTTTTTTTTAATTATTTGACGGTTTTTTAATTAACTTATTTATATTTATGTGAACGACTTAGGTCAGATTTAGGTCCTGAAATAAGAAGATCATGGTAAGGGCCTAAGTGAAATCGAAGGGCGCCCCTAGCAAGAGCATAAATAAAAATTTGGGACTGTTATTCCGGGAAACCTCCCGCTTATTACACATTATTATTAACACGCGCCGGTCGTAAAAGCGTCTAATTTCGAATACACCCTCCCGTAATGTGGTAACTACGTATCGCAACGACAAGTCAGGGCTATGCTACGTTGTAAATTTACGTTTTAAATGGTCTATCCGTGACCATGAATACGGTACGGTAGGTAGATAGGTGGGTACCTACCTACTTACCGTTTTCTAAATTCAGAGACCAGTCCCCAGATTATGTATCCAGTGGATGTCTGACAATAGTGGAAAATAACAGGCACTATGCAGTACATTGCTGCTTTGAGGTAATTACCAGTAATAACCACGTTACGTCAAAGCAGAAATGTACTGTATAGTGCCGTCATTTTCCACGGTTGTCAGACGTCGGCTAGATAGATAGTCTGGGGGCTGTACGATCTCGTCTAGAAGAACCTTAACTGAGATGGGAACTTGCGTCGCCGAGCGGGTGAGGCCCTGGGGTACTAATCCAGAACTGAACTGCTTTAAAAATAGTCCGTACATTCTAACAAGAGATACGCTTAGTGTTGGCTATATTATTATTATGAATATTATTAATAAGATATAAAAGCCACATTATCGATAAGTGACTTCGGTACGATAGTATCGATTGTTGTTACAATTATCAGATACGATACTATTAATTTTGCTATCGATAGTATAAAACAATCGATAGCGCAAAACTATCGATATCGATACGCCGAACAGACTGCACCATCTTGACACATGCTGAATTATTTTCTTTGCTTATTGTGCGAGCGAATTACTCTATGTGCGAATTGCTTAATTATGCTAAGCATTAACTGTGCGAAGTGTCTTAATTAAGTGTATTTTTGCGAAGTGGTTTTGTTTTTCTTCAGAGAAGTGTATACCTTAATTTATGTATAATGCACACGCAGTATTGGTACCCATGCGGGTTAAACAGAACCAGCTCACCAGGCTCACGGGCTATTTACCCAACTACGGAAAAGCCAAAAGGAAGGGTAATGTATTTTGTACTAGCGTTTACCGCCTCATGAATTCAAAACTACGGACTACCGTTTAGTACCTACTTTATCTGCACAGAGAAATTGATCCACAATTAGCGAAGTTACCGCGCAACTTCCCTCGTAATCGGCATCGAAATCCCACTGTGCAGAGGAATAACCTGCGCGGTGAAAATGACAGTGTCGATTTGCATGCATTTAAAGCCGGCACCGTCGAGTTGAGCTGACATTAAATGTGGGAACTCTTGAGTTGTCAGTTTCAATGACAGTTGAACTCGACGGCGTTGCCTTCAGCTGCATGCAAATCAACGCTATGGTTTGAATCGCGCGGGTTATTCCTTTGCACTGTTTCGATGCCGATTACGACGAAAGATGCGCGGTTGGGCCCCTAGCGGGCTATTACGAAATGTACTGACCGAACATCAGTAAGTAATTTTTGATATCGGTCCAGTAGTTTCGGAGTCAATTCGTTACAAATAAACATATAAAAATCATTCCTCTTGGAATACTAGTACAGATTCCAAAATGTGTTACAAAAATCCAAACGTAACTACTACGTCACTTGAAATAAATTAACAGAATATTCTGTTCAAAAAAACTGTGCCTTTGTAAATGCAATTGTAAAGACAAATGAACTTGCGCTTGCTTGGGAACTTGCGTGGCCGAGCGGTATAGGCACTGGGATATTGATCCAGGGACGCGAGTTCAAATCTCGCCGCAAGTGAATTTTTGAAGATGAATTTTTCCTTTAAAAATATTTCTAGTAAATATGCCTTGAGCAATAAAAACAAATATACGAAATACAAATATTTGATTCAAAATTTCAAAACACAATATTTTTGCTCTTATTCACGTACTGTCATTAGACTGTCATACAAGAGGACGAGGTTTTTCGTGGCATGATAATGTTTCGATTTTATTACACATGTAAGGTTTATTTATATTTGGTTGTTGTGTTTGAAATTTCGTAAGTTAGATATGGCATGGTCACTGTGTCCTTCGATAGTTATTTCAATTTAAAAGATTTTGTTTTAATTATAAATGGAATCCCTACGTCAAATCGGATGACGTTTGATCGAACATCAAATGATCGAAGATGTTTACTCGATTGTTTACTACATCGATGCATTTTAAAATCTGTAATAAAAACGAAATACCTCGGAAACTATTGGTCCTCAATTACTAATTTCTTCGGGGAATAGATAGATCTCATTTTGGATGCCAATTGTCAAACATGATACGTCTTTTTCTTGACTATTGAACCTAAACCACTAGGGATCTCGCAGTAATGATTGGGCTGTACGAGATCTTCATATCGAATCACAGATGTCAAACGAAAAACGTCCTTATCTTAGAATTATTGAAGGTTTAAAACATTTGTGAAGATAAACTATTGTAATTACAGCGAAATGACTTCCATTAAAGATATCTCTGATAGCAGACGTATTGTCAATTAAGAGGCCTTAGGGCGACCTAAGAACTCGTAACACTAGATGAACACCGCCACAACCCGATAAGAAAGAAAGAATTGAAATGGCCTTTGTCCCAATTAATAGCCATTATATTTTATTTATTTGTGCTTGCATCAGACTGCCGCCTGCATACTGCATAGTGCCCTTTTCAGAGGTTCGATAACCGACTGCACATTCAATTCATAATGGCGCCTTACTTCCCATAAACAGAAGCTAATTCATAAAGTATAATATCAAACGCGACCACAATACAAATACGAAATTAATCTCCACATTACAATTTAAATGGGTATCATAAAAATGTTCAATCGATATGAATGAATACATCATTATAATATTTATTTTGCGCATGTAGGTCACATTATGTTGATTTGTTTATCATTTTCATGATAGGCTTGCGTGGTTAAAGAGGTAGTTTAAGATATTTTACTTTTACACACGGTAGATGAGCGTCTATCCACTGTCTCTCCTAAAAGTTGTACTTGTATGTGTCATACTATTATTGTAATGCTAACCAAGTACAAAAAAAACAAAAAAAAGCCATGAATCCGCCCACTGTACCCACCTATAGATTTAGTTTTTTCGTGTGATCTTTTCTTTTGATTGTGTGTTTTTGTTTATTTAGTGTGTTGCAATAAAAAATAATTAATTAATCAAGGCAAATGAAGATATGGTCTAAAATGTAACACGGTCATCTTGTTGATAGAAGACGGCAGTAGAACAAAATCTTACCAGTCTTTCTACAACGACGGTGTCGTCTTCAAATGCATGCAAATTAACGCTTAAATTGAAATTCATTTAATTCAGACATTAAAATCCATAGCTACATAAAATAATAAATATAAAAATCATCTATTCAAAAAATAAATATGATGTCATAGGTCATAGAAATAATTGACCGAACGAGCGAAGCGAGTGAGGTCCAGTGTAGACGGGCCTGGCGCTTGTATCTTTGTAACTTTGTATCTTTGTATGTTTGTTCGACGATAACTTGAGTATCGTTGCTTTGATCTTCATGAATTTTGGTATGCGCGTAGTTTAGGTCCATAGAATTTATGAGTTCGAAGATGAGCCGGATCGGTAGGGGGGTTGGGGAGATAGGGGGTGCAAAAAGAGAAAATAATCAACTTCTAAAAATTTGTCAATAGATGGCGCTCAACATACCTCCTAGATCGCGGTATCGTTGCGTTTGCTTGCGATATATACTCCAAGATCTGACATTTTTGTAGGGAATGTTACAAATTTTGTGGTCGATTGTCGTAACTAAGAAATAATTCTTGTTATGTTATCGTTTTTACACCGACTGCCAAAGGAAGTGTTATGTTTTTGCCGTGAGTGTATGTATGTATGTGACCTATTTTTGTGCCGTCGTAGGGCCTAAACGGCTGGGCCGATTTAGATAAACGATACGTCGTTAGATTCGTCATGACCGTGAGAGCGACATAGGGTACATTAAAATAATAAATAAATAAAAATAAAGATTTAAAACGCTATAAAGCAAGATTTGTCTTGACCATAAAAACCGAGCAAAGACAACGGAACGTTACTTAAAAACTTTTCGATTTGACTTTGACGCAGAGTTTCAACTTTTGAAGGAATTTGAATGTTTAATTTGTCAGTTTGTCAGAGATAACATAAATAACAATCACTATTGAGTTTTGGCGCGAATGCGTTGAGGAGATGTGTTGCTAAATTTTCATTTTTGTGAAACTTAGTTCAAATGCGTGTAAATTGTTTAATTTCGGGGGCATATTAATCAATTTAGTTTCGTGATGGTGTACAAGTGAAAATAAAAGTGAAAATCGGTGCAAAACATGGACTTAAGCTTAGTGTTTTCTCCAAAGCTCCGTGAACAAACATTGTAAAAAATGGCCCCCTTTTTACAATGATTCCCTCGACTTGACTTTAACTATGACGACTTGACTGTTTCGTTCGATGAAAATAACCTGCAAATATTGATAATACTTGACACTGGCAAATGTCCGAAAGGAAAAGCCATTTTAAAGAAGAAGAAGAACAATTACTATGCTTACAATAAGTAATTAACTAAAATTTTGAAATGTCGCGCTATGGATAATGGATAGCAAGGCTAATCCGCTAGGACAAGAAACTGTAATTTAGATTTAGGAGGGGCCGCTGGCGTGCAGCTGCACCCACCTGCCTAACATCGGCGAGTCATATCGCCCAGCTATAAAGCCCAGGATGCCATTAGTGCTGCCACGCAAAAGCGCTAACAAAAGCTATAGTTTTTTCCTTTGCGCAACAGGATTTCACGATGGAAGATGCGCGGTAGCTTTGCTGTTCTTTCCAGAGTCTTTTAAAATGAACCTTTTTAGGCCTCTTGAGAAAACCAATCTAGTATGCGATCCCGAACATACCGTCACTTCGTGTTATGGGTAAGCATATGGTCGCATCACAGAATAAATTATAGTACCATCAAAGCAAAATACAGGTGCAAAATCTTAATATTAAGTGTATAATTTGAATCAAATGAATAATCTCCTCACGACTTGATAAACAATCTCTACATAGGTATAGTCAGGCAACAAAAATTCCACGTCAAGTCTTTAATAACTGATATTGGATACTACCTGCGCTCACATTTTCACTCGCTTTAGTGACGATCCAGTGGCATAATGGAGATAGTAGTCTGTGTGTTATGCAAATTCTAATTTTCACTGAATATAAATAAAATAAAAGTTAAAGTTAAAGTTTTAACTGCGTGTTTCCGCAATTAGCCCTACTATTGGTTGGGCTTTTGTGCGTGATTTTAAGCCGTGGGTTTTATCACGATGTTTTCCTTCATCGTAAGAGTGATGTTAATAGCGCACATATTTTTTTCTTAAAGATTGCATTGGTGCGTGGCTGGGATTTGAAACCACGACCGTCAGAATGAAAGTCGTGGTATCTGCCACTAGACCAACACCGCTATATAAAATAAATTTAGACCATAAACAAAAAACCATACTTAGTTTCATTGCAACCAATTCAGAAGTTTTTGCGTGAAGGAGTAACAAAAATGCAATTCTTTTACCTTGATAATAATAGTAGAATAGGATTAAAAAATAGTTTTTTTTTCAACTATAGCAGGGATTCCCATTCCTGCTTGTAAAACCATTCGAATAGGTAAATAGTAATCAGTTTTAAACATCGGTATAACGTTTTTAAATTCCATTAAATTCTGTGTGGGTTGTGTAAATAAAATTTTGTTCAATCAATCATTCAATTGTTTTCAAATAACCAGTTATATATATGTCTGTGTTTGGGTCATAAAATAATATATTTCTAGGGTTCCGTACTCAAAGGATAATAAAACCGGGACTCTTTTATTAAGACTTCATTGTTTGTCTGTCACCAAACTGCATGAGACATGCATAATTATTTATTATTTCTTATCGGTTGTGAACCGATTATGGCCATTAGGAAATTAGCCAGTGTCATGTATTCTAATATATTATGCAAGTTATTTGCATCGAAACAGTCAAGTCGTCATAGTTAAAGTCAAGTCTAGGGAATCATTTGTAAACACGGCGGCCATTTACAAACAATCTTCACGGAGCCTTGGAGACAACACTAAGTTAATGTTTTGCACCGATTTTCACTTTCATTCCACTTGTACACCTTCACGAAACTAAATTGATTAATGTGCCCCCGAAATTAAACAATTTGCACGCATATGAACTAGGTTTCACAAAAATGAAAATTTAGCACCACATCTCCTCAACGAGTTCCCGCCAAGACTCGACATGCATAAGCCGTGACAGTTATAGTATAGACTGTAGACAGTTGAAATTATCACAGATGATAAATTTCGTTGCCATTATACAGCGTGTTCCGACGATGACCATTTAAGTGATTTAAGATTTGTGGTTTAGTTTACCAAGTGAAGGCCACTTGGTAAACCAAACCACAAATCTCGGTAACAGATAACAGACAAGTTACTTCTACGTATATTAAGAAACTTCCCGATAATGTAGCTGAATTTATAAAGAATTATTTTTCAAAAATTAGTCACCGAAATGTAGGAAACACTACGAAAAATCTAAAACAAAATCATTCCTCTTCATAATATTTATTCGTCTAAAAGAAATGCTTGTACACTTCTAAAAATAAGACCAACAAAATCAAATGTTTGTAACCGTTATCCGTTTGACAAATAATGTCTACCGCAGCCATTTCGGGATCCTTTGTTCTGTTTGCACAATATTCCGTGCGTGAATCTACAACGGGCCTTCACTCAGCCAATTTTACTGTTCGGTGCAAAGATATTTCAATTAATTCTCCCATAGTTAGAACATCAAAGCCTTTTTAACCGACTGCGCGACGCAAAAAGAGTTTATGTGTTTATCAGTCTATGTATCTATGTATTTTAGTTCCGATGTAACGTACCCGAGGTGATTTGTGTACACAATTGATTGGAAACCAGATAGATGCCATTGTCAAAAAGAAAAATGAGACGAATTTAATGGTTTGAGTGTTTGACCAAATCCATTGAGTGGTTTAAAAGATACGAGCTGAGGAATAAACATTCATACAAAATAGGCGCGAAAAACATACCATGGCTCAGTATTGAAGGAGTTAAATCGCCCTGCTTTTTGCTGCTTGCTGATGGGACCACTCGCTTCGCCCGTGGTAGAATCCTTCGTTTGCTCAGGTTTTAATCCAAGTACTCACAACAAAAATCAACTTTGCAGCCTTGCAAAACAAATAATTATTATTATATATTTTTTTTTTGTACTTTTTTTGCCATGATCAATAGGTAACCAATATAACCAATATATGGTATACTCGTTCAAAATTAAAGATTCTTAGTACAAACCGTCTCTGAGCTAAGCCGCGGACGGACGAACGGATTGTTTTGTTTGTAAGTACTTGCAGTGTTGCTATCTTGCTATAGCTATGTCAGTAACAAAAATTATAATAAAATATGAAAATTAAAATTATCAACAAAATATCACAATTATTATCATCAATCAATCAGTCAATCAATATTACATTAGAAAAAAGTTATTTGTAAGACGCTTTTAATGTGATTTTAATAAAAACTACTTAGGTACTCCTAATTTTTATTAGTCAATATAATATGTTTTCCTTTTGTCAAAATTAGCAGGTAGATAACGGGCTCCTATTTATTGACAGCAACGATCAGGATGTTATTAGAACTGCCGCGCTTCGCTTCTTCAAGCAAATCTACTGAGCTATTCCGTAGCAATGCCGTCTTTTTCGTTCTCATTGAAATCGACAAAATGTACATTTAACGATTGCTTGAAATTCAAGCTAATTTACCCTAATTTGACCGTGAAGAAGTTTCCCACATTTAAAAAATATTTGATTACGATTACAAGCATTATGACATTAGCTGACCTGTGGCCCGATTCTGTAAAAACATATCATGCGACAAGCAGGCGGGATGCACGAGCATTGCATAAGTCGATTTGTTGCATGAGTAAAAATAAAAGCTATTCTATAATTTCCTTTAACACTGATTGGCTGAGAAACAAGGGAAGCTATTTAAATAATTAAGTAGCCCTTAAGTTTGAAGGCTACTTAAGTTATTAAGTAGTAATAAAATTAAATAAATAACATTTACAGAATACGAAATAACGTACATCTCCTGCACGTCGCCTGCATTCCGCTGACATTCCGCCTGCTTTGTCCATACCGAATCAGGGCCTTGGTGTCAGTCAGATTTTACAACCATGGGTCCGATCCCGTGAAAATATTGAAATCAAAATTACCATTTTTTACTTATTGATACTGTAGCTTTTTATTGGTGAAAGACATATTTGAAATCGGAATTATCGATATTCTTACACAAACAATATAAAAAAAATATCTTAACAATATTATAGAACCGACTGGTTCCCGTGACTTCCAAAGCTTCTCAAAGAAAATATAACACAAAAACGACGTCATCAAGAAGCGTAAGCGTAAAAAATCCATTTGAAATCCTTTTCACGTCAACAATTTACGTGAACGTCACATGTTTACGTTTTAATTTCGGCGTCGACGGTACGTAGACACATGTGGGGAACGTTCGAGCCTCGCGGGGCGAGTTATTGTTTTGTACTGAATACATCCCATGGGGGATTATTGTTTGGTTGAATGTATGCGAGATAGCGGAAGTGTTGGCAGATTTTAGAAATCACTTGCGGTCGAATAAAAATATTACAGTAAATACATATAAAAACATCCAGAACTAGAAATAATTATAGCCGGCCCAAAACGAATACAGAAGGCTACTTAGTAAGTAAGTACTTCAGCATCTTCATGTTCAGCTTGTTTAAGAGCAGCTTAATTCTTAAAGCAGCCTTCAAATATTGAGTAGATTTCAGTATTTGGTCATTGAACTCACTGATGTCAACTTTAGATATGACATTAGAGAGAAGACTCTTGTAAATAGCCACTCCGGTAGCGCTACGCAAACTCAATAATTATTTTTTATGTTTTAATTGTCATTAATAGAAATCATTCTAGCACACGCAGCAAGGCTTACTCCATTGTCACTTAGACGTAATAATACTATCAGAGCTACAGTAAAAGGAACATGGAATATAATATTTAAATTGATACGAGTACATCACTTGTACTAAGTACCTTCTATGCGTTAATCAGTGAACGGATGTAAGGTTTTTTTTTTACTTCTTATCGGTTGTCAACTGATTATGGCCATTTGAAAAGTAGCTAGTGTCAAGAATTAATAAGTTATTACAAGTTGTAAACAGTCAATTTGTCATAATTAAAGTCAAGTCGACGAAGTTACTGTAAATGGTGGCTCTTTATAGTAACGGTTCACGTGAGCTTTGAAGACAACGCTAAAGTCTATGTTTTCGATCGATTTTCACTTTCATTGCACTTATGCACCTTCACGAAACTAAATTGATTAATATGCCCCCGAAATTAAGCAATTTACACGCATTTGAACTAGGTTTCACGAAAATTATATTTAGCAAATACATCTCCTCAACGCATTTGAAGAGGTACGATAACATATCGCTCTAATCTTATAACTTTACACTGGCATTGCAACGTGGACGTGTGAAAATTATTTGATGGTATTAGTGTCGTTTATCCGTTAAATATATACGTAGTAAGAACGAAATAATAAATGTAATTTTATCTACCTTGTTAAAAATGGAATATTTAAGTGAAGTGTTAGCAATTTCTTCAAGACATCGGGTCTTACGCATAAAAAGCATTAAAAAATAAAAGCTGCATGGAAATGAGACGCGAAATTATTCTGTGTTTGTGGCCTACGTTGTCGCGTGAACCTGTTTGTCAATCTATCAATCGGTATTTAAGTTGTGTGGTCAATTCGCCATTATGTACCGTCGGCGGACAAGAATGTTGAAATGATGTAATTAAATAAATAATTTTGAAATATCGATATGTACTTACTATATGTCGTTTTTTTTTTAATTTAAGTATTAATTATAGGCATGAAACATTCGCCATTCCAGACTAGGCCCCCGTGACATTTTACTGTCCAACGTCTTTTTAAGAAGGCCCTTGCCTTTTTTTTTTTTTTTTTTTTTTTTTTTTTTTTTTTTTTTTTTTTTTTTTTTTTTTGCGTCAGGAAAATGCATTAAATTGCATACTCATCGCCCCGGCGGAGGCGATGAGTTATGTGGGGCTCTCCGGTCCAGAAGGGACCGGCCTACTCACTAAAAACCTGACGGCATTCCGACGCCATTCCGCAAAAGGTGTTGGGGCTTGCGGGAGAATCCGCTGTAGCACTACAGCCGTAAGCCACAACTGCGGTCGGTCTTGCCAGACCTCCTCTCAAAAAACCCTGGGAAGCCAGGGAAAAACCCTCTCGAGAGGCAGCATGTTAACGCCGCCGCCGTCTCGGGCTCAGTGTGTTTGGCGTCGGACTCCCCCGAGCCCGCCGCCGCGAGCCAGGTGAGCCACGGCGTCTGGAACGACTAGGGCCGTGCGTGCTGCGAAGCAACTCGCGGGCCCGTTCCGCCTCCTCCTTTGTCGCCATAACAAGTTCGGCGAATCTACGCAGCGCCTGCCAGGCCTCGTCGCTGCCTAGAATGGCCGTGATGACGGCCGGCAGAGATAGGTCGGGGCCGATGGCGTGCGTTAACTCAATTCTGGGTGCGGCCCAGGCAGGGCACACCGCCATTGTATGTTGAGCGGTGTCACAATCGCTGGGGCAATGGTGGCACCGCTCATCTGCCTCCCTTTGGATCCGACGCAAGTACTTCCCGAAACACCCGTGGTCGGAAAGCACCTGCGTCAGATGAAACGACAAAGCCCCATTGGACCTGTCAGTCCACTCAACCAGTACGGGCTGTATGGCCGATATGGTATAATGGCCCGCTCTAGGCTCTTGCAGCCGCCGCTGCCACTCCGCCAGCTGGACCTGGCGGAGCTCCTCCCGGCGCTCCTCCACCACCCTGAGCGCCGGTCGGTCGCCCCGATTCCGCGCCTCCTCGCGCCACTCGTAGAGCGACGCGAGGGCTCTCGCCTCCAGGTCCCACGGAATGGAACCGGCTAGAACGGCGGCCGCCTCGCCCGATACGGTGCGGTATGCCCGCGTCACCCTGATGGCCATCAGTCTCTGCACCTGTAAGAGTCTGCTGATGACGCCATCAGGGATATTCACGGCCCACACCGGGGCTCCGTAGAGAGCCATAGAGCGGAGGATACCGAGATACAGTCGCCTCGTAGCCACACTCGGACCCCCGATGTTTGGCAGGAGCCGGGCAAGTGGCCCCGCCGCCCCCACCAACCTCGGGACAAGACGCCCGAAGTGTGCCTCGAACCTCCACCGACTGTCTAGAGTCAGGCCCAGATATTTAAGAGTCGACCCTATGGCGACTCGCACCCCACCGATGGTCAGATGAAAGTCCAGTGGGAGCCGAACTCTCGGACCGCAGAAAACCATCGCCTCTGTCTTCTGCAGCGCAATCTCGAGGCCCAACCGGCGAATTCTACCGACTATATGGGCAGTGCCGGCCGTGGCCAGGATGGCTGCGTCGCGGCAAGTCTTCGCACGGGCTGTGACGAGGGTGTCGTCAGCGTAGCACGTCACCGAGACTCCGTGCAGGAAGGTGCCGCGCAACACCCAATCGTATCCGAGGTTCCACAGGAGGGGTCCTAAAACCGACCCCTGTGGAACCCCGCATGTCACCCTCCACCGCTGTGGTCCAGCGCTTGTGTCGAAGGCAATCCAGCGATCTGCCAGGTATGCCTCGACCGTTCGACACAAGTATTCCGGCACCCGATGAAATCGGAGTGCCTCCTTGATGCAGGCCCAGGGGAGGGTGTTGAAGGCGTTGGCTATATCAAGTAATACAGCCAACAGCACATTTCCCCCGGCTACGGCCTCCTCCGCCAGGGCTTTCACCCGGAGGATGGCCACCACCGTAGAGCGCTCCCTCCGGAACCCGTACTGGTTTACCGATAAATCCGGCCCGGTACGGGTGAGGTGGCTCGTTAGGCGTGCGGCGATTATCCTCTCGAGGAGTTTGCACCCCTCATCGAGAAGGATAATCGGCCGGTACGCCGACGGCGAGTCCTCCGGCCGCCCCTCCTTTCTCAGGAGTATGAGGCTGCCCACCCTCCATCGAGCTGGGAACTCCCCACGCTCGAGGCAGGCGGAGAACAGCCCCCGGAAATGGTCCCCCAAGTGCCTGGAGGCGAGAACAACCGCGCGCCCCGGTATGCCGTCAGGCCCAGGGGCGTTCGCGCTGAGGCGACGGAGGACCATCTCCATCTCCGAGGAAGTCACTTCGATGGAGTCTTCCTCAACCGGTGCCGGCTCTGCTCCTGGTGGAGCCAAGAAGGCCCTTGCCTGCAGAGAGATAAATTAACAAGCTTATGTTAGGGGTTAAAGTATGAAATTGCCGATTTGTACTGAAAATCTTAATTGTTTATTTTTTAAATTTTTAACAAATTTATTTAATCAAAATAGTTGCCATTATTATCTATACATTGCTGCCATCTAATGGGAAGGTGATTAATGCCTTTGCGATAGAACTCCGACGATCTAGACTGCACAAACTGTGTGAAAGCATTTTGTACTGCCTCCTGGGAAGAAAACTTCTTGTCACGTAGATAATTGTCCAAATCACGAAAAAAATGGTAGTCCGTTGGAGCAAGGTCTGGTGAATACGGAGGATAACGAATGGTTTCTAAGTGCAGTTCCTGAAGGGTCAAAATGGTTTCTCGTGCTGTGTGAGGTCTCGCGTTGTCGTGGAGCAATAATGGTGAAGATCGATTCATGAGTCGGGGCTGTTTTACTGCTAGTTTTGTCAACATGGTTCGGAGTTCGGCACAATAGACATCTGCCGTAATTGCTTGACCAGATCGAAGAAAACTATAGTGAATAACACCATGCTGAGACCACCAAACAGTTACCATTACCTTTTTATTGGTAAGTTTTGCTTTAGGACACTGTTGTGGCATTTGACCTGGGGTCAGCCATTGCATTTTTCTTTTCCGGTTATCATAAAGAATCCACTTTTCATCACATGTTACAATTCGATCCAATATTCCTTCATTTCTGTACCGGTTCAACAAGGCAACACAAGTTTCAACACGCGTTTCTTTATGCAGATCAGTCAAATCATGAGGCACCCATTTTTCGTATTTTTTTATTTTATTGATTTGACGCAAGTGAGTCAATAAAGTGGGTAAGGTAACGTTAAACCATGCCGCTAATTCCTGGGTAGTTTGACTAGGATCGGCTTCCACTATCTCTCTTAATTCATCGTTATTCACCTGTGTGGGCGGTCTTCCTCGTGGCTCGTTCTTTAAGTCGAAATTTCCATCACGAAAGCGTTTAAACCAAAATCGCACGGTGCGTTCATTAGTAGACCCCTCTCCAAACGCAGCATTGATATTGCGGGCTGTTTCTGCCGCGTTAGTAGTGGGTAAATAGGTAAGCTGGCGCAGTATCTATTCAATCTATTCAATCTGTTCATCTATTCAACCTGCATCATACCGATGGATCCATCATTTAGTTCGATCTATTCAAATATTCTGCCTCATATCGAATAGATCATCTATTCAACCCATTGTTTACTCTATTCAATCTGTTCATCTATTCAACCTGCATCATACCGATGGATCCATCATTCAGTTCGATCTATTCAAATATTCTGCCTCATATCGAATAGATCATCTATTCAACCCATTGTTTACTCTATTCAATCTATTCACCTATCCGATAGAACCATCATTCAGCTCGCTCAAAACAGTTGGGATAAACAGGGTCCGTTCTATTACATACAAGACTAAACCGATAGATTCAATCGTTCAACTGATATCTATTTCAATCTGTTCATCTATTCAACCTGCATCATACCGATGGATCCATCATTCAGTTCGATCTATTCAAATATTCTGCCTCATATCGAATAGATCATCTATTCAACCCATTGTTTACTCTATTCAATCTGTTCATCTATTCAACCTGCATCATACCGATGGATCCATCATTCAGTTCGATCTATTCAAATATTCTGCCTCATATCGAATAGATCATCTATTCAACCCATTGTTTACTCTATTCAATCTGTTCATCTATTCAACCTGCATCATACCGATGGATCCATCATTCAGTTCGATCTATTCAAATATTCTGCCTCATATCGAATAGATCATCTATTCAACCCATTGTTTACTCTATTCAATCTATTCACCTATCCGATAGAACCATCATTCAGCTCGCTCAAAACAGTTGGGATAAACAGGGTCCGTTCTATTACATACAAGACTAAACCGATAGATTCAATCGTTCAACTGATATCTATTTCAATCTGTTCATCTATTCAACCTGCATCATACCGATGGATCCATCATTCAGTTCGATCTATTCAAATATTCTGCCTCATATCGAATAGATCATCTATTCAACCCATTGTTTACTCTATTCAATCTATTCACCTATCCGATAGAACCATCATTCAGCTCGCTCAAAACAGTTGGGATAAACAGGGTCCGTTCTATTACATACAAGACTAAACCGATAGATTCAATCGTTCAACTGATATCTATTTCAATCTGTTCATCTATTCAACCTGCATCATACCGATGGATCCATCATTCAGTTCGATCTATTCAAATATTCTGCCTCATATCGAATAGATCATCTATTCAACCCATTGTTTACTCTATTCAATCTATTCACCTATCCGATAGAACCATCATTCAGCTCGCTCAAAACAGTTGGGATAAACAGGGTCCGTTCTATTACATACAAGACTAAACCGATAGATTCAATCGTTCAACTGATATCTATTCAATCTGTTCATCCATTCAGCCTACATCATACCTATCTGATAGAGCCATTATTCAGCTCGATCTATTCAAAACAGTTGGGATAAACAGAGTCCGTTCTTTTACATACTAGACTAAACCGATGCTGTGATCCACATCCGCTGGACGTAGAACCCGCACTTGTTTATCCATTCATCCTACATCATATTCAAAGCAGTTAGTCTATGTTACCTCATGAATGACTGAAAGGTTTCATCTATTCAAAACTAATGCATCCAACTCTTGAAATGATACACATTAATTAAGCAATTCACATATTTATTAGTAATTTATATTAGGTACATAGTTTCCTAAACTTACGCCAAATGATATAAAGCTTGTGAAGAAAAGGTAAGTTTTTCATATGTGTCACACATTCACAATGGCAAAAACCGTATGCTCGACAAATATGACAAGCGAGGCCGTCGATAATATCACATCCAGTCATATCAATACATTTCTTTGAACAACAATAAAAACCCTCCATTATTGTTTAATCGTAGTTTCTGTTGACTGATCAGCTAAGATTTCGGCATAAGACTGACACTTAAGAGGTAGATAAAAGTAGATTTATATGAGTAAGGTTTTTAAAAATGAAACAAAATTTAGTTATTATAAAATTTTATTATCAATACACCACTTATTCAAACAGATTACATTTTTTAAAGCACAAATATTCTTATGATAGATACATGTATAGACATCATTACATTCGTTATAAAGATTATACAGAATATTAAAATTAGGACATTCATAATTTTCTATATTAACTACATTACAATTAACAAACATATCTTTAACCCACTTGGCTTTTTCTTCACCTTTAACATAAATACACTTATTCTCAAGTAGAGGTGAAATTAAATGCTTATATTTTGAAAAAGAAATAAATCCTTCTTTCCAATAAATATTTCTATTTCTCTCAATCCAGGCAACCTGCCTCATTTCTTTTGTGGTCAAGTCATAGAAAGGGAAAGGTGGTCTTATTAAAAAACTTTGTAGTCCGGTATCATCCAGAATAGCTATCTCCTTAGGTATAAACTGATTTAATTCGGTTTTGAAGCCTTGTACATCAACTATTAACTTCATGATATCTTGCGAACCGTACTGCTGAGAGGTTTATATTCTATAATGCGATCGTTGATAATGAGACAATAGGCACTTGTGTTATCAGGAAAATCTTTATCACTTTCTATTTCTAGCCTGACATCAACTGGGCCGGTTTTTAATGTTTCGTTCTGCCTGGAACAGTCTATTACAAACAAAGGTGCTTTTTCTTTAAAGTCGATAATATCAAGCAACGGATCAACTGGAGTGTTGTAGTAAGACTGACGGAATTTGATGTACATTTCATATAATATACGATATTTATCACTATCGAAATTAAGTTTAAGTGCATCATATGGGTATGTTTGCGAATTCAAAAACAATGTAACGTTAGTTAAGTTACAGTGATCAAACAGAGAATAATTTCTATCCTTTACATTTTTCTTAATTGTTTGAAGGCCGAATATTACATATCTAGGTTTCTCGAGTTGGGAGGCAGTCTTGATTGACCATGAATGCTTCTTTGTCTTAGGTAATAGCGGATATTCATATGTGTCCCAGTTTCGAAAAGCTATTTGTATTGGCTTATCTTTTTCTAATTGTTTTAAGAGCAGTAATCTTTCTCGATCGGATACTTTAATATGAGGTACACGCCATTGTATTCTCTCGATATTAACTGACACCCGATCATCCTTATCAAGTATGAGAGCATCGACATTAGATTTACATCTCGATAATATTAATTCGTGTTTACAGTTTAATACGATTTTGTTATAGTCTTCAGCAAATCCTAATAGTTTACTAAGCGGCAATATTACATTAAAAAGCCCATTTACAGATTTTGTTCCATTCAAGTTCCATCCCCACAGAGCAGCCTGTTTACTTTCCCCCTCATTCATTGAAGTGTATGATTTGATTGTAGAAGTAATACCGACATGTCTAATTCGATCAATTTCAATTCCATTTATCTCATATCTGATATCATGAAACAGAAACGGTATTGGATTGTTGTTAAATTGACACTCCTTCTTTACAAGTTTTCCTGCAGCATCCTTCGTAAATACTTCTACACATCCTTCAATCAAAATAGAACTGGCAGAAGGTAATACATAGACGTCTTGTTGATTAATCGGTATTCGTATTTCATCGTTTTCTTTAAAGCTATTGGTGTACGGAGTATAGGAATGCACTTCATAACCCTCGATGGAGTTGTCGAAATGTGGTGTCTCATTAATTTGCAAGATACTCATAGTTGAAATCCCAAATTTCTTAAAAACTCTTTGTTATTCTCACTGAGAGCTGGTATAACACGTGTGTGTTTAATGAGGTTGTGATTTGAACTGTTAGCTTTTGTCGGTTTACCACAACTTTTCTTAATTTTTTTAACATTGAAATCGATCATTTTCACCTATTCAAATTAATATTTGTACTAAAAATAAAAGTGAATGACTGGTTATTTATTCAAATTATAAATGAACACTGATGTTTTACATTTCAGTCACACAATTTATTTGAAATTAAGCATGCAAGTTTTAAGAAATTTGAGACATAAATGACCACAGTTATATGGATGACTGCCCTGATAATTGATGTAGTTATATTGAATTCTGTCCCCTACGTATTTAATGAATTCTATTGGTGGTTTGAGATTACCATAACTATCAAAGTATTCAATATAGCTATTTTTCTTTACATAAGCTACCCAATGTGTACCTTGATTTTCAGAGCTATCCAAATTGATTATACCGCATTCGATTTTGCGAGGACGTTTAGGTAATTGATCTCTCATGAACACTCCTCGAAAATACGGAATATTTCTTGAATATTTCATTATATCAATATTGGTGAGAGGACGATTAGGTAGCTGTTTATTCAGTTTTTTGTCGAAGTGTAAATACCTAGACCACCTTTATACGGTTTAAGCTGTAATCCTCTACCCAGACATACTGGTTCAAAATTCTGATTAATACTCTTCATCGTATTCCACGTTTTTTGTGCACTCTGAAATGTTTTTATCATTCGTGCTATAGCAGATGTTTTACTAACGAGAGCACCGGCGGCAGATAATCCAGTAATAATCGGTATTAAGGGTAAGAATCCTCCTGTCTTCGGTAGTGGTATAACCCGAGGAATTTTCACTTCTGAATCAGATACAAGATCTTTAATAGCGGCAATAGCCAAATCTATTGCCATCTTTTTACATTTAGGCTTTGCTTTACGAATATTTTTTTTCGCATAGGCAACAACATTCTTAAAACTTTTTTTAAGCCCCGCTCCCCGTGATAGTTTAACCAACATTGCTTTGTTAACAATATTTGCCGCAATCTTTTCTCCTGCGCTCGCTTGGGATGACAATGCTCTTTTATTAGCCATTTTCATTAAAATCTTATCTGCAATATGCCTGGCTCGTAAGTTCTCTGTTTTCATATATGCAATATCGTGCTGTTTACAATATTCATCAAGTTGATTCACACCCTTGTCACCTCTGATAAGTCTCTCACGTAATCTTGTTCCTGGTCCACAGTAGTTATAGCCCGGGAAATGTAACTCAAACGGTAGATGATTTATAATACTATTCACAAGACCTTTCCCTTCCATAAGCAAACGAAGAATGGCAAAAATATGCTTACACTTTATAATATATTAGTATTACTTATCCAACAATTTTCCTGAGAAGGTAATCCAAGCCACTTGACAAACACTTTATTACCCTTTTTCTTAAGAACTTTTTCAACTAAATACACATCAGGATTTTTAGTTTTCTGAAGCTCTTGCGCATAAAATGATCCTAGAATTTTATTTTTTCTTGAGTCCTCTAGCAAATAAGTCGGTGGATCCGTAGCCTGAACAACGATTACTTTAAATAACTCAGTTGACCAATTCGGAGTGTATCCTTTATCAAAATTTGCTTTATGTTTACTTATTCGTACTACATCACCAACAACAAAGGGCGTATTTCTCCTAATTTTCGGTTTGTTAAGAATATTGTATCTTTGCGCCGCAATGTGTTTTGTATGTTTATTCACTTTCGCTGGACACATCTGTATAGTTCTATGTTTAGTGTGATTGTAATCATTCACGACTTCTTCTAAAGTTCCATCAACCCATTTGAAGTTACCTTTTAAACTAAACTTTTTATAAAGTTTACCTTTTATAGTACGTATAACTCGTTCAACAATCGAGGCCTTTTTAGTTGAATATGTCGAATAATGATTTATTGACTGGATTTGCATTAACTTTTTAAAACTTTTATTGTAGAATTCCTTACCCCAGTCTGTTTGCAAGTTTATAGGAACTCTACCATCATTATGTAAAATTGATTGAAATGCTTTTGTTACTGCATCTTTAGTTTTATTTTTTAGCGGTCTGACCCAAACATACTTCGAAAAACAGTCAATTACAATAAGTATAAAAGTATTATTTGAATTAATATTCGATATTTTTTGCACATCAATCAGATCAGCTTGCCAAAGATCATCTATGTCTCTAAGTAAAACATATCTGCGAGGAAAATTTACTCTTGCATTTTTGTGTATTTCATTCACTACATCTTCTTTACTCATATTGAGCTTCTATAGTCTTTAACAGCTATATAGCAACTAACAAATCTTTAACATGATTATGTTATTTATGATTTTATTATACCAGCTTCTTGTAGTTCTTCTATGATTGAAATAATTTCATTGTCTTGATTAGTATTTCCAGCTTGTTTGGAAGCAATAAGAAGTTTCAATCTTTCAACTAACTCATTAGGATCATCCCAATAGATGAAATCAGTATTCTTTCTATATCTCTTTAAAACGTTTAAGTTACCACCATGTTTTTTATTATCATCAATGGTTGATGTAATGAACATAGGTTTAATAATTTGCTTGTATTTTTCTCCTTTGTCTCCCTTTAGCTGACCATTATCATCATAATCACGCTTATGAGCATTCGTTTTCATCAAAATGTTCTTATATACATTTTTATCATTTTCAGTGACCAATTCTAGATTCGGCTTTTTATGTAATAATACCTCTTTTAATCCCGCAGTCAATTGATATTCATCATTATCAATCTTGATTCGACATGCTTCCTGGTCACCTTCAAGCGAAGAGAGTATTTTAACGGCTAAATTACCCATCATTAACTGATCACCCACTTTCCGAACTCCAAAAGGGATGTTTATATCATAAAGACTACTCAGATATTTTTTTGTTATAGATACATCTTCACTCGCAATAGTATATGAATCATCAATCGAATCAAAATTCTCCGTTTCTGAACTTTCATCCAATGAATGTTTACGTACTCTTGAGGGTGTAGAGGTTATCACCTCATCTAATTTGACTGGCACTCTTACAGTACTCACATTAAAGTCACACTTCACATTATTTTGATTCGATCCCAACATTTGTGTTAGAGGTTCAGTAACAGGTTTGAATATTTTATTGAGTTCATGATTATTTTGATCTTCTATATCTCTTAACTGCTTAAGTTTGTTTTTTATGTTATCCGATGATGTAATTATCTGTTCTTTAATATTAAGACTCATTTTTTTAATGCTTTCGCTCTCACTTATCTACTGCAAATGATAGTAATGCATCTTAGGATAAGTATATAAAGGTGTCTAGATTTTTTCTATATCTGCCTTTATTTATTTCAGAGTCTTTATTGATAGTTAAAAAACTATATCTTTCCTGCCAAACATTGCAACAAATATCTTGAAATTTTTTCCATGACATATCCGAATTCACGTGCTCATTGTATACATGTTTCAAGTTGATTTCATCTTGTTTGAAGAGCAATAATAAATTTGCGTTATCTCGTATCAACTGTTTCGGCACCTTTGAATATGTTTGCGTTAGATAAAAGCAATCGATTTGACTGTGTCTGCCCATGGCAAAATAATTACGGATGTTGACCTGATTTTCACAAACCACATCATCGAATATTATAACTGTGTTTGGTAATGCCTCATTCGGATGTATAACTTCACTATCATCACTCAATACATAGTATTTGATTTCGGGAACGGTTAATAGCACTTCTTTAAGAAAACAATATTTACTTTGAAACGGGGTTTTTGTGTATAAATATAAATTCTTAAATTTAAGACCATTTTTATGTAACAATAAAGTAATAATTACATTTGTTTTGCCGCAATTAGATGGTCCACAAATCAAACAACGAATGCTATTAGGTAGCAAAGCACTATGTTTTGTATACTGTGATTTCAATTCAATGTCAATAGGACTAACGTCCAAGCGTAGCGGATGTTTCTTAAGCCTCATTATTATCAAATGAGTATTTATTGCTAGTTGACCACCATTTATATAAGATGATCTCTATTGAGTAATTTTAGATAAATAAGTGAAACAAAAATTACAAAGCTTGTACATTTTATTTAAAATATCTTTACAGAAACTTAACTATAAAATACATATTTTATTACAATTAGATGTATGCATAGTGCCCCCATGCTACAGTTTCAACTTGATTCTGTAGTATTTGACGTTTATCATCATTGCGATTCAATACTAACTTATTCACTTCTTGTGAATATAGAGTATGTTTTAATGACTTAATAGTATTCATCTTACATTTTAAATCTTTATCCTTTAATAAACAATTTGAATAATGTTCAAAATTTAAAGATTTTGTTACAGACTTCGATACACCTTTAGCCTTTTTGATCTCCTCAATAGTACTCTTAATACAATAAAGCTTAGCTCTTAATCCTACAAACTCGGTTATTAATTCACCACCCATTTCATCTTTGAACAAGCCAGGTATTTTGTTATTTACTCTAGGGATGCCATAGGGATTGTTGTTGTCAAAATTACTGGTATCGAACACTTCAATCTCATGTTTAATATCTTCATACACATCATCCGTATAAATTAAATATAAGAGACTGTCGGTATCAGTATAACAAAGTTTGGCATTATCTCCATACTTTTGTTTGATAAAATTATAATGAAATTGATACATAATATGTGTTTTCGCATATTCTAATACCGTGAATCCCACATAGATCAGTTTATCCAAAGTTATTTTTTCTAGACTTAACTGAATAGCTAGGAAATTTTCGGAAAATATTGATACTGATTTCAAATTGGGTTTAGCAATTGGTTTTCGAGCACCGACGCGTTTATTTGACTCAGAATGTTCAAATTCACCAAGTTTTCTTTTCATTGTATCGATAGTTTTCATTTTGAATATCTCTTTCAATTCATTAATATCATGTATAACTTCATATTTCGTATTAAATGATTTCAATTGCTTTTCACCAGATTTGGGTAACAAATAAAATGCGAATAATTCAAATTGTATCTTAAGACATTTGTGTTTCTGTAAATTCATTTCTATGAGTCTATAAATATCGGTTTCACAATCATGTAAAAAATCTTCTGGTATTGAATAAATCTTATTTTCAACTTTCATACGATAACTAATTACTCGATTTTTAAATACTGTACTAAATATATAAATATTGTCAAATTCAGTTGCAATCAAAGAATTCAATTTATGTAATTCGGTTTTCAAATGATATTGATATTGATTTCTCTTTACTTGTATATCACATTTATCACATTTAACAATTTCATTATTAGTAATAGGTTCTATCTTGAAATGACGGAGGAAATTTCATTCCTTTTACATTAAATAAATTCGAAAAATGTGGATAAGAGCTACACCTATCTGAACTTATATTACATGGATAAAGTCCAGCTAGGATGCTCCAAAGGAAACAAAACTCATCATTATTTTTTAACATTAATACAGCTTTTAGTATTACCCACGCGAGGAGGTAGTTTTATATACGTACCTCCTCGCAATGGACAATATTGATTTACATTGATTTCTAAGTGACTGAGTGAGAAGAATGTCCAACCGGACTCAGAATGTTCAAATTCACCAAGTTTTCTTTTCATTGTATCGATAGTTTTCATTTTGAATATCTCTTTCAATTCATTAATATCATGTATAACTTCATATTTCGTATTAAATGATTTCAATTGCTTTTCACCAGATTTGGGTAACAAATAAAATGCGAATAATTCAAATTGTATCTTAAGACATTTGTGTTTCTGTAAATTCATTTCTATGAGTCTATAAATATCGGTTTCACAATCATGTAAAAAATCTTCTGGTATTGAATAAATCTTATTTTCAACTTTCATACGATAACTAATTACTCGATTTTTAAATGCTGTATTAATTATATAAATATTGTTAAATTCAGTTGCAATCAAAGAATTCAATTTATGTAATTCGGTTTTCAAATGATATTGATATCGATTTCTCTTTACTTGTATATCGCATTTATCACATTTAACAATTTCATTATTACTGATAGGTTCTCGAGTCGAATCGATGAGGGTAACTGTAAAAATAGAAGGATTAAATTGAAATAGATTTCTTTATTAATACGATTATAATTTTACATTGTTAAACTTATATGTATTAGTACATTATAAAGTACATTATACCAATACAGACCTG
This sequence comes from Idaea dimidiata, assembly GCA_949358125.1. Lineage (NCBI taxonomy): Eukaryota > Metazoa > Arthropoda > Insecta > Lepidoptera > Geometridae > Idaea > Idaea dimidiata. The sequence continues at coordinate 26,581,230 of OX442330.1, forward strand.
TAGTAAGACCAGTAATGTAGTGTGACCATTATAATCATTCTACACCTGCATACTAAAATATGATGAAAACGTGTTTGGGACACCGCGAAACTCTTTTCTTGCGGCTAACACAACATTAGACAGATGCTGCCACAACTCTGTATCGGTATCGGTCTTAGATTTTAAAGTGACGATAGCTTGTCGCCACCTATTAATCGGGAGAACGCTCTGGATGTCCGAGGTTCGGTACACTTTTAGTTCTATATAATGTGTACCACTTTTCTCCGGCAAAGCCTGCTTCGATATTCCTGTTGCCAATTTATTCACAAAAATTGATTGAATCGGTGGCACCTTACCTCCATTCAATGGAGATTCGACTTTCTCCTCTTCGCTGTCTTCACCGAAGAGTTCTTTTGCTGTCAGATGAGCCGGAGGTGGAATGGATTTGATGCATGACGTCTGCTTCTTTTTCGAGTGAGCCTTAGTTTTTTTCAACGGTGGAGGAGACACCGCTGTTGCTTCATCTTCTGAAGTCTGTGATGGTAATCTGTGAATAAATATAACTTATTAAAACTACTTCAATAAGTAAAAAATTTAAATAGATGGACGAGTTAGAGTGACTGATGAATTTACTTAATGATGAAATATAGAACTTACATTTTGGTTTCTTTTTTCCCTTCACCTCTACCAGCATAGTGGCTGATGCGCTTTAATAACATCGGCTCACGGCTAGTTCCATCGACTTCTGGGAATAGTTCCTCGCTTAGGACGGGCATAGATTGCGACCTGTAAATATAATAAAAATTAAGTAGCCAAGACACATATGAAAATGTTGGCAGTTTTTAAACTATAGGTAGGTACTTACATTTTACTTGAAGTGTATTTCTCCTGATTTTATTTCTTGATGTATTCTCAATGCTTTGTTTATTGCAAGTGATAACTTTATCCGAATTTCTTCTGGTTTTTATTCAAACAAATTTCATTGTGTGTGCTGTGTGGTGACATGATAATTGCATGTGCATAATAGCTGACTATGTTAAAATCCATACATAGATCCTGAAGAATGCGTCGGATGCCCTATTTTGGCAAGGAGGTATAGTAACGAACACTTAAATCATTGCTAGTTTTTTTCCGTTGTGTCAACAAATCACTCATTGATTTGTAAAAATGAAGTATATTTTCGATATTGAACCTTATAACGTTCAAAAAATTTGTCTATAAATTCGTGGTGTAAATACTTTCAAAATGATAATCACTCCGAAACCATCAAGAAAGTAACAACGATTGCTTAATGGCTGTAAGTATGAAATAAAAAATAAATATATTTTATTAGGATTGATATGTAATATTAACAATTCTTTTTTAATTTTTACAGGACGGCGAAGAATCACTATTCAATTTTATTTCGATGGATAAAAATCTTGGGAGTACGAGTCGCAAAAGAAACAATGATGATGAAATATTTTATTCGTGTATTAAGAGACCAATCACTGGCGGTATGAAATTAATTAAAATCGAGATGTATGATCTTACAAATAGTGATGTTAGTTCGAAAAAAATTACAGGCATGTGTCAGTGTAAAGCTGATGTTTGTGTGCAACATATTATTAAAAATACTTATATTGATGATGTTTATGTACACATTAGAGAGCTTATAACGAAAATTGAGAATAATGTACTAGATTATTGAATAAATTTATAAGCATTCACTATTTGTTTTATTCGATGATTAGATGCTCACAAAACCCTGTTATTATATATTTAGGATAACTTCATTGTAATAGGTAGTTACAATTCATAAAAATAACTTGAATTCTATTCACTTTACCATTTTCTAAACTTAGTTTTTAGGTACCATATCTGCATATAACTTTGTAATCAACCTTGATACGTACATTTTTATTACAAACAAAATTTAGGCTGAATACTCTGACTGTACTGTCTGTGCACTTGAAATTACCGTTCCAAACAAGCAGAGTTGTTTGAGGCAGCTGTCGTGCTTAAACAATCGAATGGAGCGTCATAGCTACTAAGTTATCATGTTACATTTTTTATCGTATCGTTATCGACGCGACTTACCTAAGGCGTCATGCAGTGCGAGTAGGTATGCGAATCTTTTAATTAGCTACTATTTTTAGAATGAATGCTCATGATCTGATCATTTAAACTTCATACTTCATCTGAGAAAAAACGGTTTGAATAAATCAAGTTAGAACAACTAACTAACTGCTTGAAATAGATTGAGCTGATTGATGGTAAAATCTATCAGTTTAGTCTTGTATGTAGCTAGATTTCTATATGAACAGACTCTCTTACAGCTTTGAATAGATAACTTCTCAGCGATAGGTAGTTATCATTCATAAAAAATATCGTGATTTCTATTCACCGCACTATTGTAAAACTTAGCTTTTTAGGTATGTAGACAATTTTTAAAGAACGTTGATAATATATCAATGAATATATATTAGGGAAAACCGACTGCATGCAAGTTTGCGATGTGCTTAGGTGCAGATATTTTTTTTTAATTAAAATCAATATCCGCGCTTAATAGTCTGACGGTACATCACTGCGTAACCAACTCTATTAGGAAGCATATTTATTATTGTATGCTGAAATAAGATACCATGTTCATGTTTACATTCGTTCGATGCGATCTACCTGAGGCGTCATACAGTATAAGTTGGTATGTAGGATGAATGGATAAACAAGTGCGGGTTCTACGTCCAGCGGATGTGGATCACAGCATCGGTTTAGTCTAGTATGTAAAAGAACGGACTCTGTTTATCCCAACTGTTTTGAATAGATCGAGCTGAATAATGGCTCTATCAGATAGGTATGATGTAGGCTGAATGGATGAACAGATTGAATAGATATCAGTTGAACGATTGAATCTATCGGTTTAATCTTGTATGTAATAGAACGGACCCTGTTTATCCCAACTGTTTTGAGCGAGCTGAATGATGGTTCTATCGGATAGGTGAATAGATTGAATAGAGTAAACAATGGGTTGAATAGATGATCTATTCGATATGAGGCAGAATATTTGAATAGATTGAACTGAATGATGGATCCATCGGTATGATGCAGGTTGAATAGATGAACAGATTGAATAGATTGAATAGATACTGCGCCAGCTTACCTATTTACCCACTACTCGCGTTAGTTCCGCGTCGGAACTCGTATTCAAAAATCACTCGAATTTTCGCAGTATCCATCTTTCTTGTCTAAATTGAATAACAAAAACAATTGAAAGTCGATATTCAAATGTTTCACATTTTTTAAAAAAAGAACATCACAGAAACCATTTGAAAAAAGTTTCATTCGAAAACCTCAAACCATGAAGATTCTATGTCAATTCAAAGAACCTATTGCAATAAAACGGCAATTTCATACTTTAACCCCTATTACATACGTACATTTTTGTGTAATGTAAGTAAGTTAAAAAAATATTTTTTGATTCCTTCATATTAACTCACAGTAAAAATACTTTATCTCAGGAAAAAGTAGGTAACCCTTTCCTAAAATAAAGTATTTTGAATGATCTAAAGAGACCTCAGAGTATTTCACCTCTTATAGCCCCAAAAGTTTTTCCTTATGAAGAAAGTAAGGAGCTTGAAAATTCCAAACATTATATTGACATCAAACGTACTTACCTGATAAAATAAAAAGATCAGCCTTAGAAATCGAAAAACATTCCAAATTCTTCCTTTTTATTATCTTAAAACCACTAAGCATTATCTTTGAAGACCAGAGATAAAACACTTTATCGTATTGAGTAAGGGATGCTTTTCATTAGAGCGGTCCATGTGCGGGCCGAAGCGGGGACGGGCTATATACTTTTGTAAAAAAACAGTGCGGATGTAAGAAAGGGGCACCGACGACCGACATGCAAAACAAAAGCTAGAAAAGTAGCCCGTCACCGTTCGGCCTGTTCTCGGCCCGTTCTAATGAGAATCATCAATAAGACGGGTGACGTAATAAATATTTAAGTTGGTAAGGTCCAGACCCGAAGGACCATCGACATAGACCAAAGTTTCTTAGAAACAACGTCTACGTTGGACCTTATGGGCTATAAACCAGGATTTGGTGGTCTGCAAGATGAGATGCTTAGATATAGTGTTCGTAAAATATGCTAACATACAAGTCAGCCTGCCACGTAGCTGCACTGCAAAGACATCGCACTGTTTCGTAAACAAATATCAGCTACAAGTACAAAATAACATTAAAAAATATCTATTTTTACTCAGAAATCTTATTCAATCATTATAAGATAATACACGTGTTCGCGGTAATAACGCGCATCCGCATTATTAGGGATCGTGTAAGGAGTAAACCCGACAAATTTTAGCTCTCTGCTATCAGCCGTTTGGGCTGTGCTTTAAAGCATCAGGCAGTTACTTAGGACAGAGCATTTTATGGACAGCGATTTTATGGTCCAATCACTAGGTAAGGCTAGTGCCGCGGGAGACTTCCAAGACATAGTATACTATAATAGGTAAATTAATTGTCGTCATCGCTCAAGCTGTCCCGGTAACATCTCTCTCGGGAGCCCGGGGTCCGCTTTCCTACTTTTGCGTCTCCATTTCAAACTTCAGCATCCCGTGCAGTGAGACCAATTGCATCAATGTCAAATCAAGCTGTTCAGGCTGGCTTACTACGATACGTCATCAAATATAAAGATAAAGATCCTTGAAAGTGAACAATTTATTTATACATTTGATTTTATTATTAAATTTGAAAAGAATTAATTACAAAATTATAGGAAGTCGTTTAAGCAGCAAATGAATAAACAAAACAAAATCAATAAAAAAGGTCATCCTCCAAGGCACTTCGACCCAAAGTTTCAAGCAAGCTTTGATTTTTTGTATTAAATCTAAATAGACGTCAGTGTGAATCATATGATCATTGCAACAAAAATGATCTAAATATGAACAGAGTTTCGACCGCCGAAGCCTCGACCGATACATAAATCTATAGTCTATTCGTCTTAAGAATTCCTTTTACCTCAAGTGTTTAGGCACAAAAGCTGTTATTGATACTTAAGCCCTTTGAGCCTTAAGACCCCAGGCCCTTAGAGAAGAGCCCTTGGGTTCCGTGTAAGACTGAAATTAAATCTTCAAAGGGTCCAAATAATTTAATTTGGTAAGGGGATAAACTCTACGTTTTGGAAGCCAAAGTGGGAACAAGTAGCAGCGTGAGAGTTACAGATATCAATAAAATATAGATTCACAGACGAAATATACTACTCTTTACTTATAAACGATGTTAACAAACGACTTTAATGCTATCTTGCTCTTTCAAGTGATAATCAACGTCAGTAAAAATGTGACAAAAGCCACATAGGTCACACCGCATAGGGTTTATGAAAACGACTATTAAGTATGTATCCCGGTACGTTTGTTTCTGTCTGTAAATTTACATTTTATGTCATAGTAAAAGATAAACGTTGCACAGGTTATGCAGCTGTTAATCTTAGTAAGGTTAAGACATTTAAAATGGAAAAAAATATATCGGCCCAGCCGTTTAGTACCTACGACGGCACAAAAATAGGTCACATTGTGACAAACAATACACTCACGGCAATAACATAACACTTCCTTGAGTAATATAAGGCAAAACGATCTTTGTTTTGTCTTATATTATTATCTATGTAACAATTATGTCCCATTGTTCTTATGTGTGTGTTTGTTGTCAATAAATGTTTTTCTTTCTTTCTTCTTTCTTTCAATCGTGTAAGTAAAAGAGTTTCTAAGAATAAGTAAAGGCTGGCTGCATTGCCTCTGTGAATAGCAATACTTATCCTTTATCCTAAGTAGTAGCAGCCAGTCCTTTGATCACCAAAAGCTAAAACTTATTATTTTCAAAATAAATAAAACGTCTATCTCCAAAATACATAGATTTTTAAGTGTAGCTTAAATAAATAAAAAAAATATTGCACAACATTACATACAGCGCAATCTAGCCCCAAACTAAGCACTCGTACTATGGGTACTAGACCAGCGGATATGCTACATACTCGTAATAATACTTTTTTTTTGAAAATACATACATAACATACGTAGAAAGACATCCAGACCGAATACAAATATTTATTTTTAAGCATAAATATTTGTACTCGACGGGAATCGAACCCACCTTCTGCATTGCAGTCAGGCGTTTGCCCGGCGCGCCACAGAGGCTGTCTAACTAAAAACTGTCATATATATTATTCTCAAAAATTGTAGATCAAATGAGAATAAGAATCACTCCTGTTCTGTTTATATTATTAGCAACTTCAAAACGGACTGTATTTTACAATACTCCCACGGTATAGAATAACAATATAATATAGATATATAAACTGAGTACCGTTATGTTAATATAATGTTAAGTAATTAATATATAAAAGCCACAGTATCATATTGCAGTTCCATTAATTCCCACCGCAGTACCTACAAGGCACAGTGAGCAGAGTAACTCATGAAATTGATACTTTACGGACGGACCCTGTGTGTGGTTACCGTTCAACGAACATTATTAATTTCGTTATTTTACTACCGTTGTATTGTTCGAATTGGCAATACTGTGTAGATTTTATAGTTTTCTCAGATTTCATGATACGTTGGTTGAAGTTGTACTTACTTACTTGTAGTAATATCCTTTAAATTAGTATTTCAGCATTTTATAGAGCGGTGTGGGTCTAGTGATAGATAGATTTGTGGCTTCGAATCCCGGTCGCGCACCGATGCATTTTTCTTTAAGAACAATTATGTGCGCTATTAAGATCGCTCTTACGATGAAGGAAAACATCGTGAGAAAACCTACGGTTTAAAATCACGCACAAAGACTCAATAGTAGAGCTAATTGCGGAAACACACAGTTAAAACTTTAACTTTAATATTTCAGCAGGTGTAATAAGATAAATTTGCGGATTCTGGTAGCAATTTTGTTTTGACACGTTCACAATGCAGTGCACCTGTCAGGGTGGGATCGCTATAAGTACTTTCTAGGTCACTTTTATAGATAATTAGATATAGATAAAACGCAGCGTCCTGCGGTTTTACACGCGTAAGTTCCGATCCCGTGGGAATAATGGGATCAATATACCCTGCTCTGTTCCGTCATGGGTAAAAATAGGCTGGCTTGATAATCCGCAATACACGTTTACTTCTATAAATCGGAAACGAACTAACGTATCGAAGTACTAATTCTATCACGTGTGTTTTTTAATTTTAGACAGAGAATACGAAAAGGTAATATTCAAAATTAATTATTTTTCCTCATTATTGCGACAGTGTCAAAAAGCAGAATTGCTTGCAATAACTCTGCTCACCCACTAAATAACGTAACCCCAAAACACCAATTCAATTGATTAAACACATTACAAATGCAAATCCTGCCTGAAATGAAACAGCAAACTTAGCCGGACCAAGATTGGGCTACGTTAGGCTAGACCCAAACTGGATTAAGTATTTATCCTCTACCTCTAAGGTATCTCTTCGAATTGGTTTAGTTTACCTTCATGTACATACCTATCGACGTACCTACGTTTAAGAAACTTTGTTTAGATAGGTATCGACGTAGAATATCTATTTGTGTGTTTACTACGTTTAGAAATTGGCCCTTACCATGATTAATTTATTGCAGGTCTTAAATCGTTCAGCAAAAAAAATCTTACTAATATTATAAACGCGAAAGTTTGGATGTGTGTCTTTGTTTCTCAATCACGCAAAAACTACTCACCTGATTGCAATCGCCGAAATGGGGCTAACGCGGGTGAATGCGAGGTCGCAGCTAGGTAAAAAAAAAATATTTTTTTCGTTTTTATTCGTGGTTTTTTTAAATTTTTTATATTATATTTTTAATTTATTAGCAGGCCTGCTCTCGCGCTATAAGAGGACGATAATAAAACGAAAAAAGGTCATGGTAGCGCTGATTATCTAAACATATAAAACTGTTCAGCCCTCCATATGTCATGTTTCTAAGACCAGCAATTAAGGCTGATTTTAAATAAATCAGGTTATTATTATGGATAGATTTGATTATTTATTATATTAATTGTTAAATTATAGTAGTTGTAGTTAAAACTTTAATAATAAAAAGTTTAAATCATCGCCAACGTTGACTCAAACATTTATCAAAATACTGCGAATTTCCACAAGTTGTAGATCAAAAGTTGTTAACCCGTCTAGACCATCCCCCAATCGGTTAGCCACAGCCCCTAAAACACGTCTATACTAATATTATAAAGAGAAAACATTTATATGTTTGGTTTTAATGAATAGGTTAACAATTTCAAAAATTCTTTCACCAATAGAAAGCTTCAATATTGAGGTCTATCTTTTGATCCCGATATACCCACGGGATAGACACTTACGCATTTATAGTTATATATAAAACCATAGAGAATTGAAATACATGACCAAGGAATACCTCCCATTAAGCTACCACTTAAATACTTAAAAAGTTCCAACATTATAAGTTGTTAGATAATACGTAAAGCTTCGCCATTACCAACAGTAGGCCTTTTAAGTAAAAGTCAACATGTCCGCTACAAACTCTCCAACTTAAAAGCCTGTCAATTGTTAGTTAAAAGCTATGAAAGCTTTGGCAATTAATGTGGAGGAAAAATCATATTCAATTTTCTACCTACATTTTTTTTCTTGTAAATAAAGTGTCAGTTTGTAGAAACAGTGATTTATGATTTTAGTTCATAAAACTTTTTGAATTCTCACGATTTGTTAAGACAGTTACATTATATCCTGTCTTAGTATCCTGTTGTTATTTATTTTCTTACCTCGATCATGTTACAATGATCTTGGTCGTGAATATAAAAATACGCAATTGAAATCCGGTCTTCTTCTTCTCAGGGTGGCTCTCCAACTAATGAAGGTTAGCAGTCAGTTCAGCATATTTATTCCGATCTCTCGCGAGGCTGAATAGTTCGGCGGCACTCGCTATTTCTGTCCACTCTCTGATGTTTCGTAGCCACGACTTCTTCCTACGACCAACCATTCTTTTCCCCGCAACTTTCCCCATTACAATTAGTTGCAGTAATCCATATCTGGGGTTGCTCAACAGGTGTCCAAGATATGCAACTTTCCTTTGCTTGTTGATAAGCTTGCGTTTTTTATTGACACGTCGCAGAACCTCCTCGTTGGTAACATTTTGCGTCCATGAAATTGACATCACGCGTCTATAGGTCCACATCTCGAACGCCTCTATACGCTTTCCGCTTTTAAAATCCGGTAAAATGTGACAACGAGGAGGTGTTTTGAATCGAGGATTAGCGATTTACTGTTAGGTTTTTACTATAATAATGTTGGCGTTGTTGGTTGAAAGTGTTAGGCTCTCTGGATAGGCGAATTTTTATGTCGACTTAAAGAATTCCGGTAATTCAAACCGTCGACTAAAAGACATTTAATGAAATAATCCTTCGACGTAACAACTTTCCGGTTAATAACGCATCGTTCAAACAAACAATCGACGAGGTGTCATCGATAAATTGTCATTCGACGTGACGTTATTCGAAATGGAGTAGTGAAACCACCCTAGCTTGCCCCCTGTCAGAGGAAGCTATAGCGCTTTACAAACTTGTTTTGCTCGGGTTGAAAAGACGTTAAGGTGTACTGATGTCCCAACAAAGTGACATACCGTTTATTCGGTAAAGTACTTTAAACAAAGATTAAAAAAAAGCTTTGAGGAAGTTTTATTTCATTTCTTTAGCGGTTAGCTTGGTTATTTGTTCTAGAATATTTCGGATTTGTGTTAAACTTTAATCTTTTTGATGGAAAACATAGTCCGCGGAAAACCCGACCTTTCAATAAAATGAAAAAAAAAACTTTTCATTGTTTCAGATTATTGTACCAAGACTTTTTGAAGGGGCAAGGAATATTGCAAGGTAAACCTACTCAATGAAAATTCTCTGTTTGTTAGATCAAGTAAAAGCCCGGGACCGTCTTCACGAGCGTTAAAATGGCGGCGATATTGTCGTCGAGCCACTTATTTCTATACAATCTCTTTGACCGTGTCTCCACACGGCGATGTTAACGCGGCGGATGCGTTGTATATAAATACGATAATATCGCCGCGATTCTAATGCTCGTGGAGACGGTCCCTTAGGACGACTTGAAAACTCTAACACTAGTGAACCATACCACTATACGAAAATGATGATGAAGTCTGATTTCTGTCCTACCTTCCAACCTTGCAATTGCAAGAAGGTACTTAACCCCAGTTTATTATGAAAAAAAAAAACAAATACATCCAAAAGGAACGATTCTCATTAGATTGATTTAATCAATCATAAACACTTTATTGGACCAAAACACAAATAGCAACAAATTAGACATAGAAAAACTTAAAACTAAAGTGTGTAATGGGCGCTATGGGCGCTTATGGGCGATAAGGCTATCGCCCATGAGCGATCTCTTCCAGGCAACTAATGAATAGACAAGACTTGAGGAAGGGGATGTGTAATGTGTTTTTGAAATGGGAAAGTTTGGTTGACGAAAAAATAAAAATAAATAAATATAGGTATTGACAATATAAATAAATAATAGACCTTATAAATGGGCATAACAGACAAATCAAAATCGACCGGGCGGTGTCCGGGCCGGGACGGGCTACTTTTGTCTAAAAAAATTATACTTTTGATCGAGCTAACCCCCATCCAGGATTTACATATACGAGTGAAGCACCACCGTTGCGAATTTGGTCTTACAAAAAGTTCATTTTGTTAGAAAAAGTAATGTAAGTACTAAGAGAATCAAGTAAAGCGCAAAGCTCAAAAAATAATCAAGTAAAACATCAAACCAACATAGGTTTTACATATTAATTCCGCTTTCGACACCTGCATAATAATTTAGTAATGTCACCCGCAATGCAGATGTTTGAACCAAACCATAATTTCGTACAATCGTTATTGCTACCTATATTTGTTGTTTTTAATTTAATTTTCGTAGTTTTATCAAAAAATTAGATTACTTTTTGTTTTGTTGTTTATTTTAATTAGATCTGTGTATTAAAACTCAGATGACCTAGCTAATTACGACAAGAACAATGCGCTAAACGTTATTGGTAGGAGATATGGGATATCATCCTTTAGGTACCCCTTTAGACTGGCGCTAGTTTTTTTGAATAGCTAAGTTCGTTGATTAACATACGTTGATTAACCTTAAGGCGCCAATAACTAGCCTTTGGCTCACTTCTAATCCGGAACCAATGGTCATGGATCAGAACGACTAAAGCAGACATTCTATTACCACAGTGTCAGTCACTTTATTTACTATAGAATAAGACATTATAGTCCAACCTACACTCCATTATCGGGAGATTTTAATATAAACATAATGGAGTAATTGAAGCGTAGAATGAAGAATATTAATTGGTATGTATAAGCTTTACTGTAATAAGCCTTCAACCGAAATCTAATTTAACACAATCTAATGTAAAACAAAATCTAGAGTACTTGTATACATATTATGTATACATACAAGTACACTAGATTTTGTTGTAGTCAAAAATACCTATTAGTTTTGAGTCTCGCTAACAGTCACGTGACGTCATTTACAACGTTTCCCTAATCAAAACATAAGACACATAGAGCGCGAGCGGACTGGGCGTGTGTGAGATGACGTCACACCCGATTACGAGCCCGTATCGTACGTTTACTTCTATTAATCAGAAACGAATTAACGTATCAAAGTATTTGTTTCGCTTGTATTTTTTTATTTTTGACTGAGATTATGGATAGCTTATATTCAAAATTAGTTATTTTTCCTCATTGTCTAAATATAACTTCCGTACCTATTTTGTCCAATGTCATAAAGGTAAAGACTTGTAAAATTGGTTTCTGAAGTCGTCGCCTTAGGCACCGAGCGAAGCGCTACCCATTAATCAAATCGCTGCAAATTGATCCTTTAATCATAGGAACCTATCATCCAATTATTGCTAGATTACCCCCTATCTTCCATACTACGTAGTAGCCCTTTGTCTTGTCATCTATAATTTTGAAGACTTATTTGGTGCGTTGACTTAATTGCTTCTACTTAAAATATAATAAGTGCGATTTTCCACGTGAAACGAATGTTAGCATGAACTATTAAGGGTATTTATTATTTATTCGGTTTTCGAAGTTTTGTTTATGTTTGTAACAAATTCTAGGTATTATACAAAGTGTAACGGTTATGCCCTTTTAAGCCGAAAGGCGGTTGTTCTAGACATCTAGGGAAACAACTTTTGTTCAACGACTTTTGAAAATTCGAACTTTTTTTTTTCAAAATTTTGAGGTTATGTTTCACTAACAGCTGCTTTTTAAAATAAAGGTAATTGAAATTTTGGTTGTAGTAGACTTAACTAAATTATAAGACAAAATAAAGTCAATGACCTCGAACTCTGAGAGACAGCTGATTTTCAAGTAAATTTTCGAAAAGTACTTCGAATTTTCAGAAGTCGTAGAACAAAAGTAGTTCGCCTAGAAGTCCAAAACAACCTCCTTTCGACTTAAAAGGGCTTACCCGTTACATCTTGTATAATAGTACGGGAATGTCCCACCATGCTGTTTAACTCCTCAAGTACTTACCTATTTCTTCCTGTACTTTACAAGACCTCTCCAAAGCGACTTTCTATGACGTGGCTGCGGCCACTAATTGGACTATTTTGCTGTGTCTGATCGAACACTTTCGTACCATTATTTTGAAAATAATTAATTTGGGCAGAATCGATGCCAAAACATGTGCAAATAAATATTTTATATCAATTTGATTGAACCCGCAAATCTTTGCATTACTGACAGATTATCTATCGCCTTCTCTTCAGAATATATTTATCTTCAGAAATATATTCTCTTTTCAAATACTTCTATATCCCCAGTACTTACCTACATTCATAGAGCGTGATTTATCCAGATTCGGTAAATCTGGATAAATTTTAATATTCCGCTATAAAACGTTATCTACGTTACCGGACCCCTAATACCCACAATTCACAAGCTAATAAAGTCCAATCGCACCAGTAAAATTTAATGTTTTATATCAATCATAAAACGGTGGAACTGGACAAATTATTGTACTTTATTGATGCTGTAAATGTAAAAGGGAAATTGACTGCAGATTTATCTGTTGGTGAAAATTGATATCATGATGAGAATTTATATTTTAAAATGTGAGAAATGGAGTAATTTGATAATTTTATAGAATAAAAATAGACTGATCAAAGTGGTTTAATTCTTATCGGGAACCAATAATTTGAAAAATATTTTCCACCTCTTAAGAGCGGTGTTGGTCTAGTGGTAGATACCCCGACTTTCATTCCGAAGGTCGTGGTTTCAAATCCCGGCCGCGTATTAATGTGTTTTTCTTTAAGGAAAAATTATGTGCGCTATTAACATCGCTCTTACGATGAAGGAAAACATCGTGAGAAAACCCACGGAATACACAAGTTAAAATTTTAACTTTAACTTTTTACTCATTTATATATTAATTTTTTATGTTTCTAAGCTGTATAGTCAGTGGTGAATAGAATCAAGTAACATGACAGGACTTGACAGTTCCTTAGATACTCGGAATTTAAAAGTTCGTACAGTTGTTTTATTTCACTAATGCGTCTCAGTCTTGGATGTGCGGTTGTGCTAGATTCACTCCATTGACGTACACGTGGCGTCTGTGTTCGTGAGCTGGAATTGTTTCAGCTCACACACACATGAACAATATGCTCGTGAATATACTCACAAAACAAAGATCGAATCGCATTCGTGAGATACAACTGGATACAACAACGTACGAAAACGTATCCATAGTAATTTCACATAACATAATAATAATTTTACAGCTGTCGATTGCCGAACGAAACCTTTTAAATAATAATTTTCCTGTTTTTATTAGTTGCTATAGGAATATCTTAAATCGGGTATTAGATTATTACAAAATTATTGTTCATGGGCTACGCAAAATGAGTATTGTTAGGTACTTTATTTATTTTAGCATCTGTTTTCTGTAGGAAATTTTACCGCCGCGCCTCGCTTCTTTTTGCCTAGAGTTATTACTAATGATATACTTCTAACCTTAGTTTCTATAAGTGACTTAATACTTTTATATTTTATTCTAATGTTTGAATCGACTAACATTGGTTTCATGTTAGTCGATTCAAACATTATTCAAACAAATAAAAAAGGCATACGCAACTATTTATATTACACGCACTTGATAATCTAAAATAAGTTTTTTGAAAATAAAGCAATACAATAATAATGGTTTTATTATTTATTTCTACGTTTGACACCATTTGACTACGGTATATTGTTTTGGAAACATTGTTACATATTTTAGTTACTCTATATCATAGACTAATTTATACTAGAGGTAGATTTTCAGTACCCTATAAATTTGTGTACGTCAGCAAAGGATTGAGGGTACCAGGTGTATTTTTTTTTTCTCTAAAACGTTTGAGTAATTATTGGTAATTACTTCATGAAATAACTAACACTTTCAATGTTTTAGTGATATTAAGCAAAATAATAAATAATTGCTAAACCATTATAGTAAAAAATGAAAGTTTAAATTATGCACCTGATACCCTCAGTCCTTTTCTGACCGTTCGAACTATTTTAGTAACGAATTTCGCCAATACTGCTTAGCTGTAACAAATCCAATAAAAATTTAATTAAAGGTTAAATTAATTAATATAAACGTAAACCCAAAAAAAAACATTCACTTTCGCTCCGCACGTTAAGTTTCTTCATCTAAGCTCTAAATATATGACAGCTTTTCACTTTATGTGACTTGCAAGAAAGCTTTAGTGTCCGATACCCTTTCAACATAAATCGATGACGCCATGGATATGATACACGCGCTTCGTACTTGTAGTTGCTGGGGCGTTGTAGAGGCCTGTCGTCGTTGTATCTACGAGTAAGTAGGAATGCATTTTTTCAAACTTAAAATCCAATGTGTGAAAATCTAAAAAACAAACTGCTCACCAAACTACTACCCAAATCAAACAAATACATTTGTACATGTTATAAAAACGTCTATAAAACATTACAAGTTTATTGCTAGAGTTATATCACATAATATTGAGTGAGAGATCTCATTCGTCGAACTACATCTATAGTCGAGGACGGCGATGTGAATTGGAATACCACAACATGTTATGGCTCGACTTATGAACTCTGGCTTGATTAAAGACTGAGCTGAGTTATCGAGGTTAAGGGCGGAAGCTGACTACTGATTTATTGACGGCCTCTGTGATGCGTCGGGCGTAGACCCGACTGCAATGCAAAAATTTCTGGTTTGATTCCCACTAGGTGAAGGTATTTATACTTAAAAATAAATATTTGTTTCTGGTTTGGGTGTTTACCATCTATCATTAAGTTTTTATTTACGTCAGCGTCAGACGTCCCATATAATACCACTATAGAATCAGACGTCCATGATTGAACTTGACCTAGAAAGATAACTACCTAAGTGTTATGGCGCGTTCACACGGTCATTAATTAGTATCTATTGTGTGAAGCACTTGTTCTTGTGGAAATAAGACATTAGAAAATTAAATGTTTTGTGACTACCACGAAGCAAGGTGCCGCCAATTTGTCGTTGAAATGACTACCAAAGTCAATATGAATCTATACTTAAAAAGACTAGCTTACTTTTACTTACTTAATTGTTTCTTTGTTTGTAATGAATATGCACCGAAACTACCGGGCTGATGCACCAAGGCTACATTATCGAGAAATAACAAAGACTACTATTTAATTGATCTCTGAATTGGGACCTAAAGTTGAATGAAACCACAGAACGTAGCTAGTTTAAAATAAATATTAAGAGGATTATATGGGGTCTTGCTTGATGTCCGTTCCGGAGCATTCCTGCTGCAAAAATTGTCCAATGCGGTTCAGCGCGGCAATGCTGCTAGCATTTTGAGCGTTTTGCAGAGGGAGGTCTTTGGGGATGGGTTATTTTTTTATTTTTTTTATTTTTTTTTGTGTTTCTGTTTTTGTTGTTTATCATTACTAATAGCTTTGATTGAATTATTAAATATATATCTATTATTTAATTATATTATTGTAAAGACCATCAAAAACAAATGCCAATATCATAAAACGGACATAGGGTCATGTAGCCTTAAATTAAGTAAATAGGCTTGAACTATGCCAACATACATCTTACTAATCTATTATAAACCCGAAAGTTTGTAATACAAAATATAAGTATACAAATACTGTATAGCCATTCAAAAGTCGGTCAAAAATATTATAGTTTATAGTTTAGGGGAAACAAAGTTCCAATTCGCAAAACTATCGACTTTTCTATAGAAATCGCTTAAATAGCTCAATCAATATGCCACCATCTGCATTTTCGCATCAATGTAGCCACTTAGCTTGTATTTATTTTTAATGAAGTGTTCGAAGAAAGAGTTACATATAGTGCTGTTGTGGATACCAAGCCACATATTGACATTAACTATCACCTAGACCTTTTCCTTGAGGACGTAGGGTCATCTATAAAAATCAAGTGCAAGCTACTGTAAGGCAAGAAGCTAGGGAAACCAAGGGGCTCTGCCTGACTGACTATCAGGTAAATAACCACGGGTTATTACACTCTTAAAGGGCAGATATGCCAGGGGAAGACTTTGCCTTCCCTATTTCTGGGAAGATATCTTTGGAACCAAGATCCTTTGACCTGACCCTTATCTAATCTGGAGTAGGCACTCTAGATTAGCGAAGGTATGGTTTGGATTGCGATGAGTTCTAATACATGTCGGTTTCCGCATGATGATTGCTTTTGCCGTAACAGCGATATTGCTATTTGTTTTAAAGAAAAAGACATTGGTGGAGACGGTAAGTTGGAGTCGTGGTTTCATAAACTTATGATCCTTGAATGAAGTGCACACTTCATTCTAGGTTTATAAATATTTGTATCTGGTCTGGGTGTATATCCATGTATAATAATATAATGTATATAATAATAAATATAAGTAGTATATTCGTTTGTCTAGTCACCGTAACACAAGCTTAGCAGCTTACCATGGGGCTAGATGGCGCTGTGTGTTGGTCACAGAATTTATCTATTTTTTTTTTACCGTTCTCGTTTTATCAGGAAAGGAACGTCTGAAAGTAAAACTTCCTCTAGGGGATTTATCACTCTATGTTTCTTACCAGAACTTGATCTTTATCAGCAACACTATCAATCGATACAAATATTTTATCCGATTACTGGCTAGGGAAATTAATTTTACAAAATCTAACTATTGCATTTTAGTCTTTTTCCAAATTGGGGACGCAACTTCTTTCTGCATTATTTGCTGTCTCTTATATTTTAGGAAATCCCCCTGAAGGCCGGTTCAAATGGTTCCCCATGTTTATCCCTTAAGGTCAAGGTCATTTATCGAAACGACCTGGAGGTCGAAAATCAAAAACGCATTAGTAAATCAACGAATTAAATTTACCTGTTTCATATTTCATGGCTAATAATAGGTATTACCTCCTAGAGGTATGAATAAAGTTAATGATTCTCAGTTCACGAAATTTATTTGACACGAACTGAAGAAAATTATAGTTTATAGGTTCTAGCAAGTGGTTGTTTAGAGTGAGGAGTGAAAAGTTGCGGTGTCGATTTTCCTATATGGCCACCGTGATTTTTCACTTTTCCGCCTTCGCCCAGCCATGGGAGATTGGGAAGAAAAAGATTGATATTAGGTATGCGTGCAAATGACTTCACTGCACTGGATGCCGAAGATCATGACGATCGATCGATCGAAGTGGAGACGTAAAAGTAGGAAAGGAGACTTCAGGCTCCTAAAATGGATGCAGCTGGAAACATCGTTCAGATGATGATGATGATGATGATTGTTTGGAAGCTAGTGACAAATAGCCCGATCCGTCATACATGCAAACAATTTCATAATGTTGATATTTTACGCTCGCTTATTTAGTCTGACTGATTCCGTGCCCCAATGCTAAAGAGTATAGTGGCTCATTCATACAAAATACATTTTCTCGGACGGTTAAGACGCTATATCACAAATTGGAATATTAAACTTATTTATTACATGTTCAATCGCGATTAGAGACTCCCTAAGTTTTGCATATGTATTTAATATAAGTACTACATCGCAGGCTAAAACTGAAGATTATAAATTTACAAAAAACAATTAAGTCAAGTTATAATTAGAATTTCAAACTCAGTGAAAATAGTAATTTGTTAAATCGTGCTGAATGTAGTTAAAATTTTAGAAAATACTATTTATTAGTTATTCAATCTAATACTAAAACCTATCTATAAAAAAGAAAATATTTGCAATGAGAAAATATTGGTTTGTTTGCATCGATTTCAAAAATTCTTTCACCTTTAGAAAACTACGTTATCAAGGAGTATTCTTAGGCTACTTTTGTGACCGGTATTTCAACAGGAACGGGACTTACGCGGGTGAAACAGCATGACGCACTAGTATCCGAACTGAATGAGTGATTAAACGAGGCACTGCGAGCTCGAAACAAATTACAATAAAATATTTGTATATATACTAGTAGAGGCAACAAACGACATAAAAAAATGTAATAAAATCTTGTAATATTCTGAGTTCTAACTCAGACTTATGATTAAAATGAATACTTCGCTTTTATAACATTTTATTCGAAGTAACTAATAAAATATCTAAATATAATGAACAAGTACCTACTTACGTCTAATATTTTATTTAGTTCTTTTATAAAACTAGAGCAGACGTCGCAAATGTAATATCACTTTCAGAGATACCATTGTGCGATTGTTTAGGTACCTTAGCGGAGCGAAACGAAGCAAAGAAAAATCTGTCTTCAAAAAGCACCTAGGTACATACAGCGCCACCGATAATTCAGTTATGTTATCTGAACTCAGGTAGCTAAACCACAGTCTAGGTGTATCCAGTAAAACTGCCCAACTTTAGAGTTCTATTCTGGGAAGCTATTGCATCTCAGATTTACAACTTTTAGATAATTACTGCTTTTAACAAAATACTCCTCATCATTTCGAATGTTCTCATTAGATGTTTACGAAGTTTTGATAGGACGTAAATCCGACTTGATAACCACCTCAATTTTAAGGAGTCGGTTTAAAGTTGTAAATAGTCGACTTATTACGACAATCACTTCGGCTACAGGTGTTGTGAGCTTCGGTCGAAACCGAAGATCGACTTGACATGCCTGTCACTGTCTTATTGAATCGCGCTGAGCGAGATGGAGATATAAATAAATAAATAAATTATTATATTGTACGACATTACACGCAACGCTATCTAGCCCCAAGCTAAGCACAAGGCTTGTACTATGGGCACTAGACAACGGATATACTACATATTGCACACCCAGAAACAAACATTCTGGTTAGAAACAAACATTTAAGGTTTGCAGAAATATTTGTTATTAAAAAAAATTAAAACGATTTGATACAGTTATTAGACATTATTGCAATTTAGGCAATTTACTTCTTAAGCATTTTGATCGCAAGGCGATTTACAACTCATTAAATTTGCTTTGTAGACATTTCTTCATGGTATTTTGCTTCTTAGACGAATTGAAAGTTTGAAAAAACAGTCTGATCATAAAGATTTTGTTTTATATGTTGTTTATAATGAACATGAAATTTCGCCCAACATTTGCTTATTTAAGATAATTAAATGATGATTTTGATAGGAGAATGCATAGAACCACTGTACATAGAACTAAACTGGTCTCTATTAGATACTAGAAGAGCCTGAAAGTGATGCCTTTCTATATCGTCTCTGACGGACGATCTTCGTCATGAGTTCCAAGTTAAACTGTTTGGGATATTACTAACACATAAGATGAATCAGAGAAAAATAAGGTGATAAGATAAATGAGATGATGATGATAAATATAGGCTTAAAGCACACTTTTTTAGTTGCCTTCGTAACACATAATAAAATTATAATATTACTTGCATAAGATAAATAAATATTTATTATCAATATGTCTGTACTAAATTGATAGATAAATGTAAATATGCCTAGTTAATTAAAAACCTTAGTGGTTTACAATACTAGGTTAAGTATTGAGTTTTTTTTTATGTTTTAAAATTGGTAATAAAAGGAAAAACAAAAAATAATAATTTGAACGTTGTAATTAGAATACTTACCATCTAGGTAATTTAAGTATGACTCGTTTTCTGTAAAGCGTCAACAAAAAGAGCAGATACCAGATGAAGCGGATGGGATCGAGGAATCTCTGTAGCAGCTAGCTTACGGTGAATTAGGTACTTGTTTGTTTTCACTACTACTTTAGCTAATTTACAGATCACGACGTGCATGTTTCAAATCCATAAATATAATAATATTACAATTAAAAAAAACAACGGTTTGAGTCTTTAGTCATTTTGCCTGCTTAAAAAATGACTAACAACAAGAATGTGATGTTTTTGTTTCATTCAGTAGCTATAAGCTAGAAGCTTATAACAACACTAAAACTGCTAATACAATTTGCTTGAATGGCCATGCTTAAATAGTGAGTGTGTGTGTATGTGTGTTTCTTGCTCTTTCGTGCAAAATACACTCAATTTATTACGATGAAACTCTGTATGCAGAACACAAGGACTAATTTGTATCCCGATGGTATCACGGGATCGAGACTTACACAAATGAAACCGCAGGTCAATGCTAGTAAAGCCATAAATCAAAGAGCTACGATTAATCAAAATTGTATTCTCTAGAAAGTAACTTATTCGGAAAGCTATCTGAGGCTTGGAAGGGGTCCAAATTAAAAAAAAGTACTTTTAGATTACTCTTTGGTTTTCGTGATGTTAATATGAAATTAAACTCGTTGCTTTTATTATATTGACCATTTTTAACTTCTCGATCCCGACTTCACTTTTAATAGCTGCTTTGGCTTGCGTTTTAGAATATTTTAGTTTTTTTAGGAGCGGTGCTGTTGGTCTAATGGTAGATACCCCGAATATCATTCCGAAGGTCGTGGTTTCTAATCCCGGCGGCGCACCAATGTGTTTTTGTTTAAGAAAAATGTATGTGCGCTATTAACATCTCTCTTACGATGAAGGAGAACATTGTGAGGAAACCCACGGCAAAGGCCCAATAGTAGGGCTAATTGCGGAAACACACAAGTTATAAAACTTTAACTTTAGAGTAGTTTTTACAAAAATATAGTTGCGTAGAGACAGCAGTACTATAAAGACCTACTTGAGAAAGTTGAACAATTTGTGAAATTGACTCTATAACTAGTATCATTGTAAACCCCATGTGGCAGTTAAATTAGTAGTATCGGTCGATCCTTTAGTTTGCAGTCAGCTTTTACTCCCTATTTAACTTGTCATTCCTATAAGCTGAGATATAAGTTCAGAAAAATACTTTATTCCCTCACATTTTCTTACCCACTCTAAGCCTTTCATCTTTTGAAATTTCTGTGAAAACTGAATTAATAGAATATTTTTGTTGAAGTATTCGATTCATGGGATTCGCTTTTATGAATTCCAGTCTACTCAAGTTCAAGGAATTTCGTATAACTTAGAACCATTTACCTTGATTTAAAAGGGTTACTTATTGAGTTCTTTTATTAACTAAATATTATTAATACAAAGGAAAAAAAATGTTTAACGAAATTTTTAAACGACATTTTGAATAAAATATTTTCTCTCACATAAATTACCTTAACCAAAGAAATGTTAGAAATGAAATGATAAATACAAAGCCGTTTATTTAAGTAATTTTCTTTCCGACGACCTCTGTGGCTCGTTCCATCTACTTATGTAGAAAGCAAGTCGCGGGTTCGATTCCAGCACGAAACACGTCTTTTTTTATTAAGCACAGGAACATACTCCGAACGGCCGACGTTCCATGTCTTCGAAACATTTTAAGGTCCAGAACAAGTCGGTTTCCTCACGATGTTTTCATGCTATTATGAACACATTACTTTTTCTTAAAGAAAAAGACAATGGGCACTGTGCGGTCAACCGAAATTCTGTTCCACGACCCTCAGAATGATAGTCGAGATTTTTGTGAAATGACTATAGATTGCATGATGATTGGACGACCTCTGTGGCGCGTCGGGCGAACGCTTTGGCTGCAATACAGAAGGTTGCGGGTTCGATTCCCGCTGGGTGCAAATATCTATGCTTAAGAATAAATATTTGTATCTGGTCTGGGCGTATTTATAATTATGTATAATATGTATGTATTTACAACAGAAAAATAAATATAAGTAGTATATCCGTTGTCTAGCCACCGTAACACAAGCTTAGCAGCTTACCACGGGGCTAGATGGCGCTGTGTGTTCGTCACAGGATTTATTTATTGCATGCCACCAGTTTGGGAATGTAAGTCACGCTTAATTAATCAGACAATAAAAAATATTAACTCTAGGCGCTCGAGCTCTTTCTCTTTCTCCATCTGTCTATCTATCTCTTTCTAAGTAGGTAAAGTTTTATTGCAATTGATGAACAAAGATTCCAACTTAGCTCCCAGCTTACTTTGATAGTTTTCTGTCGAATAGAAATTACTTCTGTAAGTAACTTTATTTGTATTGAAGAGAAAGTTTTGAGTGTCTTGGCAATATCACGTCCTCGCAGTTTTCTTGGTATTCATTTATGTTTGTGGATATCCTCTGGAGTCTAACTTAAAAAAATTTGCGAGTACCTTAGTACTTAGGCTGGGTTTTGGCTGAGCTAGATAATGTTATAAATTGTAGGTAAATCGCTGACGCACTGCGCAGTCTAGAATTACTTTTTGAAAGTATTTGCACTTTATTATAATATACAGTATGGGTTTTTGGGGATGGTGAAGAAAATTCACTGTATAATCGACCTACACTGTTTACTACAGTACTGTATAGCCTAGCCCGGAGTTGTTCAGGACTTTTGTTCTCCGACCTTTGGAAATTAGATCTTTTTCCCGAAAGTGATTTTATAAGGGTTCTTTTTATTACTTTTTGAAGACCGGAACACTAAAAACGTAATTTATATAGCGACGAATTTAGAGCCTCCTCCTTCAGTTTTTTTTGCTTCAAAATCGCAACGTGTTTCAGCATTTGAAAAGTTAAGTTAAAGTTGCAGTTAAGAAATATTTGAAAGGAAAAAAACATCTTCAAAAATTCATTTGCGGCAAGGTTCAAAAAAACAAATTACAATTTTTTTTTTTTTTTTTTTTTTTTTTTAAACACACAGCGCCATCTAGCCCCGTGGTAAGCTGCTAAGCTTGTGTTACGGTGGCTAGACAACGGATATACTACTTATATTTATTTTTCTTTTGTAAATACATACATATTATACATAGAAATACGCCCAGACCAGATACAAATATTTATTTTTTAAGCTTAAATATTTGCACCCAGCGGGAATCGAACCCGCAACCTTCTGTATTGCAGCCAAGCGTTCGCCCGACGCGCCACAGAGGTCGTCAAACGACAATAAAAAGGTACAGTGAAGTTCACCGTTTCGTTTACATAAAAATCAAATTTAAATAAAAGACCAGCAAAAAACAGAAATAACGTTCTGCAAACATTTAAAATTCCCTTCAAACAAATCACCAACGTTTATTTTCCTTTTAAAGTAATTTTTTTTGTCTATCTACATCGAACTATTACTTGCGTGATGGTATCCCATTACACGCTAACCTCACGGAACTGTTTTTCACAAACAACCACCTAAACAACCAGTTGTTTATTCATTATTATTTTGTTCTGATTGATGTTTACTTTTAAGGTTCCGTACCGAAAATGTAAAAACGGGAACCTATCACTGCGACTCCACTGTCTGTCTGTCCGTCCGTCTGCCAATCTCATGAACCGTGACAGCAAGAACAAGATATATGAAATTTCCACAGATGATAAGCGGCTGGAACAACAAAAACTAAGAACAAAATGTGAAAACAAAATCCAAATGTGTCATGTGAGTTATAGTTGAACTTAAAGGGAGCAGTTTGAATTTTAGTAACACGTTTATCATAATTGTACTTATATTTAAATTTTAATTCTGATATTATTGTACGGAAAAACAAAATATATCAAATACTAGCTGCGCCCCGCTGTTTCACAACTCTTACATGACCGTCAGCACCGACGTGTCTATTTATAACTTTAGCGAGAAGTCACTTCGTCGTTGGTAGATCTTCTTTGACAATGACCACATTATTTTTTTTTAATTCACACGATTTTGTTAACATAGTTACATTTAAAAAAAACACATAATAAACACAGTCACATGTATTTTAAATAAATAATAATACGCGATTAACACCCGGTAAAATGTAACAATGACCACATAGTTTACTTCAGGTCCTTGAATTGTATTACGCCATTTATATCTTTGTTGCATAGATCCATACCATCTCTTCAGTGGAAAAATAACATGTTTTCGTATGGATCGTTTTTTTCCGTATGGTTATAAGGGGTTATAACCAACCAGAAAATGTGACTTAAAATCATTAAGGTCATCAAAGCATTACGATATATAATCTAATAATCCTGATTTTAAGCATATCAAGTTTCATCGCCATTGATGTAGTAGTTTTTGCATAAAGGAATAGGAGTAACGAATTCACTTACTCACTGAAGCACGTAATTTACAATAGTTATTATGACTTATGCTTGCTGAGACACCATAATATATTGAGTAATGTGACTGACGACTATGGTCCGCCTGCACTGACGCTCAGAAGCTCTCAAACTGAGCTGCCGCAGAGTGGGATCACCGAACCGTGGTGCTTGCAACTATGATTTTTGCGACGTTTTGCGGAGTTTTGTGACTTTAGAATAGTCGCTGGCACGGCGCAATAATCAAGCTAAACAGCAGGCCAGTTTGAGAGTTGCTGAAACTTTGGGACTCCTCGCCCATTTGTGACAGTAGGACGGAACCCTTCGTGCGCGAGTCCCACTCGCACTTGTTGGTATTTTTTTTTTATTTATGACCGAGTAACTGTTGAAGGTGTGCGCGTGATTTATTTTCTATTAGGGATCACTGTTTATGCTTGTATGGAAATTGTACTTTATTTAGCTGTCTACACGTTTTGCGAATTTTTCTGGCGGACACTATATAGACGGATTTTTCACTGTATTATTTTAGATTTTAAGGTCTTAAGTTAAAGTCTGTTTTGCTAAGTATTTACACGTGATTTTTTCTAACGGAAACTAGACATATAATTCTTTGTACTATTTTGGACTGTTAGTGTCTATTTTGCGCAGAATACACCTGCAGGTTTGTCAAGCGGACACTAGATGGATTTGTCTTTGTACCATTTTTGACTTAAAATGCTTGAGTCAAAGTCTGTTTTGCTGAGTAATACTAGACACGAGGATTTAATTCGACGGACACAGACCCGGATTCAACCGACACAATACCCAATTTTGCTCAAACTACAAACGCTCACTCAAACACGGACTCCGGTGTCTGCCGAACAAATACTTTCGACAGACGAGTCTAGTGAATAAATAGTGACAAAAAGACACAGCAAGCTGTCGCTATTTTGTAATACATTTGACACTTAGGTAATTTATCATTTTAATTTAGTTGTGTAGTCAGTCACCATACTTTAAAAGGTCTAATACACATTATAAAGTACATTACAGTTTATAAAGTGCAATGTACCGATACAGTAAAAGGGCGAAACATCAAATTCTACCGGAAAGAATTTTAAGGATTCACCTAAATAATTAATTATTATAATTCAATAAATATTGTACGATCATGAAGTTTCCTTCCCAGGTAGGAATGTCAATTTATGTGCGTTGATTTCGTACCAATTATGCCACCTGAATGTGTAGTGTAAGGCTACGTCCGTATAGGTAGAAGAGGCTAGCTTAGGTCCTTGGGGCTAGCGAGTCATTAACTAAAACACTAATCTTTGCTAAAACGAACGGTCTAGAAAGTTCGGGACCGGCGCGGCACTGAGCCCTTGGCGCCGTGTAACAGTCAGCCTGAAATATATAGTGTGTACTTAGACTTTGCTCAGACTGAGCTCAGCAAAATGCTTAGATTTTGAATTGGAATTTTATAGTCGAAATTTATTTTGTAGTAAGTATACGGATAAAATAAAAAACAACTTCATAGTCATAACAGAGAAGCAAAGTTTAGGTCATTATTTTTGATTGATTTATGTTCTTAACTTGAAAAACTTCGACTTTAAAAATACCAAAATATGTCTTCAGTCAAAATTTTTGATTTGCAAAGTCTAAGTACCCTCAGACTGAAAGCCTATCAGAACAGTACATAGGTGCAGATGTAAATATATTAGTTACTAGCAGCGCCTCGAGGTTTTCGCTGTTAAGTTAGGCATACTATAAATGCTAAAAGTAATAAAAACCACGCGTTTTAAACCAAAAAATTAGATTAATTTCAATCCATTTACGTTTATTTATTATACATAACACTTCCTAGGGCCGTCGTGTAAAAAAAAAGACATCCGAGATCCGAGGCACTTTTTAAAAATATAGGTAAGTACTTCCGTTTTCTGTCCAATTGTTCAAAAGAACACCGGAATGGCGCTTAATCTCGACGAAGTTTTAATTTAAGCTTGTTTCTTTTTATTTCTGACTCAAAATGCGCCACTGTTAGATTTATGGGCTGTTTTTAACTCGTATTTTATTTAATCCTACCTAGGTTTTATAAATTGTGAAAGTTTGTGTGTAAGTTTGATTTATATGTATTGTATCATACTTACTTACACATTAAGTTTATTGAATGTTTGTAATTGTAACACCTTCACTTCATTATTTAAACTTCTATCCAGATGACTGGATATTTGGATTTAAAACAGGCTCCTTTTTCCCCTAAATTCCCACGGAATCAGCAATCAAGGGGGTGAAACTGCGAGCTAGTATAAAATGTTTAAAATCCTCACTTCCTACTAATATTTAAACGCAAAAATTTACATGTATGTATGTATGTGACTTATTTACTTTTTCACGCAATAACTGCGGAACCGATTGCGATGAAAATTGGAACATAAGTGACCGAAATTTCGAGATAAAAGTAGCCTATGTGTTATACATAGGCTACTTTTATCTCGAAATTCCATCGGAAACGGGACGGCGGTCCACCGCCAGGTTGAAGTAAAAAATTAACTACCAGGGTTTGCTCACATGGTTTATTGCAGAGTACTTTTACTCCCTATTTATTATTAAAAATGTGGATTAAAAAATATATCAGGCTGATGCAAAAGTTGTATGCCTACCTACATGTCTGTCGGCCAAATAAAGAAACGCTATAGGTATACTCAAAATAATTGAGTTCTATTATACAATTAAACAGTTCTCAACGCAAACAATGTCATACAAATTATAAATTAAGAAGCACTGCTAACTGTATTTAGGTATTTTCATTCTGTAATGGAGTGTGACACGAGTAGGTAGTTCCGCAGGACGTAGCTAGTATAATAAAACAATAGTAAATAAAGTGTCAGATACCAATTAATCGTGTTTTCAATACCTACATTAATGATTTACTGTGTTCTTAGTAAAGAATTTAGATTTTGTTTCAACTTGTCTCACAAATCCAATTATTTTTTTCCTTAGACAAAACAATCGTTTAACTGACACAAATTAAGAAAATCTCATACCGGATGCCGTAGAATTCGACAAAAAGAATATCTTACAAAACTAGCTTTGTTAAAAAAAGGGAAATCTCACTTTATATTACGCGAAAGTTTGCATGTGTATGTGACTTTGTTACTCTTTCAGGCAAAACCCTAATGAACCGAATCCGATGAAACTTAGAACGTAGATAGTTGAAGACTTGGAATAACACATAAGCTACTTTTTATCCTCTACTTTTACATTTTTGTAAAAATAAACGATATGCAAACACAACTTCCTATTAACCATAATTTATTAGCGCATTAACTTTTTTTTCTTCTTTTTATAGTGGCTCACCTTAGTGTTTAGAGTATTCATGTCACCCTGCAGGCCTTTAAAGATAACACTGGGCCAACTGCTTAATATGCCTTCCGATGCATGCAATGACTTACAATGTAAAAAAAATGTAGGTCGTGTATGAAACTCTAATCTAAGGTTTGTAATTAAATTAATTAACAAACATAGGTTACCCATATGGTGTGTAGAAACAAATATATACCGAGATTGCAAAACAAAAAGTTATTTATAGCGGAAATCAGACATGCAACCTTTAGCGACGTAGGCGGAAACTATGTACATAATGTTCACCACCTCGCAGACTTAAAAGAAACATGTTTAGTTATAGGATTTTTTGATGTTTACTCGGTTCCACCCGAATGAGTCCCGTACAAGTGGAAATATCAGGATAAAGGTCCAGTATTCCCGTAGCCTATATCCATTTCCAAGGTTCTATCTTTCTCTATACCCAAATGCATCAAAACTAGTTCAGCGGTTTAAACGTGGAAGCGTAACAGACAGAGTTACTTTTGCATTTATACACTGGTAAGGATTATTATACATCCGATAAGAGTGCTTTTTATTGGTTTCTAGGTTGCTACGTTACTAATTTGTGCTTAGTGTAGGACCGATATCATGTAATTTTTAAAATGTCTAATAAAGTCCATAGTAATATTTAAATAGATTTTTCTATTGGTTTCGCGATTTTGCCTTGTAATATGACAATATATTTACCGGGTTTAAGTCGCGTTTTATTTATTAAAACGTCATGCACGTACCGAGGTTCCGCTGACTTTTCAGTCAGTTTTATCAAGGTACTGTTAGTCTAGCTTGATAAAGCAATAAATAAATGTTAGATTTCAAATGATTATAGGCAATAAAGCGACATTTGATCTTAAATTTCTTCAGCATTCGGTATCCATTTCTGTTAATACAAAAGGAATTCGACAATTAAAGACAGACATCAATCTTTAAAAAGCTGACAATGGCGTTCCTTAACCTTAATTAAAGCCGAGGTCAACTTGCTCCCCTTCATCCCCTCTCCCCATAACCTCCCTTGGGAATAACTCGTAAATCGCAGAAGACGATTCGCATAACAATGGAGGATCGCAAGAGAAACGTTGACGGTATAAGGGCCAACTCAGACTAGGTGCACTTAGAAAAGTGTCCTATGAAGATTTAAAGTTGGCCGATAGGTCTACTGTATCGACCTTTGTGGTATGATGATGGTTCAATACTTGACTGCGTCTTAAAGGATTTCGAGTTCTAAAGTAGCAGTACCCGAGAGATAATAAAATAAAGTTTATAAATAAACCCGGTAAGAATATTTCAAGTCCAGACATGATACGTTTTGTGTTGATTGACTGAAATCTTACTAATATTATAAACGCGAAAGTTTGTATGTTTGTTACTCTTTCCCGGTAAAAGTACTAAACCGATTGCTATAAACCTTGGAATATAGGTCGCTGGATATCGGGAATATCACATAGGCTACTTTTAAACCCGAAATTCCCGCGGATCTTCCGGATGTCTACAACTTCCGGGGTCTTCAAGTCACGAGCACGAATGAACAGGTATCTCCTAGGTAAGCGTGCAACATCTTAGACCACATCGTGACTTTCCACCACGTGAGACAGTGATCAAACGCTTAACCTATCAATTAAAAAAAACAGTCAAGTGCGAGTCGATTTTCCGCAAAGAATTCCGTACTATCGTTCAAGCGAAATACCAGAACGCAATTGACGCCGGTTTATCACTAGATGGCGCCAGTGGTAAAAATAAATCGCGGTATCGTTACGTTTATATTTGAAAAGTCACGTATATGTAGTAGTACTATGATTAAATGTTTGATTAATTTTGTTTTAAGTATTTGTTGTTATAACTACAACAGAAAACATAATCTATGAAAATTTTAACAGTCTACTCGTAGCTATCATGTATCATGAGATACAGCCTTGTTACATACGGACAGAGAGCGAAGTCTCATTAATAGGGTCCCGGTTTTTAGGTACGAAACCCTAAAACCTAGTAAACCATTGAATGAAACAATTATACTATATTTTAAATTAAAAACCTTTTTCTAACCTACACACACAACACAAGTCTAATGCCTTAG
The DNA here is from genome assembly GCA_949358125.1 of Idaea dimidiata. Classification (NCBI taxonomy): domain Eukaryota; kingdom Metazoa; phylum Arthropoda; class Insecta; order Lepidoptera; family Geometridae; genus Idaea; species Idaea dimidiata. The sequence continues at coordinate 26,611,145 of OX442330.1, forward strand.
ATGGTTTGATATTTAAGGGCCGATTTTACGATTTGTATAGCTTTGTATAGACATGCTTAGATTGTAAACTAGCTACGCCTTGCGGTTTCACCCGCGTAGGTCCCGATCCCGCGGGAATATCGGGATAAAAGTAGCCTATGCGTTTTTCCATTCCTCAGCTACCTATATTCCAAGTTTAATCGCAAAAGGTTTAGTATTTTTTGAGTGATCAAAGTCACATCCATACATACAAACTTTCGCGTTTATAATAAATCAGTAAGATGTCGGTCTACTTGTAGTTTAGTTTGGAATCTGTGGTTGTCGTAAATGTACTGCCACATTTATATTAAGGTCACAGAACTAGTTTCTCTTTTCATAGTATTTTGATATTTTTATGTGTTTGTTATTGAGGGGTGGGTTAGAAGTTTAAACAAGAATTCTCGTAGGTATTGCAAGTTAATCCAACTATTCTATTTAAAGCCGATATTTAATTTACTTTCTATTTGGCAAAACAAAATTGTATGTCTTTTAACAGGTAGCAAGAATTTCTCAGTCAATTTAAATGATCATACTGAATCTTATATCCTGTTTAATAATCTTCTTATATACAAGATGTAACGGGTAAGTCCTTTTAAGCCGAAAGGAGGTTGTTCTAGACGTAACAACTTTTGTTCTACAACTTTTGAAAATTCAAACTTTTTTTTTGGAAATTTTGCGATTATTTTTCACTGAAAAAACAGCTGCTTTGAAAAAAAAAGGTAATTGAAGTTTTGATTGTAAACCATCAAACTAAATTAACGGACAACATAAAGTCAATGATCTCGAATTCTCAGAAACAGCTGATTTTCAAGTAAACTTTACACCTAAATTTTTCGAAAAGTACTTCGAATTTCTAAAAGTCGTAGAACAAAAGTTGTTCACCTAGACGTCTAGAACAACCCCCTTGCGGATTAAAAGGGCTTACCCGTTACACCTTGCATACAAATAAATTCCTATTTCCCTTGGTCACGACATGCAGTTCAGCGCTAGATGGCACTGTGTGCAGTTTAATAAAACATACAACGTTGGTACAGTTATAATAACAATTGGGATACATCTCGATGATTTATTTAGAAACGCAATTCCACAATGAAGACAACAATTCACGAACAAATTGGTACAAATTGTGAATAAGTGCGTTCAGAGCAAATTAATAATTAAAATGTATCAACCAAGTATCAACAATAATACTTGTGTTACATACAGAATACTCGTCTGTAGGTTTTGTATTACATTTTGGTATGAGGGTACTAAAATTTATTGTTCGCATGCAGCGTCTCGCGGTTTTACCACCGTAATTTCTAATGTTGGGTAAATGACGAGAGCAAATGTAGCCTAAATAGTTGTGATGTCAGGTGTCCGGCTAACATGGAGTAAAATATAAAAGTATGGTAATATATTGCTCCAGTTCCACTATAGCCGTAAATATGCTACAATGTAAATCACAAATGATCATTGAAAAAAAAAACGCCATGAGTTTCTTGTGTCTTCTTCTCATGGAGGTCGAGTTCCTAAGACACAATAGTTTACTTGACGTTTCTAAAAATATTATGTAATGATATTTAAAAGATCAAAAATATTTTGAATTGAATTGAATTAAATTGAATTGAGTTAAGCTGTTTTGGCGTTAAAGAGTAACAAACTCACTCACGCACATTTATTTTCATTATATTGGTCAGATCATGGTTTTTATAGCTTTATTCATTAGTCTATGTCTTCAATCGTAGGTACCGAATACTGAAAAGCCATTCTTCTTCTTCTTCTTTTGTATGGCTATATTCCATTTTGACATTAGCCAGTGTTAAGTATTTTTATTTATTTATTTAAGGAACATTCACAGCTATAATACAAAGTAAATATATATATATATATAGATAACACAAAGCCCATTACGAACATTCACAAATAGAAACAGCGTAATAACAAAAAGACAGCCTGAATTAAAAAAAAGAAATATACGAAGATATCAAGTATAAAAACAAAAGTACCAACAGGCAATATTAACGCAGACTACCCACATCCACCCAGTCAAGTAGATACTAACCAGGCAAACGTAAGCAACCGTGCGCCCTCAAATCTCAAGTCATTTAATATTTGCAAGTTATTTGCAACGAAACAGTTAAGTCGTCATAGTTAAGTCAAGTCGAGGAAATAATTGTAAAACGGTGGCCATTTAGAATGATTGTTCACAACGCTAAAGTCCATGTTTTGCACCCATTTTCACTTACACTGCACTTGTACACCTTCACGAAACTAAATTAATTAATATGCTCCCAAATTAAACAATTTACACGCATTTGAACTAGGTTTCACAAAAATGATAAATTTGCAATGCCCTTGCTTCAATTGCTCACCGCGTCCCCACCAAAACTCCAAAAACGCTATTAAAATATGAAGGTTACTTAATACATGAGCAGATTCAAAATTCAAAATTAGTAGTCGTTGGAGTCTTCTCAATCAGAACTAATCACTGTCTAAGAACGAGGCGTACAAACTATTACATATTCTGTGTTTAAACTTCAGCAGGGGCGCCCCCAGCCGTGTGCACACTTATGTATCTGGCTACCTACTCTACCTATCTATACCTACAAGTTAGAATGGGCGCCATAGATAATAAAACTAATAAAAACTCTACTAAACTGAAATTGATACGACTCTTAAAACCTACCTGAATATTACTACTGCTAATAAAAACCTTTCTACCTCCTACTACCTCGGAAATAGTTTTTACTGCCGACATCAAAACACTGACTACTAGACCAAGGGCGGGTGCTCTTAGGGCGAATTTTCGGTCGGACTTTTTTGTCGTTTGCAAACAAACTTCGTAGCTTGATCTTTTATTTGAGGTCATTTTGTTCAATATAATTGATGACTTTTTTTCCCGATCCGATCCGAGTACAACCGAACTGACAGATTCGTGTCGCGGCACACTTTTAATCATCGCGGCCTATTTTACGTGGTGTCATTTTGAAGCGTAAGCAATACTTCCATGCCTATCCGATCACTGGGCGCCAAACTCTAAGTACACTGACTCTATTACCAAAACAGTAACTCTTTAAACTTTCTAAAGTACTTACCCTTTATAAACTAATTACGATTGAAATGTAACCAACGATCGTAAAAACTAAGTACCTAGCAAGCCGGTTTCTTAAGTTTCAGGCGTTCTTTATTGATTAGGCTGTACTTTTATCAAATAGAATATATACAAAGAGATAGATATCTTTAAACATTGTAGAGGTAACATTAAAGAATTACTACTAAACATCAACGGCTCTACGAAGTTACTTTATTTGACCAAAAAGGTCAACGTAAAGCGAGACTTTATGCTCCAGGTGCATAATGAGCTCACTAAGGACCTAGGGCATAAAGTAATTTAAATTTTGAACTAATGTGCTGGTAGCATACGGCCATTTGAAACTGGCCACCTAGATAAAAACTAGGCTATTTTTCTTCTATTTTATTTCGACGGAAAGGTAAGGCAAAAAGTTTTAGTTAATATAAAGCTCCAACTTTGTTTTTTCATCTGCTAAGGCCGATGTGTGGTTTCGTCATTTTGATGTTACATTGTTAAATTTAAATAATATAGAGCTGTAAATATATTTCATACACGTTGCATTAATCTATTGTTTGGTTGTTAGTTAAATGCTTATTTTTGTAGCCCTTCTTTCGCTTCGCTCAGTAGTTAAGTTTTTAACACCCTAGCTACGCTCGGGAGTTAACTCGAAGAGTTCTTCGTACGTTTTGGATTCAATATGACGCCTGCTATACAAGACAGGGCTACTACTACTATCAGATAAGTCAATATTGTCTCATTAAGTGTGCGGAATTTCGGAAAACTTAATATTTCATTTTTTAATCAAATAAAAATATATAGCATTTATTAGAAAGGTGTTCGTTGGCAAGTTCATCTTTGTTCCAAAAATGTGTAAGTTAATTTGCAAGAAATCTAAAATAATAAAATAATCATCAACTCTTAAATATTTAGTGAAACAATAAAAGTTGGTACAAAATCCCCAACGATTGTCAAGTTTTTTAGAAAGATAATCAACTAATATTTAAATATTTCGTAAATTTGTTTTTATGCTCAAGGCATATTTACTAGAAATATTTTAAAGGAAAAATTCATCTTCAAAAATTCACTTGCGGCGAGATTTGAACTCGCGTCCCTTGCGCGAACTTGCGTGGCCGAGCGGTTTAGGCACTGGAGTTTTGATCCAGGGACGCGAGTTCAAATCTCGCCGCATGTGCATAGTAATATTTAAATGTAAAAGTTTAGATTTCGTTTCAATCACTCGAAAACTACTTAACGATTTCTTTCTAACGATAATTCTACTTTGCTTTCCAAACATTCCCGACCTACAAGACTTGTATCTGTCGTAATAAAAAGAAGAAATGCAACTCAAAATTTCGACTTGACGAAACAAGCACCTATGACTGAATTGGTTAAGTCGTAAGCACGGTACTAGGTGCGAATGTTTGATAAGCATTTCTTTATAGAAACAGCCATCCAAGTGTAGGAATTACTTTAAAATAAGTCAAAAAGATAAAGAAAATTTTTAATCCCGATTTTTCCACGGGTCCCAACTTACGCAGGTGAAACTGCGGGGCACTTCTTAGTCAATCGTCTTTTAGAACTTAAAATCCTACGACGACTTCTTTCTAGAACATCAATTTTTCAAACAAGTTATGTTTGAAAAATTGGTGTTCTAGAAATATTTTGATAAAAAAAATTAATCTTCAAGCACTTTCTTTGGCAGTCGTGTAAAAATTCACTCGCGACGAGATTTGAACTCGCGTCTCTGCGTAAGTTGGTGTTCGTTGTTTTTTGCCGAAATCTAAACATCGCCCGAGTAAGATATCCACCTATTTCGACAAGCGAACGTTTACAACCCCTAAGGGATGAATTTCGTGAAATGGCATTCGCTACCCTTTCCGTTTTATGTTATATTTAATTGACAAGATAATATTAGTTTTAGTGCTCGACGTCAGAAAAGATTTTTCGAAAGGTTAGTTTGTGACCCCATTTTTAGCCCCGAATGAAAAGTATGCCGTAGTCAAAATTGTCTCTTAAACTTTCTGTTATTGAGACAAAGTTATATAAAGGTTAGAAGTTTTAGAGGGACATACAGGGTTGTTGTTATTATTTAGATAAAATCGAATAAAATAGGTACGTGATTAGGAAAAAGCCAATTTCAAAACAAAGTAAAATAGAAATTTCAATAGACTCCACCAGATTTTACTGTTGTAAATATACATCATTAATACAAATATAAACTAAAAAAAATGATTTGTAACGAATGAGTTGTTTTAGATCATATAGTATAAAAGTATATCTAGTAGGTGAAAGTATATCTAGGACGTGGGTATACAAACATAGTTAATTTAATTACGATCGTAAATTTAAGTCACTATTTTTATTGTGATAGTTTATAGACTTATCATTTAAGGCATTATTGATTCATCAAAAGATAAATAGATATACATATAAATGTATTAGAGCCGATTTTTCATTCTACATATTAAATAGGTATATCTATCGAATAAGTTCGATCGAACCCAACCAAATTTAACAGCCTTCAATTTTTGATTCTTTTGAATATCATAGAGACGTTTTTTAATCGGTGATGTCACATTTTATTTGTTTAATATAATTATTACTTGCATTATTAATTAAGAAAACGAACCTAACAATATCTCTTCGTAACATTCACTAAAGAAACAATAATAAACAAACACAGAACTACGTTCGTTATTAGCTACTGCACGCGACGTTACTCGTATTTCATTCGATTGTTACGCCCCCTGTCGGATCGAGGTTATCAGAATAATTTGATAAGGTTTTAGTTAGGTTCTTGTGAACCTTCACTTATATTATTAATGGTTATATATTAACTATAGCGTACTTACCATAAATCTCATTTATAAATCACTAGTCATACAGGAAACAGGATTTGAAAGGATTAGCATTGTATTAGAATAGGATAGAATTGTAGCAATATTAAGATAGGGTTGTGATAAGATTAGTATATTTTGTTATTTCTTCTGCTAGAAATATTTTAAAGGAAAAAACCATCTTATTCACTCGCGACGAGATTTGAACTCGCAGAGACGGGAGTTCAAATCTTTTCCCTTTTATATTTTTAGAAGATTAGTATACTATTAGAATTATCCCGCCCCTACTGAATGTGTACTAATTTTCATGTCTATCGATGAAGTGGTTTATCGATAGATATGTATCTATCGATGTAAAGGTTTTCAATGGAACAATTTTATTAATAAAACTTAGTTTCAGTGAAAAAATCCGGTTCTTACCCTTTGAGTACCTACGGAACTTTAAAATCAACCATCTTACATTATTAGTCGCCATGTCATTGTTTTTCTTCTCCTTTTTGTATAGTGATGTAGGTCAACAAGTTTCAGAGTTTTTAAATACTCTAACAGGTACTAATAACCACGCATGATCGATAGCAGTCGTTAGGAGCCTAACGACTGCTATCGATAGCGTGGTATGGCATATTAGTGATATGCTATATTATCCTTATGAAATGATAAAATATTTTACACTTTTACTAGAAAATACTTACGTAACAAATATTTTACTCTAAACTCTATATCCCTAATCAAATTATTGTCTTTTCAAAACATGTTTTATAAATTATGAATCTCAATCACAAACACAGCACGGGACTACTGCTATCAAATTATTTGAACACTGTACTTGAGTTTTATCCATTGTGCAGTATATTATTGTATTAAATCTCTGCAAATAGTCGCTAAACATTATAATGGGCAATGGATGTCGAAATATATTAGGAATTTATAAAAGAACTAACTGCAGTGTAAAGTAAAAACAGTTGATTTTTACTTAACACTACCATTCAGCCAATGTATCATTATCATTACGTAGTTTAAAACAAAGTAGCTTCCTGCTTTCTGTTTGTTTGAATTTATGTTTTAATACGATTTTTTTAGTAGAAAGTGTGATTTAATAGGTATTTGTATCCGAAATCATCAGAATTCACACTTGCCTCGTAACCGCCACCGGCACAATAATTAGTATGCCAGTATTCTATTCCGCTTCGCTTCCAGTGAAAAGGAACCCTAATATTATTCTAAAATCAAAAGTAAGTAAGTTACAACGAAACGAAATTATTAGTGAAGACAAATCCACTTACAGACAGGCATACTGTCCAACCTACGTTGTAATAAGATTTAACACACTATAAACAATATTCTATGGAACATCGCTGACGGGAAACTTCTATTTAAACTTGTGGGAGAACGTACAATTTTGTACAAAGATCTAAAATTAAATGGGAATTACTAGAACCGTCTTAAAATATATAAATAAATAAATCCTGTGACCAACACACAGCGCCATCTAGCCCCATGGTAAGCTGCTAAGCTTGTGTTACGGTGACTAGACAACGGATATCTACTTATATTTATTTTTATTTTGTAAATTATACATACATACATTGAAATACACCCAGACCAGATACAAATATTTATTTTTAAGCATAAATATTTGCACCCAGCGGGAATCGTACCCGCAACCTTCTGCATTGCAACCAAGCGTTCGCCCGACGCGCCACAGAGGTCGTCATATTTTTTTTTGTTGTAGGTAATTTAATATTACGTGAAGGAAAGACTTTGTTGATGATATTGATTATTTATTTTACGGGACTAATAATAGCAGTATTTACAAACGCGACCCTATGCGTGGCTGCTTGTCTTGCTTTTGTGAGTATTATATTTGTTACTCAATAACTACTGAACTGATTGCGATGACTAAAACAAAGGCTATTTTTATCGAGATGTACGTACACACAAGTGGGATCGAGACTTACGTTAGAAACACAAAAAATATTGGTCAAAGTCCACATCCATTGGTCTATATCCCTACGAACTCAACTCCGGATGAAAGTAATCAGCACCATTTCCTCACTATAAGTAATGATGACTATCAAAACGTCGTGTTTGCTCTACAAAAATTAAAACACACTGATTTCAAGCCATTAACCTAAATTTGAGATCATCATAATTTTAGACTCTTGAATGGGGCTAAAGAAATATTTGATATTTCTTATGTTTATTGCTCAAGGAATTTTACTAGAAATTTTATACAAGAAGAAAATATGTATCCTCTTAAATTTTCCCGTGACAGGTTTCGAACCTGTGCCCCTTGTTTGCCAAACGAGTGCGTTAAACACTGAGCCACACGGCAACCTGGAACTATTTGCCAGTTTAATTTTAGCGTAAATGTCGACTGTGACATCAAAATCAAATATATTATTTGTATTAGAATTCAATTTTATAAGTTGTGAATCAAATGAAAGTAAAGTTTAGATAAAACTTTTTACATTTCGGCTAACCTTTTTAAATGTAAGCTGCCTAACGATGCAACATCGGACAAAGTTAAATTGTTTTTATACTAGTTTAAAAGCTGCATGCAGTGCATAAAAAAGCTTATCTCAAAGCTCGATTCAATTTTAAAAAGTTTTGAGTAGACAACTTTGGGATTTTATGCTGAATATTCAGTTTAGATGAGTTTGATATAATTCAGAAGTTTTAATTTTGGCTTTTTTACTTGAAATTTATAATGAGTTTTTTTGTAGTATATGAGACCTACAACTGTATAAACAAACCAGTTGCGCCCCGCGGTTTCACCCGTGCGCGTTAGTCCCGTGCCCGCGGGATTATCGGGAAAAAAGTATCCTAAGTGTTATGCGTACAGTTCAGTAGTTTTGGCGTCAGTGTGTAACAAAGTTACAGACATACATAATACTAGCTAAAATTTGGTACAGGGTCAGTTTAGGGGTAGAAATAAGGTATAGGGTACTTTAAATGATTGTACGGGTTAAGCAACGCTTGGTAACTTACGTGATCGGCTAAACCGATTTGAATCAACTCTGGTACAGGGTAAGGTTAGGGGTAGGAATAGGATGTCGAGTACTTAATCGTAATAATCGTAAGGGTTAAGCAGCGATTGGTATGACCTACGTGATGGGTCAAGCTAAGTTAGATTTGGATGAAATTTGAATAAGGCCATTTACGATAAAAATAGACATTAAACAGATGGAACTTTAGTGCAAGACATACATATATTTTTTGATCCGATATTCCCACAGGATAGGAATTTGCGCGGGTAAAACCGCGGGGCACAGCTAGTAATAAAGTAATAACATGCGATTAATTACCTCCACGTTTGAACAATATTACAAAAGTCTTATAATACGCGATTAAGACCTGGTGAAATTTAACTTTTCAAATATCTCTTAAATTTTACGCCATTATAACAGAAGTATCGATTTCACTGCCCATACTATGTGTGTACTTACCTACATGTAGGTTGTGTAGGTATATTTAAAACCGCAAACGCAGTCACCGACAAATCTCACATGACTGATCATTGCGAGAGTTAATCAACTAGTATCGATATTTTTATATTTTAATATGAAAGAGGAGTATAATATGTCAGTCTCCAATACGAGTAGAAAACAGAGGCTGACTTTCTTTGTCGATAATAATGTTAAATAGGGATAAAAGTGTTAACATTGTTATGTGAAATCACGACTGCGTTGTTAGGATAAGACAAATTCGAGCATTTAAAGTAATCATTGATGGCCCAGTGGTAGGCACCCGTGATTGCAATGCCCGCGGTACGGAGTTCAATCCACAACTCAAGACATCCTTTTTGTAGGAAATTTTAGTGTCCCAACTATTATAAGAGGGCAATAAATTAAATCGTAAGTAAGTTAAATAAGTAGTCGGTATCTACCGACATTAAAATAAAAAAAAAAAATTAATAATTAGAAATTGGCAAACGAGAGGATAGGCACTAAAGGTCGAGCGGTCAACTGTGTCGAACGTTGTGTGATCGACGATTACCGCCATTCTCCTCCTTTTAGTGAATTTTTTGCTAATTATAGTAACATTGATACATTGAGCAATTCAAAGTGTGTGTTCGTGCGGAAAGGGGTGAGTTGAACATATTTAATAACAATACAGCGCTGAGAACAAGATCTTGTGACGTGATAACCACAATTTGTAACCTTGTTTTAGCTTGCGGCCACGCCCTTTATTCATTCCCTCGGAAATACCCAAGCGAAAGCTTGCCGTGGCTCGGTTTTGGAAGGGTTCCACGCAAAAATCCTCCTGGCGCTCAACCAATTAGTTATAGTCTTACTTATTTAGTTAATCATACCTTATATTACATATTTTATTTGGTTAATCATATAATTAACATTAAGTATTGTTCGTTGTGGGGTAGGTGCACCTAAGTTCGGATAGTTGGGTGAATGTGCCTAAGTCCGGACACCGTATGTATACATTTGATAAGATTATATTTTGTAGTAGTCAAACCTGATTTTTATTAAACAGATACCTCAACCCGTTATAAATGACGCCCAACGTTAAAAAAGGGTGAGGCAGGTTGACGTAACCTTTGCTTATATTAATGGTTGATGTAGCTTTAAGATATTTTGTTGGTTGTGCTCTGATGTTACTGTTTTCTTTGTTGTGATACTGTGTTTGGTTATTGAAATTGTAACACTTTGGTTCAGTTATCACCCCATTACGCACGACCACGATTACTTTTGATTCCCGATAGCATACCTACAAAAAAAAAAAAAAAAAAAAAAAAAAAAATGGATCCTCAATTCTTATTGAAGGATGAGTTGGAATTCGAGCTCGCGTGTCGTGGGTACATGCAGCCAGGTCTTGTTTCTGCTTTGAAGCTGGTCCTGAGTAAAATGTTGTACGTGGAGAGTACTCAACAGGTGTCTTACGAAATCAAACCTACCGTAGATTGTATAGAACGTCCTGAAAAAGAATTGCAAATCTGCGAGGGTAAAATAGACAATATTGTGAGATACATCTCTGAGCTAAATGAAAAACCGGACAAACACCTATACAAGCGTCTAGTTACCCGGTTAGCCCATGTAGTGAATAGGCTTAGGTTCATTCAGGCAACTGAACTAATAGATATAGAAAAACAGCAGGCACTAAAAGATAAGGCAATCATCTTATTGAAGGATTTAGAGGATAAGGATGACATTGTGGACGACGAGGAAATCACTCCCGACATGAAGGAGGCTTTAGAAAGATCTTTAGGTGAGGAGGATTGTAAGAAAATATTAAAAGAAATTGACAATAAGCTAGTCATGAATGCGAACAAGCCATCATCATCTACAGTCACAAGTGAAATTAAAACATCCGTAGAAAACGTTCCAAAACGCAATCTGGAACAAAGGCGCGTAAGTTTTGCGCAGGACGACCTTGAAATTCACGCATTTCATGATAGGTTAACCAACGCGGATGTATTTAATTCTACAGCTGTTCACGAACACCAAACACGTAAACACAAACTAGTGCCAATTAGTCAGTGGGGTGTGCAATTTTCAGGGGACAGCAATTATAGTGTCAATGCATTCATTGAACGCGTAAATGAGTTGAGGGAGGCTAGAAACGCGAACGACGACGACCTATTTAGACATGCAATCGACTTCTTCAAAGGTGATGCATTGATCTGGTTTAGGGCGAATAGGGAATATGCCAGCGATTGGCATGAACTAGTATTATTATTAAAGCGTACTTTTCAGTCCCCATTTTATCAAGAGGAACTATTATCAGAGGCTAAATCTAGAACACAGGGACATAATGAGTCGGTGCTTATTTTCATCTCAGTCATGCAGAACTTATTTAATAGATTACCGAATAAAATTAATGAATACGAAAAAATCACGATAATAACGAAAAATCTACAACCCTATTATCAAAGGGCCGTTTGCCGTGACGTATTCACATCCATATCGGATATCATTAGCGTCCTCAGAGTAATTGAGAGAACAAAAATAAATTGTGATAGGTTTAAGGAGCCCGATCCATTAGTTAATTCCATTGAACCTGATTTAGCTTACAAGTCAAACGAGGAAAGCAATAATACCGAAAACGTAAATGTAGTAACAAGCCCCAACACAAGTAACACCCCCAAAATGAGGTGCTGGAACTGTCGGGAATCTGGACATTTGTTTCGGTCATGTTCGCTGCCCAAACAGCGCTTATTTTGTTATAAATGCGGCCGCTTTGGGGTTACCTCCAAGGACTGTCCGTGTAAGGGAAACGCGGCAGGGGAGCGTCAAAATCCCGCCATGTGAGCGCTCCCCAGGACATACACAGTCACAATAAAGAGTGGCAGCAATGGCTTAAGTTCGTGGGCAAATTTATGACAAAACATTCATTATCGCCATTAACATTTCGTAAGGAATTAGATAATAGGTCATACGTACACATTAACATTTTGGGCAAGATGTTTAGTGGCTTACTAGACTCAGGAGCGACACGCTCGGTAGTCAGTCAAAATTTCTCTAAAATTTTACAAAGCGTAGGTGTAAAAACACAGCACCTCAAGTCTATGCGTGTTACTACGGCAGATGGTACAGGGCATTCAATATCGGAAGTGATGGATGCGCCGGTATATTTTAATAACAACTTCCAGGTCATACCGCTTTTAGTAATGAAAGATTTGTCACAAGGAATAATATTAGGGCAAGATTTCTTCGACGCGTTCAACATAAAGTTTAAATTTAAAGGCAACGCTATCGAAGATAATGTTAATGTAATTTTTGAAAACTCAGTGGCGATAATAGGCAAGGACAACTTAAAGGAGACTGAACAAATGAAATTAAAGGAAGTAATTAAGGAAATTGAGAATCAAATAGGACAGGGGCTAGGTAGAACTAAAATTATCAAGCATAACATTGACACGGGTGTTAGCAAATCGGTGTATCGTAAGCAATATGATTTTTCACCGGTAATAAAAAAAGAAATAGAACGTGAATTAGATGATATGCTGTCTAAGGACGTAGTTGAACCATCTTTTAGTTCATGGTGCTCTCCGGTAGTGCTTGTTAAGAAGGCCAATGGCACAAATCGGCTATGCCTAGATAGTAGACAGCTCAATAAAGTCACAAAAAGGGACACGTACCCCCTACCCAAGGTATCGACAATTTTGGATAACTTAAGAAACGCGAGGTATCTAACAACTTTAGACCTAAAATCAGCCTTTTGGCAATTAGAGCTAACGGAAACCAGCAAAGAAAAGACAGCGTTTGCTGTGCCTGGTAGAGGCTTATTTCACTTCAAGGTTATGCCATTTGGACTTGTCAATGCCTCACAAACTTTACAGAGACTGATGGACATCTTGTTCCATGCATTAGAGGGCAACGTATGGGCTTACCAGGACGATATTGTTCTCGTTTCGGACACCTTTGAGAAACATGTTAAAATCTTGAAACAAGTTGCCGATATATTGAGAGACGCAGGTCTCACTATAAACGTCGAAAAATGCAAATTTGCCAGGCCCAGTATGCGTTTTCTAGGTTATATTGTCGACAAAGAGGGCTTACGTACTGATCCGGATAAAGTTTCGGCCATTTTGGATTTTCCCCGACCAAAAAACATTACAGAACTAAAGAGATTCATAGGTATAGCTAGTTGGTACCGTAGATTCGTCAAAGATTTTTCAGTTGTTGCTGCACCGTTGCACGATTTAACAAAAGGTAGGAAGATTAAAAAGTTTAGCTGGACAGACCAAGCCGAAAAGGCATTTCTAAAACTTAAAACCTTGTTAACATCTACTCCAGTTATTTCCTGTCCCGATTTCAGTAAACCGTTTATCATACAGTGCGACGCATCATGTAAAGGAATTGGAGCTGTCCTTTGTCAGAAAATCAATGACGCAGAACAGCCAATAGCCTATTTAAGTAGGAAGCTTAATGAAAGGGAACAGTCGTATTCTACATCGGAGAGGGAGCTTCTGAGTATTGTACATGCTATAGACAAGTTTAGGCCATATATAGATGGGTCCCACTTTACGGTGATCACGGATCACAGCGCACTACAGATGTTGCACAAAATGAAAGACCCTCATGGCAGATTAGCCAGGTGGGCCATGAAGCTTCAGCAATTTAGCTTCGATATAGTTCACAGGCCGGGAAAATCTAACGTGGTACCTGATGCCTTGTCGAGGGCGGTCGAAGCTTTAGATGCTAGTAGCGGAATAACGATATCCGATAGACATAAAAATGATTGGTACAAAACAAAGACAGCGCAGGTTCTAGAAGGCAATGATCCCGGGTGGATAGTGAAGAATGGCATGTTGTACAAGAAAGTTAGCTTAAAACAATATCCAGACAAGGCATTTGACTGGAAGTTGTTTGTTCCGGAATCGCTTAGGACAGATGTAATGAAACTGTGCCATGATAGCGTAACATCGGGCCATATGGGAGTTCGGAAAACCATTTTTAGAGTCAAACAATTTTACTATTGGCCGAATATGCTAACCGACGTAAAACATTACGTAGGTAAATGTGAAATCTGTGCCAAAGTGAAAGTATCGCAACATCTCCCGTTCGGTCACATGGGGGATCATAGAAAGGTAGTGCGGCCATGGCAGATTATCTCCCTAGATCTAATGGGTCCGTTTCCGAAAAGCAAATTGGGCAACACCATGCTATTAGTAATAACGTGTCTTTTTAGCAAATTAGTACTTTTGTTTCCGTTACGAACAGGGAAAGCAGATAAGATATGCGACAATTTGGAAAAACAGTTTCTACTTTTCGGCATACCTGAAGCCGTTATTTCAGACAACGGGAAACAATTTAATTCGCAAAGCTTTAGGGATCTTATCATGAAATATAATAGCCAAATCTGGTTCACACCAAACTACCATCCGCAAAGCAACCCTACCGAGCGCGTAAACCGAGTAATAGGTACAATGATAGCAGCTTATATCGCCACAAAAAAACACAACGAATGGGACAAATATTTGCAGGAATTTGCACATGCCATTAGGACCTCGGTTCACGAAGTCACCGGTTATACTCCGGCATATTTATTTTTTGGGCGCGAAACGTCTATTCCTCCGCAATCCCGTAATAAGGAGACAATTAGTAAAACAATAGACACGGAATCCCTAATTATCGACACAAACATCTACCTTTCTGAACTTAAAATCAGACACGAGCTTTACAAAGACGTACAGTCCAAGCTTAAAGTGGCACATAATAAAAGTACTAAGTACTACAACGTACATCGTAGGGTAGCAATATTTATGGTAGGAGACGTAGTGTGGAGAAGGACAAAATTCCTTTCCAACGCAGGCGCAAAATTCATGGCCAAACTTGCACCCAAATTTGAAAAGGCCATCATCGTGGAAAAAGTGTCTGATAATGTCTTCCTTCTCAACAATGCGTACGGTAAACGCATAGGCATGTGGCATGCCAAAGATTTAAAGCCATTGTGGACGTCTTAAAAGAAATAAAATGCATGACATTTTATTTCTTTCGGTAGGTGAGGGCATGTTATGTGAAATCACGACTGCGTTGTTAGGATAAGACAAATTCGAGCATTTAAAGTAATCATTGATGGCCCAGTGGTAGGCACCCGTGATTGCAATGCCCGCGGTACGGAGTTCAATCCACAACTCAAGACATCCTTTTTGTAGGAAATTTTAGTGTCCCAACTATTATAAGAGGGCAATAAATTAAATCGTAAGTAAGTTAAATAAGTAGTCGGTATCTACCGACATTAAAATAAAAAAAAAAAATTAATAATTAGAAATTGGCAAACGAGAGGATAGGCACTAAAGGTCGAGCGGTCAACTGTGTCGAACGTTGTGTGATCGACGATTACCGCCATTCTCCTCCTTTTAGTGAATTTTTTGCTAATTATAGTAACATTGATACATTGAGCAATTCAAAGTGTGTGTTCGTGCGGAAAGGGGTGAGTTGAACATATTTAATAACAATACAGCGCTGAGAACAAGATCTTGTGACGTGATAACCACAATTTGTAACCTTGTTTTAGCTTGCGGCCACGCCCTTTATTCATTCCCTCGGAAATACCCAAGCGAAAGCTTGCCGTGGCTCGGTTTTGGAAGGGTTCCACGCAAAAATCCTCCTGGCGCTCAACCAATTAGTTATAGTCTTACTTATTTAGTTAATCATACCTTATATTACATATTTTATTTGGTTAATCATATAATTAACATTAAGTATTGTTCGTTGTGGGGTAGGTGCACCTAAGTTCGGATAGTTGGGTGAATGTGCCTAAGTCCGGACACCGTATGTATACATTTGATAAGATTATATTTTGTAGTAGTCAAACCTGATTTTTATTAAACAGATACCTCAACCCGTTATAACATTATTGCTTCAGTTTCACTTATATAGGTCCAAAGATAAGACTAGATTGCTGACGATTTAAACGATTGTCTTATTGAATAAATAGGTACCTATATTTTGATTTGATTTAATTAACGTAAATATCCTTTATACCTTGTGTGTTTATGCCTAAGTTTAAATAATAGGCATTTCCACACAAATTTCATTACAGTATCTAACTATCTTCACAATATCTTTGCGCCGTCTTCGAGTTTTGTCGTTTTCCGTGTACAGTATCTATGTTTAAAAAACAAATTAATTCTGTTTTAAAGTTTCTTAAACATTGCAACTGTACATTTGAGCCTCCTATTTCAACAACAAAGAAGTATCTTTAAAATTAAGTTTTATTGGTATCAATAAAACTGGAGGTACAATTGTAGATAAATACATCCAGCTATAAACCTACATTAATAAAAAAAAATATCTAAGGCTTATCACTCAGTATCTAATGGACATTAATAATGTCAATGGTCAAGGATAAGTCTAGACTTTGCATTAAATTGATAATTTAGCCAGTTGGCTGCAACATAATAAACCAATACACCTTAATTTTCGTCAATTGTGTCAATAAACCAATAATAGGTTTCTGCATACCTAATTAACTCTGTTATCGTAATTAATTTCTGTGTTATTGTATTTGTTGTAATAATGAGTCCAATTCATAGTTTATTAGATGAGAAATACATAATCCTATCGTACTTTTATTTACCATTATCAAAAAGTAAGTTGTTAATGGTATAAAAAATATTTATATATTATATCTGCATCTTGCGGATGTCATGACATGATTATTGTAGTGAGTAAATGAATATGAGTATACGAATCGGTATGACTTTTATAAATATATTTTTACTTTTGTTACAGATACGACAGATACAGATCCAAAAATGAAAAGACCGTCAAACACATGAAACGAGAAGCATAATAAAGATGTGTGAAAAGAAACTAACGATAAATTTAAAATCAGAGACAGTGAAAAAGAAAAACACGGTTAAAAACGTTTCAATAGTAAACAAAATGAAAAGTTTATTACGTCATATGGATTTGTAAGCAAAAAGGTTAATGATGATAGGTGAATTAAATATAAAGAATTGTAGCAAGGAAGTTGGTGATTGGATTTTTGAGACGAAAATAAAAGTAGCGAGATAAAGGTAAGACTTCAAAGTTAATTTTAGGTGGAAGAACGCTAAAAACTATAGAACTGGACTGGTTAAAATAAAAATGGTGACATTTCAAACTCGTATCTGACGGACGAGGTTCACCAGTTCCAAAAACAAAATGTTCGGGAGAAAACTCACACTTCTTTAAAGATGATGAATCAAAATTTGATCATCGTTGTTAGAACTCAGAAATTCAGAAATATGAATTCCTAACGATTCTAAAAAAAACCTAAGGTTCAAAAAATAATAATTTCGGTAGCCTATCTAGCAAGGTTAGGACTCTACCTCACTGTTTGGTTAAAATAAAATACTGTGTACAATAATTGAACACATTTAATTTTAGAACTGACTATTAAACAACTAGAAATGACAAATTTAAAAAAGTTAAACTTTAACAGAATTACTAATAAGAAAATTTTTGAAACTAAGTTAAGTCATTTAGAGTTTTCAAAGTTGTTAATTTAATGTAATTAATAAGAACAGTTATTGAAGTTAAGTTACGACATGAAGGACTCTAAGTTAATAAAAGAAGGTTTGGTAAGTTTGAAGTCTAACAAGGTAAGGGTAGGTAGGTTAAATTCTAATGAATATAAATAACAATCATTTTATTCCGGCAAACACAAAATAATATAGTAAATTTAAACAAATTCATTTAGGGAAATTGGTCGCCGGCTTAGGGACGCAAGTCAACCTTAAAGTAGTACGATCATAAATGACAAAATCTAATTCAAATTAAATAAATAATTATATAATCAAAATACAAAAACCGTTTAACAATTACGTTAAACCCTAGCCAAATTTTGTTAAATTAGTATTACATTAAGGATTCTGAAATGTTTAACTGGATTTCCCTTAATTTTAAGGCAATGTTAATTAATTAACATTTGTCTTCGTCATACTGACACTGCTTGTACTTATAACTCTCCTCTGTCAACAATTATTATATAATTAAATAACCCTAAAAGTTGACAATTTCTTAATGTTTGACAAGGGTTACTATCTGTAACTCCTCTTGAATTATAATTTTTATATCGTAAATGTAATGACACCCGCGCCGCCTGTTCTGAAATATACTATAGCTTTTGGCAGGATTATAACTGAAATGTACTTATATCTTAGAACAGAGTATTTAGATCGTGTTATAGGCTCGTAGTTCTAATATTAAAGGGAAAGAATATCTACTCTTTTCTCCATATACTTTTTAATTTACTCCCTTTAAAAAGACATGAGAGTCAATATGTTTGTGCCATAAGTCCATAACACATACTATCAGCCTTGTCCTATATTAGTTACTAGGTTTCAATTTTATTCATTTTCTATATTTTATATCTATTCTAAGCACAGACATGGCACATATAGGTTTTATAGTGTAAACATGTTTTTACTAATGTAGTTATTCAGGGAGGAAATAGGTAGTCGACTTTGAAGTTTGTATAGAGAACAAGTATGTATAAATTTTCCTCTTGATGGTGGACAAAAATCGTGTAACTTTAAAAAGTATGTACCTATAACTGTATTCAAATGTATATTTGCAGATTACCTATGGATTCTGAAAACGAGACAGTGTACGTCAATGGGACGGCCATCAACGGCACAGATGTCGTCAGCCATAACATCTTCTACAAGCTCAGGGTATCTGTGCTGTTGTTGATCGTCATCATGGCGGTTCTTGGTAACATGCTCGTCATTGTCAGTGTCATGAGGCATAGGTAAGACATTTTTTATCTTCACTTACTTCATATTGTCTACGTCAGTCGTTACATCTTCTACAGGCTAAATGTTCTCGGGTATATCGCTGATCCTTTAGTCACGGTCCTGGGTATTTCATCTGCTTACCATTTTAAGCATCATACAACTATGCTGATCAGTAAGCATAGCAGAAAGAAGTAATAGTACCAACCAAACATGATCGTTTTTTATGAAAACGGGCTATCTTTATGAAACTTTTTTTAATTAATCTATTTAAAACCTTATAACTTTACTATTAAAATGATAATAGCTGGGTTGGTTTTATCACCAATAATATTTTTATCTTCAGGAAACTACGTGTCATCACAAACTACTTTGTCGTGTCGCTTGCGTTTGCCGATATTCTCGTGGCCATGGTTGTAATGCCGTTCAATTTCAGCGTTCAGTTTTATAAGAAGTACGTACATACTTAGTCATCTTTCTTATTTTTCTTATCTGATTCCTTTAAACAGAAGTCCTGAAGTCCAGAAGAAAATATTTAAAAAGGAGTCTGTTATTTACAAAACTCGATATATTTTGCTCAAATTAGACGGTCTTGTACATTCTCAAAATAAATTCAGTGTCAAGGCGTTTCAATTTGGATCAATTGAATTAGTCATAGTCACCTATATATTTTTGTAACTAGTATTTTTGTAAATACTAAATTTGTTAAACAAGAAATGTTTATAATTTTATCTTACATTTTCGCGATTTTGCATAATAAAACACAATATTTACGGGGTTTTACTCAAAAATTCGCCTTGAATGATTTCTCAGTCAACTTTGAAAAAGCTAACTGTAAAGTTAGCGAAAGCTCGGTTTTTTTGAAACAATGCCGTTATTAAATAAAACGCTAGTAAAACTCGGTAAATATTGTGTTTTATTAAGAAACTAGCTGCGCCCCGCGGTTTCACCCGCGGAAGTGAAAAACGCGTTGTCAGTTGTCACAGGCGTGGGCGGTCGAGCGGTTTTCGAGCGGTTGCACTTTTTCGTTCATTACTCGGGTTTAACCAATTGGATTTCGATGCAAAGTATACCTCGACCTTCCTCTAAATTAGAACTATCCAATTTTGAAAACCAAATTTTAATTGGATTAGTAGTTTTTATTGTATAAGGAACCGACAGAGAAACAGACAGACAGACATGTATTTTAAAAATTATATAATTTTGTTCTACTACTTATCTTAAGTCCCCTAGACCATTTTTTTTTAATTTACTTCCAAGTACAGACTTTTTGTCCTCTCTTCCTTCATTATAAGTAAAGATAGATGTTCAAACTAATTCTTAGTTTTTAATTGTTTGTGATTGTACATCAGGTGGGTATTTGGCCCCGTCATCTGCGACTTATGGAATTCGTCGGACGTGTACTTCACTTCGACCTCTATACTGCACCTGTGCTGTATATCGGTGGACAGATACTACGCTATCGTCAAACCTTTGAAGTATCCTATAAAGATGACTAAAAAGGTACGTAAACAAAATATGTAGGTGATTGCCAACTAGAAACTATATTCTTGACTACTTTGTGGTGAGTAACTAGTTGAAACGGGGAAGATTAATTAGAGAACAGTTGCCACATCTATAAAAACCATTTTTTTTATTATTGATATCCTGATATAATCCTTCCTGATGTTGCTCTAAATAGTTTAAAAGTTTTAAATAATATATAATATATAATCTATATTGTATTTAGAAAAGACAATTACCACCTTAAGAATGGCACCTTCCCCTCGTTATAAACCCAGATAGAATGCTTTGGATATAAATGCAATGCAGTCCACTATTGTCGATTTTTCATTGACCGCAGGTTAATATAAAAGATTTTTGTATATATTTAACATTGAAATAAAATGAGCTATCTGCAGGTAAAACTAATGTAACATTTATAGCTACTCGTATGGTAATTGTTAGTTCAAGTTACAACCATAATCATAATGGAGCGTTTTAAATCATACAGTATTATTTACTCGGTTCAAAATGCAAATGTATAATGAAATCAGAATAATTTGACATTTTAAGTTTCAAATTTATTCCAATAACATTTTCTGTTATAATAATATTGTTTACTTTGACAATGCAAATGTAACATTTAATTGGGTGGGTAAATTTCGTGTACGGTTACAAATTATTTTGCAAATAGTCAATATTGTTAATTATTCTAATATGCTAATTTTTTATCAATAATCAAATCGTACGGGAAAACATATAGGCAAATTGCATAGATTGAATTTGTAAAAAAAGTTTAAAAAGGTTAAAAACTATAATTTAGACGACATCATTGTAGGGTTTAAACTTTTTTTTTCTAGTATTAGACATCTTCTTTTCCCTATATTTTTTTCTCTTTCAATATTGTAATAGTGCATAATTATGGTGCGATGTAGAAATGTGTAGATTTAACATACGTTCGTAACGTACGTAACATTAAAATATAATTAAACTAACCCAAAAGAATTAAACTTTTATTTCATACACAGTAACCACTTACTAAAATGGTAATATAAACCCAATCACCGATCAGTGTTGGTCGATAATTTAATTACGTTACAAACTCAGAAATCATGCTTCGTTGATTACCAATTATAATATGCTAGATTATCCCTAGTTTGCTTGTAACCGGCTGGAATTTAAATAGGTTCGCTATAGTATTTTATTTTAATGTTCATATTTACGGTCCGTTTTAATGAAATCTAAGTTTGATAATCTGGCAGATATGAGCTATTTGTGAAGCTATGTATTGAATAACATAACGAATATTTAAATAATTGTTTTGTAGATTAATAATCAAAATATAAAAATTGGTCATGCTCCTTAAATGAAATTAAATGTGCAATGACTATTTAGATTCTAAAGACTAATTTTGTTAATGTAAATAAAATTAAATTGTTTCAGATGGCATTCGTAATGTTAGCAGCGACATGGTTAAGCCCCATAACAATATCATACGTCCCAATATTTATGGGATGGTACACGACCCTTGACCATTTATTGACTATGGATCCAAACCAATGCGACTTTAAAGTGAACAAGCCTTACGCAGTCATATCAAGTTCAATATCCTTCTGGATACCATGCACTATAATGATATTCACCTATTTGGCTATATTTAAAGAGGCTAATAAGCAGGAGAAGGCTCTACATGCTAGAGCAGGTAACGCGATGTTAATGCATCGTCATTCGAGAGACGTCAACGATAAAAATGGTGCGCTGCACATAAATCCAAATACACCGACCAAAGATAAGAACATCCTCAAGATGAAAAGAGAGCATAAAGCAGCCAGGACTTTGGGCATCATCATGGGAGCCTTTATACTGTGTTGGCTACCTTTCTTCTTGTTCTACGTGTCAACATCGTTGTGCGTTACATGTAAGACTCCTGAAGAGGTGGTCGTGCTTATGTTTTGGACTGGATACTTTAACTCTGCGTTAAACCCGATCATATATGCATACTTCAACAGAGACTTCCGTAATGCGTTCAAGAACACTCTAGCGTGCGCTTTTTGTAGTTTTTGTAAACGAAACGCTTCGGATTTGGACGCTTTAGAGAGATTAGATAGGCGAGGTTCGACGCAGTTAAGGGTGCCCGTAGCATCACGGAGAGCTAGTGACTTAGCGTCCCTTTGAAGAAAAACTACAGCCGTTTAAGAGGCCTACACGTCTCAACGAAGTTCGTGATGTACTTATTCCCAAAGTTGATGTGACTGATGTTTTAGAAAGTGTATACAGTTTCTAATAATTTGTTTATTAGAACACGCATTTTAAAGCAAAATTAATAACGTGAGTGGTTACCAAGCACAAGGATACAAGGTTTCCTTTCTAACATTCTAATCATTTTATACGTAATTTTAGATAAAGTATCTAGACAAGTATTCATATTTCATATAATTTCTTTTGTTGACATAACCAAAGCATTGAATCAAATAGCATTAGCGAAATTATCCTAAATTGTTCTATTCTTGTATATAGTCATATTTATACGTGTAAACTAAGCTACCATTGAAAAATTGATATTATAATTAAAAAATAATCGTTATAATTAATAGTACCTATTTAATCAAAATCTACTACTAATAATAATAATGATATTTATTGTTTCATTTAGATATTTATTATCATGTTTAGTCGTGTATCTCAAACTAAACTTCTTCTATGTTCCTATATTTTTCAACTTGAAATAATACACATATAAGATTTTGTTATTGATAGGATCATTCCATAGCAACTTGTCTTAGTCAGAAATACGGGATATTATCATAGTTCTCAAAATATAGTATTAGTATTTAAGCTAATATTTTATGGCCTAAGACTAACTTATTAATAAGTAAAATATAGAGGCCAAAGCATTGTATATACAATTCATTACATTGGTATAAGTTAGAAAGTACTCGTAGGTAATAAAAATGGAAAAAAGAGTTATAGCTAACAAATTAATAGATGTGATTTTGTTTGAACAAATTAGTTTATAATTTATTTACATACCTAAAGATTTTGTTGTAGGTGACTTTATATTTTGTGTTCATTACGAACTATTAGATTTAATTAACTAGATCTTAATACTGGTTGATGCTCACACTAAGTGTGTAAGTAATATAATTATTTAATTTATTTCTTAAATTTTTTTTATTTTATTATTATTAACTTAGATAATAGTCTAGAGGTAAGCTTAGATTTACATAGAAAATAGGAAGATACGATAAAATATGGGGACAAATAACGCTTCAATAAAGAAAAAAATACAATTTTAATGAATATATTTATTATTGATGTGCTAATTAATGGTATCAATCCCGTTAGAATTTGATGTGTTAGTGTTGTGTCTAAACATTTTTCAGATAGTAGACTAACATGACTAACTGATCGGCTCTTTAAGCTTCGAAAAGGCTAGATTTAAAAATATTTTATAGGTAATAATTGTTAATAGAAGAATTACTGGTTGTTCATTTGATATCCAACGTCTTTATTAAAAAAAAAACTTTGTAGCTGAACCGAAACAGAATTCTATATGCATGTGTAAAGCTATCGATTTGATACATATTCAGCATTTCTTCCCATGGATCGCGGCCCTAATTATTACTCAGTGACGTTAATTTTTAAATCTAGTTTACAGTCCTAATATTTTTATCTCTATCACCTATCAGTAAACAGTAATTGTCATTCAAGAAGAACAGTAGCTTGTATTTTCACGTTGTATTTTTGTGATATTCCCAAAGATTGATTATAAAAATATTTTATTTTATACATTCAAGTATCTCTTTGTTTGTTTGTATCAATTTTGGTTTTACGTATTTTTTATTACTGTGTTATAAACATTGTTAAAATTAATCATTTCTTTGTTATCGTCTGAAATAAAATTATAATGAACGTTAGAACAAAAGTTATTTTAATTTCGATTATAATTTTCTATATTTTTGTGATCAATCAATCTAACATTAATGCTAATGAAAATTCAATGTGTCTTCCTTTTAAATAAGTAATATTAGGCTCAACCTTGTATAAACTTAGAAAATTAGCCGTAAATATATCGTGTAGCAAATTTTTGATATTTGTTGTGTCCTCTAATATTACAAATGGACGCATTCTGGCTGTATTTATATAAAAGTAATAATTTATGGTTGTGACTCCATTAGAATACCATATTCTATTTGTATTCTATCTGTTTCTTCATTAATCTTTAAATGTGAACTTCAGCTTTGACTTTTGTATAATCATTTTAAGCTTTCGGCACAATTAAATAACAATTACCACCAGGTACCACTTTGATTGTACCGTTAGCATTCTACATAGATACATTTTTGTTTTTGTAATCCGTCCAAATTTTTCGTTAATATATTTGCATTCAACCTAGTAGATGATTTAAAAAAATATATGTGTTAGAGATTCATACGGTAGTAGTGTAGTATCAATGTGAGATTATAAAAATGTGTAGGTATAAGTTTCCATGTGTATAGATTGTAACAGATACAGTTCTTTTACTTCACTTTTTAGCTAAAGTTCACTAGCTATCGATTTAAATAGATAATTAGGAAGGTAATCAAAACAGCAATACATGTAATTTTAAATGTTAACAAAAATGTAATTGTTAAGAATAAACACGTTGTAGTAAATTTTTAAAATCAATCAAATATCGTTTGAAGTTTATTTAAATTTGATAAGAAAAATAATACGAATCATATTACAGTGTTAATGACTTTGTAATCCACAATAATGTCGCTCAAATACTTTTTTGTGAATAATTTTAACTAATATAATTCTATTGCTTGAAATCGTAATTTTGTTGCTTTGTTTCAAACATATTCTCAAATAATTGACGGTGTTAAAGTATTTAGATGCATTGTAGATATTCCAGAACTATTTATTATGTTACTTAATAATTTTATTAAGATTAAATTGATGTTTAATTTGTCATTGTTAAAATTTTAAACATATTAATTCTGTTCTTATGCTTTA
Source organism: Idaea dimidiata (assembly GCA_949358125.1). Taxonomy (NCBI): domain Eukaryota; kingdom Metazoa; phylum Arthropoda; class Insecta; order Lepidoptera; family Geometridae; genus Idaea; species Idaea dimidiata. Next base: position 26,636,721 of record OX442330.1, read on the forward strand.
TTATACACATCCTTCTCGGACTGTGATAAAAATAACATCGTTATATCATCAAATGATTTGTTTTGAAATTTTAAATATAAACTTGTGTTATTTAATAAAGTTGTAAATATCATAGTATTAATTTCAAACGCTACAAGTGATAAAGTTGAAATTAGTTTTATTATTTAATTATTAATATTAATTATTGCTAATTAATTTAAAAACATGATGCATGGTGAGATTTTAACCTAATCTGCGTGTAATCAAAATGCTTTTTGCAAAATAAACGAAATTGTTTCGTAAATATTTTGTCTGCGTTATTTATTTCTGACTCTTTTATTCTCACATCACCCATTCACTACTTGTGACTAATCGTTTTTTATGTTCCTTAGTGTAATTAATACATATGGTTTAAACAGAATTTTATAGTCTGTCTATATAAACTCGTCTCGTGGTCAAGCCAGTTTCAATTACTGGCGAAATATCTAGCTTCGTAACAAATAAAACCATGGTAAATATCCCATTACTAAATATTTTTTGTAGATTTAATTCATGTTATTCAAAAACCGAATTTATTATGTGGTCTTAATAACTGCGTGCTAACTCTTACGGGTCTTTGTGTGAGGTTTTGTCAAAAAACCTCCTAGGATAGGTTAAATCAACATCTTGAAAAACAAGCGAGCGAAGCAAGCTTATTATTTCATATTTTCCACTTAACCTATCTTATTTCGACCCAAAACCAGCCACAAGTAATAAACGACGATTTAAACCATTGGCATTGGAAGATATTTTATTTGAACATCACATTGATTGACTGTTTGTTTTCACTGGATTTGAATCAGAGCCAAGGTTTATTAGGTACAAGTAAGTACTTTGCCATGTTTTCTTAAAGGTTTAATTAGTTAGGTCCGACGACAAAAAATTAAATGGGTTCAAATTGACAATAGTGTTTTAGTTTAGTATACAAGAAATATAGTTCAATATGTTCAAACATTTAAGTGCTGCTGCAATCTCATTATGAGGGAGTACAGACAAGAGCATTTTCTCACAATTTTTTATGTAATCTATGATTGTTATGAATGATACAATGCAGGTAAAAGCTCAGTTTCCAAAAAAAATCCATGTAAATTAACGTTCCTGCGAATGCTCGGTGTTCTGTTCGGCGTAATTATTATATCAGCGAGTGTGCATTTACTCATAACATTTCATTGTACTTTGCGTTCACTCTTTATTGATGTGCAAAGGCTTGACGAGATGTCACAGCAATACGGTAAGGAGGTTTAAAATCTGTTTGTAATATAACATCGAGCATTCATAATCGAGGTTCGACTCGAGTGAATTTAAAAACAGCGAATGGTCGAGGTTCGGCTAGTAGTTCTGCTCAAATCTGTGTCCACGCTTATAGTGCCATGGTGCGCAATACTAGGATAGAAATACAATAACAAAGAAAAAATATTAGATGAACAGAAAATACCTGCCTCGATATCTAAATATCATGTAAATGGGCATGCTACCCTGCTGGAAAACACATAGGCTATTCTTTGTTTCGATATTCCCACAGGATAACTAATGCAGCCGATACCGCGGGGCGGTAAGTATAAATAGTCGTCAATACCAACTTCTTTTCATCTAAATGCAGTAGGTATACCTTCCTTCCTATATTCTATTCATCTAAAAAACCTTTATACATAAAGAAAGCGAGCGCTAAGTCTAATTCATTGGAGCATTGCGGTATACGTATACTGAAATTGAATGGACTTTTATTCTTTATCTCCAACCAATAACGATAAACGCTTATTTTTTCTATTACATGGATTCATAGAACGAACAATAGTACCACATACATAGTGGTACAGCAAATGAATCGAATCACAGACGAGCCTCTCCGTGCTTTGGAAGGCGCGTTTAGCCGTCGGTCCCTAGCCTACTTCCACAGTAGACTCGCAGGTCAAGTTCAAAGAAACGTCCGTCCGGCGTCCTTCAAAAGCTCTAACAAATTACCATCTAATAGGTCTAAATCGAGATCACGGCACTGGGCTTCACAAGCACGCTCACTATGTAAGAATCAGCCTTACACTATGAGAAGTGACATGTAGCGGCCCCCGGACTCCCGAGAGGTATGCATCCGGAAACAACGCTCCAATGACGATCATTATCCACCCGTAACAACATTTTATAAGCTTCTTTTCAAATCAACGCTGATACCGCACTCTGTAATATTATCTTTTCTTTTACAAAGCTCTATTGGGAATAGAAAATGTATTTTCCAAGAAAATCTGAATCAGTACTTTTTACCGATTGAATGACAATATTATTTTATGCTCAAAGCGGTTTATCTAAAGTGTTATCTATATATAATATGAATTTAAAACGTCCTTTGAGACACGTCTTTAAATAGAACTTTTATTGATATTGGTATTGAGTTCGAATTATAGTCAGCTATATTTTGACTAATAATTTCGTAACGTGGCTTTACTCGCATTTAAAGTCCGGATCCCATCATAATATCAGAACAATTGTTTCTCAGCTGGGTGCGCATTACGAAACCAGTGGCATGCAATTTTGATAGTCATTTACTTTCAAAAAACTTACGTAGATGCTTACAGCGGTACCTACTAACCTACCTATTTCATAAAGTTGGTTTCAGTACCTGCTGCGGTACGGCTTTTGAAAAAGTTTATTAAGAATTATTTATTAATGCAGTGTCACTATACTCGAGTGTGATATGACGTCACACCCGAGTACGAGTCCACATCACACGTTTACATCTATAAATCGGAAAGGAATTAACGGATCGAAGTCACTTTCACTTATTTTTTTTTATTTTTAACATAGAATATGGAGAGCTAATATTCAAAAAAAATTTTTTTTTTTCTTTGACAGTTCTATGTTTACATATAGTTTCGTATTATAAATCTCGCTTCACTAGCTACCAACATTCCATACTTTCACCATATCCGGAAACCTCAGTCCGGAAACCCGTCCGTGACAGGTGTTCAGATTACAAAAAGGTAACGTAGACCTTTGATAAAATATTCCAAACTTAATTGTCGAGCTCACAAATCACGCCCGATCCCGCAAGCTCAATAAATATTGAAATTACCTGAAATTAGTTACTTAGGTTGCGTTTAAATTGTGAAACTGTTCAATATGAAAGCGAAGTCGGGAGGCTGCGGTCGCTAGGGCTTCGTTCACATGCAAATCTTCACTGATTTATGACTAGAGAGTTTCAACGGGATAGGGGAGTATTTACACAGGGGAAAAGGGTTTTAAAATAATATTATTTTTTATGAGGAAAACCTAAAAAGTGTTTGTAAAGGTGTAGGACGTATGTCCCTTGTAGGGCTTTGTAGTTTCTGTTAAATAATACGAATTGCAATTCGGAAAAAGTCGTTACTACTAACAACTTAACTACTACTAGCATAACTACCCACCTAGTAGTACACCTAGAAGTATCAGCTGATGCAGCGCCACGTAGTGCTTGCGCGCTACTACCTACCAATCCTTTATGTTTTTCGTGTTCTTTTTATTTTTCGACAGAAAAATGGAAATAACTTAATATTATATATTTAGCATTCTATATGTCTCATAGCATAATATGTGTATAAATTATAAATATTTATCGATATTTAGTATAAGAAATATATGAAATACATATATAGATAGGTTTTATTAGATATAATTTACAATATAGTATTATTTAAGTCGGCGGCACTGACGCCCGGGGAAAACTCGAAAGAGTTTATGTGGTGTCTTACATTGTACTTATAATTTTTGTAAAATTATTTGGTTAATAAAGAAAAGAAAAAAAAAAAAAAAACTAGTAAGTAAGTCATTTTCAACGGATAAATTTGAAAAGACTGCACTGCACAGTTGTAATATTTCATACATTTTTAATTACATTAAATATGTATTTAGGTACTACTAAATACATTAAGAGGTATCCAAGTACAGGCATTTGGATATTAAAAGAGGGTGCACACTGATCTAAAAAGTTCAATAATACTAAAATGGAACCCTAGAATGAAAAAAAAAAGATTTGCCAAACCTATAATTATTTCAATGCTGTCATGATAGGACGAAAGAAAAAATATGTAGAAGAGGTAAGTATACCATTTATTTATATCCAAGTAGCAAAAAGACGTGGTATGTTATTAATATTATACTTAGAAATACACCCCGACCAGATACAAATATTTATTTTTAAGCGTAAATATTTGCACCTAGCAGGAATCGAACCCACAACCTTCTGCATTGCAGCCAAGCGTTCGCCCGACGCGCCACAGAGGTCGTCAAATACAGTAATTTAATAATTATAAGCCCTTACCTTTTAAAAAGTGACACGAGGGCTACCTCTGATGAAGGCGTGTCCTCTTTGCATATTATGGTCTGTAGTTGCGGCACATCTAGATAGAATAGCTACGCTTTGAAACAGCTCACGTTCCAATTCTACTAAAACAATTCCGACGAAACTCGGTAAGCCTGTTTTTCAATTCGTCAATGCCAATTTTTTTAACCGAAATACTAGCTAAGCCGACCCATTTTGTAAATTGCAAGTAAATTGTGATATCGGATACAAAAATTGACAATGACAGCACTACAATGTCTCTGTTATACTGAAGAAAACCATAGAAATGGTACAGTTATTACTAGAAAGCTTACTTGGTCAAAAAAAACGGTCCCGCTTGATGTTAGAGAGACCCCGTCTGTCCTTTTTCACTTAAGTGTTCGTCGGTTAGTTAGATAAGGACAGACTGGAACTAACTGAGTTCAACAGGACCATTTTGATATATCAAAGCACAAACTATTTTAACCTTAGTGAGTAATTGAAATTGATATTTCAAAAGTTGTCAATTGCAGTCTTCTAGGAGCGAAAAAGACGATGTAACATGTCTGTGAAGAAAACACAAATCTTTGTGCTAGATAGTGTACCTATGTTTGAAAATGGAAGCTATGGTTTAGTACGAAATATTAAAAAAAACTTCGTTTTTTGGGCTAACAGAATATCCATAGATTTGTTAGTAACTAAGAATTGAAGGTAGATCACTAGAGGACGTATACGTACGTTGAGATAGGCAGCCCTCGTAATAAGAAAAAAAGTATAAGATAATATAATTTAATAAAAAATAATAATTAATTGTCTCATACATTTTAGTTATCTACAGTAGATACTTAGATGTATGAGATAATTAATTATTATTTTTTATTATTAATTATATTATGTTATACTTACTTTTTTTTCTTATTACGAGGGCTGCCTATTTATTTATTTAATATTTCTTGTTTGTTAAATTATATACAATGACAAATTATTTACATTTCCTGTAACATATATATTACTTACTGTTTTATTTTACTATAAGGTACATCTGGTAAGGTTAAGAGGAGATATGTCTATGTATGTACGGGGTACCTACTTGTTCTCTTCATAAAACCTCCCATGAACAACGACCCTTACATCGATCGATGCTCACCGAGTGATAAATGCGCAAAAGAGGACTAGGGTAAGTTCCAAAAAACCACTTTAAAAATCCCCTCTCGGCTACACGATTTTCAACCATCTCTCGTCGGAATAGAAACTATGAATTTGCAAATCTTTTGCTGGGAAAATCTTGCAGATTTATGCTTCAACGAAATTTATGTTCCTGAAATGGACATGCCTTTTTGTATTGATGTGAACGAAAAGTACCTTCGTATATGATGAAAACCAAAATACTTAATACTGGGTTATTTTTAGGGATCAACAAAGACAAGACCTCTTAAATGTAAACCATTTGGAGTATAAATCCTGTTACGGTTTTGATCGCGTTGCCGTTGCTTTTATTAATTTTAGCCCTTCTCTAGCTCGGTCTCGCATTTAATGCCTACATCATTTAAAGAACTCTCTTAATTTCTACTACAACTTTTTCTACAATAAACAGGCTAGTCAGGCAGGCTAGGCTTTAGGCTGTGAAATAAATAAATAAATATTGTACGACATTACACACAGCCCAATCTAGCCTCAAACTAAACACTAGGCTGTACTATGGGTCCTAGAAACGGATATACTACATAGAATACTTTTACTAGAAATATTTTAAAGGAAAAAAATCATCTTCTAAAATTCACTCGCGGCTAGTTTTGAACTCGCGTCCCTGGATACTTTTTTTGTAAAAACATACAAATTATACATAGAAAGACACCCGGACAACACACAAATATTTATTTTTTAAGCATAAATATTTGTACCTGGCGGGAATCGAATCTGCAACCATTGAGTTCGTCAGTGATCATTTAGTAAGAGTCAGTCAGTAAAATTTAAGCCAAAGCATATAAGTAGTATATATGCTTTGTCTTAACTAACATATAACATGTAGTACTTAGTAGTAAAACTCTTATCCAATTTGTTCGCCTGTTTGATCCTAACAGATACATAGATAGTTTTTTAACATAGTTTTATGTACACACGTTCGTAATCTGATCGTGAATCTCAGCTATAAACCACTTGTTTTTTATATTTTTGTTATTGTTTTCTCCGCGCAAGCTAGTTAAGTATGGAATTATGATGGGTGTCGTATTTTTATTATCAAAAATTAGGTCCGAACCACGTCTGTACTTACTAAGACCTAATGATGTTCTATTGAAAAAAATTCTAGGAAGAAAATTCTATTTTTAAAACGATGACGGGCGAATAGTGATTTCTATGTACAATTGAATCCTTCAAGGGTAATTCTATATACAGTTCGGAGCTTGTGGGTAGCTAGCTCGAGTTGTGACGAGGACGATTCTTTGATTCGTCTTCTTATGTGCGCTGAGTTCCCGCGAAAGGCCAGCGGCGTTCCGTCCCGTCCTGAAACCGCTAGAATTATAAGGTCCAAAACACTAAATTTCGCCTTCACGTCCTTGCATAGCAAATCAAATCAAATAAAAAATAAAATTATTTAGTTGGATGTGTTGTTCACTTTAAATACGTCGAATGTTCTTAAACTATGACTCTAGTGTGGCTTCGGAACGCGCCCTCCGATGAAAAGAAGCCACAAGAAACTCATGGGGTTTTTTTGTGATCATAATATTTTACGTCAAAATACATATTTTTTTTTTACATTTTATGACAATGATCATAATATGATTCACATTTTGGTATATATTCATAATACACCTATTTATATTAAGCAAATCCTATCCTACTAATATTAAAACTGAAAGTCTGTGTATTGAGTATGCGTGTATGTGTGTTTGTTACTTAATTACGTAAAAACCGCTGAACCGATTAACATGAACCTCGGTATGTAGATAGCTGGAGACCTGGTATAACACAAAACCACGGGGCGCAGCTAGTTATTAATAAAATCTATGAAATAAATTAAAAATCAAACAAATAAACCCTAAACCGACACAATTATGTCAAACACAAGCGCAAATGTAGCAAGCAAGTTATGGACTTAGGTGTATTATTTCGATGCCAAATATTAGGTACAGGGCAATAAATTATGAGAACCGATAAATTGGCAAATAAACAATAAAACAAGTACAAAATATACTTGTTTTGCTAGCTTTTCCCGTGACTTAGCTCTCGAGCTACCCCTAATAAATCATACTTCCTACTTATTTAATTTATTTTAATCTTACTAATAATATTATAACGCAAATGTTGATAGTATGTATGTCTGAACTTAAGTGACTTTGTTATATACTTAACACGTATAAATTGCTGAGTAGATCGCGATGAAATTTGGTACGCAGATAGCTGAATAAGTAGAATAACATATAGGCTACTTTGTTATTCAATATTTCCCGCTGAAATATGACTTACGTGGGTGAAACCGCGAGGCGGAGTTAGTCCTATTTAAATAAATGTTAACATTTTCTACTTGTGAGGGTAGTTATAAATATTTGTGTATGAAAAGGTAGGTTTTACTTTTATGAATAACGTTTGTGATGCACGGTAGGTATCCATATCTTTTCATTGCTGCATCTTTTCATTATTTTCACTACCTGTTTTTTTTAAGGACTTGTGTGAATGAAGGAAAAGATAGGAAAAAATTTGAAGGTGTTGACTTTTAAAAAATAATTATTTAAACAAAATTTTGTTTATCTACATAAAGTACCTTCTACTTTCTAAAAGAAGTTCATTATCATTATAGAAAAAAGACTTTAAAAAAAATCGTAGTTATGTTATCGTATACTTGATCTTTTTACAGACGGTTCATTCCGGCTGTACTTTTTATGTGGTCTAGAGAATCACTTAATTATTTTTATCAAAATCAGCATAGCCAAACAAAATACAAGAACTGGTTCATTATTTTACTCGGCAGAAAATAGTTAATCGTATTTATTGGCTGGCCAAAAACAATTTCATAAGTTCATAAATACTGTTAATAATAAACTGGTACATAGGTTTTTTAGATTTATGTCAGTTCCTAGACCGTTGTTATTCTAGACTGCGAGTCGTTATATGTAGAAAAATTGTTGTCAAATATTGATAGCAGATTGCCTAACTTATCCCGTAGGTTGTACTTTTTTGGGGTTCATCGGTCACATTTATGAGTAGACAAACTACTCAGGTTGTCTACTCATAAATGTGACCGATTTCACTCTTAGACGATCTACACATCTTAAACAAACACATCCTGCAAATTCTATATCTCTAGAATCAGTGGTTAAGACTGTATGTTAATATATAGTTCAGTCAGTCAAATAGTCGGGGGTTTCTTCAATAGTCGGGGTAAACATACCTAGAAATAAATTTAGATTTCTTGCAAATCAACAAATTCTTACATAAAGATTTCCATCATAATATATTACAATAAGTAATTTTGCTTAGGTATTAAAATATTGCTAAGTTAGTTTAGCTTAGTTCCACATAATCCAGCCAGTTTGACATAAAGTTACATAGTCAAATTCTTTACTTCATTATAAACTTGTACACAATACGTGTACATTGTAGGCATCATCAGACATCATCATCATCATCATCATCTCATTACTTGTAGGTACATAGGTACATAGCAACAGCCGACTGAGGCGCGCGCACCTAGCGCGCGTCGCTAGGTAACGATTAGAATAACAATAATGTCAGTTGAAGAAGAAATTAAAAACTGTGAGATGAATTCGTGATTTTACATTTTCATATGGTATAGCTTCTGAACACCTGGTAATAGTATCTTACCCCCCTTTACCAAACTGGTGACCCCTTTAACACTCAATTATACCTATGGCGCATCACGAGTTCAAAGATGCAGTAGATCGTACCGGAGTAACAGAGTCGGCGGATATTTGCAAGATAAGTATCAAAATACCACCGTTTTGGCCAGATGAGCCCGAGATTTGGTTTGCCCAAATAGAAGGTCAATTCCTACAGGCGGGTATCGCAAGCGATTCTACGAAATATAGTTACATAGTCGCAAATTTGGAACGTCAATTCGCGAAAGAAGTCAAAGACATTATCATTAGCCCACCTGTTAGCAATAAATATGAGAAAATAAAAGCTGAGCTAATAAAGCGCCTTAGCGTTTCAAACGAGAACAAAATGAAGCAGGTGCTATATGAGGAAAACCTGGGCGATCGAAAACCGTCGCAATTTCTACGACATTTGAAAGACAACGCCGGGAAGGAGCTATCTGACGATTTTCTCAGGACCGTCTGGATCAGCCGCTTACCACAAGGTATCCAGATGGTGCTCGCCGGACAGCCTCCCACGACATCTCTCGAAGTTTTGGCAGATTTAGCAGATAGGGTCAACGATCTCACGACGACAACACCCCGTGTGGCTGAGGCAACATATTCCAGTCCAGGTTCTTCCGTCGTCAATGACCTCGTCAAGGAAGTCGCCGAGCTTCGTAAGCAGATGCAGCGCTTGCAAACACCAACGACGAGTAACACAAGAGCACGTTCCCGTGGTGTAGGCATCATCAGACATCATCATCATCATCATCATCTCATTACTTGTAGGTACATAGGTACATAGCAACAGTTCATCACATACGCACTACACCAGGCCCACCAGTATCTTCTTCACCCCGTCGCTTAGCCCCTGACAAACTAAATATAGCTAAACAAGAATTCCAGTCTATGCTAGCCAATGGTACAGCTAGACCGTCTGACAGTCCTTGGTCATCGCCTTTACATCTGGCACCGAAGAAAAACAACGGCTGGCGGCCTTGCGGTGACTACCGCAAACTCAACGCTCGGACGGTGCCCGACAGGTATCCAATTAAACATGTGCATGACTTCAGTCATAATCTTGTTGGCTGCAAAATTTTCAGCGTTTCAGACATGGAAAAGGCGTATAATCAAATTCCTGTCAGTCCTGATGATATTTCGAAAACTGCAATCACAACACCGTTTGGATTGTTCGAATTTCCATTTATGACATTTGGTCTTCGAAACGCGGGTCAAACTTTCCAGCGTTTCGTCGATGAAATGACCAGGGGGCTTGATTTTGTATACACCTATTTAGATGATTTTTTAATCTTCTCGCGCAGCAGTTCAGAACACGAAAAACATCTGCGCGAGGTCTTCAGACGACTAAAAGCATATGGTATGATGGTTAACACATCAAAGTGTATTTTTGGTGTTAGCGAGGTCAAATTTTTAGGTTATCTAATTTCTGAGAGTGGTTGCAAGCCCTTGGATTCAAAGGTGCTGGCTATAAAGGATTATCCTGTACCTACGACCGTGCAACAACTGAGAGGTTTCCTCGGCATGTTAAATTTCTACAGGAGATTTCTTCCGCGAGCTGCTGAAATTCAAGCTCCGTTGCATGCTTTGTTAACAGGGTCGGTAAAGGGATCGCATCCAGTCAATTTACAGGGAGACATCTTGGTCGCGTTTCAAGCATGCAAGGATAGCCTAGCTAACGCTGCTCTTCTAGCTCATCCTGATTGTTCTGCAAAACTCGCTGTTGTCACAGACGCTTCTGATAAAGCTATCGGTGCGGTCTTGCAGCAATTCAAGGACGGCGATTGGCAGCCATTAGGATTCTTCTCTCGTAAATTGAGCTCCTCGCAAACAAAATACTCGCCTTATGATAGAGAACTGCTTGCTATCTATGAGGCAATCAAATACTTTAGGCATATGCTCGAGGCGAGGCATTTCATCGTCTATACTGACCATAAACCGATCAGCTTTGCATTCCATGAACGGAAAAACAGCTGTTCGCCTAGACAGTATAGACATCTTGATTTTATTTCTCAGTTCACAACAGACATCAGGCATATATCCGGCAAGGATAATGTTGTCGCAGACGCCTTGTCTCGTATAGAAGAACTGGGATCGCCGCTTAGTTTCGAGACATTAGCAGAAAGTCAAGCTTCTGATCACGAGCTTGAAAAACTTCTTAGCAACGGATCTTCTTTGCAATTGAAGAAGTTCAATGTCCCTGGTAGTTGTAAATTCTTGTACTGCGACGTTAGTACATCAACTTCCAGGCCTTATGTTCCGACACTTTGTCGTAAGCAGGTGTTTGATAGCCTGCACTCATTAAGTCATCCTGGCGCCAACGCTTCGGCCAAGTTGGTAGCCGAGCGTTACGTTTGGCCAGGAATTCGAAAGGACTGCCGAGAGTGGGCACGCTCTTGTCTTCAGTGCCAGAGAGCCAAAGTTACTCGCCACGTGAGTTCTCCGCTCAGCACTTACAAGCTACCGCAAGCTCGCTTCAAGCAGATCCATATCGACTTAATAGGACCGTTACCTCACTCTGAGGGTTATCGGTATTGCTTAACTGCCGTAGATCGATTTACTCGATGGCCAGAAGCAGTACCGATACAAGACATAACGGCAGAAACCGTAGCGAAGGCCCTCCTGTCGACATGGATAGCACGATTTGGTTGTCCTACAGATATTATAACCGACCGTGGCCGTCAATTTGAATCGGAACTATTCCAAAGCTTGTCGAAGATAGCTGGTTTTGATCACAAGCGAACCACGGCATATCATCCAGCCTGTAATGGGTTAGTGGAACGTTTCCACCGTCAACTTAAAGCCGCGATAGTGTGCCATGCTAACGACAGGTGGACAGAGTCATTGCCATGGGTTTTGCTAGGAGTGAGAACTGCTTTTAAGGAAGATTTACAGTCCTCTTCTGCAGAACTGATGTATGGAGAGCCGTTGAGACTGCCTGGTGAATTCTTTGAGCCAACAGTCACCGGTACAACCGACACCGCTGATTTTTCTGCTCGGTTACGAAATTTCGCCGCTCGGATTCGACCAACTCCAACGTCACGGCATTGTAGCCCGAAAGTTTTTGTTTATAAAGAACTAGAAACCTGCGACTTCGTATTCCTTCGTGTAGACGCGTCGCGGGGTTCCCTTACTCCTGCTTATTCAGGATCTCATAAAGTTCTTTCTAGAGGGGATAAAGTGTTTAAAATTCTCCTAAACGGTAAAGAAGTGAACGTTTCGATTGATCGTCTTAAACCGGCCTTCACACTTCAAGTCGAACATGGAGACCATGAAGACACTCCCGAACCGCAAAACCGCGTAACGCGTTCCGGTCGTCAGGTCAGATTTCCTGATCGATACCGCCATTGACGGTTTCTGGAGGGGGGTGGTGTAGGCATCATCAGACATCATCATCATCATCATCATCTCATTACTTGTAGGTACATAGGTACATAGCAACAGCCGACTGAGGCGCGCGCACCTAGCGCGCGTCGCTAGGTAACGATTAGAATAACAATAATGTCAGTTGAAGAAGAAATTAAAAACTGTGAGATGAATTCGTGATTTTACATTTTCATATGGTATAGCTTCTGAACACCTGGTAATAGTATCTTACCCCCCTTTACCAAAACATGATTTCCTTGAAATGTCTTATAGCTATGATTTTATTTTAGTTTGGTTTCGGAACGCGCCTTCCGATGTGAAGTACCCAACAGGAAACTAATTTTTTCAGTTAAAATATAATCGTCATAATACAGATATATATTTAAACAGGAGCAATCAATAATCATGTCCATGGATTTTTTTCATTAAAATCTGGGTACCGACGTACGCCGTATTATTATACAATTTATATTGAATACATTATTTTTTAATTTTGTAATGGACATGCCACATACGTCGTTAGGTAGTAAAGACGTATGTGCCCTTAAAAATAAAATGACCACCGTAAACTATGGCAGCTAAACTAATTTAGTTTAGTTGGTGCATGGTTGCCGGTCTATCACTTTTGCTAAGAAACTAATGGTCTAGGGTCTATAGTTTCCGAGATATTGACGTTTCAAGTTTGACAGCTGTCATCCAAAATGAAGATCTCGGAGAGCTCTATCACTTTTGCTAAGAAACTAGTGGTCTAGTTTCAATACTTACAGAGATAAAGGGTATTTAAGTTTGACAGCTGTCATCCAAAATGAAGATCTCGAAGAGCTCTATCACTTTTGCTAAGGTAGTAGTGGTCTAGGGTCTATAGTTTCCGAGATATTCACGTTTTAAGTTTGACAGCTGTCATCCAAAATGAAGATCTCGGAGAGCTCTATCACTATTGCTAAGAAACTAGTGGTCTAGTGTCAATACTTACAGAGATAAAGGGTATTTAAGTTTGACAGCTGTCATCCAAAATGAAGATCTCGGAGAGCTCTATCACTTTTGCTAAGAAACTAATGGTCTTGGGTCTATAGTTTCCGAGATATTGACGTTTTAAGTTTGACAGCTGTCATCCAAAATGAAGATCTCGGAGAGCTCTATCACTTTTGCTAAGAAACTAGTGGTCTAGTTTCAATACTTACAGAGATAAAGGGTATTTAAGTTTGACAGCTGTCATCCAAAATGAAGATCTCGAAGAGCTCTATCACTTTTGCTAAGGTAGTAGTGGTCTAGGGTCTATAGTTTCCGAGATATTGACGTTTTAAGTTTGACAGCTGTCATCCAAAATGAAGATCTCGAAGAGCTCTATCACTTTTGCTAAGAAGCTAGTGGTCTAGGGTCTATAGTTTCCGAGATATTGACGTTTTAAGTATGACAGCTGTCATCCAAAACGAAGATCTCGAAGAGCTCTACCACTTCTGCTAAAAAAGTAGTGGTCTAGTATCAATAGTATTTGAGATATTTACACATTAAGTCTGACAGCAGCTGTCATCCAAAGTGAAGATCTCCAAGAGCTCTATTACTTATGCTAAGAAAGTAGTGCTTTAGTATCAATAGTTTCCGAGATATTATTTAGCGTGTAAACCAAAACTTGCGATCTGTTTTTCTGACTGTACTTCAAGAAATTTGCGGCATTCGATTGCTACGGAATGCGGCTTCGATATGTTCTGCTTGGAAGGAAGTCACTGTAAAAACGATGACGACGTTAAAAGAACGCGACGTTAAAGCTTCATCGATGAAACAATGCTCACCGTAGTAAAACTTCGACGTTCTAAGAATCACCGTAAAAGGAACCATTCGATTTTACAGTGGTTAAGTTACATTACAGATCTTTCCTCCAAAAACTGAGTTATGTATAACCTAAATGGGTTGCGAGTTTGCGAGGCGACCCGTCGACCTCTATCTATAAAAATAGAGGTCAAATAAGGGTAAAACGATAAATCTTTTTACAAAAGGGTTCCGTAACGTCATTCAGTGTCATATAAATTGTATGTAAGTTTAATTATGTCCATCTACCTGACCTTATGTTTGTCGTTCTAATTCAGGTTTCAAGATGTCGCGGATTTTTATCATAACAATTTTTAATACGTATCTTTTAATCATAATAAGTATTAAAGTATACCTATGTGAAACTTTTGAAAATCATTCGCTATGTTGTTTTTTTTTAATTAATTGTGTATAAATCTAGGATTAAAAGTGCAAAGAATACAGAAGAAAATCAAGAAAATTAAAAAAAAAAATTAAGAAAAAAATAAAGAGGAAGGCCAGTGCAACCACTAAAGATCTTCTTTAGTGGTTGCACTGGCCTTCCTCTTCTCCTTTTCATAAAGGTAGTATGGTGTATACCTCTGGCCGCCCACCATCACAGGTCAGAGGGGACCCCCACACACCGGGCCGCTCTCCCCTGAGAGCGGCCTGAAGGTCTTAGGGCGATTTCCTGACGTTAAAAAAAAAAAAAAAAAAAAAAAAAAAAGGTAGTATGGTGGCTCACCTAGTGTTAAAGTTTGCAGGTCTTCCTAAAACCTGCAACTTAACCTAACGACTGTTATTATAATTAACGGAAGGTACCGGTCTACATAATATGGAAAACCCTCTCCAACAAGAACATCGGTATAAAAAGTAACCTATGTGCTTATCCGGGTACCATCATTGAACTACTGAACTGATTGAGTTTCATGGCAATCAATTGAGTAGTTTTTGCGTGATTGAAACACAAACTTCTTAATGGTGGGATGGTGGGTATAGTGGCATGATAATATTATGATGTTCAAATGCAATTTTGACAGCAACTTTGTGTCAAGGTGCGCACCTATCTTCTATAGCTATATTTAAATGTATGTATGTGCCTACACGTTGGTCATAATAGTCTTGGATCGCAGCCAGTTCTCTGATGATATTAAGACCAATGTCGTCTGACAAATAAATAATGGAACACTTCCTATTAATTTGACAGTTTTTAACGTTGTCGAGTTTTCTAGAAAATTTATAAATTGTAATATTAATCCTGCTAAAATTAAAATGATGAAAGTCTATCTGTTAGTAGATTAGTAGTAATAAGTGTGATCTTCATAGACAGGGCCGTGTCCCACCACGAAAATGGTGACATGGATTCTTAATGAAAAGAGTCCATGGACATTTATTGTTCGATCGAAACTTACGTTAATGAAAATGCGGGGCGCAGTTAGTGTAATACAAAAATAACTCGTACAAGTCACAGAGATTGTAACCTGTACCTACCTCTAACTTTAAAAATACTCTAACATCTCGAGTCCTCAACACATTAATCCCCTTAACTCGAAGATTACACGTCTCCCGCGCGCCCCCTCGAGGTATAATTTACGTTAGATACCCTGTCACGTAGGGGCGCCACGTAAATAACAAAATTAACTCTGAGACCCGGGTTAAGGTACAGAAAACAAAGATATTTAACGTTAGGCCTATTCCGTGTTCCTTCAGTCATCAATTAATATCTCTTGTAGAAACTTGGTTGGTTGGGTCTCAGTTGTAGAAACCTGGTTGTGTCATTCCCCAACCAGATGGTCTGATCAAATTAACGGCTGATCAGCCGTCGAGTTTCAAAGTATTGTTCTAGATGCAATGAACCGAAGTTGATGGAGTCGGCATCATCACAAGCAAATCCAGTCCACCAGATGATGACCACGATCCTTAGCTATGAGGGGCCGGCTACAGAAAGAGAGTGAGAGAAATAAACTTGGGATATTAAAAAAAAAATCAAATAAAAAATAATATTCGAGAATTATTATTCACTGGTCTACAATATTTTAATTAAAAAGTTTAGGGTAATTAAGTTTGTCCACACTTTTTAAAAGCTTTAATTATTGCGGCTAACATCCTGCAGTGGTATTCTCTAATGTATCAACCTAGAGCTCGACGGTGTATCAGCGACGAATCTGAACAATACGACGGTCTGATTGGACGCTTACTCTGAATCGACGCTGAAACAGCGTTGAGCTTTAGGCTGTTACATTAATGAATACCACTTTTGGGAACCACATCTATTCTATTACAATTGTATACCTTTATTCGCAATAAATGATTTGATTTGATATTTTTTTATTTGATTACCACCTGATGTCAACTCGACTTACGCCTCAGCTCTGTTTATCTCAAAGACGGTTCAATATACTTTTGTATTTTTTTATTGTTAATCTTACAGAGTTAGTAAGATTCCGTTGCAGACTACTTGAAGTGTAGTATTAGAGTTTTCAGGTAAGGCCTCTTGATTAACGACTGCTATCGGAGATAACAACCAGGACAATGAGCTCAAGAAATTGATTTTTAACACGTTTTTATACGCTCACTATTCTTGTTTGTTTGTTTGTCGGTTTGGGCTAAGTCTTGCAACTTGAATTTGAGGCACTTCCCGACTAGCTAGTGGGCTGAAACTTTTTAACCACATAAGTTATCGGTCACCCATCCAAGTAATGACCGCGCCAGGAGTTGCATAACTCGCTCGACGATTCAAGATCGGCAGATGCAGCTTGGGTAATGAGCTCCTCATTTTTTAATCAATGTGATATAGTTAATCTTTTTAAGGCAAACCGACATTCGAATTGGGGGGTGATCTATTTAAATGTACTTTAAACATCTTTGTCGTCGGATAAAATAGAACCCTCGTAGGTCGATACTTAGCTTGTGGTAGATATTAATCGTAAGTAGGTAATTTCAACTGATTACTTTTTACGTGTAAATACCTTACTTAACTGAATTCTGAAAGGATTGAGGGTTGTAATTCTGTGTAAATCTTTTTATGTTATTTTACAGTTAGGTAATAGGATTAAGTACCTAAATAAATAAGATTTCGTTCGGCTACAGCTGTATGTGTGTAATCCTCTAGCTTGTTCAAACTTATATAGGTTCTCAAACTTTCTAAAGGTTTTTAGTATTTCAACGAAATGGCCCGCGGCTGCAAATCAGAATATTGCTGGCTCGATTCCCGCCTACAACAAATTGTTTTAATCATCAATTTTGGGACTGAATCCTGATTACATTATAAACGTACAAGTTCGTTTGTAAATATGTTTGTATAAAGTATTGTACCGATTGTGCTTCAATAAATTATATATTAAAAATAACTTGATGTTTTTAATTATTTAAATTAATATTTAATTGGTCTACGTCTTTCAATTTGGTGCGTGTATTAAAAAAAAGAATTTGTTTATAGAATTTCTTTATTAAGTATCCATAGTACAAGTCCAGTTACTTAGTTTTAAGATTAATAATAATATTTCAAAGATTAATATAGTGTTAACTTACGTAAATGTTATTTCTTTACAAATTATGTTCTTAATAAAAAGAAACTATTATGTAACCGATTTGTTTAAACACGATTGACTCCCACTATCTCACATAATGGTTTGTGATAAAGTCTAAGATGAAGCACGCTCATCTAAAAGAAAGAAGAAAGTGGGTGCACTGATTCTATACCGTGTTTAATTGCTTCTCGATTAGTATTTTTATAGGCGAGATAATTTTCTAAGTTACCACAACGCTATTAGCTCAATAAAAAAGCAATTACGTTTAGCTCAATTCGTTTTATAGCTTTTTTATTAAAGTACCGATCAAAAAAGGCTACCGCTGTGAAATATGAGTACAGGGAATTCATAGGTAATTTCCTGGAATTTCACTACCTAGAGCTAAAAATATTATTTAGACATGTCATATAGGAAATAGTATCATCACTAATGAGTTGAGTTTAGTGCAAAAAGTTTAATTAAATAAGTAGGTAGTAAAGAGTTTGGTAATATTGTTTAAATAGGTGGAGAACGAAGGATTTAATTAAATAAATAAAAACCCAGCGGGAATCGAACCCGAAAAGTTATATTTTGAGAATATAATATTATAGAAAGAGGCTGACTGACTGACTAATACGGGTGAAACCGCGACACAGCCAGTCATTAAAACTCAGCTCATAACTGTCCACTGCTGAACACAAGCCGACCCCACAAACAGCGATCGCGAGCCACCTCCATCCAAGAATTCCTCGCTACCACAACAATGTCGTCGGTTCCCCGAGTAGGTGATGTCCAATTCATACACAGCCTAACAGAGCTAGTGTGAATAAAATTAGTTTTCACTTGATTTTCGAAAGTCACGGAGCAAAATGTATAGTCATTAAGCCAGTACCTTAATGTCCGGAGTTAGTTCCATAGGTGCCTTATAATTATCACCATTAAAGTCACACAGAACATCTTACTACGTTAGGATCGACACAGACTAAAAACTTACAATCAGGTGATGTACCACAGTTTACTACTGTTGGGGCGCCTCGAAAGAAAAGAATCCTCATAGATGATACGGATTCTTTTCCTTAACCCTGCAGTAGTCATGCCCATAATGGTAACAGGAGTGGTGCGCGATACATACGTCAGTAGTCTGTTTTCAAACTAATTGTAACTTATGTTTAAAAAATAACTCTTTTTTGTAAAATCAGTACAGTTTTCTTAACATCTGACATCTGTATTGCAAACAAATTGAAAACCGACAGGACAAAATAACCATACCTACCTACATGCAGTGCCACCGACTTATCTCTTAGGTAAACTGATACAACATAACGCATCATTTTGTAAACACATACGATAATGCGCGAGGCGCACCAGTGTTCTTTATAATAATAAACTACCCACAGACGTATGTGACATGTCCATTACAAGATTAAAAAAATATATGAAACATAAATTGTGTAAAAAGGCGTACTATGATACGTCGTCCTTACGTCGTCATGTCTAAATGAAAAGAATCCATAGTCATGATTATTGATTGCTCCTGTTCGTTTATAGATAACTGTATTATGACGATTGTAATTTACTACATGATCATAAAAAACTCCTATGGATTTCTTCTGGCTGCTTCTCATCAGAGGGCGCGTTCCGAAGCCACACTAAAATTTAAGACGTTCTAAGCGATAAATTACACTATAATGTAATTTGAATTTAATATATACCTATAAATAACTTTGATTAAAATGTAAACAAACATTTATAGCCTGCATAAATATAATACTTATCCTCAGCGGGAATCGAGTCTGAAACTTCATCCTCACAACAGAGTATTCCCCGACCAAGCGCCGCCGTTCCCAGTTGCATCCCTTTTGAGAGCCCAGGGCCAACTAAACCCAAAATTATTTGGGATTGGCACACACAGTACGTAGGCAAGTCATCACATCACTAACCACACCTTACTATAAATAGGCATCATAGTAGAGTATCGTCTACTAAACAGGCGTGAAATCGGTAGCCTAAAGAGGCTTTCTAAGTCGAGAGACATTATTTAATTTTATCATACATCTTTAGCAGCACTTCCAAGTTGAAACAGCAGAATTTCAGGTTAAACTATAACAGCGGTATCTCAAGTAGGTACTCGAGTAAGACTTTCTTACAATTTACGAGTTAAGTTTTGAAGGCTTCGAGGTAAGTTGTTATCGGATTTTGCGATTAAACCCCACGTAGAGAGTTGTTTTAATTGTAGACTAGCTTTCGCCATTGACTTTTGTGTTTCAGAAAGAACAAATATGCTTTACGAAAGTTTTCCTTTAACGAACGAATTTACTGCTGGTTTTTATTTTATTTATCCTACTAATAAATGCAAAAGTTTCAATGTTTGTTTGTTCGGATGACTATGTTTAAATCATGCAATAACTACTAAACCGATCGCGATGGAACTTATTAGGCAGATTTTTGGAAACCTAGATCAACACATAGACTACTACCTACGTGACTGAAACCGCGAAACCAGTTTAAACTAAAACATATTTAATCCTGACTAATCCTAATCTCCCAAAAAATTAAAATATTAAGGTAAACAGAAGTAAAATCTTATCATAACTGTTGCATCATTTAGATTCCCGCCGGTTGCAAATATTTATGTTTAAAAATAAAAAATATAAAAAATGGTATATGGTCTGGGTGTCTTTCTCTGTAGCACATGTGTATTTACAAAAAAAAGTATAATATGTAGTCGTCTGTCGATTGCGATGTGTGTAATGTCGTGCAATTATTTAATTATTTAATATCCATCGTTACAAGACTTTGTATGACTTCGCATCTTACATACAACGAACCCATGATGCCTCAAGTTTGGAAAAAATTACTATAATATAGATATTATGTTTGAGATGTTTTTTGTCAGTTTGTTGCTTGTTTGTCTGTTTCTATCTGATCCCAGACGAAGCTTTTCTGATCACCAAACGGTTCAGTGGACCATCTCTTGATAAACCGAAAGGTGGCTAAGCAGGGACGCTATATCTTAAGCATGATAGGTCAGTTCGGATTGTCCGTTTGTTGGTTGGTTGTTGTTTTTTTCGTTTCTCTATTGTTTGTAGTTTTCAACCGAATTAGATTAAACTTGGTATGGCAACTTTAACTTATAGTGCGTTTGCTACGCACATCTATGAATAAGAGCCTTATTGTAAGGCTACGGCCGCATAGGCAGGTTACTTGCTTAGCGCCTAGCACTTGTTGGTTTGCATTCTGACAAGATACACAGCTAGGTGCCACGCGCTCAGTGCGCCCGGAGCGGACTTTCTAGACCGTTGGCTTTAGTTAGGTGACTCGCTAGCCTCCAGGCGCTAAGCAAGCGGCTATATAACATTCAATTTCACACTCGAAAACACAGTAACACTAATTTAGTAGGTAACTATTACTTTGGTCGCGAATGAGGAAAAGACATTAACTTGAGCCCTATACCTACCTACCTAGGGAACAGGTCGCAACGATGTCAGCCTACTGGGCACTTAGCCAAGAGGCACCTAGTAACTAGGACAGGGGTTTCCTATGCAGGCAGTCCAACGATTGTTGTGAAACAATAACATTTTAAACTGTTGATAAATTTTCTATTATAAGTAAGATAAGTAATTTAGTACTTGTTCTATCTATATATTTAATAAAGGAAGAGAGGACAAAAAGTCTGTACTTGGAAATAAATATAAAAAAGTTGTCAAGAGAACTTAGGAAAAGTAATAGAACAAATTTTTTTTTTCTTTTAATTCATATCTGTATGTATATTTGTTCCCTATAAAATTAAAAACTACTAATCTGATTGAAAACTGGTTTCAATATTGAATACCTAGTTCTATTTTCAAGGAACTTCGTAGTGTACTTTACATCGAAATACAATCAGTAGAACCCGAGTAATGAAAGAAAAAGTAATTTGTTGGAGATAAAATATACATTTTGATAGTAGGTGGGAAAACAATAAATAGAAATTTAAGAACTAATCTCATAATTTCAGAAAACACTAGCCTTAGGTATTTAAATCGAAGAGTAAGGTGAGTGAGAACATACTATGTCTTTTTTTCCGTGACAGTTTCAAAGTTGACTGATATGTTTATTAAAAAGGTTTCAATAATAAGTAAATAAATTAATCATACCAAGTCAATCCAATAAGGGATGATTTATATTAGACCGACCGATGAGTCCGAGCTTAGTTTTCTGTTGATCGGCGGTCACTGGGTTGCAACAGACCTATCAACTGCTCGCCGAGCAATGACAACCACACACGGCCGGGTGATGGTCTAATATAAATCATTCCTAAACCTCCTGATCGTACCCGACGCACAGGAGCCCAGCAATCAGCGTTGCTTTTATATATAGCAATAGCTATCCTTTGCACGAAATAAGTTAGTCGATAGCGACGATAGTCAAACTAATAAATAAACTAAATCAATAAATATTTGTTTATTGCCAAACTTTAGTAGTTTCACGGCTTCAGAGAAAACTAATGATTAAAGTACTGTTGTTATTTTGATTTTACATTTGATTTTGATTTCATGTGATCGTATTTATAAGTAGGTGAATCATTTTGGTGAACGATTGAACCTTAGATTACTAAGGTGGGTATTGTACTACGACATTCGAATTTTGATTCAACTTGTTTAAAAATGTGAGGAAGTAATCAAAACTATTAGACTTTGGAAATGGTATAGCTCGTCCATCAGAGACGAGATTGAAATGCATCACTAACACAACCGACTTTTCTCCTTCCAACCTCTAATTTAAGGCAGTCTAGTTCTATGAATTTAACATTTAAAAGATGTCTTTTAATAGGCAATGTGAGAGGGAAATCGCCCGATAAAAATTGCAAGTTTGCTTCGGTTCAATCCCACATGTTTTTGCTTAGTTCGCTTGTGTCAGCTATTAATACTAAGGAAGGTTACGGACGTAAATATTCTTTAGGTATCGAAGTTTGTTACCTAATTAGGTAGCAAATTGTTCATTATCAGGGTTTCGTACCTCGAGAAAAAAGTGATCTTTTCGACAGGTTTCATGTTTCATCTGTCTTTTAACTGCAATAAAGGTAATAATAATTAAAATATGTACTTAATAATTAAGTTGTTATTTTTTTTCAATTTTTGATTATATCTTATTCTTGAGTAGACTGTAAACAGTAGAAAATAATCTATATTGTATAAAATTAAATTATAATATTATGGTTATTATATGTTTTACTTATTTTAATCTATTGAAATAAGTAATAAGTTATGTTTTTATAAACTGAGGGAATTTCTAGAGTATAAAGATAAGACTTAGATTTTATATTATACTTTTTGACAATGTTAAAGACCATATTTTCATACAGTTTACTAAGACTATTTTCCAATATATTTTATTTTTTTTAATCTATTAAGAACAACATAATCATTTTTGTTAATTATTTACATTCTATTTATCTTTAATTTCTTTAATTGTTGTTGTTAATTGACATTAATTGGATACCTTATTTATTTAATTGTATGACGTAGGCGAAATATACAATTGATCATACACGTAACGCATGAAAAAGAAATACAAATAACAAAAAATTAAAACTAGAATCATAAGTCAATGTCCAGATGATAGAGCCAAGTAATTAAATTGGGGGAGGGGTCCATTAGGTCGCACTGGGAGCCGTGATATGCGTGTATAGGGCAGCGCTCTATTAAATGCTCCATGGTCTGAGCTTCCGCGCCACATTCACAAAGCGGGGAGTCTGTCCAACCCCACTTGTGTTGGAAGAAGTTGTTCCGACCGTGACCGGTTCGCAGTCTGTTGAGGCGACACCAGAGTTTGCGTGGTATTGGATACCTAATTTATTTTTAAATAAGTTTTTTACTTACTGAAATTATATTCTTGACTAATGAAACCAATTGTTCCATTTCATTGTTATGACAGAATGTACGAGACTGAACAATTATTTTAATACAATGTATACTACATTCTTGGAACAATAATATTTGTATTTGTATTTAATGTCATACCAGTAACGCAAAAACAGAAGAAAAGTCTATAAAAATATATTCATTAACCAAAAACAGTTTAGGAATATAGTTGCATAAAAGCGCCAGAACGCTCGTTGGTTTTTAAAATCAGGTTGTAACAAAACATCAAGTATTTATTCTTGAAGTTCGTCTCGTTGTGCTGTTGAAGTTTGTGTCCACCCATAAGTAAAGTGAGGTAATACTCTTTTTCTTTTCCTGTAAGGGTGTGTCTCACCTAGTGTTAGACTTTGCAGAGAGCCCCTATGACCCCTTAACTTGACCTAATGTCTGTATAACAGATAACAACCGGGCCCAACTACTTCACGTGCCTTCCGAAGCACGGAGGAGCTTGAGAGAGTGATTTTTTGCCACACAAACTTTCGTTCACCCATTAAAGTAATGACCGAGCCAAGCGTTGCTTAACCAGCGCTACCATTTACTATGAGTAGGTGCATAACCGACTGTGATAATACTGATATGTGTTAACAGATAATATAGTATAGACAGACATACATACTCCGTTATATTGCGTCATGTAGATGCCCATATTTTACGAAACCTAATTTAATATTCTGTTCATCAGATTCGTTTTACGTTCAAAACGACTTACCGAGAAAAAATCTTATCCCTCTTCCAAAGGATAAAAATAATCTTTAAGCTGCCTACAGCCTACTACTGGAGAAACAATTTAAAAGAAATAATGGATAAAAGAAAATTAACCATCAACTCTCGGCTTTACCTAGATTTAGATTAGGGCTGATCAAAACTTTGAAGTTTTAGTCAAAATTCTTTCTATAGAACTTTTTTTATGTGCCACCGGTAGGTGGCCAGGTACCCAGACCTTTACCTACTTAGAAATATTTTGAAGAAAAAGTTAATCTTCAAAAATTATTTCGCCGCGAGGCTCGAATTTGCCCAAAATTAAGGAAAATAGTAACTGTAGTTATAAAGAAATTCTGGTTTCGGCAACATTCGAACCTACGTCTAGTTAGTGTATTGTGTGGATTTTGTGTTTTGATCACGCATATAAATAATACGGAATAACTACGGAACCGATTGCGATGAAACTTGTTATGCAGATAGTTGGAGATCCAAATTGACACATTTGCTTCTTTTTATCCCGATAACCCCGCGGGCCGGGACATACGCGGGTGAAACCGGAAACCTGATTGTTTAAATAATAGAAAGGTAAAACTCATTGTCAATATAAAGTCGCAAAAACGAAAGAAACATCGAATAATAAATAAATAAATACTACACGACATTCAGACAGGGCAATCTAGCCCCAAATTAGGCACTAGGCTTGTAGTACTATAAGTAGTAGACAAAGGACATATCTACTACATTTTTTTTTGTAAATACATATTAATGGTACAAAGAAACCCAGACCAAACGCATTTTTTTAAGCATAGCATATTTGCGCTCGGCTGTCATCGAACTCGCAACCTTCTGCATTGCAATCAGACCTTCACCCGACGCTCCACAGAGGCTTCATAATAATAAAGAACATAGTCTCTACTACACCAATTAAGCCTGAACAGCCGATAATAGCCAATACTTTAATCGCGCTTGTTCTAGTTAAGCCGATCGTAACAAATATACCTTTTTATGTCTCAATTAAGTATTATGTTCCTCACTTAGCCTTTATTGTCGTTTATCTAGTTCAATTTTGTTACTTTATTGTATTTTATTTGTATTATTTTACAAATTTCATTAATCATTAATAATAAATACAATGTCTATTCTTAATTAAAAACAGGTGATTAATTAATTAATCAATTAAAAACTTCATTAAAATTAAAAAGAAAAAACAATACAAAAAAATAAATAAAATAAAAATACATAAAACTAATCAAATAAACCACCACCCCCAGATCCCGGTGCAAAACTGCCCAAAATGCTGGACGCACTATCCCGCTGAACAGCGATGGACAGCCTTTGCACCAATAAGGAACCGGAGCGATGGTCAAACCCTCGGTCCCGGAAACGACGCCCAATCTCTAGTAGAAAATGCAGCATTTGTATTAACTGAAATATACTTAATTATATATTCAGATTACAATTTGTTTGTATACGAAAACATTATAATAAATAGGTATCTCTTTAAATATCATGATATCAAATCCTCGATCCGGGAGATAAGTATGTATTCCGATGATTTTCCGTATCATTTTACGAATTTTCCATAGTTTTTGGCTATATAGACAGATATTTTCGTTACATGACATTTCCTATCAACTCACTCTGGCTACAAGCCGCTTGAGGAATTCCGTTTCAAAAAATAGAGCCGTTAAAACTTTCCAGAGAGCTTTGCTGTAACAAAGCAGCTTCACTTAGCAAAAACTCCATTCTTTTACTCAAACAAAATAAAACTGTAGCGACGAGTAGGTGGAGGATAGATTTAATCAACGGTACAAAAAAAAGTAAAAGAGGGACCCTTTTCTGTAAGGGTTTCAATCAGGACAAAGTGGGGTAAGTACTGAGTCTAGATAGCCAGTCGGTATGAGTTATAGAATCTTAGATAAAATGTAAACATAAATAAAACAGTCATATATCAAAGGAGTTGAAGAGTTGTCACTTTCAAATAAATGTATTAGTTCTTTTTTACATTTTTGATCGAATATTCTGAGATATTCGATCGAAATATGTTAAGTTTTTTCGTACATAATTGAAATTTAGTAGAACTTAGAATAATAATGTAATTAAGTGTAAAGATAAAAACAAGATTGAATTAAAACCGAAAGTCAAACTATACAAATGACGATCGAAACTGAAACAAAAGTCAATTGAATTAGAAACAAAGGCGAAACAATTGTTTTGTTTCAGTCGTCTGTTTCGAGTAAAATTTTGGAAAAAGGAAAGAAATAAGGATACATAAGTTATCTTAGTATGGTTCTATATCCCTTTTAAAGTACAAATCTCTAAAAATTAAGGTGTACAGTAATGGATATAAAGATAGGGGCGTTTTGTTATATATTTCAGAAGAGTTACCATCGTAAAAACCTACTAAAACTTATGCTCACATAGATTATTGCAAATACCTGCAGATAATATCTGCACAGAGGGATATATATCATAATCATACATGATTTTACGAATAAACATAACAAAATGCATATAAGTAACTTAAGTAATCTAATAAGAAGGTATACCGGTGTTACAGCGCGTAATGTACTATTTTCATCGATCATCATACTGATGTGAGCTCCGTTGCGAGCGCCTTATGTCCCCGTACTGACTGAACAAACGCTTGTTGTAACACGTCACATCAAGCGCTGTAACGAGTCTTGGCGGGAACTCGTTGAGGAGATGTGGTGCTAAATTTTCATTTTTGTGAAACCTAGTTCATATGCGTGCAAATTGTTTAATTTCGGGGGCATATTAATCAATTTAGTTTCGTGAAGGTGTACAAGTGGAATGAAAGTGAAAATCGGTGCAAAACATTAACTTAGTGTTGTCTCCAAGGCTCCGTGAAGATTGTTTGTAAATGGCCGCCGTGTTTACAAATGATTCCCTAGACTTGACTTTAACTATGACGACTTGACTGTTTCGATGCAAATAACTTGCATAATATATTAGAATACATGACACTGGCTAATTTCCTAATGGCCATAATCGGTTCACAACCGATAAGAAATAAATAATAAGCGCTGTAACGTCCGCGTCGGTCAGTACCAACTTTTAGACGATTGCAACTGTGTGGCTGCTGTGTAGAAGTACCAAAAATATGCAAATGATGCCAGTAGTTTCATTGATAGCAGGCACACGTCAAAAATGAGGGAGAAACCCGAAAATAGTATTGAAAAATCACTCGTAATTCACACGACACGATAATGGAAAAAAAACTTTGAAAATAAAAACAAAAACTGGGCACAGGTACGTAAAAATCCCGTGTCCCTTAACATGCTTAGGAAAAAATATCAATGAAAATAAAAACAAAAAGATTGGCTTGCACGATAGATATTGAATGTATCAGTACGTCATCGTTCACTAGAATTGCAATTTACAAATAGTTTGCACTTGGGCAGAATGAGTCCAACCATTACTATTGTGTAGCTCGAATGATAAATAACTCTTATACAACGTCAAATCGAGAAACACGTAAGTTGTGTATATAGTTTGCTAGTTAGCGGGTAACTTAACTGTAACTTTTAGGATTTTGATTATATAAATATTGAATTTTGATTTAGTTGTCGCGATGCTGATTTTTTCAAAGTATAACAATCATTATATTAGACATTTATTTTTATTAATTTTAAAAATCATCGTGGCAAAGCAATATGATTAAAACAAACCAAAATTAAATTTTATTAATTTGTTATATTTGCCTATATCAAAATAGATTATTAACTGTAAAAAAAAAGGTTTACAATAAAATTCACGCTAAAAAAGGAAAGAAAAATTACAGACGCATTTTGTTTTAAATTGCTCTAAGTATACGAGTGTGTTATTAATATTATAAATAATCATGCATACCTGTTTCTTGACTTGAAACAAAGGTTATTTATCTGTATAAAAAGCGATGCTTGCAGAGAGTTTTACTTCATAACACTTCGCGTTTAAAGTCATTGAGAGTTAGATAAAGTTGGTCAACAAAAGAAATACCATTAATGGTATAGTAAAGGAATATCTTTCGAGAAACGATAGTAAACTCTATCAAGTTGGGTACTCAGCTTTCCATGAAACACCTACCACACATATTTTCGTGAGCACTTACAAAATATGCTAGCCAATACACGCCCGCTCCAATATGCATGCATACAGCATGTTTGACAAACGCCGGTAGTAGCACTATTTCAGACCTCTCGTTGTTGTACAGCTCAAATAAATCTATGGAGCCTAGAATTTTTATTGGAATTGTTGAAGGCTTTATAGCCTTGAACATCGTCATAAGGTTGCAAGCTTGTCGGTCTTTTATCAGATTCATTTCGGGGAGTGTGCCACGGAACTGCACAATTGTTGGTGTATTTCTATGTATAATATGTATTTACAAAAAAAAAACACGTATAAGTAGTATATCCGTTGTCTAGTCACCGTAACATAAGCTTAGCAGCTTACCATGGAGCCAGCTGGCGATGAGTGTTGGTCACAGAATTTATTTATAATTTAAATACTCTGTCAACCCCAAATAAATAATAAATTAATAAATTCTGCTAAATCTGTGGTAAGCTAGTAAGCTTGTGTTACGGTGACTAGACAACGGATATATATAATGTATACATGTTATTTTTCTTTTGTAAGTACGTACATATTGTACATATTGCTCAAAATAATTTGGGGTTTACTTACTCCGGGTTCCCGAAAGGGATGCAACCGGGAACATCGCTCTGCCCCCAGATTATCTATCTAGTGGACATTCGACAACCGTGAAGAATGACGGCACTATGCAGTACATTGCTGCTTTGAGGTAGTTACCGGTAATAACCACGTTACGTCAAAGCAGCAATTCCTCGTGGCTGTTATTTTCCACTGTTGTCAGACACCCACTGGATAGATGATCTGGGGATTAATGAGAAAATTACCATAGTTTAGACATAATTATTACCATTGTTGTTATAATGAGCTTTATATGTAACATTTCGTACTAGATTAGCTACGTAGTTAAGCTACGAGAAAAGTTTCGATCCGCTACAAGTATAGCGTGTCATTTGCTACGATAGAGTTACTATAAGTACGTCTCTGCTGCGAGATGGGTTGCTACAAGATGATAGCTTTATTAGCTCTGCTACGTACAACGATACCATACAAGAGATAATGTACGTACGAACGCTATTTTTGTAGAAATTGTAGCTTACTCCATGACCAGCTGATTCTGTACGTATTTTAACCGCGCGTAACCAAAGATGTTATTTTACCTTAAACTTTATGTATTAAATTAAAGGATACGAAAAAAGAATAATTCGGTTATCATTTTTAGCAAGTTTCTCATACCCATTTACATTTAAATGTAATATATAAGTACATAAACTACTACAAAGTGACAACTAACTTTTAACTTTCAATTTCAATTACCTTTTGTTTCTAACTTCTCTTGTTTTTGTTTCTATAACTATAATAAAAAATATATAAATATAGAACGACATCACACACCGCGCAATCTAGCTCCAAACTAAGCAGAGGCTTGTACTAAGGGTACTAGAAAACGGAAATACCACATATTATGTCAGACCAGAAAAAAAATCTTCAAGATAATTGATTAACATCAAATGTGTCGTAACTATATTTTGTGCAAATAAATGACATTCATTTATTAATTCATTCAAATTACATTCAAGCATTAATTCAGTAATTTACTTCGACAAATTGATTTTACATAACAAAACTAACAATTTCACATAACATTTAACACATCTGTACATACAGAAATAGAACTCCTGACAAAATATATAATGTACCTTAAATCATGTAGGTACAAACATAGTAGAAAGTGCCGAGCCACCAACTACTAGATAAACTGTGGCATAAATCACAAGTACGTACAGTTAGGAAATACCTATAAGAAAATAACAAAACCATATTTATCTAAAGTACAGTTTGGATATTACATTGTCAGATTGTATTCAACATAAACTTAACTTTAGCTCTGAATATCTTAATAAGGCGCATTGGTAAGTCATAGCGAAGACGCGTTAATTTAGCAAACTCTACAAAGTCCCAAAAATCTACAGATCGCACAATACGCAAACTATCAAAAGCATGGAAAATGCAATTAAAGAAGAAAAGTCGGGACATTTTTAATGTTAAAAGAAGAAGATAGATAGAGTCCTAACTCTACCTACATAGAAATCCAGCAGCAGATTTAATTCGGTAACGGGATGCATACGCGATTCGCATCTTTCCGACAGTTACTTGCTGTTGATACTAAATTTATTTAGCAACAGTACCAAAACCCTATAAGCAAATTCGAAACCGGATATTATGTTTTTCATGGTTATGTATGTAGGTATTCAATATTCGTTCGTCAGCCTCTGTAGCCCGAACGGTTCGATAGATTTTAGCATATGGGGTGTCATTAGATTCGTAATGACAACGCGAGTATTTTTGACAATTTGAAAATTGTTATATCTTACACAAAACTCTGTCTTATATGCTTTTAACAAGATAATCGTAAAAAAATATCTTGAGCTAAAGTGAAGAAGAAGGTAGAGTCGTAACTCTACCTACATAAAAATCCAGCAGCAGATATAATTCGGTAACCGGATTTTTTAATTTTTCACGGATTAATTAACGTACTGACCAGTTCTTTCCTCTGGGCGGGGCCGACCAGGCTTCGACCAGAGCTAAGGAAGAATTCGCTGTTACAGAAAAGTTTCTCAACACCTTGTCCTATGTATTCGAACCGTGGTGAGTCCTAGGACATGTCGGTTTCCACACGATATTTTCCTTCACCGTAAGAGCGAAGTAATTAGCGCACATAATTATTTCTTAAAGAAAAAGACATTTATTGGTGCGCTGTCGGCCAGGATTCGAACCCACGACCGTTGAAATCAAAGTTGGGGTATCCACCACTAAACTAAATAGACTAATGACCACTGAAATGTATATAGTTAATAATTTGCACCAAACATAAGAGCATCACCTGATTTAATATTAGTTTATATATGAGAAATTTGCATGCCATGTGACGGCAAAGTATGTGAAACTTTATGTAATGAAGACCAATTCGTACTATACCTTATGCGAATAAATATCTTTATCTTTAGATGAAGCTTGTTAGTAGTAATAAATAGTTAAATAAACAATAATTCAATGGTTATTGACTTGCGTTGCGCACTGTACCCACTCCATACATATGTAGCAGTTCGTTAGCTGCCGGCTAAGATGGAGCGATCCGCTTCTTCTAATTAACACGTATTGTGCCGCACCAAGAATTAATTGAGAAATACATTAGATTGCTACAATTTCGTTCATTTCGGGCTCTTTGATAGGCTTAACGTATAGATAATAAACTATTACAAATAAATATAACTTCCTACGTATATAAAATACCAGTTGTGCCCCGCGGTTTCAGCCGTGTAAGTCCCGTTCCCGCGGGAGTTTCGGGATAAAAAGTACAAAGTATCACAGTTTCTAATATACTTAATATTTTAAAGATGTCAAACCCTGTTAAATACATTATGGAAATTAAAAACCTACCAAGGTAAGTCATACCTAAATCATCTACCAGAATCAACTTTTAACTGTGTAGGTAATCTGATGGTATAAAACGAGAAAAACCATGATGCGAATAGATCGTCCTGACTTAAAGTACGGGTTCCCGTGTGGCGTAATGGTTAGCGCACTCGACCGGCAACGACAGGGATTCGAACCCCGTCACGAGAAAATTTTGGATGATGTATTTTTCCATTTGTAAAATATTTGTGATAGAATGCGTTGAGCATTAAAATTATAGAATACCATATTAACATATCTATATCCATACTTATAATTAAATCGTAACTTAGCGGTGTCTGTTTTTGAAAGATATTTTGAAATAATTATTTTTAGGGGTATGTACTAACCTAACACCCCATTTCCGTGTTTAACTTTTTGTCTGTTTGGATGTTTGTCAGTGCGTTTGTGTGCGCTAATCTCGAAAACGGCTGAACCGATTTCAATAAAATTTGGTATGCAGATAGCTCAAGACTTCGATTAACATATAGGCTACTTTTTATCCGGATATCCGGAAAAAAATTAAAATTGCGTAATTTCGTTGTGTTTGAATCATCGTCATCAATCGTCATCCATCGTCATTGATCGTCATTGATCGTCATCGATCGTCATCCATCATCATCATCACTTTACTGACATACAAACAAGTAGTAAAATCACTCCGAACTTACTACACGTTTATTAATAAGTCTAAGAAGTTCCTGATTATACCTACGAGTATACTGAACCTCAAAAATATTCCGATAAGTACACAAACATTTCCTACAATCTTTTTAACAAAAAAGGAAAGAATGCTTACTTTAAGTAAGAA
The DNA here is from genome assembly GCA_949358125.1 of Idaea dimidiata. NCBI lineage: Eukaryota > Metazoa > Arthropoda > Insecta > Lepidoptera > Geometridae > Idaea > Idaea dimidiata. The sequence goes on from OX442330.1 coordinate 26,669,483, forward strand.
AAATTACTTTAACAAGTGAACCTCCAGTTCCCACACGTAAAGGGTTACCTTCGTAAAGGATAAAGCATTCGCGCGTCCTCGCGGCGGTGAATAAATAACCTTCTTTTTATGAGATACACACGGGTACATAGAATTACGAGTAACTTTTAATAGAGAAAAAATATATTTTAGGTATGTATGTCAAAAAAAGTTGTGTAGGTATCCCATTGTACAGTTAAGGTTTAGGATCACTTTTATTTTTGATACGATTTGTTTTAAGTTTCTATTTTTTCGTTTCGTTTTAGTCTTAATTACGTACCACATTTTATATTAAGTGTTTACGAGTATCATCCAACAAAATTGAACTGTTTTTTATTGAGGTAAAACATTTAAAAAATCAGTGAATTTTGACGTTATTAGAACCCAATAGCACCAATTGACCAACATAACTAGATTGGTCTCTATAAGAGTGTAGAAAGGTCGCCTGATAGTGATTCGTTTCAAACTAGTCTCTGACGGACGAGCTTTACCAGTACCAAAGACAACTGTTCGCGAGATTACTTACATACCTTTAAAAAAAAAAACAAAACTCGAAAGTCGTTGTTAGAATACGCACTATCTAATCTTTAATCGATAATGCTTGCCATTCTTTCTGGCTGTGCCGCTCTAATATACCCGATTTTATAGCGTCTCTCCGAAGGCCTATCTATTCTGAACTCCGGAAGGCATCTTTATTGCCGGAATGAGTTCGCTCGTATGAGACTTGCCTATTTTGCCTTACAAATAACTTTTTCAGTTATTCAGTTAACAAACGGTGCTTTTCTTTAGAACTTTGTATGTATTCTTTGAGCTGGATTGATAATAAATAATGAGGACGAATCTATACTTAACCTTCTTTTTCTTCATCCGTGCCTTATCCCACTTCAAGTAGGGACGGCTTTTCTTATTAAAAGTTTGTAAACTTAACTTAATAAAATATTGATCATTGCTTTTTGCAAATAGGTTTAAGGCAGGGTTTTAGTTAAGTATATTTATAAAATGTCTGTTTTAGCTTTTTCCACTGTGATAAAATAAGCATCGTGAGCAACACATCACATTAAAAGAGAGAAGTAGAAAGATTATTTGTAAAAAAGCAATTACAGTATTCATATAACAGAATTTCATATTACAGGTTCATATAACAAAAAAATCATAGGAAGAATCTTACTAATATTATAAACGCGAAAATTTGTATATATTTATGTATGTAGGTATGTGCCTTTGTTACTTTTTCACGCAAAAACTACTGAACCGATTGCGTTGAAACAGAATAATAATTGTCTAGGTAAATTAAAATCTCCAGTGTAGTCAAAAAGAAGATTCGTTTTCTGTATACCATTTCCGACGGGTAGTATCTTATCTCATTGAATAAGCAGTTTTAACTCAATCTATACTAGTAGTTCGCCCCGAACTGAGACCTCACGAGAATCCATTTACAGAGATTTTGTTTTTTGTAAGATTTTAACACCAACAGCTTTATTTTTTTACAAAATAAGAATTATTATTATTAAACGAATAATATAACGAAAGACAAGAAAAACGATAACACAACATTCCTTAATTACGAAAATCGACCACAATTTGTAACTTAAACATGAATTATTTACGTTAAACCTTATTGGACGTTAACATTCCCTGCAAAAATGTCAGATCTTGGAGTATATATCGCAAGCAAACGCAACGATACCGCGATCTAAGACTGATGTCGAGCGCCATCTATTGACAAATTTTTAGAACTTGATTTTTTCTCTTTATGCACCCCCTATCTCCCAAACCCCTCTACCGATCCGGCTCATCTTCGAACTCATAAATTCTATTGACCTAAACTACGCGCATACTAAAATTCATGAAGATCGGAGCTACGATACTCAAGTTATCGTCGAACAAACATACAAAGATACAAGCGCCAGGCCCATCTACATTGGACCTCACTCGCTTCGCTCGTTCGGTCAATAACACTAAAATTACTCAAATATTTTACCCTCAAATTAAAAAAAAAACAAGGAAAGAGAGGATGAGTTATGGACTTGTAAGAATATAAAAAACCAGTAAAGCAGTTACTTTGTGTTTTATGAACCGTTTAAGAGCAATGTATTTCGTTCCCTTAATTACCTGTGGTCTAGTTTTATAGCAGTTCTCGAACAGTGGAACGTAGAAAATTAATTATTTTTATTTAGTTCACTTATTCCGAGTAAAATTAGAGTGAATTAGTGGCATATTGGACCACACCCTAAGTGTATTTTTATTATTGAAAGATTAACTTTCCTATGAACATTTCAAATGGTTCAATGTTCAATATAATGAGTTCTTAAAATGAAACAAAAACAAAAACGTCGGGCCAATGTGACACCGGATTTAATGTAAAAACAATCTAAATCTTACTCCTATCTTTGAAAGTTTGTATGTCTATCTGTATGTATTGTGACTTTGATACTCAATGACGCAAACACTACTGAACCGATTACGATGAAATTCGAAATATAGGTAGCTGAAAACCTGAAATAACACATAGGCTACTTTTTATGCCGATAATCACACGGGAACGGGACTTACGCGGGTAAAACCATGGGACGCAGCTATTAGTATTATAAATGCATTAGTTTAGATGTTTGGCTTTCAATCACGCAAAAACTTCTGAACCGATTGTGATGAAACTTGGTATGCAGATAGAGATCTAGATTAAACCATAGGCTATTTTGGTCCCGATATCTATCCCACGGGACTTACGCGGATAAAACCGTAGGAAGCAGCTAATATTTAATAAAATCAATCAATATTTGTCGGAGTAAAAGAGCTCCTATTTCTGTATAACATCAATCCAAAATGTATGAATAAGGGTATTCGCAATTATTGAATTATGGGTATAACTTTAGAATAATCGGAGTTACTATAACTTTAGAACAAAGTGGGGGTCAGGTGCAGAAGCTATTTTTGAGTTTCTTTCAGAGCGCTTGTGTGAGACAACGCGAGACCGGAATGCTGGACTCTATTGGGCGCAGAGGATCAGCATTTCCATTCAACGTGGTAATGCTGCCAGTATTCTGGGCTCGCTTTCTAAATTATATTATTATGACTAAAATGTATATCTCATTATTTATACTATAATCATGTAATTGATCACTTTAGAACACGTCTTTTTTATATTTATATCTTAGAAATCTCACATAATTTGTTAGGTTTGTAAGGTGGCCTGAACGAGACGTTATATTTATCGTCTAATATTTTCTAAGCGTTTCTATGCCTATTTGCCTAGCTCTTACAAGAGAAGTCAATACCTATATACGGTAATATACCCACCGCTATCCATCAAAACAATTTAGTGACAAAACTACAACCTGTTACAAAATCAAAAGGCAACCAAACAGGGTTTTAATTAAACAAATTGGATACAGAATTGAGTCGACACGTTAACATTGGAACGTTCATCGGAATCCCTCTCATCAAATATAGCTCGTTAGCTGCGACTGGAGAGCGGATGTAGCAACTTAAATGTGCCTGCCATTTAATTCTAGGCAAACGTTCATAGGTTGGAGCTTATACCCGAATATAGAAACGCCACTTAACATTTGAGGGTTTCTTAAATAATTGAGCATATTCTAAATTTAAATTACTAATGGAATATAAGAATAAAGTACAGCGGCCCTAGCCAAAATTCTTATCGAATAACGAAAACCCCAATCGACATTTTTCTGTATAAAATTGACATAAGCCCGCGAAAAATCAAGCGTGACCTTATGTCAATTTCATACAAAAAAATCTCTCGATTGGCGTTTTCGTTATTCGATAAGAATTTTGGCTAGGGCCGCAGATCCACTAAGTCCATATCACCACTTATCTGCATATTAGGTTTAAATGTAATCGGTTCTGTAGTTAATGCTTGAAGAAGTAACAAATAAAGATAACGTGTAAGTATGTTTACTTACAAACTTTTACATTTACGCAATTAGTAGAATTAGAGTTAAATTAGTTTATGTTCCTGCTGCTGCTCAAATGGGATACTGAAATTCATTTTTCAAAACAAAACAATCGGACGTTAAGTAGGTCCACACCATTAAAATTCGAAATCTAATTATTTGTCTGAATTCAAATCAAATATTCAATGTTTCTTCTACACGAAATAAGTATAAAACGCCGCTGCAGCGCTAACAACAATGTTACGTCTATCGGAAAAATGAATTCACAATGCTAAGATAAGGTCAATAAATGCAGGATAAATGACGATTAAGGGATGATTTATATTAGACCGTTTCCGAACTTAGTTGTCTGTAGCTCGGCCGCCACTCGGTTGCAACAGACCGATCGACTGCTCGCTGAGCTTAACAACGACGCTCGGCCGGGTGATGGTCTAATATAAATCATTGCCTAAAACGTCAAAAGCTTTATTGAATTTGTGGTAATATTATCAACTTATCTCAATGACTGTCTACAAGTGTCTTCTGTCTCATATATATTAGGGGTTAAAGTATGAAATTGCCGATTTGTACTGAAAATCTTAATTGTTTATTTTTTAAATTTTTAACAAATTTATTTAATCAAAATAGTTGCCATTATTATCTATACATTGCTGCCATCTAATGGGAAGGTTATTAATGCCTTTGCGATAGAACTCCGACGATCTAGACTGCACAAACTGTGTGAAAGCATTTTGTACTGCCTCCTGGGAAGAAAACTTCTTGTCACGTAGATAATTGTCCAAATCACGAAAAAAATGGTAGTCCGTTGGAGCAAGGTCTGGTGAATACGGAGGATGACGAATGGTTTCTAAGTGCAGTCCCTGAAGGGTCAAAATGGTTTCTCGTGCTGTGTGAGGTCTCGCGTTGTCGTGGAGCAATAATGGTGAAGATCGATTCATGAGTCGGGGCTGTTTTACTGCTAGTTTTGTCAACATGGTTCGGAGTTCGGCACAATAGACATCTGCCGTAATTGCTTGACCAGATCGAAGAAAACTATAGTGAATAACACCATGCTGAGACCACCAAACAGTTACCATTACCTTTTTATTGGTAAGTTTTGCTTTAGGACACTGTTGTGGCATTTGACCTGGGGTCAGCCATTGCATTTTTCTTTTCCGGTTATCATAAAGAATCCACTTTTCATCACATGTTACAATTCGATACAATATTCCTTCATTTCTGTACCGGTTCAACAAGGCAACACAAGTTTCAACACGCGTTTCTTTCTGCAGATCAGTCAAATCATGAGGCACCCATTTTTCGTATTTTTTTATTTTATTGATTTGACGCAAGTGAGTCAATAAAGTGGGTAAGGTAACGTTAAACCATGCCGCTAATTCCTGGGTAGTTTGACTAGGATCGGCTTCCACTATCTCTCTTAATTCATCGTTATTCACCTGTGTGGGCGGTCTTCCTCGTGGCTCGTTCTTTAAGTCGAAATTTCCATCACGAAAGCGTTTAAACCAAAATCGCACGGTGCGTTCATTAGTAGACCCCTCTCCAAACGCAGCATTGATATTGCGGGCTGTTTCTGCCGCGTTAGTTCCGCGTCGGAACTCGTATTCAAAAATCACTCGAATTTTCGCAACATCCATCTTTCTTGTCTAAATTGAATAACAAAAACAATTGAAAGTCGATATTCAAATGTTTCACATTTTTTAAAAAAAGAACATCACAGAAACCATTTGAAAAAAGTTTCATTCGAAAACCTCAAACCATGAAGATTCTATGTCAATTCAAAGAACCTATTGCAATAAAACGGCAATTTCATACTTTAACCCCTATTATTTAAAAAATATGAATTGAGACCACTGCTTTTAGTAGGTGGATACCTTCACTGGATCGTCAAATATTATCGTTCCTTTTTACCACCTCAGAGATTGAATTTCACAAAATTCCTCTTTAGTGATCGCCTACGTTCTAAAAGGAACCCTCATGCGAAGTTTGATATTCCTAGCACTTGAAGTTTCTGAGAATTTGTGATGAGTAGAGATACTTTAAGTAATTGGACCTTAGATTATCATAAATGGAGGGTATTCTAAAAACAACGTTCGAATTTTGTTTTGAATGAAGTGAACTCTTCTATCTACTATTAAATATTAGGGGTTAAAGTATGAAATTGCCGATTTGTACTGAAAATCTTAATTATATATTTTTTAAATTTTTAACAAATTTATTTAATCAAAATAGTTGCCATTATTATCTATACATTGCTGCCATCTAATGGGAAGGTTATTAATGCCTTTGCGATAGAACTCCGACTATCTAGACTGCACAAACTGTGTGAAAGCATTTTGTACTGCCTCCTGGGAAGAAAACTTCTTGTCACGTAGATAATTGTCCAAATCACGAAAAAAATGGTAGTCCGTTGGAGCAAGGTCTGGTGAATACGGAGGATGACGAATGGTTTCTAAGTGCAGTTCCTGAAGGGTCAAAATGGTTTCTCGTGCTGTGTGAGGTCTCGCGTTGTCGTGGAGCAATAATGGTGAAGATCGATTCATGAGTCGGGGCTGTTTTACTGCTAGTTTTGTCAACATGGTTCGGAGTTCGGCACAATAGACATCTGCCGTAGTTGCTTGACCAGATCGAAGAAAACTATAGTGAATAACACCATGCTGAGACCACCAAACAGTTACCATTACCTTTTTATTGGTAAGTTTTGCTTTAGGACACTGTTGTGGCATTTGACCTGGGGTCAGCCATTGCATTTTTCTTTTCCGGTTATCATAAAGAATCCACTTTTCATTACATGTTACAATTCGATTCAATATTCCTTCATTTCTGTACCGGTTCAACAAGGCAACACAAGCTTCAACACGCGTTTCTTTCTGCAGATCAGTCAAATCATGAGGCACCCATTTTTCGTATTTTTTTATTTTATTGATTTGACGCAAGTGAGTCAATAAAGTGGGTAAGGTAACGTTAAACCATGCCGCTAATTCCTGGGTAGTTTGACTAGGATCGGCTTCCACTATCTCTCTTAATTCATCGTTATTCACCTGTGTGGGCGGTCTTCCTCGTGGCTCGTTCTTTAAGTCGAAATTTCCATCACGAAAGCGTTTAAACCAAAATCGCACGGTGCGTTCATTAGTAGACCCCTCTCCAAACGCAGCATTGATATTGCGGGCTGTTTCTGCCGCGTTAGTTCCGCGTCGGAACTCGTATTCAAAAATCACTCGAATTTTCGCAGTATCCATCTTTCTTGTCTAAATTGAATAACAAAAACAATTGAAAGTCGATATTCAAATGTTTCACATTTTTAAAAAAAAGAACATCACAGAAACCATTTGAAAAAAGTTTCATTCGAAAACCTCAAACCATGAAGATTCTATGTCAATTCAAAGAACCTATTGCAATAAAACGGCAATTTCATACTTTAACCCCTATTAGTATTATGTAATAAGTACCTAAGTTAAGATATAAATAAGGAGTTTGCGTGTGTTACTCTACTCGATGCAAAAGTATTTTGTCAATTGCTAAAAATATTGTTATAATGATGGAGGTGAAAGTCCTGACTGACTGAAAGAAAGACTGGACTTTCACCTCCATGACATGTGCTACTTTTACCAAGACAGATATAAAAAAATATATAACAAAAAGAAATAAGATAAACAACTTCAATTTAGGTGCTCAGCCGCTCAAAGCAATCTCTCCTAGGCAACCATTGGATGGGCAAGAACTTAAAATATATGTAACCAACTGCACATAAACAATCCTTGGCCTTAGTTGCACAGTCTCTCGTATTGAAGCACAAAGAACACGCCACACTGTAAGTTATTAATCAAAGGGATAAAACAAACAACTAAGTTATTCCTAAGTTTAATTACGAGACATAAAAACCGAGGCATCGTTAAGCTGAAGCTATACTAACTTAGAGTCCTTCAGACTATAAATTTGATATAGTTCGTAGGCCTGATTTAATGTGTTGTAGAATTGTAGATTCTGTAGATATTATAGTTAAGGTGAAATTTGTATGTAAGTTGCTCCTTCAAGCTAAAACCACAGAAACAATAACAACTTTACTGTGCCAAATTTTTCTAAACACATAACTAAACAGAAACTTACAGGTAATTAAAGGTAAAAAAAAATTATGCACAAACTTGTCGTTAAAAGAGATCTCTTCAAGGCAATTGGATGGACATGAATGAATAATAATAGAAATCGTCTCCGAAGTACAAAATCAAATTGGTAATAATAATCGGCTACAGAATATAATGTAATGTAATGTATAATTATAATGAAAAAATATAATGTATAATTGACTTTTTTTTTCAGATAAAACTATATCATTTCATATGCCAAATAGGCCAAATATAGAGTTCAAAATATATATAATTTTTAACACTAACATCTGTACTGTACACCTATATTTATGAAATAAATGATTGATTGATTGATTGAATACAAAATAGTCGGTACAAGATTAAAGATACGGTGCGTTAAGAGTCCGATCGTCTGTTACTTTTAAAAAATTTCAAAAACCGTCTGACAGAAAATTTCATGTCTGTTCGGACTGTTACGTCGAGTTGCTAAAGCTAAGATAAACTAATAAACAGTGGGAAAAGAAACTTGGAATTTTCTTTCTGTAGCTCAAGGGGCTTAAATAAAAATAAAATTGTAACTTCCATGGTTAGTTTTAGTTAGAGTAAGTAATTACCTTACATTTTATCGGATCTCTTAGATTAAGGCCCCATACTCACTTAATGAAATGATAGGGATAGTGCTAGCAAATTTCAGATGTGTAAAGAACTATGCGAGGACTATACTAGGATGCGACTATGCAATATTTTAGTGAGTAAACTCTAATAATTCCTAATAACAAGATAACTATTGCTTATTAACTAGAAATATTTTTGAAGGAAAAATTCAGCTTCAAAAATTCACTTGAGGCGAGTTAATCATTGGCGCAGGTAAATCACTGGAAAGTGATCCTGTAGATGGCGTCTCAATCGAGCCGTAGTCGAAAAATAGTAGACAGGGAAACATTCATATTCTTAAATTCGCTGCTCGAGATGGGAACTTGCGTGGCCGAGCGGTATAGGCACTGAAATATTGATCCAGGGACGCGAGTTCAAATCTCGCCGCAAGTAAAATTTTGAAGATGAATTTTTCCTTCAAAAATATTTCTAGTAAATATGCCTTGAGCAATAAAAACAAATTTACGAAATATTGCTTATTAAGTGAAATTGTTCAGTCAATTTCAAGTGTAAGTTTATTAAGTAATATTATTACGCTTCAATAGAAAAAATAGAGGTTTAAATACGTAACGTTTAGGCATAGCTGTATAATCAAAATATCGGTTATGAAAAAAATCTGGTTTAAAACTTAGCCAATCGTGTAAAGAAACCACCAAAATGAAGAAAAGAATAAAAAATAAAATACCAAAATAGTATTTCCGAATGTTTTGTTACTGATAAATTATATTGAGATCACTGCCGCCAATATCGTTAGTACCATGTCAACTTTACTAGAACTAGAGGAAGGGTACAACGAGTGATGATCGTATTATAATTATAATCCAGAGTGAATAGGTAACTTCTAGATAAGCATGCTTCATCGTCGACCTCATCCTCGCTTCCCATCAGGTGAGATGAGGTCAAATGCTTGCCTATTACGTATAAAAAAAAACATTATTTTTAAAGGTAATTTAGGAATTTCCCGAACAGTTTGACTTTGGAACTGGTGAAGCTCATCCATCAGAGACGAGTTTCAAATGCATCACTATCAGGCGACCTTTTTCCCTCTAGTCTCTAAACCAGTCTATTTCTATGCCTTAAAATAAGAACAAATTGGTTTTTTGCTTTGTGCGACATCCGATCTTGAAAGGTTGTGCGGGTGGGTTACTTTACGTAATTACTTGGATGAGTGACCGATAATTTGTGTTGATAATATCCACTTTTTAGAACTCGTTCGTGCTTTAGAAGGCACGTTAAGCAGTTTGTCCCGGTTGCTATCTCTGATAGTAGTCGTTTGGTCAAGATAGAGGTCTTAGGGCGACTTGAAAACTCTAAAACTAGAAGAGCCACACCACTACACGATAACAAAGAAGAAGAAAGACAAATGAACACAAAAATGACGTCATTTATACGTTTGTTCAGTACTGCCCAAATGTCTGCATGAGTTTGTGGGTTTAACAAACATAATTAAGATCAAGTTGTTTCGGCTTAATTAATGAAGGATTCCAAGGATTAAAGTTACTTCAAAGGATTCCAACTTGGCTTCACTTGTTATTGGAGGTTGTCTGCGCCAGGTTCGTTTACCTATACCTATATATACCTACCTATTTATCTATAGGCTGGTTAATTTTAGCCAACAAGTAGGTACCTGAAGGTAAGATTTTTGATGATTGATTCTCTGATTTTTGTATTACTATATAATATTGCTCCGGTTCCACTATAGCCCTAAATATACAAAAATGTGAATCCTATGATCATTGCAACAAAGAAATCCCAGGAGTCTCTTGTGTCTTCTTCTCATTGGAAATCGCGTTCTGAAGACGCGATAGATAATTGAAAGAAGAAAAATAATTGCTTTCTAAATTTTTGCACCCGACATTCTACCGTTGTAGATTACTGGCTTGCATTTTACTTTAGAAATTATTTATCAACAAACTAAAATGGACACAGTATAATTTAGGTAAATATATACCTAAATCTATACTAATATTATAAATAAGAAAGTACCCATGTCTGTCTGCTACTCTTTCACGCAAAACTGCTAAACCGATTTTAGGTTAGAAACAGTGTGGCCCTGGAGAAGGACATAAACTTAAAATCTTTGATCCCGGCAACCAATAGGGCGAGGCCCCATTAGTGCGTTGCGCTGCGTTGCGTCGCGTCGTCGCAACGGAACAGCGCATTGTATGCCACACCAGCGTTGCGACGACGCACGATGTCGCAGCGCAAGAGGGAATGCGCGCCGTCGCAGCAACACTGGCTGCGTGGCTTTCTCCTCTAGCAGTGGATCACTGTCCGTCGTCGCAGCGGAGCTCCGACAACGCAGCGCATCACCCTCCCTCTCGCTTCCTCTCTCATCCGTCGATCCGGTCAAACGTCGCGCGCGACGACGCTACGGTCTAATGGGTCATGTCGTAAAAAATATATGGAAACCGACGCAGCGACGACGCTGCGACGCAGCGCAACGCACTAATGGGGCCTCGCCCCGCGGGATACGCGGGAAAACCGCGGGGCACAGCAGCTAGTATTAACATAAATTACAATAGAAAACAACGGTTAAACAAACTAGTTTAAATCACCACAAAGACTAAATAATTTGTGGTTGGTCTCGAGAGAGCTCTGACAAATGTCCAGTTGCCCAATAGTAGCGACAAAACTTACCTAGAGTCCGTGCCAGATGAGTGTGCGGGTGGTCAAAATCGGAACTAATCTCTGTCCGCTAACTAAGCATATAAACTATCAAGGAAACTGTTCCTAATGTTATGCAGTGGCGCCCCCATTCGTCTGGCACTCACTCTAGGTAGGCATTTACCTAGATATTTGTTAGTGGCTTGTGCGGTGATCTGATTAATGCTGCCCTCGTTTTAATAGGAACGTCTAAGTGGCTTATTTCAATAGTTAAAATAAGCTTTTGCAGTGTTTTGCGCAGCGTATCTAGTGAAAAATGACATCAACGTTAAATTAACTTTGATCATTACGGTGAATCGTAGATACCTACTTACTCCAAAAGAAAGTTTTTTCAAATATGGCGGCTACATACGTCATCATCCGAGCCATGTTCCCAGTTGCATCATTTTCGGGAGCTCGGAAGGTCTGAAAAAGAGAATACATACAATACACCGCAGCTGTTATTTGTAAAACATTTTCAAAAATGTAACACAAAACTTACTTTCTTTCTTGTGGAAAATGTATACTCGTATTATAATTTAAGACATTTTTTGAACGATAAGACGAACAAAAACAAAATCCCCATGACAGGATTCGAAACCTGGGAGGGGAGCGAGGGGGTGCAGGTTCGAATCCTGTCATGGTTTTTTTTCTTAAATATATTTCCATGCGAAAAATATTTATATCTAAACATTATTTTATTTTACTTTTTATTAATTTAGTCACATAAAAAACTCATACTCACCTCATAAACTTTTACGAGTTTTACCGTGCACCGAGTCGTTTACTTATATAATTGAAACTATATAAGTATATCATCTTACATCTATCAGATGTGCTACTTAAAGCAATTATCATACATTTCTTAGGTCTACTGCCTCGTCTTTTGTAGGATGTATGTCAAATACAAATGAAGATAGGCGTATTTTGCATTTTTGTTATGTCGACGTTGCTTCATACAATAGTCAGTTACGCTGCAAAATGTCTTAAACGCATGACGATCGGCTGACGCAACGTTGCCGCTTCGTGGACACGGATTTCATTGTTTCTACGCAAGATGCAAGCATTCGTCTTGCAATCGTCATTTGACGAAAGTGTGCGTATGAGTTGCGGTTACGTGGACAGTGAGCCTTAAGGGCCTATATAACCCTAATAGCGTGACAGGGATAAAACTAGCGAATTTTAGAAGTGTAAGTGAAGGACGTAAAATACGACAATGCAAAATTCAAGTGCATAAAATCAAAAATTGCTAGTTTCAAGATAACTAAACGTTAATCTTGAAATTCAAAACACTTACTGCATGTATTGAGCTAAGTTCAGTTTTTATACAAAGTTTTATTAGTTTTATCACTTATTTGAACAATTTAGAGGGAAGTTTGGAATTTTATTCTATCTAGATTTTTTTCCGAAATCGTGTTTTCACGACATTCACGTGTTAGTAAAATATCCTCGACTTTAGTAAATATGGTTTTAAAAACTTTAATTTAAATAACTTTTGTAATAATTCATCCTAGAAACATCAGTTCTGGCCTACTACGGCCCCTAACCATTAATTTATAAAGTAATGATTTATTTACTTGGGTCTTCAATCCAGACGCTTGTAACTTAGGTACTTCTTAAAATTAATCTACGTTTCTTAGATTTTCATTTAATATTTACTACGTACGTCTCGCTAGAATACAGAATCATGTTTCAAAATCGTGAATCGAATTCTAATAAACTCGAATATATCTTGTATTTTTGTTTTAACGAAAATTTTACTAAAATAAAAGGCACGTTTTAGCTCTGTTTGGTTTCTAAATAAAACCAAACAGAATATTAATAAATAATTGTCTTAAAAAAACTTACTTAGTATTACTCACGAGATGCTTAGTCGTTCTAAAAGAAAACTAAACAACTCAACCTCAATCTACACTTCTATACTATAATTTCTTACAAACATATTTATAAACGCGAAAGTTTAGTTGTATGTATGAATGTATGTTCGTGACTTTGTTACTCTTTCACGCTAAAACTACTACGGGAAACGGGACGCGGGAACGGGACTTACGCGAGTGAAACCACGGGCGCTGCTAGTGTAACTAATATAATAATAATGTAGATATATTTAATAGGTAGATAGTACTTACCTAAATATACAATTTGTAATGGGTAAGCCCTTTTAATCCGAAAGGGGGTTGTTCTAGACGTCTAGGCGAACACCTTTTGTTCTACGAATTTTGAAAATTCGAACTTTTTTTTGAAAATTATGAGATTTAGTTTCACTGAAAAAACAGCTGCTTTTGAAAATAAAGTTAATTGAAGTTTTGATTGTTAACCATCAAACTAAATAAAAGGACAACATAAGGTCAATGACCTCGAACTCTCAGAAACAGCTGATTTTCAAGTAAACTTTACACCTAAATTTTTCGAAAAGTACTTCGAATTTCCAAAAGTCGTAGAACAAAAGTTGTTCGCCTAGATGTCTAGAACAACCTCCTTTCGGATTAAAAGGGCTTACCCGTGACACCTTGTATAAATAATTGCCAGCGCAATCTAGCCCTAAATTAAACAAGTAGGCTTGTGCTAACTATGAATATATATAATTTAATACTACATAATTATTATATTGTAGGGAGCTATCTGTTCCCGATTTATCTATATAACATTAAGATATGGTACATTATGTTACAAAGCGTTCACACCTCATTCATACGCAAATTAGAAGCTCGATAGTGGCCCTTTGTGAGAATTAGCATACAGCGCGCATCTTGAGACTCGGGCTGTGTCAGACCACCGACTAATCCGTCGGTCGATAGTTAACATTAATTGTGAATATTACTATTTTTGTGAGTATGACCACATGCGTCGAACGACCAATCATAGTGGTCTAAGGTTGAACCCATTTGAACCCCTCTTATTTTCTAAACTACTTTACTTAAGGTATTTATTTTTTGTTATTGTAATTTTAAATCGGGGAAGAACAATGAAGTACTTTACAAGACAACTTTAAAACTTTAAAGAATGTTTCTATCCAGATGGATAGAAGAAACATTATAGAACGTTACGCAATTTTTCGGTTTTTTTCCGAGTTGCTTTTATTATTAGTAACTAGTAATTATTAGTTACCTAGTGAAGGTGTCATCGTGTGGAAACCCAGGGTTTCAAATCACGCACATAGGCCCAATAGTAGGGCTAATTGCGGAAACACTCAGTTAAAACTTTAACTTTAACTTTTAGTTACCTAGTAACAATGTAAATAACAGCTTCGTTGGGTCAATTTAATGGTCTCACGGCGACCTGAAAACACAACTCTGAAACTACTATAAATACTGAAACACCATTAGGTACTCGAAAATAATAAAAATGCCCTCCACTCTACGTTAAGAGACCTTACAGACCACTTCGGGTTCTTTTTAATCTATCTTCACCCGAATAAAACGATCTAAAGTTTTCAGTCTGTGGAGTCTACAAGATTAACGACGGACAAGACATAGATTTATTAACAGTCACTATACTCTGTCGAATTGTGAAATTTCAATTGAACATTCAAATGGCTCGTAATTTTCATGGAATCGTTTTTAACTGTGAAAAAGTAAGTTTCTATTCAATCCTACTACCTACTAATGTTATAAATGTGAACGTTTGTGTGTAAGTAAACAGGTACCTACGTATGTTGCGCGTTCACGCAAAAACTATTACACTGAAAATACGTACCCATTTTTACGGAAGTTTATTGGAGTTTACTCTATCATGTCCTAATTCTGTAGGATTTATCTTTACATCCCTACCTACTTATTTTTATTTATTATAGGGATGCATGCTTATATCAAAAAAATATTCAGGTATCATCTGAACGCTCGCTCGCTCTGAAACTATATGGCCGAACTTTGTTTCACCTGGTATTTATTTTCTTTAACATTTAATTAACCGACTTCAAAAAAGGAGGAGGTTCTCAATTCGTCGCGTATATTTTTTTTTTTTTTTTTTTTTTATGTTTGTTCACCGATTACTCGAAGGTGGCTTGACCGATTAAGATGGTTGTTTTTTTAATGGAAAGGTGGAAGCCCCGAGGTGGTCCCATAAAAATTTGGTGAGGATCTGATGAGGATCTTCGAAGCGAGGACCGGGAATGCTTCTTAAAAACCTGTATTCAATTCACTTGTTCACCGATTACTCGAAGGTGGCTTGACCGATTAACATGGTTCTTTTTGTAATAGAAAGGTGGAAGCCCCGAGGTGGTCCCATAAAAATTTGGTGAGGATCTGATGAGGATCTTCGAAGTGAGGACCGGGAATGCTTCTCAAAAACCTGGATTCAATTCACTTGTTCACCGATTACTCGAAGGTGGCTTGACCGATTAAGATGATTCTTTTTGTAATAGAAAGGTGGAAGCCCCGAGGTGGTCCCATAAAAATTTGGTGAGGATCTGATGAGGATCTTCGAAGCGAGGACCGGGAATGCTTCTTAAAAACCTGTATTCAATTCACTTGTTCACCGATTACTCGAAGGTGGCTTGACCGATTAACATGGTTCTTTTTGTAATAGAAAGGTGAAAGCCCCGAGGTGGTCCCATAAAAATTTGGTCTGGATCTGATGAGTATCTTCGGAATGATGGACAGGATAGCTTCCCAGAATGTAATAAATTACTCGTTTTTGGACTTCTACCAAAAAGAATAGACCCCTAAAGAACTAAGTACAGATTGATGGGCCACCTAAAACCACCTTCTCATCAGCAAACTCCTCAATAATTAAAATTACGGTAACAATAGGTATTGTTAATTTATTTGGCAGTCGAAAGTAGGTAGGTAGGTACTAAAAAGGGTGAAATAAAAAAATAATTTAAAAATTAAAAAACCGACTTAAAAAAAGAACAAAAAATAATTTAAAAATTAAAAAAACCCCAAAAAATAAGAATTGACAAAAAATAATTTAAAAACCACCAATAAAAAAAAAAGAATTGATAAAAAAGACCAAAATAACCTCTACATACAGCGCCACCGACTAATTAATCTGTTTTATCATCTGAAGTCGGGCAGCCAAACTAAGTAGAATATGGAACCATACAGCCAGTAAAACTGCCCGACTTCAGATGATAAAACAGATTAATTAGTCGGTGGCGCTGTATGTAGAGGTTATTTTGGTCTTTTTTATCAATTCTTTTTTTTTTATTGGTGGTTTTTAAATTATTTTTTGTCAATTCTTATTTTTTGGGGTTTTTTTAATTTTTAAATTATTTTTTGTTCTTTTTTTTAAATTTCAATCAGTCAATAAAACTGAATAGAAAAAACATTTATTTATTATTTATTTATTTATATAACAAACACTTTCAGACTTACAGCATTTAAACACCAAAACGTCTGGAAGCCATTTTACCATAATTACAAATAATTATTAAAAATATTTTTTTAATCACATAAATTACATTTAACTAAAACTAGGTAGGCATCAAAATCAATCAGCTAATACTAGAATAGAGAAAGATCTCAAACAATATTTGTGCCTTGGCTCAACCAATCCATGGACAAATCAACAAATAATGGCTGAGCCATGCAAAAAACGTCAACCTCAGACCTGTCTGTAATCAGTCGATTTATCAGTGTGAGTGCATGCGAGGTGGGAGCGTACCGCGTCGTCAATGTGCGTGCAGCTACCCGCGCAAACAAATTATGCATCCGATTCGGTCGTATGTTACGCAGATAGTTATTTGGAACGTATAGTGAACATTGACATAATGCGCTAGGGTTATCTATCTTCCCGTTGAATATGAGGTAGTAGTGCAATAGGAGTGCAAGTTTTCGTCTTAATGCTAACGTATCCAAACCTATCATACCTGAGACAAAAAGTGAGGGGTATAAGTATGGATAGTAACCGTACATTTTTTTGTATAAATAACGACCAAATTTCTTTTGTACCCGCTCGATCATAGTTCTGTACTTGTCTTCGTGCGGATCCCAAACTAAGGAATTAAATTCAAGTTTGCTGCGAACGAAAGCGTAATATAGCAGAAGAATGGCGTTTTTATTATGAAATCTGCCTGATTGCCACATCACAAAACCCAATGCTTTGAATGATTTTTTACACATTTCTGTAATGTGGTGGTTAAAAGTTAATTTGGTGTCCAAATACAGTCCAAGATCTCTAATTTCATAAACACGCTCAATTGGTGCGCCAGATATTTGATATGTATATTCAATAGGAGTATACGACCGTGTGAAGGACATAGTTTTGCATTTCGAGGTGTTAAATTCGAGACGATTCTGCTGGCTCCATTGTGCGACACTATCAATATCGCGCTGAAGCGCTACACAGTCCGAAATTGCATTCACACCTAAGAATATTTTCAAGTCGTCGGCAAACAAGAGACACCCAGCTGTAGCAACAGCATTTGGAAGGTCGTTGATCATTATAATGAACTGCGTCGGACCAAGAGTACTACCCTGAGTTACCCCGGAAGTCGTCAGATATGGTTCAGATTGATATTCTCCGAACTGAACATACTGCAGACGATTCGAGAAATAGCTTTTGAATAATTTTACCAATTTAGGGGAAAAACCTATGGCTGAAAATTTACCAAGAAGGACATTTATATCCACACGATCAAAAGCTTTTTTGTAATCAAAGTATGCAACATCTACTTGCTTGCAACGGTCCAGTTTAGCGGTTGCATAGTCGACAAATTGTACAAGATTAGTCGTTGTAGACTTTCCTGCCCTGAATCCGTGCTGACAATCACTCAATAGTGGTTTAATCCGACTACAAATAAATCTATTTAAGATTGATTCAAGAACCTTGCCAAATCCTGATAACACAGCGATTGGTCTGTAGTTTTCAACCTGCGACTTGGAATCATCTTTGGGTATAGGTGTTACTCTTGAGATCTTCCACATATCGGGGTACGTATTCTTTTTAAGCACTAAATTAAATATATGTAAAAGCGGAGCTACAAATATTTTAACGCAATCTTTAATTATAAACGACGGAATCCCATCTGGGCCCACCGAAGAGGTGGTCTTTAGTCTTTTAACTGCCTTATTTATATCGGTTTCACTAATGTTATCAAGCATAATAGTAGGCGGGCTCAATGGATTTTCACTAGAACTAACGTTTACCTGCGACTCTTTTAAAAATACTGATTCAAAATGTTGAGCAAAGGCATCTGCTACTTCTGCAAGTGGTACCTCAGAGCCTTGATATTGAAACTGCTCACAAGACTGTAACGACGCCCGCTGCTCTCTGATAAACGTCCAGAAACTTTTCGGATCAGTACATGTTATTTTCGGTCCTACTTATATAATCCTTATAACATAAATCGATAAGTTGTTTGGCTCGACTCCTATAAAATTTAAACATCTCCCAATCCCAACATAGTATGTACGTAGGCTATGTTGCATATATACTGAATTGGTTTGGTGTTTATTTGTTTGGTTTCAATGAAAAAACCCCGAGGTATTTGTAAGCTGTTTTATAATTACCTATGGGTTCACATAATAAAATCTTTGGTAGTTTGCAATTTTAAATAAGTAATAGCACACTTTCCCTAGTTGTCGGTACATCGACGCTCTTAACGGTTGCCCAACTTTCATAAGTTAGTAACTAAGTCGTTGGAAAAGTCACGTAAGTTGGAGAAAATTGTAGGAAATTTGACACGTGACTTTTCAAAGACCGTTTTCCAGAAAGCATTCAAGATACATACCTACTGTTCATTAGTTTCAACCTAATACTATTACTTTGTTTTATTATGGTAAAAGTTAGAAATATTATTCGCAAGGAAATATACCTATATTTTTTTTAAATCCCCATGACAGGATTCGAAAGTACGCCACCTCGCTAACAAGGTTTAAATCCTGTCATGGGGATTTTTTAAAAATATATTTCCTTGCGAAAATAAAGAAAGCCGCTGCAGCGCTGACAATATAGTTACGTCTATCGTAAAATGGAAAAATCAGAATTGCAGTGGGCGCTGAGTGGAAGTCGATGAATGACGTTTGAGGGATGATTTATATTAGACCGTCACTCGGCCGTGCGTGGTTGTCCATTGCTCGGCGAGCAGTCGATCGGTCTGTTGCAACCGAGTGGCAGCCAAGCAACATAGACAACGAAGCTCGGACCCGGCACGGCCGGGAAACGCGAAAGTAGTCTAATATACTTAAATCATCCTTATAACGTCAAAAGCATAACTTAGTTTGAGGTATCGTTACCGCAGTGGCTGTTTACAGTTGTTGTCTTTCTGATGTCATGTCTCTGTTAAGGTTACGATCGGTAATCAAAAAATATTTTAATAGGGTATAAATTTATTTAAATTTCAGTTTTGATAAATACATTTTTAATTACGTATACAGTGTATGAGGGTTATCCTCGAGTTTTAGTGTTTTTACGCTGGGTAGTGTTAATTGTGTTTTGAAGTCGGTTTGTATTCTATTCTTGCTATAGCAGAGTACAAGTTGGCGTTCAAGGCGAAGCATCTCGATATTATCCTTTGACAGTTCTCAAAAACAATTTTGTTTCCCAAAAAATCCCATGAGTTTCTTGAGTTCTGATCGAATGATCGCGTTCTGAAGACACGGTAGTTTGCTAACGTTTCTATACGATAATGTAATATTCCGCCCTACCGTGATATCTTATAAGTCATCGCGAAATCGCCGCGTTATCGTTCAGCTAAAAAAAAAAAAAAAAAAAAAAATATATAACTTAAAAAAGGATTGTTTTTAATTCTCTGTGGTTTTTAAAAGTAGTTGATTTATTTTTTATTTAAAATTTTCTCTATTTTTATAAGTGACAAAAGGACGACAAAACAACGAGAAACGATCATGGTAAGTCGGAATATCTTTATGAATAGTAATAAATTACTTTGAATTGGTAAAGTCCTCTAATTACTAAATCAAACACGAAAACTCGAGAAATACCCTCTTTAGAATAATGTACTATCTAAGTATGGCAATACAAATAAATAATAAAAATTATAATAAAAAAACGTCATCGACGAAGAATTTATTAGTCTACCTATAAAATTAGTTTAAATAACAAAATTAAACAACTACAATGATTAATTTAATCATTTTCATTTAAAAAAAAACATATCTGTACCACTATTATAAAGAGGAAATATTTGTTTGTTGTAGCCAATAAGCTTCAAAACTACTCGACTGATTTCAGAAAATCTATCACCAACAAAAAGCTACATTATCAGGGAGTAACATAGGCTACTTTTGATCCCGATGCTATCACAGGTTTAGAAATATCCCGGGTATACCCGCGGGGCACAGCTAATTATTCGATATAAACTAAATCAAGTATGTTGTACTTAAGGGAATGCGTTTTGATTTTGATGTTACAACAAACTTATCCCTACATTTTCACGACATATAATCTTATATAAGTAATAAATAAATTAGATTTCTCATCTGTTTACGCGATATTGTAATGAAATAAAACTCATTTTCCAGTTAGAAATGCGTTTACACCTCGACGGTGCCGAGGTCGGCCGCGAAAGCGTTGGCGAGACGATCTCAACCGCTTTGAGCCGACTTCGCCGGAGGTTGCAGAAAATCGAGAAAGTTGAAGAGAGATGGGGGAGACCTTTGCCCAGCAGTGGGACAGCGCAGGCTAAAAGAAAAAAACGACTTTAAAAGTCATTTCTACTTTTCGGAGCCTTTACAGTTTTCTTCCTCAACGTACGAATAAAATTAATTGGAACAAATTAATGGAGTTGAAAATAAATACAGGATGCTCCGACGACGACCGTTTAAGCTGAAAAAGTTCTAGATATCTAGGCGAACCACATTTGTAAATTGGTAGTAGTTTTCGAAAAAAATAAGTTTAAAGTTTACTTGAAAATCAGATTGACCTCAATCACCTAATTTAGTTGGTTCCACTACAATCAAAACTTTAGTTGCCTTAATTTTCAATATCAGTTGTTTTTAAGGTTTCGTAGTCAACAAGAAACCCTTATGGTTTTTTAATAAAACATAACCTAAAATTTTCGAAAAAAAAAGTGTTTCAATTTCTAAAAGTCGTAGAACAAAAGTTGTTCGTCTAGACGTCTTGAACAATCCTCTTTAAATTGTCGTCGTTGGAGCATCCTGGATAACAACGCAATTAAAACCGGAAAATGAATTTTGTTTAAATACGTAAGCAGGTACATAAAATAACTTATAATTTTAACCTAACATTTAATACACAATTTTACTAAACACTTATAGACATTGAAATATTTTTAGCAAGGAAATATATTTCCAAAAACTTATAGACATTTTTTCACAATCACAGCCTCACATTAGACACTTATTGCATATTAAAATATAACTACTCCTAACCTATATTTCATAGCACTATTGTTTTTGTAGCAACCCTGTGGTTCATCTCACTCTTAGGCCCGTATTATAAAACGTAATATAAGCAGAGACCCTGACTTGAGTCGAGATTTAAATTTCGTCTTTACTAAAGTAATTTTCTCGTAAGTACTGCTACGAAGTTGAACTCACTGCCCGTCGATATTCCCCCTTACCTACAACCTTGGAGTCTTTAATTCTAGAGTGAATAGGTTACTTCTAATGCTAAGGCAAGCATGTTACACCGTCGACTTCATGGTCGTTTCTATCAGATGAGATGAGATTAATTGCTAGCTAGATAAAAACAAAATCAATAATTTGGAAAAACATCCACGACGGATGTAATTGTTACAATAGAAAAAGAAAAAAAATGTTTTAATAAAAACACCCTGACACAATGTGTGACAAATAACTAGAAAAACATCCCCAAGAAATTCCGTCGGGGCTGCCATACCATGACGCTAATTGTAAACTTGTGTAAAATAGAAGTTGCAGGTAGTCACACATAAATTATTATATCTATAACAGTAATTTCGACACGACACGACACGATACAAGACGACACGACACGACACGACACGAAACGACACGACACGACACGACACGACACGACACGACACGACACGACACGACACGACACGACACGACACGACACGACACGACACGACACGACACGACACGACACGACACGACACGACACGACACGACACGACACGACACGATACGATACAAGATGACACGACACGATACAACGCGGGAATGCGCACACACACACACAAACACACACATAATCTCTCACCCTAAACGCATATACACTGCTCCGTTCTATGTGGGTAAATAGAAAAACAAGCAACAAGATACAATGTAGCGATCTCTGCTTAAGTCACGTTTAAAAAATACGAACCCCTATGTCTTTTAAATTCGATTGTTTGAGTATAATTCTTGACACTCCTATAAATAGAAACGTCTATTTTTTGTGCCGAATACAGAAACGTCTTGAGACATATTTGAGACGTACTTAAATAATTGAGCAGCTTCTAAATTTTAACTTAGTACAGGAATTTTTGAGTATAAGAGATGCTCAATTGTTTATGTAGAACTCAAATTTTGAGTAACGTTTCTGTATTCATCCGTTAGTTTGTCATCAAGTATTTGGTATAAAATTCATGCTAAGTTGAATTTTAATTACACATCTACGGCTCTAGAGAGTTACTTTATTCACCTTGACAATAAAGCCTGTCTTAGACTTGGGCGACTCGAATCCCAGGCTTCACTCAGGACTCTAACTTCCCCGCTTCGCTCAGGCTACGCTAGGGAGCTAACTCTAGAGCCCTTCGTTCGCTCTGGCTTCATTATGACGCCCTTTGCATACGACATGGCTTAATTACCTCTGTGCATAAACTACTTTACACACCTACTGCTCTACAAAGTTACTTTATTTGACCAAAAGGTCAACGTAAAGCGACTCTTTATTCCCTAGGTGCATAAAGTGCTCATTATGCATCTAGGGCATAAAGTAATTTAAATTTGGAACTAAGGTTCTGGTAGCATACGGCCATTTCGAACTGGCCACCTAGACATAACACATAAAAAAAATAAAAACTGGGCAAATTTTTTCTATTTTCATAGACGGAAGGGTAAAGCAAAAAGTTTTGGTTGGTATAAAGCCACAACTTTTTTTTTTTCATCAGCTAAGGCCAATGTGTGGTTTCGTCATTTTGATGTTACATTGTTAAATTTAATTAGCTAAAATTAATGAATGAACTGTCAATATATTTCATATACGTTGCATTAATCTATTTTTTTGTTCTTAGTTAAATGCTTATTTTTATAGCCTTTTTATTGTCTCGCAGTAGATGTGTAAAGTAGAGTATTCACCTCGGTACTAAAGTCTGTCTTTATCTTGGGCGCTTGAATCCCACGCTTCACTCAGGACTCTAGGTACATAAGTTTTTAACACCATCGCTACGCTCGGGAGTTAACCCTCTAGAGTTCTTCGTACGCTTTGGATTCAATATGACGCCCGCTATATAAGACAGGACTTTAGTACCTCGGTGCATAAACTACTATTAGCTTTCAGTTTAAGTACCGTTTGGTTACTATGAACGGTTAGCAAGCCAGTAGATACGGCCAGAAAATGAACTGATTTCCTTTCAGTTAAAGCTGGCACGGAATGAAAAAGTCACACGGAATCAAAATCGACACCTAAGTACAAATTAAAAAAACTATTCTTTGGATGTATGCTATAGGTATAATACTGTTAAGAAAATATTCCCCAGTGTGGTTGAATCCCGGAAAAAAAGCGATTCTCTATTCATTTTTTTGCATTATACTTTCTACTTGCACGATTTTCATCCATTATTAGAAATAATAGTCTAGATTGCGTTTGTAGATAATTTTACATTTAGACCCGTCCTAGACTCGTAGACCTAATAATAATATTCATTGACTTATACGATTTATGTCCAAGAGTCTAAGTTTGCGTTGCGTTTGTAGATAATTTTATATTAAGACCCGATCTAGACTCGTAGTCCTAATAAAAACATTTAGGACTAATACAATTTCTGTCCATTATAATTATTAGAATTACAAGTCTAGATTCCGTTAGTGGATAGTTTTAGATTTAGACCCGATCTAGACTCGTAGTCCTAATATTGCACTTTGCATATTATTCTGTTTTGGAGATAATTTTTACTATGTACTCGACTTGTGACAGATTAGAGTCGAGATCTTAAAGAGCTCGGGGACCCTGTAACTTCATAAGCGTCGAATAACCTGCTACTATTGGGTGAAAATTCTTCTTTAGATTCACTTGTAGTTTTCCCATCAAATATTCCATTTATATTATTAACTTTCGGACTGCCCTCTGAAATTTCAAAACAAGAAAAATTCTGATCTGATCTGTTGTCAATTTTCTCGAGATCACTTTTTGTGTTACACCAATCTTCAGTTACAGAAAATTCGGTTTTAATAGATGATTCTATTTCATTATCTTGTACGATGAATGTTCTTTTGTTGCCCGCCATTTTTCTGTATATTTTAGCAATCAAAGGATGTAGGAGCCTTTCGTCGAATTTGTCAGAGTCTTTGCCTGTCAGAAGGCCCACTATGGTACCAATTAGGACGCACGTGATAGTGCCTATCACTGCATACCACATGTAGGAAATTGAGTACATTTTATATAGACTTGACTCTCTGAAAAGAAAAGAAAAATAATATTATAGTGCTGTAGAGCCAAGTTAAGTTTTATAGTTCCGTACTCTTTTACTCAGACTTCACTATCTGTCTGACTAGACTAAATATACAGATACACTAAAATCAGGATAAAATCAATATCTAAATGGGGTTTCGATAGGGATTTTGATAATCTTGAGGGAATAGGACTTAATCGGGTTTAACTGCGGGGCAGAGCTAGTATAGTATGACGCTTCCTGCTTGACTGTTAAACCGGAGGAGGTAGTTTCGGCTTTGAGTTCTTTTCTTCGCGGTTCGGCACCAGGTCTCGATGGGTTGCGCGCTGAGCATTTGAAGGAACTGATATCCCCCTCTGCTGGAGATAACGGTCCCAGACTTCTTTCCTCCCTGACAAAATTATGTAATTTCCTTCTGGAGGGTCGTTTGAGTCAGGAAATTTGCCCCTTGCTATACGGCGGGTCTCTTTGCGCTCTGCAAAAAAAGGAAGGTGGCATCCGGCCAATTGCCGTTGGAAACACCCTAAGACGTTTGGTGGCAAAGCTTTGTTGCCGTGCTGTTAGAGCCAGTATGTCGGCCTACCTTCAGCCACACCAGCTGGGTTTCGGCACATCAATGGGCTGCGAGGCGGCTATTCACGCCACTAGGGCTTTTGTTATGCGGGAGGGTAGCGACGATGTTATTCTCAAGCTGGATGTCCGAAATGCTTTTAACTGCATAGACAGAAATATTTTTTTGTCAGAGGTTCGGGCTTTGGCCCCGTCTATTTATCCATTTCTCTACCAATGCTACTCGGCCCCGAGTAGCTTGCTTTTCAATAAAGAATGCATTATGTCACGGCGGGGCGCCCAACAAGGAGACCCGTTAGGCCCTTTAATTTTCTGTTTGGCTTCATAAAGCTGTCACGTCGTTAGAATCACCCTTGAACTTGTGGTATCTAGACGATGGTACCATAGGTGGTAGCCCCGATGAGGTGGAGAAAGATGTCAGATCCCTTTTCCCAGATGTGAGTTTTTTGCCTGCAGTTTGTTGGCTGCGGAATCGGGCTCCAAATTCTCGTCGTTGATCCCTGGTTTAAGAATTATGAACCGTAGCACATTGTGCTTGCTGGGTGCCCCTATTTTTGATGAAGGCGTTCCCGACAGCTTGCACTGCAAGACTGAGGTCCTATCATCCTTGGGTGATCATTTCAGGCATCTTTCGGCTCATGTGTCGCTAACCCTTCTCAGGAGTTGTTTCGCAATGCCTAAACTAACATATGTTGTCAGGACGGCTCCAACTTGGAATCACCCAGAGGAGGTACGTTTGTTCGATGAAACATTGAAGAGTTTGCTGGAAGGGATTACCAATATTTCTTTGAATGAGTCCCAATGGAGTCAAGCTAGCCTTCCAGTGCGTCATGGTGGTTTGGGGGTGCGTCGCCTGCGCGAAATGGGACCAGCCGCTTTTTTGTCCTCCTCTTCTGGGGTTGTGGAGCTTGTCGCTCACATTTTGCCTAATATCGGCGATTTGATCCATAACCCTTTCGTTGAGGGGGCTTTGAGAGCATGGACATCTTTAAGTTTAGGTGCAGATCCTCCCAAGGAGCGTAGGTCGCAGAGAGGTTGGGACGACATCACCTCACATGTTGGGCTGACGCAGTTGCGACAAACGAGTATAGGCGTCAACTTGGCACGGTTGAATGCGGCTGCAAGGCCGGAGTCTGGGGCTTGGTTACATGCCTTGCCGTCTCCTCATATGGGCACGCTGTTGGACAACGACTCCCTCCGTGTGGCTGTGGGCCTCCGACTTGGGTGCGCTGTGTGCGAGCCTCATGCGTGTATATGTGGAGCAAGGGTCGATGCGTTGGGACATCATGCCGCAGACCCCGGCATCACGCGCTTAATGAAATCATTCGGCGTGCCTTGGTTCAGGCTGGGGTACCTTCAGCTTTGGAGCCCCCAGGTCTCTCTCGTTCCGACGGTAAACGCCCGGACGGCCTAACTTTGATTCCCTGGCAGAGGGGACGCTGCTTGGTTTGGGACGCGACGTGCGTAAGTACCTTCGCATCTTGCCACCTCATTGCGACTCAGCAATTGGCTGGTGCTGGAGCGGAAACGGCGGCCAGAGCCAAGCGGATCAAATACGCGTGTTTGGAATCAGCGTACGACTTCGTCCCGTTTGCCGTTGAGACCGCGGGTTCTTGGGGTTCGGACGCGAGGCAGTTTGTAGCTGAGTTGGGGCGTCGCCTCAGGGAAAAGGGTCTGGACCCCCGGTCGGGGCTCTTTTTCGCCCAGAATATATCGTTGGCAATTCAACGGGGTAATGCCGCCAGTGTGATGGGCACTTTTGGACTCAATGGTCATTCTCATTAGATAATTTTTATTATATATATATTGTAAATTATACTAGGATAATTCAATGGTTAATCAAAGCATAGATTAAAAAACAACTAACATTTCGTTCAAAAAAGTATAGTATTAATATCAGATATATGTGCACAAAAATTGAAATAAATAAATCACAACTTACAAGAAACGATTTTCAGGCTCTAAGTTTTTGAAAGTCGGCATATTTTTCAAGAACGGCGTTAAATGTGCGAGCGTTGCATTCACTGCAGCTGGCAATACTGACTGCTGATCGACAAATAGAGACGTCGTGTTTTCACAACCCTGGAACACAAATAATGTATTAGAAGAATTAGGATACTAGCCAATACCCCGCGGTTTTACATGCTTAAGGTCTGCCCCCCTACCGCGTAACTCCCGTCCAGTTCAACTCGACTTCGATTTGAAAATACGATGCTGTCGATAACGGGGTTGGAAAAAGCTACCGCACAAAGAGCGAGCAGAAATTGTCTATTGCTTTAACGACGACAATTTCTGCTCGCTACTTGCGCGGTAGCTTTTTCCAACCTTGTTATCGAAACCATCGTAATCGAAAGAGTTATTCCACGTTTCGAACTTTCTACATAGTTTTATTTTGCTTCAGCTTTTCATAGAATAAACATCTGATAGTAAAGTTAGAGCTGAAATTTGGAGTGTTCTTTGTGTGATGTAGGCATCCGATAAAAATGATATTTGTCACAATTCCTAACCGATCCTAATCCTAAATATGTATGAGGTTTAAAAATCATTTCAATCAAAAATCTGTATATTTCATAACTCTATGCTAGTGCCACACGGCCTATTCCGACGCTGTATTAATTAATTACCCATCAACATTCATCCACTTACCTCAACAGAAACTGGCAAGTTCTTCACATTCTTGGCCACATAGAGTAATCTTCCGGCTGCCATCCACGTGGTGAGCACGTGGCTAGCCACGATTCCCCACAAGGCCCCGGTGCCGTTGGCGACGGGAACTAACGCTGCTAGAGTGAAGACCCCGAGTAAGGCCCCGCTGGTCGCTGAAGTAACCAACAAGGACCCTTCCACTACACCGCCGACTTTGCCCACGCAGAGTGATAGCAGCATTATTATTATGGCTATAGGGAATAAAGGAAATCATTACATAGTATAAAACTAAAATCGCTACTGTGACCAATATGCATGCTTAGATGTTTAAAACTACGCAACAGATTATTTTGCGGTTTTTATACTCCCTTACTTATAAAATACTAGCTTTGCCTCGCGGTTTCACCCGCGTAAGTCCCGTTCCCGCGGGAATAACGAAATAAAAAGTAGCCTATGTGTTAATCCAGGTCTCCAGCTACCTATATTCCAAGTTTCATCGCAATCGGTTCAGTAGTTTTTGCGTGAAAGAGTAACCACTTCACATACAGACATACATACAAACTTTCGCGTTTATAATATTAGTAAGATTATTTACACATGACTAAGTTATGCGACGTTTGTCTCTGTCTGTCAACTTTGAAACTTCATGTGACAGTAAAAGACAAACGATGCATAGTTATGCAGCGCATTAATTATAAGTAAGGGGGTTAGTAGCTAGAGCTAGAGGTTGATATTATGTAAATTCTGAGTTTCCCGCGGGACCGGGACTTACGCAGGTAAAACCGCGCGGCGCAGCTACTACAGTATAATGGTCCAAGCAAAAATCCGACAAAATCATTGGGGTCGCACGTACATTTTATTCTGAATAGTTCTTGAAATCCTATCCTACTATTATAAAGCTGAAAGTTTGCGAGTATCTGTGTATGTGTATATGTGTGTTTGTTACTCAATTACGTAAAAACCGCCAAACCTATTACCATGAAACTTGGTATGTAGATAGCTGGAGACCTAGAATAACACATAGGCTACTTTTTATCCCGATATTCCCGCGGGATCGGGACTTACGCGGGAAACTGCGGGGCGTAGCTAGTATAAAATACTTTAAAAAGAAAATTGCCAAAAAAATGCTGTTATACTTTTATTTGGTTTCATTTTAAGGTACCTACATAATTAATCTTAATTTACTTTAATTGTGCTATATCTTAGATCATAATAATATAGTCACTCACGGTCTGGTGGTTATCAGTTCGTTTCTTTGGCACCTGAGGCAATAACAACTAAATTCTTGTCACTTTCTGCGACATACCAACGCGTATCTATTTATTTTAACCCCAAAATAGGTAGGTGTCTGTGAATGTGGCATAGAAACGAATTTGATATAGGTTTTTTACAACAATAAAAAAATGTACAGTTACTTAAATAATTGAGTAGTTTCTATATTCTATATAAGTGTGTCAATTATTAAGTCTACGAGCTCCCTAGTTATTATAGCAGCCCTCAAAGTTTAAGCAGCGTGTTTGTATTTGGCCGCATGTGACTTATTTTGTTAACTTACCGTATATAACTCCAATTATCTTAATGACTGTTAGCTGTTGTGTATCATTGATGCCTTTGAAGGTGGGAACGGATGATACGAAATCTTCCCACGTCACTGTGGCCAGGGAGTTCACGTTCGATACCAGGAAACTGAAATATTTTATGATAAGAGTTTTAATTTTAGAGAAATTCTTAGTTTCTCTAAACTAATGCAGTTTTGGAAACAGCTTTATTGTGTGAAATTAAGTTTAAGGTTATTGGGATTAATGCTGTGATACGAAATGATTAATAAGTTTGTATTTAAAGATAGTGCTGAATATGTTAATCCGACTAATATTATAAAGCTGAAAGTTTGTTAGTATGTATGTGTGTTTGTTACTAAATAACGCAAGAACTACCGAACCGATTGCGATGAAACTTGGAATATAGGTAGCTGGAGATTTGGGATAACACATAGGTTACTATTTTTTCCAAATGTTTACGCGAGTTCGTGACTTATGCGGGTGAGATCGAGGGATTAGCTACTTATCGAATGAAAATTAGTATCCTAAAAACTAACCTCAAAGCTCCATTGAACAAGGAACCGAGGAACAGGCCCAGCATTCCCGGGAGGAAACTGAACTGATCTTCGACATAGTAAGGGAGCACTTCATCTGGAGCTGATATTTTACCCGAAGCCAGGGGGTCGCAGTATTTGTACACAGCGTAGAGAGCCGTACCTACTACCTGAAAAGTAAAAAATATATAAAATTACAATTCAAAATTCAACTTTTAGAATTCATGCGTAAGCCGGTATACTGCGAGAATTTCGCTAAATCCTTTCTTTTCGCTATTGTAGTTTAGTCTAAACATCGAGGTAAGAAAATTTCAAAATAACAATAATTATAATGATAAATAACAAAAATACTATCGTTAACAACGTAAATATAATGAAACATTAAGGAAAAATACATTTACAACAACATTATTGCATAATTGTCATATATTTTTTTCAAAAATGAATCTGTATCCATTATTTTATTATTTTAAAACTCGGAACTCGTATACGATTTTTCTACTAGAAATTTTAATCAATTCCTGAAGAAGTGGTCTGCTTTGATCAAATGCTTAACATAATCAAAGCAAAGCGATTTAAACAAAAAAAACTTACGAGTCGAGCATTATCTTCCTTAAAAGAATCAATATAAACAAAAACATTCGCAAAAACAATTCGCACTAAGCCTAGTATAAACTATGAAATAATAACTTTTCGTTTACTGTGACTTTCAGAAAGCTGAGTAAATATCAACAAGTATCATTGAACAGCTGTATTGGATATAGACGAGGTTAAACAAGGTAAAACAACATTTGACACAGCGCTATCAATCCTCCAAATTAAAGTTGTTTAGTTTGGTGTTCGGTTGTGTCTTATATGAAGGTGTCCGCCCATTATGTGTAAAATGTACTGTGTAAGAAAGCACGAAGGCCAGTCTAAAGCTGCTAACTAAATAAAGTTAGTTTAGCTTAAGCAAATGTTTTATTGGTTTTCAACTTCGAACTCGAATATATATGAAAGTAACAATCCTTTGAAAAAATGTTTCATGCAAACGGTGGTTGCGGGCCTAGAACGATGATTCGACCGCCAGTGTGTCACTAAAATTGTCCGCCATTGGTCGATCCAAAGGTCGATCATACGTAATACTGTACGGAACATGTCAGTGTGTTCATCTGCGCCTGTGTGACCATGGAACATGTTCTTTTCGAATTTTCTGTTTATTCCTTGTAGGTTTTTAAATAGATGGCGTTTGCTTAAGATGCACAATGCACAAAGTCACTAGTGACTCCGTTTTTAGACGACAGTTTTTAGGTCAAGAGTCGTCTTTAAATAATCAACCCAAAATTCAGAGACCGACCGAAGATAGAAAACAATATTTAAAGAAATAGCATCCTGTTACGACTTAGCCGGCACCGTCGAGTTCAACTGACAATTAATGCGAAGTTTCTTGAGCTGCCGGTTTCAATGACAGTTGAACTCGACGTCAAGCGTCGCCTTCAAATGCATGCAAATGAACGCTATGGTTTGAACCGCGCATGTTATTCCTTTGCGCAGTGGGATTTCGATGCCGATTACGACAGAAGATGCGCGGTTGGGCCCTGTTTCGACAACTTACCCAGGATAGCGAGAAGAGTACAGTAACAGCCGGTACGTTCATATACAGCGTCCGTCTCACTCGCGCTTCACTAGACATTGAACAGTAGCGTTGGACGAAAGTCTGTTGACATCCGTAGATTGATACCGACATGAAGAGTTGGCCGAATATCGCGGACATGGTGTCCACGCGAACTGTCGGGTCCCATGTGAAACTGAAATGAAACAAGTACAATATGTAGCCTTAGTACAAGCCTGGTTGAACACTTTGGGACAAGATTGTGATGTGTAACGTTCTACATTATTTATTTACATCTTACTAATAAGATAAACGCAAAAGTCTGTATGTATGTGAGTTTGTTACTCTTTCACGCAAAAACTACTGAACCGATTGCGACGAAACTTGGAATATAGGTAGCTGGATACCGGGAATAACACATAGGCTACTTTTTATTCCAATATTCCCGCGGGAACGGGACTTACGCGGGTGAAACCGCGGGGCAAAGCTATCTTACTTCTTACTAATATTATAAACGCGAAAGTTTGTATGTAAGTATGTATGTATGTATGTATGTTAGGTTGTTACTCTTTCACGCAAAAACTACTAAACCGATTGCGATGAAACTTGGAATATAGGTAGCTGGATACCGGGAATAACACATAGGCTACTTTTTATCTCGATATACCCGCGGGAAAGGGACTTACGTGGGTGAAACCGCTGGGCGCAGCTAATATTTTAATAATGGAAACATTTTACTGATTTTCCGTTTTGTTGCTACACGGTAGATGAGTGTTTGACCACTTGGTAAGTGACGATTTGGTCAAGACCAAACATCGAAGGATGTAGTACTCTTATCTAGAAGGAGACAGTGGAACAACATCAGACCCAACTTCCTTAGCGACTGTTTCGTTTTAAGGATGATTTATATTAGACCGACACGAGCGCCGGCCGGGTCCAAGCTTCGTTGTCTATTGCTTGGCCGTCACTCGGTTGCAACAGACCGATCGTCTGCTCTCCGAGCAATGGACAACGAAGCTCGAACCCGTGCCGGTCATATATAAATCATCCCTTATCCGGTATCAAATAGTGGTTTAAGAAGTAATAAGCCTAGCGGTGTTGGCCTAGTGGTAGATACCCCGACTTTCATTCCGAAGGTCGTGGTTTCAAATCCCGGCCGCGCACCAAAGTGTTTTTCTTTAAGAAAAATTTATGCGCGCTATTAACATCGCTCTTACGATGAAGGAAAACATCGTTAGAAAACCCACGGCTTAAAATCACGCACAAAGACCCAATAGCAGGGCTAATTGCGGAAACACACAAGTTAAAACTTGTAACTTTTAAGCCTAGCGAAAAGTCGTTAGGTCAAGTTAGATGCCGTTGGGCGACCTGACAATTCTAACTCTAAGTGAGCCATACCAGGAAAGAGGGAGACTTACTTCAAAAAGTTCAATCGTCCACCTTCGATGTTATCATCGAGCACTTGCTTCGGTCCACCCGCCTTTATTGTCGCTTGTGTTATAAACGCGCCGCTCACCAATATCATTGCAAGGCTTTGTATCACGTCCGCTCTGGAAAGTTAGAGAGATTTGAATTAGTACAAGTTCAGTAAATGTAATCCTGTGCCCTACTACAAGAAGGGTCCTGATATAGACCACTTATAGCGCGGTAGATGTGGCCGATGCCTGGTCCTCTATAGTTTGAAGAGCTACAATAAATGCTATTCGCACGACGAAGAGAAGCAAATGCAATACGACCAGGTTTAATAATGTCGTAGCAAATTGGAGTCTAAAATCTTGGAGAGATAGGTACTCAGTCGCGAAGTACTCTATATCGTCGACCTCATCACTTCCCATCAGGCGAGATGAGCTCAAGTATAACCCTATCTTATAAGTCACAAGAGTCATAGAATCAGAAGTAACAATACCTGATAGCAGCGGCCAATCCACCGAGTAAGTTGAACACGATCGCGACCACAGTAAGTGCGGCAGCGGAGGCCCAGTGCGGCAACGCTAGTACGGCGTGAAGGGCTACTGTTGGTGTGTATACTGTGACCGCTAGATTTAGCAGCTGACGGATTAGGAAGGTCGCGGCGGCCAGACGGCGGACTGTAGAGGAGCCAAAACGCATCTGGGGATAATATATTATGGTAAATTAGTGGGCATTGATGGATACAAATAATAGATATATGTAAGGCGAGATTTAAAAGTTATTTCAAGAACTATACAAAATCATGGACGTATTCAGTCCATAGATGAATATGATAATTTATTGTATCATGACATTATTATAAAATTAAGACGTTTGTCAGTAAGTAATTTTCATGAAGCAATAAGTAAATTATTTAATGATCTAATGACATTGATAGCAACCCGAAACAGGATAAATTAGGATCTTTTGTGTTGAAGTCTACAAAAAATAGATATTATGGTTCTCCCTCGTAACTCCAATAATTAATGTGGCAAAATCTCGGCAATACGAGATAGATAGATAGGTAGAAAGGTAAACAGATAATACTTTATTTGATAAACAACAAATTACAAATACAACACACTTAAAATACATTGAAAACCTTAACAAATTTTTTATTTATTTATTTATTCTAGGCAACCTTGGCATGGAAAAGGAACTGTTTGGTTATACTTACCAGTGACCTACCGGTCACGTTGTGATAAGTACAATAAATAATTCACCTAAAAATATAATAAACACTAATAAGTATAATAGTAGTTTATGCACCGAGGTACTAAAGTACTGTCTTATATAGCGGGCGTCATATTGAATCCAAAGCGTACGAAGGACTCTAGAGGGTTAACTCCCGAGCACAGCGAGGGTGTTAAAAACTTAACTCCTGAGCGAAGCGAAGGAGTTATGTACCTAGAGTCCTGAGTGAAGCGTGGGATTCAAGCGCCCAAGATAAAGACAGACTTTAGTACCGAGGTGAATACTCTACTTTACACATCTACTGCAAGACAATAAAAGGGCTACAAAAATAAGTATTTAACTAACAACAAAAAAATAGAATAATGCAACGTATATGAAATATATTGACAGCTTTATATTAATTAAATTTAACAATGTTACATCAAAATGACGAAACCACACATCGGCCTTAGCTGATGAAAAAAAAAAGTTGGGTCTTTATACTAACCAAAACTTTTTGCTTTACCCTTCCGTCCATGAAAATAGAAAAAATTTGCCCAGTTTTTATTTTTTTTATGTGTTATGTCTAGGTGGCCAGTTCAAAATAGCCGTATGCTACCAGAACCTTAGTTCCAAATTTAAATTACTTTATGCCCTAGGTGCATAATGTGCACTTTATGCACCTAGGGAATAAAGAGTCGCTTTACGTTGACCTTTTTGGTCAAATAAAGTAACTTTGTAGAGCAGTAGGTGTGTAAATGGATTTTATGTAAGCAGTAAAAGCAGATATATCCAGCTTAAACTAGTAGTTACCTGCAAGTATTCATAAACGGAATTTGTGCTAAGTCTGTAGTAGACTGGTACGAACACCCAGCAGACGATGGGGAACGCCAGGATGATACCGTACAGAGTCTCCCACATCGCCGAGCCGTGGTACACCAGCTCTGACGGAAAACCTGGAATATAGATAAGTATGGATAAAACTATTTTGCCAGCTTTCCATGCTTGCCAAGGCTCCGCAAGCGTTGACTAGTACAAGCGTGTAAAGAGGGCGTTTAACTTGGCTTGCGTGAGCTTGTCTCCGATCCCGTCTAGTGAAGACTTGCAAATGTCAAGCGAGATTGGTGGACGTTTTGGGCTTGAAACATTTGCCAAGGCTTGACAAACATGGATAGGCACAATAAGCCAGATGTATATTGAAAACTGCCCGTTTTCGGAAAACGGACTTTGAAAAGTTATGTGTCAAATACACTCCCAATGAGGTACCTTGAAAGAGATCGCTTTAAAGCGATAAGGCCGCCCATTGTGCCACCTAGTTTTAAGTTTTTTATGTTTATTTTTCTTTTTATTGTATTTTGTTTATTTTTGGTGTATTGCAATAAAGAACTAATCAATCAATCTATTAAATAATGATGATACTAATATTGTGCGTTACCAAATTAAAGTTCATTAAGATGCCTCGCCGCGGCTTGTCCTTTTGTCAAACAATCCGCGCTACCATGCTCGTTTGTCGTTGCTATGTCGTCCTTTTAAAAATAAAGTAAATTTTAAATAAAAAATACCCCGACTACTTTTAAAAACCAGACAATTTAAAAACATATTTTTTTAAAGTTTGTTTTTCTTTTCTTTTTTAACTATTTGATGTGTTTTTAATTTTATATTTTTTAGTTGAACGACAACGCGACGACTTTGCGACGACTTTGCGACGACTTATAAGACATAATGGTAGGGCCCATTGTTTTTTTCTTTGTGAAAAAGTTATGTGCGCCAATAACATCTGTCTTACGGTGAAAGAAAACATCTTGAGGAAACCGACATATCCTAGGACTAATCGCGTTCCGAAAGCATGGGACATTCGCCAATCTTACGGCATAACCCCTGAGAAAGCCCTTTCCCTACAATGTGACATATTAACAGGCTAACAACTAATTTAATGTAAATCAAATAGTTTGTATGGTACTCATTTTAAGATACGGCCACGTTTTGCTCCACATTTCTCGAGTCACGTGGTAATTTAACTCATGCCGAAAACAGAATTTTATAACACGTGAGACGTGAACTATGAGGTTTAGTTCAAATACACGAGGACACGTGATAGAAACGAGTAAGTAGGTGGGTATGTATATCATCAGTTTAACACACAAAAATGCTGTGCTCTATTTGGCTTAACTGAAAATTGTAGCATTTTCATTCATTGTTTGATATTAATTTTAAGATAAGATAAAACTAAATCTAACCAAATGATCATCTTTCAATGTTTGAGAAAAAATAATAATTTATATTTTAAATATATTTAAGTTAAAATCAAGATAGTCAATAATCATCGTGTGTTGTTATAATGATTTCGTATCTCAAAACTCATCTCTCTTTTACGCAACAGTCTATGTATAGTATGATTATGTTGTTCTGTTACCGCTACAACAACAAGCATTAAAACGGAATACAAAAAATATTGAAGTGATTATTGACCGGATTATTGACTCGGATAAAGAGTAGGTAGGTAAAAATTGTTAGATCAAGACTTACTTTTGTTTTTTTTTGTTTTGTTTTCATTTTGACTTATCATCTTAAGGACGCGACTCATGTGAAATCCCTTCCGATGGAATGGTTTTATTCATAACCGGTATTAAATAGATCTTTAAACAATGTATTATGTTATTGTACATGATACAAGAAGTGTCCCCTTTATTTCAAAAACAATAAAAAATAACTTTAAATACCACTATTATACAGGCAAAGTTACCCCTGTTTTACAAAATAAATCAATTTTTCTTCTAAATCCTTAACCGCTATATTTTCTTATAGGCATCATAATATTAGAAAATACAATACCTAGAACCCCTTCATCGCATTTTTTCAAAATATTATTTTAATCTTCGTTAATTATTGATTTTACGAGAAATTGTAGATTTTTCACGCAATTCCATCTCGCTCATTTATATGCAATAGGACAAGGACCGTTGCTTATCATCTATCGCCGCCTTAAACATATTTTCCTTAACTAATAGTTAAAACGCATTAACTTCAATAAAATTGTAATACTTATGTTCAAATATTAGGTAGGTAAAACAAAATCATCAATGTTTTCGCACATAAAAACCAAAGTAAACTGTTACACAAAAGAAATAATGTTGATATTCACAATAATCACAGTCACCAGAGTGTGAAATGTTTAAAACAGTTCGAATAACATTTTAAACGACAAACCAATTTGAGAGTCGCCATTTTAAAATATTAGCGCCATTTTAAATTGGCAGATGAGTCAATGAAATGACTTCATTTATGGGTAATAATATTTTAAGAAGTCGTTAGAAACTATAGCTTTAAAAAGACCGGCCAAGTGAAGGTGTACAAGCGTAATGAAAGTGAAATCCGGTGCAAAACATGGACTTTAGCGTTGTCTCCAAAGCTCGCGTGAACAGTCATGTAAAGATTTACATGTCATGCCACCATTTACAATGACTTCCTCGACTTGACTTTTACTACGACGACTTGACTGTTTTGATGCAAATTGCAAATATAACTTACAAATATAATACTTGACACTGGCTACTACGGCCACTGGCCATACGTCCATTATTGGTTCACAACCCACAAGAAATAATAATAATCATGCAACATTCAGTAGTAATGCCCCGTGATACCTATATTTATTTATTGAGTTTATAAAACAGATTACAATCATTTACTATTGTTACCGTTCATACAAATAATTGTTTCGTACCCTATTTCTATTCGTAGATGCAAAAATAACAGTGTGGTAAGTTTCAATTAATTTACGCTACGTTTTTAAGACAAATTATAGCACTTATTAATTTAAAAGCCACCTCTTTCTCTTGTTCTCTTTCTCCCTTACGCTAGATTTCGAGATCGTTTTCATAGTCGACATTTTTTTTGAGCGCGAAAAAAAAAACCGTTTTAGCTAAAGTTTTTCCATTTCTCCTTTATCTTTGGCTGTAGAAAAAAGGCTTTAAATAGGTAGGGCGAAATTCAAGCCTTTTAAAAATGGTTGGTTAATTTGATTAAATTAATTTAATCAATTCGTGCTATCGACATATGATGAGTAAAATTTGAGGGACCAGCTCCAAATTACTGTCCAAGTGCCAAATTGGATAGGGGACCTATAAGAGACCGTCGTGTCATTTTGTAAGAAATTGAAGTTTACTCTCCTGAACCGATTGCGATAAAACTTAGTATGCAGAGAGCTGGATTAACACACAAGCTACTTTATATCCCGATATTAATACAGGATCGGGACTTACGCGGGTGAACCGAGCGCAGCTAATAGCTAATTAATTTAACTTACCCAAAAAACTTCTAACACCAAGCGTGCCTCTAGCCACAGACAATATCATAGCCAAGGTAGAAACTCCACCCCCAGCGAAGATATAGGCTCGCTTCGCGCTGTGGCCAGCCGCGGCATCCTTACGACGTTTCCACAGTGGAGCCACTGACGATACGAATATAAATATGGCAAACACTATGCACTCCCATGCTAGCCAGCCTGAATGCATTGTGTAACTGAAACACAAGAATATATGAGTGAGAAAAGTTTTACATCGTAGTAGCCGAGTAACTTTTATTTGTCACGCCCCCTGTCTACTTTATCGAATCGTCGCTATATTTGAATAGTTGTGACCTCTCAGATTTGTGACTCACAATGAGAATCCACCATCTACACTCATAATCCAGTATATGATTAGCGCCCTAACAGTTCGACCAAATGTCTTCGCGTGAAAGGGGTGCAGTGAGTGACAAGTGTTAGCGAATTGAAGGCAATTCTGTAGATAAGTCATATGAAATTTGCTTCCAATATAGCTCTACTTTCTTGAATAACCTTAAACCTAAAGAGTAAAGTGTGACCTTTAAATTTACCTAAGCTTTTTTTGTAAATTCTTTCTACATTTTTCTCGAATGTAGTTTTGTGTCCTTGTCCGAATAAATTTACTGTCTTTATTTTGTATGAATGTGTGATTATATTTTTAGTACAACTGGAGTAAACGATAAGTAGATATCCATCACGGCTTAGCTTCCTATTAAACACCAAACTAATTCTGGTTTTCCGTCTTATTGTAAGCGCCTTGCGGTCCCATTAGAGATAAATAAAGAAACAACGTCATTGTAACAGACACCAGGATTATCAATTTATATAATTCTTAGATGTACAAACACCCACTGCAATAAAAAGTGATATATTCCACAATTTATGCTCGCGAGTATGATTATATGACGTAAAGAACCACATAATACCTATACCCAAGAAACTTATATTGTCTATACCTCGATGTTTTGAAAAATATAGATTGTGGTCCTACTGTATTGTAATCAAAAAAGTTTTCTGTGTTAGTACGTATAGATAGGTATTTAGGTACTTTGTTTGGAATCTTAGATCAAAAATGAAACAACTTTTCTAAAATGAAATTTATTTTGTTTTTATATTGAAAAATAAGTTTAATTTCGAGTTAAATTTCATGTTTAGTTTCTTTACTATGTGTTGGACTTATTTATACCTACCTATATTATACATGAGTTACAGGAAAAGTAGC
Source organism: Idaea dimidiata (assembly GCA_949358125.1). Lineage (NCBI taxonomy): Eukaryota > Metazoa > Arthropoda > Insecta > Lepidoptera > Geometridae > Idaea > Idaea dimidiata. The sequence goes on from OX442330.1 coordinate 26,709,365, forward strand.
ATAACTTTAATATGACATAATGCATGTAACTTCAGGTTCAAAGTTCTTTATTTACTGTTTTGGCCACGTATTAGCAAAACTAGTTACGTCCAATTTTGGAGGGTGTGTTCTTTTGTTTATCACGATTAGGTACCCACTAAAAAAAAGGATTTGATTTAAAAAAACCCACCTACCATATTGCACTTCCCCAACTAAGTGATGAATATTTTTGCAATTACGAACGCTATGTAATTAGAGGTATATACTGCCTCGGTGGCCGACGGGTAAAAACACTCATCTAAGTCTGTGTGACCAACACACACACAGCGCCATCTAGCCCATGGTAAGCACCTAAAGCTTGTGTTACGGTGACTAGACAACGGATATACTAACTAGGTACATATATTTATTATTCTTTTGTACATGCATACGTAATAAAATACGAGTATTTTACATAGGAATTTAAATGTGTAATATGTTTTAGACTTTGTATTTATTTTCTACAGCACATAGATATATATAATATTATGTACTTATTAGATACCTACCTACCTACCTACAGATATTTCCAAAGCAGTTTTGTTATTGAATTGTATCATATTGTTATATCTTTTTAATATTTACTCGATACCATTTGTTTTCATTATTTATGGTTAACAACAATAAGTACATTATACGCATCATTATACATGTACCTACAAGCTCGTAAATAAATAGGTTAGAACACTGTGTAAGTAGCGTGATTAATTAAAATATTACCTTTTTTTTCTCTGGAAAATTATACACTATATAAAAAAAAAATCAAAATATTTATCTTCTGTTTTGGCGATGTTGGATTTTAATGAAACTATTTTTAATTAATTTTTTTTTGGTTTCAATCGCCTCGATTTTATTTTTTTAGTATTTTTTTAGTATTTTTTTAGTATACAAGATGTAACAGGTAAGCCCTTTTAACCCGAAAGGGGGTTGTTCTAGACGTTTAGGCGAACAACTTTTGTTCTACGACTTTTGAAGATTCGAAGTACTTTTCGAAAAATTTAGGTGTAAAGTTTACTTGAAAATCAGCTGTTTCTTAGAGTGCGAGGTCATTGACTTTATGTTGTTCTTTCATTTAGTTTGGTCTACTACAATCAAACCTTCAATTACCTTTATTTTCAAAAACAGCTGTTTTTCCAGTGAAACATAATCTCAAAATTTTCAAAAAAAAAGTTCGAATTTTCAAAAGTCGTAGAACAAAAGGTGTTCGCCTAGACGTCTAGAACAACTCCCTTTCGGATTAAAAGGGCTTACCTGTTACATCTTGTATATAGCTATGACGTTTCGAGGTCATTACTGATCTCTTTCTACTTTTCTATCTTTTATACCCTGGCCGTGAAAATGAGATCTGAAATGATGTCTGAACGTTGGCCGTTGATAAAACGTTAAAAATTATAGAAAAAATAGCGATTCATTTTTTTTCTACAATTTTAATGAATGGATAATTTAGAGGCGGAATTCGTTTAAGGATTTGACATAGGTGTCGTCTATCGTAATATTATAAATAGGAAATATTTGTTTTTAAAGACTAAGCTCGCTACTGGGGCGATTTCAATATTTTTCACACACTTGCAAACTTCATTATCAAGGAATTTTGACTACCCTCTGATCCCGATATTCCCACTAAACCGAGACTTACGCAGGTAAAACTGCGGGCCACAAGTAGTATAATAAGTAAGTTCTTCAAATTCCTAGGAAATTTATAAATTTGCGTTTCCTGTCATTTTTCGGTGACATATCTACAACAAAACAACAACATAACAAAAATCCCCTTTCAAATAATTATTATTGTTTATTTTATTGGAAAATAATTAATAAGTATACCTACTTTTTGGTATTATTGGCCATAAGCCATAACGCCAAATGAAATTAAATTTTGACAAGGATAGCGCCAGCGATTTTTAGATGTGTACAAGAAGAACGTAACTATGCGAAATTTAAACCAAATTAATTGATAATTAATTACAAGTAAACTAGACAGTTTACAGACAGACAGCATCAAAAAAATATGTTGAGCATGTTCAATAACTAGTTAATACCTACATTATATTAAAAAAATCATTATGAAACACTGGCCGGTTTCTAAGACACTTATTTACCAAACATTCGCTTGTCATAATTATTTTCTATCGTATTTTTTTAATATTATGTTTAAGTGATGATAATATAAATAATTAATAAATATCACACGACAATACATATAGCGCGCTCTAGCCCCAAACTTGCATATAGCGCAATCTAGGTTTGGGAACTTGAAACGGATAAATACTATATTTTATACTTTTTTTTGTAAATACATACCTATGATACATAGAAAAAACTCACACCAGAATAAATATTTATTTTTGACCATAAATGTTTGCGCTCGGCGGGAATCGAACTCGCAACCAGGCCTTCGCTAGTCGCGCCACAAAAGCCGTAAGGCTAATACAATAGCATTTAGCGCTCTTTACTTCGAATCGAAATCTAGGTACTTGCTGCAACATCCTCGTGATATCATCGCTAACCGACTGTGAAGCGGTACGCAATGAATTTTACAGGGATTATAATGAAACAATAAAATATTGTCCTTCCTGCCAGTTTAGAAGGCTACCTATTGTGCGAGAAAATATTGTAAATGCATAATAATTAGAACATGTTTAGCGTCTGCTAGTATTTCTAGAATTACATTAGCTATATTACCTATGTTAGAACAATAAGTAATATTATACTAAAGCTAGGTAGGTAGGTGCCACTTTACGACTGAACAAAACACTGAAATTATTGAATAGGATGGAACTGATGGTACAAACGAAGATAGATTCATAAAGGAAGCCCGACTTGATTTGTTAATATACCTAAGTTTGTAAATATAAGTGTAAATTGATGTTTGAAAGTGTTTTAATTAAAAAAAACCGTCCAAGAAAAAACTTCTCATACAAAATAATATAATCCAGTCATTGTAGGTTTTATCTGTGGAAAAATTCCTAGGGAGCAAAATTTTTGTATACACCTTTATTACGGTGTTGTTATGAAGATGTGAAAAAACGACATCGATATCGTGCCGGCTAAAAAAAGAACAAAGGTCAAAAGGTCACGAATATCAGTTTTTCGCAAATATTTCGCTATAATATATCGTTTCTCATAAAATTACATAAATGTCATAAGTCTACAAAAATGTCTGTTGGTACTTCTCATAGCACGCACTTAAATACTTGATTAACCTGCATCTTTTATTAAAAAAAAAACAGGAACATAAATGTTGAAACAAAAATATATTTCGCCCTACCATGATCGTTTCTAGTTATTTTTATTTTTAACCGATAGTTATGAATCTAAATGGCCATTTTGAAAGTAGCCTGTGCCAAGTAGGTATTATTAATATTTGTAAGTTATTTCCATCGAAACAATCAAGTCGTCATAGTTAAAGTCAAGTCGAGGGAAGCGTTTTAAAACGGCGGCCATTTACAATGATTGTTCACGGAGCTTTGGAGACAACGCTAAAGTCCATGGTACGCACTGGTTTTCCCTTTCATTACACTTCTACACATTCACAAAACTAAATTGAAAAATATGCCTCCAAAATTAAACAATTTACACGCAATTGAACTGGGTTTCACAAAAAATGAAAAATTAATTAGCAACACATCTCCTCAACGCGTTCCCGCCGAATAAAACACGTTTCTAGTCGCTTTATCGTCCTTTCATCGCTCAAAAAAAAGTAAATTATAAATTTTAAAAAAACCCGCAGGTAAATTTTTTTAGCTAAACGAAATGGAGGCGACTTATAAGAGATCATGGATTACATAACCAAAATATCTCGATATGCTGCTGGGGCGATTGCGCGTTGAGGGCGAGGTGAACAGCAGAATTCAGTTGGGATGGGCAGCATTTGGGAAGCTACGTCGAGTCTTTACCTACATCGTCGATCCCACAGTGCCTAAAGACGAAGGTCTTCAATCAGTGCGTCCTACCCGTCATGACATACGGAGCCGAAACGTGGACACTAACGGCACGGTAAGTCCACATTCCCTGCACCTTGTTATGTACCCACACCAATCACAAAATGAGAATTTCGCAATAAGGCTACTTCGCAAAAAGAGCACTTCGCAAAATGAGCATACGCATGAGCACTATTTAGTTTAGATAATATGAAGTGACATCTTGCCTGAGCCCATATTTCCATATTCATAACAAAATTAACGGTTGTCAAATACCATTTGACATTTCTCTAAAGAAAAGTTTATCTTTTTTAATAAAAGTATAAGTTTATCGTCAAATATCAAATGACAACCGTCAAATTTGAGATTGAAATTGACTTCGATGATATTGAAATGAAATTCTCGTTAACTTTACCAAGGTAATACGGCATCTGGTAGCATTTTTTTTCTTAAATTTACCTATTACTAGTGTAAATTGTAAAACATGGGATCTAAAAATTCTAGAATATGAACATCAAACTTTGAATATAGAACAATTTCAATTGTTTCAATCGATATACATATATATGTAGCTATATATGTAGCTAGCTGATTTAACCATGTTGCTGTTAATATTAACAGGAACATGGTTAAATCAGCTAGCAGTTCTAATAATAGAAATTAAAAGTTGATAAACTTAATCACGAATACATCTAGTCACATAGAACATGTAAGGAACTATTTCAATTCTAATTCGTTTGTATTATCAAATGTTATGTCTTATTTAAATTAATTCAATGAAATAATACATGGTATTTAAGTAATCTTTAATACTATTTATTGATATTTATTGAATACCGTTGCCATAAGTCACTTGCCTCAGACGTCTAGGTTTGCCGGTGCGGCTGCGGAGTCGGCAGCTGGGGCCAAGCACATAAAGTATGCGCCGCTTGCCCAGGGGTATGAGTTTGTGCCAGTAGCGGTTGAGACTTTGGGGGGTTGGGGGGTTGAAGGCCTTGATTTTATAAGGGAGATTGGGCGTCGTCTCCGGGACCGGGGTTTTGACCCACGCTCTGGGTCCTTCCTGGTACAAAGACTTTCAATTGCTATTCAGCGCGGTAACGCGGCTAGTGTTTTGGGCTGCTTCGCTCCGGGGGCGGTGAGGGGTGGGTTGTTTGACTGAGGTTTTGTGAGGTTTTATTGTTATTGTTTATTATGTTTGTGTCGTTTTTTTTTGTTTTTTATCTTTGTAGTATTTGTTTCTTGTGAAAGTATTTTTTTGTAAATTTTATATTATAATAAAATAACCATTATGTAATTTATTGATAACTACTTTTGTTTCTATTAAGTACCTACAATCTATATTATTCAATGAATTGGGTTAGATGGATGAAACTATATACATTGTTGAGACTAAAATATAACATTTTATCCTAATCCTACTTCCTACTTAGTATTATAAATGTGAAAGTGTGTGTGTTTGGATCTTTGGATCTTTGCATGTTTGTTACTCAATCACGCAATACCTACCGATAGCGATGAAACTTGGAATATAAGTAGTTGGAAACCGGGAATAACACATAGGCTACATTTTATCTCGATTATTATCCCGCGGGAACGGGTATACGCGGGTGAACCGCGAGGCGCAGCTAGTAATTATATAACGCTGTAAGTTTATATGTATGTGTGTTTGTTTGTTCCTTAATCACACAAAAACTACTGAACTGATTGCGATGAACCTTGGAATATAGATAGGTTCTCCAGCTATCTAGAACACCTAGGCTTTTTAACCCGATATGCCCGAGGGGATCGGGAGTTACGCGGGTGAAACCAAGTAAAACCGAGCTAGTATGTAATAGGCGGCAACAGGCGGCCACCATCTCTACATCTCCCAGGCAACCAGGGGGGAATAATTCCATAATTTAGAGAATCGATTTGTCCCCATAATAGGCATATTCCTTAAGGTAAACAAATTTGGAATAAATTACCTTACTTGATTAGACAACCCACATAAGTAAGCATATACCTATTTTGTATCTAATAGGCGGCAACAGGCGGCAACCATCTCTACATCTCCCAGGCAACCAGGGGGGGATAATTCCATAATTTTGATAATCGATTTGTCCCCATAATAGGTATATTCCTTAAGGTAAACAAATTTGGAATAAATTACCTTACTTGTCTAGACAACCCACATAAGTAAGTATATAGGTACCTATTTTGTATCTCATTATAATGATAGCTACGTTCACAGTATTGATCAGAAGTTTACCTGGAAACGTGCCAATTAGACATTAAAATATACATAGGTCCCTATAATTATTATTCATATATTTACTAATAAATTACTTTAAGAAGTATTACAGGATGTTAGGCACATGAATTGATAGGTAATTTTGGAGGGTTGGGCGGGGGAGTAGTTACGCGCTAACAATAGAATTTTTTGTGAAAAGAAATAACGAAACTTTGATAAAAATTAAATCTGAAATGTGGCTTCTTATTACAACCAGAGGATTCCGAAAAAGGTGTCGATAATGTATAGGTTGCGGAGGTGATCAATTTGACCAAAAATTTTAAATTAAATTTAGTAAAGCAACATACGAAAAGTGTGTGTTTAATCTTGATTAAAGCACCAAATGGATGATGTTTGTCATGTTGGATATCGTTGGAAAGGGTAATAATAACTAAGGAACTTTTATATAGAAAGGTCAAAATATCTTTTAGTTGTTTATTTAATTGCATATTTGAAGGTGTCACTTTTCAAAACGTGGTTGTTAACACACTTGTTCTTTCTTAAAATGCCAACATTATTAGGTAACAGTTGTGTTTTTTAATTGAGAAAGCAGCGTAATTATAGTGTTTATAAAAGCATTTTACAGCTGAATTTGAATAACACTGAACTATTTACCTAAATTAACTCTTACAACATTACATTGCTGTCTTCGTCACCTTTAATTGTATCTGTTCGATTGTACTCTAATAACTCTTCATAAATGCTAAAATTGTTTGATTTCTTTGTTGAACGCAGTAATGTAATTGTTTGATTTCTTTTCGGATGTGTAGCGATTGTGGTCATTTGAGAAGGAGCCAGCATCAAGAATTACTACTTATTTTAAGTTATTTACAATTTGCATTAATACAGTCAAGTCGTCGTATTAAAAGTCAAGTAAAGAAAGTCAATGTAAATTTTGGCTCTTTACAATGACTAGTGAGTTTTGGAGACAACGCTAAAGTCCATATTTTGCACCAATTTTCACTTTCATTACACTTGTACACATTCACGAAACTAAATTGATATAATGCCTCCGAAATTAAACAATTTACACGCATTTCAACTTGGTTTCACAAAAATGAAAATTTAGCAACACATCTAAACGTGCACCGATGTGGACCATATGTTACATGTTAAAATACAGTTTAGTGATTATTAGGCCACCATCTAGGTAATCTAAGAAGTACCTAACTCTTTAATTAGGTTTTTTAAGTTAATGAGCTAGTTTACGAACACATATCAAATAACTGTGTCTTGAACAATGAGTCTTAGTTTATCGACTTATTATGTTACCACTGATAGATTTTTTAAATTGTTTCATCTATTTATATATCTAATAATTTATAGAATACTGGTCCTGACTAGTCAGTCAGTCGACTGACTGACTGTGTTAGGAGTCTTAAACGTTGCGTGACTTTTTGGGCCTAAGTGCTTACTAAGAACGAATTTTTGGAAATTCTTTTATCATAATAATTATTCTCGGAAAATATCGGGATACCACGTGACCCATGTGACAATTCCAAAATTACAATGTATTTTTATATTCAACTTCGTTAAAATCGATCCAATGATTTCGGAGATTATCCCCAACATACATATAAGTACATACCACGTCACCTCTTTATAATGTTAGTATTTAGTTCCTACGACGAACTCAAAATTTGTTCCTCGTAGATTTCCTATCAATGATCAAAGATAAATTACCACTTAAAATGAATTAATCATTAGCCCATTCATTTGTCCCAATGCAGGGCATGTTACTGCCTAACTCCACTAAGAAGCCTACGGAAGCCTACTCCGGATTGGCGAATATACCATGCCTACGGGTCGTGGTGAATCCTAGACCATGTCAGTATCATTTCAGACCGATTTTTAGTGTGGTCTAATAGTCTTTAGATTAGAGGTTATATTATTATATATGTATGTACTGATGTAATTGACGTAATTAAGTATATATTACTGTAAGTATGGGTAATCTTTTGAACGTTGCGAGACAAATTTTCGGCTTTACCAAAAAAAAACTAATATATAAGGAGGTACCTAGCAAGCTACTAATTAGTTTTCGCACGCTATGGTCATATTAACGAAAACAGTTAGTGACTCGGGATTTTATATGACTTCAAAAAAAGAAAGTGTTTAAAAAGATGTTTTAAGCTAAACATATTATATACCCCTTCACTAAATAAAATTAAGAAATGATGTAAAAGAAAATAAAGAATGTTTAAATAAACAAAAGAAAGAGATTTAAGAATGTTTAATTAGCTTAGATTGCTCTAACTAAATAGTTAGAGCAATCTAAGCTAATATTATATAGAGGAGGATAAGTGCAGATAAAAGTTTATTGGCGAAGTAATCTTGAGAAATAATGAACGGATTTGATGAAACTTAGTAAGTTGATACCTATATTAAATCATTGGCTAATTTTCATCGCTCGATATCGGAATTTATGCGAGTGAAACCGCAAGGCGATGCTAGTTTTATTTGGAAATTCTAATTATTTGGAAAATTCAACATTTTAGGAAATTAACATTTTGGCACTAAAGGGTTTTATACCCACAAATTCAGACAAAAATCACAGGAACAAAATTGAAAAGTTATTATTATATTACGCAGTTGTTCTTATTGCAGGGTGCGCATTTTTAGACTGAAGCATCTATATTTTGCACAAAGCACATTCGATTTTTAGAAAATAAGTAATTGTGGAGTGTATATTATGAAGAAGCAATGATGCACAGCTGGTATCAATAAATAAAATTGCATCGCATCTACTTGGAGGGTGTGCATTTTTAGACTGAAGCATCTATATTTTGCACAATGCACATTCGATTTTTAGAAATAAGTAATTGTAGAGTGTATATTATGAAGAAGCAATGATGCACAGCTGGTCTCAATAAATTGAAATTGCATCGCATCTACCTTTTGTGCAAACAAGAAACTTGTGAAAAATAATTTGTTATTTAACAGTCAGTCAGTTTTTCATAACAATAATAATACATTAATACACAGAAAATAAATTAAAAACGAATAATCGTAGAAACATATTTTTACAATTATCGCTACAATAAATAAATAATTCCATCTGTCCATTGATCAAACAGCAACTAACTGCAAAACACCTATGAAATCTTTAATTATAATAAAAAATACAATATATTTTAAAAGGGATAAGTCAATATCAGAATTTTAATTATCATTTTTAGAATTATTAAGAGAATTGAATTAACTTACGATTATGGCAGTATTTCCTGGTCTTAATATAGTATTGGCTAAAACACTTGGCTATAATCCACGATTAATAAATTCACTATTGTCGGATGTCGCGTACACGTGCGTTCTTCACGCCTTGCGAGATTCAAATGGACAGTGGGAAGGCGTATCATGTACTGATGTTTTATATGAATTTGAGTTTGTTAGTAAACACATGTTGAGTCTTAGATTATTAGGGCAGTGAAGATATAGTTATTTATCTACTTAGATATAGGTACACATATGTATACTATACATAATAAGTAATTAAATAGATGGAAAAAGCTCATTTGTTCTGTTTTCACATGTTGGATTGAAGTTAAACTCAATTTTAAGATTAGATTGAACTGCGTGGTGTTGCGTGGATTATTAGTGCGCCGGTTCGTTACAATTTGTCTATGCAGGTATTACCTCAGGGTATTACATTTAGACATAGAAATAGTACAGTACAAATAGTACAGTACAGTAATCACTAGAAACCTTACTTTGTTAAGTACACAGTCGTTTAGGAGCGAAGACGACGATGTAACATGTTTCTGTATTTAGATTAATTAAAATTTAAAATTAAGAAAAAGTGTTCGTAAAAAGTTCGTGATATATACGAGTAGTAATAGAGCCGTAAAGGATAACTACTCGGTGTCCAAACAAACGTAGTAGACCTCCCTGGATTAAGAAGTTAGAGCAAATATATTTACGCCATAAAACTAATTTCTGCCATGACAGCTAAGAAATTCCAGCTAGCTAGCTAAGTACACACTTATCGCCCACATTGCCTTTTCTATAACCTAAAATTGGCAGAAAGAGAAGGTCTTTCTAGAGTTAAGCTAGCCTATGTACATGCAATTGTCTTCATTTATGGTTTTACCTCTTTATGGTGTGTACATTAAAAAATTTAAGGGATTTAAAAGGTGAATATTAAAATGGGGGATATTTACTTACTTGGATTCATCGTCATCCGAGCGATGTTGCCGGTTACATCCCTCCCTCGCATCTTTTTCGTCTCTAGGCATCCCGTGTCTTAAGACTTTCCCAATCTGCTGCGGACGGATGGATAGCAAGAATGGCTTACTTAGAATTGTAACAATCATTATATTCCTATAGGTACTTACACCATCTATAAAATATTCAGTCGCTGCGGTATTAATATATACAAACCTGCAAAATTCACACCTGCAAAAGAAAAATATCTTAGTATTCAAATTATAAAAAAACCCGACTGCAGTGCGACCTTAAATGAAAAGAGATAAAAAGTCAAGTAAATGTTGGAAGCAGGTGAGCATGAATGGTACCAAAATGTAAGAAAATTTAAAAGAAACGGGCAGGCAGCACATATACTAAATACTTATTATGTAGGTATTGGCTATATGAGTAGCTAACACATTTTTCGACTGGCTCAGATCCCCTGCTTAATTTTTCTTAGGTATCTTTACTTTTAATACGTTTTTCTAATCGTCTAAACGAACAACTTTTGTTTCAGATTTATAAAAACTCAAAACTCTTCGAAAATCAGGTTGTACCTACTTTAGAGTTAGAAGTTCTTAATTTTTAAGATTTTTAATTATAAACAAATAATCAATCACAAATCAATAAAATACATTTATTATTATTTTTAGAAGGAGACGCCAGCGCAAGCACCAGACGTGTGATCTGTCCTCTCATGTTGGGACCATTTCACCCAGTTACCTAAGACCCCTATAGGGTTTGAGTTAACTGGTAACTCACGATGTTGGCGACCCACCAAATCTACCTGTTACTTTGCAGAACTTATTTTCTTTTTGTCTAAGGCTTTTATAAATATATTTTGAATTGCCTTAGGCCTCCTGTTTCTTTCCATCTTCGGTTAATTGAATTCTATATTTATTATATGCTTGACACCTTCCGTGAACCCATTGGCTATAGGAAGTCTGGATTCGGGTCCCACAAAGGTTTCATCAGCTCCTTTCATTACTTACTTAGCATGTTTTAGTTCCGAATTTTTATCTAAATATTAGTCGCATTTAAACCATGCAGATGCCACACACACCACGGGCGCGAGTTTTTAGCGCTATCAAATAACAAAGCTTTTTCTACAATGTCTACTGTCAAATTTACAAGTACGTACTTTAAAGACAACTTAGAATAAAGTTACTAAGACAGTTCTTGTGGATCATCGACTAGAGCTAGATATATAATCCATCAACTGATTTTCATTCATCTGAAGTGTTTTCATTCCGTAGTTTTTCGTTCATGAACGTAATTATTACACGATAATTACGTGATAATTATTATTAAAACGAACTAATTTTTATGATTCAGAATATGTACGTGCGGCTTCTTTTTATTCTAAGGTACTATTGTATGTATAATTTGTGTCTCGAAACAATCATAAGGTAGGTATGTACATATAATATCTATAGAGTTTTTGTTTGTCAACCAGAACCAACCGATAGTAAAGGATATATTATATATTATCGATACCGATAGTTCGGATGACCAATAGTCGATTTTTTAGAAGCACTTTTTCAAAACCAATGGTAACAGAGGGGTAACAGTAAATTTCCTAAGTGACATCACGTTTAAATGTTACATTGACTTTTACTGTTGGTTGAGAAACACTTGATTGGCTAGAACCAAGTGTTTATACAAATACAAATACAAAAGTCGTTTATTGGGACTAAAACACACACATATTACAATAAAAAAAAAGTAAATAACACAAACAAAAAAATTCTCACAAGATACAAAAGTTTTTATAAAATGTGTGTGTTGCAGTAGGACCAAAGGGCCATGACTCAGTGTCTACTTCGTCCTTTCGAACGAACACTGATCTTCCGTCACCACCCTTAAGGAAGGAAACCAGCGAGATAATTAATACATATATTATTTAACTTTAAAAAGAAAATACAGACAAATAACAATGTAAACAAGTGAAACAGCATAAATATGAAAAACTGCGAAACAAAATAATAAGGAGAACTACAAATAAGTACACATCATACGGAGAATTCGTAGAAATATATAATATATACTTAGGTATATATACCTAAAAAATAAAATACATATACAAAGATTACCTAGATAGAAATATAATTTTAGTATCATTAAAAATATGAATAAAAAGAAAAAGAAAAGGGGGTTCTTTCATACAACAAAGTCGTCCAGCAGCCAACCACGTGGAATTCCTGAATTTTGTCGCCCTAATAAGATTGTCTTGTACTTTAGCCTGAAGGAAACTTTAGACTTTAGACACCTAAGAGGCGGAGGAATATTATTCCAACATTTGGTTGACAAGTAACGGAAACTACCCCTAAATGCTAGTAACGGAAACTACCCCTAATGCTTGATGCTTGTTTCTCACACCTGAGGGATGTCGGAAAACATCCCATGTATGTTCGGTGATGTTTTGTAGTTTTCGAGTAACATTTTTTTTTGGTTTTTCAATAGTTTTCTGCTAGGAGGTTTTTTTTGGTGACATAATTGTTTGAAATGATGTTTTAATAAAAAACTAAGCTTCCTGAAATAATTTAAAGTTACACAAAGAAGGCTTGAAAGTTAAAAGTTAGATACCTAGTTGGAAAGAAAAATTCATACTTAACTCGAAAACTACATAAAATTGCTGGACATGTTTGTTGTGTTGGTGTTTTCGGAAACCCCCAAATGTTAAGGATCTTAAAAAAATATTGACGTCACTAGTTGGACCATTCTGTATACTAAATACCACAAAGCAGTCAGAAAACTTCACTTTTTTTTCAGTAAATTTTGAAGAGCTGAATTTGTAGTACCTACTTAGGTAATTTTCGGAAAAGAAGTTCATGTAAATATTTCTAAAACATAGCACTGCATTATCATAATCAATGATGAAGAGATGTGTACTATATAAACATAGATAATTACATATTACATGGTAGGTACGGTCAGCATCAAAAGTCGATGTCTATTATACTACAACTACAAGTACATACATAATTAACATTGTCAAAAACGCTATACTTACGCACATCATAATCGTGAGCTGTCAAAACAGAATTCAAATCCTGAAATGAATTCCGAAAAACTCAAAACCAATACAATGCCAAAATATAAAAAAAATATTATTTATTGCCCACTGTAGAGAGTTATTAAAAAATAGAATCTAAAATATTATTCATAATACTTATATGACACGATTGAACTAAAATAAATAACAAATAACCTTATAATAAACCTAGAAGTATAATATTAAAACTAAAATTAAATCAAAATATAGTTAAATAAGTACTTATAAAAAAGTATAAGTATTAAGTACCTAAATAAGTAAAGTATACCTACTTTAATAAAAATACAGTAATTATGAATAATTATTAGCTCTCCATATTCATAATCAAAAAAAAATACAAGTGAAAGAATTACTTCAATACGTTAATTCGTTTCCGATTTAAGGCCTATTCAGACTTAAGCGGTATTCGCTGCCGTTTGCGGCAGAGAAAACCCATTGGGTATTTGCGGTAATATTACTGTTCACACCAAAGCGGGGTTTGACGACCTCTGTGGCGCGTCGGGCGAACGCTTGGCTGCAATACAGAAGGTTGCGGGTTCGACTCCCGCTGGGTGCAAATATTTATGCTTAAAAATAAATATTTGTATCTGGTCTGGGCGTATTTCTATGTATAATATGTATGTATTTACAAAAGAAAAATAAATATAAGTAGTATATCCGTTGTCTAGCCACCGTAACACAAGCTTAGCAGCTTACCACGGGGCTAGATGGCGCTGTGTGTTCGTCACAGGATTTATTTATTTATTTATTATTATTTTTATTTATTTTGCTATCCTTGTGGGTAGAATACAGCGTGGTAGGTATATACCGCGCGGAACCAAGTTTCGCTCAGGAAGGTAAGAAGTTTTCGCGAGTTAGTCATTCAGTTCTGTGTTGCCAAAGAACATCACGTCAGTACGTTGTGATTTCTGCAGAGCATCTGATTTCAGTGATGGATAGCGATGAAGAGAAAGTTTTACTTTTATTAGCCTTAATTGACTCACCAGGTACGAAAAGACTTTGGGGAATTCCACACTTTATATCCAAGATTAAGATTGGATGAAGATCGGTTTTTTAATGCATTCAGAATGACAACTGAGAACTTTGATGAATTATTAAATTTAATAAAGGAAAAAATCAGCAAATCGTTCACTAAATATCGAGAACCCATATGCCCTGAAGAACGCTTAGCAATAAAAAATAATAATTGACAGAAATCTGTTTCGCCAAACGTGCGAACAAAACATACGTACCTACCTATGCGGTAATTCCGCTCTACCCGGGAATTTAATACAATACCTAAACGAAACTAGCGCGGTATGTACCCACCCACAACGGCAGCGAATACTGCTCACGCTTGCGGAACTTGATACTAAATACCTGAGCGAAATCCGCGCGGTAATACCTCTACCCACAGCGGTCGCGAATTCCGCTCAGATCTGAATAGGCCTTTATAGAAGTAATTAAACGTGCGATGCGGACTCGTACTCGGGAGTGACGTCATCTCACACTCGCCCAGTCCGCTCGCGTTCACAGCACGGTGCATAGTACTTGTCGTTTTACGTTTCATACGCGGAGCGAGCGTTGTAAATGACGTCACGTGATTTAGCGGAACTCAATACTTATGGTAAGTTTAAAGGCCTGTAAATTAAACTAATAGGTATTTACTACAACAAAAACTTGTGTAATTTTAAACATAATAGGTATAAGCTCTACTGGAACTAACTTTCAACCGATTTGGCATGCCTAATAACATTCTTCTTTCTGAATGTCTATCCTGTGTTGAAATCCCACAATTGTGATGTTTATATAGCGTTTTTAAAAACATATTATGTATGCGGTCAACTTTTTAAACAAACACGATTTAAACTCTTATTAATATTTGTTTCATTTTATTTAATTTATTAATAACATGATCGAAAAGTCGAGGTAAGAGAATTTAAAAATAACAATACGCGAATAAACCCGGGAAAAATATTGTTACCCATCTGTATGTGGTTATTGTCTTTTAATTCTCACTGTACGTACACCTACCTACCCGACTAGACAAACAATCCCAACTTTCTTCCGTGCTGACTCACTGCCACAGTTTGCCTGTAAATAGATGAACAGATAGACAATTGCATGGCAAATATTTGTCACAGTTACAGTAATCTGCGGCAGAGTCACTGCGGTAGTCGGACAAATGAGTCAGACAGGTACTATACTACTTTTTTTTTTTTTTTTCGTGGGAAAATCTGATTAAGACCATCAGGCGCTCTCGGGGGAGAGCGGCCCGGTGAGTGGAGGTCCCCCCTGGTCTAGATGGTGTTTGCCAGGGGTATATCCACTAAAAACCCACGGTGTCCCTCACGCCGCAATTGTCGGGGTCAACGGGACCTGATAATACTACCGTTGACCCCGACGGCGGTTGGCCGCGGTCGGCCCCCTCTCACAAACACTTCCAGACACCCTTTTTTAATAAAAAGGGTGGGAAGTGTGATACCCTCTCCGAGAGGCGCGGACACGCCGCCGTCTCGGGGCCCCTAAAGCCGGTGGTGAATCCCCCCCGAGATCACCACCAAGGGCCGAGGTGATTGGCAGCCAGGCCCCGGCAAATACCACGATGGCCCGGCACCCTCTTGTAATTTTTTATAGTGGTTGTTTTCCACGCGGCCCATCCTTCCGGAAAGGGCCCCCGGGCCCGCTGACGCGGGCTTACGGTTGGCAGCCAGGCCCCGGCAAATACCACGACGGCCCGGCACCCTCTCGTAATTTTTTATAGTGGTTTTCTTCCACGCGGCCCCTCCTTGCGGAAAGGGCCCCCGGGCCCGCTGACGCGGGCTTACGGTTGGCAGCCAGGCCCCGGCAAATACCACGACGGCCCGGCACCCTCTCGTAATTTTTTATAGTGGTTTTCTTCCACGCGGCCTCTCCTTGCGGAAAGGGCCCCCGGGCCCGCTGACGCGGGCTTACGGTTGGCAGCCAGGCCCCGGCAAATACCACGACGGCCCGGCACCCTCTCGTAATTTTTTATAGTGGTTTTCTTCCACGCGGCCTCTCCTTAAGGAAAGGGCCCCCGGGCCCGCTGACGCGGGCTTACGGGTTAGAAGCCGGGCAAGCCCGGCTTCCCACCTCGTGCGCCTCTTGGCTTCACTGCCCCTCTTGCAGCTACTGAGCCCTCCCACCACGACAAGGTGGACGCACATCGGAAGGGAGGTACTATACTACTGTGCCGCACGTAAGTAACTATTACTAAGTACTAGACAACGGACACATTTCATAATATTTATTTATTTTATATATATATATATTTTTTTTTTTTTTGACGAACACACAGCACCATCTAGCCCCGTGGTAAGCTGCTAAGCTTGTGTTACGGTGACTAGACAACGGATATACTACTTATATTTATTTTTCTTTTGTAAATATATACATATTATACATAGAAATACGCCCAGACCAGATACAAATATTTATTTTTAAGCATAAATATTTGCATCCAGCGGGAATCGAACCCGCAACCTTCTGTATTGCAGCCAAGCGTTCGCCCGACGCGCCACAGAGGTCGTCAAATATATAGAAAACAGACAAAACCGTTACCTACGGGTTGTCCCCGCCGGGACTCCAACCCGTAGCTTAGGTAGAATTCTGCGTTGCAGCCGGGTGTTTGCAGAACGCGCCTCAGAGGCTTTAGTATCAGGGATGATTTTATTACAATGAACCGAGATCGGGGCGGGCGTCATCATCATCTCGGCTCTTATCCGTCCACTGCTGATGCCAACCCCATTTGACGCCACAATAGCGATCGCGAGCAACCTTCATCCAATGACTCCCCGCGACCGCTACAATGTTGTCGGTCCACCGAGTAGGTGGTCTTCCAACACTCCGTTTTGCATTGCATCGTGGTCGCCACTCGAGGACTTTTACTCCCCATCGGTTATCTGTCCTTCGAGCTATATGGCCCGCCCATTACCAATGGGCATGCCGAGGTATTCTTTATACAAAAATAGCCCGTCACCCGCCCTAGCCCGTTCACCGCTCGGTCTAATGAGAATAATCCCTATATATATTCGTAATAAATAAAATTATCCTAATTAAGGTTGAAATTAGAACTACCTCCCCACTACTCTATGAATAATCTACTCTATAAAGCTTAAATCAAGTTATAACAATTCCCTACTAAAATACATAACAACATCAAACAAAAATAAAAAGATTACCTCGTCTCAATTAAGCCTACTTAACCTAAAATTCTTAAAATAAACGAGATGATAAACATCGTTACAATTTTTTTATATTAATTGGCTTAGGTGGGTACGAACTCGTGATAGATAAATCTCTTTCGACTAGATAAGTAGGTATACTTATATAAAAATTGTTCATATAATAAATAGGCACTTCCGTACGCTACATAATTTGAGGTAAAAATCAAAATTGCGGTAATCCTGTGATAGGTATTTCCAAACTTGAGGTTTTTTTTGGAAAAACGCTAAGTAACTACAATATAGCAATACCTAGATATATTCAACTTTAAAGGTTGGTATTGACGACGTCAAAAATCAGTAGTGTAATTACACATGTACATTAAAGGGGGATTTACATTACAAAAATAATGGCATGCAATTTAGTAATTTCACAAAAAGCTGCGATACTATTCATCTATTTGACAAAATTGTTTTCAGTTACTGCTGCGAATCCGACTGCTTTTCAGAAATTGACTCTATAATGCATGACACTATAATGTGGCTTTAGTTAATTAGCTAACCATCAGACTACCAGGCCCACAACCCGGACTCAAGCTCTATTTATATATGTTATAGCGTCCCCACCGTTCCCACCTTTCGGTATACCGGCAGGGGCCGCTATACCCGAGCGTACACCCCTAAGGGCGACGTCAGGGATCGAGTTTAAGACGGATCTAGTCCCCAATGCTAGACTGGTAGACTACCAGGCCCGTGGGAAAAATTGGTGAATCATTTGAACCACCAAAAGACCTATTTAGAACGATAGAACATTAAATATAATAAGATTCAACACTATGCCGCCACTGGTGAGCTGTCCAACTGAGTGCAAGTGAGAATTCAAAGTACAGGTAAAGGGCGTGACAAAAATGGACAACAAAAATGTACGGTAAATGAAAAATTGTTATCTATGCATAAAAATATTTCAAAATAATTTAATTTTATGTTATGTCAATCACCTCAAGACCATGGAAGGGAAGGGAGTTGCAACTCTGGACTTTCCCCCTTGTCGCATGATTTTTGTACGGAATTGCGAAATAATGAATTATGAGAGGTATTGACTGTACGATCGGCAAACATAGTATGTAGGACGTCCTCAGGCACGTTGTGCGCAAGACGGCTGGCACTAACTGGATGCGAGAAGCCGAAAATAGATCTAGGTGGCGTGCAATTTGAGAGGCATATGTCCAGCAGTGGACTGCAACAGGCTGATGATAATAATGATGATAACGAACCGATACCGTTCAGAATCAAATTTAGCCTTAAAATCTCTGTACCTAGGTACTTTTGAATTCTCACCTGCACTCCGTATGGACAGCTCACGTGACGGCACAGTGCTGGATCTTATTAATGTCCTTCTAACTTTCTAAATAGGTCTTCTGGTGGTTTTAATGACCCATCAGTTTTTGCCACGGGCCTGTAGTCTAAAACAGAAAAGCAAAAAAAAACTATTTGAAACGATGATCACATCTTACCAGATTTTGCGACGCAAAATAGGGTTAGTGTTTATTAATTACGTTATGTAAGTACAAGTACGTTTGTTTCCGCGTGAAAGACGGACTTATTTTTGCATCTTCTAGTTCCATTCGATTCGAACGATTCAAAACCGCTGTGTAGCGAATGCCAATGCCAACTTCATTGTGACTCCATTTTTTTGAATTTGAATTTTGAATAATTAGTTTTTAACTTTTCTACACAATTGTATTGTCATAAAAACTTCGACATTACATAATAATTAGCTGATATAAAATTCTTCTATCCGTAATTATGTGTAAAACGTACAAAAATTATATTACCTACCTGCCCCAACCATTTTATGTCCGATTGTTATAAACGTGTAATGAATGAAATGTTTTTAAGTATGTGAAATGCAATTCGGTAGCTGCACCAGTCTACGTATCGGAACATGGACGAGTCTTCGTGGCGGTACGACTTAGGCCAGTAGGTGTTAACAAAACGCGGCCGAAGCGTCCCACCACAGAACCTCCGTTTTTAAATTTTACTTTTTTTTAATATACTCTCACTTTTCTTGTTTGTCTGTCGGTCCGGGCGGAATCTTGCAACTTTAATTTGAGGCACTTCCCGACTAGCTAGCTGGCTGGAACTTTGGGAATATAGGTCAGAAACAGATGACAGAAACAGATGCAACCTCAAGCTACTTTCAACTTTCCACAAGCACTTTCGAGACAAAAATACCAGAAATAATATCATATATATTATTTTGATTTTTATCTAATATTTTGATTTTATTTTGTAAATTTTTTTGATTTTTTGCTGTTAAATAGACCGTATTTGACATTTTTTGAATTAGATTTACTAGAAAGATATTTTTTATAATAGATTTAATATTATCTAATACTGCCTGTCTTACTGCCTTAACCCCTCTGAAAGGAAGCTTTTGCCCTGCAGTGGGACAAATTTACGGGCTGATTATGTTATGTTTATAGATTAAAAAAATCTAAAAACCCACTTTTTTAAATGTCCTAAAAAGTAAAATAACCCATCAGAGTTATTTTACTTTTTAGGAAATCTAAAAATCTAAAAACCCACTTTTTTAAATGTCCTAAAAAGTAAAATAACTCTGATGGGTTATTTTACATTTAAAACCATGGGTTTAAATTTATTTCTGAATCAATCAACTTAATTGACAGATGTTATCAATAGGATATTATTTTAAATTCTTTTCAATTATATTATATTTAATTATTTTTAAAGATATCCACTCTAATCATACACTTATAAGACATACACTTATATAGCATCGCTTCTAAACCAAACCTCGTAAGACACAAAACCTCAGAAGTACATAAAGTGTGTCATAGGCAGGCTCCGGCTGGTACATCGTCCGCCGGAGTCACAGGTAGATAAGTTATCTTAGAACTGTCTACCAGACCGAATGATATACAAATATGTGAATTGTTTAACCTTGGACAATATTTGTAATTGGTTACTTATCTCGTGAACTCGTTAGCTGGATATTATCAAGTTTGATTTTGTGACGAGAAAAGATTTTTATGTATCGGATATTAACGAAGCCTATTCACTAACCCAGAATAGATTTTTCTTGAAAAATCACGAAAAATCAGAATGATTGCTTGA
The DNA here is from genome assembly GCA_949358125.1 of Idaea dimidiata. Lineage (NCBI taxonomy): Eukaryota > Metazoa > Arthropoda > Insecta > Lepidoptera > Geometridae > Idaea > Idaea dimidiata. The sequence continues at coordinate 26,730,113 of OX442330.1, forward strand.
ATCATACTAATTTCGCAATTGGTTGTTATTGCTCAAGGCATAATTATCTACTAGAAATATTTCGAACTCGAAACTTATTACCTAGACATTGAAATTGTTCAATTCCCACAATTTATATAACTGGAACTATTATAATTCCATTCCTTCTATTTGATCTAAATATTCTGTTAAATTTTCCAAGAGACCATGCAGTTGACTCGTGGGATCATGTCATGTGACATCGTTAGTGTGAGCCAGTCTTAATGATTCTTATAGCCTTATACAAACGAAGATGCAACGGTTGGTGGAATAATACACAGTAATGTTTGTGAGCGTCTTTTACGCCTTTCCGTTGGATTTCATAGGTACATAAGGTAGGTTGATTAGTTTGTCTAGTGCAACTCTCTACCAGCTGAATACAGAAGCGTCATTTAAAATAATTTGGGGGGTACCAAATGACTAAGCAGCTTCTAAAACTAGTATGGTAAAATTCCCATACTAAATTGAGTTTGAGAGTTGGCTATAGTTTAAGTAGAACTAAAATTTTGCGAAGGGTTTCTGCATTCTTCCGTAAAAACACACAACCATCAGAAAATTCGGGTCCGAAGCTCCTATAGGGAGAACGTAAATTTTAGACGTATCTAAAAAAAAACAGCCTTTAAAAAAAGCTGTAGGTACCTACCTACAAATTGTTTTCTCGAGGTAACCTAAGCCTACTACTACTTACAGAACGGGTTGTTCTACTCATCTAAACTTTACTACGACTATTAAAAAATCGAACTTTTTACATGACATATTGTTTTGTTTTGTTTCACATTTTGTTTATGTTTAGTTTAAAAATTACGTCTACGAATAGAAGTCCAGAGTAAATTAATAATATCAAATCTCACTTTAAAAACCAGCTTATTTTTGCGAGTGGGTATTTAGGTACCTAAAACTTTTTCGAGCACTTAATAGCCCCCTTCCTTATGAACGATAATTAACAGATGACCAAGTTATGTGACGTTTGTCTCTGTCTGTCAAATTCACTTTGAAACTTAATAACAGTAAAAGACAAACGACACCTACATAATTATGCAGGTGTTGACCAGTATTTATGAGTAAATGGGTAAGAGTACAAATTTCCAAGTCTTAGAACAAAAGTTCTTCGCCTAGATTTACCACTTTTTGTTTCAGTCTGTCACCTCGTGAAAGTTCTTGTCACGAAAAATTACTGAAGAAGCCTAGCGGCGGCCTAGAAGCGGTTTAGTGAGAATTCACTAATCCGACCTTCCTACACGTTTATTAATAAAGGTGTTAGTAGGTATTAGCAACAAACTCGAACTAAAAAAGTGGGCTAATAAGACGCGTAGGTACTTCTGAACGCACATGGACCATTAACTCAATTGTCTTTAGTCATCAATATCATTAGTCAAAACTTATATTTGTCACGGAAAATAAAAATATAGCCGGAAAAGTTCATAAAAAACGTATTAGTAAATGTACAAATCAATTACCGTGAAATCGGTAGACAACGATAATTATTGAATTCAGATATCAGATACGAGACAGACGGAAGTAACGAATTTGGAATTTTTACTGAGCTCATTCGTCCAGCTCCACCTGCCGATATTGAACGGTCGTGCGGGTTAAGCAACGCTTGGCGAGGTCATTACAAAGATAGGTGACTGATAATGTGTGGAAAAGAAATCATTTTTTCGAGCTCCTCCGGGCCTTCCTCCGAAAACCTTCCGGAGGTTGTAATTAGAGGCTTTAGTGCGACCTTATTTATTTATTCGCTCACTTCAGAGCGAAGGTTTCACCTGCGTAAGTCCCGTTCCCGCGGGAAAATCGGGATAAAAATTTCATCACAATGGTTCAGTAGTTTTTGCGTGATTGAGTAACAGACATACATGACTTTCGTTTTTATAATATGACTAGCTGCGCCCCGCGGTTTCACTCGCGTAAGTCTTTATCCAAAATTTAAACATTTCTGGCATAAGATCCTTTTCCTGATCATAAGAAACACAACGCAAAAAGAATTATCGAAATCAGTCCAGCCGTTTATGCGTGATGCCGTGACCAAGGCAAATAGGTATTCATTTATATATATATATAGACTAGCTGCGCCCCGCGGTTTCACCCGCGTAAGTCATTATAAAAAAATTCTAGCATAACATCCTCCTGATCATAGCAAACACAACAAAAAAAGAATTAGCAATATCGGTTTAGCCGTTCACGCGTGATGCCGTGACCAATAGAAGAAATAGGGATTCATTTTTATATATAAGATAAGACGATGACTAAGTTATGTCCCTGTCTGTCAACTTCCAAACTTCATGTCATAGTACCTAAAAGACAAAAGATACATAGTTAATACAGCTATTAACCAGCGTTTATAGGGAAGATGGTAAGTCTCAAGATTAGAACCATATTTTCTTACTTATTCTTCCTCATTATTTTTGTGATCAAAGTTGACCACAGCGAAATGATTCAGAGTCCTAAGTGAACCAACAATTAATAGGTAGGTTAATTATTATAAATTGGGTAACACCAAAGATAAACATTTTCTCAGTAGTTTTAGAGGAAAACCACCTAATAAATAAGTAAGATATTGTATTTAAAACTGAAATGGTTAAAAAATAGCTGTAATAACGTAGACTATATGCGTTTATAAATATGAGGAATAATTAAAATTATTCCTCTTATTTATAAACGCTGGTTAACAGCTGCATAACTATGTATCGTTTGTCTTTTACTGTGACATGAAGTTTCAAAGTTGACAGACAGAGACAAACGTCACATAACTTGGTTATCTGTTAAATCGTTTAAAGTAATCAAGTAAGGAAGCATACCTATAGATAAATGTGACTCCGATATACCATGCATCTGCGGAGCTATTCTGCAACTAAACCATTTTGATGCCGTGTAGCTTCTATGCGGTAGGCTTAGTATTTTGCGTGATTGATTAACAAACTTACAGATATGCATACATACTTACATTCAAAGTTTCGCATTTATAATATTAGTAAGTTTATTATATTCTAACGACAGTAACTATTCGTACTTAATAGATATATTTCACGTGCTTGTTTAACGCATTATAGTATTAAAAGGCGTAAAACGACTGACAATTTAAGCCGTGTAGACTGTGGAAGCTCGGTTTAGTAGCATAATAGAATAGAATAGAAAGGAGTCTGTCTTATCCAGGGCGAGAAAATAAAAAAAAAACAAGTCGATAATATCAAAACAGTTATATTTACTACGTCAATACTTTACTGTGACATCGAATACACAGTACATCCTAAACATATTCAACTACAATATACATAATATTATTTTATACAATGAAAACAACAATATTTGGTGCACACTATGGCCACTAGAGACTTTTTAACATATTTTGAAAATACTATAAAATCAGCCTGGCACCATTTGTAACCGACTTTCAAAAAAAGTAGCTAGGTTATCAATTTAAATGTATATTTTATTAGAGCAAAAAAACAAAATGCTTCTGAAATTTGAATAGTATAGCAATACGAATATTATTTAAAAATAGGCGGCTTATTTACCATGTTTTTTGTTTTCGAAGTTTCGGTTTTCGGTGTTTCGAACGCAGAGGCGTTAGAGAACCGTCTCCAGTCTCAGTAATGAATGGCGAAATATCGAGCTCCATATAAAAACAAATTATAAAATGGTAAATACCTCGTTTTTTCATTTTAATTTATAGTAAAAACAAATAATTTAAAAGAGATAAAAAAAGTACCGTATCTACTTCTAGCTTATTTATTAAATTATCTGTGGAGCTAATTAATATAAAAAAATCTCTCTTACAATGGCGTGAAGCTGATTATGACCTAGATATAGATGTATTTTTATCAACATAATATACAAGGTGTAACGGGTAAGCCCTATTAATCCGAAAGGGGGTTGTTCTAGACGTTTAGGCGAACAACTTTTGTTCTATGACTTTTGGAAATTCGGAGTACTTTTCGAAAAATGTAGGTGTAAAGTTTACTTGAAAATCAGCTGTTTCTGAGAGTTCGAGGTCATTGACTTTATGTTGTCCTTTTATTTAGTTTGATGGTTTACAATCAAAACTTCAATTTTCTTTTTTTTCAAAAGCAGCTGTTTTTCCAGTGAAACATAATCTCAAAATTTTCAAAAAAAAAGTTTGAATTTTCAAAGTCGTAGAAGAAAAGTTGTTTGCCTAGACGTCTAGAACAACCCCCTTTCGCATTAAAAGGACTTACCCGTTACAAATTGTATATGTTAAATAATCTAATGTAATAAAAACTAACCATGTGAAAACCGTAGGTAACTCCACTTTAGGCTGCGTACATTACTTCATCTTTTTACTTTGAATTTTGGAAGACAATATTTCTGACTAATTATATTTCAGTACTTAATATAATGTCTAATTTGAACGTTATGCCATAATAATAACAGAGTCCACTATAATAATGTCCACTTCATTAGTAAATCTTAACTGAACATTAAGTGCTTAGACTAGTGCGCGTTTTTACACACAAAAGTATCCAGCTGTTTTCCTCTAGGTAATCGTGCTCCACCTTAGACTTAACCATGTGTGAAACCCCATTAATCTCATATAACCAAAATAAAATACTAGTAATGTATTTGGTATTTCAAATTATCACTACTAACCCAACTAATATTATAAATGAGTAACTCGGTAACGTTTTCACGCCTCAACTACTGAACTGATTTTGATAAAAAGACATATAAGACCTCGGAGAAGAGAAAGGCTACTTATGATCCCGATATTCCCGCAGGATCGGGACTAACGAGGGTAAAACCGCGGGGCGCCAGTTAAAAATAAGTGCTTTAATATCTTTAACTTAGACTAAATCTAACATTTCCAAGTAAAACTTTCGCTAAGTGTCCTTTTAATGAGTATCATTAAACGCCAGCGAAAATGCGACTAAACGCCGACTACATAAACGACAGTTAAAATTTGAGAGGTACTTAAATAATTAAGCAGCTTCCAATTTTTAAATTAGTAAGTACTTATAGTTTTGAGTTTATGATCTGCTTAATGGCCTAAGTGGAACTCATATTTTAAGTAGCGTATCTGTATTCGACAGTAAGCATACTTAACTTAAGTTTTACTTGTTAATGTTTTTAAGTGCATATTAAATCACAAAATTAAATACTTACCTACCTATACAAAAGTCGGAAAAAGTAAAGTATTTTAATTAAGAAAGAGTACGTACGTTTTAATTATAACTAATAATATTATTTTATAATATCAACAAATAAGCAATAGAAATTAATCTCTTTTTAAGTATTTGACAATACATCAAGAACAGCGAAGGTACAATCAGCAATAAAAATGCATTTTTCAGAAATCTACTCAAATCCACAAAAGACTCTCCAAATTGTATAGTGTAAATGTTTTCAATAACTGAAGCAGAAATAAGTTCAACTTATTTTTAAAGAACAGAAATAACTACAGTTCTAATGGCATTTTTTTTCAATCTTTAGTTAAATATGTCTTCCTTCTATGGTTTTCGCGATTTTGCATAATAAAACACTTTATTTATCCGGTTTTATCGCGTTTTTATTCATTATTTGACCCGAGCTTTCGCCAACTTTACAGTTGGCTTTTTCAAGGTTGACTGAGATGTCAGTCAACCTAACGCGATAAAACCGGATAAATAAAGTGTTTTAAATATGTCTTTCCAATAAAATATAACAAAACCAAATAAAAACGTCAATATCTTTCAAAAACATAATGAACTTTTAAATTTTTCTACATTTGGTAGTTTGATTTTATTCGACAGTTATTTTTTATATCTGGAGATTAAAAAATCAATGCTTAATAAAGTAACCTAAAATGAACTTCACTACTTCAAATAAATTGAAGTGATGATCAATTTAAAAATTAATGACGAAAAATCGAGTTCATATTTATCTGAATGTATTTTAAATAAAAAAAATCATCGCTTACTTAGCTATCACAAATTAAAGATGGCCAGAAAACAAAATTAATTTACTTTCATATAAATAATGGTAACTCTTCGTAAGTACTAAATAGTTTTTAGTATTTTTGGTGGGATAATTATTAGTGTATGGAATTTAAAATATAAAATTCATATCTTTTGCGTAAAAAACGTGACTAAGTGTATGTCAAATTAAACTCACTTGGTTTGTTCGAAAGTCGTTCCCCAACACGGCCTAGGTTTTCTTAATTTAAAAATAGCTCCATTTGTAATAATCAATCAATAAAAAAAGCAAATGGTATTCTATTACCAACATTAAAAAAATTAAGTTTAAAATAACGCCATCTGTTTTTAAACTCCCGTAACTAATGCGCATTTCGCTTCTTCGGCGGTGGTGTCGGAGCTTTATCTTTAGTTCTATTAGCTAAAGACGTGTAAAGAAATGATCCTCTCGGGGCGAATACTGTGTCGTAGTTGTGTCGGACGGGTAGCGGGTTCGATTCCCCGTTGTTGTTCGCGTCGTTGGTATTGTCTAAGTCCATGCTCCTGTGAGCGTACTTTTTTGGCAATGGCGGCGGTTCTTCTTCTTCTTGGTTTGAATCGGTGGTTCCTAGATAAATAGATAGGTTAATTATTAGATAGGATACTGGTTGACTGGAAGACATCGCCCAGGCAATACGGCCGCCCTTTGATCTAGTTTTAATTTTTTATTCATGTGATTTGTGTTTTGGTGTAATGAAGGGGTAATCTATTATCTAGCTAGATAGAGATTTTATTATAACTATAAGTAACAATAGAATTACACAAACTGAAAAAAAAACTTAAATCTAGTCCAAGGAGCGGATTTATTATTCCTTTTAGGAAAAGTTTGGGGATCTAAAAAGATAGAGAATAATAATTATAGAGATAATAGTAATAAAATAAGGTGGTCACAAATGACATAATAAAATAAAATAGGTAAAGAAGCAAGTAGAAAGCTGAGGAGAATATCATTATTTTTTGATAAATTTTTATCTATTTAGCTCGTTTATAATTCTGATGGGCTTATGGTGGCTTTCTCCAGGATTCTCGGCCGTATGTTGAAACAGCACCTAAAAATTGAGTTCTTTTTAAATAATTAAGCGGCTCTCAAACTCAAAAAGGTTGCCTGGAAGAGATCGCTTTCAGCGATAAGGCCGCCCATTGTGCTTCCTAAATTTAAGCTGTATTTGTTTCTATCTATTTGTCTTGTTATTTATATAGTGTGTACAATAAAGAATTTATTCATTCATTCATTCAAAAAAATATAATTCATAAGCTGCTCAATTATTTAAGTAACCCTCAAATTTATGTGGCTTCGACCGTAAGAGTGTATTTTTGCACAGTAGTTTATTTTTGCTACCAAAGGACTGATTGTTTCTTTGCCTTTGATTTGACAAACATAATCTACTTTCGAGGAATTGGTCACAGTTAAAAAAAAGGATGCGTGATTTTTGACAAACTATATCGAGATTGAAAGTTCCGACATTCAAAATATAACTAATAAACGAATGAGTAACATCCATATCATAATTGATAAGAAATAAGTAGGTGTAACATAAGACGAGTAAAGAAAATATGTAGCATCGAAAAGATGAAAGGAATAAGTAATAAAAATACAATTGCCTAGCTGCACCCGCCGATATTGTATAATCGTCTGGGTTAAGCAACGCGTGGTGCAGTCATTACTTGGATGCGTGACCCATCACGAGAAGGAACAATTAACTTGCTTAACATGTTTTCCGAAGCACTGAGGCTTCCAAAAGCATGCTAAGCATTACCAGTTGTCATCTCTTATAGCAGTCGTTAGGTTAAGTTAGAAAGCTGAAGGCAATTATCCATATAGTCAACATAGTTTATTTTATTAAGAGTTTGTATACAAATATATGATCATTTTGATTCGTCAACTTATAACTTTAATTTTAGTTGGTTTAAAATGCGCAGGGTTTTTTTTTGTGATCATGTGTTAAATTACAAGCGACCTGGAAACTCTGACACTAGGTGAGTCACACCACTACACGAAAACTAGAAATGAAGAATAATCATAGAGAGAAAAGAGACGGCCGAATCTAGAAACTCTACTCAAAATTTGAGATCATAAACAACTAAGCAGCTCTCAAACTCATAAAAATCAATCCAATTTTTAAATTTAATAGCTGCACAGTCGTTTAGGCGCCACTTAAATTTAAAATGGCGTTTAAAATTTAAGTGGTGACTAAAATTTTAAGTGGCGTTTCAGTATTTGACCTGGAGTGTACGAGTATTATACTGACCTAGCGAATCTCGGTTGCTTGGTGGTTGAGAGGAGGCGAGCGACGTCCGTTGCGACAGACGACGCTCGGCGTCGGCGCGCGGCGGCCTCGAGCACACCAACTGCGCACCACGCTACGTCACACCCCACGCTTTATATATACGCTACCCTTCACCGCTACGGCACGATATACGACACACTGTGGCATGCCACACGCTTGGCACTATCATACGCTACCACATGCCACGACTACGCTACATTTGGCACAATCATACGCTAACTAATGGCGGAATACACTACAATTGGTGGCACATTATATGCTACGATATGCAGACTACGCTACACTTGACATAATATAAAATGCTACGTAACGCCGGACTAGATTATACTTGGCACATTATACGCTACGTACGACATGCCAGACTACGCTATGCTTGGCACTTTATATGCGGGAGTCGCACCATGCCACACATGGCTAGGGCTACCATACCATCGGCTTGTACTGAGATGTCAGAATTAAGGCCCAACTTTAGGGATATAAGAAATTTGCAATAAAACGAGCAGAATTTTGTAATAGATTTTTATGACTAAGCCATAAAAATAGATCTTTTATAGATACCTAATATAAAGTTTATAAATTACACAATTTAGACTAGAAGACATAGATAACATAGCTAGTAAATGGTAGGTATTTGTCAGCTTAGCGCATTCTCCTGTCTATAAATTTTGTTCAAAATAACGACTGTCAAGAACTTGTGCGAAAACATTAACATATCCGATTTTTTTCAGGATTTTTTCTTTATGGTAACCCTACACCATGGCACACTGTACGCTTCGACACGGCCATACGCTTAAAACATGCCACACAAAACAAACTACCGTCACATATGCTACTAGCTCGTCTCCAACTCACTCCCCAGCCTACGCTTAAAGTCTACGAAACGTCACATTTGCCACACCGACTACAAGTTATCCAACACCGCGAGATCTAAAAAGAAACGAGTCATGCTATGACACTCTATGAGCTGAGACAAAAAACGTGCGAACAAAACCACGACAAGTGCTATAGATGAAGCTGCCTGTCCTGCCCATCACCTAGGGTTGCCAACATATTATTTATAAAATATAGTATTTGTTGTCAAATAAGTAGACGCCAGAAAAATTTGGCATTATTTGGTAGTGTTATGTGTGTATTGAGTGGTGTTCTTGTATAAATGACAAATCATTGTCTGATATACGTTCAGTATCAAGGGACTATGGAGCTCCGTACCGGAGCTGAAGCTAACAAGTAGAGGCCCGCGTCAATAACAGTTTAACTTGCTAACTATGACACCAAATGACCAATTATTATTTTCCAAATATTCTTAGATTTTGTCGAGGCATACAAGGGCCATACAATGCCAAAAATATAGTATTTTTTCATTCCTAATTAATGTTCTTTTTATAGTTCGCTGAGCTGAAATATAGCATAATGCTATATTTTATAGTACGATTGGCAACCCTACCATCACCATACACCGAAAATTATTAGTTCATTGCGACTATTTTGACCGTGATATTATTTACTTGTGCTATGTAGTTCTAAAGAGTTACTGTGTGCAGAATTCACTAATTTTGCTGTACTTTCATGCTATGATTTAGTTACGTTAGTACTTACATTTTATCACGTAATGTAAAACGTTTTACCACTTAAAGATTAATTTATTCACTTGTAATAATTAACCGAATTAGGATAAGTAACGTTTGTATTTTGTTATTTATTTTAACCCATAACCAAATGGGAATTGTTAATAATTAAGCGTACTCTGAACTGTTAAACGAAATCTCTTGAAAATGATGTCCGATTGTTAAATTAGGTTAAGTTCCAATAAGATGTAACAAGGTATAAAAGTAAATAAACATCAATGATAAATATTAGTAACTCAGGAAACAGAAAGGCATGACATAATATAAACTCAATTCAATATATTACCATTTAGACGGGGCCAATAAAATATAAAAGTACAGATAGACACGCTACTAAATAAGCATGCTTAAAACTAGCATGCTCGTTTATTACCTACGTACTCGTACATTTGCTTTAAAAATCATGATAGTTTTCTGAAACATGCCTGTGGGTGCGTTTATCCCAAACCGTACCCCCTTCCCCCCTCGCAGCAGAAAGCATGCTCAAAATCGTACGACGTTCTAATTGAACTAATCTAGAAATGATTTGACACATATACCACTAAGTATAACTAAGTAACTACTAGCATGCTTTCGTGTTACAAAATGGCATGTCTATCTGTACCTTGGTATTAGTTATATAGATATTCCGCGCTACCATGATCGTTTGTCGTGTTTTTGTCGTTCAAAATTTAAAAAAATCTTTTTTTTTTTTTAAGTATGGTTTTCTTTTTTTTTTAATTATTTGATGTGTTTTTAATTTTATTTTCTTTAGCAGAACGACGACGCGTCGACTTCGCGACGACTTATAAGACATCATGGTAGGGTGCATTGTACAATACATCGGACTATAAATTAAAAGAGATATTGCTAATTCAGTTTGGTCGAATCGAGTGTTAGTGAATTTCCCCGTCTATATAGTGAGATAAGGCTTTTGTTTTAAACCTTATAAATTAGAGGAACCAGCAACAAAACCCAAAAGCAGGCAAATACAATGAGACCTGATATACACTTCTTTAAATAGCAAGTCAAGCCCATAACCTGAAATTAGTCTTGTAGAGCAGATTAAAATTTCAATGAATTTCACTTTATTTCAGATAAGATTACTTCACACTTACGGTGAAGAGAGTGCGTATTTCAGGTAACAGTGTATAAACACCACAAACGTGCTATAACTTGACACACAAATACTAATATATATAAAATCGTTTTGTTAAAAAAATATAGCTCAAAATTTCATCACTGTTTTTTTCATTTCTATTTTAGGATATTTTGTTGAAAAAATAATTGTAGAGCTGATTTGAAACCACATCATACTAATTTTTGTCAAAATTTTAACAGAGTATCATATTAGTATCCGATATTACTTGAAAAAACATACGAGCTTAAGAGATAGAAATATAATAATTTTCATTTGGTACCAAAATGTTCGCTTTCAAACTTCGCAAAATGTTGCCTCTAAAAATGTTGTCGAGTTCAAACCTCGCCGCGAGTGAATTTTAGAAGATGAATTTTTCCTTTAAAATAATAACAGCTTTTAATCTAACTTACAAACTTTAGTTTTGTGTTCCGATCCAGGTCGGATATAAAGAAGGTACCTAATTTAAACATTGATGTAACTTTAAGCTAATATTTTATAATATTCCTTACTAATTAAACGGACCCAACAAATGGTTAACCAATATTTAAGAAAAAAAAGTTTGTTTTTAAGTTCAATTCAATATTCCCAGTGATATTCGAACCCACAACCTCTTATATACGGTTCTCGTAGTTCAGTCCATTCAATTAGAAGATTTATTGTTTCATATAGGTCTATGCATATTTACTAGAAACATTTAAAAGAAAAATACATCGTCAAATAAAGCTAAGTTTTAAGTATTCCACACGTATCCTATTCAAGTCTGTGAATCAAGTTCAAATTGTTAATTTAAATTAAATTGTCCAGAAAACAGCTAAACCACATGATTTTCATAGTTACAGTAAAGTAGTAAATCTGTATTTATTGTTTTTTTGACTAACAGTTTAATAATGTATTTTTGCAATTGGGAACATTAGGTATCCATCAGATTTAAAACAAATACTTTATTCCGTCATTTATTTCTAATGCTTAGGCATTATTTAGATGGTGACGTAGAAACACAAGTTGTGAATTATTAAAGATGTATTTTTCCTTTAAGGACATTTCTAGTAGGTCCAAGTGATACATACCTCTTGCCTCAATTCCCTCAAGGGTGACGAAGTGGGTGTCTCGTGCGGAGTCCCAATGCTGGGCGAAGGTGTGGGAGTGGGAATGGGAGTGGGCATCGATAGAGACCCGTTTTGAGTGGGGGTGGAGTGGGAAGTGTACCACTGGGAACCGCTCGATTGGGTGCCGATTTCGCTCTGAGGAAGATAATCATAAATATTGTGAGTCTAGGGGTTCCCGCGAGGTATAAATACTAGTTTCACCTGCAGTCCCGATCCCACGGGAACATCGGGATCGTAAGTAGCCTATAACCTTCCTCGATGAATGGACCATCAAACAGAACAAGATTTTTTTAATTCGGGCCAGTATTTCCTGAGATTAGTGCGTCTAACCAAACAAACAAACAAACAAAATTTTCAGCTTTAAAATATTTATTACTATCATATTATGTTATGTTATATCTTAACGGGATACTGTAGCTTTTTGTATATCAAGTCCCTAAGTGTGTAAAAATACGTATAATTTATTATGTGAAATGTGTAAATAAAAAAATAAATAAATATTGCACGACATATTACACACAGCGCAATCTAGCTCCAAACAAGGCACTAAGCGTGTACTATGGGTACGAGAAAACTACGTATAACTAAATATACAACATATTATACTTTTGTATATACATACATAATTATTATACATGGAAAGACACCCAGACCAGAGATACAAATGTTAATTTTTAAGCATAAATATTTGCACCCAGCGGGAATCGAACCCGCAACCTTCCGCATTGCAGCCAAGCGTTCGCCCGACGCGCCACATAGGTCGTCAATTATGTGTGAACTAATAGTATTTATTAAGGTTACCTTTCTGACACCACCTCTCTTGTTTTTCCTTCTCGGTGAGTTCTGTAATGTCAAATAACTGACCACACTGCCACCGGCGCTGTTTCTGTACAGAAAATATAACAAGACTACATTAGACACCCCACTGATATGTGATTGATTTCTGGTCCTCAAAAATGTAACCTAGGAACAAGCTACATGTGTTATTGAAGCGACAAAAAAAATTTACGTAACCAGTTTTATCGCAATCGGTATAGCAGTTACTGCAAGAACAGAGGAGCTCATATAAAGAAATATTTTTCATCTCTCCTGTTCGGAAAGTTTAATTTTCAGTTTTCTAATTTTGTAATGTTGGCAATAAGTGTATATTTTAACAATTTTTTAATTAAATTTGTGTTTTACAAATTGTTCTAAATTAACTTGATATTTTAACTGATTCTCAATATACCAATTTTATTAAATGATAAAAGTATTTGAATTTCCTCACAGTGGAAATTAAAAGTAAGGTATTTAACTCGGGTGAATGTCACGCATTTCACCCTCAAACTATTGGCGAAAAATATCTCAGGTGAAATGCCCTTATATAACAATCTACTATTACATTTATGGCGTAAGTCAGTTTACCTCGGAAAGAATCGCCCGGGACTTTTCACTGACGATCTGAAAAAGAAAACCAATAGCAATTAAAAAGCAGAAAAAACTAGTACCATAAAGTAAAAAAATTGCTTTGTTCTGACGGACTGACCGATAGCACTTTCTGAATTTCGCCCAGAAAGCTGTGATTTGGAAAATTTGTTCTTTATTGTGGCATCGGATAAGAGATAGTCTATTCCCCACGGGAATCCATTCGAAAACCGCACGGGATTTTTCAATAATGCATTTTTTTTGTAGAAAAAACAAGTAGAATTCCTTGATTATCATGGATGGGTATTCTAACAAAACCGTTCGAATTTTGTTCAGTGTGAGTAATTTCCCGAACAAATTATGTTGGGAACTGATGAACCTCGTCCGTCAGAGCTGAGTTTAAATTGCTTCACTTGCTAAGCGACCAATATAATAAGGAACCTGAGACCCAAATTCTTTGCACTTTGTTTTGTACTATGTAATCATAGTATAAAACAAAGTCGCTAACCGCTGTCTGTTTGTTTGTACAATTTGATCTTTAAAACTACTGAACATAGTTGTGGGTTTCTTTAGTAGATAGAAACATTCAATAGGAAAGTCTGTATGTGTAACACATGCTGATATTCCCACGGGATTGAAACTTACGCGGGTGAAACCGCGCGGCGCAGCTAGTCTTACTTCTTATTAATATTATAAACGCGAAAGTTTGTATGTATGTGAGGTTGTTACTGTTTCACGCAAAAACTACTGAACCGATTGCGATGAAACTTGGAATATAGGTAGCTGGGGACCTGGATTAACACATAGGCTACTTCTTATCACGATAATCCCGCAAGAACGGATATAAAGTAGGATACTGACTCGGTTCCCGTAGATATATCCGATATCCTGTTGTTGCTGAGATGACTGGACTCTGTCTGTATGCTGATGCTGTCACGGAACGGCGAGCGGAGTTGCACTTCCGGTTCCAGGTCGCATGTCTGCAACATTTTCATAAAAAATATATTTGGTAGAATTATTTCAAAAATTCACTCGCGATTTGAACTTCCGTCCCTGGATCAATAACCTCGCCGCGAGTGAATTTTTGAAGATGAATTTTTCCTTTTTATATTATTTCTAGTAAATATGTCTTGAGCAATAAAAATAAATTACGAAATACAATATTTGGTGTCAATCTTTTCGTGTATCAATGGGTGCAAATCAAATCTGTACTTTTAAACTTTTTATTTAAGAATATTTGTAGGCATACATTTTCTAAACTCACACCAGAGTTACATTATCCAGGTCTTAAGGGGCCGTAGAAAGCCAGAACTGATTTTTCCAGGATGAATTACTACAAAAGTTATTTGAAATAAAAGTTTTTGAAACCATATTTATTAAAGTCGAGGATATTAACCAACACGTGAATGTCGTGAAATCACGATTCCTGAAAATTTTCTCGATAGAAAAAAAAAAAAATTTCCCTTTAAATTGTACAAATAAGTATGATATTACTCAGTCCATATTGTACAAAAAACTAATAAAACTTTGTATAAGAACTGAACTTAGCTCAATACAGACAGTGATTGTTTTGAATTTTACAATACAGGTTTTAATTTCGTAAATTCTGCAATATAACGTGGTGGGATCCATTATCTCTCGCGGTCGCCATATTCGCCAAAGAGATTCAGTACCGCAGCGACATTCAAGCAGAACACACGCGTCGCTTGCTCTCGTGCCCAGTATTGCCAACTCAGTGGATTCGCTAGTTCTAGTGGTTTAGACTTGTAAAGATTTAGGTTTCAAGGTTAAGGTCTCCTCAAGGTTGGCATTATTCTATTGTCAAGGTAACTGGATAACGGATATAATAATTTTAAACGCAGGTAAAACCCTGTAAATATGTATTCATATTGTGCATAGAAACAGAGAGAGGCCCGGCCGATCAGAAATAAATATTTATTTTTAAGTATAAATGTTTCCTTCTTGTTCCAATCGGGTATTGAACCCGCAATCACCCGTGTTCGCATCGGATAATCGGGCAACGCGCCACAAAGATCTTCATACAAGATACAATAAAATATAACTTCTCGATACCGCGATTTGATTCTATAAGAAACGATCGCTGTTACGGTGAAGAAAAACATCGTGAGGAAATCCCCCGCTTAAAGTCGTTCACCAAGGTCCAGTTGTAGGGCTATTTGACGGCCTCAGTGGCGCGTTGGGCTAATGCCCGACAGCAATGCAGAGGGCTGTGGGTTCGATTCCCATCAGGTGTAAACATTTATGCTTAAAAATAAATATTGTATATCTGGTCTGGGTATCTTTCTATGTAGAATAAATCAAATAAATAAATAAATCCTGTGACGAACACACAGCGCCATCTAGCCCCATGGTAAGCTGCTAAGCTTGTGTTACGGTGACTAGACAACGGATATACAACTTATATTTTTTTTTTGTAAACACATACGTAATATTATACAAAGAAATACACCCAGACCAGATACAAATATTTATTTTGAGCATAAATATTTGCACCTAGCGGGAATCGAACCCGCAACCTTTTGTATTGCAGCCAAGCGTTCGCCCGATGCGCCACAGAGGTCGTCAAATATGTATGTATATACAAAAAAAAAACTATAATATGTACTCAGTATATCCGCTGTCTTGTACCCATAGTACAAGCTTAGTGCTTAGTTTGGGGCTAGATTGCGCTTTGTGCAATATCGTGCAACATTTATTTATTTAAAACCCGATAAATAAAGTGTTATCGCGAATAAATCGCGATTTAACCCGATAAATAAAGTGTTTTATTATACAAAATCGCGAAGACCATAGTAGAAATTATTTATTTATGAATTGCGGAAACACAGTTAAAACTTGAACTTAAAGATATACCATACCTTCCGTCCGTAACGTTGGTAGACATGCGTGCTGACTCGCCGGTAGCACGCCAACAAGTGTGCGTGCAACTCATCCAGCGCGGACGGGATGCGACCGCCGTGCACGTCCAAACCTGAAATGTACAATACAACGGACGTCGATTATCCGAACGACCGATTAACCGAACCTCGAACAGTAATTTTATTTATTACACTGAGGACTATCAGGGTAACAAATAAAAGAAATTCGTACTAAAGATCTGTTTATTAGTATAATCGTTTATAATAGCATACACTGCAACGCCTGTAACTAAATAAAATTACAGGTTACGGTGAAGGAAAACATCGTGACACATCTTACTAATATTATAAATCCGTTTGTTTGTTTCTTTCGTCGTCATGGTCAAACGGTTCGACCGATTTGGATGAAAATTTGCATAGGGATAATTTAAGTGATGAAGAGTAATTATGGATACTTTTGATCCCGATAATCCTGCGAGAACGGGACTTACGCGGGTGAAACCGCGGGGCGCTGTTATAAATTATATTGCACACACCACACACATTGCTGTTTATCTGCTTCAACACTTAGGGTCCGTCTCCACGAACGTTAGAATCGCGGCGATATTATCGTATTTATATACAACGCACCGCCGCGTTAACATCGCCGTGTGGAGACACGGTCATAGAGATTGTATAGAAATAAGTGGCTCGACGATAATATCGCCGCGATTCTAACGCTCGTGGAGACGGATCCTTAGACAAATTGTAATAATTCTGTGCTGTAACTAAACACGTTTCCCTCCCATATCGAAACTCACCATACTTCAACAGAGGTATCTGATCAGCGATGAGGTCCTTCAACTCCTGCAACAACTGCTTGTGCTCCGGATGTCTCGCCTCATACAGCGGCGTGAGGAACGATCGCTCGTAGTTCACGAGCCCGCCTTGCACGGCCGGGTCTAACATGCCTGTGAGATAAATATAAATAAATGAATATTTCAGGACGTTACTCACAGCGAAATCCAGTCCCAAACTAAGCATTAGGCTTATACTATGGGCTCTCGAAACATCGATGTAAGGAAAATTAAAAAGTTAAAATCACGCGATGAAGACCCAATGGAAAATGTGGAAATATGAGTTCCAATCTTGTTCGTTTAAAAAGTGTAATATATCTAATTAAACGTACCCGTCAGCTTCATAGTGAGCGGCTGTAACTGCGTGTTGGCCTCCCTGACTTCAAGTATGGTGGACTTGAGAGATCTGTTCGCGTTCTTCAGAGCTTCTACAGCGGCTTCGATGGGAGACACCCAGTAAGTACGCTGTTTCAGTACGGGGAACCAACGGAGTATACCTGGAAACGAATTGTTTAGTAGAATTATATTGAAAAAAGTGATCACTTAAAATAATTACTTTTAAAATCTAATCGCCTCGCGGACTTTTTTGTAGATTTCACTAAAACCTATAAATCCGTAGTAGATTACGTCGTTCTATCATCAATAGTTTTTACAGTTTTTAGGTTTAACTATATTGAAATGACGGATACTAATTATTATGAAAAAAATATATATATATATATATATATAAAGGAGTACGTAATATTAAATCTGTATCTGTTATAAATAACACTCACCGGGTAGTTTCTCACTAGTCTCTAATTCTGTCCGCTCAAGCCACCGCGTCGCAAACTCGTTTGGACTAGAGAGGTCGTCATTAGATCCGTTCACCGATTCCTCTGTAATACAATTTGTTATAAGATAGGTATATATACAACTGCTAGTGTCCAGATATCCCCCAAGCATATCTGGATATTAATCGATTGCCTGTGTATCAATTTACATCTTCACCAGCAATTTGCATACCAAGTTTTAATCGCAATTTACATCACATCCAAATTTCAGCTATACTCTCTTCGTTTACCTCCCACACCCCGCAAAACCCCTAGTTACTCCCGCCGGCCGGCCATTCATGGACTAAATACTTTAAATAGTTTAGTTTTCTATCGTGACTATTAATGTTTTGGTAGGTCGGCATACATGGACGTGAAGGTCAACGAAGTGTGAAAAGGATGGATAATATACACTTCCGTTAATAAACTCAGTATAAGTAAATCATAAATAAGGAATTTATGCAGAACCCGCGAGATTTTAAATTGTGTAATAATTGACCCAGAGAAGCTTTAGCACTTATCTAATTTATTTTAAATTGGGTAATAAATGACCCCAGGTGCCTTTTGCTTATACTATCAGTGGTTAAGGCTATTTCCATTGATCAGTAAGTCAGGCCAAAGCCTTTTATAGATAAAGATTAGTAAACCCTAGCTAAGTATTGATCGTTTCGACTGACCTGGCCTATGAAAAGGTCTCGAGAAGACGAACTTGTCGACGTTGTTATGTTTGTAATACTGTAGTATTTGTTCCGCGACGGGTTTGCCCGAAAGACGCTTTAGTTGGTCGCTCATTACTGGACTCACGGCGTTTATCTGAAGATCTGAACGTTTTGGTTGAGGAAAAAAAAACATAAAAAATCGATCTAATAAATTTATCTACCATTTTTGGTGTTTTTGATGTTCAATTGTTTATTGGTGAAATTTGCAAAGGCAATGTAGTCAGCATTCTAGTCACTTTTCCCAACACCAAGAGCTTATTTAGAATAAGTTTCGATTTCATTTTATTTAGGTATAACATAGTTTTAATTTAGTTTCAATTATTTATTGTATTTTATTTAGTTAAGTTTGGATTCAATAAAAGTTTATTTCACAATAAAGACATAGACAGGGCCAAAAATCAGTCAAAGTAGAAGATACAAGTAGAATAACATCACATCATTTTCTTTTATTATTCATAGGTCAGCATTTTACCACCATTTCACGTGATGGTTAGTGTAGATGCGGTCTAAGATGAAGCTAGAAGCTGCTGCATTCTGACCTAGAAGATACCTGCTCAAACGCGATTTAAAGACCCCAAATTTTAAGAATTCATAGTAAACAAACTTATTTGTCTTTTTCTATCTGTCAGTGTGTTTATTAGTCTTTGAGTAAAAGGATACATTGTCCATCAGATTCAGTGTACTCTTCGCCCGGGGGATCCAGTTTGAGAAGCACTTCCGCTTCTGGCCACTCATCTTGCATGCGTTCTATGAAGCCTTGCAGTTGCTCGTATTCATTGCCTCTATAGATAAAACCCTGGGGAAACAATGTGGAAATACAATCAAACATGTTTATGGTTAGGGATTTATAATCTGCGCGCGATGAAAATAATATGGAACATTAAAATATAGTTAAAGATGTAACACGCTCATCTAGAAGGAAAAAAGCAGTGGGAAAGATCGGACCAGTGTTTCCTAGTGGCTGCATCGATCTACGGAGGTTCGATTTAATAATTGACCGAACGAGCGAAGCGAGTGAGGTCCAGTGTAGACGGGCCTGGCGCTTGTATCTTTGTATGTTTGTTCGACGATAACTTGAGTATCGTAGCTCCTATCTTCATGAATTTTGGTATGCGCGTAGTTTATGTCTGTAGAATTTATGAGTTCGAAGATGAGCCGGATCGGTAGGGGGGTTGGGGAGATAGGGTGTCGTGAGGTCTCAGTTCGGGGAGAACTCCTAGTTTAAGTTGAAGGCCATAAGATAATGATTAATTAATGATGTACTAGTACTAGATGTCATGTCTCTAACATATTTTAAAATAAGTTTCAAAAAAAGCCGCTGCAGCTCTGACAGTTTTGTTCCGTCTATCGTTAGAATAAAATGAAAATGCTATCATTGACTTTGAGGTAGCATTTCAGTTGCTTGTTACATCTGTCTTCCTTCTGAAGCCATATCTACTGTTAAGGTTGAAATCAATCGTCAGAGTCATCATTTTGAATTAATAAATAATAATAATAATAAATTCTGTGACCAACACACAGCGCCATCTAGCCCCATGGTGAGCTGCTAAGGTTGTGTCACGGTGATTAGACAACGGATATACTACTTATATTGATTTTTCTTTTGTAAATACATACATATTATACATAGAAATACACCCAGACCAGATACAAATATTTATTTTTAAGCAAATATTTGCACACAGCGGGAATCGAACCCGCAACCTTCCGCATTGCAGCCAAGCGTTCGCCCGACGCGCCATAGAAGTCGTCTAATTTTATTAGTGTAAATAAACCTTTTACTTACATGTGGAGTCCTCAAAAGCTCCGGGAATCCTTTCCCATGATACAGCACCCGGAAATACCCGGGATGATACCTAGGGGTCCGCAACATAGCACTATATAGTGCGGCCAGTTGAGTATGAAGCTCAGCTAAAGGCGCGTACAGACCTCCTTCTTCATAAACTGTAACTAGCTCTTTGACTAGTTCCACAGCTAACTCCCATTGCCGGCCTTCCTTTAAAAGTTCTGCTATTTCTGTGTAGAGGTACACCTGTAAATTAAATAAATAAGTATTTCACAACATTACACAGCGCAATCTAGCCCCAAACTAAACACTAGGCTTGTGTTACCCATAAGGGTACCAGACAACGGATATACTACATATTTTTTTTGTAAATACATTATTATACATAGAAAGACACCCAGACCAAATATAAATATTTGTTTTTAGGCATAATTATTTGCACCCGACGGGAATCGAACCCTAAACTGTATAGTTTATCTAACAGATATATGGTAACATGCCCCCCTAACATGGTGGCAATATGCCACCATGTTAGGGGTTTTTTTTGAAGTCAGCTTTATGGTACAAACCTTCAACTGTGTATGAGTGTTATGAGTGTCGAGCGGCAAGTCTGGATGCCTCAGTCGCGGCGGTAACGGCTCCTGAGTCCACTCGAGTAGTTTCGCGTGCAGTTTCAACGTGAGCCCTGCTTCGGTCCATTGGTCGCAAGACTGGTACATTTTAGCCAGTTTGTGGACGTAACTGGAAAGTACATTTTATGATTTAGATCAATAATTCCCTCGACTTGACTTTAACCATGACGTTTTAACTGTTTCGATGCAAATACCTTTTTATAACTATAAATATTTCGACATCTCATATGTCGAGGTAAGGTGTAAAAAGAATTACGCGAAAAGGACACGGAAAAATGTACATATGAGTACAAATGGTGTAAGATCAAAAAGCCTAAAATACAGTTTTCTTACCGTATATACATATGTGGTCGTTCAATATTGTCATAGAAAGCCAGCACCCTCGTAGTGAGATGCATTCGATGCGGCGCCGCAGACCTGAGAGCCGCCGCTCTGTACTCTAACAAGGTGTCGAGTTGCCGGGCTGCGGCGGCCACTAGCGCCGCGGATGATGGCCGGAGTCCTATAGATTCAAATATAATGATGTTAGCCAGCTAAATCCAGCTATAAGATAATAAACCTGAAAGTTTGTGAGTATGTGTGTCTGTGTGTTTGCTACTCAATCACGCAAAAACTACTGAACCGATTGTGATGAAACTTGGAATATATAAGTAGTTGGATACCAGGAATAACACAAAGGAAACATTTTATCCCGATATTCCCGCGGGAACGGGACTTACGCAGGTGAAACCGAGGGGCGCAGCTGGTAAGTAAATATTGCAGATTGTTGCCAATTGCACGCAGCTAAATCTAACTCCAAACTAAGTCACTAGGTTTGTATTACGAGGACTAGACAATGAATATAGGACATTACACTTTTTTTGTATAAATAAATATATTAATCTAGAACCAGTAACAAACATTTTTGCGTTTTTAGGGTTTTTTTATTTTTCTTTTTAGTTTCTGTTGTGTTTAGATAGAAATTTGTATTAATACATACATATATGATAAATAAGTAACAAACATTTATTATCAGTATCAATATACTTGTCCCCAGAGGGAATCCAACCTGCAACCTTTCCGTGGCAGTCAGATTCGACCGACGCACGGCACAGAAGCCGAATTAATATAAAGAAATAAATATTGCACGACATTACACACAGCGCAATCTAGCCCCAAACTCAGCACTAGCCTTATACTATGGGTACTAGACAACGGATATACTACATTTCATACTTTTTTTTTATTAATTCATACATACCATACATGGAAAGACACCCAGACTAAATACAAATATTTATTTTTAAACACAATTATTCGCACCTGGCGGGAATCGAACCCGAAGCCTTCTGCATTGGTCCAATGGAGTTAGCCCACTGTAGGGTGCGGGCTGCCTAATACCTCCGCTTAAAGGGGAAAGGCAATAAGATATTACAGGAAGCTATCTCAATTTACCAAAAGCCCATTCTTTCCAACCGTGGTGAATCCTAGGACATATCGACAGCCTCACAATGTTTTGCATCACCGTTAAAGTTTTAACCGTGTGTTTCCGCAATTAGCCCTACTACTGGGCCTTTGTGCGTCATTTAAGCCGTGGGTTCCCTTACGAAGTTTTCCTTCACCGTAAGAGCAATGTTTAATAGCGCACAGAATTTTTCTTAAGGAAAAAGACATTAGAGCGCGGACGGAATTCGAAACCACGACCTTCGGAATGAAAGTCGGAGTTTTTACCACTAGAACAACATCTCTCTAACCGTTTAAAATACGTCTAATGAAAAATCTCGCCTACCTCTAGCTTCTTTACACAAGGCGCCACATAGGGAAACGAAAGTCACCCTCCAAGCTTTGTCGCCTTTGCCCGCTTCTACTAATGTATCCACTTTGTCTATCAGTTCGCTTTCTAGCTCGCGTAGTGGGCTTTCACCTGAAACAAATTATAACAAAATTAAAGCAAACCTAGAAGAAGATTGCCGGCCGAGACAGCCACAAGGCTGTTACGCAAGTTATGCCGAGGCATATTCAGTAGAAATAGCATACGGCATCTTGGATTTACCGTCATTGTTTTGACAAAATAAATATTCAATGTTATATTATGTCTGTCATTTATTATTAGTATTATTATTTAGTATCTTCATGTATTAATTTAAATTTTTTGTTTGTTTTTCCATTACTACTTGTATGTGTCATGCTATTATTGTAATAATATTGAAGTACTTTTTCTCCTGTCTGTACACCCTACTTTTCATCTTTCTTTACTTCTTGTCGATCCAAAGATTGCTTGGAAGATATCGCTTTAAGCGATAAGGCCACGCATTGTGCCACCTAATTTTAAGTAGTTATGTATTTTTTTTTATTGAATATATTTAACTGTGTGTCGCAATAAATAATTATTCTATCTATTTATATTTCCTTTGTGGTTTTTTTTTGAGAGCTTGGAAGCAACGAGAAAAGTCGTTCTCACTTTCACTAAAGTAAATTAATTAACATGCCATAATAGTCATGATATTGATTACGTATGACATACCAGTTTCTCCATTAGCAATGCTGTGAGCGTATTCGGTCTGCATCATGTCAAAGAATATAGGGATCGTCTTGTTTCTCACTTCTTCGTCGGAAAGGAAGCTCACTTCCAAGAACGGACCGACTAAGCAAGGAATGAAGACTCGCTTGTGTTCTCCTGTAATAAAAACATAATATTTAACATCATAGCCTTATGTACTAGTATTAAAGATGATGTGTTACTTATTCCATGTTGCTTTTTTCACGAAATATAAATAAAGAGGCGCTGCAACGGTGAAATTATTTAAACGTCTATTGCAAAAGAAGAATGAGCAGCTAATTCGTGTATCCTTAAATACTAAACCATATTAAATTATGACCCATTGCAAAACTCTTGTAGTCTATTTATGATTGGCTTCATATAATCATGTCAAAATCACAGAATGTTGAACCCCATAACTTTAACTAACTAAAGTCGAATTTACTTGATTCCCAATCTTGGATTTCTAAAATATACCTAGTAAAAACAGAACGAAAAACATATATATCTACAATCCGAATACAAAAAAACAATAAACTGATATCATTTTGCGATTTTCTAAAAAACACAACTCCCCTTTTGCTGGTAGGGGGTCAAATATAATCAAAATTTGTAATTGGCCACCAATCTATACTTAGACTAGTTCCAGCACGAGTGCTACTAAAAAGGTGTACTAATTTCGTGAGGAATATTTATGAGCAGTAAATTGGTTTTACTTCTACTATCCTAATCCAAGGCTGTACCTGCAAGGAAGTATACATTTTTCTTCTCAGGGTGGCTCTCCAAATAATGAAGGTTAACAGTCAGTTCTGTATATTAAGTTAGATCTCTCGCGAGGTTTAATAGACAGTAAGTTTAATATACATATATTAGACTTACCTAGTCCAAACCACATCTCAGCCATGCAATCAGCAACACCCCTCCTCACGTCTCCATACAGCGATGTGACCCGCTGCCTCCGCGCCGCGTGTAGAGTCTCCAACTGTAGCGGCGGCGCGGTCGCGACCAGAGCGCACGCCTCGAACCACAGACGGCAATGGAGTTCGGCGCGCGACGAGACCTCTGGGTCCGGGTCGGATAGACGTTCGCGAAGAGTCGTCGATAACAGTCTGCGAAATGAATAAATACAATATTTTTTTCCCGTTTTAGCGATGTCGGATTGAAATTAAACTGATTTTTCCGGTTTTATCTTGCTTTTCAAGATCTTTACTCTTGAAGAAGAGGACCGTAAAGACCTACAAATACAGCGAATTGATTAAATGCTTAAAGTAATTAAAACAATCTTTCCCCTATGGTAAGCTATAACAAAGCTTGTGTTACGATGACTAAACAATGGATAACACTAGTAACGCCATCTAGTAGTTATGTAGTAAAATAACAAAAATATAAGTATTTTCTTTTATTTATACTCTTCATTTATAAGTATTTACTTTTACTCCATGTAGATGTCGCGGGCGCCCACAGTACCTACTAGATGGCGTTACTAGTATGAAATCCTGAATCGCGATATCAACTTTCTTTCACATTTGTCAGGCGTCCTGTGACAGCTCACATTTTTTTTGACGTACCATTCAGTACTAACCCATCACGCCAGGAGACGCCAAATAAATACAGATAATATTTTGTATTAAAATTAAAAATACAAATGAACATCAGCAATCTCTGTGGTGTGGAAAAGCCTACAGATTGGTGAAACAAAATGAACTACGAATACTTTGAACATTCATGATATTTTACTAATACCTATCGTATTTAAAAAAAACGATCACTTACTTCAAAGCGTGTAGTGTTATATGTAATTGATGTGTCAACATATCAGCCCAATGAGATTTGAACACGGGTTTCTTCAACAGATCCAGTAGTAGTTTCAAAGCGTCGCCGACCAAAGTCCCTGAACCGCCTCCGCTTTCAGTTTCCAAAGCTTTCACCACCATTTTATATTGGTCATCGGTCATTTGCCGGACCATATCTAGTAGGACGGACACCATTCTTCTCTGAAAGATGATTTATATCGTTTAGTTTTTTTAAAATGCATTCCAAAATTCTGCATTAGACAGTACTTTATAGGAAAATTTTCTAGATTAGCGTATGTTACATCATAGACCATAATATGTCATCACTTACCATGAGGTGAGAGATAGTGGTCAAAAACTTCTGCTTGCACCACAGGTGCTCGTCCGCAGGCCTTATTCAGTGCAGCATTTTGAAAATCATTTTTACAAGGTTCCTACTTTTGTAAAAATGTTTTCCAAAATACAGTTTTTAAATTAATGTTAAATAATATGTTTTTATAAAGCATTAAAAAAAATGAGAAATGGAAGAACTCGCCTGCAGATTGAGGTAAAACTGATTTTCGAAGCGTGGTGCAAGCGACCGTGTGTTTGAAAACATTCAGTTTTTATAAAAAGCCATTCATCTATTTCATTAGAACAAATAAATAATGAACTATAACATCTTTAAGTAAACAATAATACAGTCAACTGTACCACGGATACTAAATGTCATTGTGTGTGTGACGACTATTTAAAGAAAAATACCGAACAAAAAGTTATGGTCAGACTAATTTTAGCATTAGCCGCTGAAGCTGAATAAATGCTAAATATATTCGATTGTAACGGCTAAGCACAAAACCCTACACAACATTGATTTGTACTTAAACAACTAAGCAGCTTTCAAATTTAAAAAATATCAAACTAATTTTAAATTAAGAAGCTGCTTAATTATTTAAGTAGCCTTCAAAGTGGCTTTCTTGATTCGGCTGGTAGTTGTATATTGTAGTTACAGTAGCTTATATCGAAGATATTAGTAGCTAATTCTGTGGATGTAGATTTTGATAATAAAATAATGCCATTAAGGAGAAGTCAGTATGATTATAAGTACTAACCACTAAAGCTTCCTCGGTAAGACTATGCTCAGATATCATAGAAGCTGTAGTCTTGACAACTGTCGGTAGTAAAGCTATGGCCAAATCACCCCGATCTTGTTCCACATCACCCACATCGTCGCGGGCCAAAAGCGATGTCACTTCCCCTAGAGTCTCCACGCATAGCTCCACCTGCAATTTGCAACGTTATGTCTTAGACTGTAAGGTTGGTTTTGAATTGGGCTGTTTTGTGTTTGGTTAATTTATGCTAGTGCAAGTGTGAATAGAGATAAAATAGCGATGTTACGATGGAGAGTGAGGGTTTCCGCAGTAGAGTCGTGGTAGCACGAAACTTTAATGCCATTGTGACTTTTGTCGATTCTGTGACGCCTTACAATGCTTAAATTAATTTTAAATTAAATTTTTTTAAATTTTATAATGACAATAGTGCCAAATTAATAATTTGTCAATAGTCACATTATGGTGGTACAGAGATATTTCACTCTAAAAATACAAACAATCTAATTTTTTTTACTTACGCAAGCATAACCGTGTGCAATCTTGACAAAGTTATTTCAGTCCGATTTTATAGTAAAACTGGCCTACGCATACAAGGATAAAATTCTAATAAATATTGTCTTTAATTTGCAGTATTCTTTTTATTTATCTGTGTTTTCAGAGTGAAACTTTCTACGAGGAAATGGCAAATGGTTACACAAAGACCAGTCATGGACCACATAATTGACAATCGTCACAAAGAAAATTCCGTGAGCAAACTCTCAGTAGTTTTTACGAGGTCATCAAATAATTACTTACGAAATTTGATTTAATTCGAAAGTCAAACAGTTACAGAAATATAAACAAAAACTAGAAATTGTTGTATAAGTACAACTTTTAGGTCTCCGGTATCTCATATCTGGGCATTCTCAAAATATTGAATACTTTAAGATATTTTATCTCTATGCCAGATTTGCAAAGTGAAATCCAATTCATGTATCAAATGGAGAGAACTGAATCTCAAAATCGTGGATAGTCAATCGATTTGACGCCATCAAAATCAATTTCAAATTGCCGTGAATTTTAAGTTACTTATTTATTTATATTATTCTTCAGCCAAGTGTCCACTGGCAACAAGCAGTTTCCGATTTTCTCGAAAAACTAAAACACAGAAAAGTCTCCACTGACTGCGATGTCCTCAAACGTAGACACTTGTATAGGCTTGCAGTAAGTTGGGCAAAGCAGTCTACTTGTGCGAGCGATTTTTGGTAGTGGATGCTTGGCTTGATATTAATATAATGAATCCGTAGATACTTCTAAATGCTTCAGTATTTTTCTAGGTAGCTGCTGTGAGATTATTGAAACAGCTAATATTCGATATTAAACCTTAAAATTTAAAAAAGCTGCGTGAATTGGAGAATTAGCATTAATACAATTAAAACTTTAAAGTTAAATAAAAAAAACCTAAATCAATACAGAGCGATAATTTACAGCTTAAATCATCACGGTACTTAATTCTAGTAGCTATATTCATAATGATGGCACATTCTAGATGTAATATAGGTAGAGTGTTGCAAGGTGATACAAAAAATAAACAAATGAATGGATTCAGAGAACAAATTATTTCTATATTCTTTTAAGTGTTGATTGATCTAAAGGGTCCAAAAAAAAAGAGATACAGTCGATCAAGGTTCGAAACCCACGAGGAATACATAATTTTGGAAGTAAATTATTTAAAAGGAATGGACAAGATATAAATGATGATTTTCATAGTGGTTGGAAGCAATGCACGCGTGTATGCTCCGCAATGTAACAATTTAACAATAAGAAAAAAACAACATGAATATAGTCACGGTACTGGCAATATTTACAACGATTTAACTACATCTGTCGTTATTTTTATTTAGTTCTAGAAAATTCTATTCTATTATATTTCTAGAAAATTCTACCATCAACACTCCGCCTATAAGAAGCTCAAACATAAAAGTCGCAACACAAAAGGCCGGCGGCACAGCAGTATGGCATTCTAAAATAAGGGGAGTGTGCCAAAATTGATTCAAAAGTCGGTGTCTACCAAATGCGTGGCGTGACATTCATTTTACAAGTACCCCACGCGGATTAAGTGTTGTACACGACAGGTGCAGGATCTCTCTTTCATTTTTAATACAAACGCACGCCACGCACTTGATGTGAGAGGCCGAAGCTGCCGGTTGTGTCAAGCCGCCGGCGTTGTGTATGAGCCTTAAGCGGTATATACATACGATTTGCTGTTGGTTCCCTTGGTCGTTGAAACGGGCCGTGTCGGCGCCAAGCAGTCTCGCAGCCTTGCCCACCGATCGGGACTTCAACGCCGCAGAGCGATCCCACTACCACACCCGGGATGTTCGTATACCCGATGTTGAATGTTGCCGTTACAATAAAACTCTGTACCTCTTTAAAAATTGCTTAAGGCATTTTAAGCTTCCAAATCCGTCAGTTCTAAAGTAGTCTTTTCGTTTCGTATAAACTATTATGATATAAACTCAGATAGGATAACATTTTTGACATATTTTTTTGCCAGAAGAGTTAAGCATGATTTAATATCGTAAATCGCATAATAGTTTTTTAGTACTGGAGTAGTTACCATTACAATATTAAGACTAATTTGCACGCAAAGTTTGCTAGCCTAAGTAACTAGTCCCGCTTTAATTTGACATTTAACGTCAAAACCTGTAGTCGGGACACGGGACATCTGCACGGGATCAATTTTTAGTCTTCGGACAAGCAAGCTCTGCAAGCCAGCCGTAATTATGTTATGATACTAGGTATATAGGTAGGTACTATAGAACTATTTTGCGATTTCAGATCTTTTATTATGCTTAACGTTTGGTATATAATGTAATGTCATCTGAATTAATTCCAAAAAGTTTCTGCTATTCGATAAACACCTAGTTTAAAGCCGAACGTCCACCGCTAATTCAACTAAGTTAAGGTTAGCTCGTCAGTTTTTATACAAGTTCGCGTAGCTGGCATAGCTTGCGGTATGCGAAATATGAAAAAAAAACTACCACAAAAATACTAAGCGAAACTACTTTAGTTTGCTGTGGACGATGGGCCTTAAGGGTTAACTCATTTTTGTCCGTCCGTTTGTCCATCCAGAATTTTATGTAACGCAACTTTTCAAATCGGATATACGTCAAAAGCGTACACTAACATTAAAATTGAATATTTACCGACTACAATTATACGTGATAATGTCATATACTTACTAATTAAATAGGTACTTATTGATTACCAATTTGACATGTATTTATTTTTAGACAAAAGCATTATACGACATGACAACACCAACGCATAATCTTGCCGCCAAACAATCACGACATCTGACAGCTGTCACGGTGACACATGGCGGTCGCAGCTGTCAAAGTTGACAGCTGTCAAATGGGACATGCAACACATCAAGAGTTTGCACACAATTTAGTGGTCAAACGACATCGAACGCTCGGTTTATTCAATATTATTATTGAAAAAAAAATGAAAACGAAATAAAAAACTAGTAAATATAAGTCTTGTTATATCGATATACGTAATTAAAACTATTTTATTTTTAATAAGATATTAATAAATGGGCAACACTTAAAAGAGGTAGGCAATATACATAAAATCAAACGTAGAAGAGTTTTAGAGGAACCAGTTAATTTAAAAAATAATATAACGTTAGTAAAACACAGACACACAGTTTAGTTAGCAGAAGCACGCACACACACAAATCTGAATTTATTCGAATTCAAATCGGATCTCGTAATACAATTTGTTATAAAACATACTACTATTCAAGTTATTACAAGTTACTAATATTGCAAACAAATAGAAGATTATTTCTCCTATTTATTACTACGTATATTAGTAACACAGACCCATTTAAACTAAACATTATCAACTGGTTTAAACCCAATAAATGATTCCCATTAGTTCACAGAAACGAAACTTATTATGGTACTACATGTATTTTAAACCAACATATAACTAACATATTTCCCAAAATGTCCCTGTTCTCTAGAACTTTGACCTATGATCCTCACATTGCAGTGAGGGCCTTGATACAGAAAGCGTATCAGGTGCGCGGCAAAGGCTTTGTAATAAAACGTATGACTTATAAGAACTAAATATATGAATCTATGCAGCGGATACATTTTTCCTTTACAACGGCCGGCCGTGGCCGCGCGCCTTTCGCGCTTTCTATATAAAGTCCCTAACATTGTTATTACCATCAAGATACGATAATCATGACCAGCAACATCAAAATTTTGTCTTCGTTTTTTCTGACTTTGTTGGACATGATCTCTCTCAATGATACGAGCATCATAGGGCTGCTAGTAATTCCTAGCTATTTAGTAAAAACAACCCAATACATAATTTTACCTTAATGTAACTGTGCCTTTGCTAATCAAGCAAATATGTGCCTGGAAATCACACTACATGCTTCAACTTAAAACACATAAATACACATAATATAAAACAATAAAACATAATACGTTCACAAAATTGAACTAAAACGAAGATGGCAAAACGAAGCTTTCCTTTCTCATAAAATTTGCAAATTGCCGTTGTATATTTCAGTTCAATTTTTCCCGTATAAACTGAAAAGCAGGATGTCTCACTTGTATGTAACCTATAATTATAATAAATAAATGGAACCAACTATCCTACTATTTCTATTCAACTGATAATGGTAAAGCGAGTGTGTGTTTGTTTGTTTCTTCCTTATGACCACTGTTTAATCTATTTGCATGAAGATTTGCACTGCGTTACTCGGTGCGTTACTGGTTGAGTAAATCGTTTTCGTGCAGTCAAAATGTACAGATACGTAAAAACCAGTGAAACGAGCCCTTGTAATGTCACGTGACGCTGGGAACGTTTCGTTTCCATACATTTTAAAGTCGGTGGCTATCTAAGATATATAGACGGCTTCTGTGGCGCGACGGGCGACCCCGGCTTGATCCCCGCGAGGTCAAGTATTTGTGCTTATGGTCAAACAAACATTTATTATGTTTGTTTCTGGTTCTAGGTATCTATGTATTTACAGAAAAGTGTGCCCATAGTACAAACCTTAGTTGTTTAGTTTGGGGCTAGATATCGATGTGTGCAAGGTCCTGCAATATTTATTTATTATCTGTGGTCTGTGGATAAAACCGAATGGGGATGTAGTTATATTTTATAAAGTGTTTCCTTGGATTAGGTCTTATAAATAGATTATCATGTCTAATTTCCTTATAGTGCATATGGTTTGCGGTTGTGTTTATTCGTTTTGTATTTTTTCTTTATCTAGTAGTGTAGTAATTAATTATTTATAAATGATATATTATGTAATGTTTTGCAAGCTATTACTACTGATTTATTTATCTGTATTTGTTATAAAGCATGGAGGAATAAATTGTCCTCATTCCTTTGGATTATAAAATAAGTATGACATAGTGAGGCAGCTTTTTATTCGTATTTTATTTGTATTAGATTTTGAGACAATAAACATACACATATGCAAATTATATAAGGTATATAGGTGCATAAAATATAAGGGTATATATCCAAATACATAAACATACAAAAACTAAAGTAGGTACTAGTACGAAGTGCTAACAAGTTAAAAACAAAACATTAACAATATATTTTGTGTGAAGTTAGGAATTAACCTCGATTTGTGTGCATATCTCAAGATGCGGGTGCGCCCGGGTGGTTTACTATAGCGTTACAGTGAAGCGACATAGTT
This sequence comes from Idaea dimidiata, assembly GCA_949358125.1. NCBI lineage: Eukaryota > Metazoa > Arthropoda > Insecta > Lepidoptera > Geometridae > Idaea > Idaea dimidiata. The sequence continues at coordinate 26,762,407 of OX442330.1, forward strand.
AGATACTAATTTTTATATTTATAAACGGTAATTGACGGTGAATCAGGTATATTTTGTATTTAGTCTAGTCACTAGCGATTAAAAGCCAATAACAATTTCAGAAAAGTGGGGCTAAAATGTAGAAATTCAGTATCAAAATCCGTATACCTAGTTCGACTTTAGGCTATCTCGAAATAGTTTTCTTACGGTCGTATGAATCGTCAAGAATACTAGCAAAAACTTACTTGCGAACGTTCTTGCTAACGCTCGCGGCATTGCGTTTGATGCAATGCCCACGGTAAATAAGTTTTAACTTATTAACCAATACATTTACTATGTATACGAAAAAAACTCACACTAGGTAGACAAGTACAAGTATTTTAAGTTTACTGATTTCAGGTCAATTAGGGTTTATAAACTAAGGGATATGCAAATAATGAATGACAGAATCATAATTGTGAGAAAAATGTTGGTCTATTATGATTATAACATACTCTTAGTATTTCAATGACATGCCTATTTTTCATTTCATATTTTATTAACTAGTTCTAAAAATGTTATTCGTAATTATTTTCGATTTGTGTAAATAAAGCGGCAAATTGCACAAATGAAATTAAAACATGTTAAATTTCTAACGGCCGAATACTTAAACGTTTCTCAAAACAAAGCAATCAGCCTTAAATTGAAAAAAAAACTTTTAATTCGAAATTTGGGAGCTGCTCGATTATTAAAGCAGTCCTCAAACTTCAAGTGGCTGTTCAGTATTTGGCCATTAGATTGCCAATTGAAATATATACTTATAATAACTTCTATATTAGACATTTGGACACAAAGTATATACTTATTACTTTTTTCAAACAAAAAACACGAATGTATTAAACAAACCACATGCAAATTCAACCTTACGACAAAGAACATAGAGTGCTTTTCGGACTGCATGCATCGGCATGCGTGCTTACCTGTGCCGGACGACCGCGACTCACGAACACACTGCCTTATACCTTATTCCTTTGAAATTAGAGCGAAAATCGATTGGCAACATTTGTGAAAAGAAATTTAAGAAAAGAATTTTTAAAAATGTTGCATTGGGCCTAACCAAGGACATTGAATTTTAATCAAGGAAGGTCTTTTATTACAAAACTTTTTACACTCATTTATTTTTATTATAAAAAAACTATTGTTTTTAAATTATTATTGGCTTTTTTATCTATATTTCTCAATAATTTATAAAGAGGAAGCAATCTTAAATCCATACTTTTTATGGCGTTGCAGTGCCCGGGGTATTATTAGGTGGAGTAAGCTCGCCCAGCACCTATACCACCCTCCCACTCAAGTCAGCCTTAACTAGATATATAATAAATGATTGGCCTTTTCATCTAAATTTAGATGATTTATACAGCGCAAGCAACTTTTTAATCCATGCTATTTTATGGCGCTGTTTGCCCGGGACGTTGTTAAGTGGAGTAAGCTTGCCCAGCACATATACCACCCTCCCAGCTTAGTCAGCCATGCCCAGAGGAAAGAACTGGTCAATACGTCTGGAGCTAACTAAGCCGTGGGTTTCCTCACGATGTTTTCCTTCACCGTATGAGCGATGTTATTAACGCACATAACTTTTCCGCGAGGAAAAAGACATTGGTGCGCGGTCAGCCGGGATTCGAAACCACAACCTTCGAAATGAAAGTCGGGGTATACCACTAGACTTAAATCGCTCATCGCTCATCGAGCGATGTAAACTAGATAAACGTGACAATATCCTATGGAATGGTTCCATACAAAGTGATACACATAATTAAATGCGGATTCATCGAAAATTGATGTTTTTTGACAGAATGTTAAAACCGTACATTTTGGTGTAGTTTCATGACAAAAACTTGACATTGTTTCGAAGTTTAGCACATTTTAAACAAATTCTATATAATTTCATCTTAAATTAGTAAGTCCAATCGATTTAGGCTCTAACTTCAAAGTATAAAAGTGGAACATACACGACAATTTGTGCGAACATACCACAGCTAACGGTGAACAAGGACAAAACACATCGAACGACAACCGTGGTTTTATTCAAGATTTAAACAATACTTTTATATTAAACTAAACCGTATTTTACATCTTGGTAGTTTTAGTTCTACGACTTGTAGAAATTCATATTTTTCATGATATTACTCTGGTTTGATATAGATGAAAGCGAATAAATAGGTAGATATTAGATGTCTCTTTCGTTTTCACAATGTGAATTGAATCGGTTTTAACCGCGTTGTTTCTATTGTTTTTACCATTTTATCAATGCCCGATGTTTCGAGGTCTTTTCAGATCTCTTTCACAGGGTGTACCTTAAGATAAATGCAAAAATAATAAAAACAATGCAATTAAAACCGGAAAAATTAGTTTAGGTTTTAGTAAGTATTGTTAAAATCTTAAACCACAGTTAAATGTTATTTACATAAAAACAGACAAGACAGAATCCCATATAACTTCTACTCTTCTCTGTTATCATAATTTTAAAACTTAAATAAACGCCATCTGTTATTTAAATACAAAAACTGCATAAATTGGCCCTTTAAATTGTGTACAAGAGCACTTGAAACCATTGCCTTGGGGCCAGCGAAGATGACGCCATTTTGGACTGAATTATTTATACGAAAAATATAAAAGGCATTTTAATTTTAGTCCTTAACCCAGAGACAGCTTCCTGGCCTATACAAAGTCAACGACGTTATACCTGGATAAAACCAGGTGTTGGGATAAATCCAGGTGTAGCCTGGGGACCTGAAAAAATCCCAGATGTAGCGGCCATTGTATCTAGGTTATATGTAACTGTATCCAAAGTGGTGTCAACACACAGGCTAAAACTTTAAAACATGATTTTAAAAATTGATTGAAAAATATCAAACCATTTTTAAAATTGGTTTGATTTTAATCTAGAGCTTTGTCTATAAAAGTCTTGTTTTTTAAATACAAAAATTTTACACCAGTCGCACTTTGGATTCGAAAATCAACGTACGCAAACGTACACTAATGCGTACACTTACAAGATTATCTCTTTGAAATCAGAAAAAAATCCGGTCGTACTACTTTCTTCCGAATTCCTTATTTACCTTCAAGGCAATAAGTTGAAATCTATTTGTAATTTTGCTATTTTTGTGAATAATGGCTGCATTAACCTCTAGGTACCTAATGCAGGTAATAATTCTCGGCTCCTTTGGGGCCGGTGCAATCAGGGCCGTTTGTTTGATTACATATTAGAATGTTTTAATGTAGTTTGATGAATTGGACATATTATTATCTTCTTATTAAGAGACTGATTTAATATGTTCAAAGTATGTTTTGTATTACAAAGTACAAAAGTTCTAATTTCTTTGTAACTGTACGTATACGTACAACTACTGATCCAATTTCGATTCGTTTGGAAGCTTTTATAGGCGCCTCAGCCTGACAAAGTATCGTAGATCGTGTTAATATCAATCGTAGTTTTAACGTTATTGTATGTGTCATATTTTATGATAATAAAGAATTATGAAATTGAAATTAAAAATTGAGTTTGGATTCGTGCGTCCAAAATGCGACCAGTTTTGAGGTGAAATTTGTTTAAGTAAAATGTTAATACTTACCTGTAGGTGTAGTGTAGTGTATCTGTACGTATGTGTATACGGTTTGAATTATATAAATAGAAGCGACTGATAAAAACATGGTTTTTAAAAGCTCTGGTTGATGTGATGTTGACCCAATCAACCTACAAGTATAGTTTACAAGCTGGTTTACAAAATGTTTTTAAAAAAGGCGAAGTTTTTGCCCTTTACAACTTAAATGTTGCAAGTATTCACAATTTTGTTGAATTTTCAAACTATTGAATATCAATTGACATTAGACAAGTAAGGATTACTTAGTTATTTCCCTGAAATCTAGTTTAGTGATTTAACAATCAGGTGTTTCAATTTGTAAAATTGTACCTTATTATAATAATTATCGTATTTGTGTAACTATATATTTTATAAATAGAGAGACATTATTCAAATATTATGTAAAATAAATTTTGTTATTTCTTAAATTTAAATTCTATTCATACCTACTTAATCCTGTAATGTATTGACTTTATGTGTTAGTGATCAAAATCGTGTGAGTAAAAGATGTGTGCATGAGAGACGTGTACGTGTACCTAAATTTTCACTACGCATTGCCTGTTATCCCAAAACCTTCGCATTTGAATAAAGTCAGCAATGTAGCGGTCTAATGTGTCAAGAATGAGAAAAGTGTAAGGGTAAGTGTGAGTGTCTAGTATACATTGCCTGTCAAGTACTACTCACCTCGACCTTGTCCTTCAACAAAGCCCGCAATGTAGCGGCGAGATGCGGCAGTAACCTCTTGCGAGCCGCTTCGGACAACGCAAGCGGTCCGCGGACTAATTCGCATAGTGCTAGCATGCGTTGTTTGGATAGACGACCGAGTGGTAATGTTTCTAGTGCTAGCACTGTGTACGCGCTAGAAATGGACGAAAAAGTTGGAGTCAGTGTTCTCAACATGCAGCGTCCCGCGGTTTCACCCGCGTGAATATCGGGATAAAGTAGGTCTAGGTTATTATCGGTGTCCAGCTACCTGTATTCCAAGTTTCATCGCAATCGGTTTAGTAGTTTTTGCGTAAAAGAGTTAAAAAATCACATACATATATCAAACTTTCGCGTTTATAATATTAGTAAGGTAAAAATGATTATTTTTTGGAACGATAAATGATTTTTTGCCTATCTCACCTGATGATAAGTGTTGATATGATCTCGACATTAGTGGAACAAAATTCGAATTGTCTTTCTTAGTTCTTACATACGCATCGGAACACGGGTAAGTCCATTTGGAGGTATCCACTGGTTTGTTATTAACCGGCCTAAGTAAATAACGGTAAAAACCGGTAAATAACAAACCACCGACCGAATTCTCCCACCAAAACATCCCATTTTTTGATCGCCTTGTACGACAGGTACGGGATACCGTAGCCATATTATTTTAGAGTCGGACTACAGGATGGTCTTCCTACGATATTTACCATAATTCCGTATCAGGATATACTTTGATAGCGTGCGGTATGGCGGCAGGTAAGTATTTCAAAGCCGAGCCCTGGCAAGTAAGTGCGTGGTCGCCGCACTGCATCAGCCAGACCAACGCTTCTAGTAGACTCTGGAAACATGATTAGAGGATGATATCACAGAGGCCATAGGTACAGCGTTCCAAACAGAGATATAGAGACGCCACTAAGGAACAAATCGTTATGGAAAAGCGGCACAAACTACCTCATTACTTATATTCTTGCACGTAATTTAAAAAAGAAATCGACGAAACAATTGTTATCTCTCTCTAAAATATGAGACTCAATGCTACTTGCATGACGTTAGACAGAGATGTCATAATTGATAAAACGTCAAACTCAAAAACTTCGTTCTTTCAGTAAAATCAAATAAAAATATTTTAAATCAAAATACAGCGTTATTACGTACTAGCTGCGCCCCGCGGTTTTACCCGCGTAAGTCCCGTTCCCGCGGGAATATCTGGATAAAAAGTAGTCTATGTGTTAATCCAGGTGCCCAGCTACCTATATTCCTAGTTTCATCGCAATCGGTTCAGTAGTTTTTGCGTGAAAGAGTAACAGCCTCACATACATACATACAAACTTTCGCGTTTATAATATTAGTAAGAAGTAAGAAGAAATGAAATAATTTGCCTTTGCTTTTTATAAAATAATTCGTACATCGCCTAATTACGCACAAAGGCATTGTTGACTGTGAAAATGTTGTAAAGGAGAATCATTTATGTACTGTGAACAACCGGGTGATCGCGACGTGAGCTGGGATGGAACTAAGACTTCTATGGTTAGTTAGCTTAGAATTGTGTCACCAAGAAATTTTCCCGATTACCTATCTAGGTTCCAAGTATCATAGTCAAATAGTCGTAAGGTGAAGACTTAATATTTCTTTGTCTTTTTTTCCTCAAGGCATATTAAACTTGGAAATATTTGTCATAAGAAAATATATTTACAAAAAATCCCCATGACAGCATTCGAACCTGTGCCCACTCAAGATGGTAAAAGTTTAAAGGACGTACCTGGAACAGCGTATTGAAGGGTGCAACGGTATCCCCAAGCTTAGCTCGGAGCAGTCGACTACTGACCACAACTCGAACGAGGCTCTCGATGCATTTCATACACATTAGCAGACGTTTGAGAGCCGCCTCGCCGTTGTTCGCAGCCCTTATCACCCATACTATCACTGATATTAGGTTCCTAAGGAAGATATTACATTTTATAGGCAGGTTAGGCAACGTTTGGCGCAGTCATTACTTAGATGAGTGACCGACAATTTGTGTGGCAAACTCTTACGAGCATCTTCGTGCTTCGGAAAGCACGGTAAATTGGTCATGGTAGTTGTCTCCAAAAGTCGCTAGGGCAAGTTAGAGGCGTTAGGGCAACCTGAAAACTCCAGCACTAGGTGAGATACACCACTATATGAAAAAGAGAAGTGTAAAAGTCATCCTTTGCTTCCTAAGCAGGTCCGTCTGAAACCCAAAATGCCTAAAAGTAATGTTTCAAGTGTGACAGGGCTAGCAAGTTTCTGATGTGTAAAAGAAGGACGGCAGATGCGACTATGCAATATTTTAGTGAGTAAAATCAAACAATTACTAATAACAAGCTAACTATTGCTAATTTAATTGAAAAATTGAAAAATATGAAAATTATTTATTTACCAAACCAATTTCTGTTCTACCAATTTCAAGTGTATGTTATTCTTATTATGCTTTAATATAGCAAAAATAGAGGTTTAAATACGTCAAGTTTAGCTGTAAAATTCATATTACATCTGTTTTAAACGAACTGTTTTAGATAAAAACAAATCTGTTAAAGTTAACTAATCGTGTAAAGAAAACTACCAAAATGAAGATAAAAAAATTAAAAATAAAATACCAAAATAGGTATTTCCGAATGTTTTGTAATTACTAAGAAATATTGAGATCCCTGCAGCCAATATCGCGAGAATGGCACCTTAAACGTCAACATCAAAATCGTTTATTTTATTAAGAACTAGTACACAAATACATAATTATTCATTTTGATACGTTGACGTACCTAAGTATAATTTTATTGTAGTTGATAATGTTGAAGTAAATGTGTACTTACTCATAAGCCAAAGCGTCACAGAAACTCTGGTCAATGTAAACGTGTAGCACGGGCTGGAAGTGTTGATACTTGTGGTCGCCGACCAGAGATATCACGCTCAACAAACACTCAAGTACCAAGACACCGTAACTCTCTTCTGTATAACGCTCTGCTTCTTCTTCCACCTGCAAATGTTATTAAACAAATAATAAAAAAGAACGAAAGAAGAAATAAAACACATTATTCCGGTTTTCATTTCATTTTGTTTAATTCCTTGCCAAGTCAACCGTGATAAAGGAGCCTTTAGTAAGCTCCGAAACGTCGAATCGGCACTACAATAGTGCTAACAATAAAACCAACGCGATTCAAACATTCAAAAATTAGTTTCATTTCAATAAAAACAAGGTCCCGAAAACAGAACAAAAATCTAAGAAAGAAGAAAAAATGAGGAAAGAACACAGCGCCATCTACCTTAATACTAAATGACAAAGTTTGTGTAACACCAACAGACAACGTTATTTCTCAGTGCACACTTAGAAAACCTAGATGGTGGGTATTTTACCCATCCATAAAACGACACATGCATTCAAATTTTGAAATTTTAATGGTCTGTGAGTAATTTTTCGAATAGTTGTACTTTGGAACTCGAAGTTTGAATTACATCACAATCAGGCGATATGCTAAGAAACTAGTGATCTGGGGTCAATAGTTTTCGAGATATCGACGTTTTAAGTTTGACAGCTGTCATCCAAAATTAAGATATCGAAGAGCTCTATCACTTCTGCAAAGAAACTAGTTAGTTGACAGTCTGTCTGTCTGTCTGTCTGTCTGTCTTATTTTTTGTGCCAATCACACCAAATTTTTTAACTCTTTTTTTTCACAAATTTTTTTTAAGTCTTTTTTTCACAAAATTTTTCTAAGTCCTAGTTGTCCTTTTAGGAAGTTGTCCTTCTCAGCCTGAGGGGACCTTAATTATCCTTCTAATTCTCTAATAGAGACCAGTCTACTTCTAAGCTACACAGATTGCTTATATAATGACAATTTTAAAGGGTTCTAGATGTCTAGGCAAACAATTTTTTTTCTACGACTTTTAAAAATTCAAATCAATTTTTAATAATTTTGAGGTTTAATTAAAGTTTCAATTGTAGTAAACGCCCGACTAAATGAAAGGACAACGTACGATCAACGACCTCTAACTCTAAGAAACAGATGATCTTCAAGTGAACTTTAAACTTTTGTTTTATTAACTACGAGATTCCAAAAGTTGTAGAACAAAAGTTGTTCGTTTAGACGTGTAGAACAACCCACTTTCGGTTTATATGGGTATCTTCGTTACACCTTGTATATCATACCTGGCTAAGTATACTGAACAAGGCATCCAAAATATCCTGTAGAAACTTCACCAGTTCGTCGCTCGGCACTTGCAGTAGTCTCGTCAAGGCCTTTTTTAGAGATCCTTCGGCTCGGGCAGTTTGCCATTTTAGAACGCCAAGTATTTCCTCTGTACATTAATAAAATAAGTATTGCAGTGGTAATTTATTAATTGCGTCTTGCGGTTTCCCACTCGTTAGACATGATGCCGCGGGAATATCGGGGATAAAAGTAACTTATATGTTAATCCCGATCTCCAGCTATCTGCTTACCAAGTTATATCTCAATCGGTCTAGTAATTTTAACGTAAAAGAGTAACAAACAAATTCTTCCAAATTTACACAAAGACAATAAAATAAAAATAGAAATTCCTAACTGATTGACTGACTGAATGAACTATATTATTTCAACCCACAGTCAAAACCGCTGGTGCTGGAAACAACTTCTTTGGAGAGTGAGTTCTTTGTGATACGCTAAGAAACGGTTCCAACCCCAAGGGGGGTATTCAAATTTTGTGTTTATATTTTTATTATCTTCATCGATATACGTTAAAATTAGTACCCTACAGTAGAGTGCGGTATATTCTATGCTAATCCTGGTAATGAAAGACAAGCGGGCGAAGCCGCGGATCGTCGCTTGTTTACAACATCAGTACTATTTAGTATTTACTACTAGCTGCGACCCTTAATTTCACTCACGTAAATCCTGTTCCCGCGGGAATATCGGGATAAAATATAGCCCATGTGTTAATCCCGAGACAGGGACAGGTGACAGGGACTACTAAGGCTTATACTCCAAGTGTCATCGTAATCGGTTCAGTAGTTTTTGCGTGATTGAGTAACAAACACACATCCACACATACTCACAAACTTTCAGCTTTATAATATTAGTAGGCTACTAACCTCTTTGCGTAAGTTTAGTTGAACACAGCTTAGTATAAACAGTAAGAGAGTCGCGATGCACAAGCGACAGCGGTCCGCGCGTGAGACCTCGTTCCGCTCCCGCCGGTAACGTGGTCCGGAGTGAAGGTAAACCGAGGCAAGCCGCGCCCGCCTCCGCTTCCGCTTCCGCTCCGCGCTTGTGCTCGATCTAGATAAGAATATAAGTTTATAACCAGGACAAGTGCGATTCAGGAGACCTATTACGAAAAAACTTCAGACTCGACCAAACGTCAGTAGGTAGTTATTGGTTATTCTGGACCCTTAATTCTCAATATATTCTTTGTTTTTTTTTTGTCTTGAACGTTTAGTAATTATTTGTCCAGATTCCAGAATGAACAATAACTATAATGTACTGACGTTTGGTCGAGTCCGAAGTTTTTTCGTATTAGCCCTCCTGACTCGAGCACGATGGGTTTACAAAAAAAAAAGGTTGTTGTGTAGAAATACATTATCGGTGAAAATTTAAAATGTCAAGAAACCACTGTTCGTGAGATACAGACTCGTGAGAAACAGTCAATGAAGTCTTAGGCAAAGTTCTACACAACGTACTTGACTTGGACTTTGCTCAGATATAGCTTAGTAAAAACTTGGCAAAGTTTAAACTTAAGACTTTAGACTATAAATTTGTAGTCGAAATTGTCTAAAATTTTGCTAAGCTTATGCTAATACCAATATTGTCAAAGTACAAATATTTGTTTGTTTTTAAGTATAGCATGTTCTTTCTTACTTTATAAAAAAAATACATGACAAATTATTCCTTAGTAATTTGATAAACTAAGACTTTATAAATACCAAAATCGTCTTAAGTCAAAGTTTAGTCTTAGCAAAGTCTGAACACGCTCTATATATTTTAATCTTAGTAATATCTATGTGTTTTAGTCCCGTCATTACACTTTGGATACAGAACCATAAAAAGTACAAAACCCCTCACCTTATAGACACACAAGACATGATTTTCATCGGATATAGTTGTGCCCTCTCGTTGCATCAACCTGAGATAGGACAATGCGAAATGTTTCTCAGCCCGGTCCTTAGCTTCGTTCGAACTTCTGTGACGGCAAAGGAACACCAAATGTGCCTCTTTGAACTCTTCTATGTTTAAGCACACCTGGAGACATAATAGTGTTAAAACTTGTAAAATGTTATTGTTAACAAATCGTGACTTAGATCTATTTTTGGCTTCTCGCATCCAGACGGCTGGCCCAAACTAGAGAAGTCGAAAATAGATCTAGGTGACGTGCAATTGGAGAGGCATAATGTCTAGCAGTGGACTGCAACTAGGCTGATGATGATGATGAACAAATCGTGTGAGTTTTAAAAGAAAATAACACAATTTAAGTTCTTTTGTTGCCATAAGTAAGTGGCCAACACAATACGATGTGAAACGGAGTATTGGGAGACCACCTGCTCTGTGGACCGACGACATTGTAGCGGCCGCGGGGAGTCGACGGATGGAGGTAGCTCGCGATGGCTGTTTGTACAGTCGTATGGGGCATATATAAGGCAATGGGGGGAGGGATGATAGGAGCCATACCTTGAAAACTTCTTGCCATCTCGGCCTGTCGTCGTGGTAGTAAACAATCGACGTGAATTCGTCAACCAGCGGTACGCCTGCGCCTATTGATATGACTCCCTGGAACAATATACCATTATAAATAAACTACTACGAAATTTAAGTTAAATACAATTTAATGACACAATAATAGGAAACATCAGTAAGGAGAAAGTAGCGAGGTGTCAATTTATAAACTGAGTTTTTGAATTTCGTCCGAAGATTGACTATCCACTCTAAGTAGAGCGTCTTTGCTAACGCATATATTGAAACATATTCCGTAGATACGTTGTCGCTATACTGAAAATCGTTGCGCTTACGACGCTCCAGGGTTAGGGATGTTTGTCTTGCAATCACGCAAAATCTACTGAACCGATTGCGATGAAACTTGGTATGCAGACAGCTGAAGATCTGGACTATGGGAACACCAATAATACTGGTGAATCTACGAGGCTCTGCTAGTATTTGATAAAAACAGAGTTCCGGAATACTGAAAATAATTTTATTGCTCTTACCTGTCTTTCTATGGTTATCGATACTCTAAGACTTCTTACTAATATTATAAAGAGAAAAGATTTAATTTTGTCTTAGGTTATCACGATTTTGATTTCGGGTATGGCGTAATGAAATAAAAACACGAGTAAAAAGCGGTAAATATTGTGTTTTATTATGCAAAAAAGAACACAATATTTACCGGGATTTAATTTTTAATTGGATATTTAATAGGAAAGATTTTTTTGTTTGTAACAAAACAGTTCCAGCTACTTGATCCCGATATTCCCACAGGATCTGGATTTATGTGAGTGAAACGAGATACACAGCTAGTTTGTATATAGGTAAAACTTACCGGCATAACCTTCCCATATTTATCGACGACTCTCGCCACCAACTCAATGTTCCTCTCTGAAGACTTCCCGCCTCCTTTAGAGAAAGAGCCCGACACGACCGTCACATACAGATCGTTCCTCGCGTCTCCAGGGAGAATCACTTCCGGGAATCCCATCTTACGAGCTACCGCTACGTTGCCCACTACTAGGTGAGGGTTTTCTTCGTGGATCTAGAAAAAGAGAGATATTGAAATAAATTTTTAAGGGAAATCTGTTAAAATCGCATTGCTATCGCATCGCACCCGTGACAATAAGATCTGGAAAAACCTCAAAACTTCGTAAGGTTTTTTAAAAGATTTGTAATAAGTACTGCTATTTAACAGTCATAATAACTGTGCACATGTCAACGATTGAAACTACAGCATTCGCATCTAAATATCATAATACGATCATACTTCGGTAGGTTATTATTCATCATTCTGGACTCATCATTCTCAACACATTCTTTGTTTTTTTGTCTTGAATTTAATTATTGGTCCAAAACGCACGATAACCATCTACTAACGTTTTATCGGCTTCGAAGTTTCGGCCGAAGTTTTTTCGTATTAGGATTCCAGATCCGGGCATGTCAGATGCACAGGTAATATAATTGTGACCTTAACCAAAAGTCAGTCCTTTTATAATTTTGTTACAAGAACATATTAAAACTCCCAGATTCGTAATCTTCAATCGCTGTAAAGTTTTCGTAGTCTTATTCTTTTTTACGTGTACTAGACTGAAAATATAGTCCGTACTTTGACTTTGCTAAGCAAAAACTTTGACTTAAGACAATTTTTAGTATTTATAAAGCAATCTTCGAAAGTTTTTTTTTAATTCAGAATGTAAACCAAACAAAAATAATGACCTAAACTTTGCTTCTCTGTTATGACTTTGAAGTTCTTTTTATTTTATTCGTATATTACAAACTAAATTTCGACTATCAATTCGAATTCAAAGTTTATACTTAGTTTTTGCTAAGCTCTGTCTGAGCAAAGTCAAAGTGCGAACAAGTAGATTTCAGCCTTTGGTCAGATCTGTCAGTTCGCCAAGGTCTGTAGGCCTAACGACTGCTATCATATATCGTTTACGTTCACTACGCATATTCCGTGGTGAAAATAAACAAACTTACCTGTTTCATATCCCCTTCGACAAGTTGCAACGACACCCAAAGCCCTTGTGAATGCTTCGCGTCTTTCAAATCGCGATTCGCTATCACTTTCTTCAGTAAAGAATCGAGATTCTCTTTCTCTAATCTAAAAAATTACAATAAATTATTTATATTATTCAACTGGCTGAATTGAAAAATACTCATGAATTATTGATTTACCTACTATGCCTACTTCAAATATTTTGGGTGTTTTATTGGGTTCAGATGACAAGGGAAAAGAAAAAAATATTCCACGACGTTACATACAGCGTAATCTTCACCCAATTTAAACACTAGGCTTGTACTAGGGGTGGTACATAACGGATATACTACATATTATACTTTTTTCTTAAATACATAGGTATTTGTACTTATTTTAAGCATCAAAACTTGCTATCGGCGGGGATCGTACTCACAGCCTTCTGCATTGCAGTCGGACCTGCTGGAGGGATCTATAGGGAGTTGTTCTTAACAAACCCAAAGTTTAGGCAAACCCAAAGTATAGTTTAGTTAGTACCTAGTTGCTTAATTTAAGGTTAGATGGCGTTATGAGGTACGTCTTGCATAATTTATTACTATGTATATACTTACGGATAAAAAGGCAACTGTATATGTTTGTCCGGGTTGTCGGAAGCGAGATGTCTCTTGATGTCGACTACCGCTACACCGAACGGGCGTCTCATCGAGCCGGCGGGGCTCGTCGTCACTGTAGGCATTGCTACCGAACTTCGTCTAGACACGTACGTAAACAACACAAAATATATGTTGAAATATAGTCTTTGAAAATGAAAAGTAAAGGGGAAATTAATCAAGCCCCCAAGTGGTGGTTTTATTGCTTTTTTTAATTGTACGACTTTGTCGGCATATTCAATACTAGCTGCGTCCCGCAGTTTCAATAGCGTAAGTCCCGTTCCCGCGGGAATATCGGGATAAAAAGTAACCTATGTGTTAATCCAGGTCGCCAATCGGTTCAGTAGTTTTTGCGTGATTGAGTAACACACATACATACATACACACACCCTGGCATACTCACAAACTTTCAGCTTTATAATATTAGTAGGGTAATAGGATGTACACTCATGTAAACTTACAGCTTCTAAGTATTAAGCGTTTTTGAGCTAAGTCGCGGACAGACTGACGGAACGTGAATCTATAAGTGTTACTTGTTGACTACGAAACCCTAAAAATGCTTTTCTCCGTTACTGTTGGTACTATTTAAAGAAATGCTTTTCTCCGTTACTGTTGGTACTATTTAAAGAAATGCTTTTCTCCGTTACTGTTGGTACTATTTAAAGAAATGCTTTTCTCCGTTACTGTTGGTACTATTTAAAGAAATGCTTTTCTCCGTTACTGTTGGTACTATTTAAAGAAATACTTTTCTCCGTTACTGTTGGTACTATTTAAAGAAATGCTTTTCTCCGTTACTGTTGGTACCATTTAAAGAAAAACGCAATTGTTTATCATTTCAAACTAGCGACGGCCTGTGGTTTCTCCCATTTAAGTCCTGATTCCGCGAAAGTATCGGGATAATATGTGGCCCATATTTTAGTTCCAAAGATGAAATGTATCTTCATATTAAATCTTATCAAAATCGAGTATAAGTATAATAATTCCAAATAGATAAGACAGATAGACGCTTTATTTGCAGAATTAAATGTACAGATTTTTACAAAACAATAACAATTACAAATTATTGCAAAATTACGTTTAAATGCGGTGTCTTTTGGGTAGTAAAAAGGTAAAGACATAATTTGTAGACATGAAGTAGTATGGTGTGTAAATAAAATCAGAATTTACACGCAAACTTTAGCCACATTTTTCGCAAAATTTAGGTACATTTTTCGCAAACACAATAGACACAATTCGCTAATTACATGAAACTTATATCACTAGGAGAGAAGGTATAGAACTTGCAAGAATTGGAATAGGAGTTGGTGGGAAACCCTGAGGGAAGAAAATGAGGGAAAAAGGGTTACCCCCTTTTCCCTCATTTTCGCATTTCCTTGCAGCACTTGCTTGTTAGCACAAGAATTTTCTCGTCACGTTATAATTTGTCGCCTTACCCTAGCATGGCCGCCATGCGTAGAAATGGATTGTTCTCATAAAGACAGATTCTCAAAAAGAAAATATTATAGACTAGAAATGACGTTGTCTGGCAATAGGTAACAGAGAGAGATGGATTGATTGTCAAATGGCTAAGAGGAAGAGAGAGCGCTAGCAACGTGTACCTATCTGTTGTAATATGTATAAATGTCTGTAAATAATCATTCGCCAAGTCGTTCTGTGACAATCGATACGACATTATGGTATTTCTACAATCTTGCTATTATTGAGACATGTCGAGAAATGACAATATTTTTATCAATCGCTTGTGCTGAGGATACTGAATAGAAAAAGATTAAGTGAAAAAGAATTGTCCTTTTAATATCTCCTCTGTATTTCTGACAGAATATTCAGCATTATATCAGAAATAGAGAGGAAAATAACACCTTTTGAAATGCTCCAGTGGCAGGATTCGAGCCCGTGCCCCTTACGGGTTCGAATCCTATCACGGAAGGATTTTCAGGGCACAGTTTGAGAATGCATTTCCCCATAAAATATTTCTGAATGTTGAAATCTGTTCCACCAGTATGGCTACTATGCTCATTAGGAATCATAGTTATGGTCAAACATTAAAAACTACAAAAAAGTACCTAGTAGAAAAGATAAATTCGCTTAGCCTATATGGTATTTAGTTTGACTCACCTATGGTCAACATTTTGCGGTTCCATGGCACCGATTCGGACTACATTGCAGACAAGGTAAATTTTTTCGTTCTTTAGTAAATCACTACCAAAATCCTGTAACCAAACAACAAATTACATTGTGAATACTGTAGTGTTTATTGATATAAAATATCATCTCCTTTTATCGTACGAGATGAATTTGACGAATTGATTCGTCATCTCAAAACAGAAAGGAAAGATCATAGAAAAAAAAAAGTCAATCGATACAGGGTATGTTGAATTGGCAAACAGATCTGCCTGACACAGACGTGGATAGTATAGTACCTACATACATGCATACATTAAAGCGGTGTCTATATTACGAAACTAGTACTTGGAAAGAGTAAATTCCACAAAAAAAATGCACAGACACGAATAAAATTGCTTCCTGCAACTGCTTTTGGTCGACATTGGCTCAATAATGTAAACTACGACATTCTTAAAGTAAATCTGGGATATTAACATACCGTAAAGACAACACAGGCGAGTGTAGACAGCACGTGATGCGTCGGCCACCTCAGCAGCAAGTGGTCCGACATTCTCCCCCCACTGGCGTCGTGTAAAGCGAGCGCTAGTTCAGCCGGCCCGCCGACACGACACACCAGGTTATGTATCCTCACTGCTATACTGTAAGACCGGCCTGACACTGACGTGGAGACTGCTGCCTCTTGCGATGACACTGGACGGGACTGGAACAAAAATAATTGAATGATTGATTAACTCTTTATTGTACCAAATTATTACAGACCAAGAAAACCCGTTTTTTATATATTTTTAAGCGTTTTCTACACTTGGATGACTATACTTAAAGAAATGCTTTCCAAAAATTTCTTGCCTGCGTGCCTTAAAAACGTAAACAATAAGAAATGCAATCCTTAATTTCGATTCGATTGAACATGCATCCATGGCCAAATTAGAAAAAGGCGTTGGGAAGGATCCCCAGAGATGCATGGTTCAAGCCCTGTCGTATGCGAAATTTTTGGAAATCATTTCTTTAAGTATAGAACAAGAAAACAAGACAATAACGAAAGAGATTAGATAGGTAAACCTATAACAGCACATTTTTGAGATATTATAAAAGTACTTAAAACTAATTATTTATATTAAAAAACAAGGTACAATGGGCGGCATTATGGCTAAAAACGTTCTCTTCCAGGTAACTCTTTAAAATAAAAGGAGGCAATTATATAGAAAGGCTGGGCCCTGGAGCACAGCAGCATGGAAACTACCACAAATGGTCGAAAACGGCTCACTCACCCAAACATGGGCGTCGACGAAACCTCTAAGGAGGGTTCGCTGTGAAGTCAGTACTGACATCACCTCTACATAATATCTCAATAGTAGCACTGCTATTTTCCCATCGGGAGTTAATAAGAGAAATTAATGAAAGGACACTTACCATATTCTTGTCGATCCTCATATTAGCTTCATCGTGTAACGTATTCAGTTTGTAAGCCGAGACAGAGAGCGGGTCTACCAGTTGACCATTCTGTGTTCGTACGGCTAACTCCATCCCTAAGGCCCTGTAATATCATCAAATATAATATTTGTACTAATAGTTCTGCTAATAACAGATCTCGCTAGCACAAACTTCATTGCTGCAATCTAATTAAACGGCCTAACTTAAGTTGTACTAGCTTTCATACTCATAAACAATCATACTCATTTTAAATTTACAAGCAGTTTCCAAATATAAAATTAGTATGATAACTTTTTAAGTATAAAAACATTTCTGTATTCAACTGTAGGTATATCCCTTACTGACGAAAAATCTATGTATATTTCTAGTTACCTTGTGACTGCCTGGAAAGCATGTTTACAAAAAAAGGTAATTTTATTTAAAAATATTTATTCTTTGTACAATTATACACAATATAAGAGCAGTGTATTCATTATACATGCCACAGAGATAGTTAAACACTGAAGACACATATTTATTAAATGAAATATGCAAGGGTTTTACTACTTATGGTAAACCAAAAACTAGTATAAGATTAGCACGATCACCTTGAAGATATATGTACATATCGACACCGGTATCACATGTTTGAAGGTACAAGATAGTGTGTACCCCAAAAGGAAGATTTTCCACCAGGCAAGTGACTAAACACGGCAGATCGCGGCCCTTTCAGGTTTCATCGGTTTGTATAAAAGCTTATCTCAGACAAGAAGTTAATAGTGCGATTCAGGACTTTATACTACTGACGCCATCTAGTATCAGCTGTAACTGACCTGTTCCCTTTATCGATAGTAAAGACGACGGTTCTAGCGACGCGTCTCAACTGGTCCTGAGGTAGGGCTCCACTAGCGGCTTGGGCTCGGAGCTCGAGTAATGCACGCATGCTTACTTCGACAAATTTCAGGCGTGGGTCGTTTGTCTGAGGGCAAGAAGGCGTTCGATAGATAACTAAGAATGAAGAGTAGGTCTGGGGTATCATTTCCGCTTGTAGTCTTGGCTCACCTAGTGCTAGAGTATTCAGGTCGCCCCAAAGCCTCAAACTTGACCTAACGACTGCTATCAGAGATAACAACCGGGACCATTTGCATAACGTGCCTTCCGAAGCACGGGGGCACCCATCTAAGTAATGACCGCTTGTAGTAGAAGGCAATTCAGCAATATTGTTCTTACAGTGAAGGAAAATATAGCGAGGAAGCCCACGTAAAAACGCCTAGTTATACGGCTATTTGTTGAAACACACAGTTAAAACTTCAAAAACTTTAATGTTAGAGGTCATTTTAACTAAACCTTAAGGCCTTGACGTAGCGACTGCCATCAGAGATAATAGCTTTAAGAGTAACAAACTTTAGTAGTGTGGTAGACAGGGTTAAATTATACAAAATATCATTTAGTTTTAAAAATGTTAAATTACATTGAACTTTTTTCAATAAAAGGTTCCTTTGGAGAATTTTGTGTTCCATACAATTCTGAGTTTTCATTTTGAGTGTTTTTTTTAGCAATTGTAATGATGTTGAGATGAAATTTCGACCAATCCAGTCAACCAATATTCCTATATGCAGGATTTAGATTGCCCTGCGGGGGTGGTTCCTACCAATCCCGCAGGGCAATCGAAATCCTGCTATAAGCGATGATAGTACCGCCTTTAGTATAGCGAGCGGCCTTTTTATAACATTGTTTTAAGTTCCTTGTTTTGAAATCAACTGCATGAAGAATTTTCAAAACATTTAAAAATATTTTGAACAAAATAAGATGAGTGTAAGTATGCTCTTATTGATTAGTATAACTGACGTAATAATAATAATGTTAGCCTGCTAAATTGTCTGTAGGACAAGGGTATCCTCTTAAAGAGGTAACCAGTAAGAGTTCACTGGAGCATAGTCCATATAGGCGAATGTCTACAAAACGTGGTGAGTCCTAGGTCATATCGGTTTCCTCAAGAAGTCTCCTTCACCGTGAGAGCGATAATAATGCCGTAGGTAAAAAAAACTAACAACGGGACCTATTTAATCACGTATACGTTATTTTTTTATAATATGGCATCTGGTGGTCGCCATTTCGTATTTTTATAACTATAATGACACTTGCTTGCAGGACAAAAACGAATCGATTGACTTGAGAATTGTCAAAATCGGTTCATGCGTTTGGGTCTCTGGAGCGCCACATAAGAACAAACATACATACGTAGACTGATAAACACGCAACCCATCTTTGCGTCGCGCAGTCGACAATACTTACAATATAAAGTTTCTTCCATTGTTCGATCCACTCTCTCAGAACGACTGCTATATCGTGAACTACTCCTTTACCTCCCGCCGAAGCAACGACTGTCTCGCCACATCTAAAACAATAAACAAATAGCTAAAGCTCCAGAGGAAGGAAATATGTCGGAGATTGGAGGTGTGGGAATATCTTAATAAAATGTAGGCTATGCGTTTATTATCCAGATTTCCAGCTATCTGAACACCCATCCCCTTATTTATAAAGTAATTGTTTGTCTAGATTCTGATTAGGTGGCAATGTGTAATCTTATTTAATTTTATAAGCGCGAATGTTTGAATGTACTTACATAAGGTATGTATGAATTTGTTACTCTTTCACGCAGTAACTATCAGACCTTAAAACTACTGAAACTTGGAATTCACACCTAGAATAACAAAGGCTACTTTTCATCCAGATATTTTCAAAGGTCCGGGTATTACGCGGGTGGAACCGCCGGACGCTACCAGTGATTTATAGATCATTTCAGTATCATTGCAAGAACAGTTAACAAACTGTTTTCTGGCTGACCTACTATGAGCTTATCAATGCAAATTCCATAATAACCAGTTACATACAAATCGTAAAAAACTGACCGAAGTCAACGACCCGACGATTATCATTGTAGTACAATGAATCACCCGCCCTTGCTGACGTAAAACTGATTTTATCACAACGATACAAGGACGAGTTTGAATTAGCAGAGCCGTACAATTAGCGCTTATTACCAGATGATAACTTAGAAATTAATGTATTGGTTTTTAGGGTTCTTTCGTGGCGATCAGTTTGGTCTCAAAGTCAAAGTCAAATCTTAATCTCAGTCTTAATTTCAAAAACTCCCATGAAAATTTTGAACTGACAAGCAACTCTTTTTTTGAAGCACTCGTCAAATTTTAAGTACTGTTCCTGTGTTCGGCTGTTATGCTAATAAGGATGTAAATGCCACAAGATGGGCAGCAGATATCCGCTAAAAGAACTATAAAATTCTGGAAAAATAAAAGAAAACTCCTCACCTGTCAACAGCGCACTCTCTTATCACGACATAACTCTTCGGGAAGACTCCACTAGCATCCTTCCTCAGGCTCGTGCCCCAGAACCAGTGCTTGGTCTCCCGTTCAATGTGCACCAGTTCACCCACTTCGAGTGCCAAATGGGGGGCCCCACTTCGCCCCGTGTAGTTGTAGATGGCTGGAATAATTAAAACACAGGTTAAGTAAGGATCTAGATTATTCTTCTATTTTCGCAAAGTAGGATTGAAATTAAATTTTCCGACTCCAAAGACTATCCAGATTTTGGTCAGGGTAAACATGTTGATTAAATTTTACTTATAAACGCGAATGTTTGTATGTGACTTTCTGACTCTTTCATGCAAAACCCACTGAACAAATTGCGATATAACTTGAAAAATAAGTAGCTGAAGACCTGGAATAACAACACAAAGACTACTTTTAATACCGATATTTCCGCGGGTACACAAACCGCGAGGCGCAGCTAGTATACTTAATGCTTTATTGAAACTAGAATTATGAGTTTAATTTTAAAAGGATGGTCATACAAAGGTAGACATAATTTATAGTTTTAATTTATTTATGAGTAAAAGAGCGTTTTCATTGTGCAAGTCTTTCATGCATCTTGTATGGAACCGAGACGTTATTATGATAATATTTTCTCATTTTTTACCTTCATTAGCTCAACGTAAGATGTTACAAGTAGCATGCAAGGCTTGCGCAATGTAAATGTTCCATCTGAAAATAACTGAAACAATTAAGTCTAGTTTTAAGTGAAAATTAGGGCTACCCTAGCCTTGATTACTTTAACGATTAGACAAATTTGGCTGAAAATTCCTTAATATTGAAGCATGACTGAAGTAATATTTCTTATGTTTATGGCTTACAAGGAGAAATACCTCTTAACAGGATTCTCCCATGACTGATAGTTGAAAACACGCATTAAGGTCATATTAAGGTACACAAATTCAAGGACTTAGTATCATCGGATTGACAGATATCTCACGATACCTACCTACTACTAATACCAAGGTAACACCGATTACAAACCTAATAATTATTACGCAAGATTCCTCTTAAAGTCATGGCCAAAAACCTGGTACAATCAGTTTAGAATACGTAAGCTATTAATACATTGACCGTTAATTGCTCATAAGTGGCATAATGGCATGCAGTGCGGGCTTCGTTACGTAGTACTATTATATATTCAGTGGCATCGTTTCCTGCGCTATAGAAGGTGTCATTAGGTGTTGTTTGGTTGGAACAATGAGCCTAAATCTATGGTTTTGGCATGTTTTGGAGCCTATTGTGGTTTATAATGGTTCAGACATGAAGGTTTCCATACTGGATACGTTGTGTAGATATGTCTATTTGAATAAGAAATATTTAATTTCACTATCAATTATTAAACTCTTCCGTATTTCGGAAGGCACGTTTAGCAGTTGGTCCCGGTTGTTATCTCTGATTGCAGTCGGCTAACACTAAGTGAGCCACACCACTATACGAAAAGAAGAACTTTACACTGGCTCATTCAAAGGGATTCTTAATATGTTTAAAAATGTTAAAGTTTGTGTGTAATGTAAGTGTGTTTGTTACTCATTCACGCAGAAACTACTGAACCGGTTGCGATGAATATCGATATGCAGATTAGCAGAAGATCTGAATACTTAGCCTGGATTAACATAATTTTTATCCCAATATTCCCGCGGGATCGGAACTTACGAGAGTAAAACCCGCGAGGCGCTGACAGTAATTTTATTAAATTCAGAGAAATTCCCAAAACTGGTGAAATTCGTGAGGTTCCCTATAAAATTTAGATATATGTAGGTATCGAGTCTATATTTTTTTAATACAACGAATTCACTTCTCAAACATTCCAAAATTGGGTATTTATAAATTCCTTCACAACAATTTCAAACTGCATCCGTTGTAAAAAAAACTACAAACGAGTTAAGAAAAGGAACCATATGTGGCCTCGCCATACTTCTCTAAGAATAAAGACAGCTGCATTGGAATTGATCATACAAATTAAAAAAGATGATCCTTGTTTCTTATAAGTAGTTATAATTATACCGGAGAGAACTTTTAACAAAACTTCTATGCTTATTAGATATAAAGAATACAGAGTTATAGAAACTAGTTTTATACCAACTACCTTCAGGTTTACTTAATTATCTGCTTCAATACATCTGCTAAGCCTCGCTACTCAGATGATCTACTTTTTACCACGATTTTCCCGCGGGATTATGACTTCAGCGGGTAATTTACATGCCTTTGAACATTTTAAATTTTAACACCACGCATCGCGCACGATTTAATGCTAAATCTTGCCTCTAGAAGAAGGGCATAAAGAAGGTCATGTCCTACTGCATTACGTGAAAGTTTTACCAAACAGACTTCGGTCTAGACCAGCCTATAGATTTCATTGTCGACGCTATTTTATGTAAGATGTAGCGTAAAGCATCCGCCAACATAATCCTACATTACATTACGAGAATTAATTATTTATTTAGTTATTCATAGCGTGTACGCATGAAACTGATTAACGTTTCACATGATGTTTATAATGTTCCTTATTTGTAGAATAAGGAAATATTCTATCGCAACATATTGGTCGGTATTCATCTACTTAATAGGCTTTCGGATAAAAATGAATACCTATATTCAAGTTGAAATAAATTAGCTGATCTATTCACCCTATACTCATCTGACATGTGACATCTGATAAATAAATGAATTGAAATTGAATTGAATATACTTCTGCTACTCCATTACTCCGCTAGCCTCCATTATTTAGTACCTCAAAAGGTAAAAAAGCGGTTTGTTTCTTGTTGGCCCGCTAATTTGTCCCACTGTAGGGCAATTAAGGGCCTCCTCTTAGAAGGGTTAGGTTAGGTAAGGCGCTAAGGGGTCCTCCAAAATTATTTTTTAATTTAAGTAGGTCAGTAGATCAAAAGAATGTGTTTAGAAAGAAAGATTGTGTTTTATTGAACGACGAAACTTGTAAAGAAATTATAGGTTATTTTTTCAACGCTACGCTACACTTTTTAACGTTATATCGTTATTACGATTTAACGATATTCAGTAAAGCGAAACAAAGGGAATTTAAGTCATCTTTAAAACTACGCATATGGGAACTACAATGCGTAAACTAACTGCGTGTAGGTACATAATATTACATATATAGATCAGGAAAATAAGACGATTTAAGTACCTACATTTATTCCGAAAGATGTCATCTACTTACATTTGTAATACCGTGAAAATTCTTGATAAACCGTATAGCACAAAGCTGTAGCAACAGCCATAAAAAGTCCATCAATTTGTCCCACTGCATAGCACGGGGTCTCATCATTTAAGCAGTAAGACTCCACGGGAGCCTACTCCGGATTGGGGAATGTCCAATTACCTTCAGACCATGGTGAGACATCGTCACGATGTTATAAATAGCCAAAAATTAAAAAAAAAACCTCGTACTTACATTATTAACCTTTCACCCGTAACCATATGACACATTAGGCAAACATTTCACCAATAATCGTCAATTAACCAATCAGATGTCAACGTTACTTACTTTGTGAATATATGGTGCTCGTGAGTCACAGCCGTACGGTAGCTGCGCG
The DNA here is from genome assembly GCA_949358125.1 of Idaea dimidiata. Taxonomy (NCBI): domain Eukaryota; kingdom Metazoa; phylum Arthropoda; class Insecta; order Lepidoptera; family Geometridae; genus Idaea; species Idaea dimidiata. The sequence goes on from OX442330.1 coordinate 26,786,508, forward strand.
CGCAACCAAATCGCAAAGCCGAGTTGTTGATAGAGGTAAGGACTAGGAATGTAGTAGACCTGACTCTGAGGTAATACTCGTAGATTAAATAAATCTTAACTTTCTGGAGTGTATATGACGGAAAGAAAAGCAGTGTTTTGGTATAGGTAATTAAGATACTTTTAGCATTGATTCTCATTAGATTGACATGCAGGAATTAAATATAGGAATTGTCGCTCGTTCGTTCGTAATAAAAAGCTTCAAAGGACCCAATAATTCTTCACTAGATATTTTAAAAGAGATGCGAACTGTTTAAAGTTGTATAAGTGGAATGTTCTCTTGTATATATCCCTGAACTTTATATTTTTCTCAATCATATTGCGTAGGATGATTTGCATCATTCAGATGTGAAAGAAAGCGAAAGGATTTGAGTAAACATAACCATTTTAGGATAAACATAAATTTGTTAACACTTACAAAAGGATTTTGTAATACGATGTATGCAAGTAGTCTACTTACTAACTTGGCTAAGTTATTGGAAGTGGAGTTAGATGGCTTGTTAACTTTTCCTTTTGAAATTTTCTATTAGAAAGGATTGGTGCAGGGGCTTTTTCCTATATTAGAATTGTCCGAAATTTCATTACAATTTTTAACAATACACTCAGAATGAAATATTATAACTAGTAACTGGACTGCAATGGAAACTTTACAAAAATGTGTAGAAAACGGTATTATCCATTGAAAATTTTATCAAAATATGTCAGCGTTAATTGATTTCTTTCTTATTTTTTATGTAGTATTTCTCAAGCGGTCCTAAGGCCTTTGATTTGACCTAACGACTGCATCAGACCAACCAGGATCAAGTGCTTAAGGCGGCGATAGATGATAATCAACGGTCCTTGTCCGATTGCATATAAATGAGCGAGATGGAATTGCGTGAAAAAATCTACAATTTCTCGTAAAATCAATAATTAACAAAGATTAAAATAATATTTTTATAAAATGCGATGAAGGGGTTCTAGGTATTGCATTTTCTAATATTATGATGCCTATAAGAAAATATAGCGGTTAAGGATTTAGAAGAAAAATTGATTTATTTTGTAAAACAGGGGTAACTTTGCCTGTATAATAGTGGTATTTAAAGTTGTTTTTGAAATGAAGGGGACACTTCTTGTATCATGTACAATAACATTAAACATAGTTCAAAGATCTATTTGATACCGGTTATGAATAAAACTATTCAATCGGAAGGGCTTTCACATGAGTCGCGTCCTTAACGCATGAAATTTTGGATATTTTAATAGGCGACCTGACCGACTTTTCTCAAAGTTATTTATTTATAATGTTTTAAAAGAAACATCAAAAGACGAGTTTTAAACCATAATAATTTAAACACCGCCCCGTCTGTTCCTCACATACGGCTACATAGTAACTTGATCGAAACACTTGTCACTAGACACCCGATAACGATACCCTCAGATAGTATTCAAATAATTAAGGGGAGATAATGTCGTAGGGATAATAAAGACCTTCTATTTCCTTCCCGTTTAGATAAAGCGAGAAACGAAGCGTGAGAAAATTTACGTTTGTGCGACGAAAAATTGGCTTCATGCATTTGGCTAAATTATAGTGGACTAGCAGCGGCGCTCCGCGCTATCGATATCCGCGGAAATAACACCAGAAAGAACACACTTTCCAAGTTTCATAGCTCTAGATCCAGTGGTTTAGGCTGTGCGTTGATATATAGGTGGATTAGTCGGGACTTCGAACTGATATGTATAAATTCAAGGGGCATTAACTGAACTGTATTCTCCTCTGTTCTCACATTATAAAACGCTGTCAAAATCATTCAGTCACATCAGTCAAGCAACTTCTCACCGGATCAGGAGGCAAATCAATCGAGGTTGCCCCGTTGATTGCCGGTGCTGCCGTGTTTTGACAATAAATAAATTGAACTTCCTGCCGAGGATGAGGGGAACTGATGATAAACTGCGAATTGACTTTGGCATCAATTAGTGATTAAAATAATTCGCTAGTGTCCTTAATATTTTACTTTGACAGTATTTCTTGGTATCATGAGAAGAAATTTAATGCTTGATAGAATAGGTATCTAAACAAATACTTATTCAGATACCATCTATATCTTCTGCTTCTATCCATTCACACGAATAGACTAGGAGTTCGCCCCGAACTGAGACCTCACGACCCCCTATCTCCCCAACCCCCCTACCGATCCGGCTCATCTTCATGAAGATCGGAGCTACGATACTCAAGTTATCGTCGAACAAACATACAAAGATATAAAGATACAAAGATACAAGCTGGCCCGTCTACACTGGACCTCACTCGCTTCGCTCGTTCGGTCAATAATAGCAAATTTAATGGGAAACGTTAAAAGGCTAGGAAAGGAAATCTTTCCTCGCTCCATAGATTGTATGCGGCCGAAGGGATGCCGTCTGATGAAATCCAAAATATGTTTATTTAAAAAGACATTCACATGATCATTTAAAACGTCATTAATTTACTTTGTCTCCAAATCACAACCTCCAATGACACACAAGAAACTCATGAGGTTTTTGTTTGTAGAGATCATGTGATTTACATTGCCGCATATTTAGAACTATATATAGTGGAACTGGAGCAATAATTATACTATAAACCTTTCTTACATTATAAGTGTATCTTACTATATTACCATGATGCGAGCTATTAGGTATATGATACGGAAGCATCATGTGAATACAAAAACGTAAATAACCATAGAAACATAATTAAAACATGAATGTCCGCAAATATTATAACTAATACCAAAACCAAATCAATTTAATCTGCAATTAAATGAGGCCTTAGTTGCTTATGGAAGCCGTCGGTGATTACTTTTTTCATTAAGGGAAAACATTTTCATTGTTATTCAATCCATTAGTATGTGGAACCATTACTAGTCTAAGCCTAATTTCATAACTGAATTACTACGTGATGTGGGACAAGTTGTGATTGGTTGTTGACGGAGTTGTAAGGATTGCGGGTTCAATTCCTGTCGGGTACAGAATTTTGGGAAGCATTTTATTAAAAACGAATTTTCCAAGTGAAATACTGAAATACTGACTATTTGTAAAGAAAATTTTACGTTATTTTATCAGAAGGTACATTCTATAGGTAACACAGGTACATGTAATGTAGGTGAAGGAAACACTTTAAAAATACAATCAATTTAGTTAAAAATTCTTGTTTTTGATTGGCAGATAATCGGCTTTACTATATGAACTCTTCTAAGTCGCCGCTATATCGTTCAACAAAAAAAAAAAAAGAAATAAAATAATAATAAAAAAACATTAAAAACCAACTTTAAAAAAAAGTTTATTATTTTTATTATTAGTGGTTTGTTTTTAAAGTAGTTGGGGAATTTACTATTTAAAAAAATAATATTTTTTTTGAGCGACAAAAGGACGTGAAACAAACACGGTAAGGCGGTATAGGTAAAATACTCGCTTTTTGAACATCTATAGTTTTGTTCACCAAATTTTCATTAAAGACGTAAAAAATAAGGCGTATCGAGAAGTTTTTTTATGTTTCTACGAAAGTTAAAAAATGAGTCCAAAATTTATACTTAACATTATTTCACGATTATAGTATTTTAAGAATGAAACATATTGCGAAAAAGTTCCTAAACGACTATAGATCATTTCGCTACTATGTCCAATCAAGTCCACCACTAAACCAATTACTGGTACAAAAGTCATTTTCTAAGTTCGATAGGTGGGTACAATATAAGACCCGCCTTAACAACTTTATTATGTGGCCTTAGTTGCATCGAACTGTGATTTACCTAGTTGCGTGATCGATCAATGTAGTTCAATCAGCACAAGCACATTGTAGTACTTAAATAAAATGACAAAGTAAAAGTAGTGATAAAATCGTGTAAAAACGACAAATAAGTAAGTGATGCAAAGATTCTATATTTTTATACATATAAACTATAGTGGCGTCCCGCGGTCTCACACGTTTAGTCGCGATCCAGTGGGAAATCTTTCTTAGTGGGCACCGACAGCTCCAAATTTCACAGCGGTTTGGGCTCTGTGTTGGTATACAGTTCAGTGATTCAGTCAATCAGTCTGAACATCGTAATCTTATATATAAAATTCTCGTGTCAGTGTTAGTTACCATACTCAGAGCGCAGTTGGTCTAGTGGTAGATACCCTGACTTTCATTTCGAAGGTCGTGGTTTCAAATCCCGGCCGTGGACCAATGTCTTTTTTGTTTAAGAAAAATTTATGTGTGCTATTAATATCGCTCTTACGGTGAAGAAAAACATCGTGAGGAAACCCACGGCTTAAATTCACGCACAAAGACAGAATAGTAGGGCTAATTGCGGAAACACACAGTTAAACTTGAACCATACTCCTCCTTTAGTTACCATACTCCTCCGAAACAGCTTGACCAGAGCTGTTTCGGATTTTTATGAAATATTACTTATATGCATATTCAGTAGGTTTAAGAATAGCCTACTATCTATTTTTCATACCCCTAAATGATAAGGATTGTCCACCCCTAACATTTTTTTGGCCAATTTGCATGAAAATTTGCATAGGGATAGTTTAAGTAATGGAGGGTAACTTATGATACTTTTGATCTCAATAATCCTGCGGGATCGGGATTTACGCTGGTAAAACTGCGGGGCGCAGCTAGTTTTGTATATAGATGTATAGACAAACATAGAGTTCAAAATACATTTATTTTTTAACACTAACATCTGTACTGTACACCTATCTTGTATGATTATATTATGAAACAAATAAATAAATTGAATACACCTAAATCCCAGAAATAATAATAAAATAAAAAAAAACGTAGTCAACCATCAGACACGACATATAATCACGAGGTCATAATAATTTTGTAGTCGGTTTCAAGAATAACAAGTCATTACAGACTTGACTAATTAACGCCACTTTACCAAACACAGCGGTTAAGACGGTTTTTGTACTGTTTTTGCTGTAGACATGTTTACTGAGAAGGAAACTCTCTTGATTTTATTATTAGCACCAACACTATTTAGTTTAATTAGCTGTGCCCTTCGGTTTTATTCGCATTTAAACCGTAAGTAAACCAAGTTAGGTATCAAACATATATTTTATGATTTGTTTATACGTAACTATACGCATAATACGTACTTCTTATACGTATTTACCTACGTTTATTTCTTGACCATACAAGGTTGCCTGGAAGAGATCGCTTTAAGCGATAAGGCCGCCCATTGGACCACCTAATTTTAAGTTGTTTATATTTCTTTTTATTGTAATTATTTCATTATGGTGTGTTGCAATAAAGTAGGTATTAGTCAATCAACTAGTATCCTACTAATATTATAAATGTGAAAGTGTGTGTGTGTTGGATGTTAAGATGTTTGGATGTTTGTTACTCAATCACACAAAAACTACTGAACCCATTGCGATGAAACTTGGAATATAGGTAGCTAGAGACCTGGAATAAATCATAGGTTTTTTATCTAAGGTGTACTAATAAAACCCGAGTTCTCGCGCGGTAGCGAATAAACTTATCGGTCCCTAGGAGGGTTGGTGTCAGGCCGACCGTAAAAATATTGCTAAATCTATTTGCAGTAGGTATCCAACCCAAGTAATTTGGGGTTTTACCAAACCCAAGGCTCCCGAGAGGGATGCAACCGGGAACATCGTTCAGATAACAGATACCAATAATTTTAAATGATTTTTTTCCAACATTGCTTTTGATAATACAAAAAATCTGAACCGTAATTCTATTAATAGCTTATGATAAACAATCTAAAACACTTGAATTTACTTTAGTAAAATAAACTATCCAAATTCATTAAAGAATTAATAAACTAACCAATTAAAATTCAACTAAAATAACAATTTTAGAACATACTAGCTGTTACCCGCGACTTCGTCTGCGTGGAAATAGTGCATAGCAGAACTTTTTCGCTTATTACGTGAGTCTTCTAATAACTAATTGGATTTCGATGTGAAGTATACCACGATGTTTCTCGAAAACTATACAATATTGTAAACCAGATTCCAATCGGATTAATAGTTTTTTTTTACTGTATAAAGGAACAAACAGAGAAACAGACATGAATTTTAAAAATTATATAATTTTGTTCTACTACTTTTCCTAAATCCCCTAGACATTTTTTTTTATATAATTTCAACTACAGACTTTTCTATCCGCTCTTCCTTTATTATAAGTATAAATAAATTTATAGAACAGATAGATTTAGTAAAGAGCTTGGTCAAACCAAAGAAGTTATATTACTAGAACTAGAATGCTCATGCAGAACTAAAAAGTGTACAGCTACATTTAGCATATCCCTTTATAATAACACTATTAGAAAGGATATAGAACACTTTTTAGTTCTGCGTAAGTGTTCTTATTATAGTAATGTAACTTCATTTGGTCAAACCAACAGCGTGGCGTACACAATGAGTGTACCCATCTCTCTATCATGTTTTACGTTTCTTTTTTTCGAAATTACTTTTCGATTCCTAATGTTGTAAAAGTAAAGGTGTCTTTTGTATTAATTAACTTGAATGGTAAGTCATTATTTAGAAGGGTAATCGATAATGTGTGGATAGCACAAAAAAGATATCATACTCCTCCATACTTCGGAGGGCACAATAAGCAGGTGGGCTCGGTTGTTATCTCTGATAGCAGCCAAGAGGTCAAGTTAAAGGCCTTAGAGCGACCTGATAACTCAAACACTATTCTGCCACTACACAAAAAGAAGAAAACATGTGTTGTTTTTGATAAAAGACAGGTTTCATTGTTTAGTTAGTGGTTTGTCTATGGTTTAAAGAATTTAAAGGACCACAGGCAATAGATAAACAATAAATAATACACTTTTTAAAATTTCATTATCAATATCAATGTTGTTGGTAATATCGGCCTCTTATCACTTAAATAATCACAATTTTTCCTGTAAGATAACTATTGAGATAAGTATGTGTATGTGTTACAGTTTTTAAGGGTCATGGATTGGTATAAATAAATACAGTTGGCCTAGTAATACATTACCTTTATTATAGAGCAAAGGCACTTACTTATCCCTTACAATAAAAAGCAAAAATGACTGTTTCAGCTTCAGCTAGATTGAAATTAAACTCGTTTTTCAAATTTAAATCATACTGCTAAGCTAATAAATATTAAGAAGCTGTGCAAGCCAGCCTAATTGAAAGATATTGCACCAGTTACCCAATTTTATAAATGTCAATGTAGACTTGAGTTCAGTATGAAAATGAAATTAATAACAAGTTTATTTTTTTGTTCCGAGTTACAAGATTAGGATCTTGTAAGGCAACCCGCAACCTTGATACAACAAATCGGAAGGGATCAACTAATGCCATACTTAAATATTTAGGTATTTAGTATTACTGCATATTTTAAATAGGTATTAGAACACACAAATGACCTTTATATCCTTATTTCATACAACCCTTCAGCCCTCATTTTACACTATTAGAGGTTTAAGTGAACACCTAGTCTTAGAATATGTGCTAATAGAATTCGCCACACTAAATTTGGCACTCCTAGTATACCTGTAGTTTCTGTGATTTCTTCATGAGTGATTTTACCTTTTATAAATTTAGATTTTACATTTTGCTGGGTTTTTTCCTTGATGTAGAATCACAATTGGGTCATTTTACTAATTTAAAGATACAGATTCTTCAAGATTATTTTTCTTCACCAGAAGAGTAAATAGTGAAAAATCAGTAATTTTCTTAAAGAAAATGATATTGGTCTGGTTAGGTGTAATTCGTAACCACAGCCTACAGAATGAAAGTTAGGATTCCCACCACTAGATCCACTAGACCAACACTAACAGCATTCCCAAAAGACAACACCAAAGAATACCTAATCTATATCTAGTACATTTTAAATTGTATCTACATAAGTCAATTCATTTAAAATGAGATGCAATCTAAACAATATGCCACAACCGACAACTGATAACAATTAAATGTCCAAGCTATTCAAATTAATTAATTAAACAACATTCAATTAGTTTGTGAAGGACATAAATCTAAACACATATCTTAGGTCTAAGGGCAAATGAACTACTCCTAGTAGAGAACTAGCCTCATTCGAAATGATAGCGTTAAAAACTTGCTAAGTATCTGTCAATCAATGTATATGGGAGTGGCACAAAGTTAAATTACGATGTATTCTCTAAACAGGATAACAGTAGCAAAGCAGGAGGCAATGTTTGTCATCTCATCACAATGTTTATTCTATATAGGTAACCGTTTGTCCGCGGGAGGTAAAACATATTGAAAAAATAACGTTGAAAAATTAAAATTACACTTACCAACGGCATAGCACTCTTCATCCTCGAGTTTCTTCCAAACAGTCATAGTGGTAAACACAATTTTAGAGCGATATTTTTAATAAAAAATATTGAATTTCGTCATTTTTATCTCGCAGACTGCCTTCGTTCCGTCTGACCATAGATAAACTAAAATTGACAGCTCGCTCGTCAAACGTTTTTTTTTTGTTTTCGAATTAGTTATGGTTTCAGTCACTGCATATTAGCCAGTGTCAGATCGATTCAGAAAAAAAAAGATATTCACAGAGGGACTAATAAATAAGTGTTTTTTGAACGGTATTACACTTAAGTAAGAACAGTAAACACACATCGAAAGACAATTTGTGGATGTATGTATACATCGATATTTATTCTTCATTCGATATTTTTGGCTGTTTAAATTTCAGCCTTGAAAATCCCAACAGTGCATTTTAAGCTCTTAATAGATCAAACCACATTGCCGGAAAATTTGATTAGTATATCTACAATATACTTACATTTTCTATTGATGTGCGCTGCTAAGTACGGCAGGAAATTTGCGTCAATGTGTTCCTGCATAATAAATAATTAAAATAACGCTTGATTTTGAGCCTTACATCGCGATCGGTAGTATTTATTGTATTGTTTATTCCCGCCAAAACTCTGAAGAACTGGCGCACACCTGTCTGCGAGCTTTGTACTCATATCATTGCTTTAGGACAGATGTCGCTAGGAGTTTCAGAACCACAGTTCAAAAACGGATTAGAATGACTAAAATACATTTTAAAATACAAAACAAAAAAAAAGAACGAAAAACGTTATGTATTTGAATTTCATCATCATCTACTCCTAACCGTTTTCGGTTACGAGCGACTTAGAAATCGAATATCGAGCTCTAAATAATGTGGCTGCTATGCATTTACATACGAAAATTGAGCTGCTTTATCGCAGAGGGTGCTGCCGACCCGCACTGTCACTCCATTGCAGTGCATGATCGACACTTTGCTGCTTGTGTGCAGACATCAGACAAAGTCCAGCAAGCATCAGTGTCACACTTTCTACCTCTACCCATTGCCATAGGTCTTTGAAAGCCATTCAACGAAGCCTAACCAAATGCGTAGAAGATATTTTGGTGCAGAAGTGACTTACTTACTTTGTAAAAGTAGGTTCTTTTGAACTAAATTTATAATTTATGTGTCCCTCTTCCTTTTTTTGAAAGTGTGTAGTGTAGGAGAAGCAACAAACTAACCAACTTAGTTTTCAAAATGCCTGTAGTAGGTAATTATAGAAGTTTAGTGTAAAATATGTACCTACATCAGTGGTTTGCTACGAAAGTTTATTCAGGCGCGATGCATGAGTTTTGAACATTAGTTTCACGAACCGACGATGCTTTGACAAATATTCGCATTATGAAAGTAAGTTGATCACTGTAGACGAATTGTATCTAAAGGGCACCGCGCCACGTACCTTTATTACACTACATACCTACCTACACATACGAATAATAAAACTTCAATGTGTGTAGGTAAATAATGTTTCTCCATTTAGTCTCTAATAAATAACTAAATAATAATTAAATATTTTATTTTCACAGCGCAATCTAGCCTCAAACTAAGACTAGGCTTGTACTATGGGTACTAGACAACGGATATTACTACATAATAGGGGTTAAAGTATGAAATTGCCGTTTTATTGCAATAGGTTCTTTGAATTGACATAGAATCTTCATGGTTTGAGGTTTTCGAATGAAACTTTTTTCAAATGGTTTCTGTGATGTTCTTTTTTTTTAAAATGTGAAACATTTGAATATCGACTTTCAATTGTTTTTGTTATTCAATTTAGACAAGAAAGATGGATACTGCGAAAATTCGAGTGATTTCTGAATACGAGTTCCGACGCGGAACTAACGCGGCAGAAACAGCCCGCAATATCAATGCTGCGTTTGGAGAGGGGTCTACTAATGAACGCACCGTGCGATTTTGGTTTAAACGCTTTCGTGATGGAAATTTCGACTTAAAGAACGAGCCACGAGGAAGACCGCCCACACAGGTGAATAACGATGAATTAAGAGAGATAGTGGAAGCCGATCCTAGTCAAACTACCCAGGAATTAGCGGCATGGTTTAACGTTACCTTACCCACTTTATTGACTCACTTGCGTCAAATAAATAAAATAAAAAAATACGAAAAATGGGTGCCTCATGATTTGACTGATCTGCAGAAAGAAACGCGTGTTGAAACTTGTGTTGCCTTGTTGAACCGGTACAGAAATGAAGGAATATTGGATCGAATTGTAACATGTGATGAAAAGTGGATTCTTTATGATAACTGGAAAAGAAAAATGCAATGGCTGACCCCAGGTCAAATGCCACAACAGTGTCCTAAAGCAAAACTTACCAATAAAAAGGTAATGGTAACTGTTTGGTGGTCTCAGCATGGTGTTATTCACTATAGTTTTCTTCGATCTGGTCAAGCAATTACGGCAGATGTCTATTGTGCCGAACTCCGAATCATGTTGACAAAACTAGCAGTAAAACAGCCCCGACTCATGAATCGATCTTCACCATTATTGCTCCATGACAACGCGAGACCCCACACAGCACGAGAAACCATTTTGACCCTTCAGGAACTGCACTTAGAAACCATTCGTCATCCTCCGTATTCACCAGACCTTGCTCCAACGGACTACCATTTTTTTCGTGATTTGGACAATTATCTACGTGACAAGAAGTTTTCTTCCCAGGAGGCAGTACAAAATGCTTTCACACAGTTTGTGCAGTCTTTAGTAGACCCCTCTCCAAACGCAGCATTGATATTGCGGGCTGTTTCTGCCGCGTTAGTTTCGCGTCGGAACTCGTATTCAAAAATCACTCGAATTTTCGCAGTGTCCATCTTTCTTGTCTAAATTGAATAACAAAAACAATTGAAAGTCGATATTCAAATGTTTCACATTTTTTAAAAAAAGAACATCACAGAAACCATTTGAAAAAAGTTTCATTCGAAAACCTCAAACCATGAAGATTCTATGTCAATTCAAAGAACCTATTGCAATAAAATGGCAATTTCATACTTTAACCCCTATTATTAGATTTACATCTAATAAAAACATCGAAATCGATTTCATATAGCGTGGCGATGCGTCACCACGGCTCTTATCGCCACGCCAACAATCAGGTCAAAAAAAATCTTCTCTTGTAACTGATTACGTGATTTCATTTACGAACATAGATGAATTCGTTGGTACGTTGGTTGCCTAACTAAAGTTCTAGTTCATCAACGTAGTTAAATGAACCTACAAAAACATACAAACGAAGCAGTTTCGAACCCAGTTAATCCCAATCTGAAAAAACGAGCGGAAAGGTTACATTTTTGCACTCCCATCCAACTTTTCCGGCCAACCGTAAAGTGGTTTCGAACGCCTACAAATTTCGATCAATAGCTACGTTTTACGTTTTAAAGCACTTTGCTCTGTGAAGTTTAAGGGGCAAATTTGCTAAAAATTGAGCAATTTTACTAAGAAGCTGCTAATTAGCGTCAGAGAGCTATTTCATTGAGAGAATACTTAGTTGATGCTAATCGTCTTGAGTGTGTTGAAGTAACTAATGCAAACTTATAATACTTATTGTTTTCTATACTATATACTATATAATATACTGACATAGATTTATTTTGTACTAGTATTGACACGGTGCGGCGGCGCGTGTCTAAGCACTTTTATGGTGGTGAATGACGAGTGGCTAAATTTTTATCTGATAACGTTTAGGATTGTTTTTATTTATTCTGTTTACCTACTCTTTGTAAGAATTGGTTGGATATTATTAATATTTAAGCTCATACCTACATTGTATACCTATCTACATTGTTTTTTGTTCGTGAGATCCTATAATTGGCTTCCTGGTGATACACGTTAATTTATACTTCTGTAATAGCTGTTGGATTTCCTTAAAAATAAATAAATAAATAAATAAATAAATAATATTATAAAGCTGAAGAGTTTGTTTGATTGTTTGTTTGTTTGTTTGAACGCGCTAATCTCAGGAACTGCTGGTCCGATTTCAAAAATTCTTTTTGTGTTTGATAGTCCATTGATCGAGGAAGGTTATAGGCTATATTACATTACGCTACGACTAATAGGAGCGGAGCATCCATGAAAAATGTTGCAAAAACGGGAAAAAATCACCCTGTTCCGAGATTCTGTCGCGTGCGCTGAGTAAACGGTCAGAGTTACATAAAAACCATATATGACAGAATTCTTCTTCTAAAAAGGATCTAATAAATAGTCCGCGACAGCATATGTCTATCTCTTAAGGTTGACTCAATATAACATGTTTTAGAGTAATCAAATTTGTTGTTGAACAATGCATTATTTCCGAAGGTAATTTTGTAAATATTATATTAATCCTTATCCAAATAAATACGTTATTCATTAAAAGTATTTAATTTTAAACATAATTGTCCTTAACATCACTTGATTTCAATGAATATCTCACGAGATATTACAGTTTTAAAATACCTCCACAATAAATAATTACTAAGTACCAAGCGTGCAAATAATACACGTAGCGGGCGACGATGATGAGGGTAGCCACTGGCCAGCCAACTCTGTGAGGCATCATGCCGCGCGGCTCAATCGGTCGGCTCCATGCGAGAAGGTTGTGTCACCAAACTGCAGTGCTTTTTAAAAATTATTTTGCATAATCTCATTGTACTTTTGATTCTTAATATTTTGTTTTATGTTGTTAAATAATATTATAAAGAGGTTACTTTGGTAACATGTATGTACTATGTATGTATTTTGGGGGTAATCTCAGAAACTTCTAGACCGATTTCAAAAAAATTTTTACTAATAGAAAGCTACATTATCCAGATATGACATAGGCTACATTTGATCCCGATATTCCCTCGAGATCGGGACTTACGCGAGTGACACTGCGGGACGGCAGCTCTGAAAAATAAAGTCGTGTATTTCTATTTCTAACTCAACAACCCGTAAACCGATATGAATGAAATTTGGTACAGAGTTGGTTTAGAGGTAGAATTAATATATAGGGTACTTTGAATGATCGCACGGATTAAGCAACACTTGGTACAACATACGTGAGGGATCATTAACGTTACGGGATAGGAAGTTACGCGGGTGAAACCGCGGGGCGCAGCTAGTCTGTTATATAGTGCGAGGTAGCGTACGAGTAAACCTTTGATATCTGTAACTGCAGCTCGCACTGTTGAATCGTAAGTTTCGAGTAACTCTATACAAGTAACTAGCAGCTACTACTCACTACTACGCTACTACCTTCTCGTTAGGAAGTCTAGTTCGCACTTTGTAAACGATCTGAAAGTCTTTCTAAAATACCGATGATTTTCGGCGGAAAAACTTCTTCAACTAAGACTAGGTATTAGGTAAAGACTAACTTATATGTCTAAGCTTACAGTAAGATTTGTCGATTTTCAATACTTAGCGATGACTCTCTATTAAGCAGGGACGGTCTACATAAAAAAACCTAATAAAAATCATCCCTGAGTATTATGACGTATCTACCTACTGATCGAGCTACCCTAATTCTTCCTAAGGGTGTCGCAAAAGTTGTCTAAAGTATTTAGTGGACCAGGGAACTTTGAGCTTCCCCGAGCTGTGGCAATTAAGCTGCTTAGTTGGGTTGGTGTCAGGCAAGTTGTCATGTAAAAATATTGTCAAATTTATTTGCAGTATGTAGATCGATAGATAGAAAATAGGAGGCTCTAAATAACGTGGTTTACCTATTTATTTATTTGAATTAGCAAACAGAATGTAGCAAACACAAACGTTTATGTAGTAAGTATAATTAACGCGTGCACAAACTTTCGTGGAATTCAAACCTATTGTCACAGAATAAATAATAGTACCTACTGTGTAAATGCTATTGTGTTTTCGTAAATGTTACCTTTACAAGACATTATACAATAATAATAAACAATCCAAACTATGTCTAATAAACCTATCCTACTAATATTATAAACGCGAAAGTTTTTACGTAATATACAAGGTGTAACGGGAAGCCCTTTTAATCCGAAAGGAGGTTGTTCTAGACGTCTAGGCGAACAACTTTTGTTCTACGACTTTTAGAAATTCGAAGTACTTTTCGAAAAATTTAGGTGTAAAGTTTACATGAAAATCAGCTGTTTCTAAGAGTTCGAGGTCATTGACCTTATGTTGTCCTTTTATTTAGTTTGATGGTTTACAATCAAAACATCAATTACCTTTATTTTCAAAAACATCAATTACCTTTATTTTCAAAAGCAGCTGTTTTTTCAGTGAAACATAATCTCAGAATTTTCAAAAAAAAAAGTTTGAATTTTCAAAAGTCGCAGAACAAAAGTTGTTCGCTTAGACGTCTAGAACAACCCCCTTTCGGATTAAAAGGGCATACCCGTTACAGATTGTATAAGTATGTGACTTTGTTATTCTTTCACGCAAAAACTACTTGAAACATTGGAATATACTTGGAATTGGCGACCTGGAATAACACATAGGGTACTTTTTATCGCGATAATCCCGCGGGAACGGGACTTACGTAGTAGGTGAAACCGCGAGTGCTGCTTTATAAATAATCGCTAAAGTTTTCAAGTACCTACCTACCTGCATCTGTAGCGCGTCGGACGAAAGCCCGACTGAAATGCAGAATTAGGCTGATGGTTCGATTCTCGCCGTGTGCAAATATTTATTCTCAAAAATAAATTTTTCTATGTGGTTTTGGTGTATGTCTATGTATAATATGTATGTATTTACAAAAAAAAAGTATAATATGTAGTATATCCATTGTCTAGTACCCACAGTACAAGCCTAGTGCTTAGTTTGGGGTTAGATTGCGCTGTGTGTAATGTCGTGCAATATTATTTACATTAAAAAAAAAAAAAAAAAACCTAATAAGCCGACCGACTATAACCGTCTTTTTTTTTTCTTTTTTTTTTTTATTATTTACATTTATATGTATGTATGTTTGTAGGTATGTGAATTTGTTACTTTTACGCAAAAACTACTGCACCTATTGAGATGAAACTTGTAATCCTATAGGTAGCTGCCTGGTGTCCTGTAATAACACAATACAGGACTTACGCGTGTGAAACCGCGGGGGGTAGCTAGTATCTTATTCGGGAAGTAATTTAAAACAATTGTAACGAAAGTTTGCATCTCCGGAATCGTCAAAGGAATCCGGCCTACAGAACTCAACTTACGCACCCCCTTATCTGTCCCCAACTCAGTCCTCTATTTTCGGTTTGTTAAATAAACCTACACCTCTCGCTATGAAATATTATACACTGCTAGATTACATTTTAATTGATTAAAAGCAATTAACACGACGCGGTGGAAGATTAAGAAGTCCCTATGAAACCTAACAAAACCAACTTTTGGGAGTGAATTTAATTTAGAGAATACGTCCCACGTCTCGCCTTCTAAATTACATGGACTTCTACGAAAGTAAATAGGCTGAGGATATCTTTTACTTGGAAAGAAAACTAGCTGCGATATTCGAATTAGTACGCGATCATTAGGTAGGTACACCATAATATGTCCTAGTTACCTACTAGTTGGGATAAAAAGTATCTCATGTTAAAATTAAACTCATTTTCAACGCCGAACGAGCTTTTTTTTGCAGATTTGTTGCTAAATTTTCATTTTTGTGAAACCTAGTTTAAATGTGTGTAAAACGTTTAATTTCGGGAGCAAATTAATCAATTTAGTTTCGTGAAGGTGTAAAAGTGTAATGAAAGTGAAAATCGGTGCAAAACATGGACTTTAGCGTTGTCTCCAAAGCTCGTGTCAACCGTCATAAAGAGCACGGAACACTATTACTCCTAGCGGAGAAGAATGTTAGCTGCATACAAAATCAAAGGAAGCAAAATATTATTGCATTTTTACATAACAGCGCCATCTATTATCATTGCGATTAAAACATTTTAGAAGCGGGAAAATTTGAATCTCTTTAATTGTATTTTTTGTTGATTTTGGTAGAGCCACTTACATTTTGCCTTGATTTGACTTTACTACGACGACTTTACTGTTTTTACGCAGATTGCAAATAACTTCCAAAAAGTTATAATACCTACTTTATCCAAATCGGTTCACAACCGACAAGAAATAAATGTTAAGAATAATAAACCTCACGCGAATAAAACCGAGTAATCAGTTTAATTTCAATACAAAATCGAGAAAAGAGAAAGAAAATCTATCATAATGTTTATCTGTTATCTTGGGGGTATACTAAGCCTAAGTTGCACAGTAACAGTTCACTTAGTAGTTGGGACCCCGGGGATAACTTACCGCGTACTTAGAGAATGTTCAGACCAATTATATGAGGATTATCTACTTTAATAGCTAACGGTAATAGGTACCTACCTAGCGTAATAGTTTTCAACACTTCTACTAAGAGTGTTATGAGAATATTAAGTAGTAGACGGTTGAATTCAAACTTTTCACTAATTGGCTTGTCTGTAATTTACTTTATTCTGGGATGCTATTCCGTTTACCATTCTGTAGGTTTTTCATTGAAGCAACTAGAATTTTAAGCCTAATAATTCCTTTGTTAGAAAAAAAATTTTAATCAGCACTCAGACGACGACGACGGAGATATCAGGTGACATACACACCGAATCAAACAAAAATACACACAATTTACGGATCAAATTGAGAAGAAGTGAGGCCTCCACCTTTTTTGTCTAACTTCTTTTCTTTAGGTAGGTACCTACTTCACAAATGATTAGATACTTAATTCTCCTCCTTTTTATCCGGATGCAAGGAAAGGGTTTGGAAAGGGTTAAATTTTTCACACCAATGTTGCATGTTTGTAATATTCTTTATTCTCTCGTATCTTCCAAACCCACGATGGATTTCTTTAATTAAGGGATCTTTAGATTCGTCTAATTTTTCAATTGGTTCTCCTCATTTTTCCAATGGTTCTTGGTGACATAAAAATATAAACAAAATAGCGACCACCAGGCGCCATATTGTAATAGAGTTCATAGAGCGCATGGGTTATCGTTGAATACAAAGATAATTATAATCACTACGTTTCAGTTGAATAGGCATTTCAAATTCATTCAAAGGTTTCTTAAATCATTTTTGGAAGACCGTAATTGCCACTGGTTTCCTCTGGCCGTAATCGAAGTAATGGAGGGACGGGAAATCTGAATCCGTAATCTTTATCTCTGGATGTTATTCTATCTTGAAACATTTGTTAGGTCACCTACCTCCAAGTACCTTGTTACGTAGCTAAGGAATAGGCTACTTGACCATGTATATTGAAGAGCGACGGCAGATTAGGTATCTGCGTTAGACTGATTATTCGCTCAGCTATAGCTTGCTTATAACAAATATTAATTCATAATAGGATAATATTTCTCCTGTCGTGGAGAATTTTTGGAAATATATTTTCTTGCTAAAAATATTTCTAAGAATAATATTTATTTATTATATTGAATATGTGAAAAAGCCAGTTGCAATCACTGGCGAAATAGTTTTGCATTAAACAAATTAAAACATAGTAAATTTATCCCGTTACTAGACAAAATGTATGTACCTATAGTGACAACAACCATGTGATTTTTTTGCGAATTTAAGGTAAGTATACTTCCATATGATAGGTAATTCTAAATCTATTTAGGAATAGGTAGTTATTATTTATTAATCAAATATCCTAAAATCGGTCTAGCCATTATCGATTCCATGTTGAAAAAACACATATATGCTTTAATTTGTTACATGTTTATTAAATCCCATTTAAATACTAAAACTTAGAAAACTTAGTTTGTGTTTCAATCACGTAGAAACCACTGAACTGATTGCGATAAAAATTGGTTTACAGATAGCTGGAGATCTGGATTTACTCGTAGGCTTTTTAACCTGATTTTCCGGGTGTAATCACTTTAAAACCGAAGTAACTATTTAGGCATAGTAGATTATGCGACAGTCGGTGTGCTCTTCGGTTTTATAACGTTTGAAGTAGGTTTCTGTGCGGTGCAGCTGTGTGCCTAACGAACCAAGCACTGAATATTCTAGTTTAGCTGCCGGCATTTTGTTTGGGAGCCCAGACTTCTAGGTACTTGATATTTAAAATTTTATTATAAAGTTGTCTAATTGTCTAGAAATTCTTGTTTTTTGTGGCTTTGGAATGCATAATATATGGATTGTTCACGAGACTGGATATTGCGGGTTGGTAATGCAGTTAGGGGCGTCCATATAGATTGATAGAACTACCTTCTTCATGTCACCATTCATGCTAACATGCTTTCGTATTTTTCTATTTATTATAATTATTTAATTATGGTGTGTTGCAATGATGAATAATATAATCTATCTATCTTTCTGTCTATCTTCATAACTCATTGGCTGCGTTTATAAAATTAAACATTATAAATAAGTACCATGTTATTAAATTAAAAAAAACATTACTCTTATTTATGGCTTCGCCGTAGTCGGGTAAAAATACACCATCCAAATTAAGTAATTAAAATAAAAAAAGACTCGCTAGGTATGGTACCCACTCAAAAGGCTGGCAGGATTTCTTCAAGCAGTACATACCTACCTTTTATCGTTGGCCAAACTAGCATTCCGCCCTTTGGTTATCAGAGCTGAAACAATTTTTTTGATATATTTCTAAAAAATCTAACAAGCCTCGTTATTTTATGGTATTTGTATTAACTAGGAAGGTACGAAAACGTTTTTATTTGCAACAATTGGCAAAAAAGATTAAGACCAAGTAAGACAAATGGGTCGGGTGTCTGTATCTATCGAAAGTCTATCGGTCAGTGAGTTGTTTACCAACTCTTACGGACCGATCTATCGAAACTTCGAAGTGCACTCTAGTGTGTGACCCAGATCGTTACTTACTCTCTGTATGATGTAGACTTACAATTTCACACACTAAATTTGGCTACTTACATTATTATAATACTTACTTAAATTAATCTGTCTTGTTTTAATGAATGTCCTAATAGAAGCTTCGCGTTTATCTCCAATGTTTTAATGGTTTCTCAATCCTTGATATCTTCTCATACCGTTAGGTTTTTTTTCTTACATTATAGGTTTTTTAAATATAGGTATATTACATACATCATAACAAAAACTACAAACAAAACTTGTATCAAATTACAGTTACAAACTTTATATACTGTATAAATTTTGTACAAAAACAGTAAGTAAACCTAAACCTGGAAGTCCGTAGGCAGCTGGGCTCAGACTACCGACGATTACAGCCGCAAAGACAAGAACCTCCTGACGATACGTGTTGTATCAAGGATGACTGCCTTCTGAATTTGACTTTTGACCCCTTGACCCAACTTTTAAACGAGGGCCTCTTAAGATGTTGGTTGAGTTTCGTCGCTATTAACCCGTTTGGCGTTTGCCGACATGACTATCAATTCAATTCAAATCATTTATTCCAGGCATAAAAACCCATACAATTGCCCCCCCTTTATACAATTTTCTAAATAAAATAAAATAAATGGGTTATTAATATTAAAATTTACATTGACATTCACACCAAGATTACCAATTGAAATCAAATTATTGAATGCAGAGATATATGTAATAGACTCATCGGAACAATACTTATCTAATCAACGTGCCACATGGCGGTAATCTCGTGGATCAAGTCCAAGTACTCAGTTTCCTTCACAATCCGTGGTTTTATTTTAAAAGTGTTTCCTACGTGCCACGTTCGCAAACACGAAATAATGTGATCTCTAAGTTCATCTCGATCGAACAGGCACCTGTGGCGTAAGCGGTAGCTTACTGCATCGGAATGATAAGGGTAGCTGGCTCAAGATCTGTATGCGGGGTGCGGAATGATTATTAAAAGAATTTAAAAAAATAACTATTATTAGGAAAAACTAAAACTTGGATTTTGTTCGAGATCGTCCAAAACAGAAATCGGAAAAGGTGGCCTTTTCTGAGAATTATTTTTTTATATTGCAGGACATTACTCACAGCGTAATCTAGCCCCAAACCAATCACTAGGCTTGCATTATGGGTACTAGACAACGGATATACCTACCACATATTATACTTTTTTTAGGGTCCGCGGTTTTTTTGTAAATACACACATATAATACATAGAAAACACCCAGACCAGAATCAAATATATATCTTATGTATAAATACTTGCATCCAGTGGGAAACGCACCTGTAACCTTCTGCATTGTAGTCGTACCTTCACCTGACGCCCGTCAAGCCAATATAAGTAAAATAACTTATATATTCATTGTTCACAATATCTATTACTGTAATTTGTTCTATGTTTAGATCATAAACTATTGTTATAGTAAGCTTAAATTAACATTAGTTTATCAAACTTCTCAGCAAAATGTCTATTCACTTCCGGCACAGGAACCGTCTCAAACCCAAGCTCAAACCTCAGAGCATTGACAATCTTAAAGTCTCAGCCCTCTATACAAATGGGCATAATCCACACTGAAAAGGTTAGCCTACATTTCAACAACTATTTCATTTACCTATAGAATAAATGTGTGACACTCTTCAATTGTCATGAGTAACTAGGATCTAGGTTTGGGCTCCTGCTCTGCGTTGATATATTATAGTCAGTCGATCAGTAAGTACTTTGAATATAAATTTTATATCATGTAAGTATAGGTATCTAATTTTGAAAACACAAAAGAAAGAACACACTCCAAATTTCTTATCTCTAAGACCAGCCCTTTGAATATTACACATGTATTTTTAACTAAAACTGTAAGTAATGTGAATGCATGTAATGTGATAATAAACGGCGAGGTCTGCTTATCCAAATCCAAAATAAAGAATAATAGACTCCGATACTACTGGCTGGACTGATTTCAAAAATCCTTTCTTAGTAGAATGCTACACTATCGAGGAGTTTCATAGGCTACTTTTGATCTCGATATTCCCACGGGATCGGGATCTAAGCGGATCAAAACGCGGGACTTAGCTAGTCGTATATAAATCAAGGGAGAGAGATCAAGCAAGTTAGTCGGGTGGGTTAATGTTGCCGTTGGGCCGAACAATTCTAATTGAATCTACGCGCTACGTGCCTAATGTGATGAATAATTTAATGGTTAAATAATCTAGGGCAGTGTGCTACGAACGTTTGGGACATTTGGGCACACTTGATTGATGATTATGAACGACAACTGTCGATTGAATAATCTATTTAATAAACGATTTGAAATAATTTAAGATCCAGTCCAGGTGAGAACATCATGTCCTGTGATCATGTTTAAGCAAACCTACTCGTTCTCCATAAAACTTATATCTGTCATGGCTGCGATTTGATAATATTATCTTATTCTTTTTTTTACAAACAGTTATATTCTAATCAGAAATTAAAATACCAAAACGTAGGGGCATGGTCTTGGCATTGGTTTTTGCGCAAAAACATTTTGCTCTAATGTAAGAGGACGTCAGATAAATACAGGGTCTTCACTAGCGAGCTGAAGTGAATACTGGTTCGCGTGCTAAATGAACAGCTGACAGCGAGACGATAAACGGTTTTTATCGCGATTTAATCAATGTATGGACATTAGTCGTCTAACTTTATTGAAAGGACGCTTATACCTACACAATAGAAGCTCATCATTGTATCACGGATGTTACGGTTACAGCTCGCTAGTGAGAACCCGGTTTAACCTTACCTAAATATGAGTTTTTAAATTACGCAATAGAAGCACCAGTTTCAGGTAGGCTTGTTTTAAAGAGCCTTCGGGCTGTGAAAGTTGTAACAAAATTGTACTCCATCAGTTTTCTTACAACATTTTAGTCTCAGAAATGGTATTTTGCTAGGGCTTTTTAAAGTAACTCTACCTTAGTTGATGTTTCCAGCTGTGTTTGACGGAGATACTTAGAGAAAATGTTTTTGTCTATCTACGAGCATAGTACCTACATTAATTTAATTTAAGTTATGTGCGTCTCACTCCCCAAGAGGTAAGTGGTAAAAATAAGTAATAAATCCATTTTTAAAAATATAGTTGTACGAGTAGGAATGATTTTCTTTCCGACCGTGGCGGGGATGGGATATTTTTGTAGGTATACAGCTTTTGTTTTGCATGTCGTCCGTACTCAGTCCGTTCCGCGTCCGTGCTGCTTTCATACTAAAGTAGACCCTAACACGGGCCGTCCTTAAGAAAATTATAGGTACATTTTTCGATTTTGCTTAGCTTCGAAGTTTTTCACACAAGGGAAAATAGCTGGCATAGCTGACAGTTGACGCACTTGTACTTATGTAAAACAGACCCCAATACGGAGCAAATCTAAACTAACTTAGGCGATTTTCACACGGCCCCGCCCTCCGCGGCAGAGCCGTGTTAATCGCCATAGTGAAATCTGCGTTAGACTTTCTGCTTTAATACCAAATTGAAAACAATATGTCGCTTGTAGCAGAAGCATAACAACCAAACAAAGTTAGAAATACGTTTAAAAACTGTAGTGGCAACAGTTTCATTCGGACTTTGTTTTGATTTTACTTTCGGAACGTGACTTGAATATTCAGAATTTCGTATCGGTTTCATTTAAACTATGGTTCGGGACGAGAATCGCTAAATAGTTTTGCTAGAATTTTTTGCCTAAGGAGTATATGATGCTGGTTCTGAGGCTAATAATGTCGCTCATATATGTCGCACTTACCGCTATGTGGCACGTTATTAACATAAACTGCATAGGGTCAACGTAATATTTATTCATTGGTTACCAATAGGTAAACAACGTAACATCCACGGTAGGTCACAGGGCAAGTCCACCAAATAGCCCATCGGCAGTAAGTACCCAACGACGGCTTCCCAGGAAATTGTGTTATCAATATTGGATGGAACCTTCGGAGGGCTGCCCTCGATTCACGGATTTTGATCATTAATCATTATTTAAAATAGATTTATTTTGATTAGGCTGCGTAGTGTTTATAATAAATTAGATTTAAGTTTTAGACGGCTAAAGTGTATTTGTAAAAACCGGTCAAGTGGGACTGGAACTCGCGAGCCAAGGGTTCCGTACGTCGCAATAATCTAATTTTGTTAAATAGGAGCCCCCATTTATATTTTATTCTGTTTTTAATATACTTCTTTTATTGTTCTAACGAAATCAGCTTGATGCTACATGTTAGACCATAATCATAACTTTCCATCAGGAAAGATTGTGGTCAAATACTTTTCAATCTGAAGTATTAGCTGACATATCGTCTACCGACTGCGGCTTTAGATGAGTCAATACCTCGCCAGTTTTTACACGAATATGGCTACCGTAGTTTGCTGGAAACACTTGTATGAAAAACTGACTCACTTAGGTAGTTAGCAACAGTGGACGGTCGGTTTTAGAGATACATAGGTAGGTATCGTATACCTTATGTCGGTAGTGTATACATTGTGGGTATACATACCTACCTAGCAAAATCAGCTAACAGAAGAGTGACAACAAAAACCACGGCAAATATCATTTTTCTAATCAAACGAACGGAAAACATCCTAAATAAAAACATGGTGTTTTTTCGGAAAGCGGAAACAGAAAACATTTTTTGCGCATTACATTGAGATTGTTATTTAGATAAAACATTATGTAGGGACTCGTTAATTGAGCGGAGAGCTCGTTTATTATTTTGTTTGTTTGTTCACTCAACTTGTGGTTTTCATACGAATCAGTGGAAGCCTTTGATCGTGGCTCTAAGACAAAAATAATAAACTAGACTTATAATCCGAGGTATCTAGGACGTTTTGTCTAGAATTCACCTACTAAAACTCAAAGAAAAGCAATAACGTCTGGCTTTTCTTTAGGTTATAGTTGGGCACCTATACAATTATAAAAAAAATGTGTAAAGCTCATAGATCTAAATAAGGCATACATATAAAGAGGCTTTTCATGACTGATTCTGGTGCCGATTTGATTTGCGCCATTTTGGCGCTGTTGTCTATTGAAAGCTGATGGTGAGCGTCCATGGAACTAATATTAAAGATGAGACTGTGTCGATCAGAGGTATCGATAAAAATACGATAATATTTGGTTTCATATGGTTTTGTACGAGTGTTATTTGACCTAGTAATACTTATAACACTCGAAAACTATACAGGCGAAGGTGACTTATGGCCTGCCAACAATGATAATATCGTGGATTATCAGTATCACATAGGTTACTTTTTATTCCGATATTCTCGCGAGATCGGGGCTAATGCGGGTGATAACGCGAGGCGCTGCTGGTAGGGAAATACCTAATTTATGTTTAGTCCTTATTGTAGAGAACAACTTATGAAATTATCGACAGTGTTTTCAATAAAAACCACGGATCGCACTAATTAAGTTCCACGGACACCACAATATAATGCCATTTTATAAGGAAAATTATTTCCGGTGGTATATTTGAGTTCAGTGGCAAAGAGAGAAAATGTGATAAAACCTATAAAATTCTTTGACCTGATTGACTGACTTAGCCAAAATTTCTGTGGAAATAGAAAAGAGTTGAAGGAGAATCTTCTTTGTTAAGACGTCCGATAATACAGGGTTTTTCTCCACGGAGTCAGGATTTACGTTACGCCGGTGAAACCGCAAGACGCGGCTAGTACTAGATATAATATTCAAGCTAATATATTCATTACGGATCCAACCAACATCATGCGGGCTGCGGGTGACTCCATTCCTTCCCGCATTTCGTCCATTTACTTTTTTATTCTTTGTTAAGAATTAATAGACTTATTCAGACAATAGTCTGTGAAATATACAAGTTCTAAACAACCAAGTGCTTCAACGCAACCGCAAACTCAACGACACTTTTGACGCTTAATACATCGACCTAGTCTTAGTCCCGCAGCTATGCTAATTTCATTTCTTATGATAGACGTTACAATATTGTCATCGCCGCAGCGGCTTTCTATATTTATTTCGCGTAAAAGAAAGACCATGGAATATGTATGAGACATCACCTCTAGTTATCCTACTAAGTACTTAATATAACAAAGCCGAAAGACTGTGAGTATATATGTTTGTTACTCAATTACGTAAAAACCACTGAACTGATTACTATGAAACTCGATATCTAGTTGGAGATCTGGAAAAACACAGATGATTTTTATCCCGAATTTTCCGCGGGATCGGGACTAACGCAGGTGAAACTGCGAGGCGCAGCTAGTACAGAACAACTCAATGGCTCAGAAAGGAAGTGCCACAAGAATTTGAACAAACATGTCAACTGAAATAATTCTTTATCTTATTCAATTCCGGTTATGTAAAATATTTATTGGGTGTTAACCCCACGTCGATGGAAACATGAGAACCTACTTAATGCCCTCCCGGGGGCTTTATTTTAGACGTTTCGATGAAAACGTTTTAACAACGGGAACGAGGAAGGGATAAAAGTCAGCTTGTGTAGAGTAAACAGACAAAACATTTCGTTTATTTATGTGTGAAATTTATAAATTGTAATTTATTTCCCTTCTTACGCCTTTCTGGTTGACTGTTTTTCACAACATTTCTTTCGTCGAAAGGTTTACGACCGACCTAAATAAACAACGATTATAATATGTATGGGTACCTATATAAGTATGTATTGGTTTAAGTTGGTTGTGTGGCCGCCTGACTATTATGGTTATTATGAGGACAAATCGAAGAATTTGTATATTTGGTTGCCAATGCAACAAAACAAACGGAAACCATATTTAGGTATTCAATTTATCTTTCTTTTGCCTTCATTTTGGTAGTTTTGGTTACATGATAAGTTGACTTTTGCAAAATAAAAGAAAATTTAACAACCCTTTAAAAACAGACTTTTTTCATTTTTCAACGAAACGGAATATATTTGAAATTTGAACATCGGTTTTTCTTGTATTGATAAGTTGGTAGTAATCTGCAATTCAAATTGGTAAACTCGAGCTGCTAGTTTCTCATAGTATACTAGTAGATATGAGTTTGTAGGTTTATCAATTCTTCAAATTAAATAGGACCAAAAGCGGGGATGAGGCTTGAGGTGTTAATAACTTTATTTTTTTTACTGGCTTGTCTAATGAATTATTTTGAAAAGCATAAAATAAGTACCTACAGGTTCACTGTGTCGAGGGATGATTCATTCTCATTAGATCAGGCCGTATCCGGGACGGGCTACTTTTGTATAATAATTTGAAGACAACACGGACGCTACACGGACGACATGCACATGCCAAAAAGAAGCAAAAGTCTTCCCACAACAGTAGCCCGTCACCGCCCCGGCCCGGATAAAGAACGTTCTAGTGCGAACCATCCCTCATGTCTAGTCTTCTTCTTTTTTCGTATGATGGCTCACAGTCAAGTTTATTAATTCTTAATTTCAACGCAAAATGGAAATTCAAACAAAAGACACTGTTAGTCTTATTAATAAACGTAGAGTAAGGTCTGAGTAGTGGTGTTGAAACTACTGGTCTAATTTTATGATTTTTGGTAATAATTTTAATTAAACTATCCAATCAATATTGGCCACTAATAATTGAGGTTCTTAGGACTTCCCATAAAGGAGTTAGAGGGGGCGGGAGGTCTAAAATGATGCTAATGGCTTCGCGAAATGGATGGTAGATATAAACACAATTCATATAAGTTTAATAAAATTATTGTCCAGTCTAAGTTGAGAAGATTGATCGTTTTTATCGAGAAAACCCTTATTTTCTTGTTAGGTACCATCATATTTCAATTGTCACGTGCAGTACTACATAAATCTGAGTACGGCATGGCCTATTTAATAAGTAGGTACGTACGTCTGTACGTATTGGACCAATTTCATACGTTTCTTGAGAACGTAATTGAGAAATTAATTAAGTTAGCCGGCTGGCTCAGAAAACGTGATTTGATACACAATTATTTTATGCTTTTCTTCTTTTTTGGAATATTTTTGGTAATTATTTATAGTTCAATATGTCTCGATGACATATTTTTAAAATAAGTATTTTTTTATTACTTATTGTATCTACAATCTATATCTGTAGGATGATTGTAGTTTATTGGAGAAAAACAACTACATTCTGGACCCCGGATGCTCGGCAGTGTCGAGGTCATCTCTCTTCGAGCCAGATTTTTCGGGTCGCAGAAGACCGCAATAGGTAAAAAGATTTTTCCCAGCAGTGTGACAGTTTAAGCTTAAAACTGTTTTATATGTGTATAGTAATTCTGAAAAATTGAGGCCCTAATATAAAAGGTACAGGTCTCCTACGTATAAATCGAATTGTAATTTTATAACATATTTATAATAAAAAAAAGTAGCTTAAATTATTTTACATTATAGTTAAAATTTTCAACTTTTTTAATCATTTGTCGTCAGGACCAATTATGTAAAATTTTACAGGAAACTGTATCCTTAACTAGCTAATTAACATACGACGAAATAACTTTAACTAACATAATAATATGACGAACTAACTAATTAACTAACATAAAAGTTTAAGTTCAAGGTTTAACTGTGTGTTTCCGCAATTACTACTATTGGATCTTTGCGCGTGGTTTAAAGCCGTAGGTTTCCTCACGATGTTTTCCCTCAACGTAAAAGCGATGTTAACGCACATATTTTTTTCTTTAAGAAAAAGACATTGACAATATTAGAAAATCCCTTTAAAAAGAGTATAGTCAACGAAACAACGAAATAGAATATATTTCAATATTGGTTTCTCTTGTATATTGATTAGTAGTATTCTGAACTTCAAATTGGTAGTACAGTTTTACCTAATTAGCAACATAATTCATATTAGACGAGAAATACTGTTTTGGCTCAAACGAGACGTCGCAACCCGAGCTAGCTTCCCATAGCAAAATAGAACGAGTCCTTAGTTTATCAATCCTTCGCCTTCGACTCATAACATCTATATCTATACTTATAATAAAATCGTAACTTAGCGGTGTCTGTTTTTGAAAGATATTTTGTAAAAACTATTTTTAACCGACTTCAAAAAAAAGGAGGAGGTTATCAATTCGTCTGTATGTATAATTTTTTTTTTTTTTTTTGTATGTTTACCGATTACTCGAAGACGGCTAGACCGATTAAGATGATTCTTTTTTTAATGGATAGATGGGAGCTCCAAGATGGTCCCATAAAAATTTGATGTAGATCTGATAAGGGTCTTCGGAGTGATGAACGGAAATGCTCCTCAAAAAGCATTAATCAATCCAATTGTTTATCGATTACTCGAAGATGGCTTGACCGATTGAGATGATTCTTTTTTAAATGGAAAGGTGGGAGCTCCGAGATGGTTCCATAAAAATTTGATGATGATCTGATGAGGATCTTCGAAGTGAGGACCGGGAATACTCCTTAAAACACTGTATTCAATTCAATTGTTCATCGATTACACGAAGATGGCTTGACCGATTGATATAGTTCTTTTTTTAATGGAAAGGTGGAAGCTCCGAGGTGGTCCCATAAAAGTTTGGTAAGGATCTGATGAGTATCTTCGGAATGATGGACAGGATAGTATCCCAGAATTCAATAAATTACTCATTTCACAACTTCTACCAAAAAGAATAGACCTCTAAGAAACTAAGTACAGATTGATTGGGCACCTGAAACCACCTTCTCATCAGCAAACTCCTCAATAATTAAAATAACGGTAATAATATTGTTGATTTTTAGGTAGGTAGGTATACTAAAAAGGGTAAAATAAAAAAACTAATTTAAAAATTAAACAACCGACTTCAAAAAAGAAACAAAAAATATTTAAAAAAACAACCAAAAAAAGAATTGATAAAAAATACCAAAATAACCTCTACATAGGTACAGTGCCACCGACTAATTAATCTGTTTTATCATCTGAAGTCGGGCAGTTTTACTGGTTGGTTCCATATTGTACTTAGTTTGGCTGCCCGACTTCAGATGATAAAACAGATTAATTAGTCGGTGGCACTGTACCTATGTAGAGGTTATTTTGGTATTTTTTATCAATTCTTTTTTTGGTTGTTTTTTTTAAATATTTTTTGTTAGGGGTATGTACTAACGTAACAGAACCCATTTCCGTGTTTTACTTTTTGTCTGTTTGTCCGTTTGGATGATTGTCTGTGAGTTTGTGCGCGCTAATCTCGGAAACGGCTAGACCGATTTCAATAAAATTTGGTATGCAGATAGCTTAAGACTTCGATTAACATATAGGCTACCGGCTACTATTTTTATCCGGATATCAAGTCAAATTAAAATTATAAATTAAAATATATTAAAGGTAAATTAAAATTGCGTAAAATTCATTGTTTTTGAACTATCGGCATCTATCGTCATCCATCATCATCATCACTTACTGACATACAAATATTGCGTTACTTCACCTACCTACTGCAGTGCAATAATCCACACTTAAACGGACGACCAGGGAATGCCAGGCGCTGCCGCGCCTGGCATCATCAGTTCTTCAATGTACCTACCTACCGTAGGTGTAAGAACAACGCGGGATTGCGACTTGCGCGGGTGAAGCCGTGGGGCGCAGCTATAACTAATAAGTTTAATTTATACCGGCGCGGCATCGCAAAACCCGATGAAAATCTAAAATGGAAAGATAAATAATAGCTTGTAAAACTAAACTAAAAGTTTAACTAAAACTATCGTTTACTAACGTCTTCATCTGTAACCGTTTTAAAATTTCCGAGCAATTTCCTGCATACATCGATAGCATTTCAATGTTATCGGGCGACTGTCGCCCGATAACATTGAAATAAATAATTATTTATTTTTATTTACAATACGATTACATTATTTATAATGCATAATGTGAACATCATTTAGGGATGATTCTCATTCTAAGAGTCGTAGACGGGCTCGTGTACGGGGATAAGTTTATTGTATGAAGAACGGGTCTTTTTCAAAGAGAGAAAGAACTTTTTTGTACGGGTCCACAGCCCGTTTTAATGTGAATCATTCCTCATGTTCTAAATTCCCTAACATTACGACGTTGACGTCATCTGTTGACACCAAGAACGCCATACCTGGCGTAGCACCACAGAATAAATCGGTATACCTAATATTATAGAACCAAATATAATTATTATGCACTGCGATTTTGCTATCTCAAACTCAAAGATGTTTTTGACGTTCTAATAGTCATTCATCGACTTGTTAGGCGACATGTTTATTAATATAACAAACACTTTCAGACTTACAGCATTTAAACACCAAAACGTCTGAAAGCCATTTAACCATAATTACAAATAATTATTAAAAATATTTTTTTAATCACATAAATTACATTTAACTATTCAATTCAATTCAATTCATTTATTTCACCATAAAATTACATTGCATAATATTGGCATGTCAATTTACAAAATCATAATAATAAAGTCAATCAATTAAATTAAATTAAATATTAATAAATTTTGTCAAATGCAGTAGGTATAATAATTCAATAGTCAAATATGAACACAATGTAAATAAATGAGTTAGATGTCTAGTTAGTCATACAAATCAAAAAATGAACAAGTCATAAATTCCGAAACGTGATAGAATGGATTAGATTTAAAAAAAGATTCAATTTTATTTTTAAATTCATTAAAAGGTAGTTGTCTTACAATTAAAGGAAGTTTGTTATACATCTCAATTTTAAAATTTACGCCTAATTTAAATGTTTTGACCTTTCGAGTTCTGCTTAGTACTAATTTATCTTTTTGTCGTGTGTTTAAATTATGTATGTCCATTCGTCTTTTCAATTCGTTTTTTCTTTGATGAACTTCTAGAAGTGAGTTATAGATAAACAGTGATATGACTGTCATTATCTGTGACCTTTTAAAGTATGCCCTAACCGACGTTAATCTTCGCAAATTAAAAATTACTCTGATGGACCTTTTTTGACAAATGAGTACTCTTTTTATATGTGTTGAATTTCCCCATATCGTTAATGCGTAACTTATTATAGAATGACAGTAAGCATAGTACACTGATATTAATGTTTTTTTATCAACTACATTTCTTAATTTAAGCAAAGCATAATTGGCACTACTCATTTTTTTGCATTCTTTACCTATTTGGCTTTCGTAAGTTAGAGTTGAATCTAGTATGCAGCCTAGAAAATTTACTTCGTTAGTTAAATTTATATCGTTTTGTATGTTTGTCTTAGATTTTCGACAACTGTAGCTAATGATATTTGTTTTTTCGTTATTGAGTATGATACCATTCACAGCAAACCACTCTTTAATAATATTAATTGCTAAACCAGTCTTTCGAGCTATTCCCACAATACTTTGATCGGTAATACCTATGTGTGTATCATCAGCAAATTGCGTAATAATAGCCCAGTTTGGGATGCTGCTGGCAAGGTCATTGACATATATAAGAAAAAGAAGAGGCCCAAGTATTGATCCCTGGGGAACGCCAATATTACTATTTACTTTATCTGAGAGTACATGATTGACAGTGACAACCTGTATCCTATCCCTCAAATAAGACTTGAGCATATCTAGTTCCCTGCCTTCAAAGCCGTAAAACTTTAACTTTTCTATCAAAATATCGTGCCGCAGACAATCGAATGCTTTTGATAGATCACAGAAAATGCTTCGCACCTTCTGCGATCCATCCAGGGCACCAAGTACAAAGTACACAGTCTTCCTAATAGCCATTTCCGTTGATCTACCCTTTCTAAAACCAAACTGACAACCTGAAAACAGGTTATTAGATTCAAAGTAGTCAAGCATTCTCGATTTTATAGCCAGTTCTAACATTTTAGAAAATGTTGGTAAAACACATATCGGTCTATAATTTCCAATTTCCTTGTGATCCCCTTTTTTATATAGCGGAACAATTTTACCTGATTTCAGGCATTTTGGAAAGATGCTAAAACTATGTTAGCCCGATGCTAATATTATTTTTACGATAGACGAATATTGTAAACGCTGCAGCAGTGTCCAATATTAATTTCGCTTAAAATGAACATGGAATATATTTCAGACATCAGGGGCCCAACCGCGCATCTTCCGTCGTAATCGGCATCGAATTCCTACTTCGCAATAACCTTAATTTGCATGCATTTAAAGGCGGCGCCCGCACCGTCGAGTTCAACTGTCATTGAAACCGGCAGCTCAAGAGACCGCGCATACAATGACAGCTCAACTCGACGGTGCCTTAGTGGCACAATTGCAGCCTTGTGGCAAGCAGAAGCCATTAACTAAGAAGAAGAAGAAGACTTTAAATGTACGTCGTTTTCTCCGCGCAGGTTATTCCTTTGCTTAGTGAGATTTCGATGCCTTCTTCGGTAACTTCGCAGTTCTATTAATCTTAGTGGTCTCGGACGATTTTAAATGTTCAATCCGCGTCGTTCACAAAGTGCACATACACTTAGTGGCAGTGGCACGCTAGCACGACACGATCCTGTTTTCAATTGACTAAAGCTTGAGATGTTTAACTTGCGCTGGTAAGTTAGTGAACGAACTTTAAGCACACTCTGATTGATTTCAATCTGTTTGGGTCGAACCCGTGGTTCGAATACTTTAACAAATAAATAAACGTGGAGTAAAGTCGGAGTAGTATAAACATGCTTTGCCTTTTTCGACACAATTACTTTTAAAGTTGACCGACAGAAACAAAAGCGGAAACTCCCCTTTTATTAATAAGGCTCTTTTAACTCTTTTATATTTAAGACTAGCTTCGCCTCGCGGTTTCACATGCGTAGTCAAGTCACGATCCCGTGGGAATACCTATCGGGATAAAAAAAAACCCTATGTGTTATTCCACGTCTTCAGCTATCTATATTCCAAGTTTCATCAAAAACGGATTAGTAGTTTTTACGTGAAAGAGTAACAAAGTCACATTCGTACATAAATATTTGCCAATTTTCGCATTTATTTCTTACTAGCTGCGCCCCGCGGTTTCACCCGCGTACGTCCCGTTCCCGCGGGAATATCGGGATAAAATGTAGCCTATGTGTTAATCCAGGTCCTCAGCTACCTATATTCTAAGTTTCATCACAATCGGTTCAGTAGTTTTTGCGTGAAAGAGTAACAACCTCACATACATACAAACTTTCGCGTTTCTAATATTAGTGAGATCTATACTTATAATAGAATCTTAACTTAGCGGTGTCTGTTTTTGAAAGATATTTTGAAAAAACTATTTTTAGGGGTATGTACTAACGTAACAGACCCTACTTCCGTGATTAACTTTTTGTCTGTTTGTCCGTTTGTCTGTGCGTTTGTGCGCGCTAATCTCGGAAACGGCTGGACCGATTTCAATGAAATTTGGTATGCAGATAGCTTAAGACTTCGATTTATATAGGCTACTTTATATCCGGATATCCGGAATTTTTTTTTTGCGTAATTTCGTTGTTTTTGAACCATCGGCCTCAATTGTCATTCATCGTCATCGATCGTCATCCATCGTCATCATCACTTGACATTAACAAGTAAGACATGACATACAAATTTTGCCTTACTTCACCTACCTACTGCAGTGCAAAAATCCACACTTAAGCGGAAGACCAGGGTAGGCCATAGCCTACCCAGATATACCAGGGTATGATGCCAGGCGTGGCAGCGCCTGGCTTCTACCGTACTTCAATGGGCGACCGTTTAAGTGTGGATTTTTGCATTGCGGTAGGTAGGTGTAAAAACAACGCCGGATCGCGTCTTGCGTGGGTGAAGCCGCGTGGCGCAACTAGTATAGGTACATTATATTTTTTGTAAGTATAGTAAAAACCCATCGGTTTCACTTACGTTATCAGTACTAAAAGTAACAAACGTTACAATTTAGTAAAATAGGATAAGGATTATTGCAATTTTCTTCCTAGAAAAATTGGACAAGGAGAAAACCATCATAGAAAATTCTGCCGTAGGTCAGTATAGTATTAGCATTAGTTTATTAGTTGGTTATTAGATAGTTGTTAGTATTATTAGTTAGTTTTAGTTCGTTGGTAGTAGGTTGCGGTACTTATTAATATAGACAGTCTTTTGTCTCTATAATAGTCTTTTGTTTCAGTTTCTAGTCGTCTAATGCTATTGTTTACTTAATATTTAGTGACAAAGTAGAGATATTTATTAGTACAGACCGTCTTGCCGGCAAACGCAGTACTGGTTGCGTCCTTGCAATTTAATTGTTAAAAGGAAAATCGTAATGTATCATTTAATTTTACTAGTATTATTTTGCAATGTTTTTATGTTTCGGTTTTTAATTTTCCAAATCGAATCCAAATGAGCGACGAGTCCTGCTTTTTTGATTGTTTGTTCCTGAAGCAGAATCAAACATTTCTAATATGGCAAGATGGCAGGTCAAAATGTATGAGTGTTACAAGCTTAGGTATAGGTAATGTTTAATTTGAGGCTAGATTCTGTGCTACGTCAATAATAATTATTTATTTTTATTTTATTATTTAAATTATTTTCATCCAATGATGTAAAAATGTAGCTTTCTACTGGTGAAATTTTGGTTGAAATCGATCCAACCGATATTTATTGACCTGTATTACAGGTGTTTACTACCTATATATCTCAGGCACCAGTCTGTTTTAATTACTAGAGTTTTTCTTACTCATAAATAATGTTTATTAGATTAATTAGTTTTAGACTTGAGTTTTTGTGAAGAGGAAATAAATTAAATTGTTGTTGTTGTATTACAAAGAAACAAATAAATTCCTCTTTAAAATATTAGAATAGACTAGTTGCGCTTCAAGAAGTCCCCCGCGAGAATATTAATACAGGACTTTAGTTATCTATATTCCAAGTTTCATTGCAATCGGTTCAGTAGTTTTTGCGTAAAAGAGTAACAAAATCACTTATAGACATATATTCATACTTTCCCTTTTATAAAATTAGTAGGGTATAGAAATAACCCTACGTTTACAAGATGTAACAAGGATACCCATTTAAGCCGAAGGCGGATTGTTCTAGACGTCTATGCGAACTACTCTTGTTCTACAACTTTTGAAAATTCAAAGTAGAATGTGAAAATTTAAAGTAGAAAATGCAAAGTATTTTGAAAAAAAAGGGCATTTTTCTTTAATACAGACAATTAAAGTTTTGTTAGATCGCCTAGACGTCTAGAACAACCCCCTTTTTGACTTAAAAGGGTATCATCGTTATACATTGTATTGATGTATATTGGTACACATATGACACGTGGTACACACACACTGTATTGGTAGCTCATATTCCAACACGTACCAGTGAGCCACTAAACACTTACTGAGGTCGTATAAAAGTCGTAATGTCTCACAGCCAATCAGATTCCTATCGGCCAAGTTTGATGGCTTGATTTGATGGAAGGTTCTATGATCGGTTCATATTTCCTCCCAGAAGCATCGTCTAACCATTAGATTACCTTAATTCAGTACAGTGCTGATTTGCCTTATTAAGTTAAATCTATGTTTGGTATAGTAAATTTATTACTTTTATATGTTATAAACGCCTACATTATAAGTATAGATAGATTATAATATTTTTATTACCTTTAGATTAATATACATTATGTAATTTTACATAACAACTAAAACTCACAATTTTGGTCCTCGTATTATATTAACTTATTAATTAATGTATATTTTTATGTCAGGAGTATTTTTATATCCCGAACCAATATTTTCCAATAAAAAAATTGTCTGGAAGAGGTATCCCACAAGCGATAAGGCCGCCCATGTTTACACTTTTCTATTAATAATCTAGAAACAGAACAAAACCGAAATAAAAAAATATTACAGATACCTACAGTAGGTCTGTATTCACAAACGACCTAAGGCGTAAGTTAATGCTTTGTTTTTCTCTTGTGAGTGACCATCAACATTAGTGAAAATGTGACAAAAGTTGTAGCCACGCATAGCACCGTTTGTGTATAAGGGGATAAATATTCTTAGGTTTTGCCTACAAAAAGTCAACATATTATTAAGTTAGAACATATTAAAGTACCTAAGCCATGAAGTATAGATATCCACGCACTCAAATGATGAAAAAATGACAAAGGTAAATGTCACGTAAGGTTACGTATGTATGTAATGTAAGGTAATTAGTGAATGGTAAGGTAATGGTGTGCAATGTGGTGGTAAGGTGTGTGGTAATTAATATTTCTAGAAGTTAAATGTCGATAAACATATCCAGCTAAGTATATTTTAATAAAAGATTTGCACTGTCAATTCACTCTGCGCCAGTACAAATGACGGAAAACATTTTCCAATTTCATATTCGATATCAGAGTAAAGCAAACTTAATTTTCGTAAGCCGGTGCTAACGACTCGCTTCATCCGGCGCCTCTACCATCTATGCAACAAGCCCAAACTAACTTAGATAGATTTACTAGTTCCAATGCGTAAACGCTTTTGATTTCTTAAGATGTAACTCTGTATCCTTCCGATTTATCGAACAGTGGCTCAGGCTATGCATTGATATACCTAGTAGTCAGTAAATTAGACATCATAGAAACCATAGATCATAGAGAAAAGATTTGTATAGACTCCGAAACACCTGCACGGATTAAAAAAATCTTACACTAATAGTTTACATTTTCGAGGAGAACCATGGACTACTTTTGATCGCAATATTTCCACAGGATTGCTTAACGTGGGTGAAAATGCACAAAATCAAAAAATCAAAATCAAAATAATATATTTCCTTTAGATTCTTGTACAACATTAAATGCACATGATCATTTGGCTACGTCTTAGGTGTATTGATTTTAGTGTGGCTTTACGACGTCCAAGACGTAGCTAGTTAAGGATATGCTAGTGAATATCACAAGAGCACCCAAATAAAAGGACAATTATTTGTTGTTTTGGAAATTTAATAAAAAAGACGAACAGTTAGGTAATGATTTATTACTACCTACACAATTTGTAAGCTGTTGTCGAATTTCGCTTTGGTTTGTAATTAATTTTTCATTAGGTATCTTTTCTCGTTATTTATTGAGTCCGTTTTAGGTTTCCATTGCTAAAGTTTAGTTGTAATTTCAGCACGAATATCTCTTAATGAGAATTTTGAATTAAGAATAGGTATTATTACTGAATAATGGCATCTACTAGATAAACCGAACTTTCAACGCCAACTAAAGTAAGTTAGTTTGCAGTTTTTCAAACAATTGAGCATAGGTATGCTAGTTAGGTAACAAGCATAGTTTGCGGTATCCAAACTAATATTATAAGTTAATTGGCTGTATTTTTACACGACTGCCAAAGGAAGTGTTATGTTTTTGCCTTAAGTGTATGCATGTGTGTCTTGTATTAGGTATATTTGTTTGTATGCTTGTACCCATAGGTTTGGTCGGAATTTTCCCACCGGATAGGGATTTACGCGTATGAAATCTCAGGACGCAGCTAGTATGTTATATGAATTACCTAATTTTTATTTAGATGGCTGATTTTTTATCAAATTTAAACGTAAAAAAACCGACTTCAAAAAGAAACAAAAAATAATTTAAAAAACAACCAAAAAAAAAAAGAATTGATAAAAATGACCAAAATAACCTCTACATAGGTACAGAGCCACCGACTAATTAATCTGTTTTATCATCTGAAGTCGGGCAGCCAACCTAAGTACAATATGGAACCAACCAGTAAAACTCGGTTTTTTAATTGTTAAATTATTTTTTATTTTACCCTTTTTAGTATACTTACCTACCCAAAAATCAACAATATTGTTACCGTAATTTTCATTATTGAGGAGTTTGCTGATGAGAAGGTGGTTTCAGGTGCCCCATCAATCTGTACTTAGTACTTAGGGGTCTATTCTTTTTGGTAGAAGTCCAAAAATAAGTAATTTATTGAATTCTGGGATGCTATCCTGTCCATCATTCCGAAGATACTCATCAGATCCTTACCAAACTTTCATGGGACCACCTCGTAGCTTCTACCTTTCCATTAAAAAAAGAACTATATCAATCGGTTAAGCCATCTTCGTATAATCGATGAACAATTGAATTGAATACAGCGTTTTGAGGAGCATTCCCGGTCCTCACTTCGAAGATCCTTATCAGATCCTCATCAAATTTTTATGGGACCATCTTGGAGCTCCTACCTATCCATTAAAAAAAGAATCATCTTAATCCGTCAATCCGTCTTCGAGTAATCGGTAAACATACAAAAAAAAAATATATATATACACACAGACGAATTGATAACCTCCTCCTTTTTTTTGAAGTCGGTTAAAAATACCTACGTTCGTTATTATTATGACAAAGTGATGCTGAAATTGAATCACTCTATGTCAATTTAGCCCTCCGATACCACAACCAAAGCACTATAGGTACCCAACTTACCTAGTAAGGTGGTATGGCCGATTCGAGCGTAGAAATATACTGGAAAAAGCGAGGTTCTTTTTATATTTTACAGAGGGACGGACAGCCGTTTGACTTGCTGAAAGGATGCCGAGAAAAACGCGTGAAATTCGGTGTGTGAAAATTTTCTGTCTATTTTCGTTTCAGTGTTGGTTGGTAGGTATGTTGAGTTTTGTTAAAGGCAATTTTGTTGATATAAATTTGGAATTCTGTGACTCCATGTTGCAGCTGCACCTGTCTGACCAGAAAACTAATTGACGGCCAAATGATGGTTGTCGAAAGAAGTTATAGCACGTTTATTATTATTTCTAGTAGGGGTCGCTAGCGCAAGCACCAGACGGGTAATCTGTCCTCTTATGCTGGGACCATTACATCCATTTCCCCAATAAAGTAAAGGTTAAAGTTATAATAACTAAGCTATGTTTGTCATTAAACCGGATCGTGTCCATGACGCGTTTATCACAACAGAATCTATGTTCATAGAGTAGCTCGACCCGGACACAACCCAATAACGGCCTGTTCTAATCATCTCGATGTCACTTTAGCTATTGCTTTGATCACGTAGTCAAAGCAATAGATTACCTTTTGTTTACGGTGATGAGAAGATGGGGGTCGTAACAATTCCATACAAAATATAGGTAGGTACATCAAGATTTCGCGCACGGAACGAGGTAATGATCATTCACTTAGCTTTTTAATTAGCCGATGAGTTACCTAGAAATTACTGCGTGAAATCGAGCTTTGCAATTGAAAAAAGATGCATGAGACTCCAACGACACAGTTCACTAGCCCGAGGTCAAAGGCAAAAGAGGAACAAAAATGCGGGGTAGGTACCGCTGCTGGGCATTTGGCCTCATTAGACTGGAAGGAATGCGATCGTCGGCAAATTACCTCATCGACGATCAAATTGAGACTAATATGGTAGAAAGCCTACCTGCTGTGGTATCATGTAATTAGCATCCACCGTTACTATTGGCTTAGTTGCAGTACATTGCCGCTTTGACGTAACGTGGTTGTTACCGGTGATTACTTCAAACAGCAATGTAAAATACAAAATATGCTTTTTGACAGCAAATAGCAACTGACAGCGGTGGATGCTAATTAGATGATACCACAGCTGGTCTTTTCAGTCAGCTTATAAATGGTCTATGTACACTCTCTACTTCCCTTAAGCTTAAGCTACGAATAGCTTAATCCTATTTAAAAATTAAACGTTAAAGTAAAAATAGCTGGGTAATTAACTGAAGTTCTGTAAAAGGTAGCGGTCAAGAGGCATTTGACTGGCTCGTACGAGTAACACGAGTGGCCTGGATTTATTCAACAAATTCTACTCAAATTCGCGGGGATTTATACAAGTTGGTA
This sequence comes from Idaea dimidiata, assembly GCA_949358125.1. Taxonomy (NCBI): domain Eukaryota; kingdom Metazoa; phylum Arthropoda; class Insecta; order Lepidoptera; family Geometridae; genus Idaea; species Idaea dimidiata. The sequence continues at coordinate 26,826,320 of OX442330.1, forward strand.
CCTACTCTGCTTGCATTATTGCTAATAAAAGGGTAGGTCAGTCCCTGCCCTACCTAAAAATAGTCGCTCTCAGCTTTGCACTAATACCTACTTAGGTATACTTATAGATAGTCACTTATTCGACCGCCTATTACTCATATATGAAGATTACTCTGCCTAGAATATTAAAATTTTTGAATCGAGTACAAAACCAATTTGTTTAAAAGTTTTCTCACTGATGATATTCTCACTTAACTACTGGTTTGGAGTTGTCAAGTCAAGAGAGAATAGGTTTTTTCTAGCCAAGCCGTTAATGTTACATTAAGCATAATTATGTCGACTTTATTGTCGCACCCCATCAGTGAGATGAGTCACATGCTAGCCTATTCCATGTAAAATATGAAATATATTAGATAAAATATGTAAAAGAAATTAAGGATTAGAGGTAAAGACAATTATTTAGGAACGAAATAGAGGAAATTATACCAATGTGTTGTTATGTTCTTGAACCTACAATTTTAAGTAAGTAAGTAAGTTTACTGTAAACATTACACCACCTTTCCCTATTTCCCTGCTCTTACTAATTAATACTTGTCTGTCAGTGTTACTAAACATTACAAGAACATTAGGTACTTCAGAATATTTTTAATTACAATTTAGGCTGTCTTGCGTTAGGCGTTATAAATTGTTATTGTTTTCTAACACCATACAAAGGTTTCAACATAAGAAACCTTTATAATTATGTCATGTCTGTCTGTCTGTTTGTAAAATTATAACTTTTCATGAGTATTTTCATTATTTTAATCAAAAATACACAATTCTAATTCAAAATATATTTATTCAATAAGATTTCACATGATAATTTTGATTTGTTACCATATTATTAGTGTGTCGTCGGTACGGGACTTCCAATGAGACGATGACTTTACAAACTCATGGGGTTTTGTGTCATTCTAAGGTTAAACTGGAGCTTTGTCTTATTCGTTTCGTGTGGTGGTGTGGGTTACCTAGTGTTAGAGTTCTCAGGTCGACCTAAGGCCTCTAACTTGACCTAACGAACTCCGACGAACTCCGAACTAATAAAAGCCTTAGTAGCTACAAAATGGATAACTTAAGTACCTACCTACATAAATAAATACCTACTAAAGAAAAAAGATGATCATTAGATAAGTAATTCAAAAAAGAACTCGACATTTGGCTACATTTCATTTTCACTGAAAAAAATCCGTTATTTCTTTCATAACATCAGTCGGGCGTACCCTTTTTGTGATGAAATATTAAATGAATGATAAATAAATTAATGAAGCATCAATCACAGGGGCCTCTCCAACCGGAATTATATAAATAGTAATTTGTCAAATGGATGGTTGCGGTCCGGACAGAGCCAGCGATGAAATTCCTCTCGTTAATGTTAACGTATTAGATGCTGATGGTTTTTAATGGTGAAAAAAATACATTTTATATTTTTACCCCGCTGTAAGGATATTTTACTAATACTAGTAGTTCGCCCCGAACTGAGACCTCACGAGAATCCATTTACAGAGATTTTGTTTTTTGTAGGATTTTAACACCAACAGCTTTATTTTTTTACAAAATAAGAATTATTATTAAACGAATAATATAACGAAAGACAAGTAAAAAAATATTTAAAAAAATAAAAAACCCGACTGCAGTTTTAACAGAAAAGTGAAAAACAAGATGCTTATAGTAGCTTTAGGAATGGTGGATGCAGTCGGGCGGGACACGATAATTTTATAATTAATAAATTTTAAAACTTAATTGTAAAACTTTACAAGCAATACTTTTCAAATGTAAATTTAGGAAAGAATAAAACATATTGTTTGAGTGAACAATGTTAAGCGTTTTCTGTTTTTTATGGTCTTTACAAATATTGGTTAATAGCGTTTTACATCATTATTTTTATTTATTTATTATTTTAATGTACCCTATGTCACTCACGCGGTCATGACGAATCTAACCACGTATCGTTTATCTAAATCGGCCTAGCCGTTTAGGCCCTACGACGGCACAAAAATAGGTCACATACAAACATACATATATACACTTACGGCAAAAACATAACACTTCCTTTGGCAGTCGTGTAAAAACGATAACACAAAAAGAATTATTCCTTACTAGCTGTGACCCGCGGTTTCACCCGCATAAATTCCTATCCCGTAACGTATGTGGCGCATCACGTATGTCATACCAAGCGTTGCTCAGCCCTTAGGATTATTCAAAGTAGGTACCCTATATCTTATTTTAACCACCAAACTATCCCTGTACCAAATTTCGTTCAAATCGGTTTAACCGTCATTTTTGCCCATCACGTATGTCATACCAAGCGTTGCTTTACCCGTACGATCATTTAAAGTATCGTATTTATACCCTTAAAGTAATCCCTGTACCAAATTTCATTCTAATTGGTGTGATCGTTCCTGTTGACCCATCACGTATGTGTCACGCTAAGCGTTGCTTAACCCGTACGATCATTTAAAGTACCCTATATCGTATCTATACCCTTAAAATAACCCCGTACCAAATTTCATTCTAATTGGTGCGATCGTTCCTGTTGACCCATCACGTATGTGTCACGCCAAGCGTTGCTTAACCCGTACGATCATTTAAAGTACCCTATATTTTATTTAAACCCCTATACTAACCCTGTACCAAATTTCGGTTCCGCCGTTTTTGAGATATAAATAGTGTAACTAACACGACTTTCGTTTTTATAGCTGCGTCCCGCGGGATTTACCCTCGTAAGTCCCGACCCCGTAAGAATATCGGGACCAAAAGTAGCCTATAACCTTCCTCGATAAATGGACTATCGAACACAAAAAGAATTTTTAAAATCGGACCAGCAGTTCCTGAGATTAGCGCGTTCAAACAAACAAACAATCAAACAAACTCTTCAACTTTATAATATTAAAGATAGAAGATAGAAGATTAGTATTAGTATTAGTATAGATTTACGACAATCGACCACAATTTGTAAAATAAACATGAATTATTTACTTTGATCACTAGACGTTAACATTCCCTACAAAAATGTCAGATCTTGGAGTATATGTCGCAAGCAAACGCAACGATACCGCGATCTAGGAGGTATGTTGAGCGCCATCTATTGACACATTTTTAGAACTTGATTATTTTCTCTTTTTGCACCCCCTATCTCCCCAACCCCCCTACCGATCCGGCTCATCTTCGAACTCATAAATTCTATGGACCTAAACTACGCGCATACCAAAATTCATGAAGATCGAAGCAACGATACTCAAGTTATCGTCGAACAAACATACAAAGATACAAAGATACAAAGATACAAGCGCCAGGCCCGTCTACACTGGACCTCACTCGCTTCGCTCGTTCGGTCAATTATAAAGAAGTTTTTTTTTAACAAATAGGTAGGGTAGGTTGGTCCTAAACTACTAAACCGATTTCAAAATAGGAAGCTACATTATCGAGGAGTTACATAAAGGCTTCTTTTTCTGTTATTCCAGATTTCCGTGGGTGAAACTGCAGGACGCAGCTAGTCTTGTATATTTGTATTCTTTATTCCCCCCCAAACTACTCGGTGAATTTCTTTAACTAAGGTATCGTTAGATTCTTCTTATTATTCATTGTCTAGCTATATGGGATGCTGAAGATTGCAAGTAGCTGAGACGTGAAAGTAGGAAAAGACCCCAGGCTCCCGAGAGGAATGCAACCGGCAACATCGCCCGAATAATGATGATGATATGTATATAACCAATTTTTCATGTGCAAATTAAAAGGTATTTAAATAAATGTGTTTTGTTATCTACAATTACCCATAACACAAGATGGTCAGGTCTTGTTACTGAAAACTCTAACTTTAGGTGAGACTAATCGCTACGCGATAAGAAAAAGCTGAAGAAGGTAATTGTTGCCGTTAGGAGCTCTAAGGCGAGGTGAGTAATATTTTATTAAAATCTAAAATAGCAAATACAATATCAGTAACGCGTCTATGAAATCCGTCGCGTATTTTCACGAATGTGCTTACGCGTCAGTAATTAGCTGATGCATCGGGCGCGGGCGTGGGAGTCACTCTTATCGAAGCTAAGTAATCCTTGTATTAAATTGTTGAACTAGCAGCGTCCCGTGAAACTTTCGCGCTCATAATATTAGTAAGCTTTCATGGAATGTACATATTCAGTGTACTTCAAGGTCGGTATTTGAACCGAAAAGGGGTTGTTTTTGACATCTATAGGCGAACAACTTTTGTTATAAAACGTTTATTATAATTGATGGGTAAACGTTTGACCACTATCTCACTTAATGGAAAGTGACGATGTGGTCTAAGATGTTACACGCTTACATAGGAGATACTTGTTCACTCGTGAATTGAAGACCCCCAAGTTGTAGACATCCGGGAAGACAAACTCAGGCAACTGATTCCATTCCCTCGCAGTACGAATAAAGAATGACGATGCGAAACGCTTGGTTCGGGTGATTGGTATTTCTACCATGAACCGGCACGCTTCCCTGTTTGACTTTATGTCCGATGGTAGAACTAAATGATGCAGTTCCGTGACAAACTCCCCGAAATTCTAAAACTTTAGGAAATGTGAACAAACAAACTTATGTAAAATAATTTCGGGGGGAAACAAGAACGAGGCGAATCAGCACTAACCCGAAATTGTTCATTTTTTTTCTGTCTTTGTATTTTTACACGACTGCCAAAGGAAGTGTTATGTTTTTGCCATAAGTGTATGTATGTATTTTGCAATGTTCTCGTTTTGATAAACATAATTATTTCTTTTTTTCTGATTTCTAAATTCTTTATTACTTTTATTAATTTTAGGCAACTGCGTCCCGTTGTTTTTCCTGCGTAAATTCTGATCTCACGGAAATATCGGGATGTGTTATACAATAAACCTTCCTATTGAATCACTCTATTTACTTACAAAAATCGCATCATCATCCGTCGTAAGCAAACAAACATTCATACATATAGACAGCCAGTAGACAGCCGAAAGCGAATTTATACTTTATGTTAACTTTGGTTTTATACTATGTAATGACGGTGATGTCTTGGCTTATATAGGTTTTATGTGATCCAAGGAGAAACCAGTCTAATATATTTGTATAGAAAACAGAGTTGGTATCTTCTCTCCTTAAAATTTTCCAATTTTTCATTATTCGGATTTTGATGTGCTATTTATTTCCTGTTGGGAAACGGCAAACAAGATGGACGACCGGTATTGCAGATGCACAGTGCCAAGCTCCATTTGTCAGTTTATACGGGTTCATTTCATTGCATTTGGATCAGAAGTTTTTGCGTGAAATCTACTTGCAAACTTTCGCGTACTAGCTGCGCCCCGTGGATTCACCTGCGTAACAAGATAACTGGTTTAAATTCGTTGGTAGAAATTAAAGTAGCTATCCTGATATCAATATAGTCTTTACAGAGTTAAAACTAAATAACATAAAATATTCGCAAATATAGAGTCGTAACAATATATTAGTGTACACGGCTTACTAATACAATGAGCAGGAACCGTTACAATGAAATTCCGTTGTATTCAGATAACAGGAAGTTAATCAGGGTTAATGCTGAAAACCGCTAAATTTGTCCGACCAACGGCATAATGCGGGCCTCCATATAATAATTAAATATCTAGTCTCTAACACAAGAGAGATAGGGTTGTAACCGGCTTTCATTCTTTTTCTGTTTCCGCAATGTTAGATTGATGTTACAGTAATTTATCGAATTCAATAGCCTGGTGATTATTTCGTTCAACGTTTTGAGACCTATCCTTCCCTACCCTGAAGAACGTTAGACATTATAAGCATGATAAAAGTAGGTAATAAGCGATAAAGGTCGCTAAGTTTTTCTTTAAACTAGCAGCGTCCCGCGGTTTCACCCGCGTAAGTCCCGTACCCGGGGAATATCGGGATAAAAAGTAGCCAATGTATTCCAGGTCGCTATTACGTATACTCTAAGTTTTATCGCAATCGGTTTAGTAGTTTTTTTGCGTGATGGAGTAACAAATTCGGCTACTTTCGATCCCGATATTCCTGTGAGTTCGGGACCTACGCGGGTGAAACCGCGGGGAGCAGCTTGTAACTAGTAAGGTACCTACTAGGAAACTAATATATGAGATTTGTGTTTATACCTGAATAACTTTTGTGTCGCTAAGTTTAAGTTGTTTTTTTTTTGTTTTTAATTATTACCACGTCCGTGGCAGCCCTAGAACTCTGTAATTAGTTACTGAGATTTCGGGACGTTTGTTTCTATGTGAGCTTGCTATCTGTAACAGCGCCGAGACGCACTAACTACTTAGTAAACTGTGGAAGTTTTTACTCTTAACATTTTAGATGCTGAAAAGATCATAATAATCTTTTCTCTATTACAAAAAAACTTGTTCATAATTGAAAAATTTCGAGTAACGCATTAAATCTTATTAATATTAGGTACTGGCTGCACCCCGCGATTTCATCCGCGTTACTGAGATTATCGGGATAAAAAGTAGCCTATGTGTTATTCCCGGTATCCAACTACTTATATTCCAAGTTTCATTGCAATCGGTTCAGTAGTTTTGCGTCATTGAGTAACAATCATCCAAACATACACACTTCCAGATTAATAATATTAGTAGGACAAACGTGAAACTTTGTAAGTTGCTAGATAAATAGATAATACTTTATTTGATCAACAACAGAAACATTACAAATACAACACACTTAAAATAAATGTAATGTACCTAATGTTAAGTATGTTAGTATGTTGGTATGAAGGCTTTGTTACTCTTTCAAGCAAAAATAAAAACTACAAGCCACTAATAAAAGTAAAAAAAACCACCTGCCTGACTTAGAATAGTATGTCTATATACTATTCTAACAGCCGAATACTGAAACGTCATTTAACATTTGCGAGGTACTTAAATTATTAAGCAGCTTCTAAATTCAAAATTAGTATGGCAATTTTTGAGTTTGAGAGTTGCTTCTGTGTTTAAGTGTTTCTTAAATGTTGAGTAACCTTTCTGTATTTAACCATATGTCAGGCAGGTAGTTTTATCCCGATATTCTTGCAGGAACGGGACTTACGCGATGAAACCGTGCAGCTAGTATATAAAACAATAATACGTACTTATTTATTAACAAGTTTATATTCACGAAGGAACGGTAACATTTTCATAAAATTGTACCATCTTCGAGATGACACTACAGCGAAATGTGCGATGTTTTATCACCTACGAGTGGGTCGCAGGTGTCTCGATGTACATTTAAAAATATAAGTGGGATTTTATATCCGAAATGGTGGAGGTAAGTTCCTGTATTCGACAGCGGAAATATATTTACCTATTTCGTAATCGGTGTGGTACATTATGACATTATAATTCATCTAGGGTCAGCATTATAAAGGTGCTGCCTCACTGGGATCATTCGCGTGTAACGTAAGTTACAAATTTAGCATTACATCAGTAAGGAAGAAAAACCGACCATATATGGCTCACGCTTTATAATGATACAAAACGAGTTTATATCGGGGAAAAAGAAAAACCGAGCAATTCAATGCGCCCCTTGTAATCACACAAGTTCTAATAACTTGGGCGTGTTGTGTGTTTGTGGATGTGGTTTGCTTTAGAAAACCCGTCTCTTTAACTTGAAAATGCCACAATGACTATTCCTACCTAATACCTAAATTACAAACGCAAGTCCTAATTTACTTAAGGTGTCCACAAAACTAGTATCATGCATTTTAGAGGCAATTCCACATAAATAGAATCGTTGCAGTTACTGGAAGCGTTTTTATCAAATAGGTAGGTACCTACCTATACGCAATTTTTTTGTGAAAATTATGCTTGTGAATCTTATGAGCTTTCTTTTTAACTGAAAAATATCTCAATAGACTATTCCTACCTAATACTAAAATATCAAATCGTTCAGCTTCGTTCAGCAAACTTAAGTTACACAATATTTAGCTGGCCGATAGCCAGTTGGCAATCCCAGAGGCGATTGCACAACTTCCGATTAATACGTCCTTTTTAGAAGCAATATAAGGTGAAAATAGTACCATATATAATATCCACTAGTTCAAATCGTTAGTCGTGCATGTAAAAAAAGGTTTTCCCTGGCTGAATTTAGAAACGCCACTTAAAAAATGAGGCATAAAAAGCTTAAGTAATTCAGCAGCTTCTTAATTTAAAATTACTATGGGAATTTTGAAATCGGAGAGCTGCTTCATTGTTTAATTAGGATTCAAATTTTGAGTAGCGTTCCTGTATTTTAGCAGTATGGGTTCGGATCGCAATAACACATAAAATTACTTCTAATTACAAAAAAGTTCGTTGGATTAGATTTCTTTTAGCGAAAAGGCCGCTTATTGTACCATTTATTCATTGGTTTTAAGTTTAATTTCGTAAAATCGTTTATCGCCTCACAACCTTGGAAAGGTTCTGTTTGTCCCCAGAAATCTGATAACGCTAAAGTGGAAAGAGTTTTCAAATATCGAACCTTTTTATTTCATACTTTTCTGTAGCGCAAGTCTTCTTATCTTTTTTTTTTTCTCGCTATCTTATCGCTGTCTTTATCGTTATCCTTCGCTTCACTCACTCAGGACTCTTTCATTAGCTCAGGTTTCAATCCAAGTACTCGCACCAATAATCAACTTTGCAGCCTTGCATAACAAATAATTATTTTTTGTTTCGATGTCTTTCTGTGTTTGTATGTTATTATTTATTTTTCTCTTTTCTTTCGTGTAAGTAATTTTTAGTTGGTAATATTTTGGTACAATCAAGCATTAATATATCTATCTACCTAACCTATGTATTGTTAGGTATTGATGTTCTTTAATAGCAATACTTAGTTAATGAACTAGTTTACGATTATGTCTTTAATTACTGTGTCTTGAACAATGAGTGTTAGTTATCAACTCATCATGTTAGCACAGATAGGTTTGTTTATTGTTTCATCTATGTATACTTAAGTATGGAATACGTTGTCATGACTGAGTGAAAAAATAAAAGTTTCAAGGAGTAAAGCATCATCAAAAACCGTTAGGCCACAGAATATATATAATAGGCGATACATAATTTGACGGTGTGATCCGGTTCGATTTCGATCGTCTTGAACGACTATGAATATATAGTTACCCATTTGGTGTCTAATACATGATTAGCAATGAAAAGCATAACCCTATTTACCAAGAAAATATTAATTGACTGTGGCGAAATCAATTCTTAAATACCATTTTTCTTTGAGATAATGAATGACTCATCGCACTAAACGCCGCTGCCAAAACCGCCGCTAGTAGGTAGAGGACTGAAAGTCCAAAACCGCTGATAGTACATTCGTTTTCTTTATAATGATGTAGGTAAAATATATTTTTTGTTAATTCCAACAGAATAAGGTACCGTGCGGATGAAACCGCGGACCACAGCTGGTCTTTTATAAGTACCTATTAGACAAACAGTCAGTCATTAAGTTAAGTTAGAGGCCGTTAGGTGACTTGAAAACTCTTAAACTAGGGGGGGCACACCACTATACGAAAAGGAAGTACGAGTACAAGACAAGTCGCTTACTTGCGGTATCCGGTACCCTTTGGTCAAAAAAACTAAAACAAAATGAGGTTTATCATTTTGGTATCAGTTTTTACTACTTTGTTTTTCTCATACCGTAAGTATTAAACAAAAATATTTTGCATACATGTTCTGCTAAACAATTGTGTTTTATTAGGAATCCGTTTAGGGTAAAACACGGCCTTTCTACTGAGGCTTCACTGTCCGTATATCTGTCAGTAGTCCTGCGGGAACGGGAGTTCGCTGGGGATACCGCGGGGCGCAGTTTGTTTTACTATATAATAATTGTACGGGAGTATCGAGATAAAAGTAAAAGGAATAACATATAGGCTACTTTTATACCGATAATCCCGCGGGAACGGGACTTACGCAGGTGAAACAGTGGGGTGCAGCTAGTTTTACTATATAATAATGGTACGGTACGTGCGGTACTCACACGTTTTTTTGTAATTTTGTGGTGTGTACCTACATTTAAATAATGAATCCATCAATCAAACCTCCGTGCGCGAATCCGCTGCGTTTTTACCGATATTTCCATTAACAATCATTATTTTTATTATACAAAGTATCCCTGGGCTTTGAAACTTAGCTCCTTTGTTAAATTAATCAGAGGTAGTTTTAACACAGAGTTTTGATCATATTAAAAACTAGCAGCGGCCTGTTTCACCCCCGTAACTACCGATCCTGTAGGAATTTTTAAAAACGCTCTTTAGTGGAAACATTACAATACATTATTACAAAGAATACATGGTCCAAATTTCATGTCTCTAGGATAGCCTAAATTGTGCGTTATGACTGCATGAAACTTTATTATTGTATTGTTCAGTTATTTAGTGAATTAGTCAAGTCTTTGATTGAAGATATCTCCCTTATTTATAAAATGTGAGTGGTTGACCAAAAAGGGACCTCAAGGGAAAATAATTGATTTCGAGTAAATCGCGTTTTAAGTGTGTGTAAGGTGTATTATTTCCAAAACTGCCTTGGCTCACAAAAAAAATCATAAAATAAAAACTAAGGCGCCTAAAAATATCCTGGTTAGACCAAAACAAAGCTAAAAGACCACTGATTCTAAAAATAAAAAAAAATGAATAACGGTTTCCAATTCCTCCAGGTCCCTTTTTGGTCAACCACTCACAAATATTATTTACACATGACTAAGTTGTGTGACGTTTGTCAACTGTCAACATTGAAACTTCATTTAACAGTAAAAGTCAAACGATGCATAGTTATGTAGCGCATTAATGAGCTTTTTTAAATAAGGGGGAATAATATAGAGTATACCAACAATTTTGAAGCTTACGCTTGAATTAGACAAGTGCTTGCCCTGTTCAGCCACGCGCAGTGTAGAGTCTCGTAGTTTCCAATAACAAATATTGTAATCTGGAAAAGTTTTTACGAACACCTGCCCGGTACTATGTAATATTCTACGAAATTGTTTCGATATTTTACTATTTATATTTTTCAATTACTAGTAAATTTGAAAAGACAGCTTTTCCTTTAGATTTTATAATATTATGTGCTACTATTGTGAAAACGTATGACGAATCCAATACAGCCATTTGGCTGTTAGATGGGTGGTACACATAACTCTAAAAACTAGCTCTTTAAAGCTCAATATTTCTAAAACCCTATAAAGAAAAATGGTATTTGAGAAGCCGCAATGATTTTAAATGGGCTATACCTATATCTAACGATACCATACGATGGGGTAAACAAGAATAATGAAAACACATCTCCCATTTTACATATGGGAACCTTCAATATGTATAATGCAAAATTACACCTTCTTAGTACTAAGCGTCTCTGAGCTAAGTCGCGGAGAGACGGACGGATATGAGGAAAATGTAGGTTTGTTGGTGACTACAAACCCTAAAAACTGACTGTTTCGAGAAGAGTTTATTTAACTTACCCTGTTAGATCGTTAGTTCAACTCCTCCTCTAAAGACTTTAGACTAAAGACTTTGTTTTGCATCTTTCTTCTGTTAGATGACAAATCATTTTTAAATCAACCGGATGCGAGAAACCGAAAAAAAACCTAGGTTTTTTTTAAATTGATAAACAAAACAAACTGTCATTATAAAAATATGACAAATTCACAACTAAATAAACATAATATAAAAAAAACGATCTAAAACTAAAGTAAATTAAAATTCTTATAAATTAAATGATACATAATAAAAGTAATAAGTTGTTCCAAAAATAAACTAAAACTAGACTACAACAATTAAACAAATGGTACAACAATAAATAAAAATCATTATAAATTAATAGAGCCATTTTCCTTTCTAATCTTGCGCAGAATAGCTAACGCAAAACTGAGAAATTTCCAATTTGAAATAGACCTAGGTAGCGTGCAATTGGAGAGGCCTATGTCTAGCAGTGGACTGCAACATGCTGATGATGATGATGAGCCAAAGGGTAAAAACGGGACTCTATGCTGGGACTCCGCAGTCTATTGTCTCTCATGAACCGTGAAAGTTTGACATTTGTAATTTTCAGATGGTGCATTGCTGAAGCCGGTATAACAACGAAATAAAACACATATTTAATACTCCCCATACAACATACGTAATTTTTTAAAGTTGAACGAAACGTTAACGCGATTAATTTTTACCACTGGCGCCATCTAGTGTCAAACGTGCGTCCACCGATTTCACTTGGGCCAGTGTTTATTTAAGGATTTGTTTAAGAATTTAAGGATTAAATTGTGATAATATACGGATCCCTATACGTGAATATATTTTGATTCACGACGGGTTCCGTATTAAGATTGTTCTAATTGTTGTACAGGCGTGCCCGACTGTCTGTTGCTACAGTTATTTAATCTATCATCAATAATAAAGATGTTCGAGAAACCAAGATATAATGTGTTCTAGAGGGCCAGTTCTTCGAAGACCCACATCAGTACTACAAACCGATGAAGTTTGACGCCGTGAACCGCGGCTCCTTCAATCTCTCGAGCTGCATCAAGGAACTCATGAACTGCTATGAGCTCGTCGAGTAAGTTCATAATAACTAATAAGTAAATTTTGTTATCAGTAAAGAAGAAACAGACTTAAGCCGAACATGGAGCCGAACCACGAGCATTCACTGTTTTTGAATTCGGCGGGTTTTATCCGCGTAAAAAAATTTGGAATATTATGTTTGAGATATTACTTCTAAGTAAATATCTCAATCAAAGAATTTACACATGACTCTTATCGTTTCTCGTTTTGAGAGATTATCGTTTTCGGAAGTTGTCGTTGTCATCCTAAGGGCTAAAAGGTTGGTGGTCGCTTGACAGAGAAGCATTTCAAACTCGGCTCTGACGGACGAGTATTACCAGTTCCGAAGTCAAATTGTTCGGGAAATAACTCCTACACCTTTAAAAAGTCGGAACAAAATTTGAACGTTGTTAAGCTAAGTTCTCAATGTTGCAGGCCGCATATGATTTGTGACGGCAGATACGTATTACAAGATACTGTCTGCTCTTCACTGCGAATGATATGCCACGACGCCTACGGCAATTACGACAGTAAGTTATATGATACGATGTTATTTTCATTATATTAATTAACTTATTAATCTTTTCATTTCAAATTCAAAGTCCTAACTGATAGACCACGGGATGTTAAAATACATATACAAATACATATACATATTACATATAAATAAATTCTGTGACCAACACACAGCTCTAGCGCCATCTAGCCCCATGGTAAGCTGCTAAGCTTGTGTAACGGTGACTAGACAACGGATTTATTACTTATATTTATTTTTCTTTTGTAAATACATACATATTATGCATAGGAATACACCCAGACTCCAGACACTTCTCCAGTTACCATACCAGATCAGATATAAACCAATTTCGAGATACTCACATGCCCTCACTTGTTCTCACGTGACTCTAGTATTTTTTGTCAGCCTATCCTGTCCCACTACTGGGCAAAGGTCTCCCCAACATCTATCCATGCAGTACGGTCCTAGGCTAATGTTTTGGGGGTCTGCCTCGATTTCGACGTTCGGCTTCTAGCACTGTCGATCTTAGTAGCCCATAGGACGAGATGCATCCGACTAACTTGAACCACTCAATCCCACTCACAATGTTGGCAGTTTTCCTACCTTCATCGCCTATCTCGGTCTTTGAGGTAATTTATTAGTTTGAGGCATACTAAAAAAAAACATACTAATACCTTTTATTTTGTGTTAAATATCAGGTGACGGCCGCTATAGACAATTTGCAGTCTTTATGGAATCATGCATAAACAATTGGTATGAACAATACTGGACATAGGTAACGTCGCTCGACTGCCCAAACCTGGGTGAAAAAGGGATCGCGTAGCTTTTAGAAGCAGGTTACCTATTCAGATTTATTTTAGGTACCTATGGATATTTATTTTTAATATAACATCTAAAATGATTGATGTTTCTGTGTCAGTAGTAGGTAGGTTACTATTAGCACCTAATACATTACCTACGTATAGTAAGTCAAAAAAGGATTAAAGGAATGGAATAGAATTTAATAGGTGCTTTTTCTTATCAATAATGGTTCAGTAATTATTGATATTTATGCATTTTCTGCTTAATTAAAGCAGATTTATTAATTTCATGCAGGATAACCAATAATTACTAAAATGCTATTGATAAAACAAAAACTTTTAAATATATGCACCTACCTAAAGGTTGCCTGGAAGAGATTGCTATTAGCAATAAGGCCATTGTACATTTCTCATATTAGCTGTAAGTTTTGTTTATGTAACGTGTGGTCTGTTTATAATCAAAGCGTGTGGTGCATATTTTTTTCGTACAATAAAGTTTTATCTAAGTAAGTAATCTAATCTAACCTACCTAAAGTACTTTGCTGACCGTACCTTTAAGACCTAGTACTATTATTTATTCTATGCTTTAAGTTGGTAATAAGGCAGCTGTCCCACCACGGGCGAGTAAGTAAAAATTACTGTTGATGATGATGAGTAAAAAATCGGCAGTTTTCGAGCTCAATATACGTACAAATAGACAACGCCCATAGTATTATCCGTGTAAACAAAAGAGATGCCCTTTGTATAGTTGATAGCTGGCTATTCACACCAGCGAGTACTGGCACAGCGTTTTAAGATTACATCATATTCTATTAAATCTAGCTTGTCCAATCAAATGAGTTAAATTTTAATTCAACATCGCGAAACTAGAACCATTGTCAACATAATAATCAGGATTTAATGGCTCGCCAACAAAACTATAATTCATTCATCACTCATTCATCACTGCTCGCCAACTCGATTCTAGTAAGTAGTAGTTTGTTTGTAGCTCTACACTTGCTCGCTCCTGTAAGCAGGTGGTACCCAACCTAAAACGTAGTTCGAGGTATTGAATCAGGATATCTTTGTAATCCGGCCAGTTCGTTCTTTCCGGTCGGGTTATCAATTGTTGGTCCCCTAATGCCTTCCTAACGACCCCCATTAGAATATACAATATGTTTTATATACCTGTTTAGCTATAGTATAGAGTATTGTATCCCATCAGAAACGTAAATGTGAAATGAGAGCAAAGTTCAATATAATGAAATGATATGTTGTGCCTTGTATTGGTTGTTGACTTCAACGACAAAAGGACGGAGATCTAAATGGGTGCCAAGTTCAATGGTTAACAACATGAAATATTTAAAACAACTTGGAATATAATTTATTCTTATAAGGGCCGATTTTTCGTTCCTTAGAGAAAACATTTCTGTCGAATAAGTTCAAACCCAACCAAATTTGGTTATAAATAAATTTATAAGCCTTTAAATTTTGATTATTTTTAATTCCATAGTGACGTTTTTTAATCGGTGGTGTTGCATTTTATTTGTCAGATATCTCTATCTAGGGATTTGAAAAATCAGCCCTAAGATTAATATAAAAGCCTAAGGCCTGATTTGGCTAGTTCTCAGAAAAGAATTACTATTAAGTAACTACCATAAAACAATCATAAATAAAAGGGTTTTTCGATGGCTAGTTTTTATCAAAAAGCCAAATAATCTGTAAAATAAAAAGTATTTGCATTTTATTGGGTCTTATTCGCGTATTATTTTATTTTCTTACCTCGACTAGACAATGTCTTGGCAGTGAGTCGTGAGTATTCTAAGTTAGGAGACGAAATAATAATCTAACTCCGTTATTTATAAAATATTATTTACACATGACTAAGTTATATGACGTTTGTCTCTGTCTGTCAACTTTGAAACTTCATGTGAAAGTAAAAAACACACGATGCATCGTTTTATGCAGCACATAAATTAGCGTATGTTGTTAAAAAAATTCAAGACTGACTAATTGAACTTGGCTCTCATTTCACATTTATGGTTTTGATTGTATAGAAATTATTTGAATTTAGGGATTTATCTATACATAATATTATAAAACTTCTTAATAAAATTTTAATAATGGTTAGAGAGTACGTCGCGAGAGCATAAATGCTCGGATGCCACAAAACAGTGATGAGTTGGCTCACTCACTGGCGTATCAGTGATGACTTAAAATCTAGTTAAAACAGGTAACCCCGGCGAACAATGCAGTATCTCTGTACCAACTACTCTAATAACCACTTGTTATAGTTCAGGTTATTCAGTAGAACATGAGATGTTCTACTTAAACTAATTTAGATTAGATTAGATAAGACTTTAGTGGCACCCCGTGGTTTCACCGAATAAAAAGTAAACTATGTGTTATTCTAAGCCTTCAGCTATCTACCTACTAAGTTTCATTGCAATCGGTTCAGTAGTTTTTACGTGATTGAGTAGCAACCATACACAAACTTTCAGTTTTGTTATATTAATAGAATTAGTTAGATTGTGCGCTATTGTCACAAAATAGTAATATTGTCTTATTTTGTATTATACAAATAATAGTTATCTGTTATTCAAGGCTGCAAAGTTACTTTTTTGTGCGAGTACTTGGATTGAAACCTCAGCAATCGAAGGTTCGCTCGTGATTCAAATAATGAATCCTGAGTGAAGCGACGGTTTCAAAAGGTACGAGATGCAATATAACTTTGCTGCAGAGTAAAATACACAATTTTCACCTCACTACGGCGAGGAAGATGCTTGGTGCAAAAAACAGCTCAGTTAATAAGCACTTTTTCCGGTAGAAAATTCAATTCGGCATTATGTACCGCTAGTACTAACTCTGCAGGTGTTAATTTAATATCTTCGTCGCTGTTAGACTCGCTCATATGAAATTACGATTCAAAACAAATTAAGGAAACTGAATTGAATAAAAAGAAGAAAGGTTGTGAGGTGAAAAGATAATTGGGTATGTAAAGGAAAAAAAAGTTTCTTTTTTATATTTTTATATGAAAGAATATGTTATTTTTAAAAACTAATTTCGTTCTTTTGTTATTTAGATAGGCAGTTATTTTTATATAATTTTTTGACAATATTATGTTGATGACGTCATATGGTCACAAAATGTACAAGCAGATAAATCACACCCCCAATTATGTACGATCTGTTAATTGGAGTCCAGGGTCTCCTTATAAACCCCGTACAAAAAAGTATAATCGCCGGTAATAACCACGTTAAGTCTAAGCAGGTATGCAATGCAAAGTGCCAGTCAACTTCTACTGTGATCTGACGTCCACTGGATAGATAATTGGGGGACAGATAATGTACGACCTGAAATAACATGCCGTAAAATTAGGGGTCGTGCATTATCTGGTTGTATATTGTATTGTATATCTGGTCGCTGCAACCATCGGATGTCACATCCACGTCAATGATTTTTTCGATATTTTTTTTGTAATATTTTACTATTTCGAGCTCAAAATAAGAAATTACAGCATCTTACCAAAATATCTCCAAATGGTTTTTTTATTTTCACACATTTGAAAAAATCTGACTTATCCAACTATCTATCTGTTTAGGTAAAATTGTATTACTGCTTTAAAAAAACATAAAACTTCCTTTGGCAGTCGTATAAAAACATAAAAAACTAGTACGAAATTAATAAATAAGAAAAAACATGGGTAAAGTGAGTAGAACCTTCGCACGAAAGGTTCCGTACCATTATCACAATACGGTTCCGAACCCCAATATAAACACTGGACCAAGCAAAATTCGTGAACACAACTGACGCCAGTTTATCACTAGATGGCACCAGTGGCAAAAATAAATAGCGCTAACGTTTCATTTAACTTTTAAAATTCCGTTTGTTTTATTTTGTTTTTATTTCTTGTCGTATTTATTTATATTTATTTATTTGTTTCGAGCACGGAATTCTAAAAAACAGTATTTTGAAGTAACATTCATTTTTCAAAAGTAAGTGAACATTAGTCATTCTTGTAAGGAAAGTGTCCCATCTCACCGGGGAGAAGGAACTTGTGATCCATTTATTTACATAACAATAAGTCTATAGAATTTTGGTGTTTACGTTCTAAGTATCAACTTGATGAATTACTTGCGTTACTTTCATTTACATAGGTTAATAATTACTAGTTGACTTTACTAGAATGTGCTTCGGCGTACGTAGGTACAAAATAAGATGAATTATCCTAAAATGTTTTGTATTAATACCTACCGTCCTGCGGTTTCACTCGCGTAAGTCCCGATCCCTTGGGAATATTGGGATAAAAAGTGGCCTATGTTACTTCTCTATCTATCTATCCTCGAACTGTAGCATTCAATTGGTGAAATCTTTCACCAAAACTACTGAGTTTTGGAGCCAAACCAACTAACCAATAAATAAAAAAATCTTTCCCCTTTACAGTATTAGTATAGATAAGTCGAGATAAAATGACTTACCTACTTAGAATTTCGTCATTCTCCTTAACTAAATAGTCAGTAAGTAATCATCACATGAATTTATATGAAATAGTTTTAATACATTATTGGTAGATGACACGGCTAAATTCTAAGGATAATTTTGTTGCCTATATGTTTAAAGCACTATGTAGAATTTTTTTGAACCAGAGTACCTATGTCCAGCGGTTCAAAATTTTGCTCTCAGAGCATTGTTTCCAGTCAGAAAGACTTTGTTCAAAGCCTACTCTCAGTCATTTTATACTTTCCAGTACAACAATGCCTTCAGGTTGCTGATGGGCCAACCCCGATATTGTAGCGCCTCTTTGATGTTTGCTGTAGCTAATATTGACGGGTTTCCAGCAATATAAGGAAGTGAACAGCATCAATGATGCCCAGGGTGAGGGGTTGTACCAATTGCTACTTGATGGTAATCGCTCAGTGACTGGACAGCCCGATCTGGATGAAAAGGGCCAGAACTCCACAATTTCTACTATCAATATTTTATAAGATCTTTCTTTGTATATACTTACATTATGGCCTGGTTGCTGAAATAAATAATTTGAATTGAATTGAGGGGCACATAGGTATTTCTACTTTTTTTAATGCCTTGCGGTAGCTTGTGTATAGTCTCTGCCATAAAGCACATCTTCGTCTTGGGTGGCTTGAATCCCTCGCCTAACTCAGTAGGTACTCGGAGTTATCTCGGGAGTTAACTCATAGTCTAGGATATCTGTCAACGACTGTTGAAGGTTGATACTTAGATCCACTTCTACTTTTCGTATGGCTAGCTCACCTAGTGTCAGAGTTTTCAGGTCATTCTGAGGCTTCGAACTTAACCTAACGACTGTTATCAGACTAGGATCTATAGACCTATATGACAACCGGGATTTGCTTAACGTGCTTTACGGAAATCTACTGAAAAAGGCAAAGAAAGACCTAGCAGTGCGACGGAATAAGTATCAAAAATGACATTATAAAGTCACTGCATAGCATAATATACCTGCCTATTCGCTTCAAGCTTGACTGCAGAAATGTGACAAAGAAAACACCTAATATTATTAAAATGTGTGTTCATCTTCTGAATGTAAAATTCGACTGTGGAAAGGTTACGTACACGGTACCGCCACCTGTCCTTTTGGCGCCGCGCCAAATACTCGACACATCCACAATGCGAGCGTTATGGCTACCGTTACGGACGACCGGCGACCGTAGGCATATCCAAAATACAGTTTTTATAACTTATTGATTTAACTTAAATAGTAAGTAGTTATACTCATATTATAAAGTTCATTTGTTTTTTAGTTTGTTTGTTTGTAATGAATACGCTCCGAAATTACTCAATCGATTACCAAAATTATTTGACCAATAGAAAGCTACATTATCCTACTTTTGATCCCGATATTGCAACGGGATCGAAACCCAAGCGGTCCAAACCGCGGGACGCAACCACTGTTTTATTAATTTTATTGAAAACTGTCGGCCGATGAAAGTCCGCGGTCAATCCCGCCCTTATCAGTCCATACTCGGTCGGGACAATCAAACCCGTCACCAGTCTGTATCAGTAGTCGGATCACGCGTCGCGCTCAAACGCCTCATATGAAAACGGTATGCTGTGTCGACGACATTTTCTTTCTTCATATTTGTAATTTAGACTCGAATATTTTTCTACGGTTGTCTTATTTCGTGTGTGTTCAGTTTCCTGTTATTTAGTTTGTATGTATTGTTTTCTTTTTGTGTTGAATTAGTGCCGTTTGTTGATGTTATCTTAATCTTACTTCTTACTAATATTATAAACGCGAAACTTTGTATGTAAGTATGTATGTATGTGAGGTTGTTACTCTTTCACGCAAAAACTACTGAACCGATTGCGATGAAACTTGGAATATAGGTAGCTGGGGACCTGGATTAACATCATCATCATCATCAACCTGTTGCAGTCCACTGCTGGACATAGGCCTATCCAATTGCACGCCACCTAGATCTATTTTTGGCTTGTCGCATCCAGTTTGTGCCAGCCGGATTAACACATACTTTTTATCCCGAAATTCCCGCGGGTGAAACAGCGGAGCGCAGCTAGTAATGTTATAAAAGAGAAAAATTGTATGTATGTAATGTATTTAACTTTTTTACTCAATTACGCAAAAACTACTGAATCGATTGCGATGAAACTTGGAAAATAAGTAGCTGGAGACCTGAATAACACATAGAGTACTAATTATCCCGATATTCCCGCGAGAACGGGACTTACGCGGGTGGAACCGCGGGACACAGCTAGTCTTATAATATAAATAACCCGCTGCGGCCTGCATTCTTACCCGCGTAAAACCCAATCTCACGGGATCAAAAGTTCTAGCCAAGTGAGCTGCCCATCACCATTTTAGTCTTCATATTCTGCCTGCAGCATGTTTGATTTCAGTTGCCAATCTAAACCCAAACTAATATTATGAATCTGAAAGTTGGTTTGTAAATTTATTTGTTTGTTACTTCTTCACGGTGAACCTGTTCGACCGATTTAGACGAAAATTTGCATATCCAATGGAGTTGTGATGAAGAATAACAAACATTAACATAACCCTTGATCCTGACAAATTTGCGGGATCGGTAATTACATGGGTAAAACCTAGTCGTTTAAAAGTAAAGGATTTATATTTTAAAATATCTGCAATAGACTGGTCTTTGAAATTAGAGGATAAAATATGATAGTCAATTATGATATCAAATCTTATGATAGTGAAGGGGTAAGGACTTGACAGGCCCTCACGTGAAGAGCGCACGCCTAGCTCTGAGAATGGTATATCATGTTGATTTGGGTCGAGTGCCTTGAGTAGACGCGACTCTTTGTCTCAACAGAAAAACAACTTGCAGTTATGAACATTTCGGGTGAAGGGTTAAGAACACGTTTAGTTAGAAAAATTGTTAGAAAACCTTTTCTTTCTATAATAACTGCTTAAAGTTGGATCATTAGTTTCAGCTTGGAAAAATGTTTTCCGAGAAAAAATTAAATTATTACCCTAACATAAAAAATAAACATCACATGCAGTTAAGCTGTCGGTCGTGATCGGTGAACCCAATATACAAGCCTAGTATTTTGCCGTTCGTGGCTGGCCCCAACTTAGGCAAGCCGGAGGTGACTCTATTCTAAAGAAGGCATTGTTAAGTCTCCTAAGTTTATCGTAATTATCCCTACGTACCAACCAGGAGAAGTAAACGCAATAAATATTCCTAATTCTTACGAGCCCGTGAAATCCAACGTCTCGGGAGTCAAGACCCCATTTCGCATTTTATGAATATTCAAGTGGGACCACGGAATTAGCATCGGCATCGGTATAATCTCATAATTTATGGGATGTAAACATGGTGTCTACTCATCTAGGTAGTCAAAGAGATAGGCTGCGGCATGTGCTTTCTCCCGCGCTGGTAGTGGGATAAAAAGTCTTGCTGAGTCTTGGGATAAAAAATAGTGCTAGGTTTGTAATTGTAAGGCTCTTGCGGAACAAAAATCTACAAAGTTCACATACCTATAGCTGCGATTGTTAAATGTTTCAATTATTGCAATATTTCAAATTATGATAAATTTTTGTTTCAGTTTTATTTTGAGGTATATTTTTATATTTACTTAATTATAAGATGTAGGTTTATCGTAAATATATTTTGTAAGTATTATCAAATTATGTTATTTTTACTCAGATATAATACACTAATTTTAAAATTGTTAATTAGGAAAACAGGTATTGAAACATTTCTGCGAAATTACCAGTTTTGCTAAATACATTTTGCATAAACGTTCTCACCACTTATTAAAATGAACAATAAAAATAACAAGGAATTAAACACCTACGTTTTAACTAAATATAGACTACGAAAAACATTTAGCTTAGCATTTTTTTTCTTCCTAATAACAAGGAATAGGTAAATTAAAATGATAATGAAAAGATTTAAAGACGTTTTGGCCGTCGCGCGCCTTTGCGCAGTGGGATTTCGATGCCGATTACGCCGGTCGCTCTAAATATTCGAGAAACTTAAGTGTTACGGTTTTTAAACTTTAATGGCAAATTAATACTGCTTTTAACATCAATACAATTGTAATATTCCGATTCTGACCACCGCAACAATCACTCCATGGAATGAGATATTCCATAAAGGGACTAAGTTTAGTTTCTATTATTATATTTTAAGAGGCACTACCCTACTTCTTGCGAACCTCTTCCAGCATCTCCATCCACACGAAACCATGTCCAACGTCGTGGGATGCAGAGATAGATGCCACTTTAATAAAGCCAAAATTGCCTCGAACGTTAAGCACTCAATATTATGTAATATTTTTGCTTCTATAAGATTTTGATTCATTTGAATTCTTAATTTATCGGCTTTATCTAAATGTTGAGGCATCTCGGCCTCAAATTTTGCGTTTTTTCGTGCATTTTTGAACACTGAATTTTCATTGTTAACATGTCACACGTGTTTATTGTACGTATATCCTTTTTTAGTTTTTACATTAAAGGTTAAATCAGAGACATGTTATATCGTCGTCTTCGCTCGTAGATGACTGTGCACTTGACAATTTTTGAAAAATCTATTTCAATCATGTTCTCTAAGGTTAAGGTAGTTTTCGCTTTGATATATCAAAAAGGTCCTGTTGAACCCAGTTGGATCCAGTCTGTCCTTATCTAACTAACGACGAATACTTAAGTGAAAAAAGGACCGACTGGGGTCTCTCTAACATCAAGCGATAGGTACCGTTTTTTGACGAAATAAGCTTTTTAGTAATTACTTTACTATTTCTATGGGTTAAATTTAGAGTGAAATATCTTTTTCACTTCTGTTTTTCGCCATATTGTAACGCGTACGCCCTGTCGATATAAACCTCAGATCACTCAAAGATTTTGAAAGATATAAATATAATTTGCCGTTGTTATTTTCCCTTCTATAACGGTAGTATTTTGGAAGTCTAATAATTATATTTTCAATAATTAGTTTAATCTCCTCCTCGGGTAATCTTACTGTCTTACTTATATTATAAACGCGGAAGTTTGTTTGTATATGTATGTTTGTGACTTTGTTACGCAAAAACTACTGAACCGATGAAGCTTGGAATACAGGCAGCTGAAAACCTGGAATAAGACATAGGTTATTTTTATCCCGATAATTCCCCAGGAACGGAACTTACGCGTGTAAAACCGCGAGGTGTTGCTAGGTTATTATATGAGTAAGATTCATTACGGATTCCCCTACTATCTGTTATCGGCTCACCACTTCTATTTTTAACTGACTTCAAAAAAGAGGAGGTTGTCAATTCGTCGCGTTTGTATTTTTTTTTTAATGTTTGTTCACCGATTACTCGAAGGTGGCTTGACCGACTGAGTTGGTTTTTTTTAATGGAAAGGATTGATTGATTGATTGATTAATACTTTATTGCAACACACGATTAAATAATTACAATAACAAAAAAGGAAATAAACAACATAAAAATAGGTGGTACAATGGGCGGCCTTATCGCTTAAAGCGATCTCTTCCAGGCAACCTTTGGATGGACAAGAAGCAAAGAAAGAGGAAAAGGTAGGGTGATTAAATAATATTATAATTACTTCAATAGTATTACGATAATAGTATGACACATACCAAATAATAATGGAAAAATAAATACAATTAGGTATAATATAATTCTAATATCAACATATTACAATACTACACAAACATACTAATAAATGACATAATAATACACCTAATATTATACACATATATACATACATCCATACATAAGTACACATATACACATATCACATAAAATACACATATACATACCCACATACAATAAAGATACATTATGACCATCTCACAACCAAACGTTTCTCAGCAATATCAAGAAAGTACTTGTAAACGCTACTTTTGAAAACCGATAGAGACTTCGACTGTCGAATGTAGGAAGGCAAAACATTCCACAGCTCCACAGCCCTAGCTGAAAAGGAATCACCATAAAAGGTGGAAGAACGCGAAGGGAGTTTAAGGAGAAAGGCTTTCGAAGAGCGGACACGTTGAGAAGGGGGACGTTGAAATTGAAACCGAAGGAGGGAATTTAAAAAATAAAAATTTTAATGAGCCCCCAATTTGGTGAGGATCTTCGAAGTGAGGACCGGGAATGCTTCTCAAAACGCAGATTATTTAGTCGGTGGCGTTGTATGTAGAGGTTACTTTGGTCTTTTTTATCTAAGTATTCTTTTTTTGGTTGGTTTTTTAATTATTTTTTGTTCTTTTTTTAAGTCTGTTCTTTAATTTTTAAATTATTTTTATTTCATTTCTTAGTAGCTTAGTAAAGTGACTTTTGGGGTGGTAATTTGAAACGTTTTTAATTAAATATATCACGACACACTGTTACGTCACCTATTGAATAGACACGAGTTTTTCAGTTTTTTTGCAGCAGTGACATTAGACGAAGTGTGACTTCGTTTTTTTTTGTGTTTATTAACACAGGACACAACATAATTATAATACCTGAGCGTTAAAGAAACCTAGATTAGTAAATTTTTCTATTTCGACTTTTCGTTCCTCAATTGAAATCAAATTGGCGCAATTTTTTGAACATGTTCTAAATTATATTATTTTTACACGACTGCCAAAGGAAGTGTTATTATATTAATTCTACTTTCTTTCTGTTCTGAGGTTTCGTTTACGTCCCTTTTTTCGGTCTTCGGGTTCCTACATTAGATTCCAAATCATATCGGCGTTTAAACTTTATTTAAAAAATATTAACTGGGCGGCCCAGTTATATATAACTGAAGAAGAGACAAACATAACCGATTTAATTATTAGCGGTAATGGTATAGCCGATACTTCAGTGGGTGGTGTTACACTTAAAATTGACTTTCATATGACTCCGAAACTATTTTGTTCTTTCTTATTCGTTGTTCAATTTATGCACTGCTCATTACTTTAATTAATATCTAAAGATGAACAATTTCGTTTCTCTTTGTCACGTTAAACAAAATTTGGATCCATAATACTTTTATTGCTATCATAATCTTTGACTATTTCTTAATAATTCGAAAAAGCTTCATTTACAAGAATGTCAATGAAATAGACAATGCCCTACAGCAGCAAAATCGAACTGCACCGCCCGCGCCCGGTGCCCCACCAGTCTCAAATTAGTATAGATATTATGTGCGACTATTATGACGTACAAAATAATCGGTACATAATTTTGACTGTTGGGTGCGGTGCGGATTCGATCGTCTGTTACGGCTAACCTCGAACTGAAACACTATTTTTAATCACGCCACAAAGTTCGATCCCATTTCTTTGAAATGTCGAAAACTGGAGAACCAATATTACCCTATTTTGGAATAATGAGACATTTAAATGCATTCCCATTGGAGGGAAGGAGCTTCAAAACTGAGATGGCTACATTTAAATACTCGTAGATTCTTTTTAGAATGGTTTAGGAAAACTGTTACTGCTACTTTTAGCTACTGCACATTCACAGAAACATAATTGTTCGATAATATTAAATTCACCTTCTTCTAATTTTCGTATAATAAAAATAAAGTTTTATTCAATAATACTGGTATTTTTACAAGCCTGCGAAGTTGCCAGACATTTCCCGCCTAATAATAAAAACTGATGTGGACGGAAACAAAGACATAGGGCGGGCGACTTCGTGTATTGTTTTAAATTGAGACTTAAACAATGGTTAATAGAAAATGCATTTTACACAGTTAATGAGTATTTCGAACTGCCTTTGTTGACATAACTAAATGAACATTATTTATTTTGTTTTATATTTTGACTTATTGAACACGCTAAAATAATTTAATATAATTATAATATATCTATTAATCTATGACTTATATTAATTAATTAATTGAATCGGTGTATACTTATTGTTTAGTAAGTATCTAGAGTATCTACTAAATTAATGACACGTAACTTGGTGTTATAAATAAATTATTGTATTGTATTGTATTGATGTTTCCAGGGACACAGAGATTCGGCATAGCATTGTTGCCATCATGTCTATGTCATGCCGACCGACCGACCGACCGTTACGTCGATCGCCCATCACGTCGACGACGCCCGCGTCGTTTGAGAATTAAATACACTAGAGCGCTCGAGTGGCTTACCACGGAGAAGTCTCGATGTAGCTGTATTATTGATATTGGAACGTAGCCTGTGCTAATCCAAGTCCCATATACCGACTTTCATCTGACCTATAAATACTTATACTCACCAGTTTGGTTTCATTAAGCTACCTAAATTACTAAATGCGCCCGTGGCTTTTTTCGCGTTAGTTTTGATCTAGTGGAAAACTCAAAAATTTCTCATAAAAAACCTGATAGTTTTTTAACTGGACAACTCAAGTAAGTAGCCCTAAGATTACAAAGTCAATCATTAAGTCCCGACGACGGAAATTTACCTTTTCTCCCCCGAGTGAAAAGTAAGTATTGCTATGTTAATAAGTTTTTTTGTGACAATAATAAACTTAATTTAGGCGGTAAAAAAACGAAGTTGCTGGTTCCTGCGGACATTTAAATTTAAATTTTGGGGTTTTGAATAATTTGATTTGTAATCATTTTAATACAATGATGATATATTTCACTTGCAGTTATAATAAAAAATATACTAAGTGAAGATTTCATACATTAAATGCTTTAACTTAAAGTACTTTTTACATCCTCGTATCTTTGAATCAATAGGTACGTATGGAGTTAACTCAACCGTAGGTTTTCTTTTGATGTTTTCTTAACCGTAAAGGTAATGTTACGCATACAACTTTTTCGCAAGGAAAACAACATTGGTAAGTTCTTTAATCCTGTCTTGACTGACTAGGCTGGAAGTCGTATAGGTGCTAGAATACAGCTCTACCTTTAATTCTTCTCGTTCTGTTGCTGCTTTAGTACATTCATGCACGGGACGGCTCGTTGCAACTTTAATTTGGTCTGTCCATCTCATAGGTGATCTACCGCGCGGTCGGGTACCCTCAACCTTCCCTTGCACAACCAAACGCTCAATGGAGTCATTATTGCGTCGGCACTAGTGATATGCCATGTAGGTACGACTTGACTCGAGTCAGACTCGATTCCAGGGGTCGACTCACTTACTCGAGTAGGTACTTATTTATTTTGATTCAAGTACGCTGGACTCGATTCCGTTACTCGAGTCATAAGGATCGATTCCGTACTCGCTTAATCGAATCCATTATGCGAGTCCAACGAATTCGAGTCAGGAAGAATCGATTTTGTACTGGCTTAGCCGATTCCATCATACGAGTCCTACTGACTCGAGTAAGGACGAATTGTTTCCGTACTCGTTTACCCGATTCCATGATGAGAATTCAAACGAGACGTGAACTAGGTTGACTCGCTCGTTCTCAATCTCTGTTTAACGCATTTCATATTTAGGTATCTACTAGGAAAAAAATGCCACCCGCCAAACCGAAAGTGGAGTTTTTTTGTTCAAGGTCAATTTTGTTTGTGGTAGTTTGTTCAGTAAACAATAAAATCGCTTGAAACAAAGAAACGTATAAACGTTGACATTTATTACCTACTTATTTGAGTTCTGGGCTCAAATTTCAAGACTCGAATCCAGGATTCGAGTTCCAAGACTCGAGTCCAGCCTTCGAGTTTCAGGACTCGAGTCAGCAGTCGAATACAAAACAAAGAACTCGAATACTGGTTTCGAGTAGCAGAATCGAGTCAGGGTTCGAATCCTATCCTATCCTATCCTACTAATATTATAAAGCTGAAAGTTTGTGAGTATGGGTGTATGAGTGTTTGTGTGTTTGTTACTCAATCACGTAAAAACTGCAGAACTTATTGCAAGAAAACTTGGAATATAGGTAGCCAAATACTGGGAAAAACACATAGGCTATTATTTATCCCGATATTCCCGCGGGAACGGGACTTACGCGAATGAAACCTCGGGGCGCAGCTAGTACAGTATAAACCGACTCGAGTCTACTCGAGTCAGAACAACAGCGACTCGGCACATCACTAGTCGGCACACATGGCCCAAAAACACGAGTATACGTGCTTGGACTGTTGATGATAGGCACTGTTTGACGTCGAGCTCTTCACGTATGGATACGTTGGTTCGGAACTCGGTCCAAGATACTCCGAACAAATATAATCTAAAATAGATGAAAAAGCCAAATTACCTATGAATCGAGCGAGCCTTCTACTCTTAGACTAAGCGCGCCCTACAATACAATTTGTTGCGATTTGTAAAGTGCGAAATAAAATCGCGAAAGTAAATAACTTCTACGCGCACCAGGTTTTTTTATTGCCTGAGTAATAGCGAAGCCCAAAGCCAGTTAATATTATGAAAGCGATACAGGGGCGTAAATCGAAACATGAATTTACAAATGAAAATAACCTTTATATACTACTTATCTAATTTTACGTTAAAGTAATTTAAAGATGTTTTACGCTCGGTATTTTTTTGGTTATTTCCAGGAATTCCTATGACTGTTAAAAGTTTTAATAACCTTCTACATAAGTATCGTTGGCTCTTTTTTTGGTACAGGAACCAATCTAAACTGTTTTCTATAGGACAATTATACCTACTTGAAGAAAAATCTTTGCGTTACTCACAGCTAGGACCATGTCAAACTAGAACACTTTTTTTTGTAAGTATATACATATCCAGATCCGGCTTATATATAGCAGTATGCTTATAAATATATAAGCATACTTGCACCAGGTGGGAATCGAACCCGCAACCTTTTGCATTACAGACTCCCCATTAAGCCACAGCCTTAAATATCGGTTTGATCAGCTAGATAGGAAATTTCGAGAGTTGGAATCCTATCGAGATGAAGCCATTGACACTGACGAGTAGGGAAGTGCCGATACCGTTTTATTATATCGATAAAAAATATAACTTCATCTCTTCGGCTTGAGATTCATATTATAAGACGAATATCGTAAAAGGTTGTATGATAAATCCATAATAAAATTTAGAAGGATGCATTATTATAAGGTTATTGTAGGAATATTTATACCTATAGTTTAGTAGTGCTCCTGTTTATTTTTTAGACATCCTACGTAAATGCGAATAATATCCGTGACTTTTCGCGCCGAAATGTCTACTATGATTTTAATAACTTAAATAATATTATGATGTGGATAACAATAATTATATGTGGATTAATAATAATAAATACAGAGTCAAAATGCCATTTTTGTTTTTGTCCAAACGGGGATGCAACTCCTGTCAGCATTTTTGCTCTCTTTTAGTTTCCCCTAAAAGCTTATTGAAGCTGTGTATTATATAAAGATGATACATTTGAAAAACAACAAAAAAACTAAAAAGAAAATACAAGCCCAGTAATTTGAAATTACGCTAAGTAATAATAGTTTTGTAAAAAATGGCTCACAGTCGGGACCCATTCATTTTACTAATCTCAGTTTTCCAATGGGTCCCGACTGTGAGTCATTTTTTACTCATTTATTTTGTGTTCTGTGTGTATCGATTACAAAACTATTATTACTTAGCGTAATTTCAAATTACTGGGCTTGTTTTTTTCTTTTTGGTTTTTTTGTTGTTTCTATGCGTATTTTTTAATCGAGTTTATTACGCAGTCGGGTTTTTTGTTTTTTTATTTATTTATTTTTTTATTTTACGCTTTTTAGTTATTTTCATTTATTGATGGTAGGTAAGTCTCGTAATCTATTCATTTCATTAGGGGGTTATAATGTATACTGTGCATTATTCAGTAGATAACTAATATTATAATTAAGTAGGAAAGTAGGTACTTAATGTTCCAACTTTTTTTATTTATATTATTCTATTTCAGTTAGGGTTTAGTTATTTATTGTTTAAATTTATTATTATTCTTTTAACGTTTTTAGGTAAGTAAGTACCTAAGTGTTATTAGGCTTTTATTCAGTAGGTAGGTACAATTTATGTAAATACTAGCTGCGCCCCGCGGTTTCACCCGCGTAAGTCCCGTTCCCGCGGGAATATCAGGATAAAAAGTAGCCTATGTGTTAATCCAGGTCCCCAGCTACCTATATTCCAAGTTTCATCGCAATCGGTTTAGAAGTTTTTGTGTGAAAGAGTAACAACCTCACATACATACATACAAACTTTCGCGTTTATAATATTAGTAAGATAAGATTTTTTTAGTTTATATCAATAAATTCCTGTCACCTGTACCATCACGTCTTATACTTTGATAGTTCCAAGCGTAACTACGTAACAAAAATAAAACTTGTTCGTTGGTAATAATAAAAAGCAAGAATACCTAATTGTAAATTAACTTTAAACCGTTATATTTCCTAAACGGTTCTTTAAAATGAAAAATGGTGAAAGGAATCTAATATTTATTTTTAAAAATCTATTCAACGATACCCATCTTGACATACTTTGACGATTTTGGATTTTTTAATTTTGACAATATGGCGTCTGGTTGTGACAAAAGTTAATTTGGATTACTGTCATGTCTTTAACCACACTCTCCAGATTAAGACGAATCCATTGACGTAAGAATCATCAAAATCGGTCCACGCGTTAAGCCTCTAGAACGCCACATAGAAACATCCATACATACATACAAACATACATACATACCTACATACATACATACATACATAGACCGATAAACACATTACCCTCCTTTGCGCAGTCGGGTAAAAAGAGCTATACCTGGATATGAATGAATCATATAATAATTGTAAAAAAACCCTGAGTTTCTTGTGTCATCTTCTCATTGGAGATCGCACGGACGAAGAAATGAATTGTGATTTAATTTGGATTTTTTTTCATTCCAGACCTGAATTTTTTTACTTTTCTTGTCCAGTAGCAAAAAATAAATACAAAAAGTTCGCTCACTTTTGCTGCGGAAACTGGCACATTTATGTATATGACACACACTTACGGCTACGCTTGGCCATATTCTTTATTTCTATTTTACGGGGGAACATAGCTTTCACGAAAAAGATTCTCAGTGCGAAAAGTAAATATTATCAATATAGAAGACACAACTCTATTTAAAAGTGTTTTCAAACAAAAGCAGTTATCAAGTCGATTCCGGAAAGCTTCGGAACCTCTCGTTACTATAGAAAGAAATTGAAAGAATGCTTTACAGATTTTATATCAAAGAAAAAAATAACTTTCGAAGTATTTTTATAAGGCGATTCAACTTTTTATACGGTAGTTTAGTCTGAAAAAGTTCACCTGTTAAAATTTGTTTTTACTCAGTTATTTTAATGGGGTGTCTCCATAGACTAAAACACGAAACAAAACGGCGCCAGAGGCCCAAAAATCTTAATGGGCCCCATGGCCCATGGCCCATTAAGATTTTTGGGCCCAGGACAATTTCACATGCTGAAGAACGGACGACGCACTGGCGCCGTTTTGTAATGATTTCATATAATCTCTTCAACGTAAAAACTAGGCTGGCTTAAACATAAAAACAAATTGAAAATCCTGCTATTTTTCTTAAAAGCAAAATAATTTAAAACATGGTAGAAACACGAGCAATTTAAATGAGAGGTGTATTTGCAGAAGAAACCCAACGTTTTCTTTAAGGGAATACCTACATTTTTCTTGTTTTAATTACACGCTTGGAGGCCGCCCTGCTAAGTGGGCTGAACTGAAGCACGCCTAATAATTCAGTGTACATAAACAACACAGGCGGGGCTAATTACACATCACGATTTTTAGATATATCCTTTACACGTAATTAATTTTATATGTGCGCAGCCTAGGACGCAGCTAGTTTGGAATAAAGCTTATGATAATTCTACTCAAATTATAAATGCGTAAGCTTAGGCGAAGAACAGATACGAACGACGCGGACGTCGGGATATGGGCGAGATGCAGGCGAGACGATTGCGCCTTTTTATTCATTTTGTATGAATACAAAATTAGCGATGCAGCGCCCACGCAGTACACGCACCTGGCGCCGTTTGTATTTGTTCTGAGCCGTATATATCTATTTGTTTGGCTGGTTGGCACGGGGCCAGGCAATCAGAATGTTGTCGTACCTCCTAATTATGCGCTTA
Organism: Idaea dimidiata; assembly: GCA_949358125.1. NCBI lineage: Eukaryota > Metazoa > Arthropoda > Insecta > Lepidoptera > Geometridae > Idaea > Idaea dimidiata. The sequence goes on from OX442330.1 coordinate 26,858,599, forward strand.
TAAAAAAAAAAAACAATTGATAAAAATCGTGTCGTATATTATAAAATGTCATTCTTCAGTAAACCTTCGGTAAGTAGCATACTACTACTCACTTTAAAATTTAAAAAGGTAGAATGTAAGAACAGAACTATAACATTTTTTTGCTGCAAAACATTTCGTCTAAAACTAAAGATAACTCTTATTCATAGAATATCCTGCCTACACCTACTTAAGAAGAAAGAACATCTTTGGTTTCAATTTATTACTAGATAACCGTGCTCAAACGACCAAAGATAATAATTAACTTCGTATTATTATAATATACAAGATGTAACGGGCAAGCCCTTTTAAGCCGAAAGGCGGTTGTTATAGACGTCTAGGCGAACAACTTTTGTTCTACAACTTTTGAAAATTCGATTTTTTTTTTGAAAATTTTGAGGTTATGTTTCACTGAAAAAACAGCTGCTTTTGAAAATAAAGGTAATTGAAGGTTTGATTGTAGTAGACCAAACTAAATGAAAGGACATCTTAAGGTCAATGACCTATAACTCTATGAAACAGCTGATTTTCAAATAAACTTTACACTTAAAATTTTCGAAAACTACTTTGAATTTCAAAAAGTCGTAGAACAAAACTTATTCGTTTTGATGTGAAGAATCACCCCCTTTCGGCTTAAAAGGGCATACCCGTTACATCTTGTATATGATCTCATTATAATAAAAAAAATCCCGGGTCCTATTAGCGTTATCTGAAGTTTAATTTACATTACAAAACTAGAACCACGCAATTTAAACAACGGGACTATTTCATTTATCTATTTCATAAAATTGCTTTAAGTAACTGCTGCGAATTGCTTTTGTGAAATTGACTCCATAATACATGACACTAGTTTCATCATGTTAATTAAGTCGTGTTTTTATTACGGAATTAGTGTCGCGAAAGTTATAGTCATCTTTGCAAAAAAAATGCGTAGAACCAACTGCCGCGCGACTTTTTTAGTCTTACTTCGACGTTTCGACTAAGTATATTACAATAGGACTGGTCGCGAGGGACAAAAAATAACAAGACACGAATACGACCCGGGTTTTTTTAATTATGAGTATACAAGGTGTAACGGGTAAGCCCTTTTAAGCCAAAAGGGGGTTGTTCTAGACGTCTAGGCGAACAACTTTTGTTTTACAACATTTGGAAATTCGAAGTAGTTTTCGAAAATTTTAAGTTGAAAGTTTACTTGAAAATCAGCTGTTTCAATGAGTTGGAGGTCATTAACCTTATCTTGTCCTTTCATTTAGTTTAGTCGACAACAATCAAAACTACAATTACGTTTATTTTCAAAAGCAGCTGTTTTTCAGTGAACCATAACCTCAAATATAAAAAAAAAAAGTTTGAATTTTCAAAAGTCGTAGAACAATATTTGTTCGCCTAGATGTCTAGAACAACCCCCTTTCGGCTTAAAAGGGCATGCCCGTTACATCTCGTATAGAAACGAACAAGATTAAAATGTTTCTATGATACTCGTACATGCAGGCACAGATATTGCGACCAGTTTAACATTGTATTAGAGATTCCACGAGAAGCTTCCGTCGGCGTCGTTGGTCGTCATATTGAATGCATCACAGCATCTCCTTCGGGAAATTCAGGTCGCTTCAACTTTGATACCCTATCTCAGGGCAGTCAGCTTTGACGTTAAAATTCATAACTTTCAATAACAATTCAATTTGTACACTAAACAGCTCAATTTATTATAGTTTCTTATACTTCGATGAATAAATAAAAAATGATTTATTTGAACATCACAGAGCGCCTTCTTGTTGCCTTCATAGTTTTAGGGCTATTAAAAGCAGCTTTCAAATTTAAAATTAAGTAGTATTAAAAACTTTTGAGTTTCAGAGATGTTATAAATGAATACACAATATAGGTACTAAACAATTAATAGTTTTCCCAATCGCGCAAAACCCAAACGTAGGCAGTGTGTACACTGTACATGTTTCATATTTTATAAATAATTCCCACCCACCCAAACGCCCGTTCCCCAAAAGAAACACAAATGTATTTACCCATTTACTATTTTGAAAGGTTAGAATTCATTTCGTAACTTGTTTTTATTGCTCAAGGCATGAGAAGCAGAGATGCGATTTCAAACCTCGTCGCTTGTGAATTTTTCCTTTTAAATTTTCTAGGTTAGAATTTATTTAGTTCCTTCCTATTGTTTTTGGTGACTAATGTTTGTGCGTGAAACAGAAAGGGTTCGAATCCCGCGACCGGGAATCTCTTTCTCACACACACACAGTCATTGCCGATAGCGCCCCAATATTTTTTTTAGAAAAAGTTAATAACACCGCTTTTACGTTGAAAGAAACCGGCATGTCCTTTGACTCACCATAGTCCTATTCATGTCAAGTTTCCAGGCAACTGTCGTCTTTTGTCGACCGTGTGTACGAATTTTAGATCGCGTATAATCATTAACGAAAGTGCTTTAGATTGCCATAATAGTGTAGGAGTTACATAACTTTTGGGAGTGACTGCCCAACTTTGGCGATATGTCCCAATCTAGATTTTGATTGATGACATTGTTTTTTGTTTGCTTCCATCCGATCTGGGATTGCAGTTTCGTTCTTGTTTGTAAAAGACGTTGAAGGTTTTCGTACCAAAACTTTCTATACTAGCTACTATTTTATGTCTTAAGGGAATGGATGCCTATTCGTTCTCTATACAGCTGTTGTAGTCGACTGTTTTCTGCCTGGATACAGATTTATACCAAATATCTTTATGCCATAAAACAAATCAAAGTCAAAGTCATGACAACGGCCTTATTTTATGTTTTTTTTCCATAACCAATTTTTGTAAATTTTAATTTAGTTTAATGTTTTTTTTTTTCTTTAATTAGAAAAAAATCATTAAAAAGGGCATGATCATAGCAATCATAGGTTTAATTGTTAACAAATTTCCAAATTTTTCTAATTTCCAATTTTCCAAAAAGTCTATGCAAAAAGGAAACACTCGAATACTTTTGTATGGAGAACGAGAAGTATCCTTTACTCCTAAGGTCGCCCTTCGTCGTCGTCGTAGGTTCTTAAAATTTTCGCTTTTACTTGACTTGGTTTATTTTTTTCATATTCCAATTTCTCATGTTTTAGATTTTTTTAGAAATGCTGTTTAGTAACAGTTGACTACGCCTGCTCGGAGAACGAGCAGTAGAAATCCATTCCTTTAAGGAGGTGATGTGTCAGGTACCTTAGTTAAAACGTGTTCAAACCATAGGTTCAGCTCTGTTCTTCTTTAATTTACTCTTCTATGACATAAACAGAATCTAGGAACGAATCGTCGTGGTATTCGTAATCTGAAAATGTTTATGACCAGATATTATTATCTAGGTATTAGTACTAAAGGTAAAGCCTCAAACTTATTCCATGTTTCTTTAAAAAAAAGTATTATGAGTAGTAGTATTAAGTAGTATTATTATTATTATTAAAAATGTATTATGTTTCTTTAAGTCACTGCAGCGCTGATAATGTTATGGTAAAATTAAGTCGATGAATGACGTTTATAACGTCGAAAGCATCATTTTGAATTTGATGGTGTGTTATATTTACTTTGTTTGTTACAATTGATTCCACTTTTTTCTTATTATTAGACTAGTTGCGACCCGCGGTATAAGTTGGGATTTGTCATATTTCAGTTTATCAGCTATCTACATACCGAGCTTCAGCGCAATCGGTACCCACTATACCCACTATCTATGATAATCTAAGTAGGTATTGTACTTACGTTGATAATCCTTGAGTTCCTCGAAATTAAAACAGTCACCCATATGAACCACTTGCCAGACTGAAAGTTATCAAAAGGTTATTTTAATATTACCTACTTACTGAAAATTGGTACATGTTGAATGTATTTCAGGAAGGGTTCTAGACGTATTACCTATTATAGACAATATAAGTTATTGTTCTTCGATTTTTGAAATTCCTAGCCCTTTTTTCTGTTAAGAATTTAGTTTTGAAATCAGGTGATGTTTGTTACAAGTCAGCTATACTCATTTTATATTTATTTAGGTATTCGTTTGTTTGTATTAAACAGGCTCCGTTACTAAAGATTTTAAAAATTCTTTCACTCATAGAAATCTAATTTATCGAAGAATAAAAATAGGCACTTTTTAAAATCCCGATATTCTCACGGGATCGGGACGTAGATCGGCGGGACCCAGTTAGTATTAATGTACTAGCTGCACCCCGCGGTTTCACTCGCGTAAGATTTATCAAAATCGGTTCAGCATATTTTTTCTCCCATAAAAACCTTCTCCTCATTTTTATATATTAAAAGAAGAAGATAGAGGAAGTGAATACCTTCATAACGCTCCATACAATTGACATAGTCCATCAAACAGTAGTTGTCAAAGTCATGGTACTTGTAGTAAATTGTACGAGCGCATAGAGTTCCTGTTCTGTAATATAGTAATTTATTAAGAAAACTTTCAATGCGCAATTCGTGTTTATTATATTTTTTGACCGACTTCAAAAAAAGAAGGAGATTCTTAATTCGTTGCGTTTTTTAAAGATGTTCGGAGATGGCTTGACGGATTGAGATGGTCCTATAATAAATTTGGTGAGAATCTGATGAGTATCTTCGGAATGATGGACAGAATAGCATTTACCTATACCTAATGTTTATATGAATTTTGTAGGAACATACTTGTATGCCTTTAAGCAGTAATAAGCGAGGTAGTCACAGTCTTCAGCAAGCGATATTCTTCTCGGAGTAGTTCGTTTCTTCACTTTGGGCGATGTGGTAGCGAATCTAGATGTAAATAAAATTAAAAACTTATTTGTTCGGTTTTAATCGCGTCGTGTTGTAATTTCAATTTTTAGTGTTTTTTATCAAAAGAGTAAAAACGGAACGCATTTATGCCCGGTTTCTGAACATATGACATAAACTCTCACTGCCTATTGATTTAATAAAGATATTCTTGAGATCAACTCCAGTTATCTGTTAAGTGACAAGCCGTCACTGTCACTCCGCTGTTCAGAAACGTATTGTCGTTATTTATCGAACCAATAGCGATATCGAATAGATAAACCACCGACAAACAAACTTCAAAAACCGGGCATTAATAAGACTTTACTGTCTGTTTATTGGTGTAATCTAATGTCTGATAAACTAAACAGTCGAGATTTTCACAGACGACGAATAAATTTACACGCATAGATGTTGCTAGTATTTATGCGTATAATTAATATTTGTTTCTGGGTATTTTCTATGTATCATATTATGTATATACCTACCTTTGTACCTATTTACGAAAAAGAGTATAATGTAATATATCCGTTGTCTGGTTCTCGTAGTACAAGCCTATTGCTTAGTTTGGAGCTATATTGGTATGTATTGTAGAGGATTATTTATTTAAGGTTTTTTTTCGTTTTCGATTCAATGGCGTAACGAAGTGAGCCGAGTTTGCTTGTAGTTTATTTTTATTACCTTATCGCATCCATTTGAGCAGCACTGAGTGTTGTGGTTCGACCCAGAAATTGCGCCTTAGGATCCATGGTCATGGTTAGTCCTCCCGGAAGTAGGGACACGGGAGGCCCCGGAAGTTGGATCCCAGGCGGTAAGTTATTAGGATCAATGTTTTCTGGTATATCCTGATTATATACTATTAGACCCTTTAACAAAATAACTGGAAAAAAAATGGTTACTTGGATGACTGATAATTTGTGTTCCAAAAAATCCTTTATTTAAACTCCTCCGTGCCTTGCACGGTAAACATATGGTCCGGATTGTTATCTCTGATAGCAGTCATTAGGTCAAGTTAGAGGTCTTCGGGCGACCTGAGAAATTTCTAACTGAGCTACACCTCAAGCATTCCACACAGCTGGAACAGGCACCTCATTTCTTCCCGTGGGTATCGCAAAAGGTGACTAAGGAATCTAGGGGAGAATCAACAAACATTAAGTTCTCTCCGTGCACCCAAGATAACTCTGACCCTCTATTTCCGGAGATTTTAACAACCGCTATCTTAATCCTTGCCAACATCATAAAACCGAAAGTTTGTGTACACACGTAATTATACCAACATTGAATAAGAAATCGAATAAGTACCTAATTTAATTGTAATTTCACTTACCTAATATGCTAAAAAACTTGTATTCCATTGCTTACACAATCTTTTTAATAGAGGCAATTGAATCAAAATATTTTCTAAATAACAATAGTATTGGATAAGTCCCTGTATGTTTTGACATTAATAAACATTATTATTTTAATCAAACATATTTATAATTCAACTTTAAATTACTATTTCAAGTGTCTAAAACTAACAGATCTGCTTGTAAGTATCTCTTACATTAATTGTGATTTGTCGAATTAATTGTTACATAATATTATAAAAACAGAATTGGTATTTGTAAACTACGAGTATGCGGAGGTACCTACTCATTTTCAATTTGAAGCGATTGGAATCACGTTTCAAAGCACGTTTTTATTTAGAAACTAGACATTTAAATTTTATTGACGATTGGTTATCGGAGCCAAACGTTAAAATTAATGAAATAAAGCCCTGAACAAGAACACGTTTGTTGTATGGGAGTCATCCTAATATATTTGTTCCATACGTTGTTATTATAGCGTCTACAGAAACACATCATCAGTAAAACATTAAAATGTCCAGCCATCACGGTTTATGAGATACAGCCTGGCGACGGATGGACTAACTGTAAAATCTCAGTAATATTGTTACGTTTTTACTCTTTGGGTGTGGAACTTTAAAAACTTGATTGACTATGGAAATGAACAGGTTGACTCGCGGGTGTCCAAGTTTTCAAGAATAACTCAGACTCACCCCTACGGTACCCATCTACCCTTACATCAGGTAGCGGGATTGGGAAGAGGTAGAGGCCGTGTAGAAGTTAAAGAGACAAGGTTGTAGGAGGTAGAGGGAAATATTGGACAGTTGTTTGTTGGTAGAGTCGCTGGTTAGTGGTATATTCTCCATATTCGTCGGGGTATTTTTAAATGAAAACATTAGATTGGTAATAATTACCTATAAACTTAAATTAATATTTAATTAACCACTTTTGCTTTTAACTTGGATATTATCGTAAGGAGCCGGGGTGTTGTAAATGGTTCTTATTAAGTTGCAAGTGTCGCGAATGTCGACGTCCATATGAGACACCGTTTCCATCATGCGGAGTGTACCGGTCACCTCTTGCAGGGCTAGTGAAGGTGCGTACCAGAAATCGGTCTCGTTGTGAGCGTACGTGATGAATTTCATATTGTCAATTACCTGGCAATCATCATTAAAATATTAACCTACTAGCTGCGTCTCACGATTTCACCCGAGTAAGTGCCGTTCCCGCAAAAGATTTGGGATAAAAAGTAGCCTATGTGTTAATCCAAGTCTCTAGCTATACCTATATTCGAAGTTTTACTACATAAAAAAATAACAAAATTTTATGCAATTAATAAAACACAATATTTTCGAAGTTTTACTGGCGTTTTATTTAATAACGGCATTATTACAAAGTATCAAGCCTTTGCTAATTTTACAGTTAGCTTTCACAAGGTTGACTGAGATGTGATTCGTACATTTTATTGAAACGACTCAAACCCTGTAAATATTGTGTTCTATTATGCAAAATCGCAAACACAAGACAAAATTAAAATTTTATGAGTTGTTTTATTTGTACAAGTTTTCTGGCCACCGAACTTGCAGATTTTGACTGTTGTAATAAAGTACTCGACATGGTCACTAGAAATTAAATAAAACAATGTACCTATATATAGACGATCGAATTCGAAACAAAAGATGATCGGAGTCGAAACAAAAAACTATTGAAACTAAATCAAAATGCGACATATACCCATCAATTGGCGTTCCCGAAATATTAGATCTTGACTTACGGATATACAGATAAACGGACGGACGGACAACAAAGTGATCTCATTAGGATCCTTTATTACCTTTTGAGGTACCTACCCACGGAACCCTAAAAATGTACTTACTTTATTCATCTCATATTTTTGATGGCGTAGTTTGTTGAATAAGTAGCCTAATTTGTACCGCTTATCTTGTCGAACTTTCTCCCGTATCAGAAACGCCCCCTCTATTTTTTTCCTAAATTTAGGAAAAAATTTGAGAATAAAATAAGTAAATAAATACCTACATAATAACCTACTTCAAAAGCAAATTAATCCCATCTACACACAGACCGACGACGTATATCTCTGTATGTAATCAGAAGTCGGGCAGCTAAACTACAATCTTTTAATTATTGCCCCACGGATTCACCCGTTTAAGTAGCCTATGTGACATGACAGATAAATCGGTGGCAATGAATGTTAGGTAATTTTGTGCTTTTTAAATTTGGTTTTTTAATTTTTTTCTTAATACCTTTTTAGTGTGCTTTGGAGTGCCACTAGAAATCATCAAAACTGTAACCGTAACTTTCATTTTTGAGGAATTTTCTGAGCTAAGCCGCGGGCGGGTGGACGGACTGACGGACATGACGAAACTTTAAGGGTTTCCTGTGGACTACGAAATCCTAAAAATCGGCAATAGCGAGCTAAAAAAATACAATCGGTGTGGAATTGCATGTACCTACCTAGAATGAAATAATAACTGTAAACCTATGTCCCGAAGCATTTTCGTTTTTATTTCTTCATTACGAGTTACGTTAGTAATATCGAAATCTTCATGATCGTAAGTTTTTGGCCCCCAAGGGAGAAACCATCCAAAAAGGTGAGACCAAATATCAGAAGATAATCTCTTTCGCGTAAAGTGTTCCATACTCAGATTAATTTCGTAAAATTCCTTTTCGTCCACAAATGATGAAGATTTGTGTGTGTTGTTTTCTTTGAATTTTTCGTTGTTGAATTTTAGTTGCAAGGAGTGATTAATTATATCGTCCAGTTCTTGTGTGCTTTCAATTTCTTTAGTATTTTCATCTGGGTTTACATCAGACAAGAACAGGTCGTCGAAAGAGCCAATGTCCCCAAACATGGCAAAGTGTGCCGGACTTCTGTGGAGGATTTGCCCCTCAGCATGATTAATACCTTGAAGTTTGAGTTAAGTACATAAATTATTGATATAGATGAAAAATGAAACACTTTATTTATAACGGACGTTTCGAGGACTTTTTAGTGCCTCGTGGCCGCTGTCCGTCACCAAGACGGCAAGTTTTGATTTTAAACCGGAAAAGGTCTTTTAAATTTTAAAAGTGTTTTATTGTGCAAAATCGCGAAAACCATAGAAGAAATTTTGATAGATATAAAGTTAAGATTATCAATGCGTTATGCTATCCTACGGTAAATCGATAAATACAAAAAGGCAACCTGGCAGGCCTAAATCAAGATTCATTTTTTTTAATTTAATTGGATGTAGGTGTTAGATTACTTTAAATACCTCGAGCGTTCTTACAACGATGACTCTATAGTGTTGCTTCAGAACGCGCCATCCGATATCGGTTTTTTTTAGTGATCATGTTTTTATTTACAATCGTAAACATATATATTTTTATACATTGTTTTTACAATACAATTTTCATAAATATGATTCACATTGTCGCATATTTAGGGCTATAGTGGAACTGGAGCAATATTCTACCATAATATTTATAACACAAAAGGTTCCAAAGTAATTCTATTTATCGGTTAAAATAAATTGTAAAAGATAAGATAGGGAAAGAAAAATAACAATGGTTGCTTAGGCCAAGAATCTGTCACAGTCAGTTTGTTGAGATTCTATTAAATAGTTCTTTACCTACGACGGAACGGAGCAGGGTAGGTTTGGGTTGGGTTTGGGGTGAGAGGTTGTGTTATCTATTTTGGTTAATATTATTTTCGATTAAAAGACATTATTTTGTTTACCTCACTAACGCTGGAAAACTTTATTTAAAAGCTTACCTAAATATAGACACAGTAAACTATAACACATCATTGTTTTTAATAAGCTTGTACAATAATCAATATTCGTCCGTTAACTACTCGTCTGTACTTATATTTTACCACTTTACATAAAGTAAATTTTATAGCACATTGTACTTTTAAGAGGTATAATACATTTCGTAATTTGTTTTTATTGGTACTCAAGGCATTAAAAATTATACATTATATTACTACTAGAAATATTTTAAAGGAAATATTTATTCATCTTTGAAAATTCACTCGCGACGAGATTTGCACATACCGACGCGGGACGAGACGCAGTGACGCGAGTTCAAATCTCGGCGCGAGTGAATTTTTCAAGATGATTTTTTCTTTTAAAATATTTCTAGTAGGTATAACATATTTTTTTATCAAATGAAATTTACTAATGCGTATAATTAAAAGATTTACTAGCATTATCCTGTGGTGTCTCATAAATAAAATTTTATTGTCTAATTCATTTGCAGAAACCTTAATTCATTTCTTAAACTTATTCTACACTGAGGCTGGAACTGGGTTGACCACGTTCTGCCACATGTCCGACGAAACGTGGGCAAAAACCACGCGTTACTGGGTCGGGGTCAGCAGACGACCTCGCGGTAGGCCCAGAAGGAGATGGCGGGACGAGCTAAACTCGTACCTAGTTGCTGGACTAGATAGGTCCCAGAGGGAAGAAGCCTATACCGTACCATTGCAGGACCTTTGGCTTGCATTGGGACGGTATATATTAGTAGTTACTATATAAAAAAAGTTTTTTACACATGTAGTTACACATTGTTAGACATGTAGTAGACATAGTACCTACATTTACCTATAATTGTATCTCTAGGATCAATCGTTCTCACTAAAGTACCAAAACCAGCTTAAGTGTCTTAATCAAAAACAAAGGAATCATTTTGAAGATATTTCCAGTTCGAAATAATCCATCGACTGAATAAGCTAGCACGGATATTTTGTTTACTGAATCAATATTTTGACTAAGGGTTGATTTTTTCAAAGAGTGAGACAAAGATAATAATTTCCGTCTAATAAAATGTGACACTATTTAATAAAAACATCATTATGTTTAAAAAACAATCAAAGTTTAGTTTTTTAGTTTCGTTGTGTTCGGTTTCATTTGACAAATATTTTCTACTAGCTGCGCCCCATGGTTTCACCCGCGTAAGTCCCGTTTCCGCGGGGATATCGGAATAAAAAGTACCCTATATGTATGTGTGTATTCCCGGTATCCAGATATATATTCCAAGTTCCATCGCAATCGGTTTAGTAGTTTATGTTTGATTGAGTTGCTTGAGTTTAGTTAGATTATGCGTGATTAAGTAACAAACACACATACCTACACACATACTCACAAACTTTCAGCTTTGTAATATTAGTAGGATCAATGAATGAATGTGAATGGCAGTAGTCATTATAATACTGTAGGTACAATATTATTCATAAGTGATGTATAAACAGCCGACTAGTCGGCGGTTATACCGACTAGCCTGTAGGTGCCGACTAGTCGGCGGTTATACCGACTAGCCTGTAGGTGCCGACTAGTCGGCGGTTATACCGACTAGCCTGTAGGTGCCGACTAGTCGGCGGTTATACCGACTAGCCTGTAGGTGCCGACTAGTCGGCGGTTATACCGACTAGCCTGTAGGTGCCGACTAGTCGGCGGTTATACCGACTAGCCTGTAGGTGCCGACTAGTCGGCGGTTATACCGACTAGCCTGTAGGTGCCGGCTAGTCGTCAACTAATAAATAATTATGCAATAAAACCAATATTAGAGCGTGTAGGTCTAGTGGTAGATACCCCGCCTTTCATTCCGAAGGTCGTGGTTTCAAGTCCCGGCCGCGCACGATGTGTTTTTCTTTAAGAAAAATTTATGTGCGCTATTAACATCGCTCTTACGATGAAGGAAAACATCGTGAGAAAACCCACGGCTTAAAATCACGCACAAAGACCCAATAGTAGGGCTAATTGCGGAAACACATAAGTTAAAACTTTAACTTTTAAACTTTAAAACCAATATTTATTTAATTGGTATTAAAGTTTGAAGGTGAGTAGTCAGAACCAAGATGCACCTGTCTCAACAAGTTTTAGCTCTATTGAACTTTCTAAACTAAGTACGTACTAACTAAGTATTAAGTTTTTTTTACTAAGTATTAGCTCTATTTTATTTGATCGAAAACGTTTCAACCTTATACGAGTATGTAAGTTTTGATGACGACTAACCCGAATATCTCCGAATTATAATGATTTGCATTGACGACTAGTCGGCCGACTAGTCTAGTCGCCAATTTAAGTCGGCCCATCTCTATTATATATTTTAAACTAGTAGTGTTCCGCTGCATTACCCGTGTAAGTTCAGATCCCGTGGGATTAAGGAAATAAAACGTTATCTAAAGTTTATATGTAGTTTAAGGTTACTTAAATATGATAATACTTAGGAAGTAGGTACCTACTTTAATAAAGATAAATGAAGTTAGCTATACCTACCTTGTGTCATTCCATTTCTTCACCTATTTATGTACTACACACTGAGTTTCTTCGCAATCGGTTTAACCACAACCTTGGAGTCTTTCAAGAATGAACAGGTTTGTTAATGCAAGCTTATGTTATGTAACACCGTCTTCGTCATCACATCAGCTGAGATGAGGTCATAAATATCTCTAGCCCACGGTTTTTGTGGAAAGAAGCATCAAACACACACACAAACTCACAAATTTTCACGTTTACGATATTACTAGGATTAAAAAAGGTAGCCATAAAATTGCACTACCTTGAAATAAGAAACAAGATTTACGGTGATATTTTCTAAATGAAATGAAACGTAAAAATAAAATTATTACGCATTCTGCTAAAGCTGACACAAAAATCTTGCTATAAAAGTATCATCAAAGTAAAATACAAATACAAAGAGGTTTAAAATGGAGGAGATATCAGACTTTCAAACAACTGTATTTTGTTGTGGAAACAGCAGGTTCATGAAATATATCAATTTAATTAAATAAAGACTTTCAGATTCACAAAGCTATGGAGCCCCAGATCTTTGAAAAGCGTGCGTGGAGCAGAAGCCAATACGTAGAGTTCTGGTAAAGGCCATTTTCGTCGGCCATTAGCCTTGTCTGCAGTACTAGTTAAACTGATTAATAAAGCAGTAGACATGTTAAAACAAAGCAGTCGTTAGGTCAAGTTAAAGGCCTTAGGGCGACCTAAAAACTCTAACACAAAATGAGCCACATCACACATCACTGTATGAAAATATGCAACAGTCAGACTTCGTTTTTAATCGAGATATTAAATCTCTTTAGATGAATAATATTCTATTACTTATTTTTCTTTTTATTTTAAGTTTATGATAAATAAAAATATTATAGGCAATGTAGTCCGAGATTTGAAAATAACTGTCTTTGACATTATTATATAAAATTATGATTTGTGTATGCTGTTATCTCAGCTTTTCGGAAGTAGATAACTCTTTTATTATATATTATAGACAGGCATTTTTCGGCTATAATGCCCGTCTCAAGGCGATCGTCTAACTATGTACCGATTATCTATATCTATACTTTAATAAAATTTTAAATTAGCGGTGTCTGTTTTTGAAAGATATTTTGAATAAACTATTTTTAGGGGTATGTACTAACGTAACAGAACCCATTTCCGTGTTTAACTTTTTGTCTGTTTGTCCGTTTGTCTGTGAGTTTGTGCGCGCTAATCTCGGAAACGGCTAGACCGATATCAATAAAATTATTTGGTATGCAGATAGCTTAAGACTTTAACGATTAACATATAGGCTACTTTTTATCCGGATATCCGGATAAAATGAAAATTGCGTAATTTCGTTGTTTTTTAACCATCGTCATCGATCGTCATCGTTCGTCATTCATCGTCATCATCACGTACTGAAATACAAATTTTGCCTTACTTCACCTACCTACCGCAATGCAAAAATCCACACTTAAACAGTCACCCATTGAAGTACAGTACTTTCCCGTCGTACAATACGTATCAATACGAGCTTTCGCGTTTATAATATTAGTGAGAAGTAAGATTAGTAAGATATGATTAAAAGACATAAATATACAACGAAGGTCCCATTCCTCGAAAATGACGACATATCGAGATTCGTAGGCAACAATATTTGTTAACTACGTTTTGAATTGTTGATTATTATAGTCTCATTTTTATTGTATAACAAATAACAATAATTATTATTAGTATGAAAAAGTAGTAATAAGTGAAAAGTATTAATAATTAATGGTACTAATTATTAATGCAATGATACTAAACTGTGTATGAACATACAGTCATACACGTAACTTATAACTCCACTTGATATATTATTATTCGTTCGGAATGCACGAGCAAAATAACGTGACAAAATTTATTTTAATTGGCTATCAACACCGTAATTTTATTAGGCCTCTCGATCGAACGCAATATAATTGATTAAACCTAGAAATACAAACATTTCGATCCATAGATGGGTCTTTAAGAGACTCATTTTCCTCATTTTTACTTCTTCCTACTTGTGGGTGCGGCTGTCCTAAACAGGTAGCGATACTATAGATCAGTTTCTCAGAGACCTGGAATTGACTCTTCAAAGAAGGAGAGACGGCACCACCATGTTTTTTCGTTGGTGCTATATGGTGGATTGGACTTGATGGACTTTATTTTCAAAAGCAGGGTTTTCCAGGTACACGTAGAGCCCTCTCTACGTGTACCTGTAGCGGCGTCTTCTTATGTCTTCGAGATATTTAAAAGACCTCTTCCGAATCAAAGTACACCTCTACCAAAAGCTGAATACTCATGCTTTGGTGCTACCAGTAAAAGCTTTCCATGTGTTTGGCATCCTAGCTTTCTGCATAAGTTCCAAGAGTCTATCTCAATGCTAAGAAAATACAAACAAAATATTATTTATTTTGTCGTCTTTTCTATTTACTAATAATTTGCGTCACTGTGTCAGTGGCGTAATTAATTAACCGTATTATGTTATTTACTGTTACAAGTAATTTTATTGATATTTTTGATTACTTGCTGGTTTTCTTATTTATCACCTAAAATAACCTACTTGAAGAATCTAATTAAAACTATTATTTATTTTCGAAAGTTAGTTATTATCTGAACGATCTCAGTTTAAAAGTCTTTTAGGTAAAGTAAGGTAACCCCTAAGGGTGCAAGAAAACCACTAGTCTTAGGTTATTCAATCATCATAGATAGTGGGTACAAAGTTACGATTTTTTAAAGATGAATGAATTATTTCACGAACAATTTGACTTTGGTACTGATTAAACTCATCGAAGACGAGTTTGAAAATATTCACAGTCAAACAATCATTAACCATCTACCCCATTACTTATAAACGCTGCTTAATAGCTGCATAACTTTGTATCGCTTGATACAAAGATTATTAGTAAGGGGGCTAGCCTCTTATAAGATGTACCTGTCTAAATTCTTTAGCTCAAGATTTCTTTTAGAGCTCTAATGCCTCACATTGTAAAACGAGAATTTTTTTCCTAACCATCACACCAGAGTGACAGAGCTGTATGACGCCAATAAAAAGCATCGTCTCATTAAAATAACACGCTGACATTACTCCACTTGGCCCGCCATCTGCCTTACGAGACCATTTCACGGGGCTCTAAGCAGAGTGTTGTCACAAAATGCCGGCTGGTTAGCGTAAACTGTATCTTTTATACGACAACGACGCCGACGACGGTGAGCAAATAACGGCTTTGGGGACGGACAATTTGTTTGATAGACATGTTGGTAATTTACCGTGATGACAACTTTGTAGTCCCGACTTAATAAGGGTCTACGGACTTTGCGTATTCTATCTGTATGTATAAATACCACTATATATGAACTGTTTCATTTTTATACTAGTAAGTATTATACTCGTATAGAGAAAAGATTTGTTTGTTTTCAACGAATAGGTTTTGACACTACTAGACCGATTTCGAAAATTCATTTACTAATAGAAAGCTATAATAATATTAACGAAGAATATCATATGCTACTTGTGAAGCAGATGTTCCTACGGGAACTGGACTACGCGGATGAAGCCGCGGGCGCAGTTAGTTATAAGTGTATTTTGACTCTAAAGACTAGACACATGCAAATTTTGCAACTGACACTTCCAAACAAATTTACCGTTATGACTATTTTACATAAATATAATTAATAAAAGATTCTGTCATGTTTCAGCTAGGTGATGCAATAACAAAACATTTAATATTTGTTAAGTTTATTTTCAAAAAGAATTAACTTAATAGCTATGTTACATTCCACTTAAAGAAGATCATTTACATTTCTAAGGGCTTCGCCATAGTCAAATCTGTCATGTTTTCTTTAACGCACAACCAATTACAATTGAATTGGTTAAACAAACCTATCACGTATCGGAAAATATGAGTTACTGATAAATACATACATCAAATAACGTTCTTCTTTTTTAGAAGTCGGTTAATAATAAAGATAACTATTACCGGACATTAAAAATGACCTTTGATCCCCAAACCTATGCCTAAATTAAATAAAAGCTTTTAAAAATTAAAAGACCTTTTCCGGTTTAAAATCCGAACTTGCCATCTTGGTGACAGACAGCGGCCACGAGACACTAAAAGTCCTCGAAACGTCCGTAGTGACGTCTGAAATGCAGAAATTTAAACAGAATATTAAACCGAAAAAGCATGAAATATTACGTTTATTTTAAGTGAACATTAGACAAGGTTACCTTTTAGCCGTAAAAGACAATCAAACCCCCACTGCACCGTATCGTCAAATTATTTACCGACTATTATGTATCCTGTTGACGATGCCACAGTATACGTCATAATAATGATCGTACATTATTGCAGTTAACATTGTCAGTGGTACGATGGGGCGGTTAGATCGGCTGTTACTGCTACAAGTGGTCGTATTTTTATATTGAAAAACGTAAATATCTTATAGTTTACGTGCACATACAATAATCCTTACCAAGTGACATTATAATTATTAAAATGAAGTCAAAATTATATTTAAAAGTCATAAGCCGGTACAAATTAATAATAAATTTAAACAGTAGGTAATTACTAGCTGATTTTATTTTTATTAAAATATTATAAATTTACCACCAGGAAAACAGTATCTATTATACATTCTAGGTAGGTTTCGGTGAATGATCAATAGTACGTACGAATATACTCGTATTTTGAAATATTGGAAGTTATTTGAAAATCAGTTACGAGGTCGCTTCACGCCTTTAGACAAACAACTTTTGTTCTACGACTTTTTAATTTTAAAAATTTATTTTGAAGATTTTAAAGATGTCTCTTATTTGTAAGGTAAGAATGAGATTATGACCACTGTTTTTTTTATTTGTTTATAATTTATTTTTAACTATAAATCATTAATCGCCTTAAAAAAAAGCTGTTTTCCGAGTAAACATAACCTAAGTCGAAGAACTAAAGTTGTTGTCTTAGACACGTAGAAACCTGAATATATGCTCACTAAATTCCAGTATATTATGGCGCTACGAGCCTCGTTCATCAAAACATAGTCGATTAGAACTTCAAATTGACTTGATATTCACCTTGATCCCGCGCCTTGTGCTCAGGAAATTGTGTGCCCACAATTTCCCAATTCACAATTTTGAAACGGAATAAAGCGTTTTTCAATAGGAACCTTGACTTAAAATCAAATGGTAGGTAAATAAAATTAATTATTAACTACAATGATAGCTAACTGATAAAATTAGACGTATATATGTATTTATTCGGAATACTATTTCAACTTTGTTATAAAACAATGTTTCGTTTTTAGTAAAGTGACAGCGGCGAAAGCACCGCTGCATTCTAGCAACATTGTAATAAAATATGCTAGTAATAAAGAACAGCCAACCGCCAAACAGTATGGCGAGTAAGTAGGTACTAACTATTAGTTGTCGATCACACAGCTCGGTCGGGGTCCAAATTCCAGATAATGGCTTGATAAAAGTCAAGTCAAGAAAATACTCGTAGCATAATATTGAGCATGAGGATGGGAGGGTGGTGCTCTTTGCCCACTGCACTGCTATACCTACGCGACTGTCAGATCTATTAAAGAAATATTGTTTTATAACATTGCTTTGATGTTAGCTTTCTAGATTAGATTCTAGACTAGAAACATTACTGACATATAGAAGATACAGATAGTTTCTTTAGTTCTAACGTACATTTCTAAGTACAAATTGGGGAAAGTCGCGATGAAAGTAAATTATTTTATTTTATTCCAACTCAGTAATATTAAACAAGTTTGTAGATTACAAAACTATGTGCTGAAGATGCTACCGTTTTGAATAATATATGTCTTCCTATTTATTAGCGACTTTCCTCATTTGAACTGACATAGCTAACTTTAAAATTTAAACTATACATTAACGATATTTAGAATATTTAGCAGCTTTAAATGTGATAAGTTAAGATAAAGCGTTGTTTTCTAAACCTAGTTTTTTTTCTTTTAGTGAAAATGGAATGACTTCGTAGAGCAGTAATTAGTGACAGTATGTTCGGTTCTCTCTCTTTCTGGTTATATGTTGTCTATGAAATGACAGAAAATAGGTCGTAAATCTACAATCGATTCAAGCCAGTATTTCAGAAATCAGGTTTGCTCAGGACTCATCCTGACCTTAAAGCCGTAACAGACGATCGAACCGCACCGTCTCACCAATGACATTAGTAATAAAAACGTGCAACTGTTATGACATCCGGTGACGATGCGGTGCGATGCAGGTTCGGTCGTCTGTTACAGCTATTATGGCTGAACTGTATAGGAAAAATATAAACGAAAAGATCATAATATACTGTCGAATTCAATTTTACCAAAAGAAAATCAATCAAATGATAAAGAATTTACGGGTTTGTCATACTTGTAGGTGCATTTGTATGTGTGTATTGTAGCCATTAGAGCGATGTTGGCCTAGTGTTAGATACCCCGACTTTCATTCCGAAGGTCGTGGTTTCGAAACCCGGCCGCGCACCTATGTCTTTTTCCTTGCGGAAAAGTTAAGTGCGTTAATAACATCGCTCATACGGTGAAGATAAACATCGTGAGGGAACCCACGGCTTAGTTAGCTCCAGACGTATTGACCAGTTCTTTCCTTTGGGTATGGCTGACTAAGCTGTGAGGGTGGTATAGGTGCTGGGCAAGCCTGCTCCACCTAACAACGTCCCGGGCAAACAGCGCCATAAAATAGCATGGGTTAAAAAGTTGTTTGCGCTGTATAAATGATCTAAATTTAGATGAAAAAGGCCAATTATTATTATTATTATTGTAGCCATTCGAGTTTTCGTTGACAATATAATATCATACAATATACAGGTAGGTTCATCGAAAACCCGCGTTCGTGATATAAAAAGACTAACTTTCTGTTTAAAAATGTCAGGTCCGGTTTTAATGTTTTTTCCATAATTTTTATCTCAAGTATTAATAAAATACTTTTAATTGTGAAATTGGTGAATTTGTCGCCATTTATAATCAATGTGTACCTATATTTAATTTTAACGACTATTTTTCTCGATGATAATATTTTTTGTAAAGTTTTACAATTTTAGGACTGTATTAGTATTAGGTATATTATAATAACTAACGCGGTTTTACCCGCATGTTAACTTCTTTAATCGATTTTACTTTTCTTTACAATTTTCTAAGTACTTACCTACTTACTTTATGCCTTTTAATAGATGGCATCACCATCTAGAATCAAATTAAATAAAAAAAATGGCAATTACATGTAAGTCATAAAATATGCCATACATTATAAATGCCAACAGGACTTTAACCAGATAGCGTATTTTTGCGTCTTTGTCTTCAACTAGAGGGAATAGTGCCTCCACACGAGCACAGGTTTGTTGCCCAAACCTCCTCTCCTAAGTCGTGTTTAATCCGTTCCAAAAATGCAGCTGCATACTATGAACAAACCAATACTTTAGCTGAATGGTTTTCAAAACTTGACTTAAGTCTAAGGATCTGGAAAACAGCTCTTTCAACTTTAATCTATAGATGAATAATGCATTAAATGCATTAAAATAGCTAAACGATGAGCCGAATGCAGTAAGCAAGTAGGTCACTATTTTATAGAAGTCTACCTTGTCTACTTCAGTTCAATGAAATTTTAACATATCATAATAACATAACACAAGAGCTGGCACATTGGGCGCTTTCAATCGTATAATATGCTTTGGTGACCAGCGTTTTATGTACACATCAATAATTTAAGGCTAACGGTTGCTGATTATCTTAGCTACAGATAGCACAGTAGCAATCGTGATTGGAACTTCATCCCACAGCAAAAGTTGTTCGAGTCAAATCTAAAAAAGTGCAACTACTAAATTAGTCTACTATATAAACGCCCTGAGAAAGTACCATCAAAGTAGTCCTTTATGGTTATAATCGCAAAATTTGAAGAATGGTAGACATATTTTTTGAAGAAATAGACAAAATCGGAGTTAAACCTGGAACCCGATAATCAGTGTCGTGCGCTTGCCAATTGCGCCACTGGTGCTCGGTCTGCCAAAGTGAAAATATGGACTGCATTTCTTCGTTCTTGCGACTGAGACACGTAGTGACATCTGTCGGTTTCTTTACAGATTACCAGCTTGTATAATTCTATATTTAAGTACATAGAATTTGATACAAGGTTATAGTGTAGCTTCCAATTACCTTGATTATATTTTTAAAGTGTTCTCTACACTTTTTAAATAAAATCAGAATCAAGTCATCAATCATCAAGTTCAAGTCCAGTTCGGTGCAATTTATTGGAAAGCATTTCTTAACTATGTCCATCCAAGTGTTGGAAACACTTTAAAAATAAAATTAATGCCAGATATTTTCGCGGTTTGTACGATTTTTGACTAGGTTGCGTTGGGCGTTCGAGGTCAAAAACTTGGATTATTCATTAGGCCAAGATCACAAAAAAGTCTGCAAAAATCATATCTACCAGATATAACGCAAACTTTGATGTTAGTATAAAGTTTTATTAAGTGAAGAGTGAAAAGTTTCGTCTAGGCAAGCATGTTAAATTATCGACCTCATCATTACTTCTCATCAGATTAGATGAGGTCAAATGCTAGCTTATTCCACGTAATTAAGGATAGTTTGTGTAAGGATCTATCGACTGATTAAGCTACTAGAATGCCAATCAGAAAGCACTTATGAAGTTGGACCGCCAGAAACACTGTTTATCTCATTAAAGTCAACATAGATTAGTTACTTTGCGATCTGCTTATCGATCCAGAGAACAGGAAATGTCAAACAAGGAAACAACACCACGTGACACCATTTATAGTGGGAGCATTTCACACTGTTGATGATGGGACGACGACAATAAATTACAAGTACTTCATCTTATCTAAAACGTTGCTAGATTTAAGGAAGGTATACAGATAGCTAAATATTTTTTTAAGTTACCGTATTTTACAGAAAGAAATCGTCGTCTATTATGAGCCTACCTACTCTACATTAGCTACCTATAATTATTACAGTTTAGAGCCCGAAAACCGGAACTTTGGTTTCTAAGTTATTTTCTTCAAAAAACGATATTTTACTTTATTTACTTATTTTTAAGAATCGAGAAAAACTAATTATTTTTTTGATTTACTTAATTATAATTTTTTGAAGACTCAAATTATTTTACCGGAAGTGCATTGAGTTCGGAAAATAATAGCGTTCTATTTGAAGTGAATTTTAAAATACATATAGCGATTTTTTTGATTTAAAAGATTTTATTCAATTTTGCAGATAGTATACTTACTTCGTTTGTTAAAACAC
Organism: Idaea dimidiata; assembly: GCA_949358125.1. Lineage (NCBI taxonomy): Eukaryota > Metazoa > Arthropoda > Insecta > Lepidoptera > Geometridae > Idaea > Idaea dimidiata. The sequence goes on from OX442330.1 coordinate 26,880,275, forward strand.
GGAATAAAAGAAATGAGCCAAGGGAAAGTTTAAAGTTAGAATAATTATTATTTAATCATGTATTTTATTTTGTTTTATAGTCGTTACATTTTCTAAATTTTAAAAAAGTGCCATAATTGTCGTTTCTAATATTTAAGTACCTATAATTAGCTAATAGAAAAAGAACAGCGATATTAAACATCTAGTCATCCAATACTTAAATGAATGTCAATTCAAGCAGAAATTATCGTTATTATTCAAGCTTTTTGATGTGATTCATGAAATCAAAGCTATGAAGATGAAGGTTTCGTAGGTAGGTACAATTCATTAATGTATCTTAACACAATCTATACTTTTAAACTTACTCGATTTCTGTTTAAATTATTATCAGAACTTCGGGTCTAGTTCGCGTTTTTTGAATTTTTTAATGTCAACAAATTCGGTCCGAAGTTCTAATAATAATAATTACATACAAAAGACAAGTTCTGTACTTACAATAAATTATCGGTCATACAGAAACGCCACTATAAATTTGAGGACTAATTTGAGTGCGAATTTTCCAGTTAAGGAGCTGCTTAAAGTAGGCCTATTTGAACAGCGTTTCAGTAGGTACATGGCCGTATAGATCTGCCGAATAAAATCAAACACTACCTTTGAAAGAACAAAAAGTCAGTATTTTGAAAAGAAATCAATTTTTCAAAATACTGACTTTTTGTTCGGTTGGGGTTGTGTTACATTTTACTGGAACATATCTTTATTTGGAGAAAGAAACCTTAGACCTTAATTAAGAGTCAGAACTAGATCGCGTTAAGAATGATTAGGTACTATGAAATAAGGTTGAGATTAGACGAACGGTCAGCGCGCGATCGCGACCGCTGCGATCACGACCGCTGTCATCGCTGCGGTCGCATGTGACCGGACACCGCTGTTGCACTCGTCGTTGTCGCAACAGAACGTGCGCGCGCCCCACCATTCTGTAACAAGGGGTAAATGTTAAGGGTGGTCCCAGTACTATAAAAATATAAATAACAAACACATATTTAATAGGTTACCTACAAACGAACAAAACTAATGTAAAAAGTGAGCTGAAAACGAAACAAAAAAAATCTCCTTTGTCTGATGAGGTTTAAAACTATAACAGCCAGTACTCTAGACAACAGATATTTCACGAACGAATGCACTTTAGACCCTTACTCTAATTATGTAACGTTAAAATGTTTACCGCCATCCCTTTGACGTCGATGCCAGGATTAAAATGAAATTTCACATCAAAGAGAGGAAAGTATTTGTGAAGCATATCTTCAATCTGGTTGAGAATTTAGGTAATCCTGTTCAGTTGAGATACTGATCTTTATATGGAATACTTTGTAGGTAAGAAATATGTGTGAGAATGCTAATGACTTTTGTGGCTATAGGTACATCGTGATCCCTTATTGTGATGATAAATGAGAACGTACCTCTGTCTGTCTGTTACATTTTTGTATAGAAATAGATGGGACTTTGGAGAAGGACATCTATTGACAATCTTTTTACTACCGATACAAAGTGCTAGTTTAACTTATAGTATAGTATGAGTTCTTAGGTACCTCTCGCTTAGCTATCAACTCAATAACCGCAGATTAGCCACTAAGCGATTTGGTGAAAGTCTTCCAAGTGGGCAGTGCGTCGCATACTTCCTATCTTTTGTGGAGAGTTTCACGGCAGCCCGTGATCTAGTTTATGCAGTCGGGTTTTTAAAGGACGCGACTGATGTGAATCAAGATGAAATCCCTTCCGATTGAATATTATTCTTCATAACCGGTATCGTATTTGATACCGGTTATGGTATCTGTATCGGTAGTGGTATCGGTTATCTTTAAACAATAAATTATGTTATTGTACATGATACAACAAGTACCCCCTTCATTTCAAAAACAATAAAAAATAACTTTAAATACCACTAATACACAGGCAAAGTTACCACTGTTTTAAAACATAAAACAATTTTTCTTCTAAATCCTTAACCGCTATATTTTCTTATAGGCATCATAATATTAGAAAATACAATACCTAGAACCTCCTTATCGCAAAAAAAAAAAATTATTTTAATCATCGTTAATGATTGATTTTATGAGAAATTATAGATTTTTTCATGCAATTCCATCTCGCTCATTTCTATGCAATCGGACAAGGACCGATAATTATCATCTATCGCCGTCTTAAACCTCTCGTCTGTTTATCAGTACGTCATGTGCGCAATGTAACGTGTTACACAACGAGCGTTCGTGCAGCTAATAGGTACGTGGAAATAAGGCGCTCGCTGCAAAGCTCGCAACAGTATCGTGCTCGCTGCGAATGGTACATTACGCGCTGTATCACCGGTCAGTACCCACCTTTAGAGGGAAAAGTTTATTAACTATTAAGATGCTTAAGTTCCTAGAAATATTTTCATGAATAAACCCATATTAAATTACTATTAAAAAGTTTTAATTATTCGCTACAGGCAGATCAGATAAAAGTGGTTCCGAAGTCTAAGATATTAGATAGTAGTGTGTTGACATAATCTTAAATTCAATATTATACATTCTCTTTAACATACATTCGCCATACTTGTATACATACCTAGAACTTTTATATACATACAATATACAAAATGTTAGAAACAAGATACTTGGCAAGCTACTTTTAGTTAGTTACTACGAAACAAATAAAAACCTATACGAGAAATATTATTACATGATAAGAATCAAGCCTTTCTGTCCTAGAAATAAACAAATCTACTTTGGTCTTGATTCAGACGTATCTATCGTCTTAACTTCCATGCCAATACTGACTTAATATCGAAGCGAAATAGTACTTACTACTTATTTCGCTTCGACATTAAGTCAGTGTTGGGTACATGGGCGCAAAACTTGTTTTTTTTTTACTTTTCAAACAAAAACGGTTTGTGCAAGAAATACCCCACTAGTCAAAATTATAGAAAAAATATCAATTTTCATAATACCAAGTTTCAAAATCAAAAGACGCGTCACTCTACTAATCTAATAAGATAAAAATTTGCAAGCTGTAAGTATCTTGGCCACGGGAAGATGTTTTTTCTATGACCCTAAGTCAATTTTGGCAAATGGACTTTTTGTAGATAAATAAAATTATTCTAATATGTGTGATGGGTAAAACAGAAAAAGGGTCTACATTTTATATAAATATCATGCGAAACATGTAGATACCTCACTACCTTTCTCGTCCCCCTTTCCGCAGGAGTAATAATAATATATTATTATAATTGCATAAAACTAGAAAACTAACTTTGTTTGGATGTTTGTGTATTAATCGATCAAAAAAGGGTTAATCATATTTAATGATTTAATCCTGATATTATTAACTAGCTGTTACCCGCGACCTCGTCTGCGTAGAACTTAATGCCGACTTAATTGTTCATTTCTCGAGTTCTACTAATTGGATATCGATGTAAAGTATACCACGAGGTTCCTCGAAAATAGAACTGTCCAATTAATAATAAGGTAATGAACGACGGAAATCGTGAAAGTTTGAAAAGTGTATCCCGATATTCCCATGAAAACGAGCACTACGCGGAAACCGCAGAGCACAATAATTAGCATCAAATACCCTAACATTAACATAAAATAATTCTACAGAGTATTTTTTATTTACAGACTTCGTTCGATTCACATAAATCCTACAGTAAAAGATTCAAAGAGAGCACTCCCCGAATATCTGCGAAGTAACTGTACTGTACAGTGTACAGTCCCAAACCTCGATATAAGCGTGATTTGCGAATACTCCAGCGGCCCTCGGGGTCACAGTGGAGACAATACAGAATGACAACACGAAAATTACTCAAAATTGCGACGCGAGAAAGGTACGGAAAGAGGAAAACATTTCGGATAAAAATGTTTTATTATTATAAAAAGGTAACGGTAACAATATAAAGGGTATTTTATCTTTACTCGTATATAATAACAAGTCTATTTTTTGCTACCTGTTTTTATTAAATATGAAGTTTAGATTATATGTACAAATAACGTTTACACACCTACTGCTGTATGAAGTTACTTTATTTTACCAAATGGTCAACGTTATGCCAGTCTTTATTCCCTAGGTGCATAAAGTGCTCATTATACACCTAGGGCATTAAGTAATTAAAATTTGGAACTAAGGTTCTGGTAGCATACGGCCATTTCGAGCTGGCCACCTAGACAAAACATTAAAAAATAAAACTGGGCAATTTTTCTTCTATTTTATTTCGACGGAAGGGTAAGAAAAAAATTTAGTTAATATAAAGCCCCAACTTTTTTTTCATCAGCTAATAAGCTGATGTATGGTTTTGTCATTTTAATGTAGCATTGTTAAGTTTAATTAATATAGAGCTGTGTATATATTTCATACACGATAGATTAATTTGTTTTGTTGTCAGTTAAATGCTTATTTTTGTAGCCCTTTTGATTATCTCGCAGTAGATGTGTAAAGTAGAGTATTCCTCTCGGTAATAAAGCATGTCTTTATCTTGGACGCTTGAATCCCACGCTTTACTCAGGACTCTCGGTACATAAGTTTTTAACACCCTCACTGCGCTCGGTAGTTAACTCTCCAGAGTCCTTCGTACGCTTTGGATTCAATATGACGCCCGATATATAAGACAAGGCTTTAGTACCTCGGTGCCTTAGCCTTAAAAAAAGGTTACCGCAATGAGTGACATAAAAGAAAATAAGGGATCTGGGGGAGAATAACAAACCTTGAATTCCTTAGATGGGTTGGTGTCAGACAGACGTCTGACCGTAAAAATGTTTCCAAATCTATTTGCAGGAGGCATGGTCAATCATGTTACACCTAATGTGCCGACCCCAAATTAATTTGTGGTTTTAGTCGACCTCGGGCTCCCGAGAGGGATGCAACCACTAATTTGACGAACGTACGAAAAAACGAACGTCCATCGCTCAGATGAGAAGAAAATAACTAGCTTTGTCACGCAGTTTCCCACGTATGTCCCGATCCCATAAGTAATTCCAACAACCCTTTATGTAGTGGGTACCTTACACAATAACCACACCCTCGAACGGTCTCTAAGACCAGCCAGGCTTAGTTAGTGCGTTGATATTAAAAGATGAAGTTAGTCAGCACTTTTGCCAACGAATTGGTACGGCAATTCAAAGAGGCAATGCAGCCAGCCTTTTGGGTACCATGCGTAGGGAACCTTTTTTGGATTTTTAATTTTAATTAATTTTATTTAAATATATTATGTACGTCAGCACTTTGAATTTGAATTTATATTATGACTATAAAGTAGAGACTTGAATTATATAAATACACCAATATACTTTTCTATAAAATCTAATGATTTGTGAAAATCTTGTGCGATGTAAAAAAGATCGAAGAGAAACAGGCGGACAAAAACTTTGCTTGATTGTTATTTATTCTGAAAGATTATCCGGTACTACAATTAATAGACAAAGTATTAGGAGATATCTAGTTCAACACCTACGGGCGTTTTAATCTATCAAATAAAAAAGTTTAAAATTGTCCTTATGACTTAACCACAAAGTTGGTAAGTATATTTTTAGTTTAAATACTAAGAAGTTTAATGTGTCAAAATCTTCGACTTTTAAAGTAAGTAGACTTGCCTAGTCTTCAATAATTTTAGCCGTATCCCGCGGTGTCACCCACGTAAGTCCTGACGCCGTGGGGATTCCTAAAAACCCTATCTTATGGAATGCGTTACATCAAATAAAGAACACCTTCTAAAAATTTTAGCCCTCTGCTGTCCATCAGGACTTTAGTAGATATAGTCACTCAATAGTATGGAACTGAGTTTGGTCGTTGCAGGGTATACCTGGGAAGATAGGGTATTATTGATCTAAGCCAGCCTCAGTGTGACTGTGGACCTCCCGAGCAAACTATGCAGCATCTCCTTGTATGCCCCTCCAGGGCATACAAGGAGATGCTGCATAGTTTTTCCTAACAGCTGTACGTTGGCTGACCTGATGTCAGCCAATGAACACGCCAAAAACTTTGCAACATACTGGACCGGGCGGGTTTAACCCCATTCCACTGAGAACTTATGTGCCATCGCCACGAAGAAGAAGAAGAGTAGAAAAAGATAATGAGTTAGTTTACTGTGCCCTAGACTGTTACAAACTGTTACTGTTACATACAAAGTTATTACGCTTTATTTATCGCTACACCCTCTTATTCTGTAACCGACAATAGCGGGAAAGGGCTGCATAAAAAACCCATCTTGTAACCTACTCAATTATCATAAAATCTTTGCAAGGAATCTTAAACGGACGGACGGACGTTCCGACTGCGCGGGGCAAATGTCGTTATAGAAACTGACGCCTTACTTTGGATACGGATTCAATATTAGGAATTATTATTGATAGTCGTTTTGTTTTGAATTGATTCGGACGTACGGTCGGGATCAAAAGTGGGTCTGCAGTCAACTAACCAAAAACTTTCTAATGGAAAGGTTTGTTAAAAGTATCTTCTTTTCTATACCTACATAGGCAGTGAGCGGTCTATTAGCCGTAACAGACGATTGAACCCTTAAATTGCCGTCAAATTATGTAACGACTATTATTTGTATTTTGTGGCCATACCACGTCATAATAGTTGCACATATTACTAATGTCACTAGTGCGGCGGTGCGGATGTTTCTATGATATGCCCCGGCTTGAAATGAATACACCTATTATAAAATGCCTATTACAAGATCCAGATTAACCTATTATAAAATGTTGCACTTTAAATTAAATGAGTGTCTACGGTCAAGACTTGTAGGTACTTCTAGACTACAGACTAAAAAAATATATTTTGTTTTTTATTATTATTGTTTTAAATGTTATTTTATTAAATAAAATTATGATATATATTTAAAATCATAGGAAAGTGAGTAAACGTCTCAATTCAAGTACAAATAATTTTGGATAGAGTAGAGAACTAGATTTGAACGCGACCGTACTTGGCCTAAACATAGAATCAAAGTAGGCTGACTAGGTTACGTGTCGCGAAGATTTGCGATTTGAGTACTCGCGAAGATTTGCGATTTCAGTACGACTCGAAGACTTTTTCACCTGACGTGTTGCGATGAAGTGTTACTGAGAAGCAACTAGGAACTTAGGCACGCTAAGTAGTTGCTTCTGGTTGTTCTCTGTGATAGCAGTCATTAGCTTAGGTTAGGTCAAGGTAGGGGCATTAGGGCGATCTGAAAACTCTAATACTGGGTGAGCCACACCCAGTGCTTGGATGTCCACAGTCGCACAACTAAAAATTTTGTAATGTTAAACTTGTACCTCTTTACTTATAAACGCTAATTATTGCGCTGCAACTATGCATCGTTGGTCTTTTACTGTCACATGAAGTTTCAAAGACAGACAGAGACAAACGTCACATAACTTAGTCATGTGTAAATAATATGTTATAAGTAAGGGAGTAAATGTCCAAATGTGTCCTAAGTCACACATGTAGATTATCTTTAGATATAATTTTTTTTTAAACAATATTGTACGAAAATTAATAAAAACAACCTTATCTGAGCACACGTATTCTTTTATTCTTTTCTACTTTATCTTAGATAACATACTAATGTATTTTTTATGATAACGAACTTTATGATCGAGACTATAGAAATCCTATGGCGTGTAATTGTTTTTTAACGATAGAAATGTTCATTCAATTCGTTTTATGTCGATGTAGGGTTGAGTTGAGACTTGGCTCGTAAAGGGCAAATACACACCGGACACTTTTATCCGCCGATGGTCAATTGTTATCATATTTACATATAATCGGGTCTTTATCGCGTGTTATCCCCTCGGCCAAGATCATTGTAACATTATCGAAACGTCGAGGTAAGAAAACAAATAATAATAACGCGATTAAGACCCGGTAAAATATAAATATATTATTACCAATCGTGTGAATTTAAAACGTTTATTGGTCAATTGTTATTCCCAAAGTTTGGATGTGGGTTTCTTTATTTCGATTACGGGAAAATAAAATTTATGATTTTGTTCTAAGTTAAGATACATAACGCAAAGCTAAAATAAAAATAAAAGGACTTCCTCAACGCTGGACCTATGACGAAACGGGCATAATCACATAAACATTATTAAATTTAATATATTTTAACCAAATAAAAATATTCTGCCCATAAAGCACAATTCACTCTTAGTTTACTCACTCCTGCAATTACAGCCTGGTGTACAATGATTATACTTTAACACACTCATGATTGATGACGTCTAGGAACCCAACTCTTATGAGGATGGTGTTTTACGAGAAGTTCCCATTACAACCACACACGCCACATCCACACGCCTTAGAAAGTATGTATGTAGGTATCCATAATAATCACATTTATTAGGTAAATATTTAAATAAATAATTTAGTTAGCTCCATATGTCTTTTATTGACCCGTTCTGTCATCTGGACATGGCTGACTGGGCTAGAAGAGTGGTAAAGGCTGACCAGGGAAGCCTACATCACAATGTCTCGGCAACTATAGCGCCAAAAATATCAAGTAGTATGACAGTAAAGACAATACGATCGATTTATTGTAAGTAACATATTTGGAGTTAAATATACTTTAATTGTCAATCTCTTGTAAGAAAACACAAAAAAACATGAATCGGCCGATAAAATAGTCTGAAGTTTAAAACGCTGTAAGTTTAAGTTTAGTGTGGTGTGAGTAAGGGCAATTTTGTGAGTTTTACTGCTGAGTGTTAAGAAAAAGAGCTACTATTTAATGTTACTAGGTAGAAGTACATTCAAGCGTGTGTCTGAGGGGCCTATTGTGTGATTTTTTCATTATCGTCAATTATGTAGGTAGGGATTGCGCTTGATTATCTACCTTTATTACCTATAGTTAATAGGTATAAGAAAAGAAAAGAAAAGAAAAAAAAACAGTCGGGCATTGGGATATTACGTATACTAAATACTAGAGATAACTCAAACATACCTCTGCAAAGTTCCTTTTATGCGAAATAAATATAAAAAAAACTGCAGCTGCACTATCACTATTGATATGAAACGTTTATAGTAAATCACTACGGGGTATTACACACAGTCAATGTCTGACGATTATAATGTCAAAAGTACATAATATATCTATCATTGATTTTCAGGTAGCGTTCAGGTTTTCAGGTAGGTCTTACTACTAATGTCATGTATTCTGTTAGACTGCGTCCGCGGCTTGGTTAGCGCCTAGCTTGAGGCTAGAGAGTCCAACAAAGACGAACGGTCTAGAAAGTTCGCGACCGGCCGCACTGAGCGCTTGGTGCCAAGCCAAGATGTGTATCTAGCCAGAACGCAAGCCCCTAGCCGCTAGGCGCTTAGAGCCTCCTGCCTATGCGAACGTAATCTTATGGTTGAGCTCAATGCAGAAGAGAAGTTTCTACGAGGTCCTTAATGTCTATAGGTCCATTTATCATTGATCAAATTGATCTTAAGTAATTTTGTATAAATTTCCAAAGATACCAGACTGATAGTATACGTTTAGTTGTTAGTTTAGGCTGACGCTGAATGGGTTGCGTCGTCACCCGCGATTTTTTTTATACCGCGACTATCAACTTTGTAATATATCCAATTGATAAAAGAAAAAATAACAACTTAAAACAATCACATTAAACCAACTATTAATAACATAATTGTTACCTTTTTCACTGCAAGTCGGCACACAATCACGGACTATGGTCAATTCGCTGACGTATTTCTGGAACAACAAACAACAATCGTTAGAGAACAACGCTCATTTCGAGATACGTATTTCACGCAATATCGCATTAATTATTGATTTATTATTAAAATTTCTATACAGTGTGACTCGGGAATGGTATTTGATTCTTCAGTCGAAAAATAACCCATCTCTAAAAATTGAAAGCTCGAACTCGCGTCTCTGGGTCTGTGGTCTATACCCCAGCGTCTTAAGCAACTCGAACACGCGAGTTCCTAACCCGAGCGATGAATTTAAGAATACGAATGGGTGTCTTGATAGAGTCACGCCATGCAAGCCACTTCTCATGCAGTTAAGTAACCTCTTCGCTGAATGTCATAAAAGTGAATGAAAGGTAAAAGAAGATTAAAAAAAATAAGTTTTTTTCTGTTTACTTTTTTCGAGTAAGGCTCGTTTTCGACATGTTGTTTATTATAAAGGCTAACAGGAAAAAGAGGAAGTAACAGGAAAACTCAGTTCTTGCATATTATTGTGCCAAAGTCTACCCCCGGCCCACACTATACATACAACAAACATATCGACTCGCTATTTTCATAATGACAGTCCCCCGCCGCCGTCTGCGCTTAATGGGCACCCTAATTTACTATTATTATACCTATAGTACCAACCTATTGCTACTTCATTCGAACTGGAGTACGATACTCCTATGTTATACATGTGTACTATTAATTAGACAAGTTAACAATTACTATAGTCAAATTTTTCCGGGTCTTAATCCCCCTCCCCCCTCTTGCTACCAAGATTATTGTAACATGATCGAAACGTCAAGGAAAGAAAATAAAAATAATACGCGATTAACGGCCGAATACTGAAACGCTACTCAACATTTGAGAAATAATTAAACAAAGAAGCAGCTCTCAAACTCCAAAATTGCCATAGTAATTTTAAATTTAGAAACTGCTCAATCATTTAAGAACCTCTCAAATTTTAAATGACGTTTCTGTATTCGACTGTAAGACCCGGTAAAATGTAACTATGTTAACAAATCCTGTGAAAAAGTTTAATAATAATTTACTATTTTACATAGCTTCTAAGAAGAAGGAGGTTATAAATTAATTTCTTAGTTGACTATTTTAATAAACTTAAATTTATTTTAGTTATTAATATTAGGTTTTAGATATGACTGTGGAAAGCTAGTGGAAAGGAGGAACAAATGAAAAAAAGGATTTAGTAGATGACTAGCTGCGCGCCGAGGTTTCACCCGCGTAAGTCCCGTTTATCCCCTTGGGCGAAGAATTTATCAAATTCCTTTCTTAGCCCAAGTTTCAGCCCGATCCGTCCAGTGGTTTGGGCTGTGCGTTGATAGATCACTATGTCAGTCAGTCAGTCATATTTAGATGGGGATGAGGATGATGCCAAACATGTTCTCATCACTCCAACCGAAGACACAGTAGTTAGCCGAACGTTTTAAAATGACAGTGTGATATTTTATTGAATAAATATATTTCGAATTTGATTCAATTCAAATTCCCAAATTCAAAAGGTTTTGCTTATTCAAATTGTAAGTACATTTTTAGTAAAAATAAAAGTTATTTGAATTATTTTGAATAAAAGAGACTGTTTGTAAATAAGTCATCCACCAGTTATAATTTATTTTATTGAAAAATAATAAAAGGTTACCTTCTAAACTAAACCGCTTCATAAACATTTGAAAGATGGTTTTAAGGTCATTTTATAAATTGTTACTTACTAAAACCAGTCTTTCAATGGGAGAAAAATTTAAAATTCAAAGCACAGGTTCCAACGTTCCCTTTATTCCCACTCAAAGAATAATTAATTCTCTTTGAAAAAGGTCTAAAATGACTGTACATTTTTGGTCTGAAAGTTAAAAAATCTAATTTAATATAAAAGAAGGAGTTTTCTTTTACTTTCAAAGGCACTTGAGTGAAAAACTAGTCAAATGCGAGTCCGACTTGCATGTCGAGAGTTCCGTACACGGCTTACAATTATTAAAGACGTACTTTTTGTAATAGCGCTCAAACGACTCAGAAGCCTAAAGGCTCAAGTATATAATTCATGGAGATTTCCGTACTTAATAGCTTTTTTTGGCATTATATTTATACTAGCTGCGCCCCGCGGTTTCACCCGCGCAAGTTGCGAACCCGCGTTGTTCGAACACCTACCTACCGCAATGCAAAAATCCACACCTAAACGGTCGCCCATTGAAGTACTGTTGAAGCCAGGCGCTGCCGCGCCTGGCATCATCAGTACTTCCCTGGTCGTCGTTCGATTTTTGCACTGCGGTTGGTAGGTGAAGTAAAGTAAAGTTTGTATTTCATTAGTAAGTGACGATGACGATGACGAAGGATGACGATGATCATGATGCCACTCTACATAACTTACCTTACCCCTGTGTCGATTTTCATTTATTGAATAGTTATCACCCGCGTAAGTCCCGATCATGCGGGATTTTCGGGATCAAAAGTATCCTATGTCACTCTCTATCATTTAAACTATCGATGTGCAAATTTTCATCCAATAAATAGTTATCACCCGCGTAAGTCCCGATCCCGCGGAATTTTCGGGATCAAAAGTATTCTATGTTACTCTCCATCATTTAAACTATCCCTATGCAAATTTTCATCTATTAGATAGTTATCACCCGCGTAAGTCCCGATCCCGCGGGATTTTCGGGATCAAAAGTATCCTATGTTACTCTCCATCATTTAAACTATCCCTATGCAAATTTTCATCCAAATCGGTTGAGCCGTTTGACCGTGAAGAGGGAACAAACAAACAAACAAACAAATAAACAAACAAACAAACAAACAAACAGACTTTCGGATTTATAATATTAGTAGGATGAATAAGCACTAGCATTATATTCATATAAATAATATCGCTAAACTTGGAATATAGTGTGTGTGTAATATATAATATATACTTGCGCTGTGTGTAATGTAGTGCAATATTTATTTATAGATATTTAGAGATCTGAAATAACGCATGGGCTACTGTTTTATCCCTACATTCCTGCGGAAACAGGGCTCACGTGGGTAAAACCGCGAAAAACTAGTACCACTAAATATGACTATGTGAGGTGGGCAATTGGGCATGTCTTTCCACTACAATCTTTTAACTGTCGGTGTCTTGTCACCCTTTTTCCTCCCTTACGTAGCTTTTCTATTTCCTACACGGAGTTGATTCGGTTTGTGAATTGGCAGCCCGACTTCAGATTAAATGACGGATAATGTCAATAGAACCGTGTGTAAGTGAGAATAACACGTTTTTTAAAGCGGTAGGGTAAAAAGCTATATATAGCTATACAAATGTCTTTAAATTTCGCAACCTTTGCATTAGGCGGGTTTACACTGTTTTTACCTACTTTGTATTTGTGAGCACATTTGTAATTTAAATTACGTTTGAGCTTTACTCGCCGTCTGCTTACTAAACAACATGCCGATAAATCTCAGGCTCTAACGAGATTCTCGATAATTGCAACTAAAAGCCGTTCACCAGGGAAAAGTAAAGGGGCTAGTTATTGTCAATACAGCGCCAATATTGGCACGGCCTAATGGCCGGCCAGTGCCAGTGGTTGGCCGCCTGACCAAGTTCCGGCAAATAGATTTTGTTTGATGACACGTGGACATCGTTTATTAGTTTTTTAGGTTTCCTTTACTTTGATATTGGAGCACAGTATTGGTTTAGCCAAGAAATTGTTCGATTTCAGTGTACCTAAACTGTCTCATTAATAAATGTTTATAAAAGGCGTAGGTATTTATAAGCTTTCCCGTGATTTATATTTTATAGTGACAAAGACGGGTAGAGCTCATCCGTTCCGGTCAACGTCTCGCTACAAGGGACGGATGGGACCTATCGACTAACCCAAATGTCTCATCCGTCCCAGTTTACTAACTAAATAATCTGCATGGCATTAGATAATATACTGAGATCTCGCTGCTTTTTCCGCTATAAGGATTGCATTGCGAGACTAGTCTTTTTCTACATGGACCTTTGTTTTGGTTGGAATATTCGTTTTAAGTTATAAAAGTTTGGTACTAAAGTAAGGAGGAGAGGGAGATTAAGAAATCAATGTTATTTTGTTGGTTTCCTAACCAATATACTCTTAACCTGTTTACCCAATAGAATGAACATTAGCTGATCCAATCAATCTTAGTTTGTGATTCGAAACTTAGTTGATCGTTGCCTTAATTTAAGTTATAGTCACCAGCAGTTGCCAAACTTCAGTGTACTCACGTAGGTACTGAATATTAAAATACCTACATAATATACATAACTATTGAAGAGCCCTTCGCCCTTGTGGACGAAACACACTAAACGGTTTGCGTTGTAATATAAATAAAATCTAGTCTGCGTACACTGGAGAGTTTATGATACGAATAATAATGAGGCGGTAGTTGACGGTAACTTTTTAGAATATTAAAATAGACCAATTATACTCAACCAACCTTGGAATAGCTAACTGTAAAGTAAGCGAAACGAAGGTACATTATAACAACCGTTAATAAATGAAATGCGAGTAAAACCCGGTAAATATTATATTGCATTAAAATTTAGGAGTTTCTTTTTAAATTACCACCTTGATTGACCCAGCCAGACTGCTATCAGAGATAAAAAGTGAGAACAACAGCTTAACGTGCAGTAGAAGCAAGAAAAATCTTAGCGAAATGTTTTTGATAAATAATCCAATAATATTTTCACACATAATTGAAATGACCGAAACAGGCGTTGCATAACTCGAACCTCTATTATAACGGACGAACGCAGCTGGACCATCGAGGCTAACCATATGACCACCTAGTATAATAGGTTAAACTAAAACTAATTATTATTCAGCGGTACGAGTATAGAGGGCGTTATCTTAATTAAATTAAGTTTAACCAAACTAATTAAAGTTTTGCTAGGTGATTTTGGGAGGTATATGTGCTCAATGGTGCTATAATTGTTTAGTTTCACATCTAATACTCTCGTGGGTATATCAAAATAGATACTGGCGAAGTTTTGTTGTAAACTGTTTTGTAATCGTTTCATTTTAAACCGCACATGATAATCTTGCAAATATCTTTTTTGGGTTATTAGCATACATTTTATTTGCAGGTTAACCAACTCGGCCCTGTAGCCCGGGTTTAAAAGAATATGGGTGCAGTAGTATTTGAGTGATTGAGTAACAAAGTCACAGGTAAACAAAGTTTTGTGTTTTTAATATTAGTAAGAAAGTGGGATTTGTATGTGTCTTGGGATAATTTGATAAACCGAACGCTCGCGATAATTCTGGGGACTTTGAGAAAACACTAATAATTAGACAATGGCTGTAATATTTCGCATTCCTGCTGTTGTCTTAATAAGATTGCGAAATATTACTTGTTGTAGGATGCCATTAATCGAATCATCGTACAACATATGCCCTACATATTAAATACATCATATGTAAAGCTCTTTCTTAGCAGACGGCTTCTCTTCAAATTTCACGTCCCTATTACTAGCGGCTATCTAGTAGGCTTGGCTATGTGTCTATCTGGCTCTGCGTTGATATAAATATAAGTCAGTCAGTTAGAACATACCATTTTAGAAGTCTTCTCCAGAATATAGAATAACACTGGTGGGACGGTTTCCCTCCCTGTTCACTACAATATCCATATTATCGTAACTTCCGACCTTGTTTTGCCGATCGGACGGAAACCGCCGTGTATCTAGTTCTAGGTAGTAGATAAACACTAACTTTTACATTATTTGTGTTTCGAAACACATAATATGTGAAGTTAAACTTTATCTCTTTAATATTTTAAGCTTACTTTATTTAAAAGCACTTTATTTATCCGATTTTATCGCGTTTTTATTCATTATTTGAACCGAGTTTTCGCCAACTTACAGTTGGCTTTTTCAAGGTTGACTGAGATTTAATTTGTCTATTTTTTAATTTGTCTATTTTTTTTTCAGGAATCATTTTGTAAAGAGAAACGCAATTATACTCTTGCATACACGTGTGCTTGCGATTTTGATTCAGTGAAAAGCGACTTTACGATTTTTTTGTTTGAGATAATACCTGTTAATTTTTACTTCAGCAGTCAAAGTGGAAGGACACCAGGGGAATATCGGGATATAAAATACCTTTTGTCTAACTCCAGATTGGCTATCTGTATACCAAATTTCATCGGAAACGAGCCAGTAGTTTTTAAGTAATTGTATGGGTTTATAAAACAAATGATTTTGTTAGTGCACGTACTACATAACTTAAGCATTACAGAAATATTGAAAATCAGTGATGTTTTAAAAATAGCTATTGATTCAGAGGTTTATCCAGATCCGATTCCGGAATTGGACATAAATTATTGGACTATTCTGTAAGCCGGGTTCACTAGCGACAAACAAACTATTTTTAACCGATTTACAAAAACGATGGAACCGGATTTTTGCTGATTTCTTTATTTGTATGTATGGTAACGGCTATCGGTCTCAACGCGATGTTGTTTATTTATAAAAGGTAAGCAGGTAAATGATTTAGGGAGAATTCTTCTAATTTGACGTACCTACGTCTTAATACACAATTAAAGTTTGATATAACTTCAAATCATCGGCGTTTGTACAATTTTTTATAAATTTAAAAGATAAATAATAATATTATTGTTTTTATCGAAAACAAAATACTGATACAGATATAAAGTAAAATAAATTCAAAAGAATGTACTTAAAAATTATATTCTGTTAGCGTATTTTTAAGCAGATAGCCAATGTGCAAATATTGAACTTTTTAAATTGTCATTAACCGCCCGTAACAGAGAGTTACTGGTGCCACACATCCTATCCCAAAAGGACGCAATACCAGAACTCAAATCAACCCATCATTTTCCTAGGAACTCTATAGCCCAGCAGTTTGTCCCATACAATTTTATAATTTACGAAAGTCAGCAAATTCTATCTATCAAATGTGCAAATGCTAAATCCCGCGACAACGGCCGGTTAACCCGTTTGCTGAAACGTCGGGGTAATTATAAAACACTAAAAAAATATAATAAAAATTCGAGAAAATGAAGGTGACTCCCGCTCCAGCTTGTTTCTGGGGCAAAGAGCCATCGCCATACAGCGCGGCAATGCTGCAAGTGTGATGGGAACCTTTGCACCAGGAACTATAAGGTGCGGGTTATTTGATTAATTCGTTTTTTGTTTTTATTATATTAATTAATAAATTTTATTATTTTTAAAACTTGTGTAATTATATTCGACTGATTTTATTAAAATTAAATATAAAAATAATATTTATTGCTCAAGGCAAGTGCCGCGCCGCAAGTGAATTTTTGAAGTTCAATTTTTCCTTCAAAATATTACAAATAAAAATATTATTTTAAATATATATATAAAGTGTACAAAATATGCGGCGGGGTAAACCCGAAGTTTTATAATGAATAGAAATCGTATATGTTTAATAAGTGTAAAGTTTAATATATTTTGTGCATCTTGCATTTTTGTATAGGTTTTTTTTCTTAGCCTGTTGTGTCTCACTGTTGGGCAATGGTCTCCCACATTTCCTTAATTCAGTCCAGCTGTTTCTAACCACTGTTTTCTGTTTCTTTTCTTTTTATAACATTGTAAAAACCTGGTGAGGTATATATTTAGTTTACTAATATTATAAACGCGAAAGTTTGTATGTATGTATGTATATATGTATGTGAGGTTGTTACTCTTTCACGCAAAAACTACTGAACCGATTGCGATGAAACTTGGAATATAGGTAGCTGGGGACCTGGATTAACACATAGGCTACTTTTTATCCCGATATTCCCGCGGGAACGGGACTTACGCGGGTGAAACCGTGGGGCGCAGCTAGTATAAAATATGTACGCTTTTGTACATTTTACAACTTTTGCAAAAGCACCCCGTGTGCTAATTTTAATAAAAAGTTATTATTCCGTTTTATCGCCGCGCCGCACGATGTGTTGACAGGCTTTATGAATTAGGGTTGGATATAACAATATTTTTAATTAGTTTGTTCTTTTTAATACAAATTAAGCTCATATAAAATAACGGAGAATGAGAATAAATAAATAATTTAGTATGCATAGAACTGGACTGGTATCTATTAGAGACTAGAAGGAGAAATTTCGCTTGATAGTGATAACTTTCACACTCGTCTCTGACGAGCTTCAAAAGTTCCAAAGTCAAACTGTTCGGGAGATTACCTTCTCACACATCTTTAAAACAGAAGAATCAAAATTCTAACGTCGTTGATAGAATCCCCACTATCTGATAATCTAAATAAGTACCGTAAGAGATGGTGAAGGAAAACATCGTGAGGAAACCCTTAAAGTTACAGTAAAAATGTTATCTTTATCTAGTTAGATTTTACATGTTTCCACGATGTTGAATGGAAATTAAACTCATTTTACATTTAATGATTTTTAGAATTTTTTCAAGCATTTGTTGACTTTGAGTATTCAAAATAATAAACACCACTCGATTGAAACTGAAAAATGAGTTTCATTTCAAGTGTCATACTTCATACTATAATGTACTCCTGAATCAGAGGCGGCCTTCATGTCCGAAACATTGTAAGCAGATAAATTGCAAGAATGCCGTTTGGTGGTACAATCACGTTTTACGAAAACCTGCTATTTCCGTGGGGAACAAATGTCTTGCTACGAGTACATAGCGCCTCCGTCTGAAGAAATGCTGACTTGGCGTCGTAAGGGTTGACATGCGTGCAAATGGCCTCACTACACGTGATGCCTGATCGTGCGAAGCGGAGACGTGAAAGTAAGAGAGCGGATGCCGGGATCCCGAGAGCGATGCAACCGGTAACATCGCTCGGATAATGATAACTATTGTTCAGTAGTTATGTTATGGCTATAACTAATACTAGGTATTTATTTTTTTATAAGTTCCTATAGATAATTAGATAAGTGTGCGAAATCTTGAGAAGTACAAATTTACTTTTACATTGACATTCACAGAGGGGATTGATTGGCAGTATCTGTACTTCAATGTAGGTACGTCTGTACTTCAACTAATCTAAGCCTAGTGCTTAGTTTGGGGCTAGATTGCGCTGTGTCTAATGTTGTGCGATATTTATTATTATTTTATTAACTAAGTAAAGTAAGGTAAAAGATAAAGTTTATATGTAAATAAGTTTTGATGATAATGATGATGATGAAGATGGATGATAATGATGATGATGCCACTCTACATCACTTACCCTACCACTGTCGATTTTCATTCAGATCAGTCTCGATTTGTTAAATACCCATCTACACTCTATCACTTAACTATCCCATGCAAATTTTCATCTAAATCGGTCGAACCATTTAACCGTGAAGGAGTGAAGTACAAACAAAAAAAAACAAATATGCTAACAAACGAACTTTGGAACTTATCATATTAGTAAGGATTAGGTAAAACTGTTCCAATTTGAAGTACAATTAATCGATATAAGAAAAACCATGTTCAAATTTAACCCGTTTTGTATAAAATGGAAAACTGTGTTTTTTAAACACAGAGTTCTTAAAACACTTGATCACGTCATCAATGAAAAAACAGCAATAATAGTAAAAACAGGTAAAGGACCAGTTACCACAAATAAATTAAAGAGGAGTCGAGTCAATACACAACCATACTAATTACATTGCAGTATAAAATTAAAATGGAAAACTTGGTTTTTACTCGACTGCCAAAGGAAGTGTAATGTTTTTTTAATAATATTTTTTTTGTTGTAAAAGTAAAGGCAAAAAGAGGATAAATTAAAAACCAAAATATGGTTTCCGTATGTGTTGTAATTACTAAGAAATATATGGACATACAAATATACAATTGTTTCGTTTCGTTCCCACTGATCTGTTGAAATTATTTCTTTCCGGCTTTGAACATTTTTCATGCGGATATCACTTCAATATACAATCTTAAACTGAAATGGTAGTTTACACTAAGAATTATATTAAACAACAGAGTATTTACTGTATTTTAATACATTTACTTAGTTTGTTTGTCTTTGAGAAAGCAAATGTATAATAATTATTACAATATTATTTCAAGCTGGTTAAACATTAATTATGTTAAAAATAAAGTAAATAGTATGCGAGTGGGTTTCAATAGCGTTTTATTTATTAATGGCATTGTTACAATGTAAGTAAAGAGCTTGCGCTAACTTTTTATTTACTTTTTCAAGGTTGATTGGTTGGAGTCAACCTTCAAAAAGCTAACTGTGAAATATAAGACAAACTAATTACATAGGGTTTAAAATGTCTTCATTTTGAAGAATTAAGTAAGTACATGTTATTTTGACGATGATTTTTTTAGTATAGCTGTGCCTAGTGGCTTCATTAGCACAAATCCCGTAAAATGTACGCGTTTCGGGTGCAAAAATACATAGTTTCTTCTTAGATACTAAATTTCATTTTTTTATTTTATAATACTAGTACAAATAGGTTATCTTACACAACGAATAATATCAAAACTGGAAACTGAATTTATTTAAACTAAAATATTATTAAATACTTATTATACTACACGTTTATAATTAACCACATTTAAAAGTCATTTTACAGTGTTTCAAAAACTTTTTCCGTAGATATCCAATTTAAAACAATATGAAAAACGTATCGTTATGAAATCGTTAATATCTCGTCCCATTGGAGCCAGTTTCACGAATATTGAAATTTCCGGACGAAATATATTACTATAATAAAAGAATTTTCGACGATTCCAATATCAAATATTCTGTTCCAATGATAATTTTACTCGCAACGCCTGAGAGGTCGACTCTTAAAACAGTCGCCAACGTTCGAGCATTTCATTACTGATGCAAAAAAAAAACGAAATACAAAATGGTAATTTAAACATTTTAAACTAACACCATTGAAACTCTTATTACAAATTTATCCGGGTCTTAATCGCTTGATTTTTTCTTTTTAACTTTTTTACTTCCCTTTTTTTTACATTGTTAGTTAACAATTATAAATTAGTTGAACAAATACAAGATCGATAAACGAGACGATTAAGGTCTGAATTTATGGCTCTTGAAGTTCCTAATTACTATACTATATACTAAACAATGTACTGATTAGTTCACTTTGTCTTAAAGACAAATTGTTATGATTCGACGTCGAACATTACTTCCACGAGTGATTTTCTAATCTCCCTTCTATTTGAATGATAATTTTATTGGCTGCTGCCTACTGTTTTATTTTAAAAAATAATAGCTGATTTTATTATTAAAAAAATAAAAAAAAATAAAAATTACCGTGAGAGAATATTTTCTATCCATTTGGATACTTAATAAATTAATACTTTATTAAATTTCAAGTATTATAATAAAACGGGGTATTTTTTAAAAATATTAATCAATTTATGGAAAAATATTGAGCTTCGTAAATAACGACGATTGTAATTTAACACATGATCACAAAAAACCCCCCATGACTTTCTTGTGGATTCTTCTCATCGGAGGGCGCGTTCCGAAGCCACACTAAAATCAATACATCTAAGACGTAGCCAAATGATCATGTGCATTTAATGTTGTACAAGAATCTAAAGGAAATAAACTATGTTGATTTTTGTTTTTTTTTTTGAACAAATTTTAACATTGTAATACCGTGTCATTTAATAGTATTCGTTGTAGTGAAATTACCATGTTAGTTTAAAACACATAATATTTGTCACAAATAACTCAGAAACAGAATATTGCAGAAACGGACAATCTTATCGTTAAAAGCAATTTATTTCAGTCAACTTAGAATAAAGATGAACATGAATATGAGATAAATACTCATATTCATGTTCATCGCAAGATAGCATAAAACATTGTAGGTACTTACGCTGAAAATGTAAGTACAGGGATGTCTGTCAATATCTTCAAGGTTGAGAATTTCACATTGACGTCAAGTGAACTTCTAAACAAAAATTGACAAGGAAAGTAATAATATAAGTACTTCAAAGTCGAATGGGCTCGCAAAATGTTACCGAGTGAACTCTTTTATACGACATATTACAAAATAAGCCCCCGCCCCTCTTCACAATACGGCAGCCGAAAGCAAAATCAAAAATATTTGAAAATAAAAGCCTAAAGTTAAAGTTTTAACTTGTGTGTTTCCGCAATTAGCTCTACTATTGGGCTTTTGTGCGTGATTTTAAGCCGTGGGTTTTCTCACGATGTTTCCCTTCATCGTAAGAGCGATGTTACAGCGCATATACATTTTTCTTAAAGAAAAACACATCGGTGCGCGGCCGGGATTTGAAACCACGACCTTCGGAATGAAAATTGGGGTATCTACCACTAGACCAACACCACCAAAATAAGAGCCTAATAAAAAAACAATAAATATGTGTGTAAAATGTCCTGTGCCTACACGAAGTAATATTTACAAATATTATTAACTGTAACAGTAAAGAAAATTAATTTCATAGCGCTAATGATTATGCGCTACGGTGTGTGCTACGAATTTTCGTAGCCGTAGGCAAGGTAGCACCTCGAGGCCTCTTTCCTTCAGCCTTCAGTTGTTTGAACTTAGAACAAACGAGAAGTCGCGGTCCGATTTATTTTAATGCACTGCAGTGTGTCAAAAAACTAAGCGAACGGCATAGCCTCACTCCCCACCCGCGTAATGTTGCTAAATCGTGAGAGTTACCACTTTTTGGGATAAAATATTTTTGAAAATGAGCCAGTACTTGCCAAGTTATAAACTTCTAGTAACTTTAATAGAGTTTTACACGAACACGGTGTAGTTTCTATTTCTTCAGTTTGTAAAGCGCGCACGGATTCTTGGTTTGTTAAATATTGATCAATATTATAATAATCCATACGTTAATTTGATCTCCTATACTGTGCAAATTAATCATCACTTGAACAAAATGAAGAGAAAAACCCACAAATCTGTGCAAATGACTTTACAATATGATTATCTTGAATGACACAATCGGCTCACCGTTTTTATCTTGCTCGTCTTTGGTTCGAACATTTCTGCGGGTTACAGTTAGACTTATCTCAACTGTTCTGTCATGTCTTCATTTCCCTCCGATATTTTAATCATATTTCGCCTTACAATGATAGACTTTTTAAACTTACACGGTTTACAGCTAAATACGCCACTTGAGTATTCGAGCTGATGAGAAGTAGCTTCTAAATTTAAAATTTATTATAAAATAGAGTTTGAGAGCTGCTTTATTGCTTAAGTAGAATTCAAATTTTTAGTAGTTCCCCTCCGCGAGGCTCTCCTCGCGACGAAAACTATTGTAACATAGTTAAAACGTCGAGCTAAGAGAATTAAAAAAAACAATACGCGAATAAGACCCTGGAAAAATGTAAATATGATAAGAATCACCTAGAGATGATTCTCATTAGAACGGACCGTGGACGGGCCGAGAGGGGACGCGCTACGTTTGCATGTCGTCCGTCCCGTCTTCATACAAAAAGTGTCCCGTCCCCGCACCGACCCGGACACGGCTCGGTTTTATGAGAATTATCCCTTAGATGGGACTTGTCAGAAGTCATTTAAAATTAACATTCTATATAACTTCAAAATTCGCAAATTTTATTGGCAATATGTACTACAGTTTACCTTTTAATTATCGGTGCAAAACTTGTACTTTGTGTTGTCTCCAAAGCTCGTGAACAATGTTTGTAAATGGCCGCCGTGTTTACAAATGATTTCCTAGACTTGACTTTAACTATGACGACTTGACTGTTTCGATGCAAATAACTTGCATAATATATAATACTTGACACTGGCTAATTTCCTAATGGCCATAATCGGTTCACAACCGAAAAGAAATAAATAATAACTATGTTTTATCTTGCTGCTTGTCACTAATGTATTACTACTAACTATTCATTTCCACGATATAGCCATAAGTCGAATTCCAAGTTAGATATAAAAATACTTTAGTATCTTTTTACTAGTCCGTGATATAAAATCTTTATTCTCTTAAAATAAAGTGTACGAATACTGTCTTATCTCATTCGATAATGGATGAGGACTATATGATCATTCGTTAAACGCGCTGAGGAGGATGTGAAAAGAATTTAAATTTGTGTTTAATATTAAGGGGAAAGGATACCTACTCCATACAAACGTAGTCGACTTTTTACTCCCTGAATAAAGACATTAGAAAAGATTTGTAATACCATAAAACCTGTAGCATTATATTTTTTTGTTATATCCCGTTTGTTTCTACGTTTTATATCTATTCTAATTAGAAAATGAGAAAAAAAGCGCAGATTCCAGGTCATGGCAAATATAGGTTTTTAGACAAAACATATATTTTCTAATATCTTTATACAGCGAGGATACAGTCCACTTTGTAGAACGAAGTGGACTGAGATATCCTTTCCTCTTAAGCTAAAAGGTTCGGGATGAAAAGCCTCGAGACGAAAACAGCGTGCTATCCTACATAAAGACTCTAGCTGCTTCCAGTGGTTTGGGCTGTACGTTTGATATTTAGTTAAGTGAGTTGTTTGATTTTCCAGTAAACTTTAAACTAACTTAATTTTTTTTGCTCTTGTGTTATGTTCTGTGAAATCATTTCTAAAGGTTGTAGAACAAAAATAGTTCACCTAGACGCATTAGTCAGTCAGTCAATCAGTCAGCAAGTTAAATTTTATATTATGTATAGTAATGAGATCGGTTCGTTGATATTCGAGTTGCATTATTATTTTGATTTTTCCTACCTATATTTTTAAAGTTCTTATATATATGTGTAGTTTGGCCATGACCCTCCGTCCATCTGTCTATCCGCAGTTTAACTTTGAGATGGTTGCGGCCGAATACTAAAACTCTATTCAAAATGTAAGAGCAGTGTAACTTTTAAGCTTAAGAGCTGCTTAGTTTATAATTAAGTTGATATAGCTAATTCAGACAATAGCAAACTTTACCTAGGTAATTGTGCGCCTCACAGCTGTAATAATATACCGTGAGGCGCACCAACTATTAGGTAGACTGTGCTATTACCTGAATTAGCTAGATTACTAGAAATATTTTGAAGGAAAAATTCATGTTCAAAAATTCACTCGCGGCGAGATTTGAGCTCGCGTCTCTATCTATCATATCTTGCGTGCGTCTTAGCTTTATTAACTAAATTTACACTAGATCATACAGGAACGTACCTATTTATTTAGAAATTTCAGAAACTGACAAACTATCTAAGTAGCACTTAAATAATAAGAGGCGTTCCAATATTTAGCATAAGTATAGTCAAGTAAAGCTTTAGTTAACACGACGTTCCTCGAAAATAGAACTATCTTATATTGAAAACCAGATTTCAATCGGATTAGTAGTTTTCAAATGTATAAGAAACAAACGGAGAAACAGACAGGCATGAATTTAAAAAATTATATAATTTTGGTTCCCAAGTCCCTTAGACAACTTTTTTTAATTTAGTCCCAAGACTCCCTCACAGAGTTTTTATCCTCTCTTCCTTTATAGGGTTGTCTGGAAGAGATCGCTTTTAGCGATAAGGCCGCCCATTGTACCTTTATTAGCTGTAGGTATTTGTTTATGTAATTTGTTTGTAATATTTTGGTACAATAAAGTTTTATCTAATCTAATCTAATCTATAAGTATAGATAAGTCTATAAGGTTATTAAATCGAACTCACTATACAATATTTGGCTGCAGACGGGCATTCCTCGACTCGAGCCGCGCTTCGGTTGTTGCAAGGTGTGATGGACCCGACCCCGTCGCTGTATTGGCCGCATTTCCAACAGCGGATGCTTAGAGTTGAAGTCACGATCGTCAGCAGGATGCAGACGGTTGCCAAACGGGTATACGCCATCATCTATAAAGATACATAAATTAGTATCAAGTACGAGACAAAGAGAAACTAGACGTTGATTTTTTTA
Source organism: Idaea dimidiata (assembly GCA_949358125.1). Classification (NCBI taxonomy): domain Eukaryota; kingdom Metazoa; phylum Arthropoda; class Insecta; order Lepidoptera; family Geometridae; genus Idaea; species Idaea dimidiata. The sequence goes on from OX442330.1 coordinate 26,905,759, forward strand.
CCAGACCTCAAGGGAAGGGATTCGTGACTATTTTGTATTATTCTTAATATTGAATAATAATCATCTTTCCTTTAATAATCCTATATTTCAAACTACTAAATCTTTAATTTTAAGCTTACGATTTGGGTAGGTATACTAGATAACGGACAGATAGAGAAGCGTCACACCTCCACCTTTCTTATGCGCACTGCCAAACAGTGGAATTCGCTGCCAGCTCCGCTGTTTCTCTTAAACTACACCCTTGGAGTCTTCAAGTCTAGAGTGAATAGGTATCTTCTAGGTAAGCATGCTACATCGTCGACCTTATCGTCGCTTCCCTTTAGGTGAGATGAGGTCAAATGTAGCCTATTACATATAAAAAATATAGAAAACATAAGGAGTAATACTTTAAAAATACATTTTAGTAGAATACGAGTATACTTGAACATTTAGACAAGAATTAGAAACAAACAAACTACCTACAAGCAAGATTAATACGAGTTTCCGGTGGTAATCGAAACCGGAAACTCCATCGTCGCAGGGCGAACATCCGTCTGACTTGCCTCGATGAGGTCGTCATTATAACACCAGATGAATCAGAGATCTTTGTTTGTTTGTTTAGTTAGGTAGTACTTACCTATAAGGGCACCAACTACCTACCTGCTAGGTAAACTGTGGTAGTTCTTATCTAACTTTGTTGTTGCTAAGACTGTGTTCCAAAACCATTTAGCAAAATCAGCATAAATGATGGAAAACAGATACATACGTGGCTAATAAACAAACTTGACGGTATTAAGTCGTTCTACCTGAATCGTGTTTTATCTTTCAAAACGACAAGAACTTACTAGAAATATTTTTAAAGGATCTCGCCGCAAGTGAATTTTTGAAGATGAATTTTTCCTTTAAAAATATTTCTAGTAAATATGCCTTGAGCAATAAAAACTAATTTACGACAAGAACTTTCTATGTTGACTAACCAAGCATTGAAAAATATAACACTTTATTTACCGGGCTTAATCGCGTTTTATTCATGATTCTTAACCGACCGAGCTTTCGCCAACTTTACAGTTGGCTTTTTCAAGGTTGGCGGTTTGTTGTTGAAGCTCGGTCGATTAAAAATCATAAATAAAACGTGATTAAATACGGTAAATAAAGTGTTTTATTATGCACAATCGCGAAAACTATAGAAGAAATTAAATCATTGAAATGCGTGTGTATTAACATTTGTAGTAATAATGATATTTTAATTAATATCTATGTATGATATTGGATAGTTCTGTTTTCGAGGAACGTCGTGGTATACATTGTATTGAAATCCAATTAGTTGATCCCGAGTAATGACCGAAAAAGTGCAACTGCTCGAGAACCGCTCGGCCGCCCGCGCCCGTGATGACATGTTTTTCACTTTCGCGGGTGAAACCGCGGGACGCAGCTAGTTGTATTATATTGCACATACATTGAATAGCAACATGTTTTGTATTTGAATGTAATTATAACCAAATATTAGGGTTCTGTAATAAATCACACAAGACTGTAATTCATTTGACATGTTCCATACGAGACGGTACTTCAATATCACAATAGTTCTAAGTACTTATGGAGATAAGTACAACGGTATTCTGTCACAACTACGATTTGTGGTAATATTATATGAGGATTTCATAGTGTTATCACAGTTTACATAGTATTTGGTACTCCGTCGCTGTAACAACAACGAGGCGCCTATAGACTATTGAAACGATTGAATCGATTGCGAAGGACTCTGATATGCAGATAGTTGGATATCTGAATTGATACAGGTCAACTTTTACACCTACAGAGATTCACAACCAGTTGCTAAAGTATAACTAACATTCTTGCTACTCAACCAGTTGCCAAAGCTGTTGGACCTTTTCTTTATTTTTAGTAACAGCAATTATCTAATTTCGCGATTTTGCATAATAAAAAAACACTACACACATTTTTAGTAATTGTCTATTTTTTTATTATTTGATGAAGTGCTTTCCGAAAATTGGCACTCGACAGGACGTGAACCTGCTACCCCGATAATCCGTATCGTGCGCTCGCCAATTGCGCCACAGGAGCTCGCTCTGTCGTAGTGCAATTATGGACTGCATCGCTCTACTGAAGCAGGTAGCGACATCTACCGATTTCTTTAAAGATTGAGAAGTAGCTTCCAATTACCTTGATTTTTATTTTAAAGTGTGATGATGACTAATTTTTTTTAAAGAAATGCTTCCCAGAAAAAGTAATTCAAGTCACTTTACTATATTTAATTTAAAAATCAAATTAATTAAGTATACGTATTTAAAACATTGTAAATGATGATTCACATTATACAGGGCCGTGGACGGGACGAAGCGAGGTTGGTATTTTTGTATGAAGAAAGCACAGACTGGCCCGTCCACCCACGTCCTGTGCTAATGTGAATCACCAAGCAAGTTCTAATACGTCAACCCAAACAATAATAAACCTGTACAACTTCTACTAAAACAAAACAAACTCAACTACAATAATGACGACATTTCCACCGTAGCTTGCAGTGGAGCGTAAAGTCAAGCGGTTACTAACAATAGTGTAAGCTAAAATCACAATAGCATCGAATAGTAAAACTGTAGATCGAGTGCGGGCTCTCCGTCAGTAATTACATTAAATTTAAAAAAAAAACCGGATAAGTGCAAGTGTCTCAGTGAACTGGTGTCTGTGGTAACGATGCCTAAATATAAGTGTGTCGTCGGTTTTCACGGTCTAGTGTTTATTCTACGATTCCGTACCCAATTATGAAAACGGTTCAGAACAATAAGTGTGCGAGTCCGTTTAGTTAGCACTTGGCCATTTTACCCTTATTTCCGATGCTACCGTATTTATAATTAGATACGTACCTAAGTGAAATGACATGCTAATCTGGTTTTTTTTTTGTTGTATACAGTCTTGTTTTTCCTTTGAAATAGGTTTATTTGTACAGGATCCCCGGAGGCGTGCGAGTTGTTTGTGTTCCTTGTTGTAATGTATACATTAGAATTATATACTTAAGTAATTAAAATTTCATGTTTTCCGAAGAATTATGACAAATGCAAACTAAAGAGCAAACAGTTGCCCGATATAGATAAGATGTACCGTGTATAACATTGTTGTTGGTCAGATTTAAATAAAAAAAATGGGTCAACTACAAGTCGGACTCGCTCACTGAGGATTCCAACCTATTCGTGGTTTAAAATTTTATTTAAAGAATGCCCCTAGTTTATGATGATATTGGGCACGCTCACCTAAAATCGATAGTTGTTAATTCTATTATTTTTAAGTTCCCCGATCCATACGTTGAATGAATTGATTACAATCTAATAGTATGCGCCTTTGTAAAATAGGTATTTGAGTCATTCATAACCCTGATGACTTTTTCATACATAATAATTCGAACTATTTGACCGTAACAGTACGTGCGAGTAAGTGCTTAATGTGTAGATATTTAAGTCTGCGCAGAAGAAAAATATTGTTTGTTGCGAAGCATATTCTGCATCAGCCACAAGTTTGGCGAATGTGAAATTCAAATACATGTTTTATTGAACCTTCTTCTAAGGTTTGCAAATAACAGAATCACGATTCATTAAGTTTTGCTCGATACTTTTTTACTTTGAAAATTGTGCTGTATTTTCTATATTTTACTCTTTTCTCCTGTATTATACTATATATCGAAACAATTTTTTATTTAATACAAAGGAAATAATCAATACTTTAAATTGCTTATGTGATGATTTTTAATATTGCTTAATTTCCGTAAAATTATCGAAAAATGATTTAAGACTTACGCCTTTTTAGTTTCGTGTTAAAAGCATGAAAACCTTCAATCTAAAATCAACTGTATTGCAACGCATCTAAGTAGACGTTGCGCCAACCTCAGTCCGCCGTCTGGCGCCGTCGAAGGTGGACCTATGTCAGTTTTCGCTCCCAAATAATTACGTATTTTAAATTATATTTCGTATAAATTCGAACTTTTTACATTTTTTCCTGCCAATATGAAAATAATTGTTATGACAGTCATGTCAAATCACACCTTCTGTCATAAAACTGTCTAGCATTGTTGGTAAAACATAGTGATTATTTATCTTTGATATTTGATTGTTGTTGTACTAAAAAAAGAAAGACTAAATAATTACACAAGAAATAAATACTACAAAGATAATAAACAATATAAATAATCTAAGGTGAATGACCATTGAGTCCAAAAATGCCCATCACACTGGTGGCATTACCCCGTTGAATCGCCAACGATACTGTTTGTACTTAGTGTTGCAATCAGAGTAACTGTATTTACTAGCAATTTGCAATAAAAAAAAGCTTTTTCTAAACGAAAGCTTGCTAAAACATCAAAAAGAAATCTGAATATCGCAAGAGAGGCGAAAAAATAAATCTATTTACCTTTTCCATTGTCAAAATGATAAGTACCTTGAGATAGGTACTTACCTACAAGGATTTTGCGGAGTTAATATAATAAGTATCTACACCTCATCAAGGTAATGCAAGCTAATAATCGACCATTACATATTAGAAAGTAATTCTTTCAGGCTGTTACGTTTTCTCGCCCAAGCCGATTTTGATAAATTTCGATTCAAAGATAGATGGTACTTTGGCAAAGGTTACTTTTGAAATTGATATTCCCGCGGGTTCGGGACTTACAAGTGTGGAACCGAAGGGCGCAGCTAGTACTTACATACCTACTAATCTATATCTATTATCTATACGTCTTCTGTAATCTATCTATATCTATAAAACTCTTTGTCCTGACTGACTTACTCACTGACTGAACCGCTGGTAGTAGAGAGATGAAATTTGGAAGGTGTGTTCTTTGTGATCTAGGCATCTGATAATAATATTATTACAAGTGATTCAATGAACAGTAGACCTCGTGGGAACTAATTATTGAAAGGGCTCTTTATATCATCATAATAGAGCAGAAAAATCGGATCACATAATGTTTAGATATCTAGTACATCCTTTTGAGGGGGAATTACCCCAAAAATTAAAATCCCCCACGACAAATAAAATCCATTTACTCATAGAACTTGTATACCTACCAAGTTTCATTAAAATCGGATCTCATAGTGCGGAGATAGCTGATACCGCTCTTAGTGGGAGAATTACCCCACCAATCAAAAAACCCCCACAACAAAAATAGTAAGTTTACACATCTACGGCTCAACAAAGTAATTTTACACACCTACTGCTCTACAAAGTAATTTTATTTGACCACTAGCTGCGCCCCGCGGTTTCACCCGCGGAAGTGAACGCGTTATCACGGGCGCGGGCGGCCAAGCGGTTGCACTTTTCGTTCATTACTCGGATTCTACTAATTGGATGTCGATGCCACGAAGTATACCACGACCTTCCTCGAAAATTGAACTATCCAATATTGAAAACCAGATTTCAATCGGATCAGTAGTTTTTAATTGTATAAGAAACAGAGAAACAAACAGACAGACATGAATTTTAAAAATTATATAATTTTGTTTCATTATTTTTCCTCAGTCCACTAGACCACTTTTTTTTTAAATTACTTCCAAGTACAGACTTTTTGTTCTCTCTTTCTTTATTATAAGTATAGATAGATATAGATAAGAAAAGGTCAACGTAAAGCGATCCTTTATTCCCTAGGTGCATAAAGTGCCATTATACACCTAAGTAGGGCATAATAGTAGTATATGCACCGAGGTACTAAACCCTGTCTTATATAGCGGGCGTCATGTTGAATCCAAAGCGTACGTATCTTGAGCGAAGCGAAGGAGTTATGTACCTAGAGTCCTGAGTGAAGCGTGGGATTCAAGCGCCCAAGATAAAGACAGGCTTTATTACCGAGGTGAATACTCTACTTTACACATCTACTGCGAGACAATAAAGAGGCTACAAAAATAAGAATTTAATTAACAACAAAATAATAGATTAATTCTACGTGTATGAAATATATTTACAGCTCTATTTTAGCAATATTTTAAAGGACAAATTTATCTTCAAAAATTCACCCGGGGACAACTGGGGAAAAATTCCTAGTTGTCCCTCCGGGGAACAGGGCTAGAGGGGACAACTGGGAATAATCGGACGATTCAAGTATTGAAGAAACAAAACAAACAACTTGCAAATTATTAAATAAATATTATTGCACGACATACACAGACAGCGCAATCTAGCTCCAAACTAAGCACTGGGCTTGTACTAGGGGTACCACGGATATAATACATATTATACCTCTTTTTTTTGTAAATACATACATAATATTATACATAGAAAGACACCCAGATCAGATACAAATATTTATTTTTAAGCATAAATATTTGCACCCGACGGGAATCGAATCCGCAGCCTTCCGTATTGCAGCCAGACCCGCTAGGAGTAATAGTGTTCCGTGAGCCAGGCGGTCGCCCGACGCACCAATGAGGTCGTATTATAAAATACTTGACACTGGCTACTTTCGACCAACGACCATAATCGGTTTACAACCTATGAAAAAATAAATAACAGTTTTGATTTCGCGCGCTTGGGCGCTAGATCAAAAAAGTTGCGATGTTCGAAAGTGCATACGTGTGCGTGTGACTCGTGGATGTAGAGGTAAGTGGGCGGGCCGTTCATGACATATTTTTTATTGCAGCTTCGTCTCTGTTGGCATACAAGTAGCAACTTTCAAATGACCAATAATCTGCCGATTCCCAGTCGGCGGTCTGCAGTCTTTACTGCTTCAGGGTCCTAATGTGTCTATGACAAAACATTTCCTCGAAAATAACGATGTTATATTTTCAAGAGATAATTATTATTGTTACGTGTGATCAAATTACTATAATATTTATTTATCCTGATGTGAATAGAATTGACGACGTGGGTTGTGATACTTTAGTGCTTAGTTACGTTATTTCCGGGAAAATATATTTTAATTATTACTACGTATGTGAGTACCTAAATAGTAATATAAAAACTGTATGTCCGTTTTGTCTGTAACATACGCTGCTTTATTTACAGAAATTTTATAAACAACAAATACTTTAACAAAAGGCAAATTGTACTTATAAAGCCAACAATATGGCGGTAACATAATGAACAGAATTGTTATTTAGTATAGAAACAAAAATCTGCTTAGTGACAGACAGACGGATAATAAAGTGGAAACTGGTCCCGTATTTACTGTTTGGACACGGAACCTAAAAAAAAACCAAAATCATATTAAGTTAACTCTAACTTAGATACACTACAATGTTATCTTACTTCTTACTAATATTATAAACGCGAAAGTTTGTATGTATGTATGTGAGGTTGTTTTGTTTTTTTTCTTTGACACAAAAACGACTGGACCGATTGCGATGAAACTTGGAATATAGGTAGCTGGGGACCTGGATTAACACATAGGCTTTTTACTCCCGATATTTCCGCGGGAACGGGTCTCACGCGGACTCATACTATAAATATTGCACGACATTGCACACACCGCAATCTAGCCCCAAACTAAGCACTAGGCTTATACTATGGGTGGTACTAGACACCGGAATTCGGATAAACTACGTATTATACTTTTTTTTGTGAACACATACATAGATACATAGAAAACACCCTGACCAGATACAAATATTTAGCCTTGAACATTAATATTTGCACCCAGCGCAAATTGAACCCGCAACCTTTTGCATTGCAGTCGGACCTACGTTCGACGCGCCACAGAGGCCGTCGACTATCAAGCAGAAACTTTCATCTCTCCAACAGAGGTACCTATTCGGTAGCGATAACTTAGAAACATAAACTTGCCATAAAGTATGTAAGTAAGTAAACTATCATACTCGTAAACTAATTCATAATACGTGTTCGTTTTACCAAAACATTATCAATTCACAACAGCGCGGCTTCAGGATACACCAACTATCTTACTTCTTCCTAATATTAGGGGTTAAAGTATGAAATTGCCGATTTGTACTGAAAATCTTAATTGTTTATTTTTTAAATTTTTAACAAATTTATTTAATCAAAATAGTTGCCATTATTATCTATAGGTACATTGCTGCCATCTAATGGGAAGGTCATTAATGCCTTTGCGATAGAACTCCGACGATCTAGACTGCACAAACTGTGTAAAAGCATTTTGTACTGCCTCCTGGGAAGAAAACTTCTTGTCACGTAGATAATTGTCCAAATCACAAAAAAAAATGGTAGTCCGTTGGAGCAAGGTCTGGTGAATACGGAGGATGACGAATGGTTTCTAAGTGCAGTTCCTGAAGGTTCAAAATGGTTTCTCTTGCTGTGTGAGGTCTCGCGTTGTCGTGGAGCAATAATGGTGAAGATCGATTCATGAGTCGGGGCTGTTTTACTGCTAGTTTTGTCAACATGGTTCGGCACAATAGACATCTGCCGTAATTGATTGACCAGATCGAAGAAAACTATAGTGAATAACACCATGCTGAGACCACCAAACAGTTACCATTACCTTTTTATTGGTAAGTTTTGCTTTAGGACACTGTTGTGGCATTTGACCTGGGGTCAGCCATTGCATTTTTCTTTTCCGGTTATCATAAAGAATCCACTTTTCATCACATGTTACAATTCGATCCAATATTCCTTCATTTCTGTACCGGTTCAACAAGGCAACACAAGTTTCAACACGCGTTTCTTTCTGCAGATCAGTCAAATCATGAGGCACCCATTTTTCGTATTTTTTTATTTTATTGATTTGACGCAAGTGAGTCAATAAAGTGGGTAAGGTAACGTTAAACCATGCCGCTAATTCCTGGGTAGTTTGACTAGGATCGGCTTCCACTATCTCTCTTAATTCATCGTTATTCACCTGTGTGGGCGGTCTTCCTCGTGGCTCGTTCTTTAAGTCGAAATTTCCATCACGAAAGCGTTTAAACCAAAATCGCACGGTGCGTTCATTAGTAGACCCCTCTCCAAACGCAGCATTGATATTGCGGGCTGTTTCTGCCGCGTTAGTTCCGCGTCGGAACTCGTATTCAAAAATCACTCGAATTTTCGCAGTATCCATCTTTCTTGTCTAAATTGAATAACAAAAACAATTGAAAGTCGATATTCAAATGTTTCACATTTTTTAAAAAAAGAACATCACAGAAACCATTTGAAAAAAGTTTCATTCGAAAACCTCAAACCATGAAGATTCTATGTCAATTCAAAGAACCTATTGCAATAAAACGGCAATTTCATACTTTAACCCCTATTATTAAAAACGCGAAAGTTTGTATATTTCTATGTGACTTTGTTACTCTTTCACGCAAAAACTACTGAAACGATTTTAATGAAACTTAGAATATAGGTAGCTGGAGACCTGGAACAACACAAGGTTTACTTTTTATCCTGATATTCCCGCGGAAACGGGACTTAGCGGGTGACACCGCGGGGCGCAGCTACTGTTGTATATGTAAAAGTATGTATATAGGTATGTCACTTTGTTACTCTTTCACGCTAAAAACTATTGAACCGATTGCAATGAAACTTGGAATATAGGTAGCTGGAGATCTGGAATAACACATAGGTTACTCTTTACCCCGATATTTCCGGGTAGTCGGGACATATAAGTACATGATTGGTACATATATTTACATGATAGGTATATTGGATACTAGCTGCAACCTGAGGTTTAGCACAATTAGGACCCAATCCAAAGGAAATATAGGTTCAGTAGTTTTTACGAGAAACGTAAAGAAAAGAAAAGTAACAACATCATAGAGCATATCGGGAATAGAGACAGCGAATTTCTTTTCTTTTTGAAAGTTCTTTGTGATTTGTAGGTATATTAAAAGGGATATGCTAAGGTCCCAAGGGAATGGAACTTAGGATCTGGTTAAAACACGGAACGCAGCTAGTTTAGGGATTAAATTTCATAAATTTTCTATAATTTTAAGAAAGATAAAATACCAAACGTTCAAGCGTTGAACCACGAAACTTAGAGAAGACATTCATCACGTGTCTACCCGCATCCTTCAATACCATTGACAAATCTTCTGAAGAAATCCTTTAAGACAGCCGCTCACTTCGACCAATCACATCTACAGGTTCCGTCAAACTATTCTAAACTTTAGCCTGTTGTATTAAGGTTTAATATATCGCGGCGCAGTGTTGGCGCAATGCCAGTATCGAACAATAAAAGCGATAGGGAGTTGGCGAAATTTTAATGTTTGACTAGGGTTGTCACTGAAGGTAATCACTTTAACGTCGCAATATGTAGTAACAACGTATAATAAATTAAGGCTTTGGTTCACTATTATTGAATAATATAACTAATCTTATCTATCTATAAAGGAGTTGCCTTGATTTCAAAAGCAAATTTAATCTTAATATTTAATCTTCTGTTAGAATCCAAAATGTTTTAAAAGTCACCTTTATTAGTTCATAATGTAACAATTAAGCCATTGAAACCCGTTGCTTTTGGTTCAATTATACTTTATTCAGTTATTGATTTGTTTTTTTTTTTTTTTTTATATATAATGTGTTTTTAATTTTATTATTTTTAGCTGAACGACAACGCGACGACTTATAAGACATCATGGCAGGGCCCATTATCTTGATGTTTTAATCAATAATTTTCATGAATCCTGTGCGCTATAATTTGTGTCAGCCCTACTTGTGAAACTTGTGAATTCTCTCTACTGCCCGTACATTTCAGTTTATGAATGATTAGCGATTTCTATTGTTTGTCGATTCAGACTGCGTCGGTCGACGGATGTTGGATGGAACTATGTTTGCGAAGTCGAGACTTCGTAAACATAGTTTCGAAGCGATTTCGATTAAAAGTTAAGTTGGTTTTCATTCAAATTTGCATCCTTCTTGCATTAAGTTTTATGTATAAAAAAAACTACTGAATAATAATATACCTTTGGTTTACTTTTGTCACTTAATTAATTTTAAGGCTCATTTCCACAAAAGGGCTCTTCGTTCGATTCCTGTGATTTTTCTAAGTGAATCGCACGACTGCAGGTGTGGTATCAACCAGTCGCCGCGGCAGTCCGACATCAAACGAAAATCAGCAGATTTTTAAAAACCGCCTGAAGGGCAACGACTGATTAAAAAAAACAAGGCTTCTATTACGTGTGTAATTCTACGAACGAATAAAGGACCAAAAAAGCTGTCATCCAGAAAGAAAATTTGGAAATAATTTGGGCATTTTGACACATTTTTCGTTCGTTTGTAGAATAAAAGTACAAGCCCAGGGGACGAAATTTAAGGATTATGTCGACGCCGCCACGCCACGTTCTACAGTCTACGTAACCATAAGGCGACAAATGACGAGCATTACATGTCTCGAAAGTACATCTCACGGCGTCGCCCGGTGCCTCGTCTCATTCTACATTAGTCTTCATCAGTGGGTAGGAAATGTTTGACGAGATCTGGCAACGTCGCGTGAAGTCGCCCGATGTCTCTGGGGACACGAGTCGCTTGACATTTGTCACCTAAATCGCGGGAATCGTACATTACAGGAAAAGTACAATTCCCACTGGACAACGTGTCGTGTCGTTAGAACGAAGATAAAAGCTCACACATTTAGAAAAATATGTATTTTATGTTATGAAGGTACTTCATATAATAATACTAAGCTGTGTTTTCACTACGGAAGTAGTGTTGCGAAAGTTATAGTCAACTTCACAAAAAAAGTCGCGCAGCAGTTTGTTGCTCGACACTAGTTTTATTAAAAAATCGCTGGTGCTACGCATTTTTTTTTTCAAAGATGACTATAACTTTTGCGACACTAGTCCCGTAATAAAAACACGGCTCTATCGATTATCGGGATAAAAAGTAGCCAATGTTTTATTCCAGATCTCCTGGTATATTTTAAGTTTCATCGCAATCGGTTCAGTAGTTTTTGCGTGATTAAGTAACAAAGTCACATTCAGACTCACAAACTTTAGCGTTTATAATATAAGTAAGATTAGTAAGATAAAAAGTGCCTTGGCAAACCTACTAACTTATTTTTCCACCGGCCTTAGGATCCAATACCACGGCTTTCCAAATGAAAGTCGATGTATCTCCCACTAGACTAACACCACGTGTAGAACGAGCTTCTAACTAGAATTTATATCAAACATTTAAATTAGAATAGGCCTCTACTTAATAAAAAACGCCACGCACATTTTCGATTTAAAAACCCGAACGTTTAAAAAATATATCACGATTTTCGAGATAAAAAGTAGCCCTATGCTCATCTCCGGGAGGCGAGATATCCATACTAATTCTCACGAGAAGACGGTGAAATTGTGTCGAGGCACCGCCCATATGAACTTACTTAGCACTTGATAAAGTCACGTTCTAATGACATAATATGAAAATCGACAAAGTAGGTATCTCGTTACGAGTATTTTCATTTACCGGACGCTTGATAAATGCTTTTTACGGGTTTTATACGTTACTAGCTGCGCCCCGCGATCCATCCCAAACCCGTAAGAATATGGGGGTCAGAAGAAGCTTATGTTACTCTTCGATAATGTATTCATTGTAAACAAACAACCAAATAAATATTTCCTCTTCACAATATTAGTTTAGATAGCAAGACCCGCGTCCTAATCGACCCGATCTGTCCTGATCCTGATCGTCCTGATCTGACCCGAGTCCTGATCCCGGAATCATCGGATAGCAAGTAATTTTATGATTAGTTAAATGTAAGTAGGTATATATATATATATATATATATATATATATATATAAATACATAAGAGACGAATTGAGAATTTGCCACGACCTTCGGAATGAAAGTCGGGGTATCTACCACTAGACCAACACCACAACTGTCTTGATCCTCTATAATGCCGCTATTATTGGTTGCGGCTTGCACGCACACTGACTATAATTGTTCTGCTATAGTGTTCGTTGAAATAGCTTCCTTTATTTGTCTACTAGCAGAACCCTGCGGTTCACTTGCGTAATATCAGATGAACTTATACCTATGAACCTAAATAAAAAGTAACCTATGTGTTAATTCAGTATTCTAACTATTTAAGCATACCAATAAGTTTCAGTTCAGCAGTTTTTGCGTGATTGAAACACAATAATTTATAAACTTTTGCATTTTTAATTTTAATGTGATGTGATGTCCGAATCCTCTATATAGGTACATAGGTAGGTAAAATGATCATCAAGAGCGTATAATTAACGAAGTTTGTTTTATCACCGTCATTAGGCGTTAGAATTAGTTAAAACATGTAATCTGGTCGCAAATGCCAGTGAAAGACACGAGAAGTCATTAAAGTTTAACGTTAATGTGTTTTAACGGTTTACTTGAGTTGAGTCATTATGTACCTAAGTAAGTAAGTCTTGTTTTTATTACCCTTCGAGTTTTTGAGATGTTTTGTTGTATTATGTATTAATTTACATTACATAAGTACAAACCCCGTATATTATACTCGTAGCGGATTCAATACATTATATAACTCAATTTTCGAAATTGGCGATAATCCGAGTACCACGGCGTAACCGCATTAATATACCAACATCATCTCAGCCTAAGGGCTTACTATCTTCTCCCTCACTACTGATCATACATCATACGCATACCCTATACGACGATAACACAAATATTTCTCCTTTCTATTATAAAATATAAGTAGTACTTAGATATTTTGTTTATATACTACTTGCTACGTCCCGAATCGGGAAGCGGGACCCGCACAAGTCCCGATTCCGTGGGAATTTAGTAGCTTTAAAATAAAAATAAAATAATGTTCTTCTTCAAGGTCCCTCTACCTCTATCTATATATATTGATACCTAAATTTATCGTAACTGACAGAGTAACTTTCGCAGTTATAATATTAGTTTGAATTTATTTAACAAAACTACGAGATTCAATGGAAAAGACCTTTATTACTTCCCTTCATAAAAAGGCCGCTTTTAAAAAAGGGTGAAATTGTCCAAAAACTTGGACAATATTGAAACAAACTCCCATAGAGCTGTCAAGAACGCGAAACTTCAAGAAAGGACAAAAATATTCAAGCAATTTTCTCGGCCGAAGTCCGGCGTTAATTAAAACTTTACTCATTTCGACATAATGTTTATGCATAAAGTGTACATAAAGGAATAGTTGTTGAATTGACCGAAGACAACTTAAATATTCCGGGTCAAATTCATCTCTCCCTGGATCATAAAATTTAAATACAACATTCATGTTTTATCATTTCGGGGTTGTCGATGCTTGAAATCTGGTATATCTGGGAAGTTCAAAATGTAATAGAAATATTATTTTGCGTGGCCTTTTTATCATCACTGTGCAAAACTTGCAACTTTAAGTCTTCTAGTGAGAAAAATGATCTTATTTAATAGGTATAGTCTCAACCCTGAGTCGTAGCGCCAAGCGGACTCGTCCATATTTCAATACGGTAATCGGTGCAGAATGATGGGTCGGATCTTATTCCACTGTCATCTTCCTTCTTCCAGATTAGATCTTCTAGATGTGGAATGATGATCTTCTTATCACCGATGAGACAGTATTTTGCGTTACGCGATATTACCCTGTTGCACTTTTGCACAATGTGCTAAAGCACTCTGTGCAAAAGTGCAATTCCAAATCTTCAAGTTTCTTCATGAGTTAATAGGTTTCTTCTCGGCAAATATGAGTTTCTCATGCATGGTTTCTTCTCTTTAGAGGACGCGTTTCAAAACCCCACATCAATACTTACTTATTTTTAAAACGTTCAAAAACGATATTGTATTTGTATACACATTCATAATGAATAAAAATAATAATTGAATAGGTATTGAGTATGATGTATGGCCGTTTTCAACATTCGCTGAAATCACATTGACTGACAGTTTTCGCTGGGATATATTGTATGATCCATCATTTTACCAGAAACCTACCTATGTATCAGATCCATTGTTAGATTTTAACTATTTTGTACGTTATTTGTTGTTTGGTTTCCTATTGTACCTGCTTTTTGCTCACTATTAAGTAAATAACATATACTTATATTTTTCCCGGACTACACGTCATATAAAATTCGTCATATAAAAGTAGCCCGCCCCGCCCGGCCAAGACACGGTGTGCTCTTGACTTCAAAAAAAAACTATAAGGTAGGTATGTTTATTAAAAGGTTTTATATTTTTTATTATCACCAAACAAAAGCTTAAAATTATGAAATGGTTGTTTGCTCTTTGTGAGGCTAGTACATCATGATACGGGAATGTGTTTAGCCGCTAATGTTTATAAAACCGGGTAAAACAGCGGGGCACAGCTATGTTCATTTACATTATTTATTACGGTTTAACGTAGCGTTTATTATTGTGAAAACGGCTATAAATTTTAATAAGACAGGATATAAATCTCTCCTATAATTACATACGCAAATGTATTTAAATATTGCAATATCAAAGACCTGCAGCTTGGAAAGGACGGTGACGGAGGGGCTATTGAATTTGTCATATGATGTAACGGAAACTTTGGTCTAAGTATTTTTTTTCCTACAAACAAGACAGTGCGAACAAGCAATGTCTTTTTCAATTATCCTCATATCCTTATAGTCAGTACAAATGCACCCACGCTCTCACACATAATTAATTAAACATTATTATCTTACACAAAATAAAAATATATTCTTCATTTACTTACAAATTTACAAGCACACACACAAACACTAACGTCTTACTTTCTAGCAATTTCTAGCCAACAATTTGTAATGATAAAATAAACTCATCCTTATACGAGTATAAGCCCGTCAAATTCAAATCTTTGAACATATTTAACCAATTTTTTTGTCCCCTTCCCTCCTTTTTTCTTTGTACTTTACACGTCACTGACGTCTCTGGTAAGCTCGTGTTCTGAGCCACAACAAACAGACTCACACAGCCTTGTTTGTGGTTAAATGGAGTTATAGTTATTGTTAATAACGTACCTACTAAAGTAATGTTTAGCTAAGTGCTTGGCATAAGACTGTGCAAGTACTCATTTTTTGTATTTGTATAAATTAGGATTATACGTACCTTATCGTAGTTCATGAATATCATTAGATCGCAGATTTATAACACCGAAGACTTGTTTAAACTTTAAGATTTATCATAAGAAATGATTAGTTTTAAAGATTTTTAACGACTGTTTATTTTAGCAATTGTTAAACCACTGGTAAAGTTACACTTTTTTATGTATGGAGTTATAAAACACTGTAGCTCGGGTCTATATGAACCTTAGAGTATATATTACTACAAGTAGTAGGTATACTCTAAGATCTGAACCATGTTCTAATAGACCCCGAGCTAACAGAGGAAGAGATAGGGTAAATGAATCTCACTAAAAAACACTCCAGATACCAAACATTATAATAAATAGTAGTCTGTGGTCTATTATAAAAAAAGAGCCTTCAATATAGAAAAGAAAAAACTGTTCAATAGAATTCATTATTAACCACTTGGGTATTATTGTCAGAATTGGTTTACAACCTTTAATTCCTGAATGGTGTCACTGAAACTGAAATTGGAATTTATCGTGCTCCAATAAGAGGCTTTCGTTTTTAGAGTTCCATACTCGAAGGGTAAAACGGGACACTTCAAACGAAAGATTATTACTGACACTTCGCTGTCTGTCTATTTATCGGTCACCAGGCTGTATATCATGAACCGTGATAACTAGACAGTGTTTTTTTTTTACAAATGATGTATTTTGGTTGCCGCTAACAACAATAGCAAAAACGAAATAAATGTGATGTAACAAACGTGATTTTATAAAGTTAAACGCAATTTATTTTTACCACTGGCGCCATCTAATGATAAATTGGCGTCAGTTGCATTAACGGATTTAGCTTATTTTTATGGTTCCATTCCCAATTGTGTTAACGGTATCTACGGAACTCTTCGTGCGCGATTTCCACTCGTACTTGTCCGGTTTTTTCATACTGCGGTCGAACGCTGCTGGTGATTGGGCGAATCGAATTTTCAGTTTTAATTAGTTGAACGTAAAACTACGGTTTGGACCAAAATGGATTCTCAGAGTTGATTTGTTTGGAAATTGGTAGTAAAGTATAGTTGGTACGCTTTTAAAATTACATTTTAATCAACTAATAGCCGCATACAGATATAAAACTTAAAATTTGAGAGGTACTTATAAAATTGAGCGCTTTCTTAATTTAAATTAAGTATAGCTTTTATTAAGTTATAGAGCTCCTTAGTTATTTAAGTAGAACTTAATTTTCAAGTAACTCATTATACATAGTTATCAAATATCGAAAATAATTTAATTTTATAATTTAAATTTTCAGACGAAAGAAGACGAGGTCGTGGACTAGGGTCCAGACCTTGAGGGCGATACGAAACGTACCAACCGACCGACCGAAAGTCAGGTGGTAGTTTCTGTTCGTTCTAAACTAATCATTCTTAATAAATCCTTTGTTTTTTCGTCTTGAACGTATAGTAATTATCGGTCTAGAGAACGAACAAAAACTAGCTACTGGTTTTCGGTCGATCGAATGGTAAGTTTCGTAATAGCCCTTCTTGTTTTAACACATAACTAACCCTTGATCGATTCCACGGGGTCAAAAGTAGCCTTGTCCTGACTAATTTCATCAAAAACAGTTCTGCGTTATAGGTTAGTATAGTGGTTATAGGTGTGAAAATCTTACACACAGATAGACAAACACACTTTCGCATTTATAATATTAGCAAGAAAGATTGTTATGTTAGCATCACGAAGACTGAACATCAAAGCTGTGTTTTTACTACGAAAGTAGTCGCGAAAGTTAAAGACTAGTTTCATCAAAAAAATCGCTGGTATTACGCATTTTTTTGCAAAGATGACTATAACTTTCGCGACACTAGCTCCGTAATGAAAACACGGCTTCAACTACAATAGTTATTTGTATATTTTCCTTCTTTAAACACATAACCCATCTTTGCGTCGCGCAGTCGGCTAAAAATAAAATAGGTGTAAAATTTACAAATAACAATTTTGGTACCGCAAACAAAAGAGAAAAGCAAAAATTATCATTAAAATTATGCATCCTGAGTTAGTAATTAACGTAGAATGAACCACTTAAGGTTGTTTTTCCCCAAAGAACATTTTACTTTTAAAAAAATGGTCCCGGGGCTGAATTCTGACGTAATCTGAGGGACAAAATAAATCGGTAGCTGAGAAAGGGTAGGTATCAAGATATAAAACATACTTAAAATTAGGTAGAAGATACATCAAGGCACCTTTTGATTTGGTTGATGTTATTTTTGTCAGATTATGGAAATCCATTGTTTATGGTAATGGTCCAAGACGATTGATAATTGACTGTAAAATAATAAAGAAATTATTTACTAAAAATATTTACAAAGATTACAAGGTATTTGGTTTATTCTGTTTTTTAATTAAAACACGAAAATCAAGTGTACCATTAAAATATTAAATTATTATATTGGTATTTTGATGTAATTTTTTTTCGTTTTGTTGATTTAATTATTTTAATTTAATTTGAAAAAAAAATACAATTAAAATACATTATCATACACTTAAACTAAAATAAGAAGAAGCCGTCGTCGACGCCCACAAGAGACATCGGCTCTAAGATGCTGACTGGATTCACTCTCTGTATTGCGAGACTAACTCGCTATCAAAGGTTCAATATCATCTGTGAAAATTTCAACTGTCCAGCATCACGGTTCATAAAATACAGCCATATTTTCGCTCTACTTTTAATACTTTAGTATCTATCAGAAAAACGAGCCAATAAAATCCTGCAATTGTTATCAAAGACAATGACATATAATACTTTATTTCAACATGAAAATGAATCAAGTAGTATTTTGATTCTTAATCATAATCCTCCTTTTTACCCGACTGCGCGACGCAAAGGAGGGTAATGTGTTTATCGGTCTATGAATGTATGTATGTATGTATGTATGTATGTATGTATGTATGTATGTATGTATGTATGTATGTATGTATGTATGTATGTATGTATGTATGTATGTATGTATGTATGTATGTATGTATGTATGTATGTATGGATGTTTCTATGTGGCATTCCAGAGGCCAAACGCGTGGACCGATTTTGATGATTCTCACGTCAATCGATTCGTCTTAATCTGGCGAGTGTGACTAAAGACATGACAGTAATCCAAATCAACTTTTGTCACAACCAGATGCCACATTGTCAAAATTAAAAAATCCAAAATCGACAAAGTATGTCAAGATGGGTATCGTTGAATAGGTATTTAAAAATCAATGTTAGGTTTCTTTTACCATTTTTGATTTTAAATAACAGTTTAGGAAATAGAGCGGTATAAAGTTAATTACCAATGAGGTGTTCATGCTTTTTATTACTAACGAACAAGTTTTTATTTTTGTTACGTAGTTACGCTTAGAACTACCAAACTATAAGCCGTGAAGGTACAGGTGACAGAAATTTATTAAAATAAACTAAAAAAAAAATACATAAATTGTACCTGTTGTGTGAATAAAAGCCTAATAACATTTAGGTACTTAGGTGCTGAAAACGTTACCTTACTTATCTTACTTAGGTGCTAAAAACGTTAAAAGAATAATAATAAATTTAAACAATAAATACCTAAAACCTAACTGAAATAGAATATATAAATAAATAAAGTAGGAACATAAGTACCTTCCTACTGAATTATAATATTAGTTATCTACTGAATAATCCACATGATATTAACTCCCTTAATGAAATGAATAGATTACGAGACTTACCGTCAATAAATAAAAATAACTAAAAAGCGGCAAATAAAAAAATTAATTAAAAAAACAAAAAACCCGACTGCGTAAAATACTCGATTTACAAATACGTAAAAAACAACAAAAAAAAAACTAAAAAGAATAAAAACAAGCCAAGTAATTTGAAATTATGCTAAGTAATACTGAATAATCATTCAAATAGTTTTGTAATCGATACACACAGAGCACATAATAAACGAGTAAAAAATTACTCACAGTCGGGACCCATTGGAAAAAAATTAGATCGGTAAAATGAATGGGTCCCGACTATGAGTCATTTTTTACTCGTTTATTATGTGCTCTGTGTGTATCGATTACAAAACTATTTGAATGATTATTCAGTATTACTTAGCATAATTTCAAATTACTGGGCTTGTTTTTATTCTTTTTAGTTTTTTTTTTGTTGTTTTTTACGTATTTGTAAATCGAGTATTTTACGCAGTCGGGTTTTTTGTTTTTTTAATTAATTTTTTTTTTCATCATACGGAAAAAGGAGTATTCTTTTAGTATTTTTGCAGTCAACTTAAATATAAGATGAAACTACTATTGATACAAAAAATCGAGATCTGGCAATAATTAAAATAAATATATTATATCTCTAATCTGATGGGTAGGAATTTCATTCTCTCTGGTAGGTAAACCTAGGGGGGTAATTGGTAGGTCTCCGAGGGTAAATATAATTTTTTGTGGTCACAATTGTTTTTTTCTTCTTATAGATAGATGGCTTTTTATGGCTGATAGAAAAGGATAAATTGTTTTAGATCAATGACTTTTTGTTGTTTTTATAGTTGACTAGCTGAGCCCATGGTTTTACTTGCGTAATATCGTGTACCGAGGTAAAATGTCTATGTATTGTATCAGATCTTTGGCTATCTACATACGGAGGTTCTTCGCAATCGGTTCATTGGTTTTCGCTTAAAGAAGTAACATACATAACATAAACTGATCCTCATGATTTTTACATGCCAATTAACGTTAGTATAAATTAAGATTTTACTAATGAACACTTAACTTGCCATAACACTAAAAGCTCCCAATCCTTTTGGCACTCCACTCCAATTTATTGAAATTTTATTAGGAAGTATACTGTGCCATAAATTGGATAGGATTAATACAAAATAGTTTCAAAACTTAAAATGAAAAACAAAAAAATGTTCTTAACTAGAATGTTGTTCGTTCGGATTAATTTAACTTAGTGTATGAAAGTTGGGATCGAAATTACTTAAAAACACCCATGAGAATAGTCTAAAGTTGGAACAAAGTTCTGTTTTAAACAAAATCTGTTTCGTTTCTCTTTTAACCCCCGACGGTAAAAGAGGGGTGTTAGAAGTTTGAGATGTCTGTGGGAGGCATCGTAGCTTACGATCAGATGAAGCTATTTTGATATATATAATTTGTTTTTTCGTTACTAACTAACTGCACCGAAATTCGAAGACCTGTCCTAAAGACATACAATTTGGGTAATACGCGCTACCATGCTCGTTTGTCGTTGCTATGTCGTCCTTTTGTCGTTCTACAAAAGGACTACTTTTAAAAACCACAGACAATTTACAACTTTTTTTTTTGAAGATTGTTTTTCTTTTTTTTTAAGTATTTGATGTGTTTAAAATTTTTTTTTTTTAGCTGTACGACAACACGACGTCTTCGCGGTGACTTATAAGACATCATGGTAGAGCCCAATATGCTCTATGCCATGTGTGATTATCCACTAAGAGAGGATTTCCCGAATTTCGCACGGAAACGGAATTTACACGAGTGAAACCACGGGACGCTGCTATATCCTAATAAATACTGAGTAAGAATAAACTTAACAACTCAACTTTCTATACCTACCCTCAGTTTCAAAATCGAAAGTTACGGTCGATGTATCAGATAACACTTTCAAAGAATGCGTAGCCCATTGATCTTAACCTTAACAGTAGATAAAGCATCAGAAGGAAAACAGTCGAACAAAGCCACTGAAGTAACGCTACCTAAAATTCAATGATACTTTGAAGTTTTAAGCGTCATTCATCGACTTTATCTTAACAATACCCCCTTCCTTTCGGACCTCGGTAGCGAGCTGACGTGTTTCACTATTTAAATTATATTTTTATTCAAATATTAAATTTAAATAAACCTCGAAAGCTACCAGGCGATCATAACTGCTGGAAGGTTAACATCGACGCGTGAGTAACACACCACCAACATTTGCGCACGCCCCGAAATAATACACATATTGGCAACTGTGAATTGGACTCCGCCTACCTGAGACCGCCCAACATTGCACTAGAGCGGTGCGTTCCCGCGCCGGTAGAACTTGATTTAGGCCTACACGGACATCAAGAAATTTCTAAAATGTCACAGAGCGCTCCAAAAAAATTGGAGAACCCCACTACGGGGTCTCAGGCGGATCGTACTGTGGAGTCCGGACCACAGGGCCCCGTATACGGCCCGGTTCAGAAAGCCGCGGTTGGGCAAACTGTGAGTCAGGAGGCAACCTTAGGCCCTGTTCCGGACCCTGCATTGTCGTCGGCAAGTGATATGGATTTAGACTCGGATCAACAGGGCCGTAGGGTCAAACGTAAGTTGGCCAGTACTTCGTCAGACCTCCACACAACTATGGTCAAGGTCTTCGATTTATTTGAAAAGTTTGAATTGCGGCAAAATAGCAAGCTAGATGCACTAGTACAGACTATTACCACAGTCAAAGAACAAAACTCGCAAATTCAAACTAGTATTGATTTTCTTTCGACGAAGTACGATGAGTTTATAATCCGATTGTCGAACCTGGAACAAGAAAACTGTGCATACAAAACCCAGATCAAACTACTGGAAACAAGGCTAGATAACGTGGAACGTAATGCGCGATCCTCCATGATTGAAATACGTAACATTCCCACACAACCGAAGGAAACTAAGGATACTTTACGGGACATTGTCAAATCTGTGGCACAAACCCTAGAACAACCGATTGATGATTCGAATATTCGAGATGTGTTAAGGGAAAAATCTAACAAAGAGAAGCAGGGTCCCATTGTCGTTGAATTCACAACTACACACTTAAAAAACCTTTTTCTAAAAAAATGCAGAGTATTTAACAAAAACAACACACACACAAAGCTAAATACGGAACATATTCACATCCCCGGCCCCTCTCGTCCAATATTCATTGGCGAGTCACTGACCGCTAATGCTAAGTACCTGTACTACCTAACTAGGCAACAAGTAAAACAAAAGATCGCCCACAGCTGTTGGACCAATTATGGCAAGATTTTTGTCAAACTACGTGAGAACTCTAATCCAATACGCATAGAAACCGACGAAGATCTAAAAAAACTAAGCAGCGGCACTACCCAAACCTGACTAGATAATTTAAAATACCTCTCATTTCGTCTAATGTTTAAGTTAAGTTATGTTTACAAAATCAAATTTTTGACGATTGTATTTTTTACCCCTGCATTATGTTATTTGTTGTTTTTTGCGTACTATATTTTACTTACCTTTTATAGCCATAATGAACTGCTCAAATGGGCGTCCTTTATCAATTTTATAATCATAAAAGCGTATTCACTACAAAACAATCACAACACAAAAATACACTATACACGACACATCACAAAAATTCACTGCATACAAATACATAACAATTTCTATGGAAAAATACCTATTTATCCTGCGTCTTTATCTTGCACCTGCGAGCCGACGGCCCGCAAGATTCATACTAAGCTTCAAAAATCAATAACTTATTGTAATTATATACTTGCTATATCTACTATTTACACCGGTCGGATCTCTAAAAAATTATATTCGATTCCATAAATATTAATAGGGAACTTGACGAACTGGCGGTGGCGACATCATTTACTGGGACATTAGAACATTGCGATTACTTAGTTAATAATATTCCAAATACTTTTAATTTTTTTTCTCAAAATATTAGAAGCATAACCTGTAATTTCGGAGGATTATTGACACTACTAAGAAGAACGACCGCAACTTGGGATTTAATTATCTTAACAGAATGTTGGCTTCCACATACACACTGTCTACATCATATCGATGGCTATAGCTATTCTGCAACCG
Organism: Idaea dimidiata; assembly: GCA_949358125.1. Classification (NCBI taxonomy): domain Eukaryota; kingdom Metazoa; phylum Arthropoda; class Insecta; order Lepidoptera; family Geometridae; genus Idaea; species Idaea dimidiata. The sequence continues at coordinate 26,929,467 of OX442330.1, forward strand.
AAAATAATATTACACAAAACGAAGGCGTAGTAGTTTTCTATAAAAAGTCATTACAAATTAAAGTACAGGAATACAATATGATGGACGCTAACTGTCTAGTTCTCAAAATAAATAAAAATACAATAATACTTGCAATTTATCGACCATATGGTTTTAAAGACACAACAAGGTTTATTCAGTCTTTAGATACTTTGCTTCAGAAGTATTCTTCTTTTAGTAACATTTTAATTGTGGGTGACATAAATATCGACATTACCGAACATAATATCGATTCCAATTCGTCACAATATCTTAGCTTATTAGCCTCACATGGTATATTACCAGGTCACATCCTTATCACGCATGATAAAACGTGCCTTGATCATGTTATGATAAAATCAAAAAACCTCATAAAATGCTTTGTAGCTGAGACAACAGTCACGGACCACTACTCAGTTCTTGCTACTATTGAATTATATGTTAAAATAAATAAATCTGCGCCTAAAGTTATTAATAAAATTGATTATGCAAAGCTAGATATTGACATTCGGCTTCATAATTTTTCCTCTATCTACAATATGGTTGACGTTAATGTTGCCATGAATTTCTTGATTAAATCCGTTAATAATATTGTCAAATCTAATTCTATAGTAATTAAAACATCGTGCAGAAAGCGTATCAAGACGCCCTGGATAACTTATGGTTTATTAAAATGTATGAAACTACGTGATAAACTACACCTTAAGTTAAAAAGAGATCCAAAAAATGACACTTTGATTACAACGTATAAAAGATTTAGAAATTTCTGTAAAAATCGCATGAAGAAACTCAAGAATGAATACTGTAGCAAAGAACTTGATGAAGCGTCTAAAATCAGCAATAAAAAACTATGGGAGACAATCAAAAATGTTACTTTTACTAACAAACAAAAAGACGCACCCCTAGAACTTATATCTGAATTAAATTCACAACAAAGTGTTAATGACATCAACACTTTTTTTATTAATATGGGTAGTCAGTTAGCGGATAAGTTGCCTACTGTTAGTACTCTGTGCGAATCGGATGAGGAGCTGAAGGTGCATTCCTTTGTCCTTCTTGAAACATGTCCCAGAGAAGTTGAACTCATAATTTGCAAACTTAAAAATAATAGTTCAGTAGGTCGTGACAATATAACATCGTCCCTACTTAAACGTCACAATGAAATATTTGGACCATTATTAGCACACATATTCAACATCTCATTTGCGACAGGTGTTTTTCCGGACATTCTCAAACTAGCGGAAATTCATCCAATACACAAGGGAGGAGATAGAGACTGTGTCAATAACTACCGACCGATCTCCGTACTACCTACACTTTCTAAGGTATTGGAGAAGTTAATCAATGATCGTCTGACTAACTATCTAGAGTTAAATAGAATCCTCTCAAATTCCCAATTTGGATTTCGTAAAGGTTTATCGTGTAACGACGCTCTTCACGAACTTACAAATTTTATCGTCGAAAATCTGGATATTGGACGGAAGGTTATTGTAATATTCCTTGACCTAGCCAAGGCGTTTGACACAGTGTCTGTCCCCCTCCTCCTACGCAAGCTAGAAAACCTTGGTATTAGAGGCTTGCAGTTGCAGCTCTTTGAGAGCTATCTCTCAAATCGATATCAGAGGGTTAAGATTTGTGATCATTATAGTTCTGATATGGCTATCACACACGGTGTTCCGCAGGGCAGTATTATAGGCCCAACACTGTTCTTAACGTATATAAATGGCCTCTGCAAGCTTAAGTTGAAACGGGGCAAAATAATTACGTTTGCAGATGACACAGCCCTACTGTTTTGTGGAGACTCTTGGAGTGAAATATATTCATATGCTCAGACCGGATTTGACACAGTGTGTCAGTGGCTAGTGCATAACAAACTCTCACTTAATACCTCGAAAACCAAATTTATGAAATTCTCAATTCAAAATCGCAAAAAAGACAATATACAAAATTTCAACATAAGTTCTCACTATCCATCATGTCCCAAATATATTCACTGTCCTTGCCCAAAACTTGAGGAAGTCGATAACATTAAATATTTAGGTATTCAAATAGACAAAACATTGAACTTTAAATTTCATATTGACCTTCTTGCCTCACGTATACGCAAAATGATTTTTATCTTTAAAAACCTACGAGACATTGCAAACAAACAAACCCTTAAAACAGTGTACTTCGCATTAGTTCAAAGCCTGATAACTTATTGCATAAGCTCATGGGGAGGAGCTGCCAAAACTACAATATTGAAACTAGAGAGAGCGCAAAGGGCAGTCCTAAAAGTAAGCCAACGACTGGGCTTCCTTTTTCCAACACAATCACTTTATATACGTTGCAAAGTCTTGACCATAAGGCAGCTCTTTGTGCTACATATAGTTCTACGTAAACATATCGAAACTGACTTCACCCCTGAGCGATTCGAAAATATCAGGAGAAGGTACACTGTATGTCATGTAAAAAGACATAAGACAAAGTTTGCTCACAGGTTTTTTGGATATCTTGGTGATTACCTATATAATAAGATAAATAAAGCTATCATGATTTACCCACTAACTCGAAAAAAACTAAAAATAATTGTAAGTGAATGGCTTCAAAAACTTAGCTATGATGCCACAGAGGAATTGTTGAAAGATGTTTGCTGACCCACGACCCAGCCTCACTCTTGCTACACACACACGTACGCACGCACATTTGGACACGTAGTATAGTGATAGACACTCACCTTATAATTTCATTACACCCATCCAAACATTATAAATGGATCACTGTATCGTAAACACTTTCCCCCTTATTTATAAACGCTAATTGATGCGCTGCATAACTGTGCATTGTTTGTCGTTTACTGTCACATGAAGCTTCAAAGCTTACAGACAGAGACAAACGTCACATAACTTAGTCATGTGTAAATAGCATCTTGTGAATAAGGGTGTTATTGTATATCTCCATGCTTATATAAATAATTATAAATTAACTCATGGTAGTTGTCATCACGTCGTTTTGTTGCTTGGGTCCGATGGTGGAGGCCTGGAGACTCGTAAAGCGGGTTGTCAAAACCTTTGTGCGGGCTCCAGTCTCCACAATTTATATTTTTATGTTGCACCTTATACTATAAGTACCTATAAGAAGTATTTCTAAGTTTAAAAATTGTGGAGAAGCCAATAAAGTATTATTATTATTATTATTAATATCATTTCTATGTATAATATGTATGTATTCACAAAAATGAATTTTATGTAGTATATCCGTTGTCTCGTACCCACAGTACAAGCCTAGTGCTTAGTTTGGGGTTAGATTGCACTGTGTAATGTCGTACAATATTTATTTTTATTAATTTATTTCATTTTAACGATAGACGTGACAATATTGTCAGGGCTGCAGCGGCTTTTTTTCGCCTAAAACGAACATGGAATATGTTAGACAGTAGTACATAATGCATACATAATATCTCAACGACGTAACCAAGAATATTTCAGGATGTCATTGTAGCACAAGAAACTGGCCGCAAGCCAGTAAAGTAAACTAATATAAAATGGATTCGCCTTTCTTTGTTGTTTCTTATCTAGTGTTAGAGTTTCTAGTTCGCCTTAAGGCCTCTAAGTTGACCTAACGACTCCTATTATAGATACCAATCGCCACGCACGCAAGGCTGACAAGCCATTTCGGTTAACCATGAGTTTTATCGGTAAGGATTGAGGAGCCAAGTCATCTTTTGAAAGTAAAATAACACCCTTATTTAGTAGTAAATTAACTGATTTTGTAGGACAAATGCTGAATTTTGTAGTTAAATAGGTCAAAAGTTACATCGGTTTAAAAGTGGCTCCTCAATCCAAACATCTGAATTGAGGAGCCATCCGTATGTCGCAAAGTAAGTTTCTTCTTCCCATTGGAGTTCGCTTTCCAAAACGATTATGTGAATGTGTTATGTAATAAATTAACTTAGAGTTTTAGTTTATGGGCATCAGTCTCCATATATACCTACTTTCAACTAGCAGTGTCCTGCTGTTTCACCCGCGTGAGTCATTTCCCGCGGGATTTGTCAAGAGTCCTAGTGGGTATCTACACATCACAAAGAACACAATATACACCCAATACGTTCAGTAGTTTAGCCTGTGGGTTGATATAATATAATATACTCGTAGGTCAATCAATTAACAATGTAGTCATTGAAATATATGTATTTTGATAACACCTACTGCAATGCCTTGAAACTTCTCTTACCTTATTAACTCCATTATTGTAGTGATGGTGCGTTCTTTGTCATGTGAGGATATTCACGAAGACCCTTTTGGACATAAAAGGGGGTTCAATTTTGTATGACACTCTTTATTGTCATAAATTGATAGACATCAAAATTGATACACATTTATTTATTATTATTTATTTTATCTTTCATCATTTAGAGTTTTTTATATTATATAAAAAACTATTATTAATTATTAATATGCCTTTTATTAATAAAAGCAAACTAAAAATCGCTGAGATTTGTCCGGAATGCTTCGTATATAAGTAAGTACAGTACACGTACAGTAGGGGGCGGGATAATTCTAATACCAATCCCTTCTTAATTCTGTCCTTATTCTGTTTCCTATAGAACATGCCGCGCCGGCAGAAGCAAGTCTTAATATACTCGTCTTAAATTACATGTCACGTTGTTTGTCCGCGATAGACTGTCTACATACCGATTATAAAAAAAAAAAAAAGTGTTTTGTTCCAACTTAAAATATCCTTTTGATCCCGATATTCCCACGTGATCACTTACGCGGTTGAAACCACGAGACCCATCTATTATTTTATATAATAATTTACTATTTTACAGGTTTTATGGGTGTAGTATAATATTGAAATAACACTAATTAACTAAAACTCTGAGCAACTCGCAAACATTAAACAAATAAATGGAACTACAATCAAAAGTTATATCTAGGTCAAGTGACGGCACTCCAAAACCCGTTTCCGTGGATCTCGCCACGTCGACTGTTTATACTACTGTTGAAAACCTCGTAAGTTCAGGTTGATATTATTGTAAAACTCGTATTGCGATACAACTTACCTCCTAATAGTCCAGTAAAATTGTCGTCCGAATGTATGGGATCTTATACGTTAAATTGGGTAGCTATGATTTTTTTGCAGGCTTATTATTATGATTAATCCTACCAACATTTTTTTTCGAAACTACCACCTTTGGAATAAAAGTCGGGATATCTACCTCTATAAAGACCAACCACTAACCTGCGATTCCATTTACGAAAAACGTTTTCAAAAAGCTTCTTTGAGTGTACGAATCATTTGCTAGAGTAAGAAATAGAATTCGAGCATCACTTGAATATAGAATAGCGAAACCGACCGGATTCGCTTTAAACCCGATGATAAATGATATCCGATGGGAAGTAATCTAAAACGCAGCACGTTTATCTAGAGGATACGGAGGAAGACAGCAATTCTGTCTAGCCCGACTTCATACCGTACGTTAGACAACTTGTTTTAAACTTAGAAGCTGCTCAATTATTTAATTACCCCTCAAATTTTAAGCGACTATTATATATTCGGCTGGTATCAATAAGTTTTCTACGAATTAAAACGAATTTTCTAGTCTAGAAACTAATTGTTAATAATTAAATATGCATTTTAATCGATGCGATATAAAACATAACGGCACCTGCATTCTATGCCACTTCTGCAGAAACTACTGAACCGATCACGATGAAACTTAGCTTGCAGATACCTGGAGATTAGATTATAACAAAAGCTACTTTTTATCCCGATATTCCCGCAAGGCGCTGCAAGTATATAATATGTTGCATGGATAATTTATTTCAAAGTAGAATAGATTTAATTAAATATTAATTATGTATAGAAAACGTGCACTTACGTATTCACTTGTAATTCAACACCCGACGTAATGCTCGATGCGATTGCTCGCGGTGAGGGAGCACCATTAGCCTAAGCTCACTATAAAATATGTGCCTTATAAATTGATTATTTTTAAAAACTTTGTTTGTTTGTATGCCCAAGTGGTAGCATCGATCATCATCATCAGCCTGTTGCAGTCTACTGCTGGACATAGGCCTCTCCAATGCACGCCACCTAGATCTAGTTTCAGCTTCTCGCATCCAGTTTTTGGTAGCTGTCTTGCGCAAATAGTCACTCCAAAGTGCCTGAGAAAGTCCTACACTACGTTTGCCAAGTGGTAGGACTAAAGGTATTTTCATTATGTCCATCTGTATGAACCTAGATCCACAGACAATAAATCATTGCATTACATAAATTTACAGTTGACACGTTGAGGGTAACCGCCTTAAATAGACTTGTGGTTAGGGGCTTACCACAGATAAGTAATTTAGGCCTTCGCAAATGTGTGACCTGAATATGCATTTAGCAATTTAGAACTGAACTGATCTCTATTGGAGACTAGAACGAGAAAGGTCGCGTAATGAAGTATTTCAAACTCGTCTCTGACGGACGAGCATCACCAATCCAAAATCAAACTTTTCGGGAGATTACTTCCACACCTTTTTAAAAGATGAATCAAAATTCGAACGTCGAGTCGTGTTTGGAATATCCACCACTTAGGTAATAAACGCATTTATAGCTTAATTAGAAAATCCTATGATAATGTAAACTCTACAGCATATACCTACTCATAGTGAGTATAATAGATAAACCTATATGCACCTATATGTTTAAGTAATTTCCTCATCAATTAAGCCGTGTTTTCACTACGAAAGTAGTGTCGCGAAAGTTATAGTCAACTTCACAAAAAAGTTGCTCGACACTAGTTTTATCCCTGATTCTACGCATTTTTTTTTCGCAAAAATGACTATAACTTTCGTGACAGTAGTTCCGTAATGAAAACAAGGCTTTAGACTTTGCAGCTGAGTTTGAAATGCTTCAATGTCAAGCGACCCTTCAAGCCTTCTAGTGTCTGGCAAGAGACCAGTCTAAATTCTTTGCTATATAAGTTCTTAGTAAATAATCCCTAAGTAAGAAATGTAGAGTGATGAATCTGATTCTAAATTATTCCTTAGCAATTTTTCAGTGACAACCACACCAAGAACCTTCGGAACCACCCCAAACAAATTTGATTAAAAAATCAAGTTGAATAACGACCAACAAGAACGCATTTCCCTGGAATTTCAATTTATTGTCACCGTACATTCTTGCCTTTTGCCAGTTCTTTTGTATTTTTTTTTCATTAAGGCCAAGTGTGGTCTGGTAAGGCTTGATTAAAAATCCTGAATGTGGGTTTCGGAGGTATGCTGCTGCAGGTCTTAAAGTGGAACTTTCGCAACTATTCTCATTAAAACTGTGTCGGGCGAATGTGTCGGTAAGAAGTTGATATCTTGTAATATTCAAGATCTGTTTAGAGTAGGTAACATCATAATTTAATATTTTTAATGGAAATCCAACAAACATCAAACACGACATAAGGCCTACTTTAATTCTACGAACGAATGAACGAAAGAAAATTCATCCATCCGAAAAAAATGTGCACGTTTTTTTTTCGAATCCGTATTTATATGTCATGTTGAGATAAGGGTATGAACAAATATTTATTTTATCATATTTCTAAAACCATTTGAAGGTAAAAACAACTTTGGTATCACCACTGTCAGACCTTAGACGAGGCGGACAAATCATGTAGCGCACGAAGAAATATCTAATAGAAAACCTCTTCACTTTTTGAAGTCCGTTAAAAACTCTATTGCGTCAAATAATACGGCAAGAGACTGTATATAGGTACGTAAAATTCTAATAAAGTTATGTCTTTATGTAGCGTCCTCTGCAGTCCGGATAAGCTTCGTACTAAATTAAAAAATATTACATAGTAAGTTTAAATAAGTAAGAGGAAGTCTAATGTAAGTTACCTACTAAGCGCTTAATTAAAAAATATAGTGAGAAATGCACCAGAAGCGAGTGCAGGAAAATGAACGGTATTTTGAAAGGAAAAGACTTAATATCTTTTATTAATAATTATGCCCAGAGCTGCGTTCCCACCGCCAAAGAGAAATATGTTTTTCAAACATACAACGATTGTTTTATTATTCCCTACTCAAAGGGACCAAAAACAAAAAAAACAAAAGACCGTGTTACTGGGACTCCGCTGTCCGTCAGTCTGTAACCAAGCTGTCTCTCATGAGTGAACCGTGATAACAAGACAGTTGAAATTTTCACAAAATAATGATGTATTTCTTTGGCCGCTATAAGTATAGCCTGCCATACGCCTCTTCCGCGCTATGAAAACGATCATCGTTTATATCAATCCGCGAAAGAGGTGAAACGGTCATTTCTCTTTGGAGCGGACGAAACCCGACTTCTCAACGGTTTTCCATTTTCAACTGAGCGAAGCCATTAAGAGGAAAGGACTCTGCCTTCATACAGACGTAGGCGACTTGTTTCTCTCCAGAATAAAGACATTTTAACAAAAATGTTTATGCTGTTACTGTAGAACTTGGTATACAAAAATGGTATTAGTTTGAACGTGTTGAAGTAGAGTAAAACTTAGTCTCTGTATCTAAATTATACTGTGAACTAGCGTCCCGCAGTTTCACCCGATTCTACAGATGTTTTGAAAAACATTTTCTTTTGATGTAAGTTTTTGTGGTAGAAGTCAAAAATGAGTATTATATAGGACCATTATGGAGCTCCTAATTTAATATTTAAAAAGAAGCATCTCAATCGGTCAAGCCAACTTTGAGTAACCTGTGAACGATTACTGCGTTTTGAGATCATTTCCGTTTATCACTTCATAGATCTTCATCAGATCCTCACCAAGTTGTTAAGGGACCACCTCGGAGCTACTACATTTCCATTGAAAAAAGAACCAAACCAAATAACATAATTGTAACAGTAATCCACGTCCGCGTGGATGTGAAATAAACTACTACAAGTAACTTCAATTATTGAGGAGTTGGATGAGGAGGTGGCTTCATGTGCTCCATCAAGTACCTACCTAGTTCTTCAGGGCCGATTCTTTTTGGTAGAGATAAGTAAATTACTACACTCTGGGATGATATTCTGTCCATCATTCCTAAGATCCTTATCAGATCCTTAACAAATTGTTTAGAACCATCTCGTAGGTTCCACCATTCTATTAAAAAAAAAAACCATCCCAATCGGTCAAGCCATCTTCGGGGAAACGGTGCGTGATCAAACATCAGAATATATATATCATATATACGCGACAAATAGAGAACCTCCTCCTTTTTAGAAATTGGTTTAAAATTATATTTAAATTTTCATTAAACGAAATTGTCTGTAACCTAGAAAAATATCTTTTATTATTATATTATTTCGTTAATTAGTTTTACGAGAAACCTTAAAATCTTACTTAATATTATAAACGAGAAAGTTGTATGGATGTATGTATGTGACTTGGTGACTCTTTCCTGCAAAAACTACTGTGCCGATTGCGATGAAACTTGGGAAATAGGTAGCTGGATACCGAAATAACACAAAGGCTACTTTTTATCCCGATATTCCCGCGGGAACAGAACTTACGCGGGTGAAACTGCAGACCGCAGCTTGTCTTTTTTACTAAAATTATAAACGCGAAAGTTTGTACGTATGTATTGTATGTGACTTTGTTACTCTTTCACGCAAAAATTACTGAACCAATTGCGATCAATCTTAGAACATACGTATTACGTAGCTGGCGACCTTATATCGCGATACTCCCGCGAGAACGGGGCTTACGTAGGTGAAACCGCAGGACGCAGCTATAATATATAAAGGAAGGTAGGTAAGTAGGTATAGCAGAGCGTCTAAAATGTTTGATTCAATAATGGTACCAAAATTTGTTAATTAAGTTGTTAATTAGTTACCTAACTCTGTAGAATGTTGGCAAAATATTTAGCAAAAGACTTCATTAAAAATCATTATTTTTCCTCATTTTCCCGTTAAAATCGCGCTGCGTAGTATACCTTGAGGAAGTCTGCTTCTTCGGCTTCGAAACCTAGGAATGCCATTGCAACAATGTTGAAAATGATAGAGCAAGGAGAGTAAAATAGAAAAATGAGTTTATTTTAATTCCACAAAGCAAAAGTAGAATTACAAAAAATATAATTTACCTAAATAATTGCCATGAAAGGTATAGGTTCCATGTCGGTATGTAATTCAGTATATTTTAACAAATCTTTTTTTCTTTACGCATCCAACATTCTAAACAGTTACCCGATGCGAGTCTATTAGAAAGTTTAATCGATATAAAAATTTGACTGACAAAAGTTTATGGGTATTTTGTATGATTCACAAACGGGCTGCTAAGTTGGACCCACTAAAAACCATAGCAGTGCTTTAGCATCGTTTGTTTTTTCTTTTTTTTTTTCAAAAACGGTTCAGAAATTTTTGGTAGGTAGTTAATTTTGCTAAAAATTACTAACACTTAAAAAGCTTTAGCGAAAGTTGTTTTTTTTTTTCAAATTGTTAAGTACAGCTTTTTCAAAAATATCTAGATCTTCAGCTATCTGCAGTCCAAGTTATATCACAATCACTTTAGTAGTCGTTTTTTTCTAGGAAGGCCGAAAGAGTATTTTAATGTCAGCGAGATTTATTATTATCTAATATTACCTAATCATTATTTGCTCTAACAACCGAACCCTAATTTGTAGTCAACATTAACTTCAGAACATAAAAATAATGACTCTGCAAAATTGATATTTACTACTTCCTATTTCTAACGAACATTTTCGTAAAAGCTTCGTTTGACAAAAGCTCAAAGCTTTCGTTTGAAAGCTCAAGTCGAAACTTCCATAGTGGTTATTTATCAATATCAGGACCAAGTCGCACGAACATCGAAATACATATTATTGTAGGTATTCTTATAGAAAAAACATCAGATTGATGACGATTGCAAAAGTGATGAGTCTATATTCATTGTTACACGTAGCAAATAGCTCGACGACTAAGTACCTATATAATTTTAAGTTAATAAATTAAGTAAAAATACTTAGCTCTAAATTCGAGGTGTAGCGTTTAAATTTATAATCAGAATGGGAATTTTAGAGTAGCTTAATTATTGTTAAGTTGAACTCAAATTTTGAGTAGCGTTCCTGTACTCGACTTACTGTACTGTACTTTTGATTTTGTTAGTTAAACGTAACAAAATCATAAGTACACCTACATTATTAACGCATTAAAAGATAATACTTATACATGATCCAATTAGACATGTAGTAGACGAAAAACTGTTTTTTTTATTACAATGAATAATAAAATAGTCCTTCAACTAAGGATTGTTAAATGTCAGATTTTAGTAACTCATTTTTAAACCTGCAACCAGCGGTTGCCAAATGTTTGGATATAGGTTTTCTATTAACAAAATTATAGTTTGTATTCCTCATATCATCGCAATTTTAAATTCCACCGCTCATGTGCTGGAAAATGGGACTTCTAATTTTATAGTTCTGTTTGCACCACTATTCAATTAAATTACCATGACCAAGCTAAGCTACATTTCCATAACCCAACTGGTGGAATAAAGTTTACTTTTCGCCATTTCACACCATTTCCCTAGACAATCTAATTTATCTGGAAACCTAACTATGCACTGAAGCAGGATACTCCGATGCATTTTTGGAGACCTGAATTGCGAAGGTTTTCTGCATTTCCACAGTATCAATTAATCAGCTATAAAGACCAGACTATATGCAAGCTTATCGGCGACCGTTGGTTATTAATTTTTTTTATCTGACTAAACATTTAGAACAAGATTTAAGTAAGGGGGTTAAGGACTACGAATATAATAAAAATAAAACGAATATTAAAAAAATCTACGGAGCGGGCGGTTCCTTTTTCCATAGGTATACGAGTAGCTAAAAAAGTGCAAGGGTTACCAAGAGTGAAATGTGTGTCAAAATGGGATTATGCGACACCTGCCACGCTGAAATACCTACATTTTATGTTATATAAAATATATTTTTTTTTCTGGTTGACCAACCGAAACACTTTAGACAAAATACACTGGAATCTACATCTACATACACTGGAATCATACAAATATTCACTATTTTTTTAATTACAACGACCGGTGCGATACATATAAGCAGCGAATACGTAATTTTATTATGAAGTGATTCTTACGTGGTAGACATTTTATATGTCTTGGGATGATCTATTTGCAAGATTAATAAATAATGATATACGAACGAGGTTTTTGCCATCAATACTTTATTGTTAACAAGGTGTTTGTTTACTTTAGTTAAAAAACATGACGGTTTTTTATTACGAAAGGTGCTTAGCTAATCTTATTTTCGTAACAGACGACCGAACCGCATAGCACTGTACTACAAGTTATGTACCGAGTTATTATTTATTATGTATTCTGTGGCCGGACAACATAGAAAACGTCATAATTCTTACACATTATCACCCTTATTCATAAATATTATTTATACATGACTAAGTTATGTGACGTTTGTCTCTGACTGTCGACTTTCATGTGACAGTAAAAGACAAACGATGCATAGTTATGCAGCGCATTAATGAGCGCTTATAAATAAGGGAGTATGTTATTATTAGTTATAACTAACATCACTTGTTCGACGCGACGGTGCGGTCAAACGTCTATCAGCTTATAGTGAACAAAATCTGCCTGCTACTTAGGTCAACGGAATGTCCATTTAAAAAATAGGTAGGTTAGGGACTAATTTTTGTTTTTTAATTTAGTTTTAGAATCAATATTATTGTATTATAGCTATATTAATAAAAAAGGAATTAGTTTTATTAATAAGGCTGTTCAATGTTTTTTTAAGTCCTCAATAATTCCGTTTTTTTTTTTCAATTAGTCCAAGGCCGAAATCGAACTCGTTATATAAATAAGTCGCGGATAAATCTCATACATACTCGTAACATCTTATCTTACGTTATGTTATATGCAAAAGTAAAGTGTGTAAGTTCAAAGGCTGGGCCATTTTTGTGATATTTGATTTATTAAATAAAGCCTAAACCAGTCGGTTTCGGCAAATCCTCTCGAAACCAACCCAAAAAGAAAAATCCAATGAATTCATTCAGCAAATTTCACTTTCTGACCTTTTTTCACGAAAACTCTGCCTCCAAGGCATATAAAATTGCCTCGACGCAGTCGCTACCCCTTTCAGTGATGTTTAAAAATTCACTGTTATTCTGAAAGGCGTACAGAACAGGGTGTTCCAGTTTCGATACGTAAATAACCTAGGTGAGATACGACAATGTGTCTTTAAGAACATACTTAGGTAGCTGCATAACAGTCAACATCAATTTTGTTTTCGAACTTTAGCCGTTCCGGTTAATGTAGATGGTATGTTTTATAGAAAAAAAAAACTTATAGTCAAAAACCAATCGGTACAAATTCGTGTCTCAAGTATTTAAAGTGATACAAATTGTATGAATTATTTTACACCCACATTCAATACCATGCTTTGTGCCACTGCGAGAATCTAAATTGGTGCCTTATGCGTTGCTTATCTATGTCGTTTATATGCAGATTTGTTTCGAAAGCAACTCAGAAACTTATAGTCGACCACCTTGAACTTAAAAAAATACTGGCGGGTATCTCGATTAACCGACTTCCTAAAACCCTGAGAAGAGAGAAGACAGAGGGTTCTCGTTTCATCTAAATCACTCACATTTGGAACTCGCTTTAGAAATAACCTAGATTTAAGTCTCTTGGGTCTAGATGTAGCGAATAAGAATTAAATAAAATATAGTTTTAATATCGAGGACGATCTGAAAACTCTAATACTGGGTGAGCCGCACCACTACACGAAGAACAAGAGGAATCGAGATTGATAATGCTTACTCTAAAAGAAAAAGAGAAATCTGCAATCCACGTAAACTCAACTTCAATAACAAGACGTATCTTGAAAAACAACTCGTGCAATAATAAAAGGCGACAATAAAGTTATACGAACAGCAACCATATGGCTCTATTAAAATTTACACAAACTTGAGCCGACCTGTTTTGCATAATAATCTTGTACTTTTTTCAAGCGCGCTTTTCGTTGCTTTGCTAAGTTTTGCAGACGTGACTACCGCAGTGCTGCGGATTTTGTAAAGGGGTTTCGTGAAATGGTTAAGGACTCTTTCTTTGTTTTGAATGTTATTCAATTTTTTATTTAAGAGAATTATTCTATCTGTCTTGGTAAGTTTTTAATTTTTTGAGACACTTGTTAGCCGGTTACCAATAAAAACAATCACCACGCTAATCGCTGCTTAATTCGCACAATCATTCAAGATCGGTAAATGCAGCTAGGCCAATAAGCTCCTCGAGTAGAAATATATGCACAATATTGCACAATAACTTTGAAGTATCTAGTCTTTCAAAACCAACCTCATTTCATATTATGCCGTTCCACATGATCCACAAACATATCCAGCGATATTCACACATGACTGAGTATTGTACTCGTAGATGGATAGAAACGGTTATACTCTGTGAAATGAACCACAGATAAAATAAATATTGTGGTTATTGTGGGATATTGTTTGTTATTCTATACGGTTTTGAATATTTTAAGGTCACTTTACTTCGAGTGGGTGGGACCATTTTAGTTTTGTTTATAGAACTGGTAAGTGGGTAAAATACAGAGCTCCTTTATCAGTAATTTGTCGTATTTTATCATTCCGATGTTCCTTATTCCTTACGGCCATAACAGATGATTAATAATAGTAATGTGCAACTTTTGTAACGTATCCTGTGGCGTACATGCTAGTCGGTACATAATTTAACGATACGGTGCGGTGCGAGTTCGATCGTCAGTTACGGCTATAATAATGGATCGAGTAAGTTGAAGATGGGGATAAAACACTTACTAGGTATAGGCAATTTCTTCTTAATCCTAAACGTTCAAATAGAATTTACCTAGAGGCAGCCAAAGCGATGGTTGCTAATTTGACGGATTGACTTTACCTCGATCCAATTTAGCACCAAGAGCTTTGGCTTTTACCTAAACAGGGCTTTTAATAAACTCATACTAAAGTCGTACTAGCTAGATCTTGTATAGTTTTTGTGAAAGTTCTTGTTATAGTAAATAATCTAACAATGGTCCAGCTAGTAAGGTTTAGTACACGCATATTTACCAACAGGCCTGTAAGCAGATACAATTTTACAAATCATAAATGCCAAATTAAAACTTGCAATCGCACAGCATAAATGAAATTTTGAATCTCAGATCAGAATTTAATAAAGTATTGTCTTGGTTAGTTGGTTTGGTTAAAGTCTATATTAGGTAAGCACTTACTAAAGAGCGCCGATTGGGTTAACTGTGATAATATTTAGTGAACTAGTTCTCAGATTTTCTTCCAGTTCATTTCAAAATGTAAAGAAACATGTTATTACCTACTTAATTTACGAGTCTCGCGAAAATGACATTTAATAAAAAACTTAATAAATATCCCGTTTTCGAATTCTTTTAATTATAAAAATAACCATCCTGCCAATACCAAATCGTAAATCCAAGTTTTCACTAAATCTATCTGCCATTTTAAAAGCTATCATGTCAGTGGATGTGGATTGAAATTTTCGAAGTACCCTGAAATTCGGACACGCTCTTGATGAAAAGTGTTTGCTAATAGCCGTACCAGATAATCGATCCGCACCGCCGCACCACCATCGGATCATTGACATTTTGACATTAGTAATTAATATTACCACATAATAGTCGGTATATAATTTGACGGTACGGTGCGATGCGGGTTTGGTCGTCTGGTACGACTATAATGATTGGATAAACTGGTTAAAAATGTTTTTATTAACAAAAACAATACTAACTTTAGAAATATTTTAAAAGAAAAAAATATCTTCAAAAATTCACTCGCGACGAGATTTGAACTCGCTTCTCTACGCAGAAATGCATCCTTTAAAATATTTCTAATACATAAGCATTGAGCAATAAAAACAAATTACGAAATAATAAAAACATTGCTAATATTGGGGACGAGTTGAAAAGAAAATAATGTACTTTGAACGACCTATAAAGAAAAAAACATCTATCTAAAACGCAGAGATACAATTGCACTTTGTTCAAATTCAAGAAAGTTTCTCCAATAAAATATGTAATTACAACGCAAGCATATTTTCAATTATTACTAGGTACCAATAACAATCGCACAGCAGAAATAAATAGCGTCTCAGATCGCATAAAAAAAACTTTGACTCCTACCTGTCTTCCCATTAGGATGGGGGGTGGGGGGCATTCTTTGGATCTTCTTACGATTTCCCAACGAGAGTCTGAACTAATGCTCAACATGAGAAACGTCTGGAATGTGGTGAAGAGCTCATAATAAATTATCCTTATTAAATTTACCTGCACTGCAAGTGCAAGTTTTTTTTGTAACTTTTCCATGATAGCAAACTATCATAGAAAAATTACAAAATAAAACTGAAAGTAAAAAACAAGACGATACCTAAAGGTAAAGAAACCTTAATTAAAAATCGTTCTACGCATCTAGGAGCCTTAAAAAATTGTGGATGGACTCGGGTGGGACTTCAACACAATTTGGTGTCATTATACTTTTCCTTTAAAAGGAGTCCCACCCGACTGCATCCACAATTTTTTAAGGCTCCTAGATGCGTCGAACGATTTTTAAGGTTTCTTTACCTTTAGGTATCGTCTTGTTTTTTACTTTTCAGTTTTAACGGCAGTCGGGTTTTTTATTTTTTTTAAATATTTTTTTTATTTAACGCTTTTTAGTTATTAGAGATTAGATACAATTACACCAGAGAAACTCATTAACTCTGGATGTGTATAATCCAGTAGCGAGGACTCGAAATCGGTTAAAGATAGGCTATCTAAAAGCCTTCAATATTGTAATAGCTATTCTTTTTGAGTTTTGCTGAGATGGCTATGAAGGTACAGAGGTATCGATGAAAAGTTCTCGAAGAAACAAAATTCGATTGAACGTTTGTCGCAGAGAAGTAGGTATCCCAAAGTAGGCAGGTATTCATCTTAAAATATAATTACCAAATCCGAAAACTTCGTCGCGACTGGTGATACAAAGGCTGGCGGTTTCTTGTCCTAGCAGATTAGCCTTGCTATCCATTATCCATAGCGCGACATTTCAAATTTTTAGTTAATTACTTATTGTAAACATAGTAATTGTTCTTCTTCTTCTTTAAAATGGCTTTTCCTTTCGGACATTTGCCAGTGTCAAGTATTATCAATATTTGCAGGTTATTTATCATCGAACGAAACAGTCAAGTCGTCATAGTTAAAGTCAAGTCGAGGGAATCATTGTAAAAAAGGGGGCCATTTTTTACAATGTTTGTTCACGGAGCTTTGGAGAAAACACTAAACTAAAGTCCATATTTTGCACCGATTTTCACTTTTATTTTCACTTGTACACCATCACGAAACTAAATTGATTAATATGCCCCCGAAATTAAACAATTTACACGCATTTGAACTAAGTTTCACAAAAATGAAAATTTAGCAACA
Source organism: Idaea dimidiata (assembly GCA_949358125.1). Taxonomy (NCBI): domain Eukaryota; kingdom Metazoa; phylum Arthropoda; class Insecta; order Lepidoptera; family Geometridae; genus Idaea; species Idaea dimidiata. The sequence continues at coordinate 26,946,890 of OX442330.1, forward strand.
CATCTCCTCAACGCATTCGCGCCAAAACTCAATAGTATTGTTATTTATGTTATCTCTGACAAACTGACAAATTAAACATTCAAATTCCTTCAAAAGATGAAACTCTGCGTCAAAGTCAAATCGAAAAGTTTTTAAGTAACGTTCCGTTGTCTTTGCTCGGTTTTTATGGTCAAGACAAATCTTGCTTTATAGCGTTTTAAATCTTTATTTTTATTTATTTATTTTTTATTTTTTTATTTATTTTATTTAATTAATTCAGTACACAAGAAACGTTCACAAAAAAACAGTCAAATTACAAATTAATACTAAGGTGAGTCTAACCCTGTTGAGAGTTCTCTGCCGACAAACGACAAACATAGGTCACATACATACATACATACATACATACACTCACGGCAAAAACATAACACTTCCTTTGGCAGTCGTGTAAAAAAAACTCAAGGTCATCAGGAGGCACGAAATTTTTAAAGTTTTTAAAACTTTAAAAATTTACGAAATTAATAAGTTTTTAAAACTTTAAAAATTTCAATTGGTTAAATGCCAGATTTACGGCGACGACGTGAGTCATCGGCGACGGTAGGCAAACGCAGAATTGCGTGGACATAAAAATTTAGATTTACGGCTTAGAATCCTACTTTCTACCTTGCATTGCCTTGCGTTGTGTGATTGTAAATGTATTTTTTCCTTTAAATTTATATTTTTAACTCCTTGACGATATGTTGACCGGTGCCGATGAGTTGAGGAATCATAGTCCGTCGTGCCACAAAATACAGATACAGATACTTTCAGGACAACAAGGCACTTGGGCACTAAATTAAACACTAACTTTGGGGACACGATCTGTCTACTTATAACTGAACCCAGATGGTGGTCTTCGGGGCGACCTTACGAAACTGCGGACCCCGCCAAGAACGCCTTAAGGATGTCAAGCAAGGATGCTATATCATAGGCATAATATAATAATTCGTTTGACAGAAAGTTGTATACCAACAAAAGCTGGCCCGCATCCTTCGCCATAACGTGAGATGTCTACAATATTAGGTACCTGCTTCAGAAAACATTGCGACAATATTGAAATTACTGTAATGTTTCAATGTTTTAAACTGAATCTTTTACCGTGTTTTTAGCACATTACGTTTCAAACCACGCATTTCGAATCCCTGAATTTCATTCGTTTGTAAAGTTTCATGAAACTAATAATACGAGTACGAGTTTGCATGTCCTACTTTGCTTCACAAATATGAATTTGATCTTCGTGTTTGCTTACGTAATGTATACAAAGACGATTCCAACTTCCAAAACGTTAGATATAACATAACATTACCCGACTTCAAAATAAAAAGAGGAGGTTCTAAATTCGGATGTGAAGATAGTTTCTAGTTTCTTATAGTTTCTTCATGTCCGTCTATATGGGAGTCCGCGGCTTATTTTTTTGGAAAGAAGAAAGAGTACCCACCACACTAGCTTTAAGTTTTTGTCTTTGTAATATTTGTTTAATTTGTATGTACAATAAAGCATTTATTCATTCATTCATAGAGCAAAAGGGTGGTTTCATAAAAAATTGACGAAGATCTAATAAGGATCTTTGGAATGATGAGCAGAAAGCTGCTTACTCGTGGACTTCTACCAGTAGAATTAGACTATGTGCCTCTATAAGTCATAATTAATTGATGGAACGCCTGAAACCACCTTCTCATTTCAAAACTTTTCAATTAGCTACGTTATGGTATAACAATTTTGAGAATTTGCGTATAAACGTTTGTTGTTTGAATTTTCAGTGAAGATATAATTTTATTACAATACTTTTCCATTGTAACTTTACGTGGATACCTACGAGTATGTAGGTACCTAAATGGTTCTAAAATATTGCATTATAAGAATCTTAGAATAGGATCCCAGAATGCAGTAGGTTACTTTTTTACTGCTACATGTATCAATTGAAGCTTCTTCTTAAGATAGGAACTTAGTACAGACTTAAACCATCTTCTCATCACAAAACTTCGCAATGATCTAAATTACAGTTATAATTTAAAGTGGCATTCAAAAGTACTTACAAGAAAAATAATAAAATAAAAATACTAGTTAACCTTTAAAAAAAAGGACAATCTCACTCATATACATGCAATGGCACCGTGACAGTGGTAGTTTTACTGAGTTACTGATTATATTATTTGGATGCCCGAATTAAGATTTCATAATAATTATGTACCTACTTATGTAATCTGAAGTCGGGCAGCCATGTCGGAGGCACTGTATGTAGATGAGATTATTTTGTCTTGATTGAAAGTCGGTTTTAAATTATTTTTTCGCTTCACAACCTTTTTTTTCTTGTTTTCATTGCAATCTGTCACTGAGATTTCGGCAACTAATTTGGAAGATGATTTGTTTTTCTTGCATGGTGTTCTTCCAGTGACGAACACATATTCTTCTATTTTAGTCCAAGAGGTCCCTTGGAGCTGTTCTTTTTATACATGAGAAAATGGTGCTCTCCTGCAACCTGCGGCTAATGAGTGAGTATTTGTTTTACAGCCACGGAAATATTTTGTTTTTCATTAGAAATCTGCGTGTAAAAGTGAATTATGCACGAAAACGTGAAAAGAGTTTTTAAAATTCAAAGTTTTTTGTTTTATTTATCGCCAGTCTACTGCAAATGCATTAATTTTTTATTTCATGTCAGTGCCCCAACCTCGTTTCTTTGAATAATCGCAGTGGTCAGCCACATGTGGCAGCACTGGGCTAAATGAAAAAAAAAAACACATTTTTAAATTGTCTTCTCTGCATTCAAATCGGCTTCCATAATTTGTTTTGAATCGAATTTCATATGAGCGAGTTCAGCAGTGAGTTAGAGCATACTTTAGTATCTTCTTACTAGTCTGTGGTTAGAGCTGCAGAGTTAGTGCCAGGGGTAGGTACGTAATGCCGAATTGAGAAAATTTGTTTATTTTACTCAGCACCAAAGTTATTTTCTGAGCATCTCGTACCTTTGAACCACTCTGTTCGCTGGTGGTTCAATTCTAGAATCTTTCGTCATTTGTTCAGTTTTAAATCCAAGAATTCGCACCAAAAATCAACTTTGCAGTTTTGCATAACATAACATAACAATTTGTTAACCGGCAAGTCTTACACTTTATGTAAGTACTACATGGCGTACGTCAACTAGGTACTTTGTAATATTGACTTCACTTCCATTGTGGTAGGTAATTAAAATCCGGTCAAGTGCGAGTTGGATTCACGCACGAAGAGTTCCGTACCAATATTACAATTTAGGTTGTAATAACGGTGCCATTATTACAATTTAGTGTTCAAGCGAAGTCCGTGAATGCAACGACATTTATCTTTATTACTGACGCCAGTCTATCACTCTATCATCTGATGACTAGACTAACTGGTACTAACTTTTAAAATTTACGTTCGTTGTATGGAACTCAAGCGGTTACAGAAGTTATATACCTACATTATCTGTGAACATTTCAACTGTCTGGCTATCACAGTTCATGAGATACAGCCTGATGACTGATGATGACCGACGGACAGAAAGACAGTAGCGGTGTCTCAGAAACAGGATAATGTTTTTGCTCTTTGGATGCGGAACCCGAAAAAGCCCTTTTATATTGGTAACAAGTAGGTAACAAACAAATCCCTAGCTTCGTAACAATCACCAACTCACGTCACGACATGACAAGTCATTCCGTGAACCCACCTACTCAATTTCTTTAGATTGCTTACACGAAAGTTTTTGCCCTTTCTTCATTATTCAATGAAATCGTAGTTCCTTAATCCCTAAATGGGAAATTTTGATTGTTCTTTTTTTATAAACGAATAGGAGAGTTCCGTGGTTTTACACGCCTAAATCTCAGTTCCGCGTGAAGCAGTTTAGTCAGTTGATTGACTGACTGAACTGCCAGACTAGCCTAGACTAGACTGCCAGACTGTAAAGTAAACTAAATATCTTGATATTATTTGGTGGTAGATACCCCGGCTTTCATTCCAAAGGTCGTGGTTAAAATCACGCACAAAGGCCAATAGTAGGGCTAATTGCGGAAACACAGTTAAAACTTTAACTTTAGATAGTCCAATTTTGTATGATATTTTTTATTGTATTAATCGATGGACATGAAAACAACCCGTTCTCGAAGCTCTATTTATATATGTTATAGCGTCCCCACCGTTCCCACCTTTCGGTATACCGGCAGGGGCCGCTATACCCGAGCGTATACCCCTAAGGGCGACGTCAGGGATCGAGTTTAAGACGGATCTAGTCCCCAATGCTAGACTGGACATGAAAAGTGGCACACATAATAATAATCCTAAAACCACCCTTATCCCGTTTCCTGAAGGTCACGTTTCCTGAAGCCGTGGGCAGAATCAAGTAGCCGATAAAATTCGGAGGTGTACCTATACCTATCTGTAATTCGAAGACACGTCTCGTCAACCTCAAGATGTTCCAGGTTACATTCCTCCTGGGAGCCTTCTAAAACGGTATATACATCATTCCCATAAGTCGTAATGACCGTACACGGTACCATATTACGTAGTATTTGACAACTAACTGTTACCCGCGATTTCGTCTGCGTAGAAATAGTTCATAACCGACTTTTTTGTTCAATACTCGGGTTCTACTAATTGGTTTTCGATGTATATTATACTACGAGATTCCTCGAAAATATAACTATCCAATAAAAAAAACAGATTTAAATCGGATTAATAGTTTTTAATTGTATAAGGAATAGACAAACAGACAGACGTGAATTTTTAAAATTATATAATTTTAATTTTGTTTAAGGTTTTCTCGATTTGCATAATAAAACACAATATACGCTGTTGTTACGAATAAATGAGTATTTGAGTATTTGAGTATACTTATACCGTTTTATTGTTTAATTGCATTATTATTAAACGACTGAGCTTTCGACAACTTAACAGTTGGCTTTTTCAAGGTAGACTGAACTGGACTAGTCTACCTTGAAAAAGCCAACTGTAAAGTGGTCGAAAGCTCGGTCGTTTAATAATAATGCCATTAAACAATACCATGCGAGTAAAACCCGGTACACATTGTGTTTAATTTTGTTCTACTACTTTTTCTGAGTCTGCTAGACAACTTTTTTTAATTTACTTTTAAGGATAGACTTTTTGTCCTCTCTTTCTTTATTATACGTAGTATAGAGTATAGAAAGAAAGATATTTTTACAGCCGGCAGCTCACGTGACTTCATTCTCTGGTCCCTTAGTCGCCTTTGATGATACACACGGGAATAGGCCTATTCTATCCCGGGGCTATAGGTATGTAATTCTTGTATATTTTATTTTGTAATTTAAGGCGCGCTCTTTTGTACTTATTCTCTTTTTGGCTTTTTTAAATAGCGACGACATATTGAATTCTTATAACTCTTTGCAATGCCCTAACGGGTGTCATGATTAAACTATCTATAATAATGTCACTATCTGCAACTATTTCTCATGATTCAGCAATAAAGAAACTTGAAACTTAAATTAAAAACAACCCTTGACGACAATTGTGACGCGTCGGGTGAAAATCCGGCGGATTCATGAAACTGACTTTAAATTGCATATCACTAGTTTGGTAATGTAAATCTTAAGCGGAATTCTGTGATCCAAGACCCAGCAGAGATGACTATCATTTAAAAGCTCTCTTGGTTAAAGATTATTTATTATATTAGATTTATATAACACGATTATATACTTACAGTCAGGACAGTGCTTACAATAGGGCGCAGGCGTTTTATAGAATGGTGCATTAGTATTATTATATATAGAGCAGTCGCTCTATTAAGCACTGGACGACGGTGCACCTTATGGAGAATACCACCAAAGCATATAAATAGTGGACTATTGTTATTATTATTTACTTTGACAATGTCACTGATATTACAATATATATAATATTATTTAAATAAACATTTTAAGTAGACGTAGGTATAGTAATACCTAACAATTAGTAAACTCCAGCATTCTGGTCTCACGTTGTCTCCACCAGGTGTTTAATTGCCTCTGCCCCAGGCCCCCAAGGTCCCAAAGTCTCTACTCCAAAACGGTCAAATATGTAACTCCGATCATGAGTCACATATTTGCGCGTTTTAAGATTTACACCGGGAAAGCAGTTAAAAAAAAATATTACCAAAATAAGGTAATATTTTTTTGGCAAAAATTGTATTCTACTGTACTAAATCCGAATATAGATTTTTTTTATTTAATAGTAATAAAGAGTTTATTTATTTCCAAAGAATAATAATAAGGTTATTTATTTCCAAACAGGAATATGATACAGTTTTAATATATTGGCCCCCAAACTTGGTTACTCTGTATCTTGGGGATCTTCCTCCTAGAATATAAATACCTATATAGTTTTTATTATATAAAAGGTCTATGTATTATGTAATCATTATTTCTTGATTAAGTATAATATTATATGCTTAAGTTTTTATCAATAACTTTTAATGTTTGGGTTACTTATTATTTTAACATATTAAACAATATACAAATTACAAAATAATAATAAAAAAGTTTGATGAACTTTTCAAACGACTAAATACTTACCATCAACTTTCAGCACACACTGACTGCCACGAATAATATTCGAAAATCGAACTCTAACTTTAATGTTCGTTCGTACTTCTTCAGATAAGGGAGAGAGGGAGTAACGTTCAACCTCTGCCGCGGCCAATCCGATACTGGGAAGAGAGACTGCGGTTCTAATAGAGCATCGGGCCCGAACCCGTGCCCGTAAGCTCAAACACTTTCAAATACGGCGACTACTACAAAGTTACTGAAGTTGTTCGACGTTTGCGTGAAATAAACGAAGAGAATAATGGCGGATTCAATCTCCCTGTGTGAATATTGGCCCTTAACATGATTGGAGCATAATATCTATATCGGACTTAAATCGTTCAGCAAATAAAAATAACAAATAATAATAAACAAATAAAATCAAAATATAAAAAAAAGTTTTTTTTATTATCTGTGGTTTTTTAATGAAGTCCGGTTACTTTGTTTTTTCATTTATTTTGTTTTGATCGACACAGTAACGAGAAAAGAACGAGACACGATCGTGGTAAGGCCCATTTGTCTTAGCACTCTAGTTTTAAAAATTTAAAAATAATCACACTGTATTTTTTCTTGAAAATTTATAATATTCTACAAAAAAACTTGACAAATGAAGAGTTTACTCATACGCGTGATAAACGTTTTTACCCAACTTCGATGACTGTCGTTTTTTTAGGGAGGGTCAAAAAGCAGGGTGTTTGCAGTCGGAAGACCAGCGCTGATGCTATGTTTCTGTTTACAGCAGCTTGATGCTGAGACATTTAGGCAAACGATTTTGGTGTACTTTTTATCCGACTTTAAGAAAAGTAGAAGTTTCTCAATTCGTCGCGCATATTTTTACTAGGGATGTTCACCGATTACTCGGAGAATGCTTGACCGATTAAGATGGTTATTTTTGTAATGGAAAGGTGGGAACTCCATGGTACTCCCATTAAAATTTGGTGATTATCTAATGAGTATCTTTGGAATGATGGACAGAATAGCATCCCAGAACGCAGTAAATTATATTGATTTTTGGACTTCTACCAAAAAGAATCGGCCCCTAAAGAACTAGGTAAAGATTGATGAGGCACTTGAAACCACCTCCTCATCAGGAAACTCCTCAATTATTAAAATTACGGTTACAATTTTGTTGATTTTTAGCGGCAGTCGAAAGTAGGTACCTACCTACACTAAAAACGTTGACATTAAAAAAACGGACTAAAAAAACAATAATTGAAAACAAAATAACCTCCAAATACAGTGCCACCGACTTATCTGTTTTCTCATCTGAAGTCGGGCAGTTTTACTGGCTGGGTCCATATTGTAATTTGGCTGCCCGAATTCAGATGACAAAACAGAAAGGTCGCTGGCGCTATACGCAAAGGTTATTTTGTTCTGTTTTTTTCAATTCTTTTTAATTTGTTTTTTTCAATGTTTAATTTATGTTAGTGCTTTTTGGGTAATATTTATTTGTTTCCTTCTACTTTCTAAGTGTTTGTTGATGTGTGTTTAGTCAGAATAAAAATATTTTCTCTCATTCTTTTGTAGTGGAAGAAGCACAATTTAGGTTTTCAATCTAAAATCTATATTATGCTATATTTTTTGGGTACTTTCGGTTAATTGAGATTTGTTAATTTTGGTGAAAAGTAAAGGTCTCAATACAAAGTCAAGGGAACATTCTAAAACCTAAAAATACAGAATAAAATATATTACTAGATCTAGATTTAGATACCTACTTACCCGGAGTAGGTATCCATAAATACGTTATTTTATACCCTCTTGAGACAATATTTACCCATGTTTATCGTCAGGTGCTACATTAGGGCATCGTAAATAAACAGCGTGTCTCGGATAAATTAATGAATAATGAGATTCTTTAGGTTTTTTTTCATCACCACACAACCACACTGGTTTCAAAGTGATCTTGTATTCGTATTCATTGTTCTCTTAAATAAATGAATTTTAAATTAAATTCAATTGAATACTTTACTCGCTTCTTATTTAGTGTAAAATAAAAGTTATAATTAAATAAAAATTTAACATAAAAGTTGATGACCAAAATATATAATGTCATCATTACGAAAATTAAGTACTGTGAACTTCACACGGCGCCATGATAATCTATTAAGCTTGTGTTACGGTGACTAGACATCAGATACATATATCTAACTAGCTGTGTGTTTGTTGTCAATAAATGTTTTTCTTTTCTTCTATTATATTCTAAAAAGCTACCTATATTTCAAGTTTAATCGCAATCGATTCAGTAGTTTTTGCGTGACAGAGTAACAAACTCTAATACATACATACATATATATTTATATACATATACTAATATTTAATTTTCTTAAAATTTACTAGCTGCGTCCCGTAGTTTCACCCGCGGAAGTCGCCTATATAGTCGCGGAAAAATAGCCTATGCTACTCCTCGATAATGAAGCTTTCTGTTAGTAGAAGAATTTCGAAATTGGTCCAATAGCTTTGGAACTTATTTATAATATTTTCTCTTTATAATAAATTAGAATAAATAATTCCTAAATATTGTAGAATATCACGAGCATCGCTATCTAACTCCGTAACTAAAAGCAATTAAATTTGGATTACGGGTAAAATACTTTTCCTTTGGCAAAGAACAAATTAAAACTAAATTGGCATACCTAAATTAGATGTTGTTTATTACTACCAGGCGGTATGTTCTATCAGTAATGTTACTGTTTAGCACTTATTATATCTCGACATTCACGCTACCGTACCTGAAACACCGCGTAAGTATAACTAATATTATAAACGCGAAAGTTTGTGTGTATGAATGTGAATTTGTTAATTTTTCACGCAAAAACTACTGAACCGATTGCAATTAAACTTGGAATATAGGTGGCTGGAGACCTGAAATAACACATAGGCTTCATTTTAATCCGATATTCTTTAGGGATCGGGACTTACGCGGGTGAAACCGCGAGGCGCAGCTAGTAATCTATATATTTTACTATCCGATGCGGATAGAATATTGATGTACATCCATTTTGTGATGAACTGTAAACTTTTATGTGAGCTTTGGTGCTTCAAAGTTGTATATTGAGATTATGTTACCACTTTGCCTTTAGGTGTACTTTCGCGCTTAAATTGTCAGTAAAGATTGTGCTATAGATACTATAGAATATATATTATTGATCTGGTTTCACTATATAGTTCTGAATATGTGACAATGTGAATCCTATGATAACTTCAAAAAAAACTTCGTGAGTTTCTTCTGTGACCGCTTTCCGAAGACATATTAGATTTCATTATAATTATTGGTTTTAAAAGGATTACGTGAATGTGTTATTGGATAAATAAACACATTTTTTATTTATTACTGATACCTATCATAGAGAGGGTTAGACTCACTTAAGTATTAATTTGTAATTTAACTGTTTTTTGTGAACGTTTACGTATTAGTCTTTGCTGATATAAAACAAATATCTATCGATTTGTCTGAAAATTGGTGGGGAGGTAGCTTAGAACCAGGAGAAGGACATAGAATACTTTTAATCCCGCGGGAACTGAAACGGGAACGAGACTTACGCGGGTGAAACCGCGGGGCGCAGCTAGTATGATATAAATGCACCCTTGATTACGTCGTATAATTACTGTTCGCGCCATAGTGCGCGATCGACGTGAACTACGCGGTGAATACGCAGGTCAAGCCCATCTCGCAATATCAACTATCATACGAGCTGCACTCGTCAGCGAACTGGCATTCCTTTTTCTCTTTCCCATCTAACATTCGAGATGGTCGGACGCGCGTATAACCAAAACAGTGTAATTATATCATAAGTATTCGTGTATTTCACATTGTAAAAGTAGCACTAATAAATCCTGTAAAACCACAGTAGTTTTGGCTACTTATTTCTAGACAAAAGTTTTTTTTTTTTTTTTTTTTTTATGGTCAAATATATATAATTAAAGCAGATATAGAATTTATGGCATATTCATATTTGCTCTACCTTTATGCAGAGTGTCTAGAAATAAGTAGACAAAACTACTGTGGTTTTACAGGATTTATTAGTGCTACTTTTACAATGTGAAATATACGAATACTTATGATATAATTACACTGTTTTGGTTATACGCGCGTCCGACCATCTCGAATGTTAGATGGGAAAGAGAAAAAGGAATGCCAGTTCGCTGGCGAGTGAAGCTCGTATGATAGTTGATATTGCGAGATGGGCTTGACCTGCGTATTCACCGCGTAGTTCACGTCGATCGCGCACTATGGCGCGAACAATTACTATTCAAAATTAGCAATTCACCGAGGATATGCGTTCAGCATAATGGCAACTTTTGTCCGCGATGGAACGCAACTATGGGTGTCAAAGGTCCTATACAAGGTGTAACGGGTAAGCCTTTTTAATCCGAAAGAGGGTTGTTCTAGACGTCTAGGCGAACAACTTTTGTTCTACGACTTTTGGAAATTCGAAGTACTTTTCGAAAAAAATTGGTGTAAAGTTTACTTGATAATCAGCTGTTTCTGAGAGTTCGAGCTCATTGACCTTATGTTGTCCTTTTATTTAGTTTGGTCTACTACAATCAAAACTTCAATTACCTTTATTTTCAAAAACAGCTGTTTTTTCAGTGAAACATAATCTCAAAATATTAAAAAAAAAGTTCTAATTTTCAAAAGTCGTAGAACAAAAGGTATTCGCCTAGACGTCTAGAACAACCCCTTTCGGATTAAAAGGACTTACCCTTTACAAATTGTATAATGTCTGGCATAATCAGCAGTATCAGACAACTTGATTTTTTTTGATCTTTTATCGGACGACAAAACCCGAACCGAACTGACCGAACCGACTGGTTTGCACGATTTGGTTGCTGTTTATAGATTCAATTGCTAGATTTTGTAGTCATATTATGATTAGCAATAAAACTCCGGGCTCTTTACTAGCTATATTTTTATTTAGGTACTTGACTTGGAAATGAAAAATGCAAAGCTGATATTTACCTCTACCATGAGTTGATTCGCAAACAAAAGTACTGTATTGTTAACAGTTTGACCATGTCCAATTTTCCACGCATAAACTCGTGGTTATTACTTTTTGGTTGAGTTAGCGCTGTCACTTCATCTATCCCAAGGGATAAAAATCGTTCTGAATTTGCCACGCCGGAATCCAAGGATAGTTACCGTTTCCATCGTATAGCCAACGTAACCGAATACCCCACTGTGGGTACGCATACTCGTAGTAATCGCCAGGGTAGATGTAAGCATAGAAGTGGATAACATACCAGTAGTATCTAATATCAGTGAACACGTTTAGTCTGACTTCGTTATATCTTATTTCGAAACAACCAATGCCATAGAGTACAGACTCTCCAAAGAGGCCTCCACCGTTTTGTAAACCGGGATAAGATTTCACGTTTTTAATACAAATAAATTTTCCCCACCATTTTGGCAGATATTTTGAACAGTCCACAATCCATTCTTTCTTTAAGGGTTCGTGGAAAATCTTGTAGTTTTCTTTGATATGTTCGAGATATTCGTAGCCTGAACCGGTGTACCATATGTCATCGGGAAGAGTTAAGTTAGCATACAAAGGGAAATAAGCTCTAAAGGCATAGTGCCAACGCTGAGGTAACTCTGTCATCAGATAGATCTGATCGAGAGTCCAAATAATTGCAATATCATCTCTAGGTGAGTGGAAGCACCGTGGTCCATGACAATGCTCTGGGTTCATACTTCTAAAGGTAGGTCTTATAACTCGATAGACTCGATACCTGAAATTATATTATTCATCTACATCTCACTGTCAGATGATTAAACAGAGATTGGTTTTCTGCCCCCAGATTATCTATCTAGTGGACGTCTGACAACCGTGGAAAATGACGGCACTATGCAGTACATTGCTGCTTTGACGTAACGTGGTTATTACCGAAATCAGCAATGTACTGCATAATGCTTGCTATTTTCCACTGTTGTCAAACATCCACTGGATAGATAATCTGGGGGCTGGTAGTCGTTTGGTAAAATGTAATTTCAACGACAAGCAAGGTAAAATTCATAGATGACAATATAAAAATTATAAAGTGTACCTAAATTGTACCATAAGTACTACACGAAAATATAAAAATGCCTTATGATGATTTCTTATATATTATGTCCAGATGAATGTGATCATATAAACATTTATATCTAATATTCGGATAATTTATATTACGATCATCTTTAAATAATACACAACATACCTACAATACAACATTAAAATTAATTAAGAAAATTCAAGGAAAAATATTATTTACGGATAACTTAACTATTCGGATATAAAAGATAGTCTATTATGTTAAAAAGGGTTCATATTTTTATCTGCTTACTAAATTTGGATGAGCGATTTCTGAGATTAGCTCGAACAAAGGCACAGAAAAATAGGTGTTACCCATTATAAATTGTTTTACTTTATATCTTCCAAAACAGACAAAATTAAAAATTTTGTGATTATACAAAATAGCTGTACCCCGATTTGTTCGTTTTCTTGATCAATAAATAAATAAATATTGCACGACATTATACACAGTGCTATCTAGCCTCAAACTAAGCACTAGGATTGTACTAGACAACGTATATACTACAAATTATACAGCAGAAATATTTGATCCCGGCGCGAATCGAACCCTTGGATGGCCTGGACTATTTCATTTTTATTGTGACTTATTTTAACATGGTAAAATATAAAATGAGGATTTTTTTTTTCTAAATTTACTAAAACTACCTATATCGAGGCGGCGGCGCGGGCGGCGCGTACCACAAGTCGTTTTGATTAAGTCAGTGGTTAAATATTTTTTACTGTGGATTGTTTTAAGCAACGATAATAAAAATTCAAACCTGTACGGAGTATAATGTAGTCCAGCTCTACCTAGAGCCCAGATGCGTAAATCTTGTTGTCGATTCATGTAAGGATCCAAAAAATTGTAGGCCGTTAAAATAACTCTCCTGTTCATTAAGGCGCCAGTACTGAGACATAACTTATCTGGAAAAAGGTATTTATTGAAGTCAAGAGTTTCGTCTAGGCAAGCATGTTACATAGTCGACCTCATCGTGGCTCCCCATCAAATGAGATGAGGTAAAATGCTAGCCTATCCCACGTATATACCTCACCTGCTAAGAAGCAATCGACGATGTTACGTACTTGCCTACAAGATTTATTTACTCCAGACTTAAGGACTTAATTTGTTTAATTTTATTTACTTTATTTATTTATCCATGTCAGCCCTTATCCGTCCACTGCTGAACATAGGCCTCCCCCATACGGCGCCCCAATAGCGCGAGATATCGCCATCCAACGACTGCTTATTGCCACTTAAGTCTACGAATTTTGAGAGCTATGTCGGTGACTTCGGTTCTCCTATTCCACTCCAAACTCCAAGCATAGCTCTCTCCAAAGCCTGTCCTATATTAAGTATTGTTCTATGTATCGTAATTATGTTTTTGGGTGTTTATAATAAAGTTATCAATTAACTAGAATATCATTTATTGAGTCTCACCAATAGAAATGCCGACGATCATATTCAATCTTCTTCTCCTAAATATTTCATCCCAATCAAACCACCAGAACCACCAGGCCCACCCTGGCCACCCTACCCACTGCCATCTGAAGAAACTCTGCCGTGGAGTGGTGTCAGCACGGATCCCCCTTGTTGTCGTCGACACTATGTCCCAGTAGCCGAATACAGAGGGCGTCATTGAAACTATTAATATCAATATTCTGGAACCATAATAGAATTATTTTACAACGGATATACTACATATTATGTAATTATACCTAGATGGACACCTAGACCAGAACAAATATTAATTTTAAGCATAAATATTTGCACTAAGCAGAAATCGAACCCGCAGCCTTCTGCATTGCAGTCGGGCATTCGTCCGACGCACCACAGAGACCGCACAATAACATTATATTGCTTCACCTTGAGATCACAGTATGGATTGTAGGTGACATTATTCCTAACATTATATCTTTTAAATTTTACACAAAAAATACAAAAATCAATTAAGTATTCGATTACTCATCTTAAGTTGTTAATATGCACAAACTACAGTTTTAATAAAAAGTAGGTACTTACATGGCAATCATTTTACCCGTTAGATCACCTATCAAACTTGTGTATTTCTTAGTTGCTTTAAATATTTTCTCAAATTAAATCACAAACGCAACACTGAAAGGTTTCTATCATATTAAAGTTATCGAGCACTGCGCTGCACTTTTATTTTAACCATCGGGAAGTAAATTGTTTACAAAATAATGTATTAAGAATGTGAGATGACTCAAATTAGTGTAGATGCTTCATCTTTGTAGTATCAAAATAATAAACAGCATGGTACCCGTAACGTATTTTATAATAATTTATGTTTGTTACCGCAGAATGTTTTAGAAACCTATTTTCTTCGGATACGTTTCAAAAACATTGCAGAATTCGCTCTGTTCTGGGTTAGATACCTGGTCAAAATTTTAAGTTTTTAAAACCAGACTTAGTTTACCAGAGAGTAACGAACAACAACGTTCCAATTTTGTTTCGACGTTTTGAAAGGAGTGTAAATTAAAACTCGTCCCTCAGCCGAGCCTGACAAGCGACTTTCTATAGTCTCTTTAAAAGACCTATCTAAAAAATATTTAACCTACACACACATACAAAATTAAAAGTACTGAGAAAATTTTTTGGGAAAATCAGGACTTAAGCGGATGAAACCGAGGGACACTGCAAGTCTATACATATATTATGCAAAGTCTTGTTTGACTGATTGATTGATTGACTGAAGTATTATATCTACAGGGTTATTACGTGTTTGATTTTATGCGTGTTATCCTTTCATTCAATCAAAAACGTCACACACATACATTCGCGGTTATAAAAATACAATACTATTGATTTGAGTCAAATAAGTTATAAAGTTTAATTTTGGTAGTAGAAATTTTAATATTACCTAATTTTAAAAGAAGAATGAGTCATAGAGTTATAGGTGGGCCGTAACCCAAAACGAATAAGCAAAGTACCTACACAATTTATAGATTGAACGATTCATGATTAATTATTTAACAGAAAAATAAAAGAAAATAATAAATGTATAGAATATAGGTACTAAAACTACAAATAACTAAAACAATCCATGAACAATGATTTAATATTAATTTTATTGCTCCTATTCTAATTATGGAAACAATTTGCCTTACGACGATTATAATGTAACACATGATCAACGTCGCGGGCGCATGTGAGCTTAGTTTAAATAGGTCTTAGATCGGGCCGCAGAAGATAGAGGCCCGCATGAGGCCCCCGGGCCACATATTTGACAGGCCAAAAAGGGTTTATTTCGATCGTTCATGATTAGTAAAGTATTTCTTATTTAATTATAGTAATGTACAGGGGTTACTTTGGTCTCTTATTGCAAAAAAAAAACAACAAAAAAAAACTTAAAATAATATTTATTTAAAGTAGTCTGGAATTTTCTATTAAGTATAATTTATTTTATTAGCATTTCAATGTATCAACTGCAATAAGGAGACCAAGGTAACCCCCACAATCTCTCGGTATCATGGTTCTATACTAGTGTTTCTTCCAAAGTTCCAATCATGAATCGGTTACGGAAATATTGAATGCTTTACTAAAATAACTGACACCAAAATTAGTGCCATCATTATAATAATTCCAATAGTTTGGTGAAGGTGAATCTGGAAAAGCGATTTTACATAGAGGTTTAGGTAAATATGATATAAAATTCATAGTCCTAATTATAATTATAAATCCGAATTATTCCGTAGAATCCTTCTAGATGCTGATTTGGATATTTGTGTTTCAATCATGCAAAAACTACTGAACCGATTGAGGTGAAACTTGGAATATAGATAGCTGGAAACATGGCATAACACATACTTAAGCTACATTTTATCCCAATATTCCCGCAGCAACAAGACTTACGCGGGTTAAACTACGGAGCGCAGCTAGTAGATATATAAAAATAAACCTATATTATATCAAAAGTAGCTTATGATATATTATGTTACTCCTCGCTGTGGCAAAATTCTGGGCGGATGTTATATGATTTGGCTAAACCATGACACGCAAAGAATAAGATGTAACTCTTCGATAAGTTAACTTACTATTGGTGTTTTTTTTAAATCTCTAAATACAATTTTATAAATATCTCCAGCACCCATTTATCTATCCAGTGGATGTCTGACAACAATGAAAATTGACAGGCACTAGCAGTACATTGCTGCTTTGACGTAACGTGGTTATTACCAGTGATCACCTCAAAGCAGCAATGTACTGCTTATTGTCTGTCATTTTCCACTGTTGTCAGACGTCAACAGATATATAATATGGGTACAGGTCTAGTAGTATTAGATAGTTTGTCGGAAAGGAGTGTTTGTATCTTTTCTTATCTTTTATCATAATTAGTAAAGGCAAAAATGGATCCAAAAACCTAATTGAGACAAAGGCAGAAGATGAATATATAAAAAATATATATATAAATATTGCACGACGTTACCCTCAATGCAATCTAGCTCCAGACTACGCTTGAAGTATGAGTACTAAACAATACTAGTTAATTTAAGAAGCTGTAATCTGCGATTACAATATATCGGGTCAAAGCGTGGTCCATTTCACTCCTAAAGCTACTATGTATTTTTATATTTTTCTATAAATCTGTGTTTGAGCACTTTCACTCTTAATACTAAGAAAATATATAGACTTTGCTATGCAAAAACTTTGACTTTAGACAATTTTGGCATTTGTAAAGTCTTGGCAACTACTCAAAGTTTTTCCTTAGAAACGTCTAAGTTTTTCAAATTTAGACTGTAAGCCAATCAAAAAAATTACACTAACTTTGCTTTTTTGTTATGTATGACTATAAAGATCTTTTTACCCGACTGCGCGACGCAAAGGAGGGTAATGTGTTTATCGGTCTATGTATGTATGTATGTATGTATGGATGTTTCTATGTGGCGTTCTAGAGGCCAAACGCGTGGACCGATTTTGATGATTCATACGTCAATCGATTCGTATTAATCTGGCGAGTGTGACTAAAGCCATGACAGTAATCCAAAGTAACTTATGTCACCACCAGACGCCATATTGTCAAAATTAAAAAATCCAAAATCGTCAAAGTATGTCAAGATGGGTATCGTTGAATAGGTTTTTAAAATAAATATTAGGTTTCTTTCACCATTTTTCATTTTAAAGAACCGTTTAGGAAATATAACGGTTTAAAGTTAATTTACAATTAGGTATTCTTGCTTTTTGTTACTAACGAACAAGTTTTTATTTTTGTTACGTAGTTACGCTTGGAACTATCAATGTATAAGCCGTGATGGTACAGGTGACAGAAATTTATTGAAATAAACTAAAAAAATATTTACATAAATTGTGCCTACCAACTGAATAAAAGCCTAATAACATTTAGGTACTAAAAAAGTTAAAAGAATAATAATAAATTTAAACAATAAATAACTAAACCCTAACTGAAATAGAATCTTACTAATATTATAAACGCGAAAGTTTGTATGTAAGTATGTATGTATGTATGTGAGGTTGTTACTCTTTCACGCAAAAACTTCTGAACCGATTGCGATGAAATTTGGAATATAGGTAGCTGGGGGACCTGGATTAACACATAGGCTACTTATTATTCCCGCGGGAACGGCACTGACGCGGGTGAGACCGCGAGGCGCAGCTAGTACATTATAACCCCGTAATGAAATGAATAGATTACGAGACTTACCTACCATCAATAAATGAAAATAACTAAAAAGCGTAAAATAAAAAAAATAATTTATAAAAAACAAAAAACCCGACTGCGTAAAAAACTCGATTAAAAAATACGCATAGAAACAACAAAAAAACTAAAAAGAAAAAAACAAGCCCAGTAATTCGAAATTACGCTAAGTAATAATAGTTTTGTAATCGATACCCGTGTGTATCGATAGTTTTGTAATCGATACACACGGAGCACATAATAAATGAGTAAAAAATTACTCACAGTCGGGACCCATTGGAAAAATTAGATTGGTAAAATGAATGGGTCCCGACTGTGAGTAATTTTTTACTCATTTATTATGTGCTCCGTGTGTATCGATTACAAAACTATTATTACTTAGCGTAATTTCGAATTACTGGGCTTGTTTTTTTCTTTTTAGTTTTTTTGTTGTTTCTATGCGTATTTTTTAATCGAGTTTTTTACGCAGTCGGGTTTTTTGTTTTTTAAAAATTATTTTTTTTATTATTTCATTTGTAGTACAAAATGTTGCTTAGGCAGTTGCATTTTGTTAAGTTTTTGCTTAGCTAAGTCTGAGCAAAGTCTAAACTTAAGTACGCTGTATAGATTTTAGCCTTTCATCTTACGCTCCACGCTTCACGCTGCTGCTCATTCCAATACTGACTAGTACATAATACCAATTAAGCTGGTCAATCGTAGTTGCCTATGTACATAGGTAGGTACAGTAGCTAAGTATATATGTAGGGTAACGTGGGGCTGGGGTAAGTACCTATATGTCAAAGGTACAATACATGTTAGTAAGTATATAATTTATTTAGTTTAGTATTAGAATGTGCTGTTTGTATTGTCGTAAATTAGGTTATACTTTTATTTACCCTTAACTTCTTCTAGACCCTTGTCATGTATAACAGTTAAGTTGTCTGAAATTATAATATGTTATTTAAAGTAATTATAGTTAGTAACCGATCTAAAAACCGAACAAGCGACCGACGTTTCTTATACCTAGTTGTACCTTACAATATACACTTTTGACTCGGGTCTTGGAAACTACAAGCTTTATTCGCTTCTGTACCTGCATACGATTTTTTTCTATCCGGTCTATCCGATTATCTTTATTTTTACCCGACTGCGCGACGCAAAGGAGGGTAATGTGTTTATCGGTATATGTATGTATGTATGTATGTATGTATGTATGTATGTATGGATGTTTCTATGTGGCGTTCTAGAGGCCAAACGCGTGGACCGATTTAGATGATTCATACGTCAATCGATTCGTCTTAATCTGGCGAGTGTGACTAAAGACATGACAGTAATCCAAAGTAACTTATGTCACCACCAGACGCCATATTGTCAAAATTAAAAAAACCAAAATCGTCAAAGTATGTCAAGATGGGTATCGTTGAATAGGTTTTTAAAAATAAATATTAGGTTTCTTTCACCATTTTTCATTTTAAAGAACCGTTTAGGAAATATAACGGTTTAAAGTTAACTTACAATTAGGTATTCTTGCTTTTTGTTACTAACGAACAAGTTTTTATTTTTGTTACGTTGTTACGCTTGGAACTATCAAAGTATAAGCCGTGATGGTACAGGTGACAGAAATTTATTGAAATAAACTAAAAAAATATTTACATAAATTGTACCTACCAACTGAATAAAAGCCTAATAACATTAAGGTACTAAAAAAGTTAAAAGAATAATAATAAATTTAAACAATAAATAACTAAACCCTAACTGAAATAGAATCTTACTAATATTATAAACGCGAAAGTTTGTATGTAAGTATGTATGTATGTATGTGAGGTTGTTACTCTTTCACGCAAAAACTACTGAACCGATTGCGATGAAATTTGGAATATAGGTAGCTGGGGGACCTGGATTAACACATAGGCTACTTATATTCCCGCGGGAACGGAACTTACGCGGGTGAGACCGCGAGGCGCAGCTAGTACATTATAACCCCGTAATGAAATGAATAGATTACGAGACTTACCTACCATCAATAAATGAAAATAACTAAAAAGCGTAAAATAAAAAAAATAATTTAAAAAAAACAAAAAACCCGACTGCGTAAAAAACTCGATTAAAAAATACGCATAGAAACAACAAAAAAACTAAAAAGAAAAAAACAAGCCCAGTAATTTGAAATTACGCTAAGTAATAATAGTTTTGTAATCGATACACACGGAACACATAATAATAGAGTAAAAAATTACTCACAGTCGGGACCCATTGTAAAATTAGATTGGTAAAATGAATGGGTCCCGACTGTGAGTAATTTTTTACTCATTTATTATGTGTTCCGTGTGTATCGATTACAAAACTATTATTACTTAGCGTAATTTCAAATTACTGGGCTTGTTTTTTTCTTTTTAGTTTTTTTGTTGTTTCTATGCGTATTTTTGTAATCGAGTTTTTTACGCAGTCGGGTTTTTTGTTTTTTTTAAATTATTTTTTCCTTAACCTTTTCTAACGTATCTTTACCGATTATATTGACTTTATTAGACTTACCTTTAAGGGCGTCGGTATCTAAAAAACGTTAGTTAAAAATCAGTTAAGAAAAATAATATGTTTAAATTATGATGAAAGTGCGGCCAGTGAATGTTCCCTGGATTGGTCAATTGACATAAATGGTGTGTACGTAAAAGGACTTACGTTTAAATTTTTCAATTGCAGCGTCTATTCCGTCAGAAACATCTAAAAAAAATCAAAGAAAATCATAAGATAACAAGCTCTGGTTTTTGTTTGGTTTTGAACTTTATTCCATTTCCCGTTTATGTACATTCTATGTTTCTAGACGGTATAAACAGCGAGAGGTCTTAAAGGACCTTGAAAAGTCGGGCATTGATAATATTAAATTAAAAAAAACACTTGAAAATGTAATCTTAACGACCCTTTGGCTGTTTAAATCACTTTGTGTTTGCGATTTTTATTCAGCGTTTTGCGATATTTCGGGGTTTTGTTTGCTTTGTGGATTGCGATTTCAACGTCAGCAGTCTTATATGAAATCATATTTTTATTTAATAAGACATTCACATGATCTTTTATTATCGTCAGTAGGAAAAATAGTGTGTCTTCGAAAAGTCACAAATTAAATTGAGGCAATAGAACAAGGAACCGGGACCGGACTGGTTTCTATTACAGACCAGCAGAAGAATGGTAACCTGATTGTAATGTATTTCAAACTCGTATCTGACAGACGAGCTTCACCATTTCCAAAGTCGTACTGGAATTTCCTCACACATCAAGATGAATCCAAAATCTGACGTCGTTGGTAGAATACCTAACATCTACTTAGGTTATGCAGGATACTACAACACTCACATGGAAATATTTTTTCAACGAGTACACTGCCATAATCTTCTACAATATTTTGAAGAGCCAGTGCAACGACATCATCCCACTTAGTTGCCGCTGCAGTAGATCTTCTTAGACTTTCTGACAGACCATTAACAGAAAATACTTAGTATTAAATAGCAAACGACCTCTCAACGAACATCTAAGTACACTTTAACATTCAACAAATGTTTCATAGCGCAAAAGAGTCGTGTGTTTATGAAAACGCTCGGTACATTTTAAACTGGCACATTAGTGATTCCGCTCCCTTGCGTTAGGAACCCAGCTTTAAACTTGACGTTTCTATGTAACCTGTTATAACATTTTTAAAATCGACATTAGTATAGTAGCTAACTCAAAATATTTTTAGTTTTGATGCATATATTAAGTAAATATAAATCGTAGTTAAATTCTAATGGACCAAACGGAGTTACTTACGTGGTTTGAATCCCAACCGAACGGTACTATTTTCCCGGATGATCATTTAGTATAAATGTAACAGCTTCTTAATAGCACTAAGAGTCTCTGAGTGACACCGCGGACAAGCAGATGGACAGACAGACAGACGGACATGACGAACCTACAAGTGTTTCTTGTTAACGAAACGAAACCCTACAAAACCTCAACCGCATGTTTTATCTTACCTGCATACGTTTCTGACTGTGTTTCTGAATCAGGTATAATCATCACTATCTCATTATCATCAGGTGTAGTCGTTTTGTCATCATCATTCCTTTCTTCTGGTTTCGATTCCAAACCAAGTTTTTCCAGCAACATGGATTCAACCGGAATATTATTTACTGGTTCATCGCCTTATTTATAAAGATATTAAAAATACAGTTACTATTTAAAGAAGTAAACATTACTTAACAAGTCGATTTTCGTGATTGATAATCATGTAATACGGGGCGTGCAACCATTATGTAATAATACCGCAAAATGACCTTAAAATTGTCATAAGTAACATACTTTTTTCTTCACTCTCTGGACCCAAGCGTAGAATTGGTCGGTGTCCGTCCATCACACCTGGGAAATACTTTGTATTAAGTAAAAAACATGTTTTCTCACAAATAAATCAGAAAGGATACCCTTAATACTTACTCGATCGATAACTCATGCTGTTAAATCCAGCACATACTGCGGTATGCAAAATATATACCAATAAGCT
Source organism: Idaea dimidiata (assembly GCA_949358125.1). Lineage (NCBI taxonomy): Eukaryota > Metazoa > Arthropoda > Insecta > Lepidoptera > Geometridae > Idaea > Idaea dimidiata. Next base: position 26,969,682 of record OX442330.1, read on the forward strand.
GACGCAGCGCACTTTGTATCTCCATCGGTCGGTCGCCATTTCTTGAGAAGATACAGTACAGTACAGACGCAGAATTTTGAAAGACATCTAAATTTAACTTACCACAGACAAACAGATAAGTACTAAGAAACGATCGTTTCTCATTTTATCTCAGATTGATAGATGGTTGAAATCAATTATTTTTCAGTATCGGAGGAATCGTAAAGCAATTTGATTTTTTAGGGTTGCGTATTCAAAGGGTAAATACAAACATACATAGACTGATAACACATATTTATTTACGTTCTTTGCTTCGCGCAGGCGGGTGAAAAGGGGGGGTCCCCTTTTTACCCGACAGTGGAGTTAAGACTCAACTACCAATGCAAAAACCCAGCAAAAATGCAAAAGGATTTTGTATTAGTAGTTGATTTAACTCCGCTGTCTGTCTGTCATCTGACTGTATTTCATGAACTAGTGATAGCTATACATTTGAATGAACTTTTAGAGATAATGTATTGTTGAAGGAGATGTTATTTTAAAACAACGTGTCGAGTATACTAAAAAGTATAATATTTGTGTAAATACATTTTTATATTATGTTACCCGAATGAGCTATAACTAATACATTATTATCACGAATAATAATTAAAAAAAAACGTGATTACAGGTCAAAAATCTGCTGCATTTGGTATCTCATTGCTCTTTACTAATCTCGTAGCCCGTAGTTAAAAACTTAAGTTTAAGCTGGAGCCTGGGAATACATAGACTACAAAGAGAAGCATTTAGTTTATGCGTCTCTATGTGACTAGCTCTCTATACTATTACCAGTTTACGTTATATACATAGGTAGCTATTCAGTTTCGTAACGTTGAGCATTAAAACAATGCTAAAATTAATAAACACCAAGCGATTAATACCGAAAAATGAGATTATTCATGTGGATAATAATCAAATCGATGAATTAATTCACATACGAAATTGGAAATAATTGATTTTATTGTTTTCTTAGTACCAAGACCGACGCGCTTATTACGATGTTTCTTTACATTTGCTGTGTTATGGTAAGTTTTTAATCGTTAGCCGGTGTTGCCACTAAAAAAAACAGGTCGGACACGACCAAGAAGAGAAAGCAAAATTAAAAAATAATAGTGCCAATATACATTGGTAAGTATACATTGGTAATTACCCGACTGACGGCGAAACCAAAAGAAAGGGTAATGTTTTTGGCAGTCTATGGATGTATGTAGGTATATACATATATTTCGCTGTAGCGCCTAAACTAAACTACAAGTCAAGAATTAGCTTATTTAAATTATATAAGTTACAAATATAAATCATAAATCAATCAATATTGCACGACATTACACACAGCCTAAACTAAGCGCTAGGCTTGTACTATGGGTACTAGACAACTGATGTATACCTTCTACATAATAAACTTTTTTTTGTAAATACAAAAATATGTGTTTTCTATGATGCATATGAAACACCCAGAGCCAAAAACAAATACATATGGTCAGCAGAAATATTCGCCACCGGCGGCGGGAATCAAACCCGCAACCTACTGCGTCGCAGTCCGATCTTCGGCTACCGCATGGCCGTTACACAAAGGTCCCACAAAAGCCGTCAAAGCCAAAAGTATGGAAACATCAGATTTAATTTGACATTCATTATTTATTTCAGATTACATTATGTCTAGGATTTCCTGATGTGAGTTATAAATCAAGTGAGTCGGTACGCGGAGTTTTGGCGGGAACGCATAGTTCAAATGCGTGTCAATTGTCTAATTTCGATTATTTACTTTTAGTACCTATATTATTTTTAATTTTTCTTTAAACAAGGTAGTAATCCAGTGGCACCTGTGGAACCCAGTTGGGTCACAATACTACGATCAAATCTGAAGCACTCCGTTAGAGTAAACGGCTTCAAACGTGCTAAAACTGAGATCCGGGACATGATAAGAGGTATGGCTTGTATTTTGTAGATGAAGAACAAACGGGGTTTGTTCTTTGTCTTTTACTATGTAGGTGAAACATGGTATTTAAATATCCTGATTTTAAATAATATTTGTAGTGTAAAACAACTAAGTATGTTAGTTTAAATTGAGTAAATATTTGCACTTTTTCAATTATTGAGCCAGTAAAATACTGCTATCAGACATGACATCGGGGATCAACTGCTTCACGTGCCTTACGTAGAACACGCCAGTAAGCCAGAAGATAGGAACACCAGTTCACTCGAAGGTTTTTCACTAGCTTACCGGGATGCATTCGAGCTGTTAGCAATAGAAAACGTGAATCTTACCTATCTAACTATCAAATTCTGATTTTTCTATGTTCAGAAGCAGACGAAACTGTAAACCGTGTCGAATCCAATGGTACGTAGATTTATCATAAAATCAATGCTATTGTAAATTTCTCATGATAATTTTATAGTCAACTGTAAGGCTCTTAAATGCCCAAATTGACTGCTTTTCCAGATTTGACTTCACCTTTAGTTGTTGTTCAGTTTTTACACCCAATCGCATAAATTACAAGAATTTCTTGGACCCATTAAATGCGGAAAGTAGCACTGTTTAAATCATCTAAAATTAGATGAAAAAGGCTATATCATTAGTATACTAGTATTTTCCAAACAAAACAGAATCCAAGATAAGGCAAAGCCCTTTTCGGTTTAAGTACACAACACCTACTTATACTATTGGAATCAAATTCTCGAACTATCTAAGGGAAATGCTGTTAGCTGATCCTTATACCAATATTTGAACATTCTAATGTGAAAGTGATGTGTGACTATCAATGACATATTAGAAAATCATTGGTGACTATGCAGCTTTCGCCACAGCACTTCGTACTTCCCTATTGTTTCTTAAAATGTAAATAGAAACGTTATTTGTGTTTGTTTGTGTTTGTGTTTAGTTTGAGAGCTACTTAACAGTTTATGTACAAGTCAAATTTTGAGTAGCGTTTCTGTAAGAGGATGTCAGAGCTTCATTATTAAAAGGCCTTTCAGTAGTTTCGTTTCCTCATACAGATCCACTCCTGGCTGCACTATTATTATTTATTAATCATACGTAAGCACGTACATTGTCTGACTGTAAATAATTTCAGATGAAGAAATCAATCCCAATAAGTTAGCAATGCGAATGCAGCCACGTAAGTAATGGTATACTTATAATAACTATTATTATTATACTTACAAATACAAATTCTTTATTTACCAAAGTAGACTTAAATAAATGTAATGCATAAATAAATGCTTTCCAAAAAATAAATAAAATACTTAAATAAATGCTTTCCTAAAATATCGCACCCGACAGGACTTGAAATTTTTGGAAAGCATTTCATTAAGTGTAGGAAACACTTTAAAAATGTATAAAAACCTTTTTATTTCTCCGTCAGAGAGAGAGAGAAGATATGTGCCAGAGTGGGAAAGAAAACTTATATCTTTAGTAAAGAGCTTGATAAACGAATATGGAAAAATTAGTCTTGATCCAGTCATCCGTCCTGTAGTTGAAGGTAAGTAAAAGGAAAACAAACTTTCAATCTTTCGTGCTTCGGTTCCCAGTACCGCTTAGGGACGTCTTCTTTGCCGGCGACTTCTGGCCAGCTGGCAAAGTCTACCGACGGTTTAGGGGAGCGCGACCGAAGAAAGAAAACCCTAAAACCTAATTTTAGATCTATATATTTTATATGTATGTTAGTCTGTAAGGTATATATTTACAAATGTTTTATACATAATTATATTAGTATCTCAGTTCCTGCAGTACAAGCTTGTGCTTAGTGTAGAGCCGATTTCTAATGTAATTTGATAAATGTTTAGTAAGATTCATATTAATAAATAAATTCAAATTGAAATTCAATTCAATTCAAGTACCTACTCGAATCTGCCCATTCGTTTATCAGAAAAAAATCGTTTCTACTTTCGCATTTATAATATCATAGATAAATAATTACTGGTTATAGATTGCTAACGTTCATATAAACCAGCGTCCGGCCGTAAACGGTGCCAAAAGATGGCGTTAGCTGTATTCCATCACGTAATAACGCAAAACTTCTACTGTCGAAAAGCGCCATCTCTTTGATAATTACGATTTGTATATAGATGGCGACTTAATCGAATTAACCCAACTCTAATTAGTTCCACTTTCTTGCGTAGATGTCAGCACAGTAGATAGGTAGGCAAAGAAACAAACAAAATAAGTTCAATCATGTTCCGTAGGTACATTTAAGGTACGCGTGGCGGTCGGCGTTGAGCCACAGTGTAAAGGAAATATCGCAGTAAGGCTACTAATCAACTAACAGTAAAAAATATCTCGCAGTACTACTAAAACATAAAACTTGTAGTATACCTACAGTTTCATGCTCGCATTTGAGATTGTTGTAGGTCTGTACAAAATAAGAAATATAAAAAGTAGGTAGTAATTTCAACAAAGCACTCAAAATTAGTTATTTTACGAACCAACTTTGAGTAATTCATCGACTTAGAAATTATTACTTGGTGGGTACCTACTTTTGTCTTCACGTTTTTAAAAGTAACCTTTCTTATTTGTTGTTCTGTCCGGGCCCCGGGCGATCTTCATTTATTTCTGTTCCGATCGTAAATTTTTTCAAGGTTTGTGTTTACCTTAAACGTAGTTGTTGGTCCTTTGACAATTTACTAGTTTGACATTTTGTGTTCTTGACAAAATACCTTTTTGCCCCGAGGTACTAAAACCTTATCTTATATAGCGGGCGTCATATTGAATCCAAAGCGTACGAAAGACTCTCGAGAGGTAACTCCCGAGCGCAACGAGGGTGTTAAAAACTTAACTCCTGAGCGAAGCGAAGGAGCTTAGATACATAGCCAAGATAAAGACAGGCTTTAGTACCGAGGTGAATACTCTACTTTACACATCTACTGCGAGACAATAAAAGGGCTACAAAAATAAGCATTTAACTAACAACAGAACAATAGATTAATGTAATATTCTATTCTATTCTATATAAGAATATAATAGAATAGAATAGAAAACATTTATTGGCAGCAAACACACAGAAGAACACCAATTACTCAAAAAAAATAAAAAACCATCCCCATAAAAAAAAACAAGGGATAACAACAAAAACATAAACATAGTCCAATTAATAACGTCCAAGGAGCCGCGTGTCTGCTGCCAACAAGGATCTGTATGGGGCATGGTGAATACTATTTTTTTTTTCTTTTTCTTTTGTTTTTTCTTTTTTCCTTTTCGTTTGTTGTTTTGTTATTATATAAATTCTTTCAGAAATAATACATTCGAATACTTACATGGACAGACACATACCTACACAGCATAAATAACCAAACCGTGATTAAGATAAATAAGAGGATAAATACAATAAATCAGTTTTTATATTACTTTATTACTTTTTAAGTTTTATAAGCTTATTTTTGACATTTAATAAAAAAAAAAAACTAAACTATTTAAAACTAAATTATTTACAGCTTATAAATATATTTCATACTATACAAAGTGTAACGGGTAAACCCTTTTAAGCCGAAAGAGGGTTGTTCTAGACATCTAGGACAACAACTATTGTTCTACGACTTTTGAAAATTAATAATATTTCACTGAAAAAACAGTTGCTTTTGAGAATAAAGTTAATTAAAGTTAATTTCTTCTATGGTTTTCGCGATTCTGCATAATAAAACACTTTATTAATTAAAGTTTTGATTGTACTAGATCAAACTAAATAAAAGGACAAAATAAAGTCAATGAACTTGAATTATGAGAAACAGCTGATTTTCAAGTAAACTTCATACTCAAAATTTTCAAAAAGTAGGTACTTCGAATTTTCAAAAGCCGTAGAAAAAAAGTTGTTCGCCTAGAAGTCCAGAACAACACCCTTTCGGCTTAAAAAGGCATGCCGTGTATAGTATACATATATAGTTATATTAATTAAATGTAACAATGTTACATCAAAATGACGAAACCACACATCGGCCTTAGCTGATGAAAAAAAAAGTTGGAGCTTTATATTAAATAAAACTTTTTGCCGTACCCTTCCGTCGAAATAAAATAAAACAAAAATAGCCCAGTTTTTTTATGCGTTTTGTCTAGGTGGCCAGTTCGAAATAGCCGTATGCTACCAGAACCTTAGTTCCAAATTTTAATTACTTAATGCCCTAGGTGTATAATGAGCACTTTATGCACCTAGGGAATAAGAAGTCGCTTAACGTTGAACTTTTTGGTCAATTAATGTAACTTTGTAGAAAAGTAAGTATGTAATAGTAGTTTATGCACCTAGGTACTAAAGCCCTGTCTTATGTAGCGGGCGTCATATTGAATCCAAAGCGTACGCAGGACTCTAGAGAGTTAACTCAGCGAGGTTGTTAATAACTTTTTTACTTAGACTTCTGACTCCTTTAACTTATTTACCTAGAGTCCTGAGTGAAGCGTGGGATTCAAGCGCCCAAGATAAAGACCGGCTTTGGTACCGAGGTGAATACTCTACTTTACAAATCTACTGCGAGTCAATAAAGAGGCTACAAAATAAGCATTTAATTAACAACATAACAATAGATTAATGCAACGTGTATGAAATATATTTACAGCTCCATATTAATTAAATTTAACAATGTTACATACAAATGACAAAACCTAACATTGATCTTATCCGATGAAAAAAAATTGGGACTTTATGCTAACTAAAACTCTTTGCTTTACCCTGCCGTCGAAATAAAAATAGAAGAAAAATAGCCTAGTTTTTTATTTTTTTAATGTATTATTTCTAGGTGGCCAGTTCGAAATAGACGTATGCTAACAGAACCTTAGTTCCAAATTTAAATTTCTTTATGCCCTAGATGTATAATGAGCACTTTATGTACCTAGGAAATAAAGACTCGCTTTACGTTGACCTTTTTGGTCAATTAATGTAACTTTGTAGATCAGTAGGTATGTTAACTACTATTACATACTTATTGCTCTACAAAGTTACTTTGTTACGTTGTAAAGTTACTTTCGGATTAAAAGGGCTTACCCGTTACACCTTAATAGGTAAGTAAATAAAAACTGGGATTTGTTTAGGTACCTAATGGTTTTTTTATATGGTACTACTTTTCTTACATTCTTACTGGTAGTATTAGTAGCTACCTAATTAATTAAGGAAATTTGTACGCATTCAATCAACAGAATATTGGCTCGGAATAAACCGAGTCGGGTGTAATTATGTATTGTGTTGTACACGCATGTTCACGCCAGGAGGAAGGCATGAGCGGCATGAAACAGATAGCATTTTTGAAAATACCTACTCGCGCCGCATATCGGAAGTTGATGATCCTTTTAAATGCAATATTTTTCTTCGGGTTTAAATAGCTACTTACGTCTAGCTACTTTTTAGTCAGAAAAAAATACTCGATCTAGCAACTTTCTGTTAAATCCTAGCCACAAAGTACTTTGGTCACACTTGGCAACACTGCTCGAGTCCCATCACTGTGTTTGTGTTTGTTGAGTTCGAATTCGGTATCATTGCTAATTTCAATTTATTGTGTTTATTTTTGACGACTGTTTTACGCCAACTGGACTTCCGATCACCTTCTTTCTACCGATCTGACCGTGCAAGATTACACCTGGACCCTGAATTTGTGTTTACTTTCGACGACTGTTTTAACGCCAACTGGACTCTGGACCCCCGATCACGTTCGAACGGTGTTAAATTGGGGATGAAAGTATCTATGGCATATTTTTTTCCGAAATTGTTTTCGAGTATTTATCCGTTTCCCGTGTGGGTTTCAGTTCCGATTGCGGTTCCGGCTCTCAGTTTCCGGTTCAGGGGAATCTAATCGCCCCCAAAAAGGGGAAGGGGGCAAATTTTGGTTTAAACTTTTTATTCAAGAGAATTGGTACATATACCTACCTACCTACAGTTTTGTACATACAGTACAGTAGGCTGATCCTTTGCCGATCATATGTTGAATCTAGGCTGATCCTATGCTGTTTATGCCGATTCTATGTTGAACCCCTAGGCTGAACCTATGCTGATCGTATGCTGATCCTATGATGAACCTAGGCTGAACCTATGCTAATCCTATGCCGATCCTATGTTGAACCTAGGCTGATCCTATGTTGTACCTATGCTAATCCTATGTTGATCCTATGTGGATCCTATGCTGAACCTATGCATCCAATTTTTTAACCTAATTTTTATCCAATTTTGATATTATATTTCCTAAATTTCTTAATGCGGGCGAAGCCGCGGGCAGAAGCTAGTATAAGATAAATTGCGGAGATCTAGTTCTGATCATCACCACTCGCAGACTTATCTTGCTTGCTTTTAATATTTATTTATTACCAGCTGCGCGCCGCGGTTCGACCCGCGTAAGTCCCGTTGGCCGTTCCCGAAGCTATTTCGGGATAAAATGTATTTTATGTGTTATTCCCGGTATCCAACTATTTATATTGCAAGTTTCATCGCAATCGGTTCAGTAGTTTTTCAAACACACACTTTCCCCTTTTTATAATTATACAAGATGTAACGGGCAAGTCCTTTTAATCCGAAAGGGGGTTGTTCTAGACGTCTGGGCGAACCCCTTTTGTTCTACGACTTTTAAAAATTCGAACCTTTTTTTTGAAAATTTTGAGATTATGTTTCACTGAAAAAACAGCTGTTTTTAAAATAAAGGTAATTGAAGGTTTGATTGTAGAAGACCAAGCTAAATGAAAGGACAACATAAGGTCAATGACCTCGAACTCTAAGAAGCAGCTGATCTTCAAGTAAACTTTAAACTTAAAAATTTCGAAAAGTACTTCGAATTTCCAAAAGTCATAGAACAAAAGTTGTTCGCCTAGACGTCTAGAACAACCCCCTTTCGGCTTAAAAGGGCTTACCCGTTACATCTTGTATTTCGAGCTGCGCCCGCGGTCTCACACGCGTGAGTTCCGTTCCTGCGGGAATACCAGGATAAAAAGTAGCCTATGTGCTAATCCAGGTCCCTAGCTACCTATATTCCAACATTTATCGCAATTGGTTCAGTAGTTTTTGTGTGAATGAGTAACAACCTCACATACATACATACAAACTTTCGCGGTTATAATATTAGTAAGAGTAAAATCTAGAAAGGACCAACAAAGTTGGGAGCCCGAGACACAGAATACACTCGCGGCAAAAACATACAACACTTCATTTGGCAGTCGTGTAAAAAGGGGCCTTTGGCAAGCAGTGGGACATTCTATTTCTTATCGGTTGTGAAGCGATTATTGCCATTAGGAAATTAGCCAGTGTCAAGTACTATTAATATATTATGCAAGTTATTTGCATCGAAACAGTCAAGTTGTCATAGTCCAAGTTCAAGTTCATAGTGTCAAGTCTAGGGAATCATTTGTAAACACGGCGGCTTGATTTTCACTTTTATTCCACTTATACACCTTTACGAAACTAAATTGATTAATATCCCCCCGAAATTAAACAATTTGCACGCATTTGAACTAGGTTTCACAAAAATGAAAATTTAGCACCACATCTCCTCAACGAGTTCCCGCCAAAACTCCCAGTGGGACATTGACATGAGATGATGGATAAAAACGTAAACCAAAAAAAATAACAATAACTAACTAAAGCGCCATCTTGTATAAGGTTGTTAAACCGATATTTTTCGATTAACAACTTTTGAAAATTCATCACATAGATGGTGTTGTAATAAAATAAAAATAAATGTTTTTAGAGTAATTTTTTTGTTGAATTAACAAGTTTTTCTTCAATTAAAAAATATTATTTTCCTTTTTTAGTTTTTGAGACGTGATCTGAATATTATTTATTGCCTTAACAATAAAATACAACTGATTATTTATATGAGGTGTAGCGACAGGTAGCGCCATCTAGCCACGAGGTGTATTTTTAGCATTTATTTGACGGACGAAAATTTGTTCGCATTTGACAGTCTTTACTTATTAATTGTCTTTGATAATATTAAAGTATAATGGGAGACCGATACGTGTGAAGGCACATTAACCAGTTGGATGCGTCTTTTCTGTTAAATTGTATCGTTCAAGGGTAATTCTATATACAGTTCGGAGCTCGATGGCCTTCGTCTCAACACCCCAATCTATTAATAAAACTTAGATGTACTTAGCTCATTTCTTGTTTTTCAGATATTCAAAGAGAACATAATGTTGTGATCCATGACATTAATGGTACGTATAAATGATCTACATTTTCTTCTTCTTCCGTCTTTTTCATTTTACCCTAAAATATATCCCAGTCAGCTTTTTTAATAATAGGGGTTAAAGTATGAAATTGCCGAATGAAACTTTTTTCAAATGGTTTCTGTGATGTTCTTTTTTTTAAAAATGTGAAACATTTGAATATCGACTTTCAATTGTTTTTGTTATTCAATTTAGACAAGAAAGATGGATACTGCGAAAATTCGAGTGATTTTTGAATACGAGTTCCGACGCGGAACTAACGCGGCAGAAACAGCCCGCAATATCAATGCTGCGTTTGGAGAGGGGTCTACTAATGAACGCACCGTGCGATTTTGGTTTAAACGCTTTTGTGATGGAAATTTCGACTTAAAGAACGAGCCACGAGGAAGACCGCCCACACAGGTGAATAACGATGAATTAAGAGAGATAGTGGAAGCCGATCCTAGTCAAACTACCCAGGAATTAGCGGCATGGTTTAACGTTACCTTACCCACTTTATTGACTCACTTGCGTCAAATCAATAAAATAAAGAAATACGAAAAATGGGTGCCTCATGATTTGACTGATCTGCAGAAAGAAACGCGTGTTGAAACTTGTGTTGCCTTGTTGAACCGGTACAGAAATGAAGGAATATTGGATCGAATTGTAACATGTGATGAAAAGTGGATTCTTTATGATAACCGGAAAAGAAAAATGCAATGGCTGACCCCAGGTCAAATGCCACAACAGTGTCCTAAAGCAAAACTTACCAATAAAAAGGTAATGGTAACTGTTTGGTGGTCTCAGCATGGTGTTATTCACTATAGTTTTCTTCGATCTGGTCAAGCAATTACGGCAGATGTCTATTGTGCCGAATTCCGAACCATGTTGACAAAACTAGCAGTAAAACAGCCCCGACTCATGAATCGATCTTCACCATTATTTCTCCACGACAACGCGAGACCTCACACAGCACAAGAAACCATTTTGACCCTTCAGGAACTGCACTTAGAAACCATTCGTCATCCTCCGTATTCACCAGACCTTGCTCCAACGGACTACCATTTTTTTCGTGATTTGGACAATTATCTACGTGACAAGAAGTTTTCTTCCCAGGAGGCAGTACAAAATGCTTTCACACAGTTTGTGCAGTCTAGATCGTCGGAGTTCTATCGCAAAGGCATTAATAACCTTCCCATTAGATGGCAGCAATGTATAGATAATAATGGCAACTATTTTGATTAAATTAATTAATTAAAAATTTAAAAAATAAACAATTAAGATTTTCAGTACAAATCGGCAATTTCATACTTTAACCCCTAATATTAAGTATAGATTAGATAGTATCAATTAAAAAAAAACAGTTTTTTGCTTTAGTGAATTCTAAAGGTAAGGCAACTCTACTATTCTTCTAATTTAACAAACACGAAAGTTTATTTGTGTTTCAATCACTTAAAAAATACTGAAAAGATTGCTGTAAAACTTTTTAAGTAGATAGCCGAAGATGTGTGAAATAACACAATGGCGTATTGTTTATTCCGATATTCCCGTGAAATAGCGAAGCGTTTCAAGTTTAGAAAAGCTATTTCGTACATTAAGATACAAACTAGACCTAAACTGAAAATTCTTGGATTCATAGAAAATTGTTCCTTAATTTTCGATCAAAACGTTGTAAATGGCATTGTTTCCTACATTTAAGTATAGTTTCAAGGCAAAAACTTTTTATTGTTTCGAAGCCTTAGCACATTTTAGTCAAAAAATGACTTTTTTGCCTGAATTGTGTTAATGGCTCCCAAACAAATTTTTGTCTTTAATTTACACCAAAACGTACTTACCTAGGAAACAATGTCAACTACAAACGGTTTGAACAAAATTATTGAAAACTTTACGTCAGGAAATAACCGTAAATTTGTGATAAACCCTAAAGGGGTTTTGAGTTTAGGTCTTTATACCGCTTAAGGTTCACTCCGAAAATTCACTCGCGGCGATATTCGAACTTCCGTCCCACTTTCGTTGCGCAGTATCTATAGCAACTAGACCATATGGGTTCTCGTAAGAGAATCTCGGCGGAGGCGGCGAGTGAATTTTGTACCCTCTTTTCTTTAATAAAATGAACGTTTCAGGGCAAGTTATTGTAAAATACGATTACAAAAACGGAGGTGCGTATACAAACAATCGTATTCACAAACGAGCATATTGCCTTCATGCTTTGACTTGCTCTTAGGACTGTAATCACCAGCGTCAGCGACAAAAGCTGAGTCCACGCTTAGGGTCGTTTGTGAATATGGGACACATAATCATTGACACTATATATCATGACGATTCAGTCATGGTCGTAATATACAGTGGGTATGTTACGAAATGTGGCCGACCATGAATGGAGGTTGTTCTAGATATCAATAGGTGAACTACTTTTAGAAATTCAAACTTTCTAATAAGTATTAAGGTGAAGTATGTATGGTGAAGTATGCTTGAAAATTAGGCAGCTTCCTTGTTTTTCAAAGTAAAGACTAACCATTATTATTAAAACAGTGCATAGGCCAGACTTAATAAAAATAAAGAATTTCCAAAAGTTAAAACAAAAGTTGTTCTCCTAGACGTCTAGAACAACCCCGTTCATGGTTGCACATTCATTTAGTAACATACGAGATGAGTATAAAATGAATGGACAAATATATTTTTTCTTATAGGTCAACTTCATGAAGCGCAGTATGGAATTACTGGCTACGAAACTTAAACGTGCTGAGACAAAGCTCAACAAACATTTTCATCTGTGCAGATAACAGAAATAATTAATTACTGTAATACTAAAATTATATTTTTGTATAAATTAATTTACTTAATGATAACAATAAATATATTTTCATCGTTCGGTGCGTGAACTAATAAACAGTAAGTAATTTTGTTAAACTGAAATCCCTAAGGTTCAGCGGGGCAATCCCAACTTCGGGAGATTTTGGCTATTCTTAATAGCTTCTGCATTTAACTTTTTTTTAAAGTAGTGCCATCTATGTCCGAATAGCGCAAAAGCAATTTCATAAATTTCTACATAGATGTCACTATTTCATAATTTTCTACACAAGTTATTAATGATAGTCGAAATTTCCCCAAGTGGCGATTGCTTCGCTGGACCTTACTTATTAGTTTATTGACAAATTGCTTTGCAAATTCTTAGCCTACCTACCTGTGGCAGAAGCGCAAAGACGCATTACATCGTGTCTTGTACCTTTAGAATTCTAAAAAAAAAACATTTTTTTAAAACACTCATTATATAATAAAAATAAACCAAGTGAATGAGACACTTTAACAATAAAATCGAGTAAAACTGAAGTAACTACCTATTTAATTGATGTAATAATAGGCTTAGAGGGAGAGAGGGTCCTTAGAGTCCTTAGACTCTAAGGACCTAGGAACAAAACTTATTTGGATTTAATTTTTATTTTGTAACTATTTACGTGCCGTGTGTTTTTGTCAATAAAATGTTTATTTCATCCTTTATAAATATGTTGACATGACAATGAAAGCCCTCCCCCACTTCCCAACTCCCATCATACATTGGCTTTTTTATTGAAAAAGTTACCGTTAAACATAGGTGGTACGATTTATTGCTTCCAATATCTGGCTAGAGCAAGTAAATAAGGTTAGTAGGTAGTTACATGTAGGTAGGTAGGTATCTATGTGGGTCATATTGCCCGTGTGTTCAATTAAGAGCACGCCCGTACTACGGTGGTACAATACACGTCAAGACTTCAAGATTTGAATAGCTAGCCGATAGTTGTTACACACGAAGAGATGCAACCATTTTAAAATTCATACATAGATCGGACGCTTTTTTCGCACAATTTATTTTTCGAATATCATCATAACTCATACCTACTTGAAAAAATGTACATGAAACTTTAAAAAATGTCACTAGGTCATATTATTAATACAGAAGAGAGAGGGTGGTAAATTTTGATGTAGACTAAGATGAAGCACGCTTACCTAGAATATGGCACTTATTCTGTAACTTAAAAGTTTTAACGCATCAGAATTATAGTAGGGTGAGGCGGGGTTATTATAAGACTACCAATATTTTGGGTAAAAATAAGACATAAGCAAAAATCCCAAATAGAACATATTTTAATTACCACAATTCAGTTTAAATTCAACTCTTAAATATAACGAACAAGTTATGTAGTTTTTATTAATTCTTTACTATTCATTTTTAAGAATTATTTGACAAAATATTTCTGATCAGAAAATTTGTCGCGAAAATTTTACATTAGCGTTGGCAAACTTTTGTCGCTGCTGCTTGCTTGTTCACCGCACGCGCTCATCCTCCCGTCCCGCGCCGCCGCATGGATTGTTCTTGCGCTGGCGTTTCGCCAATTTAGTCCATCTTTCACCAGCGCACAGTGAGGACGTTTTATTTTTTTGGGAAAAAATGAGACACGCCATGGGGAAAATATAAGACAAGACAATATTCATCATTATGATGATTATGAGCTCGATGAACTTCAAGATGACAATAATGTAAGCAAACCTTGTGAACCCCAAAATCAATATGATCAAGATGTATCGTTAGAGGCTGAAAAGCATAAGGTTTCGACTGCTCCAACTATTATACTTAATATGTCGACTGATGAACTAGAATTTGGCATTGGTGATTTCATTCTTGTAAGCCAGACAACGAAAATGAATAAAATGAAGTATTGTTTGGCTAAAATAGATGGATCTGAGGATAGCGAGTATTTAAGTGATTTGTTTAAAACGAAAAAATTAAAGTTTGTAATAAAGATTTTCTTCGCGAAAAAAGATATCCTGCAACTAATATAATTTATTCGATCCACAAAAACTAAATAACCTACCTATTAATATTAGAATGAAACTACAAAACAATGAAAGGGGTCTACTATATAGTATCATATTTAATAGGGTAAAACTGTCTCATATTTTGCCCCATTTCCATTTTCTTACTTAATTTCTAAGTATGTGGCTTAATATTTGATTATTTGCTGTGATTTGATCTCAATAATTAAGTTGTATAACTTTTTTATTTGATTTTAAGCTAAGAACTTCTTTACCAAATAATAATATTGCAAAGTCTTTTAGAAAGAAACAAAACATTTTTAAGGTGTTCATTTTCTAATTTTTTTCGTTGAAAATTAAAATATTTTTAGGACTGTGAAAACTGTATTGTATTATTTTTACCCCTCTCTGTCTTAAAATAAATCACGCAGCTGAATAAAACGTAATCTATAGGAATTGTATGCTGTCTTATATTTGAACTACGATGTTTCATATTTACCCCATAGTAGCGGGAAAACATGAGACACATATTTTGGTAAAAAGTCTTAGTAATTTTTATGATTATTGAGAAATTGTTCATAATGCAAGGTAGATTGAATGCCAATAGGTAGTCTTAAATAGTTCTGGAATTAAACAACTGGTTTTGAAAGATACAAAACGCAAAAGTTGTTGATTTCGTCTTATAATTACCCCACCTGACCCTACGTTTTTTTTTCTTGAAAAAGGTTTAGTAATTTCGATTCAATCGAATGACATTCCTTAATGTTTCCCACAGCGAACATTTTGATACCTACATGTTATAGAAGTCCAGTTTTTCAACCAGTAAGAAAGCACTTCGACTTCTCGTGATCCTCTCGATGTCAAAGACACTGTACCTATAGAGAAATGACCTTCCATTAACTAACCTCAGTCGTGACACGGAAGGCCGGTAGCAAATTTGTCAGCAAACGGTGGGTTATGTTATGATGTGCCCACTAAATGCGCCCCGCGGTTTCACCCGCGTAAGTCCTGTTCCCTCGGGACTATCGGGATAAAAGTATAAAAGTCGGTTCAGTAGTTTTTGCGTGATTGAGTAACGAACTCAAGACATACATATAAATAGGTACTTGCAAACTTTGGCCTTTATAATATTAGTAAGAATTAGCATTTTTTGTTAATATGGTAAAATGTAGTTTACACACACCATTTACCTACTTATATTTATTTCATTGTAAGTCTAGGTAACTTGCGAAGTCTAGTTTCACCTGCTTATGTCCCAATCCCGCAGGATTTTCCAAATCCCCTTTCTTAGCGAAAACCTACACACCACAAAGAACACACTCCCCAAATTTCATGTAGGTATCTAGTACGAACGCAGCGGTTTGGGCTTTGCTTTGATATAATATTACTTACCTAGGTCCTTATGTCAGTCGGTTAACACTTTGAATTTTATTTGTACAGATAGGTAGCCTTCTAAATAATTACCTGTGTATTGTTTAGGTATCTTTACTCATCGGCGTGCGCAGCATTTGCGTTGAACTGGGGCAAAAGTAAGAAAACTCGAAAAGTATTTAGTGTATTAGAAATATTTGAAAATAGGGCCCGATATCCACTTTGAATTTACATTAAATCGAATGAATTTTGTTCAAAATTTTTTTGCGTAATCTTTGTAATCCGAACGGATGTCGTAGCGAATTAAAATGGGGCACTGGGGCCAAGGGCTCCAGTGCCCTACCCTCCGTAGGGCCATGTCCTTACTAAAGTCCGTTTGTTCCCTCTTTAAGGTCAAGGGATTCGACCGATTTGGATGAATATTTGCATAGTTTAAGTGAAGAGTTACATAGGATACTTTTCATCGCAAAAATTCTGACAAAAACTCGGCTCAGCTAGTCTTTTACATACGAAAATAACCCGGCAATAACAAACTAAAATTATACAAAATAGGATAACCCTCGAACATCTGCGTGGACAACCACTAACAATATGCAACACTAGTACTTAGTGCATGCCAGATAAGTCTGCAGGTGGTCAAAATCGGAACTATTTGCTGTCCACTAAAAAGGTGCACGCACAAATTATACCTGTAGCTGTGGCACTGTAAACTATGCCTAATCTTAGGCAGTGGCGCCACCAGCCGAGTGCACACACTTATGGCACGCACTCTACCTAGTATCATATTGCAGCTTCGGTTGCAGATGACATTAAGGGTTATGAATATATTATCGTACCAATTTGCAAGCGAATTTGGCGCGGTCCCAACTCTATACTGTTATGAATTGAATTGAGGGCATGGTGGGTGAATACCTAACTGAAATGTAGAAGGTTGCAGGTTCAATTGCCGTTGGGAACAAGTACCTACTTACTAATTTGTGCTTGAAAATTAAAGTTTCTTTCTGGTCTGGGTATCTTTGTAGTCTCTATGTAGGTACCTATAGATAATTAAAAGTAGCTATTAAGAACTTTTTATACAAAGGGATAAGTTCCAACTAGGCACACAAGGCAACGTCAAAATAACGATAAAATAACTGGTATAAAGTATTTTGATACTTGTTAATTACCTAATTATTATAAGGATATTTATGTGGTAATTAAGTAATATTAAAAAGTGATTTTTTTTCTTCTTTCTTTTTCATGGTTAAACAGCTCGACCAAATTCGTTGAATCTTTGCATAATGGTAGTTTAGGTAATGTAGTGACATAGGATACCCACTTTTGATCCCGATTATCTCGCGGGATCGGAATCTCGGATTGAAACCGCGGGAGCAACTAGTTAATTATTCCAGGGCCAACATTCGCTAGATTATACATACAAAGAAAACAGCTGATATTTCTAAAGAAAAACATTTTATTAATAAACCCAATAATCTTACAAAAAATATTATTTAAATAAGTAACTAACTAAAGCACAATACATTTTCGTATAAAAAACATTTGTTAACATCTTAGTTTTATCGTAAAGGGAAAGTTATTTTTTTAAATTACGATACAGCGTGTGCGTTTTTTTAATGCCGTCTAAGCTTTTGGCTTTGCACGACTTGTGAATAATAGCCAGTGTCAAGTTTTTGTATTTTAATTTTAAGTTTTTAGCCCAAGTTGTGCAGTACAAAACAAGTAATATCATGCCAATATTATAAATCCACTTTTGACAATCTCAATCCCAATCGGTGAACAATGAATTTTAAGTATTATTGCCCTTTTAAAACATTTGGCGTCTGAGCTACAAGAAACAATAGATTTTCCTCAGAAATTACTTTAAGAGTTACTTTTACAGCATTATTTAAACGTAGAATACAAAAAACCGAAACTTATTAAGCATGTTATAAGTAATGCAATTTTGCACTCGTTGCACACTGGTTATTAAGGATCATTTTGATTGACATATCCAATGACATGATAAATTTTATAATTACGTGATAAATATAAAAAATGGCTTTATTCCTAAAATAACAAAACCCTTACAATATATTCATTGCTTTCTTGTATTTTTTTTAATTATAAATCACAAAAGTAATTCGATATTGTCAAATCACAAGCAAAACCATAGTTTTTTTTTCTGTTCTCGAGATGTTGGATTGAGGTTAATTTTTTTACAATCTCTCCTTCAACTACACTCAAAGACCCAGCAGAAGGGATTTGTAAAGGTCGCCTAATGTCCGGAATCGTAAAAAATGCTAATAATTAATTAAATAATAATAAAACAACGCATTTAAAACCGAAAAATGAGTAAAATTTCATGTAAATGGATGTTTAAAGTCAAATTAGATTATAATTTTTCGCCTAAAAATAAAGACTAAATTCGTTTGTATGGAAAATGCAAATTCCCAAATATGTGTGTATAAACCACCCAGGTTAAAGCGGGATTTACATTACGAAACTAGTGGCAATGGAATAAATTAAGATTTAAATACATATAATTATATTATATATTATTATTTTTGTCACATAAATACAATCAATAACCAAAATATTACAAAACCTACCAAATAACGAATAAAAAAAAACAAGAATAATTTAAAAAAATAAAAAATATTTAGCCAAACAAGCCGATGATAGGATAGGATAGACAATAATTCCAGTCAATAAAATTGGAAATACCCTACATCCGTCAAACAGCGAATAGGTTAGATCCATTGCTAGGAAATAGTGTACGACAAGAATAACCCTCGATGTTTCAGTTTAAGGTGTACCTCCCCTCTTTATGCTTACACCGGCACCCAACGTCCCCGATACAAAGCTACCAAGCAAACTAGTTGGCAACTAGCAAATTAGCTTTTATGGAAAAAATATATAAAATTCCAGTGACTGCTGCGAGACTGCGCTTGCGAAATTGACTCTAATTTCGTAATGTAAATTAGGTTTAAGAAACTTAAACGATGCTACGGTGGGTATAGACTTTTGTCCTACACTGTGCATACTTATGGATTCAATGTAATTCAGGTGTGAGAGTGAGTTTGATTCTTTTTCTGCCTCTCACGGCGTGTACCTCGAGACTTCCCTTAGTTTCCTCTAGCAGAGAATAGATGTCGCTAGGTGTGTGGACCGGTTTGCCATTTATAGCGGTCACTATGTCGCCGGGTTGGAGCCCGCCGCTGAAAAAAAAAAGTTATCTTATAAGGTACATTTTTTTTTATTTCTTATCAGTTGTGAACCAATAATGGCCATTAGGAAATTAGCCAGTGTCAAGTATTCATAATATATAATGCGAGTTATTTGCATCGAAACAGTCAAGCCGTCATAGTTAAAGTCAATTCTAGGGAATAATTTGTAAACACGGCGGCCATTTATAAAGATTGTTCACGGAGCTTTGGAGACAACACTAAGTCCATGTTATGCACCAATTTTCACTTTCATTCCACTTGTACACCTTCACGAAACTAAATTGATTATTATGCCCCCGAAATTAAACAATTTGCACGTATTTGAATTGAACTAGGTTTCACAAAAATGAAAATTTAGCAACACATCTCCTCAACGCGTTTCCGCCAAAAACTCTCATAAGGTACATTGGCATTCGTTCACAATGAATTCGTTCATGACCAATCAAGTAATCTTACTAATATTATAAACGCGAAAGTTTGTATGAATGGATGTTTGTATGTGAGGTTGTTACTCTTTCACGCAAAAACTACGGAACCGATTGCGATGAAACTTCGAATATAGGTAGCTGGGGAACTGGATAAACACATAGGCTTTTTATCTCGATATTCCCGCGGGAACGGGACTTAGCGGGTGAAACCGCGGGGCGCAGCTAGTAGGTATTATAAACGCGAAAGTTTGTACGTGACTTTGTTACTTAATCAAGCAAAAATTACGTATGTGACTGTTACTCTTTCACGCAAAAAGTACTGAACCGATTGCGATTAAACTTGGAATAAAGGCAGATGGAGACAACTTTTTATTCCGATATTCCTGCGGGAACGAGACTTACGCGAGTGAAACCGCGGGGCGCAGCTAGTATGACATAACTCACAGTTAAGTGGTATCTCATAACATCCTGCTATTAATATTTACGCTAATGTTTGCTAATATATATTACTAGCGTGTTATTGTAGGTCTACGTTACATGTTTCATGGCAATCGGTACAGTGATTTTTGCCTGAAAAAGTGACCAAGTCCTCAACAAACTTGCAAACTTTCGCGTTTATTATATTAGTAAGAAGTTAGATAAGATGTATGTATGTACATGATCTTGTTACTCCTTCACGCAAAAATTACTGAACCTTTTTCGATGAAATTTAGAACGTTGACAAAACGTTTCATACTGAGTGAATAGGCACTTACTTGTAAGCCGGAGACCCTATAATAACCTTCCACACTAGAATACCGTGAACAATATCTGTTGGCATCTGGAAACAACACAATAGTTCTGCTCAAGTCTATGTCCACCCTTAAGTGATATTTATACGCAGAATTTAATACCGCTTACCTCTGGATTCCTCAATCTCAATTCCATCAGTATGTTGGGCGTCAAAGACAACATTGTTATTCCGAGGTAACGTTTCGATACCTGAGGTGACTTAGTTTTACCTAAAACATAAAATATTAGATGAAATATAGGTCTGCCATTCCGGTATCAACTGATGACGTCACCAGTTGACACCGTTATTGAATACCTGCGGCTTGATTGGGTAAAAATGTTGCAAATGTCATTAGAATGAAATGGGTGATGTTTCATTATAGAAGTATGAATAGTAAGTAGAGTAAATATAAGCTATAAAAATACGTCGCGCCACAGAGGTCTTCAAACTTGAGAATTTTATTTACAAAATGCAACCTTATTGCTATTTCTTTGTAGTTAAATTGCCACGCATTTAGATAGCTTATGTTTACTCTGTTACTGTTCTACCTCTGTGATGAAACATCACACATTTCATTGAAATTATATTTGCAACATTGTTACACAGTCAGTGCTGGCATAGTAATTTATAAGAAAACGCAACTTACGTTTGGCCAAGAAATCTTTGACATAATCAATTGGTATAGCGAATGAGATGCCTGATGTGACCTTCATACTGTTTATGCCGATAGCTTCTCCATCCAAGTTGACGAGCGGTCCGCCTGAGTTGCCGAATGTGATGGGAGCGTCGGTCTGTATGTATACCATGTCTTTACCTATAACAATACAAGCATAGGTCTTTTAGAAAAACTATATTATTATACTACATTTTTTTAAACCCACGACATTCTATCCCAAACGTTATTGTTTGTAAGTATGCGTGTATCTCACTTTGTTACTTACTTCTTCACGCAAAAACCATGGAACCGATTACACTAAAACTCGGAATATAGATGACCAATGCTGCGCGTCGGGCGAATCCTTGGCTGCAATGCAGAAGGTTGCGGGTTCAAATTCCGCTGGGTGCAAATATTTATGCCTAATAGGTCTGGGGGTATTTCTATGAATAATATGTATATATTTACAAAAGAAAAATAAATATAAATATTAAATCCGTTGTCTAGTCACTGTAACACAAGCTTAGCAGCTTACCATGGGGCTAGATGGCGCTGTGTATTGGTCACAGGGTTTATTTTTTTATAGATGGCTGACGAGTATGTACCGTAGTAACACAAAAATAGCCTTTTTTCCGGATATTCCCAGGGGATCGGAACTTACACGGGTGGAAGTGCGGGGCACTGCTAGTTCAATATAATGGTGAAGGTTAAATTGTGTGAAATGAAGATTGGAGACTGGCTTCCGTACTATTAAAAAATATAAATTGACTGCAATTCAGAAGGTTGCGGGTTAATTAAATTTCAGTATTGTTTAAGTATTTGTATGGTCAGTCATAAAGAAACATTGCTAAGTACTTGTTAGCTACTTGTATTGTATGCTCATAGATATATAAGTAGAAATATTTAAAGAGATTTCCAGCATTCCTGCATTAACCATTAAGCTACACGGGTACCCACGTGACACAGTGAAGTAACAATAATTAAAGCTTTTATAAAAATAAAAATATGAGACATTAATTGATACCTCTTAGTCCAAGTTCCTCGCTAGCCCTTTGCGTTGAACTGACAACTCCTGCTGTGACTGTATTACTTAGTGCTAAAGGACTTCCCATTGCTACCACCTGGAATTGTATAAAGAGTTCCAACATTTTACAACAATCGTCACATAAAACCATGATGTTGAGCGTGTTATATCTATCATGTGTAAAATAAATAGGAAATTTTAAATTTTTCTTGTTTTTATATTCATAGATCAATCATGCATAAAAGGTTAAAGTGGCTGAGTTGGTACAAAGGTAAAATATTACTTGGATTAAGACAATACTCTCATCTCGGTATTCCCAAGAGAACCGGAAATATATGAAAAAGACAGCCAAAATATGAGTATAATTTTGTCATATTAAACTACAACTAATATTGTTAATGTGGAAAAATGTACAAACATTTAACACACTATTACGCAAAACTACTGAATCATTTGTGAAGAAACTTAAGACTGTAAACAGACGAAGCTGTGGAATAACATGTAGGCTACATAATAATAGGGGTTAAAGTATGAAATTGCCGTTTTATTGCAATAGGTTCTTTGAATTGACATAGAATCTTCATGGTTTGAGGTTTTCGAATGAAACTTTTTTCAAATGGTTTCTGTGATGTTCTTTTTTTAAAAAATGTTAAACATTTGAATATCGACTTTCAATTGTTTTTGTTATTCAATTTAGACAAGAAAGATGGATACTGCGAAAATTCGAGTGATTTTTGAATACGAGTTCCGACGCGGAACATCCCGCAATATCAATGCTGCGTTTGGAGAGGGGTCTACTAATGAACGCACCGTGCGATTTTGGTTTAAACGCTTTCGTGATGGAAATTTCGACTTAAAGAACGAGCCACGAGGAAGACCGCCCACACAGGTGAATAACGATGAATTAAGAGAGATAGTGGAAGCCGATCCTAGTCAAACTACCCAGGAATTAGCGGCATGGTTTGACGTTACCTTACCCACTTTATTGACTCACTTGCGTCAAATCAATAAAATAAAAAAATACGAAAAATGGGTGCCTCATGATTTGACTGATCTGCAGAAAGAAACGCGTGTTGAAACTTGTGTTGCCTTGTTGTACCGGTACAGAAATGAAGGAATATTGGATCGAATGGTAACATGTGATGAAAAGTGGATTCTTTATGATAACCGGAAAAGAAAAATGCAATGGCTGACCCCAGGTCAAATGCCACGACAGTGTCCTAAAGCAAAACTTACCAATAAAAAGGTAATGGTAACTGTTTGGTGGTCTCAGCATGGTGTTATTCACTATAGTTTTCTTCGATCTGGTCAAGCAATTACGGCAGATGTCTATTGTGCCGAACTCCGAACCATGTTGACAAAACTAGCAGTAAAACAGCCCCGACTCATGAATCGATCTTCACCATTATTGCTCCACGACAACGCGAGACCTCACACAGCACGAGAAACCATTTTGACCCTTCAGGAACTGCACTTAGAAACCATTCGTCATCCTCCGTATTCACCAGACCTTGCTCCAACGGACTACCATTTTTTTCGTGATTTGGACAATTATCTACGTGACAAGAAGTTTTCTTCCCAGGAGGCAGTACAAAATGCTTTCACACAGTTTGTGCAGTCTAGATCGTCGGAGTTCTATCGCAAAGGCATTAATAACCTTCCCATTAGATGGCAGCAATGTATAGATAATAATGGCAACTATTTTGATTAAATAAATTTGTTAAAAATTTAAAAAATAAACAATTAAGATTTTCAGTACAAATCGGCAATTTCATACTTTAACCCCTAATATTATCCAAATATTTTGTAAAGTATCAAGACTTATATGTTGCCAAACCACAGTACAAAACTAGTAATACTCATACAAAAGTCTTTACCCATTCCCCCGGCTTAATATCAGCAGATGAACCAAGCTTCATTGTAGGCAGGCCTTTAACTGGTATCCTCAATGTCGCCAGATCCGATTTCATGTCAACGTCTTCAACAATCCCTGTGTGAACCGTTCCATCCTAGAATGTTTTGGATAACTTCTTTATTAAAATGGCAATACTGAATAAATAACTAATAAAAAACCCCATGTCTTTTTCTTCCCATCGGAGGGCGCGTTCCGAAGCCACACTAAAATCAATACACCTAAGACGTAGCCAAATGATCATGTGCATTTAATGGTGTAAGTACAAGAATCTAAAGGAAATAAACTACTTTGACTTTGATTCCTAAGAGTGTTATGCTTCAGAAAAAATGTACTTCTATGGCTCAAGCACACTAAACAGGCAACATTTTAAATCTGGATGTTCTGGTCGGTCCATTGCTGTTTTAAAGGCCTTGTACACATCTTATACAAGGTGAACAATGGGCTTACAGGGGAATATCCTAAACTATGAGAGATAGCGAAAAATGATAAAAGGAGCTGTTTTGTCCCCGATTTGGATAAGTACTAGGTTAATTGGTATTATTAGATTTTTGAAAATTTGATTACCTTAGCCAGAAATCTAACTTTGTCTTTTTGCAAAAAACTAAACATCCTATATCATTGTACTGATTGATCATTCATTTTTTTAAAATCTAAACATGCATTATTATATTTGACAAAATTAGATTTAGCAAAATACCTTTTAGCATTTTTTGCTTTCACTTAAGTATGGGATATCCTCTTGAAAGCCCATTGAAATTGTTCACCCTGTTTAAGGAGACCAACTTGAATATTGTACTTAAGTTCATGTAGGTAGTACTTATTTTTCTTCTCTTTATTTTAATTCTACGGTTGACAGAATTTGTCTCACAAACTAAGCATATCAGTACAAAAGTTATTAAGTTTTTAGAGCAATTATATACTTCATTTGTTTGTAACTGCTTAGGTTTTTTTCTGCACTGACAAGATAGAAGCAGAGCAAAACTATTTGTAGAAGGGAATGTAAAGATTGCACAACACGTCATAACCAAAATTACTTACCATTAATCGCACACTGACTATAGCATTGGGCTTATTCACCACAACATGAGCGTTGGTCAAAATTAACCCATCTTCCTTTACAATAAACCCAGAACCGTTAGAAAGTGTCATACGTTCACCGGAAAACAAGTCCAATCTTCGGCCATCCTTAATCTCAATATACACTACGGCAGGTGCCGATACGGCGACGACATCCGCAATAAAATTAAACGTATTTCTTCTACCTTTTAAGTCATTTATTATACTTGCAGCAAATAATTTCTCTCTAAAACTAACGTAACCTACAATGCCAGCTGCGACAGCCAATATACTCCCAAAATAACCACCTTTCCGCCTTTCTTTATCACTATTCTTGTTATAAAACACTGGTACTAATCGGGATGTACATCTGCAAGTCACATTTTGCACAGGTTTTAGTATAAGAAACCTAGAAAGTCTCGAAATTATCATTGTTGTTTTCTTGAAAATGCATTGATCGAGTCAGCTGAGTCTGTGACTTTGACATTTGTTCTGTAGTAAGTACGCTAATAATTTGTATACGTCTGTGGTACGCTATGATTATGGACTAGATATACGTCATAGAATTAGTGATGTTCAGAAAATAGACGGTTTGAAACCGTTTATTGGTGTTCCGTTGTTCAATTTCCATAGATTATAAAATTAGTACCGGTCTTTCTCAAATTGCATAAAAGCGGGAATTTTAAATAATAATGATCTTCTATAAATCTATATCCGTACTCTATATTATCTATACATATAATAATATTATGTTATTCACTCATTTATTTTCATTCTTAGGTTTAAGTTTTTGTAAAAAAAACTAGTCAAATACATAATACAAAAAAAACCATTCATAAATGTATAGGCTCTATAATTAATAATGCATAAACTTTGCACATAAACAGTAAATTACTACAAAAACCTAAGCCTAGAAGTCCGTCGGCAGCAGGGCAGGGTCCAGGCTACCGATGGTTAGGGTCGCAGAGACAGGAATCTTCTGACGATACGTGCTGTATCAAGGACGACTGCCTTCTGGATCTGACCCTTAACCCAACCGTCAAGCGAGAGCCTCTTGAGGTGTTGATTTGTTTGTTTGTTTGCCGACCTGACTATTGGAACAATACTCGTCATATCAACGTGCCACGTGGTGGTAATCTCGTGGGCCAAGTCCAAGTAAGTACTTAGTTTGTCCTTTTTTTTCATAATAATAATTAATTTTTATTTATAATAATTTAGGTACCTACTTCTAATAAAGTAAGAGAAGACAAAAAGTCAGCAGTACTTGGAAGAAAAAAGTTGTCTAGGGGATTTAGGTAAAGTAACACAATTTTATAATTTTTAAAATTGTTGTCTGTCTGTTTTTCTGTTTGTCTCTATACAAATAAAAACTACTAATCCGATTTGATTTGGTTTTCATTATTGGATAGTTATATTTTTGAGGAACCTCGTGGTATACTTTATATCGAAATGCAAATAGTAGCACCCGAGTAATGAACGAAAAAGTCGGCTACGCACTATTTCTACGTAGACGAAGTCGCGGGCAACAGCTAATATCTAAATAAAGGATCCATCTTGCAACATGGCTGTGTATCGAGTTACAAACAAACCATAATAAATACGATATTGGGTACTTACCTATTAAATTACAGTTCTGACAAATAGTAACAGCAGTTATAATAGCTTGAAATAATAATAGTATTTATTTAATTCAATACAAAATATTACATTGATATGTGATTTGATTACCTATTTTAAAGTTATTTGGCTTAAATACAATAGGAACTAAAACTAATTTATTTACAATAAAACGCATTTTCATCATAATATAAACTAAACAAAAAGTCAACATTAGGTGTAATAATTAGATTTTTACTTACCTACGTGGAGTTAGTATGTCTTCGACCAATATTAATAATTTAAATTAATAGGCCTCTACATGTCTTCAGATCATAATAAAACTAATGATAACTAAATTTAATTTCTAGATTCTAGTCGAGTTTATAAAACTATTTTACTACATTACATAAGTAGGAAAAAATGAAAAAAAAAATGCCTTAAAAATAATGTGATATAAGTAGTAATAAAATAAGTAGGTAGACGGAACGTTGGCTAACTCCATGTATTCCAATTTTCACAGCCACAAGTCTCCACAGCTATTTCGTGACTATTCCGTTTTGATTCATTACCGTTGCAAGATCCATTCGTTTCGTCGTGTTTTCCATTTACACTATTTTCTGATTTTCCATTAAAGTCTGTAACTTTACCCTTAAAATCATCTAATTTTCCGGTTGCATCGAGTTTTTTAGGGATGTAAGCATAGAATACTTGGCAGAAAGCGGTGTCGTCTCGCGGTAGATCGAAGTTTACGTGTTTAGCGGCAAGCCAGGCGGCTCCCATCGCGCTTGATACTCGGAGACGGACTAGTTCTAGCTTCGTTGTTATCTGCGGAGAGAAAGTATTGTATTACTTAAAAACAATTCGCGTGGAAAGAATTTATAATGTCAATTTAAATTAAGATGTGTAGTGCCTAAACCCACTATCCGAAGAGACAAAAACACAATAATTAAGTAATAACTCTTTTGCATTTTGTGATATAGGTACTTAGTAGCTAATAGGTAGGACAGGACAGAATAAAAATTGTACCTACCTATTCATTACTCACTAACAACATGAAACAAACTTTGAAAGAAACACAATATTATATTCGGATGGATATATAAGAAAATAGGCCTAATTCGTCGTAGGACGCAGGTTCGAATCCTGTCATGGGGATTTTTTGGAAATATATTTACTTGCTAAAAATATTTCTATGCTAATTCGTCGTTTTAATAAACTGAGATAATTATAAAAATTCGCTGTTAGCTTTAAAACTTTCGCTATGTCTTTTAGCTTAGCATTTAAAACCGAAAGCAGTGAAAATAGTCCCAACACTACTTACCCCCCTCCTCTCCAATTCAGTCAAGAACCCCGGTTGCAGCAGCTCCCAACTGTTCCACACCGAGCCAACACAAACCACCCTCAATTCTTGCGCATTAGCACGATCACACAATGGAACGACGTGTGATGCCAGTGTGGCTCCGGCCAGCGCGAATAGATGGCGTGATAGAGCGTCGGAAGAGGTCGCTAGTGAGGATAGTTTTGACGTAAGACCTAGGAACATAAAGGAAGTAATATGTTGAAAAGATTCGTATTTCGTTTCAGTTTAATATATTGTATAATATCCTACCTTCGCAAAAGTGACATGTTTATTTGAATCACGCAAAATGTACTGAACCGACTGCGATGAAACTTGATGAGCAGTTAACTGGGGATCTGTATAACGTACATAACGGGACTTACGCGGGGGAAATCGTGGGTGAAATCGCACTGCTAGTTAGATATGTATAATTTTTATAATATTATAAAACAAAAGAAGGTACCTATCCACTTTGTGCAATTTGCAGTGCATACATAAAAATCGGCTTTTACTTTTCCGGATATAGTACTATTCTCGAAATAATTACGTTTACCTACAGTTACTGTTCTCGATGTTCTTATAAATACTCGCATAAAACTATCTTATCTGAATTTTTACCCGCAAAATGTGATTTGTCAAAGTCTTTGTAAGCATGTGGCAGTAGATCATCTCTATTGTCAACGTTAAAGTGGTCTTGTATAGCTTGCCACACGCGATGAGTGCAGTGTGGCGAAGGGCGAAGGCCGTCGACGTCATCGAACACTGTTTTCACGGCCCGATGGGCTATCCAATATGCTGAAATAGATAATAATTACAATGTTGACTTTTCGATGTATGTATTTGACAATGTAATCGACTCGTAGGTATCTTTGCTATTATTTAACCATTGGATCTACATTGTGATGTGATGTGGATGTCTTTTTGAATACTTGTGGAATTGTTTTAATTTGTTTCCTTTTCGAATAAATCGTTCTTATAAAACTAATATTATGTTCAAAAGTAGGACCTCATAAATTCCTGACTGTTTGATAATAATATATTGATGAATAGATGTATTATGCATAAAATAAAACGTTATCTTACCGCCTCCTTCATCCCCTAACAGGTACCCCCATCCACCACAACCGTATTGTTTTCCATCTTTTGTCAAAAGTAAAGCGTTTGATCCTGTACCTGCAAAGTTACATGAGATTTTATTATGACTGAGAAAATGAGAAATGAGCCCTCTATAGGCGTCCTAAAATATAAGGGTAATATATATATTTCGTCGAGGAATTAAAGCCAGACTTAATAAATGACGCTAGATTATAAAAGATGAAAATATATTATACCTAATGAAATAAATCGTATTAAAATATCTCCAAATATGCAAATGATTGTGTATGTATCTCGAAATGTTTGAGTTGATTGATAACGCTAATATCAAACTTTATAAAATTTAATAAGTATACGGGAGAGTGCTCGCACTCAAAAATTGTTTTCTGTTCTGGGTGTTCAAACAATGTAGCATACAATGATCCTGTGTTTAGATTATGCAGAGCTCACAATGACATAAGTAGAGAACTAGACATCTTCACTAATTTACCACAATATTACAAAAGTGTAGTTAAGAATATTGTAAGTTAGGATTTAAAGCATAAGTATTTTTATTATGTGAATGTTGTGCATAGCTATCATCGGAGCATGAATTTAGTTATTAATAAGTGTACTATTTTTCATGGCTATTTTTTTATTTATGTTCTGTTGTTGTGCCTTTTAATAAATAAAACAAAATTTAATAGACGTTTTAAAGTTTAATTTGATATAATTAAATAAACCTAAAACCATTAGCAAGCTCATCTGTAAACATTATTACAAGATTTAGGAAGGTATCTATTTCCTTCTATCCGGATGCGCCACGCAATGCTACGCATTCATTATTTCGTAAAACAAATGCAAGCAATTATTTCTGAACATTTATTACTTTCTAGCTTTCGTTCATAAAAAAATAACTTATCGATTGTTTTTTCCAGACTGTATTGCAACAACAAATAATCGCCAAGTAACTAAAGTTCAATCGTAAGGTTATCAAATGCTCTATTTTAATTGTGACCCAGTTTCAAGACTGAATGCCATCATGGGAATGATTAAACAAACATTGCTTGAAATACCGAGCAAATGTTTCAGAATACAGTCATAGTGACGTCATGGAGAGAAAACATGAAAAAGGTGGAGGGAAATTTTCCAACATTATCATAGGCCAAAGACTAGATAAGTTGTATGCATATTTTATACTAAACATTTATTAAGCAAGGTTTATAAGACAATACCACACTGTGCACTTGGTTTTCAAAAGATCAAAACTGATAATTGCTGAGTTATTAGGAGTATGAGAGGTATGTTCTTTGACCACTGTGTGTGAATAGTGGGCGGAAACAATAAGTAGGTATGTAGACACAGATGAGATATCTAACATTATCTAAACACATACTTCTAGGCTTCTATTTGGTATTTGAATATGTAAAGTCAAGGTTTTCCTAAATTATAAACAGCGAATTTGCATTATGCTTGACATTCAGGTGTGTATATTTTGTATTAACTCGTATAATATGAGGCCAATGAACGCTTTTCATTTTTCGAGATAACAAATAATACCTACATAAGTTCTGTTATCTGCCAATCATCCTAATATTAAAAACACTATTACAGTTGTGAGGAAGAGAGAGAGTCCAATGACTTATTGCCAAACGGAACTATTCTCTAGGTCAAATTATTGTTCAAATAATAAAGAATTTATTCAAAGTATTTGTTGAATTCCTCATATTCACACTCCCAAATACGGTTTTTAATATATATCCTAAATAATTTGTTGTACTTAAGTTTGTCTGATTCAATTAATGTAAAAAAAATTGTCTTACCAGCTATCAAAACCATTCCACCATTAGGAGCTCCAGTATACAATGAACCGGCGGTGTCAGTTGCAACGTAGATATCTTTAGCACACCCTTCATCTTTCTCTTTCACTCGTGCTGCTAACTCTGCATTGCTGCTCTCTTGTCCACAACCAGATAGCGTAAGTCCCTGAGGAGAGTTATGCAATCTTATTAGTTTTCTACATTTCCTTGGAAGTGTATCAAGATTGACAGAAGCTACGAAGCTACAACTCTTTGTGGTAGAAGTGTTGAGACTTCAAAATAATGACGTCCAATTTAAAATCAGCATTATAATATTCAGCTACTCATAATTCCTTAAAATATAACCCACTCCATAGAAACAAGTCAAATTTCTTATACTTTACCAAGCACTCTAAAGGTTGATCTATTGGAATACTGGCATCTTCCTTTGCATCGTGTACCATTTTTAAAATTCTGTTGGCACATTCTTCAATTCCTAGATTCCAGTGGTTGGTGCCTGGTCCTTTAGATCGACCAACCACAGCGCCTTTCTCGTCACAAATGATAAGGTTCGAATGGGTTGCTCCACTGAAAAAAAAAAAAACTAATAATTTAATATTCGGGGATAAGTTATTACACGTTTTGTGTATTTAATTAATATTATTATTCAAATAATTAGATACCAAAGTAGTTTAATAATATGTATCTTTTTTGTAACCTACATAAAAATCGATAATTCTCAAAATGGTAGGTACTGTAATTTAAGTACCTACAAGTACATTACATGACTTTTGGGAATTACCAACGCACGTATTCGTATTTTGTTATTGTTACAATTTTTCATATAGTATAATAATTCGTTGTTAACAATAGATAGGTATTCCGAGTGTAATAACTGTCTAATATCCGCTATCACAGTGAGTTGTTGGCTGATATCTGTTATCGAGTTGTAAATAGCTTTTTTGTTATAATCAATTATGTTCATAAGTATCGAAAACACTCATATCATTTTGTCTATTATGTTTTGTTTGAGCTGTATACAAAACATCAATAAGTACCGAATAGATTAGATTGATGCTTTGTTTCATTATCTTTCTGAGATGAGATTTTCTTTCTAGAAAATTATTCTTGGTTAATTTAATTGGAGATTTTTAATTGACAGCGTTATTTTCACTACTGAATATTATAATATTTTTAAATAATATCGAAAGACACATTAAAGGAAATCAAAGACAAGTGGGACACAATGGATTTATAAAATAATAGCTGGTAAATCCCGCGGGAAAATCGGGATAAAAAGTAGCCGTGTGTTATTCCAGATTCCCAGTATCCCAGCTATATATATTTTCAAAGTTACAAGTTACCTATATTCCAAGTTACACTACAATCGGTTCTGTAGTTTTTGCGTAATTGAGTAACATACAAACTTTCGCGCTAATAATATTGGTTAGGTTACCTTTTAAACAGTTAAACAAAACAAAGCAATAACTTAGTACTACATACGTATCATTACGTAGTATATAAAACAAATTCGCTTCTCTGTCTGTCCGTTTGTATGTCTGATCTTTAAAAATACGCAACAAATTTTGATGCGGTTTTTTTAGTAAATTATAATGATTCAATAGGAAGGTTTGTTTGTATATACGACATCTTGGTATTCCCTCGGGATCGGAACTTACGCGGGTGTAACCGCGGGGCTCAGTAACTTATTTCATTTGTGGGTGTGTACAAGTAAACTACCACTATTCAATACGAGCAGCTTTATCTGATCGATTTTATCAATTATCGTTGTAGTGATATAACTAATATTATCATGAACCTGACATTTGAGAAAGCAAAAACAGAGCACGCGCAGGAAACACAGTAGTTACAGACAAAGTTCTTTTACTGACACAAGCGACTATCTTTAAAATAGCCGGGTGGTTCCCCTAAGGAGAATGTCTGCAAACATTCTGTGGAGCAACTTACAGTAGTTACCCTACGTATTTGAATACTACTGGTACAGACTAGTAATACATTGGAATTTAATTCGCAATATTTTATTAACCGTTGTTTTAGGTATTGTTACTTTTTGTTTTTTTTTTAACAAAAGTGCCATTTCTTGGAATCCCTAGAGTAGGTAAGTACTTAAATTGAATCTTAAAAAATGTTAGCATGGAAATGTACTAGGTTGCACTACAATTTCAATTTACTTCTCGAAGCATTATAGTTGTACAGAACGGGTTTCAATTGGTAGTAGGTATCGAGTTAAGTGATAGTTTTGCGTCATAGTCTGTGCGAGTCTGTATTGCGAGTATAAGTATTTATAAGTATAAGTATAGTATAGTAGTGAAAAACTGAAAAGCTAGAATGTTAATTGGCTGAATTGAAATCTAGATTGTTAATTGAAATTGAAATAAAAAATAAAGAAATTTAAACAGAATGGCCTCGACAGAATATTATCTGTCATTGTGGCTTATGGAAGGAAATCTCCGTTACCAATTGTCACGTATGAAAAATGTCGAGTCAGCACATTATTTATAAATATTTATTAACAATTTAAGAAGGTGAAGTTCAGTTGCATAATAAACTAAGTATTTAAAAATAAAATATTTATCTAAAGAATTGCACATGTTTTGTATTGTGTTGATAAGGTTTTAAATAATTATTTAAGTTAAATTTCTGAACGGGTTATAAAGAATAATAATTCCTATTCCCTTCATTTTTATCACTCAACCAATTAAATTTAATAAACCCGATGTTAATAAGCATCAATAGTAATTGAATTTGTTATCTGGAAGGATTTAAAACAATACAATTGGGCCTTAATCCTCATGATTAAGGTTATTTCCCTGTAGATCGACAAAGATTAAGCCCACATTAATGATAAGTAAATGATAACAATGTCTACATTCTATGCAATCTATAGCCTCGTTTCTTTTTTCTCTAATGTACCTACCCACGATGCAACCTTGTTTAGTTAAAACAGTTATTATTATTAAGTTTTCCGTCAACTAAATTTTGTTTTAGGTAAGTAGGTAACTATGAGTGACTCTTCGAAAAAAACATTTAACAATGCACTCTTGTATAGTTATGTTTTCCATCTAAAATATTTTGTGTAAGTAGGTACCTACGAGTGATTTTTAATAAAAACACTTAACAATGCCACTTCGATTAGTCAAAAGTATTAATTATTTTTTTCGTCAAGTAAATTGTTTTAGGCAGAGATTTGATTTTAGGTAAGTTGGTACCAACGAGTGATTTTTTCTAAAAAACACTTAGGTAACAAACACGTAAAATTTACGTTTTCATTAAAAGTGCAACCAGTCAACTTGACATTTAAGTAGATACATAAATTCGAAACTCAGAATACGTTACGGATACCACAGAGAGTGATCTTATAAAACAATTCGAGGACAGCAACCAATGAAAATATGAAATTATTTGAATTCCTACACAATTGCATTGCAAAATGAACTTAATTAACATGACAATAAAGTTCGAATCTATTGCTAATCGAAACGTACTGGGGAATTCATATTATTGAAATTGTACTTTGTCGTTTCGACGATAAAGTTTCATTTTGCTCATTAGGTCATAATCGGTGTGGTTGACAAGCCGATTGAATAAAACGCTGTGATTGGTTGGAATTAATTTGAATTTTGAACATGTGCAGCTTCGAAAGGAAATTGTTTTTGTTGTTAAATATAAAATATTTTGATGGTATGCTTATATTGTAGATATTCTATAGGACCTAATGCCAAACATGATCACAAAGACGTTAGACCCCCCCATGAGTTCTTAGACATTTTTTTCTAATCGTAGCATTAAATACAGTAAAAAACAAACAATTATTGCACGTCATTCATTTGTCCATTACACACAGCGCAAGCTAGCCCCAAAGGAACACTAGGCTTGTATTATAGGCACTTGACAACGGATATATATAGTACTACATATAGGTACCTACTCATTTCTTTTACAAATACATAAAATATTTAAGATAGGTACCATAGAAAACACTTAGACTAGAATCAAATATTGTTATTTTAAGCATAAATACTTGCACCTGGCGGAAATCGAATTGAAACAACGCAATATAACTATTTATTTATTACTTACAAAATTAAAATTTGTTAATATTGTAGCACTTCATCGGGTCCCGGTATAAAAGCCTAATAATAAGCTCCTAAAACTCAGTGAAATTTAACTGCTAAAGCATTTGTATGTATCTATTCCTATGAAACAAACGAATATGACATTGTTAATACCAAAAAAGTATTATCGGATTTCCTCGCGATTGTTAAATATGCTTATATTTGACCTACCTTGTTAGAAATGTAGGTATTATTATTTACATTAAATCCCTCTTAGTTTTTTGTAAAAAATAAAGGAACTTAATTTCAATATTATGTAGGTAAGTAAGGTATCTTATTTATTTTTATTTAATTTATATCTTTATTTGCACAACTTAAACATAGAAAACAACACACACATATACAACAGTAAATACTAAAATAAAAGCTTAAAAATGAAGTTGTACAAATTGTACTTATTCTATGGTTCGAATTAAACGTAATGAATAATTCTAGCTCAGTTAAATTTTTAAATAAACTGTAAAAAAA
This sequence comes from Idaea dimidiata, assembly GCA_949358125.1. Lineage (NCBI taxonomy): Eukaryota > Metazoa > Arthropoda > Insecta > Lepidoptera > Geometridae > Idaea > Idaea dimidiata. The sequence goes on from OX442330.1 coordinate 27,005,435, forward strand.
AGTGAAAACCGATTACCTATGCCTTATTTTATAACTCTTCTAAAACAGTAAGTACTCCTTCCTTAACGCAAAAGTTTTTTTTATCAGAATGATTAATTGTTTTACTTGAATTTTCCAGTTAAAATAGCTAACAATTTTAGTATTCCATCAAAAAATCCGATTTATTCAATTATTTTTATAAGTACCCAAATCTTCCCATTATTACTAGGTACCTACAAGTTATTGTTCGTTACTGTTTTGAAATACGAAACTAGCTGTAAGAATGTTCAAGGCAAGCCTTTCTACTTTCAATTCATCAAACAATCACCCTGTTTTAATTATATTACGTATAAATAAATCACTACTCACCCCTCAACGCCTCCAAAATACATTTTTGAATATAAATTAATTTTAAAAAAGGCGGAAGTTATTTAATTATTTTAAGTTTTGTTATATCAACTTTTAGCGATAATATTCTAAATTTATATAAACAAACACTCGCTGCCAACGCGGCCCTGATACTGAGTGAATGAATGTGGAGTGGAAAGTGGGGGAGTGATGTTGACAGTGACAGACTCAAGTATATCCAGCCATCGCTAACCTATGAAATACCGTTAGAAAAAAACGTTTTAATAACGCTAAGTATTTGATATTTTAACCAGTGATCGTACTTTCGGACTTCGATTGAAGTATCGCCGAAATCTACTGTTATTAAACAAAATAATATGTATTTGGAAAGTACAATGAGCCAATGGATTTAATTTATGTTTTATTAGGTTAATGTTGTGAGTGAGGCCGTAAATATATCTGCTAAACCTAAAAAATAACAACTTGAAAGACTTATTTTTTATTTCTCATCGGTTGTAAATCGATTATGGCCATTTGGAAATTAGCCAGTGTCAAGTATTATTATTAGATATGCAAGGTATTTGCATCGAAACAGTCATGTCGTCAAAGATAAAGTTAAGTCTGAGGAACCATTTGTAAATACGGCGGCCATTTACAAAGATTGTTTACGGAGCCTTGAAGACAACGATAAAGTCCATATTTTGCACCGATTTTCACTTTCATTTACACTTGTAACGTTTCACGAAACTAAATTGATTAATATGACCCGAAATCAAACAATTTACACGTTTTTGTGCTAGGTTTTACAAAAATGAAAATTTAGCAACACATCTCCTCAACGCGCTTGAGAGATTTGATTTATACATAATATGAGGTTTCCAAAGCCAAAATAGGTGTTAAAAGAATAAATGAAAAAAAGCTCTAAACATCTCGTAAATATTTTATTCACAGTTAATTACATTTAATACAACACTCGCTTATAAATATTAACATTGAGTACACATTTATTTATTAGATCAAATATTTTTTGTTAGGTAATTTATAACTTAGATTAGGACGATGAGATCTTTTTACTAAACAACTAAATTATAGGAAATTGGGTAACCAAATACGGCACCCACTATTTATGCTACACTAACTTAGTTTTAGATAATAACAATATTTGACAAAAATCACAAAGACTCATCTTTTAATAAGGAGAAATGTAATTATGTTACGGTAATCTATTATACAAGGTTTAACGGGTAAGCCCTTTTAATCCGAAAGGGGGTTGTTCTAGACGTCTAGGTGAACAACTTTTGTTCTACGACTTTTGGAAATTCAATGTACTTTTCGAAAATTTTTGGTGTAAAGTTTACTTGAAAATCAGCTGTTTCTGAGAGTTTGAGGTCATTGACATTATGTTGTCCTTTTATTTAGTTTGATGGTTTACAATCAAAACTTCAATTATCTTTATTTTCTAAGCAACTGTTTTTTCAGTGGATCATAAACTCAAAATTTTCAAAAATAAGTTTGGAATTTTCAAAAGTCTTAGAACAAAAGTTGTTCGCCTAGACGTATAGAATAACCCCCTTTCGGAATAAAAGGACTTACCCGTTACAAATTGTATATAGGATGAAATTTAATGTATTTATGTTATGGTAAACTAAGTTAATCGTAATCATGTAAGTATGGTTTCATAAAGGAAGAGTGATCTTAGTAGGCCATTTAATTTAATTAAGAAATTTAAACTTTGATACTTATCTAAGAAAAAAATACCTAGTAGAACAAACTTTAATGAATTACCTCTTAACTATCCAAATTTAAATTTTACTTATACCTTTGATGGTTTAATTAAAAGATAAAACGTTTTCTCTTTAAAACGCTCTCTTGTACGGAGAAAATGAAATAAATGGAAACTGTAATACATTTAACAAGTTAGTGTAGTATAAATTAGTTAAATAGATATAACTTAGGTACTTACATATATATTTACTTACTATAAATCAGTAGTTTTGTATTTAGGTTTCTAGTAATATGTAGAAAATTTGAATAAACTAAATAGTTCATTATTTTTAATGAGGTACACAGTTCATTTTTTTTAATGACATACGTTGAGACTTTTTATCCACCGATTGTGTAAAATATGAAATTTTAATTTGTATTGAACAATACTTAAATAGGTACTTAGGTAATTAATAAAAGAACCGTATTTAAAAGTACGGCAAAATATTTTTTCTTGAGACAAAAATGCTGTTTTTCCATAATATACATAATATTTTAATTGTAGTTAAATATAAAACGGCCAACGTCGGAATCCTGGAATTATAAAGGTAGGAAAGCTTTCGCACGGTTTGGCAAAGCTTTATAGTTCGAACTTATATTGAAAGTTTATAAAATTTACTTAGGTATCTATTTGATAGGCTTACAGAACTTAGTAGGTACATGTACTTTGTAATTTATTTTAGCAAGTATTGCTTCAATGAAGCCGACAGTCAAGAAATTTAGTTTGTCATTTATTTTAGATTGTAAGACTGTGACATCAATAATTTTATACAAAAATCATAAAGTTAGGTAATTATGCAATATTTTTAGATTTTAACAATTCATGTATTATGAAACTGTATTTACAGAACGTACTTACATAGTAAGTGATGCCAATTTGACGTATAATAAAAGTTAACTTTGGACAGAATAGGAATTCCTAAGAATAACTAATATCACGCTTTTGGTATGTAAGTAAATGTGTAAGGTATGGATAGGTCATATTTGTAGGAGTCCAAAGGCATATTAAGGTATTGTATGTATTGTACTACACATTAAATATTACAACATTCATTTATTAACTTGTAAACATTGTAGAAGCTAGCTATTTCACAAGAGTCACAACTAAAAGGTAATTTAATTTCGTGCTTAATTATTTGTGATAAACGTCGCTAAGCTTGAAACACAAATAGGTAAGTAATGTATACGTCTGACAAATCTACATATTATACCCTTAGGGTATGCCCTTTTAAGCCCAAAGGGGGTTGTTTTAGACATCCAGGGGAACAAATTTTGTTCTACGACTTATGAAAAGCCAACTTTTTTTTTCAACCAACAAACATTTTTAGGAAACTTTGAGGTTATGTTTCACTGAGAAAACGGCTGCTTTTAAAATAAAGGTAATTAAAATTTTGATTGTAGTAGACCAAACTAACTGAAAGAACAAAATAAGGTCAATGACCTCGAACTCTGAGAAACAGCTGATTTTCAAGTAAACTTCTTAAAATTTTCGAAAGTACTTCGAATTTTAAAAGTCGTAGAACAAAAGTTGTTCGCCTAGAAGTCCAAAACAACCCCTTTTCGGCTTAAAACGGCTTACCCGTTACATCTTGTCTATGAAAAAAAAACATCAATATAACAAAGATTTTCCGTTTTATCTTTGAAAAGTAGAAAATTGTGATACCTACGTTTTTATAATTAAAAAAATAAATTGCAACAGTGCAGCTGTGGTGCACTGTGCACTGCTGTAGATATTTTGATTCTATAGAAGTAAGTTTATTATGCTTACTTATATAACTATCTCAGGTGTGATAAAAATATAATTAAAACTTATTTACTATTTATACTGACTAAATAAATATGATTTCTTGTTGACTATGAAACTCTGAAAAGAAATCTTAGAGGCGTAGGATTTTATAATTTAATGCAGTTAGATAATTGTGACTGATTCCGTTCCTTCCATTTATTTTAAATATTTTAGGATCACGTTTTTGGTGTCGATGTAACTGTATTCGATCTAAAGGGTACATTGTCTTGCTTATAATATCAGTTATCATATTTTATTTTTATTATGTATTTGTATGAACTCGTTTACCCCAACGGTTGTCGGTTCTACGGCTAATATGGCCAGCCCACTGCCACTTCAGCTTGCTAATCCGGTGAGCTATGTCGAAGACTTTGGTTTTCTGACGGATCACCTCATTTCTGATACGATCCCTCAGAGAAACGCCGAACAGGATGCGAGAAGCCGAAAATAGATCTAGGTGGCGTGCAATTGGAGAGGCCTATGTCCAGCAGTGGACTGCAACGGGCTGATGATGATGATGATGTATTTGTATTAAAAACTAAAAATAATAATGTTCTGTAGGTTATAAACGGAATATTTTATAAATTTTAAGAATATCTATAACTTATCTAACTTGAAGAATTTAGGTTCTGACGATAGGTATAGAAGGATCGAAATGGAATATTGAGGAATATATATAATATAATTATAATAGACACTTACGTGTAGACTATCTACTTACATATATATAGGACGTCTATGTTTTTGGGTTTTTATTTACACTACAAATACAGGTAGGTACCTTACATAATTTATATCCTGCAGTATTTTTAAAATTTTACATCATAAACCTTTTAAGGCGATTTTAAAAAAATATTGTGTTTGGTAGCTGTAGAGTAATTATTGATGTAAACTATTTTACAAAATTTGAAATTTATATATTCTAAACATTCAGTATATTTATTTAACTAATCAATTAGAAATTTAATTGGGTAATGGACAGACTTTTTATTAGGTAATAAACCAATAATTATAATAATGAAACTTTAAACCACTTATACTTATAAACGATGAAAAACACTTGAATAGTTATGCAAAGTTTGATTTTATAAGGTCAACATCAAAATTTTATGTTGCATTAAAAGACAGACGATAATTAGCATATTTTATATTAAAGTTACCCACATATAAAACACTTGATCATTTTTTATTAGGGAAGGTTTAGTAATTAGTGCCTTGCCTACCTATATTGTTTATTACATTTATTTTATTAACAGTAACAAAACATTTTTATAACGACACAAATACCGCTTTAGCAGTTTCGATAAACCGTTATTTTTGTCACATCTCTTAAGATTAACTTCTTTTTTTGTGATACGCGGCAAGGGTGGGCGGCCAAACACAAATAAAATATTTTTTATAAAATTTAATAACAATAATATTATGGTACATTATTACCTGAATGCAAAGAAAGGGTTATGTTTATTTATTTAAGTACCTATATAGTTTTCTAAGAATGCGACGGTTCAGTGACAGTTGTTTGAAATTGTGGATTTTTCCGTCGCATCGCTTGGCGTCACCTGAAAATATTAAATGAATTAGGTACTAATTTAAAACTCCAATAAAAATATTTTAAGTGGAATTTTACCACACGCGTCTTGCTAATTGACGTCCCAAAATACTCATAGCTAGTTCGTCACAGAAACAGAGTAGGTAGGTAAACTGGCTTACATCAATGAGTCTATTAAAAGTTTTTACATATCTCTGGCTTACATAGACCTTTTTGACAGGATCAGTTGAATTTCGCAAATACGCTCAACTGATGCTACAGTTTTTTTTTTCATAAAAATTTAAAGTTTAATGGAAGTGGTTATGCCTAAGGCATAATAGTAGTTTATGCACCGAGTAAATCCCTGTCCTATACAAGATGTAACGGGCAAGTCCTTTTAATCCGAAAGGGGGTTGTTCTAGACGTCTAGGCGAACAACTTTTGTTCTACGACTTTTGAAAATTCGAACTTATTTTTTGAAAATTTTGAGATTATGTTTCACTGAAAAAACAGCTGTTTTTGAAAATAAAGGTAATTGAAGGTTTGATTGTAGTAGACCAAGCTAAATGAAAGGACAACAAAGGGTCAATAACCTCGAACTCTAAGAAACAGCTGATCTTCAAGTAAACTTTACACTTAAAATTTTCGAAAAGTACTTCGAATTTCCAAAAGTCATAGAACAAAAGTTGTTCGCCTAGACGTCTAGAACAACCCCTTTTCGGCTTAAAAGGGCTTACCCGTTACATATTGTATAGGTAGCGGGCGTCATATTGAATCAACAGCGTACGAAGGACTCTAGAGAGTTAACTCCCGAGCGGAGCGAGCGTGTTAAAAACTTATGTTATATGTACCTAGAGTCCTGAGTGAAGCGTGGGATTCAAGCGCCCAAGATAAAGACAGGCTTTATTACCGAGGTGAATACTTTACTTTACACATCTACTGCGAGACAACAAAAAAGTTACAAAACTAAGCATTTAAGTAACAACAAACCAATATATTAATGCAACGTGTATGAAATACACTTACAGCTCTATATTAATTCAATTTAACAATGTTATCTTAAAGAACTAAGAATACCTATCGAGATAAAAAGCCTACCTATGTGTTAATCCAAGTTTCCAACTAAGTCACTATGTTTATTCCAAGTTTCATCGCAATCGATCCAGTTGTTTTTGCATGTAACATAGTCACATACAAACTTTCGCGTTTATATAATTAGGTAAGCTAAAAAGTTTCTTCGCATTTTATATAAACATTGAAAAGGTTTAAGGTTAAAGTTTAAATATCTTAACCTTAAATCTCTTCTTAAATAATATTAATCTATATCCTCTTTGGATATAGATTAATATTATTTATTAATATTGATTTTTTTTAATAGACCAAAGCGACGTAGGTACATGTTAGATATCAAAACTTTCCGATTGAAAACGCTTAAACAAAATTAGGTCCGTAAACAACATAAAAAATCTGCGGCTTGTGTTGCATTTTACCTTGTTTACACTGATGTTAACGACAAAAACAAATGAAAATCACTCATTTTCCTAATTTGAATTTGAGATTGTCTTCTTTAAAATTTCAACTTTTTTATGATACCAAAACCAGCCAGATACAAATGGTATAGTCATAGACATTTTATTACAAGTTCATACATACTAAAATGCGAAAAGACTATTTAGCCGACCTAATATCTAAAGATATAGTTGTACTCGTAACACTCCTCCTAAACTGGATGCGAGAAGCCGAAAATAGATCTAGGTGGCGTGCAATTGGAGAGGCCTATGTCCAGCATTGGATTGCAATAGGTTGATGATGAGGATGATGATATTCCTAATGTAGCCATTGCCCATTGCTCACCTGTCCGCAGCAGTAAGAGTCAAGCCGGTCTCATGCTCGTCCAAGGAGTGCGAATGCGTCGGCTTGTTGTTGGGGCGTCGAGCCGACCCGTCGTCAGACTCGCGGTGCGCGGGCTCCTCGCTGCCGCAGAAACACTTGCAGATTATACGCTTGAAGGCGAACCTGGATGTCAAAAGAACAATTTCGTGTTACAATTAAGTAGGTACGTGGGTAACTATTACAGTTTGTGAGTTATCTTTCATCTCAAATACGATACCTCCTGGGTAGTACAGACACAATAAATGACTTTTTCTGTCTGTCGTAAACAAGGGAAATGTCTAGGGAAATAATCGCAAAAGACAAGTGCAGACATTTCTTTTTAACTTTTAAGATTTTTAATAACGCTTCTGTAACAATCGTTAGTTATTTTAATCCCGCGGGAATATCGGGATCAAAAATCAAAACTTTAGTTCCAATCAATGACAGACAAAGACAAATCAATCAATCAATAAAAACAAAAAAGAAACAATCAATCAATGACAGACAAAGTTACTTTGGCATTTATAATAAGTATTATTAGCTGCGCCCCGCCGTTTCACTCGAATAATTTCTGTTTCCGCGGGACTATCGCGATAAAAATGAGTTATGTGACCAATGTGTTATCAATCAATCAATCAATCAATGAATCATTTAATCCAGATCTCCCACCTATCTACGTTCCAAGTTTCATCGAAATCGGTTCAGGAGTTTTTGCGTAAAAAAGTAACAAATTCACATTTAAACTTTCGCCTTAATGGTATTAGTAAGATAATACAAGGCTATACCTTTAACACTTGAATATACTGACCTGAAATCCTTCGAAAAGAGCGCGTAAATGAGCGGGTTGATCGCGGAGTTGCAGTAGCCGAGCCAGAAGAGCACGGAGAAGACTATGGGCGTGACGCAGTGAGCGCAGAACGCGCGCATCACGTACACGCTGAAGAAGGGCAGCCAGCAGAACACGAACCCCCCCACTATGATGCCGAGGGTCTTTGCCGCTTTCGTCTCCATGCGGAACCGTTTCACCTAATTCATATTTTATGTTCTGTTACATTCAAACAGCATTCTGGTGACATAAATTCACGTTAACGTGAATTTATGTCACCCATGACGTTTAAAAACTATAAATCTTTGAATAATAAATGTTGTTTTAAAGTGACTATTTTCTTAAAATCACTCAATTTGATTTTGGTTTTCCCCCCACTATGATGCCGAGGGTCTTTGCCGTTTTCGTCTCCATGCGGAAACGTTTCACCTAATTCATATTTTATGTTCTGTTACATTCAAACAGCATTCTGGTAACATAAATTCACGTTAACGTGAATTTATGTCACCCATGACGTTTAAAAACTGTAAATCTTTGAATAATAAATGTTTTTTTAAAGTGACTATTTTCTTAAAATCACTCAATTTGATTTTGGTTTTTATTGTTTAAAGCGATCTCTTCCAGACAAACTTTGGAAGCAGCGTTTATTCAGTAAACAGAGAATCAGAATGTTCAATTAAATAAAACTAACGATTTTTCAAAGTTCTCTGTTTTTAGGAATTCGTAGTGAATTTTAATTTAAAAAACCGTAGACCTATAAGTACTTTGTTTTCTATTGAACCACGATGAAGTTCTTATTTTAATCTCACCTGCGCCTTAATGTTCCTCTTCCCCATGCGCCTCGTCCTCGGCTTACTATCATCATAATCTTCATACAACGGTTCCGGTGCCAGGTGGTGACTGGGTCGAGCTCGAAGCCTGCTCTCAGTTAGCTCGCGACCATCCCTAACGAAGTATTATTTTAAAATATTGTTAAGAAACTGCGACCCATTGCATACGTTTGCATTAGTTTCGAACAATCGAAAAACTTTGGTCATGTTAGAGCACGATGTTAGAAGGCTTAGAGCGACCTGACAACTTTATTTAATCACTAGGTGAACCACACCATTACTCATATTACGAAAAGAAAAATATAAGTGAAAAACTCCCACGAACAGGTCATAACTGGCTCAGTAGGCCAGCGAACAGTGGCGGCCCTTCGTTGCTTCGTTGAGTAAATTTCCGAAGATTTTTTCTTTGGATCTGATGAATATCGCCCTTCTGAGCCGAGTTGGAAATGCTTAACTGTCAAGCGACCATTAACGTTCTAGTCTCTTACCTGTCTAAATTGTTTGGTATGAGTTTCTATTTCACATTTACCCGAACCCTTAGGGATCGTATCCACGAGCGTTAGAATCGCGGCGATAATATCGTCGATCCACTTATTTCTATACAATCTCTATGAACGTGTCTCCACACGGTAATGTTAACGCGGCGGTGTGTTGAATAGATATAAGATAATATCGCCGCAATTTTAACGCTCGTGGAGATGGTCCCTTACTGATTTCTTTGACAGAAACATTTCCTTACCTTTCATAATGAACAGCATACAGGCTCGGGCTTGGGGAACGACTAGGAGATCGTGAGTTTTCATGGTTTGAGCAGATTTGCTCCGAGGATGGGTATGATACCGAAATCTTGACTTTCTCGTGGGCGCGGCGTGCGCTTGAGTGCCTGAAATATAATATAGTTCATGTTGCTTAATTAAGGAATTTCGAAGATTAATGTATATAAAATAATTAATTTTAAAATTTTAACAATTGTCTTGTGTATGTGTCGAAAATTAATTTTCAACTGTAACAATTATACTTTGTGTTTACAATTATCCCAAAAATAAAATGTAGTGATATGCTACGAATTGAACACAGCATTCTTTAGGATGTTTCTAAGTCCTAACAAAGGTTTAGGCAGTTCAAAAACAAAGTTCGCAAGTTACGTAGCATCGCGTCGGTAGATACATTTGTCGCCTATCAAATTGGTTAATATACCAAACACCCTATTGATTAAACTATTGTATTTCCACATGCTTGTCAAGGTCATTTCCGGAATGCGTATTTAGAAACCATCGTCCAATAAAATATGAGTTGGTAGTCTCTCAAGTAGCATATTGTTATCATAAAGGTTATTGATAGACTCCCCGACATTTACACCTTTCTTGCCATTAATCATGTTTACTCTACTAAATTTAAGCTTTTGGAAACGGATGTAGAGCATCATTAATTATATTAAAGGTTGCCTTTTACCTTTTTTGTGAAAATCTTTTCTCTTTTACTTAAATCACCTACTTCAGTTTTTGTGTTTTAATTTAAAACTACCTAACTTAACCAAAACCTTCGGATTTATTTTATAAATGAACGTTCATGACGAGTTTTTAAATACGTGGTAGATAAACATACTCAACTCTGAAACAGTATTAGATTCCCGAGAACTCGTATAGCGAGTTTAAAAATTAAATCATTAATAACTCAAACTTTTTACAAAATGTTTAAGTTGTAAGTAACTTTTTGCTACAAAACCGATTACGATAAAATTTGAAATGTAGGAAGCTACGATTACTGACTACAACTTAGACTGCTTTTTTTTTCAAAAGTATTAATTATGCAACAGTTTATTTAATCGGTTAATCTAATCTAACATGATTATACTTGCTGGGTCAGGCTAAGATACGCGAGTGAGCCACAGAAAATAAATTTCACAATAGAAATGTTTGCCTCCCTCTACCGACAGAATCGATGCGATGTGCAGAATTTTCAAAAGATTTCTTCCAAATACTACATCTACAGCCGCTACTAAATCACCTGTACTGGATTTACCTTACCAACCTTCTCAATCTTTCTGGCGAAGCGCTGAGCGTTGTGCAGGTCGAGTAGTTAGAAGCGTTCGATATGGGAGACTCATGGGGTCGAGCCGAGCCTCGGCCCCGATGTATCCGTAGGGTTAGGCGGTGGTCTTCGAAGCGGTTGCCCATCCCTTTACCTGAAGTTTTAAGGATATTGAATACTTGCGAGTATTTTGAAGCAAAAATAAAGTGTCCAAAAATATAGGTTGAGTTTCCAGAGCTAAGAATGAATGGGTCCGATTATGTGTTCCGAATGCAGTGCAGCCAGTCAACCATAAGTTCATATAGTCAACGTCTTTGGGGTAGATCCAAGATACGCGATGGTGCGATGACCTTGTTGCATTTGACAGAAAGTCACAACATACTATGGCAGGCAAGTGATTTGGAATGAGGATGCCTTTGCTCAGCAGCCAGACACAAGGGTCTTAGAAGAAAGTTAACCTTTGAACATAATAATATGCAAATACCTTTAGTAGTCCTAAACCCTTGATTGATCGCCTTTGTTGTCCTTACGGCAGCCTTGTAGATCCTCCAGTAGAAGAACAGCATCACAAACATGGGTATGTAGAAGGATCCCAACGCCGAGTAGACCACGTAGCCAGCGTCGTTGGTCAGCTCGCAGGTCCAAGGGCATGGAGGGTTGGGAGCCCAACCGTCTTTTTCTGTTTCTTCGGGCTGAGCAGAAAAGAAGATAAGTTAAATATCCAGAAGTTTTTCCCAGCTTTATAGCTATAATGCCTATTGACGACTATCCTGTTGTAACACTCTCTGCTCATCAAGTCTCGATTTCATGCTCTAATTGCGAGTTTCTGCGAGTCAAAGTTAGTAGTGTCGTCCCAATTTTTGTTTCAAGATGCCACTTTAGCTGTTGCTTTTACTCCTAATAGAAACTTGCGGTATGTTTAAGAAGGTACCGCTTGTTTCCATGAGTTATGTTTTGTAGAAAATAAACGATGTTGGCAATGTGTTACCTACTGCATCTAGTCTTCATCATAACAAAATGATTACCTTCTTGTCTTTCCATCCAACCAGCGGTGGGAAACATATAACAAACGACAGCACCCATAACCCGGCAATCAATGCCTTAGCTCGTCTTCTGCTCATGATGCTTGGATAGCTGACTGGCCTGGTGACTGCCACGTAGCGATCCAGAGAAATGGCACACAAGTTCAGGATAGAGGCAGTACACATCCACACGTCGACGGCTAGCCATACTGAGCACCAAACGTCGCCGAATATCCAGATCTAAAAAAAAATACTCATTTTAAACTTGCAATTTATTTTTTCGGTTTTAATCGTGGTGCTTTTGCAAAATAATTTTTTACCTTTATATATCTATATATTGTTTTCTTTTTTGTATTACTTTACAGTTTATTGGAATTTATATAGTAATTAAAATTAAATGAAAATGATACCATTTAGGATCCACTTTTATATTCTTTCTTTTAATCAATTATTCTAAGTATTTGTAAGAACCTTTGTGAAATTTCATTATATTTTTAGGTTTGTTCGACTTGCCCGACCTATCCACGTATCCCTATACAAAACAAAGGGATTGAGCGAATGTACTATTAGAAATGTTTCTGATTTAAATTGGTAAATATAAGATTATATATTATCTTATATAGGTACGGGGTGAACGATTTTATTGGGCTTTCAGGGGGATATCCTAGAGTTCATAAACTTTAAGAGTAGCGAAAAATGCTGAAAGGAGTTTCGTCCCCGATTTTGACAAAAACAAAAATGGCATAATTAGATTTTTGAAAAATTTATAACACTATCCAGGAGTCTAATTTGTCTTAAATACTAAATAAAATGTAAATAAATCTAATCAAAACTAAAAAAAAAAACAAACAAGTCCAGTCGTCACGAAACGCAGTACTTCAACAGTCGTGGCCCAATAAATGTCTAGAATCTAGACCATCATTCTAATAATAGGTACCAACTGTAAAAATAGCTACTGGCTTTAAACAATTAATCAAGTTAATTGTTTAAAAAAATATTGACTTAATTGCCTTTTAAAATATCCAAAAGTGTGATTATTTCATGTCTATTTTCATATTGATGATTTTTTGGCCTGTCCTAAAAAAATATTGCTAGGGCAGTCACGGGGCGTCTGACAGATGTGTAACATTTGACATTGACAGATGTGTTTTCATATAGCATACTCGCCACGGCCTGTACCGCCACGCCAACAATCAGGGTTACCCCCGCCTGTAAATGTTTGACATCAGAAGCTTTGATTGAACCAATAAAAAGTCCGATCAGAACGGATCAGTCTGACCCGCAGGGTATTCGTAATATAAGTAAGTCAAAATGATTTTTACCGCTATGGGCGCACTATAACGTTGCAATATAATATACAAACAAAACAATTTACGACACCAACGGCATCATCTTAAAACGCACCCAGTATCAAATAGATTATAATACATAATATCTCAATGTTGTAGGTAGGTACCAGTTTTTATACTATCCAATAAACTGTAAAACATTTTAAAGCTTAATTCTAAACTTCCTATACTTTCTATGGCTAATAAATAAGAACGGTAGGTAGATAGGGTACCTACCTCAAGTTTATGCGACTTAGTTTAGACAATAAACAAAATCCGGCGGGATCCTTTAATAAACTGCCTTATGTTAATCGTACCTACGTCAAACAATACAGTTTACTATTATGTCAGATAACCTGGATTTGATAAATTGATTTACAAAGTTGTAATTAAACTCATTGTTTGGTTATAATCGGGTGGTGTTTATTAATTTTAATATTGTTTCAATGCTCAACGTTTCGAGACCTTTATAAAGTCTCTGAACCGAAAAGAAAGAAAGAAAACCTAAGAAAGAATAAAAGAAGAAAAATGCAAACCGAAGAATAATATGTGAATAATTTCAAATTTTAATTTCCAACATCGCGAAAATAGAAGAAAAATCGAAAACAAAGTTTAGTTATAAAACACTTTATTTATCGGGTTGAATCGCGTTTTATTCATCAACCCGATAAATAAAGTGTTTTATTATGCAAAATCGCGAAAACCATAGAAGAAATTAAAGTTGAGTTAGTTTGAAATGCGTCGATTTTTGTTTTTGTTGCGTCTTTTGTATCGTTGCTTTAATTGTTGTATCATTATATTTATCTAAACAAAATGCAACACGGATAAGAAGTAAATATTTCAAGTATTAACTTATGGTAAAATTAAATGATATACCCACTAGGATTTATTTTTACATTCAATTAATTTTTGGACTGTATGTATAATTTTATTAGGATAATTAAATTAAATTTTATTGGCACTAACTTAATCTCTTCATCTCTAAATTTTATTAATATTTTTTGACATGTAATGGTAGTTCCCAATAAATGAGTATTTGTGTATTAGCGTATAATAATAATGTTAATCCATTCCAAATATTGACTTACAGGAGTATGAAATGTCATAACAACTCTTTTTTAATATAATTTATAGAACCAAAAGCATGAACTCCTATAATGTGGTTTTTGTAAAACAATGGTCCACCAGAATCGCCACTGTAAATAGATTGTCCGAGATTGTTACACTTTGAGGCCACGCATATTCCTTTGCTATAAAAACCATCAAAGCCCTTGCTTGCCTTGCTTGCATTTCATTCCCAGGTTCTTGATTTCTGGGTAATGGATATAATGATGTGTGTTGTTAAATCCATCGATTCCCATCTTCGTGCTGTCCACAGCTGGACCACTAGTTGAAACCCGCTTGGTTTTGAGAATCTCCTAAAAATCTTTTTTAGATTCGTCCAAACGTTGTCGATCCAAGTCCTTTGCCTATAGTTTTTCGATTGAATGGCAGAAAGGCTATGCAGTTAGTTTAAATTGAAATCTGTAGTATTCATTGTATTTAAATCTGTTAAATAGAACACTTTTCTTTCCACTCGTTGAAGAAATCCAACAACCGGATCTGATTACCCTTTATTATTGACTCGAGCCACGTAAACATAACTTAGTCAAAGTAAACAATCATCCTAAGTTACTTACAGGTGTCTGTTACTTAGAATCGGTAGTTTAATTTGATTTGTTAAGTAATTCAAATGATTTAGTTTTGTTGTGTAGTTAAATGTGTTTTTAATCTGAATGAGGTTTTTGAACTAATTTTGTAAATTACAAGACACACTTGCTTTTTCGAACTTACTACAATTGATATATTATTTTATATTTATATTTGTTTTGTAAATACAATACCTACATTTATATAGGTATGCAGAGACACGCCCCAGATCAAAAACAAATATTTATAATTGTTATTTTGAACCGTCTAGCTACCATGCTAACACAGTTTTAGCATAAGTGAAATTATTCTTCAATTTTTTACATTTCAGCCGCAAACTGACATTGTTACAAAATTAACATTTGTAAACAGTTGCTTTTCTGAAATAGAGAGTAACACAATAATTTTCTGATTACAATTTTAATAAACAGAGCAACAGAACTAGTAAAGCTAGTTAGTTTTTGAGTTTAGCAGTTTAGATGGGGTCGAACATAAAGGAGGTGAGACCCTTCGAGGTAATGAAGTGACACCCTGACGAAGGTTAATAGTTATCTTGCCTGTTTTGATACCTCAATGTTAGAAAATTGGGGTATTTTTAACCCTCGAAAGGTGGCTCAGATGTTATCTTTTGAAATCTAGTTTTAATCTATGTTGTTTCGGGCTACGAGTTTTTTTGTTAGTTTTAAAATTCCAAATGAAAATTAAAAATATTACCAATTCCAATATGATCACTTATACGATTACATCTAGCTATACAGTTGATGTTAATTATATCACCTTTAGCCTCTTAAGGTGTACCTCTTAAGGTGTACAGCGTACAGTGCAAGTTCAGGTAAAATGATCCTTTGGTCCATTTTCGTAACTGTTTTTTGTTACAAACTACGAAAGAAGATTTTTTCTTCACTGATTCGTAACTAGTTATTAAAATGGAGTATTTAATCCATGTTCATAACTATGTTTCACAAGCAGCAACAAAAAAGGAAACAATAATCTTGTTTTAGTAACCAGAAACGAAAAAGGATGACTCGTCGCGAATTTTGTGTACTTACATGACAATTAAAAGCAGTGGTAGTTTAGCGAATACCGCTCGGGGGCGTACTAAGTTGTACGTTTAAAATAAAATGATTTTTCTATTATTAATTTCGAATTCATTTACACAAAATAATTTTTAACTGGTTTAGTTTAGGGGCTAGATTGTGATGTGTGTAACGTCGTGCAATATCTACCAATATAACCAATTTATATTATTCTATGTTGATATTTATAAAACTTAAAATTAAAAATAAAATGATTTTAAAAGCAGTTCTTACAAAGAAAACAGCCGAATTGTTTGTAATCAGAAGAAGCGCTTGCCATATCTACAAGTACAATTCAAATAAAGTAAAGCCTTCAATAAATATTATGAAAGCTCTTGAAACAGGTGAAGACTAGAAATATTTGTGTTCTAATCAGGCAAAACTTGGTGTAAGTTAATTACATAACACTGTCCTTCTATTAAGTAAGTTAGAGAGGTTTGCTTATAAATATATAAATATGTGCGGCTATGTGTACTGTACATTACAATATTCTATGAGATAACCGCGGTATGAACTTAGGCGCGTTATACCTTTTTTCAGGGGATATGCTAGCATAAATTTGAACTCATTTCACCTGATCGGAAGCGACGATGAGATCGACGATGCATCATGCTTGCCCAGGAGACATGCAGACTTCTGTTGGTGTTAAAGGGGATATCGACGCGAGTCGTGAATTCGTACTAATACGTACAGGAAAGGTGAAGGCACCCTGAATGGATGACTTTTGTTAGTAGGTATTCCTCCTTGTCTTGTAATAAAACTTAAGGTAGACAGGAGGTGAAGAATTTTGGATTGCTTGGAGCTCTATCAACACACAGTTATTAATTGCTTGGAGCTCTATCAACACACAGTTATTAATTACTTGGAGCTCTATCAACACACAGTTATTAATTGCTTGGAGCTCTATCAACACACAGTTATTAATTAATATAGGAAGTCATATTTAATTAACTATCGGCCAACCATTTAGTCTTTTGTTTGTATTCGCCTTTTGCTTTAATGCTACATTGCCACAGATAATGTAGTAGTAACTACCGAACTTCAAAGTGCCAAAATTAATTAAAATGATTATAACAATTAAATTGGATCCGAGCAACAACTGTGTCGCTTCCGGCACTTGCCATTTGCCCTACTAATTGTTCTCATTTATTGGACAGTCTCGAATCTGTGGTGCTTTGTTCGAATAAGGCTGTGATCAATAGAAAATCAGTATTACAGAATCAAAAACATTCATGTTTGTTTCTATTTCTTGAAGTCCTACAAGTTTTTCTGCTATAACTTGTGATAAAAGCTTTAATGAATGTCCGTACTGACTATGCATTTGACTAGAATTTAGACTAAGTAATTATGGCGGTAGCGCGCAGCCTTGCGAATTTGCGAATTCCTAAGCATGAGTTAAAGGAAACTGCTAATTCTTCTGTTGCAAGTACCACATCACCAAAAATAAAATTATTTAGGTACGTACAGTAAAAATAAAATAAAAGTGAACCTAGAGTAACAAAATATAATAAATAAACAAAATATAATATAATTTAAGTGTATCTCTCATTACTAAAACACTGTAATTACCGGGTTTAATGGCGTTTTATTCATGATTTTTAAACGACCGAGCTTTCGCCAACTATACAGTTAGCTTAACACGCTATTAAACCCGGTAAATAAAGTGTTTTATTATGCAAAATTGCGAAAACCTTAAAGGAAATTTTGTATCTCTTATTATTATTATTTTAGCTCAAACATAAAGTCGTGATCATTTTCGATCGACTTCTACTCGTAGGGGTATTCACTTTCCCAATTGTTCATAAATATAAATCTTAACGATACGTTTCCCCACGCGTGAGCAATTTCACTAGCAGCTGTCACCTGCTTCGCCTTTATTTATAGACCTACTTCGAAAGAGTTTGGTTTTTGGATTTATGGTTAGACAAGGATCTCTGTAAACGGGAATAGTGCAGAAAGGTTCGGCCCGTTTAGATAAGAAACCAATGTTTAAAGGTAGAATTTTATTTTTCGGGGAAGCACACTTATTTGAAATTGCCCATTTTGGTTTGATTCAAAGATGTTTTAAAAAAGGTAAACTAGGAAATGTTCTACATGGCTAGGCAAATGTTTGTTCAACGACTTTTTCTTTTCGAATTTGTTTGTGGCCATGTTTACTCGAAAAACATTTGGTTTTTAAGCGAGTTGTTTAACAAAAGTGGTTCGCCTAGCTAGCCAGTAGTAGAAGCCCTTAACTTTACGTTCACCAATTTCTAAGAACCCTGTATCTATAGACATTACCAGAACAGTAAAGTACGTGCTCTTGTCAGCTTCGTTAAGATGTGGGTTTGAATCTCGTCGGGAGCATTGAATTAAATTACAACAGTTATTTCAGTAGGCAGGTTTTATCAATGAGGAGGATTTTGAGTGGAAGAAAATCACTTTTTCTAGCTTCTCCGTGCTTCGGAAGGCATGTTAAGCAGTTGGAGTTGGTTGTTATCTCTGATAGCAGTTGTTAACTCAAGTTAAAGGCCTGAAATCTCTAACATTAAGTGAGTGACACCACTACACGAAAAGAAGAAGTAGGTACCTACAAAATATAATGTACATGCTTTAGAATTACAAACGTGACAATATATAAGTATGTAGGTATCTCGTTTTTACATTAAAAAAAAGAAATTAAATATAAGGCCGTTGTTTTACCTACGGAGTTTGTTTGAAACGGTAATTGAGCTAAAACTTTTAACAGTGACAAGATAATGCGAAACGAAACAGACATAATAACAGAATGAAAATGTAGAACGAATACCTGAAAAATACCTTCCGAAATATGATTCTGTTAAAATGTAATTTACACGTTTTTTGACTGATATCACGAGTACAAAAATAAACAGAGTTATCCTTTATATGGAATTGTTAAATCAAAAGTTAATTTCTACCACAGTCTCGCGAGTTTAGTATTATTGAGCGGTTGAACAAGTTTTATGAATTGAAACTATTATGTACAACGGCTTGCGCATAGTGCACCTCCACTCATCTATACTGAAAAGATTTGTTAATTTGTTTGTTTGTAACGAATAGGCCCCGAAACTACAAACTAGATTTCAAAAATATCTTCGCCAATAGAAAGCTAGTTGTCAGGGAATAACATAGGACACTTTGAATCTTAATATTCCAACGGGATGGACCTATTTGGGTAAAACCGCGAGCCGCAGCGAGTCTACATGACATGGTATCTGCTGGATTATTCTCCTCTATGGTTAAAAGTACCTACACCAAAATTATGTAATATATTGTATGGTACGTACAAATAATACACTGCTACATTTGTGGCAGAGCAGTTTCAGTGAGTCATTTATCAAAAAGTCCTGAAACTATTTCTAAGGTTTCGTTGCAAATCCTCGAAAAACCAAAAGTAATCATGTAATTAATGGTAACAGTCCTGAAGAGGTAAATTTGAATCGCCAGAAAACCCATTCGTTTGCGAAAAGTTAATGAATGGGTGCGCGGTCTCTTTCACGTATAGACAGAACGAGCGAGAGCAAGCATGCGGAATTTTATTCAAACTTTCGTATACGAATCTATACAAATGTAATTCCATTGGCTCAAAAATAGGGTTCCTGAGCCCGGTATGTCTTTCAAACAGCGATGTTCGAGTTTGAGGCATGTTTTATCTGGTTCAATATGAAAGTTGGATTTCCATTCGTATTTGTTTCTCTTTGGTGCGGTTATTTAAAATATGCTTTGGGCTTTGACTGAATAGTAAGCGTTGTCAACTAGCAGTAATGTGGAGTTTGGTTTTAGAACTTAAAAACTTTTATCTAGATAGAGGGTATTTTAACAACGATGTTCGATTTTTAGTTCAACTTTTAAGGAGTGTAATTTCCTAGTTTGACTTTGGTGAAGTTAGTCCGGCAGAAACGAGTTTGAAATGCGCCACTATCAGGCAACTTATCTCCGTCTAGTCTTTAATAGAGACCAGTTTTATGCTCATAAAGTTACCTTTCATTACAATGATATTTAAAAGCTTTTAACTCTCAAATAGGTATACTATACTGTTGTGATGAAATAGTAAAGTTTTAACTGTGTGTGTCCGCAATTAGCCCTACAACTGGGCCTTTGTGCGTGACTTCAGCCGTGGGTTTCCTTACTTTCTTTTTGAGAATGTAGGTAACCAATGACTAGATGGCGATACGAAGTCAACCGGGTCACCTAGTTTTAATTTTTTTATTTATTTATTCACAAAAGTAATAACAGAAAGCTTATGCAAAAAGGTGCCTCAAAACTCTTTCTTACCAGTTTTACCGTGCAGTTAAACAACTTTCCAATTCTACAGTGGTCGTCAACCGATCCGAAAATCAGCAGTAAGCTTTCATAGTAAAGTAGGGCTTTATCGCATGCGAGAGTTGTCGTTTATGATTATACGGTTAGCTCGGACCGGTTTCGTGTTCTCCTACTAATTTGATTCTGATTGTACGTCACAGTGAAGCGGGGAGCGACCAGATCGTAAACGCGGATTAATAGCGCTCACAGTGTACTAAAATAAATGGCTTGTGAGGTTATGTATGACATTTATGCTGGGTACGTATGCTCTCGTAAAACTGTTTGTGCACTTTGAGAGTTTCTGTGGCGTATTGGGTATCGTCGGAGGTGTGGGCTCTATAATTCTCGCCTTGGAATAAATGTTGGTTCGTAAAAGACTTTGAAAGAAATACCTAGGCGTTGATCCTGATAATAGCCTTTCTTGTATTAATACTAAATAACCTTCAATAATTTTTCGATTCCGTTTTTTGGAGAATACCATTTTTCATACATTTTGGAGTCAATAAAATTTTCATTGCAGTTCTTTTTACTCGATTTTACCCGTTTACTTTTTACCCGACTACTGCGAAGCCAAAAGGAAAGGTTTTGTTTTTAGCAGTCTATATATATGCATGTATGTATGTTTGTTTGTTTGTATGTTCAACCGTAGCGCCCTAACACAATGAGGTGTCAATAGACTCGTTATAATTGGTCGGATGTCATAGGATATACATTTTATCAACATTTTAGATAGACGCTGCTAGTTTTAATAAATAGCCATACAAAACAAATACACTCGAGTAATTTTAATATCCAAGGCATTAATTACGCACTCACACAAACACACATTATTAGCTTATTGGTTTAATTAAATTACTTTATATCATGTCGGAAGTTGTTCTACTGGATTAACATGTACTATATACTATGTTACTCATAAAGTCAAATAATTTTAGTCACGCGATTAAAAATGTATTGAAAGTTTTATCTCCCGAAAAAAATCTGTAATTTCATGTCAAATAAGTGCCATAAAGTGGGTCTAATCGGAAGGTTTTGCGATGTTTAGAAAGACCAAGGAGTTCTAATTATATTAAATACGCGGGATTCGTTGGGTAACCAAATATTGTATTTTTCTCCTCTCCCCAAAGAATCCAGGGTGATCAGTCGTTTGTGCTATACATCATAGATACCCTTAATCTTAAATCCATCGGGACAGTTGAGTTGACTGTCACCCACTAACTCCCTCATCAATAATAGAAAGATAGATAGATTAACACTTTATTTGTTCAACAGATATTAATTACACAGAAAGCTTAAAACTAAGACATTGCACAAATGGGTGGCCTTATCGCTAAAAACGATTTCTTTTATGCAACCTTTAGACGGAGAAGGTCATTACAGCTTGTGCAGTAGTATGAGCGATAGCATTAGTTTATGTACCTAAATAAAAATAAAGTAGTAGAGAATATTTATGTACCTAATCAATAGTACTTATAAAGAAATATTTAAAATATATGCCTAATACACTTATAATAATAAAATAGTTATATCTACTAAATACACATATATACAGGCTAGCAGAGTGGCTTTACTCGAGCGCACCAATTCGACGTTGCGAGCTGTGGTCGATTGGGGTGACGCGAACTTGGTGCAGTTCAATGCCGCCAAGACTCAGGCGTATCTCTTTTCGGCAAAACGGACTCCTTTCCAGCTGTCTCCGTCTTTCCGGGATGTGTCGATACCATTGACTGACAGGTTGGAATTACTTGGTGTTACCCTCACAGCAGACCTTAACTTTGGGCCTTTTGTTGAGTCGAGAGCCCAGTTGGCTTCAAAGATGTTAGGAATCCTTGGCAAGGTTAGGCAGTACTTCACACCGGGACAGCTTCTGAATCTGTACCAAGCACAGGTCCGGTCGTGCATGGAGTACTGTTGTCACCTTTGGGATAAAACAGCTAAATACCAACTTGATGCTCTTGACTCCATCGATCGACGCGCCAGGAGACTGATAGGTGATGATTCACTTGTCGAGTCGCGCCTTTTGAGTTTGGGACATCGTCGCGAGGTCGCTAGCCTTTCGGTTTTCCATCGAATTCACTTCGGAGAGTGCTCGCAGGAATTGCATGAGCTTGTTCCCCCTTGCCCTTTTTATTATAAGACCACGTTTACCAGATGAGGATGCGACCAACCGTACCCGTTGGTCGCCATCCTCATCTGGTAAACGTTCCAACTTCGCGTACAAAGCGTCACGCCTCCACCTTTCTTGTACGCACTGCCAATAAGTGGAATTCTCTGCCAGCTTCACTGTTTCCCCAAACCTATAACCTTGGGGTCTTCAAATCCAGAGTGAATAGGTACCTTCTAGGTAAGCATGCTTCATCGTCGACCTCATCCTCGCTTCCCATCAGGTGAGATGAGGTCAAATGCTAGCCTATAACGTATAAAAAAAAATACACAAAAAAGTCTGGTTTGGCTGGTTCTTTGGTGGTAAACGCTTTATTCCGCTATATGTCGATTGTCTATGCCTTCAAACGGTTTTCAATTTTCACCCTTAAATAACCCTTTTTTCGTGACGATTTAAGGCATAGTTTGAAAGCAAAAGTTGTTTAGCTTTACGTCATCTTTCGATTAGTAATCGAATCCAACTGCGACATGACGTTTTACACAACTTTCAAACAGTTTCTTTTTAAAATTTCATATTTTATGCCCATATCTCCGAAACGAGTCACGCAGTTTGTTCACGCTGAGGCCAACGGTGGCTTAGGTTTGGGATCAGCTTCTTTAGGAGATGGACACGGAATGGGCGCCAAATCAGCCAGCCGCGGACACAGTGTCGTGTCTCTTTAGCATCAAGGGCATAAATAGAGCCGTGATGTGTCCAGGATCTAGTAACCCCAAAGCTCTGTGTAGCCCTCAAGAAAAGTTGGTGATGACCTCTAGTCTAAACTTCAGACAGTCACTCTGACTGTGAAACTTTACTATAATGGACCTGGGCTTAGATGTACTGGCTCGACCCATCCTTTGGCAGGGACGAATACTGCTCTCCGTAAAGGCACGTAAGGGCAGCTGCAACCTGTCCTCCACTGCAGTGACGACGACCGTAGATAGCACCTCCACCTTAGTGTCGGTGACACCATAAAGCAGCAGAATATCCCTTCTAACACGTCAATTGTCTGTCCCACCCATGACGCTAATTTGCTGCTGCAATTATTTGAAAGCTTTTGTTACAAAAGCCAATTTGAAGCAAACTTGGCTGCCAGCTTTGTGGTGACGCTTGGTGATGCTCTAAGATTTATTAGCAGCTCACCCTCGAAGGTCAACATCCCTTTTTTAAAGTCCGATTGCAGCTGTGCAAGTGACAGTTAATCCATATAGTGATGCAGATGCTAGATGGTCAGTGATGTATGTAATGTAAATAGTTACTGGAATTCTCAATAGCACAAACTGGTGAGTGGATATCTTTACAATCAAGTTGTTTAAAACTCTAAAATATATAAAACAATAATAAATTCCGAGACTGATCCACTACATTTTTTTGCACCTATCCGATCAATGCCCTAATGAAAGAGAGTTTGAATGATCTATACTAATATTCTAAATTTAAATTAATAATGTATGTCTTTCTGGTAAGTTTCCACGTTTATTTATACTCCTGAAAGATAGGATCATGGACTTGGGCTACTTTTAGTCCCGATATTCCCGCGGGATTAGGATTAAGATACTACAGTGAAATCAGGCATATAGTTCTTTATAATTTAAATAAAAAGACCTTGCTTAATGGTCGAGCAAGTAAGAATGAATTTTTGCAACGCGTATACAATACATAGATTAGTAGGTATATCAGAAAGTGTAAGTAAAGCGTCTGCATCTCGAAGCGGTTTCAATGTATCGACATTATTGACTCGATTTACCCCGTTTTACTGAAACTTTTTCTTAGAAATAGATCAGTGAGCATGTAGGTTAAGTTACAAAAGCATAGCGGCAACAATTTACTGGAAGTTCTGCGAACAGTATAGCACTTTAGAAGGACCGAGTGCGGAGATATCAAGTCAAGATGAATTAAGGACAGATGTCAAGATATCAATTGTGTGAAACAAATATACCCCACCGATCATAAATCCATTACACAATCATAAAAGTGCCTAGATGGTTTCATAGTACAAACATGTTAGGGCCCCGAAAACTAATATCCATTAGATGGTGGATATTCTATCTAACAACGACGTTTAAATTTTGATTCTTTTTTTAAAGGTGGGTGAGAAATTTCTCAAGAAGTTTGACTTTGAAAATATGTCAGTCATTTCAGTTAGGGGCGAGTTTGAAATCGATCACTGCCAGGTTACCTTTTTCTTTGTAGTCCAAAAGAGACCAGCCCCCAGATTATCTATCTAGTGTACGTCTGACAGCCGTGGAAAATGACAGCACTATGCAGTACATTGCTGCTTTGTGGTAATTACCGGTAATAACCACGTTACGGTAAAGTAGCAATGTACCGCATAGTGCCTGTCATTTTCCACTGTTGTCAGACGTCCACTGGATAGATAATATGAGGGCAGTTTGTGGTGGTACAGTGGTAGTGATCGTCTATTAAGTTATAAGTATATCAAATGTGTTAGGTTAGCTCATTGGGAGTCTACTGTGTTGGAGAGATCGGATTGTGCGTAGCATTTTCAACTTCACGTGTGGTCGTACCAATACATCGTCCATAGGACTAGAACATTTACTCAATCATTCCACAGGGCTTGTTCTAATTCGTGGCTGTCTGTACCTCTCCTTTAAGAGTTTAAAGGAGGGGGAAGAGTGTTATTAACGTGATTATGACCATAAAAGCATTACATTAGGTTACAACCAGCCACAACAAGGGACCCGATCGCGTGATCAAGCGAGACGAACTAGTACGAGAATACTCGTCAGCTATATAAAGGTACATAGGATGGTGGTTTACCAATATATATCACGACCGTTTACACTCTGACACAGGGAACCCTACACCGGGGCTCACCGGCT
Organism: Idaea dimidiata; assembly: GCA_949358125.1. Taxonomy (NCBI): domain Eukaryota; kingdom Metazoa; phylum Arthropoda; class Insecta; order Lepidoptera; family Geometridae; genus Idaea; species Idaea dimidiata. The sequence continues at coordinate 27,030,802 of OX442330.1, forward strand.
CCGCTGAGCGGACTTTTGGGGCACGATCTGACTGTCTATAGCTGCGAAGCTTTATTAATCAACGCATTACAAGATGCGGAATATCAACGCGTAGAAACGCGGATTATTAAGGCGCACTAGGCTGCCTGCCCCATTAGAACCATGGTTATAATTTATTTATAATATTATTGTGATTATGATAGAATTTAACTTGGCCAAGTTAAGGTCGACAGTCAGTCGTAAGAGGACGTGTAATTAGGTGCCCAGAAACGCTGCCGCGCTGCCTCAGACTATGTATTGGTTTTGTCATCGTGTCGACCTGACCGGGGTCTTCAGCGCCTTGAACCGATCCGAAAGGCTACCACTGTGGAGCCGTAAATAGGCGCTGTTATCGCCATGGATAACTATTAGGGTAGCAGTGATAGGTACTAACGTCAGCATTCACGGGGACGCCGAATGTTCATAATATTACAAAACAATACCAAATTATATGTAGGCCAACTGATCCCAACAACACAACAGATACCATGAGTTAGGTCTTAGATGAAATTACTTTACTGTGATACACATAGGTTATCGTTGCAGAATATAGCTTCTCGTAGCTGGCACGTAGCTCGGCTCACCTCTCCATGTCGTTCTTTCTAAGCCTTAAATTGTCATTTAGGTCTAATCTTGGTTAACTCAATAAGCTAAGTTTTATTTAACAAATCTATAATACCTATCCAACCAGTGTATAGGTGGTCTATGCTTCACTTAGTATCGTTCAAAAGGAATTCTAAGATTTTATTTCGTTCTAGTAATAACTACTTCTCAATCTCTCTAGAATAATAGCCAAGGATCTTACTCTTTTGTAGAAATCGTGGTTCGGGTGAAGGTTCGCTAAAGACAGTGGATATTTACGCATGAAGGCGATAAGCTTATATTGATGACGAATTTCATTGTAAGTGCCATTACTTAGACAGGTTTAAATGTACCTTGTAATATCCACTGTATTTAACCCTTAAAGGAAGCCTTAATATATAGTTAATTAAAACGATAGGGTCAGATCGAATTTAGATTTATTTACGATCTGAAGTTCGGTTTTTGTACCAAAATGTTACGACACTCAATGATTATTTAACGCGACGCATCCAGAGTTACCGGATTAGTCGTGTGGTTGTTCTGCTACTAGGTCATTTTACAGGAGAAAGCGAACAACCAAATAAAAAACTCCTGTAAGACTGTCTTATGTACTAGATATACTCAAGATATATACATAAAAGAAATCTATTATCTAGGTAGTCTAATGTTCAGGCGATGGTCTCTCACATAGTCTATTTATGTTAAATGCATTGATCAGTTTGTAAGTTTATTTACTCTAATCGATAATGCATATGTTTAGTCCTTACATCAAGGCTCTCTGTAGCTGATAGGCAAGTATTTCATTTACATTATTTATTATTGTATGCTTTACTCGCCAATATTGCGAAATGTAATTATATGACCAATATATTATTCCGCTACATCTCATCGTCAAATAAGCGGCTATCCAACAAACATAGTTCGTTCGGTAGGGCCAAACATCAGCCTAACAGACAGACTGAAAATGGGTTCTTAGTAAAGGGCTTTTACTATCTTAGCCTCAACACCATAGACAAACGGCAATTCTCTTAAACAACATGTAGGTAGATATTTACAAGTCCCAATTACTTTATGTAGGCATATGTTATACCGTTATTTCATTAATCATCCTTACTTTGTTATTTGATAATTAGGCGGACCATCGCTTCATCATTAGGTCAGCTAACTTTATACTATATACATTATCTTATCCGCTCTATGTTCACAATTCATCGGTTTTTGCCTCATGTCTAGTCAGGTCTACAAAGTCAGGCACTTCAAGGGACTCCATGATACTCATGCCACAACATAAAATTTGATCAGTATCTATATATATATTCTCCATGTGTATTATTACGTCAGGTAGGTAGCTTCCCTAGACGCTTAGTGGCAACCTCAAGAGAGCCCATAGCTTAAGACAATTATTGTACTTATGTTCATTAAGTAATGATGATATAGGATAGTATTACTAAGTCGAGACAGTTGTGAATTGTGAATATAGATGCAAATGTGGTTATAACCAATTTAGTACATTACCGGATTCACCGATGCTGCGTTACTCGTATACAGCGCTGGTCAAGTCATCACTAACGCAATTACTAACCACAACTTAACTACCATGAAAACTTTATACAAAATTAAATTTAAATGATTCTAAGTTTAGATGCACTGAATTTAATTAGAGCTGTCTGCTCTACAACACTCGTCGCGACGTCGGATTCACACGGGGGCACGAAGTCCGAAACCCGAATGTCCTTCTCCCGGCGTCCTTCCACTCTTTTCATATCTTTTCCCCACTAGTCCTCCAGGGCGTTGACGAGGCGGACCTTAAAAGAAAACCACACCTCGGACAGAAAAAGGTTAAACTCTCAATTGGCCAATTTTTGGCTCCGCCTTTTTAGTTTCCACGAAATGTCATAGTAGATTTCATTTTTTTATAAAGTCCTTTAAGATAAAAGACCACATGTTATGAAGTACGCAGTTCCCAGGGTTGTTTGCAATAAAACATCAAATTTATGGATTCCCTAAAAGCAGTCATTAAGGGTCTATTGTTTAAAACTATCTTTTATCAATTTTCTATAGAATTAAGGATCCTTCGTTTCATGTTACTTGTTTATTGCTTGCAGATGTGGCTTTCTTAGAGTGTGAACCCTTGGTGGAATGTAGAAGACAAAAAAAAATAATGTTAGCTATATCGTCGATCGGTCGATATCGGTGACCATCTCATACTCCCCCAAATAGATTTTGAAACGTTTATAATTGTCGTACTTATTTGCCCCTTTCAGTTCTGTTTTAAAATATATTTCTACTAATCCTCTTAATAACTGATAGCTAAAATTATTTACAATCTATTCTATACACAGATCTTGTTAACATAATGTATTCCGAATCATCAAATATTATTATTTGTTCAAAAGTATCAATCTAGATAAGTGACTTTACCTCAAATTCCCTTTTCTTTCTATTTCACACACCTTTTCTTTCAGATCAAGTTTATCTATACGTTCCTAGGTATATAACGCGTTAACAATCGCATAAGTTACTATTCCGGTAGAGATTCAAGGAAATGCTTTCTTTATTATCATCAACATCGTCCTAGTCCTTAATCGTCCACTGCTAAACATATACCTCGCCCATCGACACCACACATAATAGCGATCGTTCAATTGCTTTCTTTGGAAGCCTTATAAGAACACTATATTTAAACTTCAATTTTACTATCGGCAGCGCATCGATTCATCAGCTCGTTAGTCAGGGCATACCGCTCATTATTTACGATTCCTATATTCTAACTATGTGATTGAGTAACAAACATACATTCATACTCACAAGCCTTCAGCTTTGTTCTAACTTTGACTGACTAGGTCTCTTACTCGAGCATAATAAGCTTATGACATTCTTATTAGACTATATAATATTATCAAATTCCTTGCCCTTTCTATCTAGTGTTCTATTTGACTACGTTTTGTCTCAGCGAAATCTGTAGACAAGCCTTCGTTCTCCAAACCTAAATCAGTTTCACAATTGATCAGTCGATCAATCAACCTGAATTTAATCATCAAAATTTCATAACTTGAATTTAAGCTATTACTAGATTTTAATCCTATGTATTCCCCTTTCATACCTTCCAGTCAATCATAGCCTTATCTTAAAGACCTATGTAATTTCCAAATTACATAACTAGCAAAATAGCCGTAAAATAAATTCAGGTTCGCTATGTAGTCTAAACTTTATTGGAACTAAGCAATGAATACTTTTACTGCGTGATACAAACGCTTCTTGCACTTGTTCCGCCTAAATAACTATCTCATGTAAGTCCTCACCCGCCTTTCATATGGGTCGTCCAAATCCCTGGGGATAACACTAGATCGAGTTCTCATATCGATAAGCATGTTCAAGCATTTGTCAAATTGCAACACATATACTTCAGGTAATCTGATTGCAACACATATACTAATTGCAACACATATACTTCAGGTAAGTCGTCTAAGTCGTAATTGACTGTAGATAGATAGATAGATCAATGCTTTACTCGCACAACTAGCAACAATTACAATCAATGTCAATTAAATGTAAGGCAAATGTAAGTTACAGGAAGCTTAAGAATAAATCGTTGTAATATTATGACCTTATTACTGAAGCGAACGTATACACCGCTCTACCTTTTCTGTTACCAAGCTCGCACTTTGACCCAACCTCATCGTATTCTAATAAGCAGCGAAACTGTAATCATCCAATAAGATTCCTATATACCATTAATTATCTCGTGGCAACTGATATATATATTTATATATTACTAATCTTCATTTGTATTGTTAGACAAAGGATGATCGAACCTAGTGCATTAATTCAGAGCCTCTAGCTTTCCAAGTATTTTTCTGAAGGCATTTTATAACTAACATGGGCCTTAAGGGTCTCTTATCTACATCATAATGTGACTAACTCTTTCATCTGTAGGGAGTTTTAGTTTTTTCTTCTCCCTCTATGGGCTTATATTTAGGTAGGTATCTCGGTTTTCTTTACAATATCTATGGCCAGCCTTTCGGTCATAGGCTTGTTTCTAATTGTCGTTAGGGCGAACAGTCCTATATTAAATCATCTTATAGCCTACATCGCCTATATCGATGATCTCTCTCTCTATATATTTGAACCTCGCCTATTTCAACCTTAGCTACTGACATCACAGCGGTAATAGGTCGTCTAGTATGCCTATCCCGTCGAAAACCTATGTCAATATTCGCAATAATCGTCTTACGTTTAGAGACGATATTTTGCTTCAAATTTCTTGTTGGGAAATTCGCTCTATTCATGAACTATAGTCGTTGTATATCTACTGAATAATGTCGCATTATAGAGTTCACTTGATCCCTCCAACTAGAATTGCCAACGACTGTACCGATTTCATTTGTTCAACAAAATGTTATAAACAATGATATTCCCGATTCTCTTGAATAATACTGCGTTAATCAATTTATATCGTAAGAACTCTCGGAACTGTTCGGTCCAGTAGTTTCATCTAGAATCAATTTCGAGGTCGGCAACGGTAGTCCGCTCTTTTAAATATAGTTCCACGACTTTTCACGCATGTCCTATGACACATTCTAACGTTACATATAGGTACCCCTCTCGATGCATCTGGTATTTATGAACTTAGTATAATATTTCTTAGACCGATTCAAAATACTACAAAGTCATTTGTGCTTTGTCCTCAAAATAGATTTGTTTATAGTAGGTTGTGCCACGTATAAGTTTTAAATAGTCGTGGTCGTAACACTATCGATTACTAACGGGTTACTAGGATTTTCCTGAGATTTCAATCTTAGTAATGTTAACTCGCTCCCCCGAAACACTAGCTGTTTCACGTCTCTCGTCATTACTACTCAAATCTAAATGTTTCAATTTCTCCTAGAATTTGTTCATTATCTGCAATATCAAGCATGACTTGCGTTGTCTATGACCTAGGCTACTTCCGATCGTTTCTCGCTACTACAATTTTACTGCTGCCTAACCTAGCCCGCGTTTCTTTACGTTTACCTCTATATCCAGCCATATTCCCTTTAATCTATATGTTTATCACCTACATTCCAACAACAGTCCAACATCTGCAATGGGTGATTTTATCAATTATACATAACACAAATTTATCATCACTGCATTCCATGCTTTATAGTGATTTTAAAATAATTAGGGAAATGCGTACAACAAACATGTGTCTATAGGTTATGAAACCTATGTTAACAATGATCAGTAAAATGATGGGTGATATCTGGATTCTTCCGCTCCCCCTAGATTTGCATCTATACAAAACATTACATTATAAATCATGCACTGTGGATTTTTCCCCTCCGTCGCAGAATCTCTGAAAGCAGAACTTTAAACACTCGATACACGATTTCTACGTTGTGTATTATTTAAATAAAAATAATTTGATTTCTACGTTGTGTTTATTCGTTTTGATTTTAATCCAGTCGTATCGTTATTTTCGAATACGTAGCTGAATCTTTGGTCAGCGGCACCATTTTCTGTGGTGGTACAGTGGTAGTGATCGTCTATTAAGTTATAAGTATATCAAATGTGTTAGGTTAGCTCATTGGGAGTCTACTGTGTTGGAGAGATCGGATTGTGCGTAGCATTTTCAACTTCACGTGTGGTCGTACCAATACATCGTCCATAGGACTAGAACATTTACTCAATCATTCCACAGGGCTTGTTCTAATTCGTGGCTGTCTGTACCTCTCCTTTAAGAGTTTAAAGGAGGGGGAAGAGTGTTATTAACGTGATTATGACCATAAAAGCATTACATTAGGTTACAACCAGCCACAACAAGGGACCCGATCGCGTGATCAAGCGAGACGAACTAGTACGAGAATACTCGTCAGCTATATAAAGGTACATAGGATGGTGGTTTACCAATATATATCACGACCGTTTACACTCTGACACAGGGAACCCTACACCGGGGCTCACCGGCTCCGCTGAGCGGACTTTTGGGGCACGATCTGACTGTCTATAGCTGCGAAGCTTTATTAATCAACGCATTACAAGATGCGGAATATCAACGCGTAGAAACGCGGATTATTAAGGCGCACTAGGCTGCCTGCCCCATTAGAACCATGGTTATAATTTATTTATAATATTATTGTGATTATGATAGAATTTAACTTGGCCAAGTTAAGGTCGACAGTCAGTCGTAAGAGGACGTGTAATTAGGTGCCCAGAAACGCTGCCGCGCTGCCTCAGACTATGTATTGGTTTTGTCATCGTGTCGACCTGACCGGGGTCTTCAGCGCCTTGAACCGATCCGAAAGGCTACCACTGTGGAGCCGTAAATAGGCGCTGTTATCGCCATGGATAACTATTAGGGTAGCAGTGATAGGTACTAACGTCAGCATTCACGGGGACGCCGAATGTTCATAATATTACAAAACAATACCAAATTATATGTAGGCCAACTGATCCCAACAACACAACAGATACCATGAGTTAGGTCTTAGATGAAATTACTTTACTGTGATACACATAGGTTATCGTTGCAGAATATAGCTTCTCGTAGCTGGCACGTAGCTCGGCTCACCTCTCCATGTCGTTCTTTCTAAGCCTTAAATTGTCATTTAGGTCTAATCTTGGTTAACTCAATAAGCTAAGTTTTATTTAACAAATCTATAATACCTATCCAACCAGTGTATAGGTGGTCTATGCTTCACTTAGTATCGTTCAAAAGGAATTCTAAGATTTTATTTCGTTCTAGTAATAACTACTTCTCAATCTCTCTAGAATAATAGCCAAGGATCTTACTCTTTTGTAGAAATCGTGGTTCGGGTGAAGGTTCGCTAAAGACAGTGGATATTTACGCATGAAGGCGATAAGCTTATATTGATGACGAATTTCATTGTAAGTGCCATTACTTAGACAGGTTTAAATGTACCTTGTAATATCCACTGTATTTAACCCTTAAAGGAAGCCTTAATATATAGTTAATTAAAACGATAGGGTCAGATCGAATTTAGATTTATTTACGATCTGAAGTTCGGTTTTTGTACCAAAATGTTACGACACTCAATGATTATTTAACGCGACGCATCCAGAGTTACCGGATTAGTCGTGTGGTTGTTCTGCTACTAGGTCATTTTACAGGAGAAAGCGAACAACCAAATAAAAAACTCCTGTAAGACTGTCTTATGTACTAGATATACTCAAGATATATACATAAAAGAAATCTATTATCTAGGTAGTCTAATGTTCAGGCGATGGTCTCTCACATAGTCTATTTATGTTAAATGCATTGATCAGTTTGTAAGTTTATTTACTCTAATCGATAATGCATATGTTTAGTCCTTACATCAAGGCTCTCTGTAGCTGATAGGCAAGTATTTCATTTACATTATTTATTATTGTATGCTTTACTCGCCAATATTGCGAAATGTAATTATATGACCAATATATTATTCCGCTACATCTCATCGTCAAATAAGCGGCTATCCAACAAACATAGTTCGTTCGGTAGGGCCAAACATCAGCCTAACAGACAGACTGAAAATGGGTTCTTAGTAAAGGGCTTTTACTATCTTAGCCTCAACACCATAGACAAACGGCAATTCTCTTAAACAACATGTAGGTAGATATTTACAAGTCCCAATTACTTTATGTAGGCATATGTTATACCGTTATTTCATTAATCATCCTTACTTTGTTATTTGATAATTAGGCGGACCATCGCTTCATCATTAGGTCAGCTAACTTTATACTATATACATTATCTTATCCGCTCTATGTTCACAATTCATCGGTTTTTGCCTCATGTCTAGTCAGGTCTACAAAGTCAGGCACTTCAAGGGACTCCATGATACTCATGCCACAACATAAAATTTGATCAGTATCTATATATATATTCTCCATGTGTATTATTACGTCAGGTAGGTAGCTTCCCTAGACGCTTAGTGGCAACCTCAAGAGAGCCCATAGCTTAAGACAATTATTGTACTTATGTTCATTAAGTAATGATGATATAGGATAGTATTACTAAGTCGAGACAGTTGTGAATTGTGAATATAGATGCAAATGTGGTTATAACCAATTTAGTACATTACCGGATTCACCGATGCTGCGTTACTCGTATACAGCGCTGGTCAAGTCATCACTAACGCAATTACTAACCACAACTTAACTACCATGAAAACTTTATACAAAATTAAATTTAAATGATTCTAAGTTTAGATGCACTGAATTTAATTAGAGCTGTCTGCTCTACAACACTCGTCGCGACGTCGGATTCACACGGGGGCACGAAGTCCGAAACCCGAATGTCCTTCTCCCGGCGTCCTTCCACTCTTTTCATATCTTTTCCCCACTAGTCCTCCAGGGCGTTGACGAGGCGGACCTTAAAAGAAAACCACACCTCGGACAGAAAAAGGTTAAACTCTCAATTGGCCAATTTTTGGCTCCGCCTTTTTAGTTTCCACGAAATGTCATAGTAGATTTCATTTTTTTATAAAGTCCTTTAAGATAAAAGACCACATGTTATGAAGTACGCAGTTCCCAGGGTTGTTTGCAATAAAACATCAAATTTATGGATTCCCTAAAAGCAGTCATTAAGGGTCTATTGTTTAAAACTATCTTTTATCAATTTTCTATAGAATTAAGTATCCTTCGTTTCATGTTACTTGTTTATTGCTTGCAGATGTGGCTTTCTTAGAGTGTGAACCCTTGGTGGAATGTAGAAGACAAAAAAAAATAATGTTAGCTATATCGTCGATCGGTCGATATCGGTGACCATCTCAAGTTCTATGATATCGAATATTAAATTCATAGAAAGTCCATATCTTACCGCGTGTACCACACAACACGGTCTCAGGCGATTGCCCCAAGCGTCGAGCGAGCTCGTTGGCCGGAGCAGCGCCAGGCGCCGCAAACCACACACTTTGTAATCGGCCGACAACCCACCATCGACACTTATCTATCATGCCTATGATATAGTCTCCGTTTACTCTTCTTTCGGTATCATGGCAACGGTGGCCGCTGCACTGTCTGATGCTCAACAGAGACCGACAGCTCTGTCGAGATATATCGTCCAAAACGACACAAAAAGGTGGGACTAAAAAAACCCATATATTTATTTTACAAAATCGGTCGCCTGTTTCGCACTAACTCTTCGTTGGAGAAAGTAGTTTAGCTACCATAGAGCTGTCAGTGGAATTTATATTGTTTGATAAAATTCTGAAGTTTGTTTGTTACTCATTCATACAAAAACCGCTGAACCGACAATAATAGAACTCGGTTATGTAGAAACCTGAAGACGTGACATGACATATTTCATTTCTAAGGGTTCCGTATACAAAGGGTAAAAACTGGGCTCTAATACTAAGACTTCGCTGTCCGTATGTCAGTCCGTCTGTCTATCACCAGGCTGTATCTCGGGACTCGAGAACCAGTTATATAGCAGTTGAAGACAGTTGAATGTAAAATGATGTATTACATTTCTGTTGACGCTATAACAACAAATACTACTTTTTTTTTGTCTTTGGTTTTTGCATAATATTTATCGAGTTTTACTATCGTTTTATTTAATAACGGCATTATTGCAAAGTACCGAGTTTACGCTAACTTAACAGTTAGCTTTTGCAAGATTGAACGCGGGTAAAACCAGGTAAATATTGTTTTTTTCTCATACAACAAACGTGATATTTTTGCCGTTTTTTAATGGTACGAAACTCTTCGAGCGCGAGTTCCACTCGCACTTGGTCGGTTTTTATAATATCGACATTCTCACAGTATGGAGTAATAATAAATATCTTATCAGTCTATAAATTGATCCCAATAAGGTAACGCTCTCTTGAGCACCTGAGACGGTACTACGATACCGCTGTGGTACCGAATGGTCGGTACGCGATATCATGAGTATGTTTCGACGAAAGGTATCTAGAGTTAATCAGTTAAACCCGCGGGACGCAGTTAGTTGCTCGATAAAAAGTATCCCGTCTACGGAGACTCCGAATGTAAATCTATTTATTACTTGCCCCACACGCACGGCGCGGGTTTTCAAAGCCTTTGATTCTACCTTCATATATCTTCACAAACATCACTCTTTATTTCTTGTTGTTTTACATTTATATTGATTCTTCCAAATTACAAAGCACATCTACGGAACAAATAGAAAGATCTGTATGCAGCTGACTTTAAAGCGAATTCAAGGAAAAAGCAATTTTACTAAAAGCAACACAGAAAGGACAATATGAATTTCATTTCGGCCTCATGGATTTTTGCTATGAAGTGTAGGTAAAAATCCATAAATCTTTTTAAGTCAATTTAGTGTGCTGTGTTTTTACTGTTCAAATGAACTTTATGTCATAATACCAATTGACCATGCTTCTATAAAATAAATTTTGCTTTATTTTTCTTTTCTAATTAAAATAGTTATACAATTTAGAAAAAAATTGCATCTGAAAAATACGTAAGGTCATGGTCATGATTAAAATAAGTTTTATGGCAACATATTTTCTGTAATATCTTTATCCAGGGAAGAAACAGTCGACAACGTTCGTATGGAGGAAGGAATAGGTATTTTTCCCCCTTAAAGTCTTTGCCTCCAATATTTCTAGCTATTTCCATAATATCCATTAAATTGGAATCACAAGCTGGGTTTAATACTGCGAGTCCTTTATTATCAATCATTATAGTCACATTTGGATGAAAATCATTGTTAAATAACGCTTACTTTAACGTGGCGACACGCAATTCTCGAGGTTCTAAGGTTGTATAACAGGTTGGTATTTTTTTTGACTTTATTTTTGCGTTTGTATTAATGGAGTGTTTGTAGCAAAACCGTTGTACTTTTAAAGACTATTATATTATGTCTGTATGGTCCAAGAACCTAATCACCTCTATAAAAAAATTTTTAGCTCAAAAACTTGTATTCATGCAATTTAAATTCATCTACTACATATAATCAAATCATTAAACAATAACTAAATGCAGGTAAACTAAATACTTACACAAGAAATAAATACTACAAAGATAATTAACAATATAAATAATCTAAGGTGAATGACCACGGAGTCCAAAAGTGCCCATCACACTGGCGGCATTATCCATAAAAAAATAAGTTAAAAATGATGAATATAAGTTTAGCGGTTTAGACGTGAAAATGTAACAGACATTAAGACAGATATAGGTAGTTATTTTCGGATTCAAAATAATATCAGGTAGGATGTAACGTTCGACTAAAATTTAATGATTTTATTTGCTGTGGTTTAGACGTGGATAACAGAACGGACAAACGGACTGATGACGGACATGACTAAACTAAAAGGGTTTCATGATGACTACGAACTCCTGAAAAAAGAGTGTTTTTACACGACTGCCAAAGGAAGTGTTATGTTTTTGCCATGAGTGTATGTATGTATGTATGTATGTGACCTATTTTTGTGCCGTCGTAGGGCCTAAACGGCTGGGCCGATTTAGATAAACGATACGTCGTTAGATTCGTCATGACCGTGAGAGTGACATAGGGTACATTAAAATAATAAATAAATAAAAATAATGATGGAAAACGCTATTAACCAAGATTTGTAAAGACCATAAAAAACAGAGAAAACGCGTAACATTGTTCACTCAAAAGATATGTTTTATTCTTTCGTAAATTTACATTTGAAAAGTATTGCTTGTAAAGTTTTACAATTAAGTTTTAAAATAATTAATTATAAAATTACCGGAAGTCGTTTAAGTAGGTTGTCTTCATTAATATGTCACTTGCCTTCGGCTCTGTTGTCTTGTCTTTAATGACGTTTATATATTCTTTTTACTTACTTCAATTTATGGCTTAGCACTACCTCTAGATTTCAATATTCGCATGCGAAAACAATCCGTGTGTGATTAATGTAGGTATTCTAATAGTAATTCTAATGGTGAACTTCGAAAGTTATGTTGCTACTACATGACATTATGATTACGCAGGTAATTTTCGCAAGAACAACGGAACGTTAATTAAAATCTTTTCGATTTGGCTCGTATAAATATCTCATCTATGGATTTGACTTTGACGCCGAGTTTGAAGGAATTGGCAGAGATGACATAAAATACTTTAGTATCTTCTTACTAGTTTGTGGACTTAAATAACCACATTATTTTTCAAAAAAAAACAATACCTACGTAATAATCTAAAATTAGAAATCAAAAAGAAGTTGTCAACAACAACAACCCGAGGCATTGCGTCCAAGATGCTAGGAGTAATAGTGTTCCGTGATGCTGACGGCGTTCCGGCGCTGAATAGGAAACCGCCAGTTCTTGTACTTATCACCCTGAGTAAGCAAAAACAAGCAATGCACGTCCTCGCTACTGGAGTATATACATCTAGAATTAATAAATTTCTTCTGGTGTAATTAAATCTGATCTCTTAAAACTAAAAAGCGATAAATAAAAAAATATTAAAAAAAATAAAAAACCCGACTGCTGTTTTAACAGAAAAGTGAAAAACAAGATGCTTCTAGTAGCTTTAGGAATGGTGGATGCAGTCGGGTGGGACTCCAAATAAAAGATCAATAAGTTTAATAACACCAAATACTTAGTGTTATATAATTAGGTATACTATCTTTATGTTATTTGGAGTCCCGCCCGACTGCATCCACCATTCCTAAAGCTACTAGAAGCATCTTGTTTTTCACTTTTCTGTTAAAACAGCAGTCGGGTTTTTTATTTTTTTTTAACTTAATTTTCGACTGTACAAAGGCCAATAAAACATAGGTACCTTTTAGACTGACATAATAATAATAATAAAACCTCATTTATTCCCTTCTAACATGCAATTTTTTTACATACATACTTACATTTATAAATTTGAATTTAGGTTTAAGTGCATTTAATTTGCTAACATATTTTTTTTATTTTTTATAAGTTATATCTATAAATTATATGTTTATTTATTTTTTTAAATAAGTATGAATTATATTAAATCTTAATCGTGTTAAGTATTAATATTTTTATTATTAATACTTTACAATAATATTATTGTTTGACTGACATACATAAGAATAAAGAAAACCAATGATTGTTAAAAAGGATTAAGCGTTTTTAAGAAGATTTCAAACAATTCCAATAAAGAAATAACAATGTTGGTACAAGACTTACTCTCTAAATATAGGATACCTATTAATAAATACATATTCTATTCTTTTCTATTAATAAAAGAAGCCCTCATTTTATAATAACGATATTTAAACAAAACGTCTCTGGTTCCCTTCACATTTATTTTTCTTTCATTGCTCCTTTCATTCATACAATTGTAATAATTGAAATTATAATTTGAGATAAGTAAATATATTCGGGGTAGTATTTATACTTCATTCACCAGAGGGAATTCCCGAGAGTAGTTGAACTGTATGTACCTTTACCATGAGTAGTTACATGAATACCGGCGTGGAACGTAACGTTAACAGTTTGACTTTGCACACAGCGCGCCTGCTTCGTTTGTTTATCGCACTGTTTTGAGGCATGTTGGCCGCACTAACCGATATTTTACGCTGCGGACCGGCACAATGTGTTAAGGACGCGACTCATGTGAAATCCCTTCCGATTGAATAGTTTTCTTCATAGCCGGTATCAAATAGATCTTTAAACAATGTTTAATGTTATTGTACATGATAGGTACAAGAAGTGTCCCCTTCATTTCAAAAACAATAAAAAATAACTTTAAATACCACTATTATACAGGCAAAGTTACCCCTGTTTTACAAAATAAATCAGTTTTTCTTCTAAATCCTTAACCGCTATATTTTCTTATAGGCATCATAATATTAGTAAATACAATATACCTAGAACCCCTTCATCGTATTTTATAAATATATTATTTTAATCTTCGTTAATTATTGATTTTACGAGAAATTGTAGATTTTTTCACGCAATTCCATCTCGCTCATTTATATGCAATCGGACAAGGACCGTTGATTATCATCTATCGCCGCCTTAACGTTATTTACGTTCTAACTCATGGCAAGGGTACTAACTAGACTTCTTAGTAAATTATTTTCAAAGCTGAGTTTTAAAATATAATTTACGACGATATTTAATTTTACACTCGAAAGTGGTTTGATTAGATTTTTTGATAAATAACACACAAAAAACCATGTGTTAGACGAAAATCGTACCTAGTTTGACTGGCCTTTAAGTGCTATAAAATCGCGGCTTTTTTTACAGCTTTTTGTTATGCCACTTTATTTATTTCACGCTTCAATATTGATAAAAAGGAGTCTTGAAATAGCTACTCAGTTACTTTACCGTCTATATCAACTATTCAAACCCACCATTATGATTTTTTACTCAGTTTAATAATAGATCTTCAACACTAAGCCTAGGGTTGAAAGTATTTAAGCACTTAAACCCGGATAAGTTCCTTTCCAAGTGAAAATAGGTTATATCTCGTGGGACCGCGTTCAAAATAACTGTGAATTATTCCAGTTTTAAGTTCGAGTGGTTTTGAGCTTTAACTCTGAGGATTAAGGTTTCGTTTGGTCTGGCTAATATCGGTTCTAGTCACATCTGTTGTTCTGTCTAATTAGTGAAAATGATGTTTTGTAATATTCGACGATTTCGTTTGTTTGACGTTTAGATTACGCAGGCGTTTTTCGGATTTGTTGGGTTTAAGAAGTTGGGAGTCAGTGGGGATGCAGACTTAATACTTTGCATTGCCCTAATATTGGGTAAAATTTAATTATTTCGTGCTTTGACAATCGAAATATCGTAATTTTTGTAGTAGAGGAAGTTACTTGAGTATTTAATTACTTTTTTTATAATCTATTAAAAAAGCATCGGTTGTGCGTGTAGTTTTACTTTTCCAATTTCAAATTTCGAACGTCAGAAATAATCGTCCGAAGAAAGCAAGTAGAGCCTCTCGTCGTCGGAAATCGATGTTAAGAAAGAGTAGGTCATCATGTCACGCTGTCCAATAATTACAAAAACGGATCGATCATCTACAGTTTTTTATTTGTAATAGGCTAGCATTTGACCTCATCTCACCTAATGAATAGCTTGGATGAAGTCGACGTTGTAGCATGCTTACCTAAAAATTACTATATTCACTCTAGATTTGAAGACTCCAAGGTTGTTGATAGTCTAGAGGAAACAGCGCAGCGGGCAGAGAATTACACATTTTGACATTGCGCACAAGAAGGGTGGAGGCGTGACGCTTTGTTTGTATGTGAAATTGGAACGTTTACCGTATGTGGATGGCGATCAACTGCACCCCTCGTGATCTTATAGTAAAAAGGGCAAAGCTCATGCAATTCCTGCGAGCACTCTTCGAAGTGAAATCGGTAGAAGACCGACAGGCCAGCAAACTCGCGACGTTGCCCCAAACTCAAAAAGAGCGACTCGACAAGTGAGTCATCACCAATGAGCATCAAGTTGGTATTTAGATGTTTCATCCAAAACAGTACTCCATGCTCGACCGGACCTGTGCTTGGTACCAGTGAACGGATAAGCATGGAAGGAGCCTTTTCATACTAACTTACCTTAAATAATAGCGCCAAAACTTCCTCAAATACGAAGTAAGTATGCATATACACAAACTTCACACCACGCTACTACATAACAATTAGACCTTTGTTTATATTTTCACCAACTGTGTGGTGAAATCAAGGAAGGCCGGCGGCAATACGCTGTTCTCTAACGTGATTGGTTCTTTGAGCGACCCGATCCGAGTACAACCGAACTGACAGATTCGTGTCGCGGCACGATTTTAATCATCGCTAACTATTTTACGGTGTCATTTTGAAGCGAAATGAATACTCCATGCTTATCCGTTCACTGCTTGGTACAGACTCAGAAGCTGTCCTGGTGTGAAGTACAGTCCAACCTTGCTAAGGATTCCTAGCTTCTTAGATTGAAATGCATTTTATTACACTTCGAATGAAGTGAGAGGTTCTCAATTAGATTGTAGCTTTAATAGTAGAAAGAAGTAATTGCGTAGTGAAGAGAAAAGTAGGTAATAGGTAAACTGTGACAATATGCAAGCTTGCCTTTTTTCTGACCACAAACTTTGACAAGTTATGTGACCGGTACAACCGGAGAGTTTTGGCGGGAACCCTTTGAGGAGATGTGGTGCTAAATTTTCATTTTTGTGAAACCTATTTCAAATGCGTACAAATTGTTTGTTTTCGGGGGCATATTAATCAATTTAGTTTCGTGAAGGTGTACAAGTGGAATGAAAGTGAAAATCGGTGCAAAACATAGACTTAGTGTTGTCTCCAAAGCTCCGTGAACAATCTTTGTAAATGGCCGCCGTGTTTACAAATGATACCCTAGACTTGACTTTAACTATGACGACTTGACTGTTTCGATGTAAATAACTTGCATAACATATTAATAATACTTGACACTGGCTCATTTCCTAATGGTCATAATCGGTTCACAACCGATAATAAATACATAAAACATTGAAGAGCCGACACTAGATAAACTGTGCTATTAATTTTAGAAGTAAAGCTCTCACCTCAAAAACTTCCCTCGTAGCGGAGAAGGGCAGAACAGCTACTCCGACGAGCAGGTCAGCTACCGCCAAAGATACGATGAACAAGTTGGTAACGCTCCTTAACTTGGAGGAGCAAAGCACGGCGGCAATCACGAGGCAGTTTCCTGGAAATTTAATATTTTTGTAGAATAGTTGTTGTAGGTATTTTTCATATAAAACATATTTCAAAACGACTCATATAATATGCTTGTATTACCGATAGATACGTATATCTGATTTTTGGACATCTTGAGCCCGTGGAGAACCGAGGCTTTAAATTTTTTATAGAAATATTTCATATTTATCAGGTGATCAAAGGGCGGGCTGCCACTTTGGCCAACGAATAAGTATTGTTTATCAAAGAGGATATGTAGCCAGCCAGCCTTTTGGTTACTATACCTAGGAATTCAATTTGATTGCTTTTATTTATCTCTTTGATAGAAGTTTTTGCTTGTTAGTATAGCTCACTATTTTATTTATCATATTGTAGCTAAGCAAAGTGCTACGACGGTCGGTCGCCCTTTTTACATCCATCTAAACTGACGTTAGCGAAAAGTAAAAAGAATTATTACATTTTACAAAGTTACCAGATGTCTCTGACAGGATATATTGAAAAATTGCAAAACTTCTGAATAAATAAAGTTCAGTTTATCGACCTTTCTCGAGTACCAAGTAAGTAAGTAATTTAGGAAAGTAGTACTTATCGAATAATAAGATTTATGTCGTACTAGCTGGGTTCTGTCTGTGGGTTTACTTATTTAAGTCTCGATTTAGGTCCGATCAGTTAATCTGGCTATTGATACAAAAAAAAAGAAGTGTCAGATGCCAGATGATTGTTCACTTTTGGTACGGGGAGGTGTTTAGCAAACAGTATATTTTTTGCGGTCATTGATATTAAGATTAGCTGATTAACACTTTATGCAACGCCTCTGTGGCGCGGCGGGCGACGCCCGGATCGCGACGCAAAAGGTTGCGGGTTCGACTCCCGCCGGCAACAAATATTTCAGCTGACCATAAATATTTAGTTATGGGTGTTGTGGTTTTGCATGTATTTACAAAAAAAAAGTATAAGTAATATGTAGCATATCAGTTGTCTAGTACCCATAGTACAAGCCTAGTTTGGGGCTAGATGGCGTTGTGTGTAATGTCGGGCAATAAAAAAAACTATTATCAAATATATGTTAATGAATAGTAATTTTTATTTACTTTTTAAAACATAATGGGAAGTCAGTGGTGCGAAGTGGTTCCGTGAGAACCACCGCAGGTAGTCTATTATGGTGTATGAGTGACATATCGGTTTCCGGTAGATATTGTGTCGTCTGCACTGTAAGTTTACAATATATGTATATTGTCATTTAAAATTCACAGATTATATCGTAGTAGGACACAGTAAACCACAGTAATAAACAATTGGTCATTACAACGAAAATATTGTTATCCTGCTCATTTTTGCCCCTGAAATCCGCAGGTCTGCTCTTACGTGGGTCAATATGCTGTGAAACATCACGGTAACCCCATTCGGATTGCCTCAGCGCTTCAGACCTTATTGAGACCTGTGGTCCGATTCTATAAAAACATAGCATGCGACAAGCAGGCAGGATGCACGAGCATTACATAAGTTGATTTGTTGCATGAGTAAAAATAAAAGCTATAATTTCTTCTATGGTTTTCGCGATTTTGCATAATAAAACACTTTATTTATCCGGTTTTATCGCGTTTTTATTCATTATTTGACCCAAACTTTCGCCAACTTTACAGTTGGCTTTTTCAAGGTTGGTTGGTTGGTTGGTCATCCTTGAAAAAGCCAACTGTAAAGTTGGCGAAAGCTCGGGTCAAATAATGAATAAAAACGCGATAAAACCGGATAAATAAAGTGTTTTATTAATAAAAGCTATTCTAGAATTTCCTTTAATACTGATTGGCTGAGAAACAAGAGGAGCTATTTAAATAATTAAGTAGCCCTTAAATTTGAAGGCTACTTAAATAATTAAGTAGTAATTGAATAAAATAACATTTACAGAATACGAAATAACGTACATCTCCTGCACGTCGCCTGCATTCTTCCGGCATTCCGCATGCTTTGTCCTTACCGAATCAGGGCCCTGAAACATCTTGACCGTACGAGCAATGCTAATATTATTATGCTTAGGTATATTTCTTTCTTGAAGAAAGAGACATCGGTTCGCTGTCTTTAAGGCTTTAAATCCATTACTCTCGAACTAAAATAAATATAAATATTGCACGACATTACACACAGCCTAATGTAACCCTAAACTAAGCACTAGGCTTGTACTATAGGTACTGGACAAAGGACATACTACATTTTTTGTTGTTGTTAATATAGGTATACACATGATAAATAGAAAGTCAGGTTATCTATACCACTAGACCAACACCATTCTACAAAGTGTACTAAAAAAAAAATTAAGTTTCTAATACGTATTTAATCTTATGAGAAAAATGGGCTCTGAATGTAATTTTCTTTATCATATTAAATATTAGTATAAGAATATTTCAGGATTCTTTCTCCCAAATTAATTTCGTTTTGATTGTCATAATTTTAATTATTACTTACTGAACTCACTGTATTAATATGAAAAACAATTTCTAATCTAAGTAATAAAGAAATGAATGAAAAAAATTGATAGGCAGACCTTTGTAAGATGCCTACTCGTAAAATTAGTTATTAAATAAAACAGTAAACGATAGCTGAGAGCTGTTTGGTTTAATTAATTAAAATTAGTATAGGAATAAAATTTAAATAAGGTTTTCCCTATTTTTTCGAGAATTATAATTATTAGTGCTTCCCATTTGTCTTGTTATTTATTCTATGAAGAATTTACTTTTACTTACTTACTTTTGCTATCTAAAAGTAGTGTTAAAAACTTTCAAATATTTTTGCAAGAGATACATTATCAAAACGCTCTCGCTAGCGAGGCATAAGTTCGAATCGTGTCATGTTTTTTTTTCATAATTTTCATTCATCCCATTCCTTGCAACAATATTTCTAAGTTAAAATTTGCCTTGATCAATAAAAACATAGGAGTTATTAAAACTTAATCAAATCTGAATTAGATTATGGTACTTTTATATGTTATGTAGAAAAACATTAGATACATTATTTAGTTTGTTTTTCTTTAAAGTAGCTTCTGATCTATTTCAATAAAAAAATACATTTTATAAAGTGGAAAAATCGTTTGTTTGTTAAAAAACTTTCATATGCTATTAAGAAAACAATAGATGCACTATTTAGTTATTTTCTTTCAAGTAGCTTCTGATGTATTTCAATTACCTAAAAAAATACATTTTATGAAGAGGAAAAATTGTTTGTTTGTAACAAATAGGTTTCAAAGCTACAGGGCCGATTTAGAAAAATCTTTTATCAGTAGAAAGTCGCATAATCGAAGATAACATAAGCAATTTTCATGATCAGGATCATGCCTTTACAAATCAAATCAAAGGACCTAAGTAGTTAATTATTTAAACACATTTTCTTTAACGACCCATGACAAATAAATTAAATAAAAATGTTACAAACTCAGCCACTTTCTGAAACAACTCTTGTTCAAAAGCTCATACATGAGTGGTTAAATCAAATATAAAAAGTATTGTGTCGTATAAAATCTAATTTACATTTTTATTCATAAACAACCCGTAGAAAACATGTAAAAAACGTTTACCAATAAAAATATTATTTTCACGCGTAACAGGGCGCGCGGGCGGCAACCATAAAAAATGTACAAACATAAAAATTAATACCCACTCAATTTTTGTAAGAATTCTTGATGTAATATAATAATTATGTTTTAACGATTAGGTTTACACGCATTAAAAGTTCCGATTACTCTAGGTTACTTGGTTTCACCACAAAAGTTTATTTGAGAAAATTTTAGAATAAAAAGTAGATAACGTATTATTGACGGGTTCAATTCCCGTCAGGTGCAAACATTTACGCTTAAAAGTAAATATTTGTATCTGGTCTGGGTGTCTATCTATGTCATCTTTAAGATTTTATAAATATCATGACAGGTAAATGACTGGATATCTTATATTATTATAATTTTTTCTCTTTCTCTTGTTTGGTATAATTAATAATTAACAAATGTATTGACAAAAATTTAATTTTCTCCATTAATTGACATACTGTACTTGCGTTTCCTATAGAACTATTGAATACTATTGAATTGTAACTAATTATTATATTATTTTGACAATTGGTTATTGTATTAATGTAAAACTTAATTTTGTTTTGAGCTAGCTTATAATTTTATTATAAACATTGTAAATATTTGCACACCATGATTGGTAGAAATGGTTGGACCTAATATTTGTAACACCATATTGTACCTCTTTCTATGCAAATAAATAAATGAATGAATGAATGAATAGAATATGTATGTATTTACAAAAAAAAAGTATAAAATGTAGTACCTATATCCGTTGTCTAGTACCCATAGTACATACAAGGCTAGTGCTTAGTTTGGGGCTAGATTGCGTTGTGTAATGTTGTGCAATATTTTTTTTATTTTTATTAATGCCAGAAGTCTTCAAATCAAATTGAATGATTGAGCAGCTTCTAAGTTCAAAATGGTTTGAAAATTGCCGATGACCACCAGTACGTTAAGCAATTGTTTCCGGTTGTTATTTTCGATAGGAGCTGTTAAGTTAAGTTATAGACCTTCGAACGACCTGGAAACTCTAACACTAAGTTAGACAGATTGAGCAAGATCTTCGAACTTGGAAATTCTATCGTATATTTAACATTATAAACACTGGAGTTACAGTATTCAAATTTATTTTAAAAAATATAGAGACATGCTAACGCTCAACAATGCACCTAAACTTTCTTTGGTTCGCTCGTTTCGGCCAATTATTCCAAAACATAATAAAATAAAGGGAAAAATTGTAAATTAAGTTTCCAAAGAAACAGACGGTGCACGTAATAACATTATGTTTAGGGGTTTTTAAGGTTTTATTTTATTTTAATATTTATCAAGGGTTCGTTTGCGAAAACACTTAACGAAATTATATTTTGGGCGTTCGTAAATTCAAAACAATTATGACCGACAGCCGACAGCTACATTTTTTTTAGTTAGCTCTTTGATTAAGTAATTTAAACTTTTAGTAATAGTAATTAAAATCAATATTCATTGATCCAAATGGGTTTCCATTCCGTTTAACTATCAAATGGAACCCCATATGATTGTAGGGTATACAATAAATATCTACGTAAGATTGTAGTGAGCGTGATCTGGAAATTTAAAGGCCTCACATTAGCACGCGTCAATGTAGCCCAATGCTACGGATTATGCTACGAGCTACGCGTCTCGTAGCAATGATGGCTTGTACACGTTGTGGTGCTACGGCATAAGCTATAATAGTTGACGATAATCATAACTAATGGTATATTTCTTAAAGTTTTGATTTAAAGGTAAGAATACTAACGCTTAAATTCTTAATCAATTTAGCAAAAATAAGCAAAAGTTATGCCAAGTGATGGCTGTTTTGAATTTGATAACCATCACTCGTAGGATTTAGACGAGATCGATGTAATAATCATCAATATTGGCCAATCCGTTTCGCTTCTGGAGCGCCACAGATAAACAAACATAGTACGTTATTTACGTCCCTAAGGTTGACTTGCAATCTTAGCCAGGGCTAACTAAATAAATAGCTGGCTAACTCTTGTGATTGGTTGTGCACTGACATTTGTGTCAGCGCAGTCAGTTAGTACTGGGTTAGTTAACTAGCCCGGGGCTAAGTAAATGCAGCGCAAGTCAACCTAAGTCGGGTAAAAAGATAAAAATAACCTGATCTAAGTTCCCCTCATAGGTATAAAATCCAGACTACGCCATACCATCGGAATACAAAGCCCTCGTGACACAGCAATTGGCAAATGGAACGTCCTGTATAAATGAATACACTCTGTAGATGAATACAAAACCACCCTGTATAATGATAGTGG
The DNA here is from genome assembly GCA_949358125.1 of Idaea dimidiata. NCBI lineage: Eukaryota > Metazoa > Arthropoda > Insecta > Lepidoptera > Geometridae > Idaea > Idaea dimidiata. The sequence goes on from OX442330.1 coordinate 27,053,841, forward strand.
GGCTTTTAGATGATTATAGCTTTGCCGTGGTTTTTCGTAATTAATATTAAAGTGAGAAAGAGGGAAAACGAGAGGAAATAAATATACCTACGAACAGGTGTCTTCTATATTTTATTTGGTTTTCACGATGCTGATACGAAATGAAACTTATATTTAAGTTTAAATACGTTCCCTTTTATTATTGATTACAGGTCATATGTCTTCAGCTATCAACATACCGACGTTTAGAGGTTTTGTGCGAAGGAGCAACAAACACACACAACATTCAGAAGCTTTCACCTTTACAATATTAGTATAATGTAAACTGAAGTGTGGCAGCCAAATTACAATCTAGATCCTCCCCTTGAAATTTTAAATTACAGAACAGATAGCTGTACCTCGCGGTTTCACCCGCGTAAATTCCTTTCCTGTAACGTACGAGACCCATCACGTATATTATACCAAGCTTTGCTTAACCCGTACAATCATTTAAAATACCCAGCTATATCTTATTTCTACTCCTAAGCTAACCCTGTGCTAAATTTATCTATCACGTTTACCAAGCGTTGTTTAACCCTGTACGGGTTAAGCAATTCAAAGTTCCCTTTTACTTATTTTTATTAAACTAACCCTGTACTTAATTTCATTCCTATCGGTTCCGCCGTTCTTGAGTTTTAAATAGTGTAACTAACACGACTTTCTTTTTTTGTAGCTGCGTCCTGCAATTTAACTTGCGTAAGTTTTGATCCCGTGGGTATATCGTTATGAAATATGTCACTCCTCGATAATGTAGCTTTCTACTGGTGAAAGAATTAAAAGAGGTAAAAACGGCCCCGTAGCTTCGGAGTTTTCTCTCAATGGCCTCAATATACATATTTGCATATAAACCTCTTTATTATATCAGTATAGATCATTGGTGTATGTAGGATGTTATTTTATACTTTTTGAAGTGAGTTTTTTTATTATGTTTAAATTAATCTTTAGGTTACGGCAATTGATTCACCTAATAGCCTTACCAGACGATCGAACCGCACCGACGCACTACCACAATAATAATCTGCAACTATAATGACGTAGTACATTTCGTGTCTTACAGAATACATAATAATCGATATACATAATTGGATAGTACGAAGCGGTGCGAGTTCAATCGTCTGGTACGGCAATTAGTCTTACAAGTGTCACTAAAGACGAATCTTTTAAAGCATTGAACAAAAGTTTATTTCAGAACGACTACTTCCCACCTACGCAGCTACTCGGTTGATAATGGATGATCTACTTTAGAGATTGGATCTACCCAACCTTGTATTTAGATGGAATTGTTACATAACTGGGCAAGATAGGATTTTAACTTGAATGAAACACAATGAGACCGCCCACAAACTTAATAGATCAGAGTAACAAATGAAGAGTTGTTAGTAGGATTTAATGTAACAATTGACAAAATAGCTTAGTAGCGCCAATGTAGCGCCAACTACGCAAACTTGTTGACGCGACAGTACCAGTACTCGTATACAAAAGAAGATGAAGCAAATGTTCAACATAATTATATGTATGTATTTAATGATGTGAGAGTGTTTTATCTTAGCTCAGGCCTTCTAGATTGTGATAGATAGTGGATATTCTAACAACGTTCGAATTGTGTTTCAACTTTTTTAAAGGTGAATAATTTCCCGAACAAATTGACTTTGGAACTGATATAGCTCGGCCGTTAGAGCCGATTTTTTACCTTTTACCTTCTATTTTCCTATGAAAGAACAAATAAATGAAGAAAGTAAGTTGAGTAGATATATTTAATTTCGGCTCAGAATACGTATGAAATTCGTAAATACTTTCTGTCACAATGGCCACCTAATTTTAACAGCGGCGTCAGGGAGTTGTAACTCGATATTTCGAAACCAGTCACTTTAGAGGTAGATACGTATCTACCTTTAGATAGGTTGAATCATTTATTCTAGTCGAACCAAAATACACTTACATGCGCTGAAGGCAGCCGATGTCACATGTCTCTGAGTGGAACCACAGGCCTAATTGTCAAGTCTGACGGAACTGAAGTGCGTACCAGATAAGTGTGCGCACGACTGGGTGCGAGTCGGTGCGACATGGCCCTAACATTAGGCACACTTTACTCAATAGTTGGTGCGCTTCGTTACCGGACAGCGAATACATCCGGTTTGACGACGTGCAGGTTTATTTGACACCCACTTTACCTGAACTAAAAGTGAACTTATGCCGATTAAAGTAGAAAGTTCGATCAAATTTATGAGGAAATTAGATTAAATTCAGTCTGTAAAACAAAGGCACTTATTCATTATTCTTTTTTCTTATTATTGACATTGTAAACATTGACCTTAAATAATTTTGCTGGTATAATTAATTTAATTTTTTATTAAGTTGACATTAAGATTGATAAATTAAATTCATTTTATTATTAACTAGCTGCGCCCCGCAGTTTCACCCGCGTAAGTCCCGTTCCCGTTTCAGTTCCCGCGGGATTAAAAGTATTCTATGTCCTTCTCCTGGTTTTAAGCTACCTCCCCACCAATTTTCAGACAAATCGATTTAGCTGTTCTTGAGTTATAAATGGTGTAACTAACACGACTTTCTTTTATATATATAATAGATAATAGATATTCGCATGCCAAGTTAAGTGCTTGTGAAATATGTTGAACCTTATTCTTTTATAACAAACTGTTGTGACCATATTTCGTGCAAAAAAAATGACATTCATACATTCATTGTGTTAATACTAAAAAGAGTGTATTAGTCTAGGATGGGCTATTTTTGTACGAAAACAGCACGAACGCGGCTCGGACAACATGCAAAACACAACCTGTCTTCATATAAATGTAGCCGGCCTTTAAAATCATCCCTAACGCTCTTCGTTTTACAGACAACCATAATATAAAAGTATTTTTAAAAATGTAAGTGTAATAAACAAGAAAGCCACTCAACCAAATTCACTCCACCACCTACGCTATAAATATAAACTGTATAATTCACAAATCCCACACTAATTTAAGAGGGGTTTCAAATTTTGTAAATGCAATAAATAAATTACGTCCATGAGAGTCTCTAGGGGACCCCGAGGGCGTACAAAAGGTGCTTCTGGACAAGGCATGTATTGTACCTCTAGGACATAATGGTCGTGCAGATCTACAGGTTTCTGAAGTAGGTAGTTACGTACTTGAATCATTAGGTACCTGCCTGCTATACCTGAACGTTTTACCAAATAATAATCAGAGATATTTACTAGGAATATTAAGAAGGAAAAATACATTGTATATTAAGAGAAAAAGAAAGAGTTGCACAACTATGAAATCCTAGATAGGTTTTATGTTATTATATCATAAATGAACGACAGTATTTATTTTAAAACTAAAAAATGTTTATTTGTTGTTTATTTATAATATTAGTAGGATGTCTTATTTTTATCTTGCACGCAACAACTAAGCCGTGTTTTCATCTAACAGAGGAATGAGAAATAAAAAGGGTACTGATCAACGTTACGAACTGTAATGTAACAAGAAACACGGCAAGTATTGTTACGAGGAAACACTATGTAACTCTACGTACTGACTGCATAAAAACTCGCCGTGTAACATATTACATTAAACACCTCACAACATAGTCCAAATTTTGCTTTTTGCAAAAAAGCAAATTTTGTAATACAAATCATGTAAATGATTGTAGTATGTAGAATAGAAGCCAGACTTACGCAGGCATCACTCACCAGCTATGACAAGGACGTCAATAAGCGCGAGCACAGCCAGGCTGACGAGGGAGACGGGCTCGTCCCATCGCACTTGTTCGAGGAGAGCCGCGCACGCGGAGGCGTTCAGTGAGCGCATTACGGCCCGCCCGCGCTCGTCCAGGATCCGGCCCGCATCGCACGCAACTACCTTCAACTCATTGCAGATTCCTGCAACAACGACATAAGATATCATTAAGCTAGGTACAGATTAATCGTAATCGCAAGCGAATGCAATGGCTACGCAATCGCTCGGTGACACGTGCTCGAACGCTTTAAATTGCATGGGTACTCTTAGGGTGGACTTGAGGAGAACAACAAGCCGAACGTCGAGCATTCGCTGTAACCGTAAATTCGCTTAAAGGGAACCTCGAACATTAATGGTTTTTTGTTCCAATACAATCTGATTTATAAACCAACAAGTGTATAAGCTTATTGATGTAACATTTCATCGAGAATTTGCACGAGAGGGATATTTCAAGTAAGAGTGAGCGCGATGTTCCAATTAAATGTTACGGGCAAATACTGTTGCTGTAAGCATTTCGGCGAACAGAGCATTCGCAGAAACGTTACATTAAATAATGCTTAGAAACTAAACTTTTCTCTGTACCATTCATAATAACGTTAAATTACATAGAAATGTTCGAGATAAATGCTCTAGTCTGTACTCACCCTTAGGAACGTTTTTGTTGTTAGTAAGCCTTCGCAGAATTACCAAGTAAATATTCAATTTTTCTCTTAATATTTTGATATCGAATACAATAATAAAGTAACATTTTTCATCGTGTGTATTTAACACAAAATCTGACCAGAAAATCAAATAAAATAGAAAAAAAAATGAACATTTAGATACAGGATGTTGTAGGGTGAATGCCGTCATTAGATTTGTGAATGAATACCGCGTGCCGGCCGACGGAAATAATTCAGACCTTTTTTCCCTGGTTCAACTAATTTGTACCATAAAGTCGAACGTCCACCGCCGACTCGACTAAGTACTACAACACTAATGGCTAATTTACACACGATTGAGAGCGTTTGATCAATATCTTACTTGATAGTAGATAATATGATGATTATGATCTAAAAATGCTTAGATGCCTATACATATTCAGATATCTGTGAGGTATACTGACTGATACTGAGGTATGATACTGATGTGAACTTCTGACTGCACGAATTTAACGCTCAAGTTACATAACGCGCTGTAACCTCGGTCATTACCCACAAGGAAGAAGGCGGCAGTGAAAAAAGTTCAATCAAATTACTCCTCCTCAGTGGCTGCACTATATTAACAAAACCTTTTCTAGCAGCATTACGAGTGCAATTTAAAACTAAACCGATATACCGTGCTAAATATAATTTTATCTAAATTACAATCAATATATATTATACGATTGTTTGGTAAGTACGCTGGGAGACATAGAATTTAGGACGGTTAAAAAAAAACAATTACTATGCTCTTAGCGCTAGTCGATTACCGAATAACTTCCTAACGAACAACAAAGCTATTGTCCGTTTCTTGTGAAAACATATGAGTAAGCAGTAGCAGCGAGGATTCAGTTTCTAAGAAAATTGGGTTTCGTACTAATCTAACTTGTGTTTGTTTTCAAATTTGGTACTGGTCTAGATAGCTGAACCAAAAATAACACTTTCTTTCTTACTTTCTTTAATATCTTGATATTTCTAAGAAAAATAATGACATATTTCAAAATGATTATATTTGAAGTACTAAATTACATTAAATAAAACAGCTATAGTTATGGTCCCAACTCCCAGTCAAAGATATCAATTTTCTGCAATCGTTACCTAGTCCCTAGTCCTAGTTTGGTTGGGGATCAAAGTGCGACTAACCCATAAAAACATCATATTAGGTTTAGTCTTCCATAAAATTGTTTTTGCTCATGACAAAACGATAAAGGTATTACATATTTGTTTGTTTTTTTTTTGCAATCGAATGTCTCCATCCATTTCCAAATGGGCATGACCGATTTAGATTTGGTTTTCAGTAAAATGTTTGTGATTATGTGATAAAATCACAAACATTTTGTATTATGTGGACGAAATTTCTTAATTTTCAGGAACTTTTAATGTTAATGTGCTAAATGAACTGCCGGCAAGTGTAAATACACAATGATTATTGTACCCTACGACGGCATGGGGCTACTCTATTTTCGGATAACTTTTATTGGGGTTGAAATAAGTTTATTTTTACTACAACGAAGATAATCGGAACGAGAAACGGTTTACATTTAAATTGACTTTTTTATACGAAAAGTCGCTACAATTTACGAAGATAGCAAATGTGACCTACAAGTTTAAATGTTTTTTACCTAGATTGCTAAAATCACACTAGAAACTAGGTAAATAATAAAATACTATTAAAGTAATTATTAAAATATAACAATTTCCTGAATATATTTAACTTTTTTTTTGTTAAACTGTTGTTTAACTCGTAGTTTTCAGATATTTGAATTTTTGCTGTAAAATTTCGCATAGACATAATATCTTACGTCCTTCTTTTATTTAATATAAAATACGTTGGCACAATCCCTATCGCTATTTGATGTTATACGATCTTAAAAATTACTATATCTAAATTACATTTCAAACAATGACAAAATAAAGGAACATGTGAGTGAGGCGCACGCACCAATTAAATCTCCCTTACCAACTACATTTTGATGATTTATACTGCAAAGTTACTTATAATCAAGCCTTTTATGATGATGTAATGCCCGGTCTCTATTAGGTAGAGTAAAGCTTGCCCAGCACCTTATACCAACCTCCCGGCCTAGCCGTATCCAGAGGAAAGCAGGTCAACAAGTCTGGAGCTAACTAAGCCGTGGGTTTTATCAAGGGATTCCGTAAAAGCGATCTATTCTAACGCGCTGGTTTTCAGCAGTCACATTTCTAAAAATATGTACCTCAAATTATAAATCAACACAGTTGCATGCCCAGAACCCTTATTCTTTTAAGGCAAACCGTTTTAACGAAGCCTTATCATTTAACTTTCTTACTTGATCGCAAGATCCGCGGACCTTCTAAAAGTAAAAAAAGTGATTAAGCGCGAGTTGAAGGGCACCACGGGTTCCATACCCCTAATATCAAACACCTATCTCTTGTATTGGCGCTCATAAGATTCGGAGGCTTATTTACACTGGTATATTGTACATTTTCGGTGAATTTTATTTATTTTAAAGGGGGTTGTTCTAGACGTCTAGGTGCATCCGTAACTATCTCGCTTTTTACCAAAGAATTTATTAAGTTGGCTCTGGCATTGTCGGCGTCCGCCATCTTGATTTTTTACAATCTCTTGTCGCTCGATGAAACCTATATATTTGGATAGAAGAGGTCATAGAGTTCAAGTTCTTTTCTACAATTCTGAATACGGAAGTACGCTTTTGGTCAAAAACTTTAATCTCTTTGTCCAAGATCTGGGAAATTATAAAAAAATCGGTTGGGTTGTGGCACACAGTCAGATGTACAAGGGAGTGAGTTATATAAGCATTATTTTTTACTCTTTACGGAAATTTACTCTAAATAGAAACAATATTTCGATTCAGAGCACCCTTAAAGCATAAAACCGAATAGCCACTTAAGACTGCGGATAAAACATTTACTGAAAATAAACTGTTTAAAATTAACATTTAAAAGTGATTGAAGGAGGTATATTCTTTGTGAAAGGATCACCGGTCAAAACAAGAAGCTCGCTTGCATTATTGGCTAAAATGTGCTTAGTTAGAACTTGCACTTGAAACTGTTGTCTTGTGAAGAATGATGGAAAAAGTTGACTGTAATGTACCGAACTATTCTCAAATATAGTATATTTAAATGCTAGATATATTTTTATATCGATTTAAGATAGTTATTTCTTGTACTTTCAGTTAGGTGGCGCTGATTAGTACCGCCCACTTAAATCACGTCATAGGATTTTGATTGTTTTAAAATGTAAGGACACAGAGGAGGGGTAGGTTAGAGACGCGGGGAATAGCTGGAATTATGGAAGCTTAGGACACTCATCAACACTACTTTTTAGTTCGTTACTGGACATTACTTGAGTTTAGTGAAATTAGCTTGGGGTTTTTTATTATATTATATTTTGTACAGTTGTAACCTGAACTGAGTTATCAAACAACGAAGTCTAATAAGGAGCTAGACTGGCTACAGTCGTTACCTGAAATCGGTTTTTTAATAAACTGTTTTTAGGATCGTTGATTTCCACTGAAAAAAATAAATAAAAAAATTCTAAAATTAATAAATTAATTTAATTCTTTTTATAAATTCATTTCAATTGAATATTCATCTTTAGCAGTGGTAAATATACTCTCTGCACGGGTTCCCTACTCTTCTTCGAAACATTAAACATCGAAACACCTTTCGCCGAAGACGATTGACCGATAGATTACTTTACCGAATAGTTGTTTCCCCGACACCGCTCCCACGTTTTACAATCTGTTGTGTCAAGATAGGTATAGTAAAGTAATGGCTTAAAATATGGCGGATATGTATTTAGCGACTTTAAAAAATACTTAATATTTAGCCTAGATATATTTTTCAATAGTAGGTAAAATCACTTGAGAAATAAAAAAACCTGGAGCACATAAAATGACTATAAAACGTGACAGCATCGCCTTTACAACACTTTATCCTAATGATCCCTGTAGTTAACAGGGAGAATCCTCGTGCACGTGGCTCCGCTAATTAACTTGGGAATTTGTTCCCGTTCGCCTTTACCGGATTTAGGCTTTTACGGAATGACAATTTGTTTACCCGAGTGTGTGTACACGGCTTTCGAGACGGACGTGATATTTTGCATTTATTATTGGTATAAGTAAGGGTAGATTTAAAAAAAAAGTTTGCCTGAAAGAGATCGCTTTAAGCTATAAGGCCGTCTATTATGGCACCTAATTTTAAGTTGTTTAAGTAGTTTATTTTATTGTAATTATTTAATTGTGGTGTGTTGCAATAAAGTATTTATCTATATTTCTATGTAGATTAATCTTCTGTTTTCGCGACTTTGTATTGAAATAAAGCTCATTTTTTGGTTTTAAACTAAATTTAAACGCCTAATTTTTTATTATCAACATTGTTGCAATACCGTTTCGACGTTTCAAAGTACTTAGTTTACATTTTTCGTATGTGTTTGCTACCGGATTTTTCCGCTTTTTGAGATCCGATCGTGATGATTATTTTTCAATTAGAAAGGCATTAGCTTCTAATCGGGTAGATTAAGAAACAGTTTGACTGCCCGACTTTAGATTACATAACTGATCAGTCGATGGCATTGTATGTCAGAGGGATTGTTTTGTTCTTTTTTGAAGACTGTTTTTTTTTGCAATGAAGAGTTAGTTATACGAGGGTTCCACTGAAAGTTTTTAGAATAAGCCACTTGTAGACAATATAATATCAATAAATAATCTTTCATTTGATTTCCGATTTGGCGGAACATTGTCTGTGTCATGTCAGCATTAATCAAACGCACGATAATTTTCGTCCAACTATTTTGTATGGCATTCGATGTCATTTCAGTCAAGAAGAAAGTTATGACAGAATTCGATTAGCCTTTCATGATGAAGCCCCATCTGGTGCAACTGCTTACAACTGGTTTAACGTGTTTAAACGTGGTCACACTAATTTACCGAAACGTGTCGAAGATAACATCAGTGTTGTGCGGAGTCTGATGGAGACTGACAAAAAAGTGACCTATCGGCTGATTCTGAGACGCTAGTATGCTATGAGTCAAGTGCCCAAAATCTCACATGAAATTTTAGCGGTTAGGCGAAGCTTTTTGCCCGAATTATACCCCGAAATTTGACCAAAGCCCAAAAACTTCTCTAAGGATGGTTCCATGGGATGCAGCGATGTTTATTTGTAATTGCCATCATTTTCTAAAAATATAATAAAGCTTCAGTGTCACCCTTGTATTAAAAAAAATTGTTTAACCTTCGTTATCCATTTTAGGATAACAGACACAAATTAAATAGTATTTTATCATATTTGCAATTATAATAATTATTAAAAGATTTCTAAAGTAAAACATATTGCTCATTGCTTAAAAATAGTAGGTCGATACTCGAATATTCATTTGTTTTAAATTAAACACCTTCAGCATCAATTTTCTTAATGGAGCATTTAGATGGAGCAAGAATCAAACGTGTTGGAGGAAAATTTCACTCTATAATTAAGGGACTCTTATGAAGAAAAACTCTATTTCCAAGAGTCGAGGCTAAAACAAAAGGTAGTTTAAGCTGCATTCATATAGGAGGCAGGTGAATGGCGGGCAGGCGTTGACATGCCAACGTAAGTCAGAAACTTTGGCGACCTGAAATTTCAAACACTAGGTGAGCCACACCACTACACAAAATAAAGAAGAAGTCGAAATTATAGTTAAAGGTGGTGTGGGCACAATACGAACTAAATCAAAGATTTTTTATAAAGGAACACTTTTAAATGACAAACTCTTCGGAGTTGACAATTTCTTTTGTTAATTAAATGTATTTTATTTCATCGCATTGCTATAAGATAAATAATATTAAATACCTAGGAGTGGTGGCGGGAATTTCACCAACAATTACTATTTGTATTTTTCTACGTTAGAGTACCTACTATGTTTTCTTTCAATGGTGTTTTTGTTTATAAACATTCTTCGATTAACACATAGAATAAATACTTTTTATCCAAGTATTCCTACGGGAACGGAAACTTTGTAGGTAAAGACGCGGGGCATTATACAATTATTACATTTTAAGGTCATAATCTGTTTGTCATAATTTTCAGCGCTAGGAAGTGTTGCAAAATTTACAAATACTGTAACTAATGACTATTTACTGTCTTTGTCGTTTGTCTTCAAATGGGAGTTTAAAAAAAAGAGATAGATTCATTCGACGAAACGTGTGAGAACCAATCAACAGTGTCAAAAGTGAATCTGCAAACAGAGTTCCTATTGTGTTTTATTATGCAAAATTGCGAAAACCATCAGCATCATTATGCATCATTACAGGCAAAAAGCATGCAACCAACGCTGATTGGTGCGCGTGCTTTCTCGCGAATCCATGAGCCCACTGGCGACCCTACGCGTCATCAGTGAGATATTGCCTTGCGCCGGTGTCCAACTACAGCTGATGTCCTACTACACGTAAAAGTCTAGCTTCACTAAGAATTTGACACGCGACTGCGCTAGTATAAATTGACCCTTAGCCGCATAACAAAGGCTAACTTAGACTGGGCTAGGTATAATTAAATCTGTCGACAGACCTGCACAATGCTCGGCCCACTTGACTTGAAGCTACGACAATGTGAACTTTTGAAGTCGTGGATTAGGACAATGCTCTTGGGTTTTTAGTTTGGGTAAAATAGTTTTATAAGTCTCCTTAGTTTCTCTGTATTTGTGGCCGTTGCTTATTATAATAATAAGTTATTGAAAACTTACGTTATTTACTTTTAAAATTCACAGGATTTCTAATCCGTTTAAATAGTTTCTTTTAAATAAAACCATTTATTTATCTATTATTTACTACTATGGCTCGTACTTCACTGCTTTTTCTTTTCATCAATTTTATAGACAAAAAAGATACTTAAACAATTTTAAACTAGTTAAAAAATAAAAACTCCAATAAATCACAACTTTCGGAGACTAACTTTATATACAAAAACTTTTTTTTTTTGTTGAAAGTAATTGCTTTTAGTTAAGTAATACTTGTATTACTAAAATACGTTTTAAAGCTTTAAATGCGTAAATAAATTTGGGCTAAGCGTGCAGGCGTGAAATAACATGAACAATTTAAGGTTCGAATAAATTATTTTTAACTTGTACGCTGAACTTTGATGTTGTTAAAGTTAATTTGCTGATCTGTATTGTAGATAAGGATAGAATAGAAAAATTACTATAAAATTAAGTCTTAATAATATGTTTCTAAATGTTTTTTTTTATTCAACTTAAAAGGTAAGTTAAAGGTAGGTAAAAGCTAATTGTACGGGAATAAGAAATTATTCTCTTTAGAAGGCCCCGTCCGGCCCGGGGCGTGGACATTTGGACAAGCTATTTTCGTGTGGACGGACATAGCTTTTGTTTTGCATGTTGTCCGTGCAACTTTCGTGCTGACTTCGTACTAAAGTAGCTCCGGTCCAGACCCGACCAAATCTATTATAAATCATAAATATGTTTAGGTATAGTGTGTAGTGAAGACATATCACATTAATTGACCACACAGCTACCAAGATTAAATGACAGTCGTATAAAAGCGTAATTACCTACTTAACTAAATGCCTACGAGTTTCTACTAAAAAAACATTAATAGAAGTACAATCAAAGGACGAAACGTAACAATCAAGGCACATAATTACTTCGTCTGATGAACTTGGCTGTGATATTATCATCGACCACGTAACTTTGATCCCTCATTCCCCCACGGTACCCTACTAAGCGAGGTCAACAGCAAATCTACCCACTTATTGAAGACGAGCGATTTCTCTTTTTCTCTGAACTTACAAGGATCTTAGTTATAATGAGTTGGTAATAATAACATTTTCGGGAACATTATATTTTACTTGGATAATGTTTTTTATCTTAGGTTTAAAGACGTTTATTCTCATAAGACAACAATGTCACTTAAAATGAGATACAAAATTAAATATAAAATATGTTTGCTATTATAAATAGGGGTTGCTGTTAAATAACTTTTTTAAAATAAGTTGTACAACGATGGGTAAACCATTATGGTTTAGCAATACATTATTTTAGTTTACTTTTAGAAAGGTTTATACCATCGTTGGGTACATCATTAAAAAAACCATAAGTACTCCTTTGAATAAAATATTTTTATCCGACTTCAAAAAAAGAAGGCGGTTCTCAATTCGTCGCATATATTTTTTTAAGGATTGTTCACCGATTACTTGAAAATGGCTTGAGCAATTGAGATGGTTCTTTTTTTAATGGGAGCTTTCCCATAAAAATTTGGTGAGGATCTCAAAGTTACTCATTTTTGAATCGGCCCTTAAAGGACTAGGTACAGATTGATCAATCATGTAAAACCACCTTCTCATAAGCAAACTTCTTAATTATTAAAGTTATGGTTACAATTTCGTTGACTTTTAGTCGGAATTAGGTAGGTAGGTAATAGGAATATACTAAAAAGGGTGAAATAAAAAAATAAGTAATCTAACAAAATTAAATAGAACTTTAAAATATAATTTGGCAAGTGCTTCCTTTGTTGGACCACGCGCAGTGTAGGGTTTCGTAGTTTCCAACAACAGGGATTGCAATCTGGAAAAGTGTTATACAATGAACACCTACCTTGTACTTTTTAGTATTTCTTTTAACTACTCGTGATTTTGAAAAGACAGCTCAGCTGATATAATTTTCCTGAAAACTTTATTATATGAACTATTATTGTGAAAACACATGACGTATCCAAATATAGTCATTTGGCTGTTAGAAGAGGAAATATCTCTAAAAAAACCCGACTGCCGTTAAAACTGAAAAGTAAAAAACAAGAAGATACCTAAAGGTAAAGAAACCTTAAAAATCGTTCGACGCATCTAGGAGCCTTAAAAAATTGTGGATGGACTCGGGTGGGACTTCAACACAATTTGGTGTCATTATACTTTACCTTTAAAAGGAGTCCCACCCGACTGCATCCACCATTTTTCAAGGCTCCTAGATGCGTCGAACGATTTTTAAGGTTTCTTTACCTTTAGGTATCTTCTTGTTTTTTACTTTTCAGTTTTAACGGCAGTCGGGTTTTTTATTTTTTTAGAATATTTTTTTTTATTTAACGCTTTTTAGTTATTAGAGATTAGATACAATTACACCAGAGAAACTCATTAACTCTGGATGTGTATACTCCAGTAGCGAGGACTCGAAATCGGTTAAAGATAGGCTATCTAAAGGCCTTCAATATTATAATAGCTATTCTTTTTGAGTTTTTCTGAGATGGCTATGAAGTAGGCAGGTATTCATCTTAAAATATAATTACCAAATCCGAAAACTTCGTCGCGACTGGTGATACAAAGGCTGGCGGTTTCTTGTCCTAGCGGATTAGCCTTGCTATCCATTATCCATAACGCGACATTTCAAATTTTTAGTTAATTACTTATTGTAAACATAGTAATTGTTATTTATGTTATCTCTGACAAACTGACAAATCAAACATTCAAATTCCTTCAAAAGTTGAAACTTTGCGTCAAAGTCAAATCGAAAAGTTTTTAAGTAACGTTCCGTTGTCTTTGCTCGGTTTTTATGGTCAAGACAAATCTTGCTTTATAGCGTTTTAAATCTTTATTTTTATTTATTTATTATTTTAAGAGGAAGCTCCAATAAAAAATATGTCATGAACGGCCCGCCCACTTACCCCTACATCCACGAGTCACACGCACACGTATGCACTTTCGAACATCGCAACTTTTTTGATCTAGCGCCCAAGCGCGCGAAATAAAAACTGTTATATATTTTTTCATAGGTTGTAAACCGATTATGGTCGTTTGAAAAGTAGCCAGTGTCAAGTATTTTATAATACGACCTCATTGGTGCGTCGGGCGACCGCCTGGCTCACGGAACACTATTACTCCTAGCGGGCCTGGCTGCAATACGGAAGGCTGCGGATTCGATTCCCGTCGGGTGCAAATATTTATGCTTAAAAATAAATATTTGTATCTGATCTGGGTGTCTTTCTATGTATAATATGTATGTATTTACAAAAATAATGAGGTATAATATGTAGTATATTCGTGGTCTAATACTCCTAGTACAAGACCAGTGCTTAGTTTGGAGCTAGATTGCGCTGTCTGTATATGTCGTGCAATAATATTTATTTAATAATTTGCAAGTTTTTTGTTTTGTATCTTCAAAACTTGTATCGTCCGATTATTCCTAGTTGTCCCCTCTAGCCCTGTTCCCCGGAGGGACAACTAGGATTTTTTCCCCAGTTGTCCCCGGGGCGACAATTCGTGGCGACTGTCCCTTTGAAAGCTGGCTAAAGGGGACAAATGGGAATTATGTTTCTCAGTTGTCACGGCGGGCGGGGGGGACAGATGGGAATCTGTTCTCCCATTTCTACCCCGCATGTTGGTGTTATAATAGAACTAGCTGCGCCCAGCGGTTTCATCCGTGTTCGTAATAAGTACCCTAATGTACCATTATTATTTTAATGAACTTTATAAACGCATACGACTTGCATTCATAGTAATATTTTGTACTATGAATGCAAGTGGTATGCGTTTATAAAGTTCATTAAAATAATAATGGTACATTAGGGTACTTATTACGAACACGGGTGAAACCGCAGGGCCCAGCTAGTTTTATTATAACACACACATGCGGGGTAGAAATGGGAGAACAGATTCCCATCTGTCCCCCCCCCCCCACCGTGACAACTGAGAAACATAATTCCATTTGTCCCCTTTAGCTAGCTTTCAAAGGGGACAGTCGCCACGAATTGTCACCCCGGGGACAGGGCTAGAGGGGACAGCTGGGAATAATCGGCCGCATCCACACCGGACGATCCCCGCGCTAAAGAATATTTTATCTTATTCGCGCTCAAGCAGCGGAGAGGGAGAAAATAGGATAAAAGATTCTGGAGCATGTGGATCGTACAGTGTGGACCAGGCTAATGGCATGTTTGGAAAAATTCATAACTTGTCGATAGTGGACTTGACCAATTACCTATTTGACTTATTACAGACTTGCCCATTGTCGTGCCATTCTCACTTTTCTTGTTAGTTTGTCTGTCCGGAGTCCGGGCGGAATCTTGCAAATTCAATTTGATACACTTTCCAATTAGCTAGCGTGCTGAAACTGTGTTTCGGTTTGAATCGCGTTTGTTTTGTTGGCTTTATAATACAAGCCCGACGTTTCGGAGCCCTTCCGGCCTCCCTCATCTGAGGCAACAAACGCGATTCATACCGTAATACTAGAATGTCTACCTCGGGAGCGAATACTATTTTTCGAATGAAAAATATTCATCGACCACTGTGAGAATAGTTAGTAGATTCTATTACAATGAAGCAAAATAATATTTTTACGGTGAGGGTGGTTTTTTGAATCCAGAGCGAAGTGAGGGATTCTAGAGTAGTGTGATACACTCTACTTTTTATTACCCTCTATGAGAAAATAGAAGGCGCCTCATATTTATAATTTGAGAGCTACTTTATTATTTAAGTAGCCCTCAAGTCTTAAGTGGCCTCAAATTTTAATCAATTTTAAATCCAATTCAAATTTGAGGCCATTCAAAATTTAAAAGCTATACTTAATTATTTAAGTTTCCCTCAAATTTTAAGTGGCCTCAAATTTTAATCAATTTTAAATCTACTTTAAATTTGAGGCCTTTCAAAATTTGAGAGCTACTTAATTATTTAAATACCCCTTAAAATTTGTCAAATAGTTGCAATAATTAAAAAATATTTTTAAATTTCCACCCTAGGGATGAAATGAGCTACTTTCAACCCGGATATCTACCCATGAAAATTAAACTTTCCGAACGGGAGAGATGAAAAATTGGTTTTGTTGCAACTTCATCAAAAATGTTGTGATACAAAAATATAAGCGCAACGAACAGAAAAACTATGGATTTATTCTTATTTTTTTCATTTTACAGTTTTCACAAATAGGTTTTTAATATTATTACTATTTACTCTTGCATTAAAAGTTTCATTTGTAAACAAAACTGACTCCTTTTTATTTACAAATAATTAAGTATTTACATTTCATGAAATTCCAATTTCCTACGTTGAACTGGTGGTGTAACAATTATTGAATGGTTTTCAATAGGCGGAAGTAGTCGTTTTCTCGATGGAATTTCAGATTAAGAGGTTTGACAAACACTCTTTTTGACGGTTATGTAATCTGGATCGAGAATTGTTCTTTTTCTGGGATGGCGTGGATCTATCAACTCAGGCAGTAAGCATTCCATGTAAAAACTTGTTAACTTCGGTTCCATCTCTTTTTTCCAAAATTGATCGTCTTTTTCCGGTATTTCTATTTTCAATTTATTATCACCTTACCATGCGGCCAAAAGACAATTATTTTTGTTTGCAATGTGCATTTGGCCCTGGGCCTGAATGTACCAGTCTGATTTTTATTATTAAATACCTGTAATACAAGCAAATGTTAATGTTCCAAATTTAAATTACTTAATTCCCTAGGGCTTAAACGCGCATTTTACTTCCCAGATATCTCATTAGATATTTAGCGAGTCATTACTCGTTTTACGTTGACCTCTTTGGTCAAATAATATTAGTTTATGCACCGAGGTACTAAAGCCCTGTCTTATATACCGGGCGTCATTTTGAATCCAAAGCATACGAAAGACTCTAGAGTTAACTCCCAAGCGCAGCGAGGGTTTTAAAAACTTACTTCTGAGCGAAGCGAAGGAGTTATGTACCTAGAGTCCTAAGTGAAGCGTGGGATTCAAGCGCAATTATTAATTAATTAAGCCTGTTTTTATCTTGGGCGCTTGAATCCCACGCTTCACTTAAGACTCTAGGTACATAACTTCTTCGCTTCGCTCAAGATACGTACGCTTTGGATTCAACATGACGTCCGCTATATAAGACAGGGCTTTAGTACCTCGGTGCATATACTACTATTATGCCCTACTTAGGTGTATAATGGCACTTTATGTACCTAGGGAATAAAGGCTCGCTTTACGTTGACCTTTTCTTATCCTATATCCTATACTTATAATAAAGAAAGAGAGAACAAAAAGTCTGTACTTGGAAGTAATTTAAAAAAATAGTGGTCTAGTGGACTTAGGAAAAATAATAGAATAAAATTATATAATTTTTAAAATTCATGTCTGTCTGTTTGTTTCTTTGTTTCTTATACAATTAAAAACTACTGATCCGATTGAAATCTGGTTTTCAATATTGGATAGTTCAATTTTCGAGGAAGGTCGTGGTATACTTTGCATCGACATCCAATTAGTAGAATCCGAGTATGAACGAAAAAGTGCAACCGCTTGGCCGCCCGCGCCCGTGATAACGCGTTCACTTCCGCGGGTGAAACCGCGGGGCGCAGCTAGTGGTCAAATAAAATTACTTTGTAGAGCAGTAGGTGTGTAAAATTACTTTGTTGAGCCGTAGATGTGTAAACTTACTATTTTTGTCGTTGGGGTTTTTTGATTGGTGGGGTGATTCTCCCACTAAAAGCGGTAACAGCTATCTCCGCACTATGAGATCCGATTTTAATGAAACTTGAAAGGTATACAAGTTCTATGAGTAAATAGATTTTATTTGTTGTGGGGGATTTTAATTTTTGGGGTAATTCCCCCACAAAAGGATGTACTAAATATCTAAACATTGTGTGATCCGATTTTTCTGCTCTATTATGATGATATAAAGAGCCCTTTCAATAATTAGTTCCCACGAGTTCCACTGTTCGTTGAATCACTTGTAATAATATTATTATCAGATGCCTAGATCACAAAGAACACACCTTCCAAATTTCATTTCTCTCTCTACCAGCGGTTCAGTCAGTGAGTAATTCAGTCAGGACAAAGATTTTTATAGATATACATAGATTACAGAAGTATAGATTAGTAGTTATGTAAGTACTAGCTGCGCCCTTCGGTTCCACACGTGTAAGTCCCGAACCCGCGGGAATATCAATTTCAAAAGTAACCTTTGCCAAAGTACCATCTATCTTTGAATCGAAATTTATCAAAATCGGTTTAGCGGCCTGATAGAGTTACTTTCTCATTTGTAATGGTCGATTATTAGCTTGCATTACCTTGATGAAGTGTAGATACTTATTATATTAATTCCGCAAAATCCTTGTAGGTAAGTACATATCTCAATTTTCATTTTGACAATGGAAAAGGTAAATAGATTTATTTTTTCGCCTCTCTTACGATATTTAGATTTCTTTTTGATGTTTTAGCAAGCTTTCGTTTGGAAAAAACTTTTTTATTGCAAATTGCTAGTAAATACAGTTACTCTGATTGCAACACTAAGTACAAATAGTATCGTTGGCGATTCAACGGGGTAATGCCACCAGTGTGATGGGCATTTTTGGACTCAATGGTCATTCACCTTAGATTATTTGTATAGTTTATTATCTTTGTAGTATTTATTTCTTGTGTAATTATTTAGTCTTTCTTTTTTTAGTACAACAACAATCAAATATCAAAGATAAATAAACAATGCTAGACAGTTTTATGACAGTAGGTATGATTTGACATGACTGTCATAACCAGTGATCGGAGTAGGTAGATTGAAATGAGGTCAACGATCTGAAACGTACATGTTAATGTGGACATTCCTCTGAAAATCCGGAATTGTAATTTTATAACCCGGAATTCAAAAATTGAAAGCTGTCATATAAAAACTAGCAGAATGCTATACCTAATGAAATGAATAAATACTTACCTACCTACATTCTGCCCATGTAAATCTCGTATTTATTATTTGACATTTTTTCAAAGGAAGCCGTCCGCACCTGCCGTGGATATCCTATGATCTATTCTAGGAAAATATCTTTTGTTCCAAATAATTGAATAGAAGGCAGCTCGATTAATACAAGTGTAGCAACAACAACCCTAGCTTGACAAAAATGTTTCTCGGTCTTTGTTTTGTTTAAAAATATGAATCGCAAGAGTACGCGCTCAACTTAGCCCAACGTCCAATCAGAGCACAGGAACGTGGATGGTGCACTAACCGGTTATCAAAACAATGGGCGGACTGTTTACATGCCAGGTACAGATTGTATGTATGTCACTCGTTTACGTAAAAAGGAACAGGTTGAAAATAGAAAATATAGAGAAACTGATAGTCATTTATTTCAATTCTGTCGAAGATTACGCAAATGATGAATCAAAGACGAAAGATGATTAAAATGTGAAAAATTATTAAAATATTTTTGTATATTTAAAATAAACGATGGTGAGTTTTATCTATATATTGTTATTATTTTACCTTTGTTGTTAAGGAATAATATAAAATGTTTTTTGTTAATGTTACGATTAAAAGCAATGTGCGGCAACAACAAGTTTTTACCCTATAGAGGCATTAGATTATCCGATAACGTGTGACAGGCTCCATCTAGTTCTTTCCGGCTAAAATAACGTATGACTGCAAGCGGATTGTTTTACACGTCTAACACACTAAACAGTAGAAAGAATACTTTGCCGCGCCGCTCCACTACAGTGTAGCTCTAGTGCGGTTCGACCTTTAAGGTAAATGACCTCTAAATATAAAAACAATAATTCACTTTCATATTAAATCTTCCGTGCCTTTCTCGGTATATACTATAAAATTATGCATTATTCAAAAGTTATATTATAGTTTGAATGTACTTATCTACTTACGATTAAATAAAAATAAATAGCTACTGAAAAAATATTCACAGCAAAACAGAAAACTATTTAAATTACGTTGATTTCTTTCAATGGTTATTCAAACTGTAGTAATCTACCAACATAAACCATCTTTGATTAAGCCTCGAAATAACGGGATGGCTTTCCGGAAAAAAGGCTTATCCACGTTAATTTTTCTATGAACATTTCCGTTTACAAGTACCAAAATCAATCTACCTACTCCGATCACTGGTCATAACATAACAATTATTTTCATATTGGCCGGAAAAAATGTAAAAAGGTCGAATCTATACGAAATATAATTTAAAATAGATTACGTAATTATTTGGGAGCGAAAACTGACATAGGTCCACCTTCGACGGCGCCAGACGGCGGACTGAGGTTGGCGCAACGTCTACTTAGATGCGTTGTAATACAGTTGATTTTAGATTGAAGGTTTTCATGCTTTTAACACGAAACTAAAAAGGCGTAAGTCTCAAATCATTTTTCGATAATTTTACGGAAATTAAGCAATATTAAAAATCATCACATAAGCAGTTAAAAGTATTGATTATTTCCTTTGTATTAAATAAAAAATTGTTTCGATATATAGTATAATAGAGGAGAAAAGAGTAAAATATAGAAAATACAGCACAATTTTCAAAGTAAAAAAGTATCGAACAAAACTTAATGAATCGTGATTCTGTTATTTACAACCCTTAGAAGAAGGTTCAATAAAACATGTATTTGAATTTCACATTCGCCAAACTTGTGGCTGATGCAGAATATGCTTCGCAACAAACAATATTTTTCTTCTGCTTAGACTTAATGTACCATATGTCACTCTCACGGTCATGACGAATCTAACGACGTATCGTTTATCTAAATCGGCCCAGCCGTTTAGGCCCTACGACGGCACAAAAATAGGTCACATACATACATACATACATACACTCACGGCAAAAACATAACACTTCCTTTGGCAGTCGTGTAAAAACTAGCACGTTAAAAAGCTTAATATTTCTATGCTACCAATGCTTTTGAAAGAGCTATCTAACGATACGATACGATAATGGTTTTTATATTATCCTACCATGTTTATAGCCTATGTTTATTTCTTAATCTTTGTGTTTCTAAGCTTTTGTGCAAAGTTATGAGAGTTTATTGTTAGAAGTTATGTTTTTGACTTTGGATACACATTTTATATTTATACAATTCAGTAAGGTTAAATTATTTAGTTTGTTTTATTTCTGAGGTAAGTGTAAAAAAGGCAAAGGGATATAGCACTTTCATAATTTTATTTTGAGCTCCTTGTTCCCTTAGACCTTTATTAGGTAGTAGATACTCAAGGTGTGATTTTACCAAGGAGTTGTAAATTATACATCTTACTTTGAGTTGATTTATGTAAGTTTTGATAGGATATGATCAATGTGCGGCTTCCACATGAGCTTATCGTCAATTATTAACCCCAGGTAATTTTCTGAATAAGATCTCTGTAGCAGTTCATTTTTTGCCCCTCTGTCAGCCGACAGAGGCTTCTGTGGCGGCCTGTGTGGCCTGTGTGGCCGTGGTCAAAGCAGCAATGTACTGCAACTTAGCAACTACTAGCGGTGGATGCTAATTAGATGATACCACAGCTGAAAAAACTAAGTGAGCGTACACGAAAAGAAATTGTACTGCAGTCATCAATCAGCTATCATAAATTATCATAGATTTCGTGTTAGTCAGTCATAGCAGTGGAGTGACTATGACCAACTATGACCTAATTTATCTTGATCAATACCTACCTTAAGATGAATTGAAAAATTTGTAGATTTAAATGTCAATATTTCTCAGTAATTACCCATATTATGAAACCCTATTTTGGTTTTAATTCATTCTTCTTTTGAATTCATTTACAACTCATTTTTCATTTAAAAACAACATGGGATATTTCTGAACGTTAGTGCCTCTGTATTGTTTAATAGTAATCTGCACTTCATATTGGTAATACAGGTTTACCTAATTAGCAATGTAATTAACATTACCCGAGAAATACTGGTTTTAGCGCTTTCAAAGTCGCAATACTTTACTTTACCTTAACGTAACATCTTTATTTTCAACATGAGAAAGGCAAGTCTAATATGCACCCTGAATGACTTCGAACTATTTCTGCGACGAAGGTTACACTCGATAGCACTCCGCAAACATCTCAGAGCGAATCGCGATCACAGTCTAAGTTTAGTGCCAACGACTTCTTTCAGTTGAATTAAGAAACGATTTTAAATGGACTTTTATCCTACTAATCTTACATATATGTCTGTGACTTTGTGACTCTTACACGTAAAAACTACTGAACCGATTGAGATGAAACTTGGAATATATACTCTTAGGTAGCTGGAGACATGGAATAACATACTTTTATCCCGATATTCTCACGGGAACGGAACTTACGCAGGTAATGTACCTGCCGGATATCAGATGACTTCAGAGGTTCCTTTTTATTTCGACACTTTAAATGCATTTTCTATTGTCATTTAAAATCCATTCGATCAAAAACGAGCAACAAGTTCGTATATAGCGACGATTTGAGAATCTCCTTCTTCGGTCTTTTGGAAGTCGTTTTATAAACTGGAAAACGGGTTAGACATTAAACTATAACATAATACATAGAAATGCTGGGGTCTGGGGCACAGCAGTATGGAAACTACCAACAAATGCTCAAAATCGGGTCACTCAAACAAATATGCGCGTCGATGAGGCCATAAGAAGGTTTCGCGTAGATGTCAGTACTGAGTGCCATTTTCATTTCATACATTTTTTGTTCATTTATGCAAATATTATGTGACTCTTGATAGGAGTTACATATTTGAGCTTTTTTGGAGTAGAGACTTTGGGACCATTGGGGCCGGGGGCACAGGCAATATATAATGTATTTGTCCGACCGCCTAGAAAAGAAAAGCGAGACCAGAATGCCGGAATTTACTTGGCATAAAAAATAAGCATTGCCATTCAGCGTGGCAATGCGGCCAGCATTTTGGACTCGCTGCCAAGTCATGAAGACTTGGACTTATTTAAATATGTTTTTGAGTGTTTATATAAATAAATAAATATTTATTTTCATGAAGGTGTACAGGTGAAATAAAGTATAAGTAAAAACCGGTACAAAACATGAACTTAAGCGTTGTCTCAAATGCTTGCGTGAACCGTCATTGTAAATAGCTACTATTTACCGCTATATACCTCAAGTTAAATTTTAACTACGACGACTTTACTGTGATTATGATGCAAATAACTTATAATATTTGACACTGGCCAAATGGCCTTTCTTTTTATACGGCCATATTTGGATTATAAACTATAAGAAAAAAAATAAGCAGATTTGTGTAATAGAAAAATTTGAAATGAAAGGAAAACGTAGTGATTAATCCTCTTTGTTGCAAGGTTCGATATTTGAAAACTCTTTCCACGCTAGTGTGGAAAATCCACTGTTGTACGCAGACTTATAGTGATAAAGAGAATCTTTCCAAGGTTGTGAGGTGAAAAGGACTTTTAACCGAGTGATTTCATTCACCGTACGAGTGATGTTAATAGCACACACAAAAGATAAAAAAAATGATGAGCGGTCGGGATTCTAAACCACGACCCTCAGAATTAAATTCTGGGTATCTACCACTGGATTAACACCGCTCCTTTTAGTTTTTGTTAAAACAATTTTGACAAAATACACTCGGTCCAAACCTAGTTTTAAATTTTACTTTAAATGCGTTCTCGTTTAGACTGTAACATACATTACAAGAAACCACCTCACACGATTATTGTGAGTGAGCGATGGCTGCTCTGATTTATAATTCAATGAACTGTTGTGGTCGATTACCAATAATGAGTTTCCTTGAGCTGTGGTAGGCTGGCTGGCTGAAGGTAGGCCTTTAGCCATCTATCGGCGAATTTAGAGTGAAGTGGTTAAGGTGAAAGCGCAATACCAGAGCGCAGAATTCGAATATGAATATTAATTCTACGAAAAAAAACTAGAAAGGAATAATCAAATTTCAAGACCAACTAGTTACTTCTTACCCTCATACAAAATACAATTTTATACACAGACATAATATCTTAAGTGTTTTTGGTGTTAGGAATGAATGTCTATGAACTACTTGTAGTAATATATACTCTAAGATGTATATTCTTCTCCGCGTAACTAGCCGGTTTTCGTAAAATTACCATTACAGACCAAATCATACTGTTGGTATACATAATATATTATAGAGCGCTCGTTTCCTTTGTCAATGGAAACCCAATGGTGGATCATAATGGTATTAAGAAATTAAATGAGGTATCTGGGAGCACCGTAGTCGAACTGCAACCAAGTTTTAATGTTGTGATATATTGACCTACAAGTAAAATGTTATCACATCACTAAAAATATAATGTTAAAATCCTACAGGCAACATTTAAGTTTTCTCATCGGTGATCATCAAATATTCCGGGAAAAATCTGATAGCAAAATATATCTGAAACTTGAGATGATCTCCTCATATCTAAATCTCTTAGCTGATAACTTATTTTATAAGAGTTTTTATATGCTTTGGGCAAGAATAGACAATGGACAAAGATCGGCTGATAGCTCGCCGGCCATTTTGTTAACTTCCACCAAATTACATGAAAGCTCAAAAAGTGTATTCCTTCGTATTATTGTTTAGTACTTTTAAACAATAGAAGATTTCAAAGTGTCCCTGCTCTAGCTCTCTTTAATATAATATCAAAATGATCGGCCTTAGCTACCGGAAGTGAGACATTTTTATATGCCGACGTCCTCGCGCTAGGTGCTTCGGAGATGCCGAACAAAAGCTGACAGTAGCGTTGGAAACACTCGACAGTTAGTACAACTAGAATGCCCTCAGGCCTAATCCGTATAAGTCACAGTCGTGTGCTTTCCATCTGCGTAACCACCAAGCTAACCGAGCTATTACAATATCGTAGTGAGGAGTCAACATTGAGCACTGTTCGCATCCGGGCTACTTAGAGATCATTTTGGAGTAAGAGAGCACCATTTAGCCAGTCTGTAGTTTAAGTAAAGTACGCAGGCAAACCCGCTGGGTATTTGCAATGTTTGTAAGTCAAAATGATGTCCACGCTATGGGCTCACTATAATGTTGCAAAATAGAAGAAAAAAAACAATTTACGTCACTAAAGCCACCATGTCAAAAAGGGCACCCATCCATCATCAAATAAACTATACCGACATTTTGCCGCTCCAATAACCTGCTGCCGATTTCAAGTATCTAGTTTGCGAACGCCCTTTTTAAGCAAAGAAGGACAAAGTTGCTTATTTTGCTAAGAAACGATAACGTTGTAACATAACTAGATAACCGTTATTATTCCGAGAAAACGTCATTTTTGTCGTCTTTGCAAAAAATGTTTGAGTATTCTCTTTTAGTGTTATTTTTTGCTTCTATCTGTGCCTTCTAATGGATTTTCTATTTGAGTAGGTATATATTTTCTTGTAATTTCATCCGTGCCGTGTCCACGTGCAAAACAAAAGCCGTCTTCGTAAAAAAATAGTTCGAAAAGGTAGAACTACAATGCATTGTAGTTTGGTTATCCAGTTCATTACATAACAGATAAGTCGGTGGCACTGAATGAAACAAAATACAAAAACCATCTTAGGTCGTTTTTTTTTAATTTATTCGTTTTTAGTAAACTCCCGACTGCCAGCCGAAGTAAATTTTGCATGCGACACTAATCAGCCGATCATTTAGTCTGCAATGATTTATTTCACGTTATCCTTGACTTGAGTGCGACTTAGAACTCTCGAGATATACAAACTTTAGTCGTAAATCAAGATTTAACCTTTCAACCCTTAGATATCGACCTTTAAATTATTTTTATTTGAATACTAGTATTGTCAGATGGTTTTGGTCATAAAACGGAGATAAAGTTGGGTACTAAGGTTAAGGAGCTACAAATAAATGAAGGAATAGGTGAAAAAGGAGTAAAAATTCATGGAATTTAAACCTCTTCAGTAACATAACTGAATTTCGGAAAACAACAGTTCAGGAAACAAAACTTATTTTAAAGTCGAGGATATTTAGTAAGCTATAGAGTATGGTGTAAAGAACATGACACGAACCCGCAACCTTCTATAGAGTATGGTGTAAAGAACATGACACGAACCCGCAACCTTCTATAGAGTATGGTGTAAAGAACATGACACGAACCCGCAACCTTCTATAGAGTATGGTGTAAAGAACATGACACGAACCCGCAACCTTCTGCATTGCAGTCGAGCCTTCGCCCGACGACACAAATGACTCTAAAATTCATGGCACTAGTTTGTAATGTAACCGCTCAATGCGGCGCGGGTACGGGCGGCGTTACATTTCAGCGACGCAACTGCCCGGATTCCGCGACCAGTGTCCATCTATTTGCTGACGGAATATGTAGCCGTATATACAGCATGTCAACACGCTTTCCGTCCGAATTAAGGATGTACGAGGCACTAATCGCCACTACTATCTCGAGCGACATTTCTAATTAAGTAGATTGAGCGTTGCTGGTCGCGTTGACAAAATAAAATGATGACGAATATTTTGTCTCGTAATGTATTCTTTATTCTACACTTAATTATATCCATTTTCAGAATCTTAGATCAAAACTGTAAACAAAAAACTCATACTTTTTTTAAAGTGACAGTTCTTTGTTTTATTTTCTCCTATGATAAATGACAGTTCTGTGTTTACATTTTTGTTCTAAGTTTCCGACTTTTGTTTGCAACGTGTTCCTGAAATTTTATTGCGTGTAAATTGTTCGATTTCGGTGGCATATTAACAATTAACTTCTGCGACGATAAACGAGTGTAGGTAGTGAAAATAAATAAAAACAAACCAAACACGGACTTAGCGCGTTACCATCAAATGCTCCTTACGTATCTAAAATTGTTTCAAACTATTTGATGGTACACTATTAAATACGTGAAACCGGACTAAATTGCTCTTAATTGCTAGCAGAACGTCCATGATGAAGCAAGGTAATGGGTATGCCAAATCGGTTGAAAGTTTGTAACAGTAAAGCTTGTATACATGTATACAAACACAAGAGTTTTTGTTGTAGTCAAAAATACCTATAACGTATCGAAGTAATATTTTTTTACTTGTATTTTTACATGACTGCTGATTGGTATTTACAGAGAATATGGAAAGCTAATAGACAAAATTAGTTATTTTTCCTCATTAAGAAACTAAACTGATCTAAGTTTCTGAAAAAGGGTATGTACCACAAAGAGAAAAGATTCATTTGTTTGTTAGTAACGAATAGGTTCCAAAAGTACACATATATATATGGATACAGAAACTAATAATATTTGTTAGCAGATTATTAATGACTTGTTCCTGGTGAAAATCGAAACCGCAATCTTCTGCATTGCAGTCGGATTTTTACCCGACGCGCTACAAAGGTCGTTAAATGATATTTAACCGTAGTGGTATTTGCTACATTAATGTTGTTTAAATTTTTTTCGTTTAATAAATAAACAAACCTACTTCTAAATTATTTATTCGAACGCTTTTAGTCCAATTTTATTATGAAACCCGTCTACTGTAATAACCCTTTCCATTTTTAATAAAACTTGATTTCTCCCGCATAAAACTGCCCGTATAAATGTGTAGCCCGATCCTTTGCTACCTCAATTTTAACCCGTGACTTGCCGCAACGGTAATATTATCCAGATAATCTCTTTGAAAAACAGCGATATTTCATATTTCAACTAAAAGGAATACAAACCGGTAAATAATAAATGAAATGAATTACTTATTTACCTTGCATTTAATCGAATTAGTGCGGCTAAAAGATTTTATTATAATTCTACAATCTTATAAAAATGCCGTGCGTATACTTTTTGGACTTTTTCAAATGGCTTTTCAACTTGCATGCGACTGACAACAATATTTTTAACTTATTTAAATAATGCAGTATTCAAATAGGGTAAAGTATAATACACCTCATGTACGTAAAACAAGTATCCAAGACCTTATTTCGTAACAAAAAAATATATTTTAGGATTTTGATTAAATCATCTAAAATGAATGAAAAAAGCCAACTATTATTAATACAAGCCCATATGAGTAAACATTTTAGCTATCTAGGATCCGATGCCAACCACTTATCCTAAGTTGCATAAGGAGTTTGAAAACTCGGCGAAAATCGTAGGTACCTACCTTATAGCGAATTTTCTTGAGCTCGTGTCGGCAGAACCGGTCGTTGGAAAAATGTAGTGTCATTTCAAGTTATTGCAGTTATCGTTCAAAGTAAAAACGACCATAACTCCGCCAGAAAATATTCACATTTCATTTCACATAAGGCCATTACATTATCATACGATTACATAACTTCCACGGTCCGATACATTTTGTAGTTTCTTAGTCGCAGTCCACAGACTTGTATGCGGACTGAAAGTCAGGCGACATTGAAAACTTGAAGTTAAAAAGCTTTCCCGGTTTATGAGATGAAGCCTGATGTCAGATAGACAGACAGACGACAGTGGAGTATAACGGCCCCGGTTTTACCCTGTAAGTTCAGACCCCTAAAAAACGAGGATAGTCGTTACTTTCCGTAACTACTGAATTTGATTGTTTATTTTCAATTTTAAAAGTACCTCATTTAATTTTTTGTTCAAAGTTTTTTTTTTTTTCAAGTAATTCCAAGGGATTTTTTCATAATCTCAATCTATTTTATTGCTCTCAGATATGTATGAGGAAAAACATTAGCTAACATTTTCATGTAATATAGATTAGCTAACATTGAGTTGTATACTACTAGAGGTAAACTATCAAAATTATTCCATGTTTCTTTTACCTGAAAAAAAAACATGTGTTTTTTTTTGTTTTGTTGTCAGCAGTACAACAAAACCTTGTTGCACTGCTGACAATATTGTAACGTCTATTGTAAAAGTAGTAAATTAAAATGTTAAGTGGGTGCTTAGTGCTACCTATTATATAGCAATAAATGGCTGATCAAATGTCTGCGGCGCAGCCCTCACGCGAGATAGGAATATTATTTCATTCTTCTAAAGGTCGAGAAATCAAAGTCGACTTACCGATGTCATTTGTTAAAGTCACTCGGGCGGACGAAAAAATATTTGAGTGAAGCGAACATCATACAGTTTAAGGGTTACGTTACGCCCAACGATATCGGAACACGTTCCAAGTAGATGATGGCGCCGCGCCGATACACGCGGGTTTATCACTGTAAATTACGTAGCGTATAATGGGTTAACATTAATCAAATTCTTAATTAAAAATTGTATTTTCCACGTTAAATTTACCACATTTTAAAAAGATAATGTAAAAATTGTTTAATCCTATATCCTATAATATATTTTTTACCTAAAGTGAACGAGATTGGAGCTTGGGAGTAAGTGATGTAATGAAAACCACTATGTTTGATAATATTTAAAATTTGAAATACAAAGATCCAAATTTGTACTTCGTAAAGACGTCAAGTTGTATAGAAGTCTAGAATTAATAAATGTACAGTAGTAACGTCTATATTAAAACTATCTTTCTTCTGCTGGCATATCTATCTACTCTTAAAGATCAATAGCTCCAGCTTGGATTATCATAATTTGAATATCCACTCCACTTTTCACCGTTAAACGTTCGAATGTGGTCTAACTTTTTTACGTCATAAAGAATTTCACTTTGGACTGATGAAGCTCGGTCGTCTGAGCCGAGTTTGAAATGCTGCACTGCCAAGCGACCATTAACCTTTTTGTCTTTCACAAGAGATCAATCTAAATTCTTTAGGCCAAAGCTTACGAATAACTCCACAGTATAAACATCATTTCCGCAATCAAAGTGTTGTTAAAGGGCGATGTTACAAGTGCATGCTATAGTTTGACGGCGCCGGCGGTAAGCTAAGACAAGTCCTTGAGTTCGCGCTTCGGGGGTCGATGCTATGACGCAAAACACTCGTGCCTCGGTATAATTAGTGCATATCATTAACTAGACGTTGCAGTGGGTTACTGCTGGCCTTTTATTAATTTACAATACTTGTTTTATGGATTATAAGAGCTCTATGATATTGAGTATCGCGTGGTTGCGCTATTACTTTGATTCGAAGTTGATGCTTATGTATATAATTATGTGCTTAAGCTGGACACTTCCATTACGTAACTTACGGCCAAATAAACCTTTATTCAAAATTTAAGGGTCAAACAATGAATCAGCTCCTAAATTAAAAATGCCTTATACTATTCTTGAAGTTAGAAGCTGCTTAAGTAATTATTTAAGTAGACCTCAAGTTTAAGTGGCGTTTCTGAATCGGCCGTGAGGGCATGCATTGTAGAGTTATTATCACAAAAAAAGTTGTGTAAAAAAAGGTGTATCGCTTATTTGATAAAGTTGCTCCCTGTAACTGTTGGAGACTCCTTTTGTGAAATTGATTTACTAATTTTGTAATGTAAATCTCCCTTTATGTATTGTAACTTAGCAAAAATCGTGTCTTAATCGCGTATTCGTCGCGAAAGTCCAAGACCAAGATCATTGTAACATGATCAAAACGTCCAGGTAAGAAAATAAATAATAATACGCGATTAAGACCCGCCGCGCCGGTAAAATGTAACAACGTTAAGAGGCCGTAGTAGGCCAGAACTGATGTTTCTAGGGTGAATTACTACAAAAGTTATTTGAAATAAAAGTTTTTGTAACCATATTTATTAAAGTCGAGGATATTAACTAACAAGTGATTGTCGTGAAAACACGATTTCTGAAAATTTTCTCGATAGATAAAAAATCCAAACTTCCCTCTAAATTGTACAAATAAGTGATATTACTCAGTCAAAATTGTACGAAAACTAATAAAACTTTGTATAAGAACTGAACTTAGCTCAATATAGGCAGTGAATGTTTTGAATTTCAAGATTAACGTTTAGTTATCTTAAAACTAGCAATTGTTTGATTTTACGCAATAAAACTTTGCATAGTCGCATCTTACGTCCTTCACTTACACATCTGAAATTCGCTAGCTTTGTCCCTGTCACGCTATTATGGTTATATAGGCCCTTAACAAATCGTGTCCATTTAAAAAGTATAATATAGAAGGTATGTCTGGGTGAGAACATTTAATTTTGGATTGATTTTACAACTCGCTACAGTAACACCTGTCCCTTGAACCCCAAAGACATTTATTCTATTAGGACTAGTTAGGGACAGAGAAAGGCTTTATATATACCTACGTAAAAAGCATAATATACTTTTAATAAATATTAGGTAGGTAATTCGTGCCCCAAACGTCATCATTAGCTATGTAATTTCAACCCAATGTCAAAAGGTCAAGTAAATTTACCTAAATAGGAACAAGTTTTAACACCCGACGACGCGACGCCGGAAAAAGAGGGGTGTTGGGTATAAGTTGGTATTTTGAATAAGGAAGAATTTGAGGACGGATCTGATCTTGTTCCACTGGAGTCTTCCATTTAATAAGTGAGCATGTTACATCTTAGACCATGTGATCATGTGTAAAAAAACTAATGATATTAAGAGTGTAGTAGGGAATAGATGCTATGAAGCGGTGCCATAGACAAACATAATGTGAACTGCAATCAAGGGAGAATTCAATGTACAGGACGTCACGCCCGCCACGCCGAGATGACGACGGACGTGACGCCACAGCTTCTATTGCAGTGAAGACGATAAAACTAGTTGACATCTTAAAAGTCTTCCCCTTACGAAAATACGTCTTTTTAACCGACATCAAAAAAAGGAGAAGGTTCTCAATCGTCGCGTATATTTATTTTTATGTTTGATCACCGATTACTCGAAGAGCTTGACCGATGGAGATGATTCTTTTTTAATTTAAAGGTAAGAGCCCCGAGATGGTCCCTTAAAAATTTGCTGAGGATCGGATCAGGATCTTCCAAGTGATGAACGGGAATGCTCCTAAAAAAGCTGTATTCGGGGGATGGTGATGACTATGGGGATGATTTGTTTTTTCTGGTATACCCTATCGTTTAGAGTATCGTTGGATAGCTACTTTAAAATCATTGTGAGTTTTGAAATGTCATTTTTCTTTTTAGGGATAAGTTTTGAAATATTTAGCCTTAAAAGTCTCGTTTTTAGAGTTATTTGTACGGGGTTTGTTTGGGGTTACACCCCCTGTAACAGCCAAATGACAATACTTGGAGACGTCATAATATTTTATGTATTCGCGGTAGACTTTTCCAGATTGCAATGCCTGTTGTTGGAAACTACGAAACCCTACACTGCGCATGGCCTGACAAGGCGCGCACTTGCTCAATTTTTTTAATAGTGTTAGTGCTTAGCGTTACGTTAATTTCATTCTAAATATAATCTAACCTATCCTAGTTGGGATGCTCCGTATACTTATACGTGAAATCATTTTTCGTGGGTGCGTAGGTACTGTGATACGCCCCGCCACGGAACGAATACGGTGCGGGCTAGCATAAATCATGTTTAAAACGTCAAAACTATCTTTGAATTTGAGGTAGCCTTACTTCAGTGGCTTGTTACAACTGTCTTCCTTCTGATGCCATACCTACTGTTAAGGTTGAAATCAATGTTTGTTAAACACAAGTTTTACACGCAATCTTTATTACCTATTTCATTACTTAATTCTCCACAATTGAAACAAGACGTAGGTTACAAAAATAAGCCTTTTTATTTTGTAATTTCTGCTAATTTAATATATTTTGTTCGTTGGTTCGATGTTAGTAATTAGATTTGCGAGCGAATCACCAGCACAGATTTCTAAGTCCCTTATTGACTTTTAAGTTTTCAAATTTCTTTTTCCTTCCCTTTGCTCTCTGTTATATTATTTTGAGTATAGACTAGGAGCGTACCGCGGTGTCACTCACATAATTTCCGATCATATCGGAATTTTTAAAAACCCATGTAATTTGGTAGGTGTGTTCTTTGTAATGTTTAGTTTACTTATAAAGAGTTGTTTGAAATTCTCACGTGATCGGGACTTCCATACATGGATAAAATCGCAGGACTCTACTAGTATTGACAAACTTAATTTTGCCATGTATCAATTACATTTTATCATCATCAAAATTTCATTAAAATTCTTTGATGTCTAACAGTAAAAGAGTAATTTAGTAAACCATTTTAAACCTTGTTTTTGCTTTTTATTTTTTAAATTGTATAGTTTGACGCAGAGAATAATTGTTATTAGTAGAACGGTGAGCTCCGTATTGTTTGAGTTTTCATTAAATTGCTGCAATTTTGTAATTTTACTAATTGGACGAATGCATCGTTTTGGCGATTTCACTAATTTTAATTCGGTCGTAATCTATCGACTAATTAGGCCCATTATACTAATAATACAGTTTTACCTATTTGGTGGTGAAGCGTACCTGATGTTGTTACTTAATGAACTAAATTACTTACACAGATGGTTGGTAACAAAGACGGACGTTCGAATTTTGTTTCATCTTTTATAGGTATGTGAGTAATCTTCCCAACAGTTTGACTTTGGTTAAGCCCGTCTGTCAGAGATAAGTTTGAAATGCAGCATAATAGTCAAACTGCGTCGACGTGATGGGCAATCGACGACGTATAGCTCGGGTGACATGCTAGGAAATCGACTTGAAAGGGTTAGCATCAATGCGTTGACGTTCTATGAGTCGACGTACCTACTGTGAACGACTCATTATCAGACGACCTTCCTCCTGCTAGACTAGTCTCTAACGGAGCTTGTCCAGTTTAATGTATGAAACAATATCTCAAGCACCATGCTTTTGCTGTAGTTGGTCCTGGTTGTTGTTTCTTACTAGTTGCGCCCCTCGGTTTCTCCCCCGCAAGTCCCGATCCCGCGGGAATATCGGGATGAAAAGTAGTCTATGTATTAATTCAGATCATCAGTTATTTGCGTATAAAGTTTTATAGTCTAGGATTAGCAGTATTAAAGAAGGATCTATTATCTATACTTAGTTAACTATGTACAATGTAGATACCTACAAACTTTTACATTTATAATATTTGTAGCATTTGTTAAATCACGTAAAAAGCCTCAGGGCGGCCTGACAATTCTATCACAAATTGTGCCATTCCACTACAGAAAAAGAAGAGAAGTTAATAAACTAAATTGCACTATCCCGCTAATATTACTAATGTGAAAGCTTAGATGAATGGATGTTTGTGTTTTCATCACGCAAACACTATTAAACCAATTAGAATGAGAGATGGTACGCAGGTAACTGGAGATCTGAATTAACATAGAGGCTACTTTTTATCCCGATATTTCCATGAGATTATGACTTACGCTGGAGAAACTTCAGGGAGCAGCAAGTTGTGTGTAAAATTCATGTAAAACCTATAGATAGGTACCCTCCGAGATAGTAGATTGACATAACAATCTTCTAATCAATAATAGTAAGGTTGCTTGATAGTGAAGTATTTTAAATTCAAATCAATTCAAATCAGTTCCAAAGGCAAAGAGTTCGGAAAATTCATCACCCACGTTTAAAAAACGAACGTTGTTGTCAAAGCCTCCGAGACAGTAGATCAGCGTAACAAAAAATAAAAAATAGTAGTTTATGCACCGAGGTACTAAAGCCCTGTCTTATATAGCGTGCGTCATATTGATTCAAAAGCGTACTAATGACTCTAGAGTTAACTCCCGAGCGCAGCGAGTGGGTTAAAAACTTCACTCCTGAGCGATGCCATGCCAATAAGTTATGTACCTAGAGTCCTGAGTGAAGCGTGGGATTCAAGCGCCCAGGTTAAAGATAGGCTTTAGTACCGAGGTGAATACTCTACCTTACACA
The DNA here is from genome assembly GCA_949358125.1 of Idaea dimidiata. Taxonomy (NCBI): domain Eukaryota; kingdom Metazoa; phylum Arthropoda; class Insecta; order Lepidoptera; family Geometridae; genus Idaea; species Idaea dimidiata. Next base: position 27,088,621 of record OX442330.1, read on the forward strand.
TCGACTGCGAGACAATAAATAACTCTAAAAACTAAAACTCTAAAACATTTTAAAGCTCAACATTTCGAAAACGGAACCCTTGAATGAAAAACTGTTTCTGGAAACTCACGATGATTTTAAAAGAGCTATCTAACGATACACAATGTGGTAAGCAAGACAGAAACAATCAACCCCCATATTGCATGTGGGGGAAAAAAAGGGTTGGATATTTTTTTTATTATAGCTTTTGTTTGGCGTGAAAATTATGTTTATTCATGTAAAACTTCAGCTTCTTAGTACTAACCGTCTCTGAGCAAAGCCGCGGACGGACAGACGGACAAACTAAATGGGTTTTTGTTGACTACGAAACCCTAAAAAGCCCAGTTTTTTTTATGCTATGTATGTCTAGGTGGCCAGTTCGAAATGGCCGCTGTATGTTACTAGAACCATAGTTCCAAATTTAAATTACTTTATGCCCTAGGTAATAAGCACTTAATAAGCATTTTATGCACCTTGGGAATAAAGACTGGCTTTACATTTAACTTTTTGGTCAAATAAAGTAACTTTGTAGAGCCGTAGATGTGTAAAATTATTAGACACATAACAAATCTTCTAATCTAATAATAGGTATAATAAATCAAAATTTAAACTAAAAGGTTATCATAACATTTCCTATTAAACTTTAATCGAAACATAATTTAAAATAATACAAATTGGTTTAGACGAAAATGACCAATGTTTACATACCCGACCACAGATTACTCTAAGATAATTTGGTAATGTCATAACGTGATTCGATTATAATAATTATTCCAGTTTTAGATCCAAAGGGTTTAAAGGTCGTACTACGAGTATAACGTCAAAACAATTTGACGTCACAAGGCAAGAGTAGCGCCAGCGAATTTCAGATGAGTAAAAGATGGACCAACGACGCGACTATGCGAAGCTTTAGAGCAAAAAATCAAATATTTTCTGATTAAATACAAGTTAACTAGACAATTTATCACTAAATTGTGCTCAGCATATTTCAGAAAAAGTAATAACCTAAAAATATAAATAAAAATTACTATTATAAACTAGAGGGTTCTAAATATATTCAGTATAACATTTCAAAACAACGCCAGTTATTCGGATTTTTTTAAACAATTTCGTTTTCACGTTTAAGTGAACAGCGAATCATTCGCACATAGGCATATCGGAGCAAATTGACTATGATGTTGGACTGTTAGTAATCTAACAACTAACAGTCCAACATCATAGTCAATTTACACAAAGATATCTAAAACTTAAATTACTCAAATATTAAAGAGAAAAACTTAAAACTAGTATGTGACCCCTCGGCATTATCGGCATCAAAAGTTATGTTATGTTACTCTTCATCACTTAATCTATCCATATGCACATATTTTGTCCAAATCGATCGAACCGTTTGACGGTAAAGAGAGAACCATTACGGATTTATAATATTAGTTTCGAGTGCAATTTAAAAACCTTCCTCATGTTACTAATTACTAATATTATAAAGGCAAAAGTTCGCAAGTATGTATGTGTGTTTGAAAACCTGAGTGTTTGTAATTTGATACTCTTTCACGCAAAAACTGCAGAACCGATTGCGATGAAACTTAGGACGTAGATATCTAGAGACCTAGAATAGCACATATTTCACTACTTTTTATTCCGACATTTCTGCCGAAACTTGACTTACGTGGATGAAACTGTTACTTAAGTATACCACGGCGTAATACAAAACTATTTTTCTTTCCTCCGCACAAACTTTAAATTTCTAACTCAAAAGTCCACTAGGAAATTCGAAGAGCACATTCTGTTCCATTGTGTTAAAGGTAAAAAGATTCAATGGACATCTATAAATGTAGTCTCTAAGTATTAGAGGTAACATCGCAACAAGCCCGCTGAGATTTTTAGAATACAAATAATGACTAAGGTATAAAATAACTAGGGTAGAACATGACCAAAGCGAAACAAGACCAGTGAGAAACATGACTAAAGCAGATTATGACTAAATTCGAACATGACACCCACCTAATAACCCATTCATAGACAAATATACCATTTTGGATTTATCATAGTAATATTTTATGTTTATTGCTCAAAACCATATTAAATTGGAGAAGGGACGACATCTTTATGTCTAGAGACGTTAACTATAAAAGTTAACTACCCGAGCCAGTCAATACTTATTTATTTATTTGAAAATCATTAATTAATTACTATTAGTAATTAATTTAGTAGGATCAAGGACAAAGCAAAATCATGAATTCACCGTGTCAATTGGGTTCCCGTGTGGCGCAGTGGCTAGCTCACATAAAAATGGCATAAGGGACCTTAAAGCAATCGACACTAATTCACTCGGACGATTATTCACTTTGAACGCAGAGACTCAAATGATCGTCCTAGCTGGCGCGCTTTGTTTTATAGGCTAGGCGAGGATGGGTGGTGGCTCAGGAGGAGATACTAATTCCTATCTACTCTATCATTTTACATAGGCACGAAAACACACAAAAAGGGATATTAAGAATAAATACAGTTTTGATATTCCCAAGCGTGTACTGTAATATTAAATAGTTTGATGTTCTCTTGTACCACATTTTTTTAATATCTTATGTCCACAGCTTCACCTACATTCTATCTTTATCTGCCTTTTTGCTGACGCTCCGCATTCAGTCGATATCTACTAGGGTTCCGTTAGTATAACACGTGAACATTTTAAACAAATGAACGACAAATGAATGTCATTTTTTACTCCAAATTAAGGTTCAACTATCTATTATTTATTAATATATATTATATTGTTTTTATTTTATACTAGCTGCGCCCCGCGGCGTTCCACCTATCTCGTGTACGTTGTCAAGTCACTTTTTGATATGCACTAAATTAACCCACTTGGCTTTATTCGATTTCACAATTTTTATAAAAGAATACCGTGCTTTTTTACATAATATGTTTTAGATAGGATGTTTATTCAGTTCTGTGTATTGTTCGGAAATATGATTTATTATTTAAATATTAACAAAGACTTATAGTTACAAAAATTAAAAAGTCAAAAAAAATTACATAGTACGGAACCCTCTGCAAACATTAGCTCCAAACCTCTAGCACCAAACCTCTGCCAGCTAAACCCTTTTGTATCATCCCCATACAGCCCCGATAGCCGTAGCTTCATTATATCAAATGAATAATAATATACTAAAAATACTACAGTTACCTGAAATTGGAATACGGACCTGGTTATTTTGGAATGACCGCTGCAAGATTTTTGTAACCATGCAGTTTTATTTATCATAATAATATTAGTATCAAATTCTAAAATTACACGTTTATTGAGAAATACTTTGTATATTGTTATTATAGTTACTTTATTGGTTACCTGGAAGAGATCACTCTGGGGCGATAAGACAACATTTATTGTGCTATACTAGATTTATAGATGACTAGTTGCGAACCCGCGTTGTTCGAACACCTACCTACCGCAATGCAATAATCCACACTTAAACGGTCGCCCATTGAAGTACTGTTGAAGCCAGGCGCTGCCGCGCCTGGCATCATCAGTACTTCCCTGGTCGTCCGTTTAAGTGTGGAGTTTTGCACTGCGGTAGGGAGGTGAAGTAAGGTAAAGTTTGTTTTTCGTCAGTAAGTGACGATAACGATGACGAAGGACGACGATGCCGATGGATGACGATGACGATGATGATGACGCCACTCTACATCACTTACCCTACCCCTGTGTCGATTTTCATTCATTGAATAGTTATCACCCGCGTAAGTCCCGATCCTCCTGGATTTTCGGGATCAAAAGTATCCTATGTTACTCTCCATCATTTAAACTATCCCTATGCAAATTTTCATCCAATAAATAGTTATCACCCGCGTAAGACCCGATCCCGCGGGATTTTCGGGATCAAAAGTATCCTATATTACTCTCCATCATTTAAACTATCCCTATGCAAAATTTCATTAAATAAATAGTTATCACCCGCATAAGTCCCGAACCCGCGGGATTTTCGGGATCAAAAGTATCCTATATTACTCTCCATCATTTAAACTATCCCTATGCAAATTTTCATTTAATAAATAGTTATCACCCGCGAAAGTCCCTTTCCCGCAGGATTTTCTAGAGCAAATCCCACGGGATTTACGGGATCATAAGTATCCTATGTTACTCTCCATCATTTAAACTATCCCTATTTAAATTTTCATCTAATAAATAGTTATCACCCGCGTAAGTCCCGATTCCGCGGGATTTTCGGGATCAAAAGTATCCTATGTTACTCTCCATCATTTAAACTATCCCTATGCAAATTTTCATCCAAATCGGTCGAGCCGTTTGACCGTGAAGAGGGAACAAACAAACAAACAAACAGATTTTCGGATTTATAATATTAATTAGGATAGGATTGTCATTAGAAAGTCTTGGCGTTCTCATTACGATAAATATAATAAAAATAAAACATAGATAAAAGCTTTACTGTACCAAAAATTTAATTATAATATATTCACAAATATTACAGAGAAAACCTTAAGAGATGATATTTTTAGAATGGGCCGTACCTACACGGGCCGTTTTCGGGCCGGGGCCTTCGTCATCTAAAAAGGCCCGTCCCCGCCCGGCCCGTGTAGGTTCGGTCCATTCTAAAAAATATTATCCCTTAAGGTTTTCTCTGTAATATTTGTGTATATATTATAATTAAATTTTTGGTACAATAAAGCTTTTATCTATGTTTTATTTTTATTATATTTATCTTTACCACGGTTGGTCGAGAAACCCTAAAATCAACTGCAACGCAAATTAAACAGAGCTTAAAATGCCCAAAAAAATATAAATTAGAATTATACTAAACCAGTTCATTTACAATTGATAGTAAAGACGTAGCCAAGTCCCTGTTTAATATCACTTCAAATATAGCTAACTACAATCCGGTACACTTTGCTCTATTTTCAGAGAGCACTTAGTGATATAGTTTTGTTATAATGAAGTGTGGACGCATTGCAGACCGCAGTTATCAAAAGGCCGTACGTACCACTCTATACGATTTTAGCCAAATCATAGCCAAAACAGTCAATATGAACCAGTTTTACTAGGGAGAATATAATACTATTTTAACTGTTGTCGTTGACTACATGGTAAATAACCCGATAACTTTACCAATAATATAAAGATTTAAGATTTAATTTCTTTAATGGTTTTCGCGATTTTGCATAATAAAACACCTAAAGATTTGTTTTAGATTTGATGAAAGATTTTTTTTCTTTGGAACGAATAGCCTCTAAAACTACTTGACCAATTTCAAAAAATATTTAATAATAATAATAAACCTGGGACCTACGCTGTTAAAAACGCGGGGAACAACTATAATTACATTGTCATTGTAGTGCTATGCTCGCTCATTGTTCATTATTGACGTAGTCAGTCTGAAGCCAAAGTGGGTTGATCCGATAGACTTCGACACGGGAAGTTCAGTCTGATTGATTGACAAGCTGTACGTGAGTGACGCGCTCTGATACTTCTGTCAGGCGGGTCATTCTGCAGGTCAGTAGGTACGCATTCCCTTTGCTATAGAATAATCAATAGCTACATACGCCTCGTTCGTTTTTTTATATAAAAATAACCTACACGCAATTAGAAAAATAACTTTGGTTTCAATATTGAGTGCTTCTTGCAAATCAAACGAAATCAAAATTTATTAATCACTAGCTGCGCCCCGCGGATTTACCCGCGTAAGTTTCATTACATGTCAATTACTACTTAGAAACTTTTAAACCCGAACACTTAAACAATTTGGAGTGTATAATAATATTGTATATATTATATACTCCTATATTCTCCAATATTCTCCTATATCTTGACTTACTAATATTATAAACGCAAAAGTTCGCATGTATGTCTGTAAGTTTGTTACTCAATCACGGAAAATCGATTGCAATGAGAACTGGAATAACAAATAATATGATATTTTTTATTCCGATTGCGATGAAACTTGGAATAAAGATAGCTAGAATAACACATAGGCTACTTTTTATCCCGAGAACCCCTCGGGAACGGGATTTACGCAGGTGAAAGCGCGGGGCGCAGCTAGTAAATTATAAATGCGAAAGTTTGCATGTATGCCAATCGATTGCGAAATAACACAAAGGCTACTTTTTATACCGATATTCCTGCGGGAACGGGACTTATGCGGGTAAAACCGCGGGCGCAGCTAGTTATACCATGTTGAGTTTACTTTGTGTTAAAAGCTAGGCTTATTGTTTTTTAAATTTGGCTATAGCAAGAAAAAATAAAGGGCGTCGTTCCATAATGATTCCTTTCGATATTGTAAATACTGTAAGTTACTCCTTTACTCAAAAATGAGTAGGTATCGTGATGGCGCGGTGACTAGCAGCTGGCACGCAGCCCGCATGTCTTGGCAGCATCCAACCGTTCTCGTTACAACAGAGATGGAGAACATTTTAAACAACATACGCATACTTACCTACAGCCTGGAAAATACACTAAGTAAATGAACCTTAACGGCTCGCGGTTTCACCCGCATTGCAAAAAAAGGTTTTGTTTTAAAACTGTGTCATGACTAGGTAATGATTAAGCATTTCGCAATAGCAGCTAGTTCCTGGCTTGAATAGAACCCGCAACCCTCAGCATTTGCAGATGGGTATTCGCCCGCCACACCACAGAGGTCGACAAAATATAAAAAATATAATAGTTTTGCTTAAGTACTTAAAAAGACTGAACAAGCGAACACTAGCCAAGCCTAACGCCCTATTTACATGCTCGTACTTGGCAACGCCTTGCCAAGGCTTGACAAGCATGGAAAGTCAGCATAATATCACTGTAAGTGGCACTGTAAGTAAATAGTCGGCCGACGACGAAAATTGAATACTGCGTTCACCCTAACACAATTACCTGTAGGTATCGAACAAAGGGCCTCCTTGATAGGTAGGTACTTACTCGATTAATTGGTTTCGTATCTCCTCCTTTCGCTGCTGTCCTCGCGGGTCTAACTAATGAAACGCTGAAAGCAAAACAAACGGTCTTTCAAATTAAATGAATATTTCAAGCAATGTTGTTTAAATAAATACTATGTGCTTCTGTAAGCGAAAAGGGAAAACGAAAGGCGGTTGTATTTGCCCTGTTTTAGACGTCTTGACGAAGTAGGTACTAGCAACCAAAAAAGTTGTTATTTTTAATTGATTCATAATTTGAGATATTAAAATAATAAAAAAGTTTGTTTTTCATCGGTTTAAAAACTTTTATAGTTTTAGCGGGATTGAAACCAAGGCAAACTAAGGACGATTTTTACCGCTACGAGTCAGACTAACTGGCCGGAAGTCGCAAAAGACCGCGATATGTGAAAAGACACAGAGAGGCCATGCTCAGCATTAAGACAATTCAGGCTAAAAATTAAATCCCTATTAATAAACTATTAGTATCCCGCGGTTTCTCCCGCGTAAGTTCCTGGCATTTCCAAAATCTCTTTCTCAGTGCATTCATATACTTTACAAGGAACACATCCTTCAAGTTCAAATCTCTTGAACCTCGTTGTGGGTACGACGAAATTCTAGTATAGACATACTATTTCTGTACACTGCCAACTAAAAAAAAAGCGCACTGTGTGATAACCCTTTCCTTGCAGCCGGGTAATAAATAAATAGTCTTGCAATTTTTCCAAAGTTGAATTTGAACAAGAATTGAGCGTTGATAGAAAGTAATAGCAAATAACCGGGTTCACACTATTTTTTTATTTATAATTAAGGAAATCCAACGGCTGTTGCAAAATTATACATTTAGGTATATCAACAGAAAGCCAATTACAGAATTAAGACACCGTATTAATGTTAATAAACAATGTAGGGGAGAGCTTAAATTGTAACCAGTAACTCAAATAATAACTTCAAAACTTCTGAAGATCAATCGTCATTCAATTGAATAACAGCATTACAATAAAAGTCAAATAATAATCCTAATTTTTATCCTAATCCTAATTTATTAATAAATTTTTGATTAATTTTAAAGTGTTTCCTACACTTGGTTGACTTGGTGGCTCAGGCGTAAGAAACGAAAAAATGCAATTTATAATTTCGAATCGAAGAGACCAGCACCTATGGCCAAATTGGCAAAGGGTGTGCTGGGCCGGATCCTCAGAAATGCAGATTCAAATCCCATTGAACCTGGAAAACATTTCTTTAAAAAGTAATAATTAAATTGTTAAAATTATACTAGCTACATGAATGTATAATGTCTATAATAAACCCTCATAGAGAAATTAATAAATTGAGTTAGATAGGTGGAAGCTAAGTCGATACTTTAACCTTGGTACCTTACGGCTTTACAAGGTTGAATCACAGTAGATTACCTAATTGCGGTGCTCTTAGCTGCATAGTCCATTTAATAAACGATCTATAGAGAATAAATACTAGTACAGCAATTTCGCATCGTTCGGACAATAGAAGGAAATGGAATTATCTGCACAACTAATCATGCCGAGATACGTCATGTGGTATTTAATTGAAAACCAAGGAATTTGATCTAATTTGACTTGAATTTCGCTGGCCACACGTCATATTTGCGACGCGTCTTAGACTAGGTTGATGGGAAAGATAGTGCATTGCCTTTGCTATGTTTGCACTTTGCAGGTGATAAAGTGAGTGTGGGTGTCTGTTAATATATAGTTTTGTATGTGAGGGTAGGCACTGGAGAATAAAGATCAGTTTTGTAATGCACGGTACTAAGTGTTTTATTGATAGCCACATAATAATTATTTTACATGGCGCAGTCGAGTTTAAATAAGCATAAAGAGTTAAAAAACAAAGCAAAAAGTGATCGGCCACGCATGTGTCATAAAGAACAGTGAGTTTGAAGCTATAATCTACAGAAAAATCGTATATAATGGAGTCGCTTTTACAACCACCACGGCCATTTTGTTTCGAAAAGGATTTGTCTAATGTTACATCCGGAAATTTAAGCACACAGTGGAAAAATTGGAAAAAATCCTTCACAATATTCCAAAAGGCGTGCCAGCTAAACCTAAAAGATAACGATGTACAGATACATATATTACTTCACGTCATTGGAGAACAATGCCGTGAGGTATACGATCAGATTTCGGAAACCGTGAAACTTACCACCGTCGAAGCTGTTTTAGAAAAATTTGATGCATTCTTTACGCCAAAAAAGAACATTACAATTGAACGGCATAAATTTTTTACACGTAAACAACTCGAAAATGAGACGGTCGCGCAATATGTCTTTGAATTGAATAAGATGGCAGTACAATGTGAGTTTCGAGACTTGAAGGACGATTTAATCAAAGACCGGCTAATTTGTGGTATTAAAGAAGATTTGTTACGTGAGAGATTACTACGCGAATATGATTTATCGTTGAAAAAAGCGCTAGAAATATGCAACATAGCCGAATTGTCGCGGGCTCAAGCGAGTTCAGTTAAAATAGAGCAGGATAGTGCTATGAGTATACATGCATTGCAAGAACGAGACGACAACATAGCAGACATACATTGGGTTCAACGTAATCGAATGACAACGAGCGGATGCAAATGCAATGCAAGCGGTTCGAGTGCCAACGTCGGGATGCGGGGAACGAGCGGCACCAGCGCGCGCGGGTTGCACGGCGGCGCTGGCGCTGGCGCTGCAAGTAAGGCTAGCTTACAGCAGCGGTTGAATGACTCGCGCTGGCAGCAAAATCTCAAACAAAGTACGCCATCCCCGCAACGTAATTCTGTGCGTTACAGTCGTGATAATGTAAATAATGTTATTTGTGCTTACTGTGGATTACAACATGAAAAGTTTGCATGTCCCGCGTACGGACAGCGCTGTGTAAAGTGTCAAAAAATGAATCACTATGCTAGGGTTTGTCGCCAGGTGTTCACGGTGCAGGAGTCTACTTCGGAACAGGTACGTGGTAGAAGTATTAGGAGCGTCAGTGATGATAAGTGGTTCGCGGATTTAAAAATTGGGAATAGTTTTATTCGTTTTAAGCTGGACACTGAGGCTGACGTAAATGTTTTGCCATCCACATTTTTGTCGCAAACAGGTATTGGAGAGACTGATTTAATACCAACAAGCATGACATTGACTAGCTATTCGGGAGAAAGTTTGAAGGTTTTGGGTACATGTGCGACAAAGGTAACATGCAAAAATAAGCAGTACATAGTTAAATTCACAATAGTAGATATTAATTCGCCACCGGTATTAGGCAAAGACTCGTGTGCAGAATTGAATCTTGTACAACGAATTTTCACAATATCAAAAACTACCAACAGCTGCTCAAATAAAATATTGAGTGAGTTTCCGGAAGTTTTTGAAGGAATGGGCTGTTTGCCCGGCGAGTACACGATTAGGTTGGCCGATGACGCCCGACCAGTGGTACATGCTCCCCGCAAGCTGCCCATAGCTCTCAGAGATGATGTGAAACGAAAGTTAGATGAAATGCTCAACTTAGGTATAATAGCGAAGGTAGAAGGGCCCACAGACTGGGTAAGTAGTATGACAGTAGTCAAAAAGTCGAATGGCGATATCAGGATATGCTTGGATCCACGTGATTTGAATAAGTACATAAAACGGGAACATTTCAAACTTCCCACATTAGATGAGATAACGTCAAAATTAAATAGCTCAAAATATTTCAGTACATTAGATTGTAAACAATCATTTTGGCAGACGAAGTTAAATTTACAGTCTACCAATCTATGTACATTTAATACAGTGTTCGGCAGATACAAATTTTTAAGAATGCCGTTCGGCATTTCATCAGCTTCAGAAGTTTTTCACAAAAAATTATACGAATGTTTTGACGACATACAGGGCGTTGAATTATTCGTCGATGACCTATTAGTACATGGAAGAACTCAGGAAGAACATGATAGGCGGCTAAGACAAGTTTTAAATAGGTGTAAGCAAATAAATGTAAAATTAAATAAAGAAAAGTGTAAAATCGGTTTAACTGAAATTAAATATTTGGGACATATTATCTCTCAACATGGCATTAAGCCAGATAAATCGCATTTATTGCCTATATTGGACATGCCAAAACCACAAAATTCAAAAGATTTAGAGAGATTTTTAGGCTTGGTAACTTATGTAGGCAGTTTTATTTCCAATCTATCAGATAGGACTTTTAAATTAAGAGAACTACTGAAAAAAGAGACTGCATGGCATTGGGATGAGTCACATGATAAATGTTTTAATGAGCTCAAGCAATGTATTACTAATCCACCTATTTTACAATATTATAGTTTAGATAAACAATATTACAATTTCTGTTGATGCTAGCAAGAATGGATTAGGGGCGTGCCTAATGCAAGACAATTTACCAGTTTGTTATGCTTCAAAATCGCTTACAAAAACTGAGCAAGCATATGCCCAGATCGAGAAAGAGTTATACGCTTGTGTTTTTGCTTGTGAAAAATTCTATACTTACATATATGGTAGGTGTGATGTAACAATCGAGACCGATCATAAGCCTCTTATCTCAATAATAAACAAAACAATAGCAGGGGCACCTAGTCGATTACAAAGAATGCTAATTAGATTGCAACCCTATACATTTAAATTGGTATACAAGCCAGGAAAGTACTTATACATTGCAGACACTCTGTCGCGAGCGGTAGCCCTAAGTAGCGACACAGTCACCGAACCACGTGATGAGCTAGACATGCAGGCGCAGGTGTGTGCGCTCGCACTATCAAATCCACTTACTGATTCACATTTTTTACAATTACAAAAGTATACTAAAATTGACAATGAATTACAAGACTTAATAAAATTCATAAAAGAGGGTTGGCCGGCTAACAAAACCGAAATAAAAAGTGAACTAAGGCAATACTGGGATGGAAGGGATGAATTAACTATAGCTTATGATTTAGCGTGGAAGGGTCACAAAATAATAGTTCCAAAATGTATGAGGCGTGAGATGTTAAAAAACATTCATATGGGGCATTTAGGCGTGGCAAAAACTAAGCTCCGAGCGAGAGAGATAATGTACTGGCCAAATATGAACTCTCAAATAGAAGATATGATATCGCATTGTCAGGCATGTCTAACACACCGTAGGCAAAATGTAAAAGAACCACTAATTTCACATGAAATACCATGTCGTGCTTGGTCAAAAATAGGTATTGATTTATTTCATTTTAACAGCAATACATACCTTCTGGTAGTAGACTATTTCAGTAAATATACTGAAGTTGAAGACTTGCCGAATTCAACATCGAGTACTGTAGTAGATAAGCTAAAAGTAATATTCAGTAGGCAAGGGATCCCTGATATCGTGATATCAGACAACGGACCGGAGTTTGCAAGTAAAATTTTCTCAGACTTCAGCAAAAATTACAAATTTAAGCACATAACCACATCACCTAGATATCCACAATCAAATGGTCAGGTAGAAAGAATTATACAAATTGTGAAGCAAATGTTACGCAAAACTTATTTTGATAGGACAGACTTTAGGCTTGCCCTATTAGAATATTTAAACACACCTATAAGTGAAAATATACCTTCGCCGGCTGAACTGATGTTATGTAGAAAGTTGCGCAGCATCGTTCCATGTCATCCAGAAATGCTTGAACCGAATTTGTACAATGTAAAAAACATTCACAATAGTTTATTACACCGCCAAACGGCACAGAAAAAATACTATGATAGGAGCAGCAAGATATTAAATCCAATAAAAATAGGCAGCAATGTTAAAGTACGAATAGATAACAAATGGGTAAACGGCACAGTAATTAACTTAATGGGCCCCAGATCATATGTAATAAAAATGTGCACAGGTAGAATCATACGGCGCAATCGTAGGCATTTAATAGTCGATAGCAGTTTGCGACAAGAAACTAGTAGGTCAGATAATTATGACGATATACTACCATTTGAATTTACAACGGGTGCATCGCATTCCCCGCGTTCCTCTCCGCATCATTCTAGTGTGGGCGCGGGAAGCCCCAGTGCACCACAATACTCCTTGACCACTCCGACCACGATCACGACCGCTCTTCATACTCATACAACCATAGGCACTCATAACGTTTCTTCGTTTGGCAGGATATTGAAACCACCTAACCGATGGAGATATACCTGAGCCGATGAAGCATAATGGCGACAAAACACAACAATAAGTACAACAAAACACTTAATATACATAGTTAAAGGAGTTGTAAGTAATTAAAAATGCTATAATTTATGTAAAAAAAAAAAAAAAAAAAAAAAAAAAAAAAACTATCCATCATATCTAATACAAATAATGTAATTAAAAAACATGTTTAGACAACTAAATATTCATAAGTAAATTACTACTTATAACAATATTCTGTACCTACAATAACATCTCATATTTCTCTTTGTTAAGAGAGAAGGATAAGAAGATACCTAATTTAATTAATTCCTAATTTGTAATTACTTCAATGCTTAAATGATTATTATTTAAGTGATTAATGTATTTAATGTTTAATGTATGGTAGATTTCAGATGCAAGCACTTATTCGTCTATAACAGTAATTTCTTTTCTTGTAAGTTATTCATTGTTCAGTGTCTAGATATACCTACAGCCTATAGCATGATTTCATTTTATTTTCTCGTCTGCTTGTCATCACTTTTTATATTTAAGAAAGGGGTTGTGGGTGTCTGTTAATATATAGTTTTGTATGTGAGGGTAGGCACTGGAGAATAAAGATCAGTTTTGTAATGCACGGTACTAAGTGTTTTATTGATAGCCACATAATAATTATTTTACTTATTTTCAATATTTATTTTCATCTTCAGGCTGTATTCTAGAAAATGTCAGCTAGCAAGCTTTAGTCGATAACGAACGATGATGCATATTCGTTTATTAATCTTTTTCCCACACACGCGACACATGGAAACCCACGCGACAACCGTGTCGCGTGGGTTCCCGTGTGCCATGAGTGTGCCGTGATTAACGCACTCGCCCGGCAAGTGAGTAGCGAGCGAATCCTGTCACGGGTGGATTTTTGATATGAGGAAAAATAGGAGGAGAAATACAAGGAGAAAAACATTCCTTGTTACATAAATTCTAAGATCAGCTTTCTTGGAGTTATAACAGCATTCTAAACGTTACCTATAGTATGTTGTGGGTAGTCTATTCTATTGCACTGAGTACGAGTGACAGGTAGTTTTGACAAAAACTATAGATATGACAATCACTAGGATGGGTGAATGAATTTTACATAATCTCTAATAATGTTATAAAAAGGAAGTTACAAAGAAACAAAGCTCAACTATTACATCCGTCAGGTCTTTAAATTTTATAAGTTAGACGCAGCTCATACTTAGTAATTATCTAAACAAGTGCAAAACTCTTCTATAAATACATATGAAATGTGATAATAACATCCTTCCCGGTTACGAGATAAAATTAGGCTCATGTTTATATCTATAGTGAGTATATTATTATTTACTATTGTACATTTGAAGTTAATCAAACAAGAGCGGCGTCGTCGTACTACCGTGTTTAAAAAAATATATTTAAAAAAATAAAAAACCCGACTGCAGTTTTAACAGAAAAGTGAAAAACAAGATGCTTCTAGTAACTTTAGGAATGGTGGATGCAGTCGGGTGGGACTCCAAATAACATAAAGATAGTATGCCCAATTATATAACACTAAGTATTTGGTTTATTAAACTTATTCACCTTTTATTTAGAGTCCCACCCGACTGCATCCACCATTCCTAAAGCTACTAGAAGCATCTTGTTTTTCACTTTTCTGTTAAAACTGCAGTCGGGTTTTTTATTTTTTTAAATATTTTTTTTATTTATCGCTTTTTAGTTTTCAGAGATCAGATTTAATTACACCAGAAGAAATTCATTAATTCTAGATGTATATTAAACTCCAGTAGCGAGGACGTGCATTGCTTGTTTTTGCTTACTCAGGGTGATAAGTACAAGAGCTGGCGGTTTTCTATCCAGCGCGGGAACGCCCGCGCCGCCAGCATCTTGGGCGCAATGCCTCGGGTTGTTGTTGCTGACAACTTTTAGCTTTCTAATTTAAGGTTATTACTTAGGTATTGTTTTCTTTGAAAAACAAAGTGGTTATTTATGTCGACAGATTGGTAAGAAGATACTAAAGTATTTTATGTCATCTCTGCCAATTCCTTTTAAACTCGGCGTCAAATGCAAATCCATAGATGAGATATTTATACGAGTCAAATCGAAAAGTTTTTAATTAACGTTCCGTTGTTCTTGCGAAAATTACCTGCGTAATCATAAATGTAGTAGCAACATAACTTTCGAAGATTAACCATTAGAATACACTATTCACACGCGGATTGTTTTCGCATGCGAATATTGAATGTTTGTGCGAAAATTCAAAAATCCCAATCCAGAGGTAGTGCTAAGCCATAAATTGACGTAAGTAAAAAGAATATTATTATGAACGTCATTAAAGACAAGACAACCGAGCCGATGGCAAGTGACATAGTAATGAAGACAACCTACTTAAACGACTTCCGATAATTTTATAATTAATTATTTTAAACTTAATTGTAAAACTTTACAAGCAATACTTTTCAAATGTAAATTTACGAAAGAATAAAACATCGTTTGAGTGAACAATGTTACGCGTTTTCTCAGTTTTTATGTTCTTTACAAATCTTGTTTAATAGCGTTTTACATCATTATTTTTATTTATTAATTAATTTAATGTACCCTATGTCACTCACGCGGTCACAATATAGTTTCCGTTACTCTGATAAGCTTTATGAATTAGACCGAGTTATACCTATAAGTTATACATATCTGTAGGTACACATATTGTATATTCACTTAATGCACTTAGGGCGACTTGCATAAAACCATTTAAAAACATATTTAACTAAATCAATTTTAATAATTTATGGGAAATCGAACATTAGACTCTATTTCATTAAATTGACGATTGATAATATGTTGCCACACATTGATAGTTATTAAAATTCTGACAGATTTTAAACACGTTTAACAGATTAAACATGTTTAGGAACCGCTATGCAAGCCGGCCTTAATGTATATTTTTACCTATTATTAGGTAAAGTAATAAAACAAAAGTAGCAGCGCCTTGCAGTGTCACCCAAGTCAGTTCCAATCCAGAGGGAAATAGGCATAAAAATTATGACTTTTGAATATTATAGTTTTATTTTTATTTATACCACGACTAATATTAATTTTAAAATACCATGTTAATAAGTACAATGTTAACACTAATGTCCGAATACTAGAAGTAACTACAATAAAGGAAAAGTAATTAAACGAAAATTCCCATCCCACAAAAACGCCTCTCGTTTATATGTCATACATAATAAAGTAAAATCAACCGTTGTTTCTTCCCTGTCGCCCGTGGGTAGGTTTACTTAAGTGCCCAATAAACCTTTAGTCTTAGACCATTTTCGACCGAAAACTGAAACGCCTCCTAAAATTTGAGGGCTGTCAAATGATTAAGCAGCTTCTAAATTCAAAATAAGTAGTGGAGTTTTTGAATATATTAAGTAGAAACTGTTTAGTGGTTTAACCTTGTTACCCTTTTATTGTCGTTTAGTGATGATTCTCATTAGAACAAGCCGTGTTCGAAGATGGTCTAGTTTTGTACATGTAAAATCCACGGCCAGTATAGACTGTCATTTTTTTCCGTTTAAGTGAAAGTGAAAAATATCAAATACTGATAGGTCGATAATTGTGTCCACTTTCATATTATCCGTCAAAATCCATAAATATTACGTAAACAAATATAACTTTTTTTTAGATTATGTACACAATTTGTTCAGCGTTAAATTGCAATAAACAGTACTCATATATCCCCCGAAGGTTTAAAAAAAATAGTCGTGGATAAATGCTCCACGATGAAAATAGTTGTAGATGCATTCCTTTTACGCAGCTCTTTTAATTGCATAACACTCCTTGGTGAATACATTTTTATGCTTTAATTTTTCCTATTCTTTCACAAAAATGCAATGTAAAATGACTAGTGAACATAGCACAGTGATGCCATATTTAAGATCTTTTAGTTTTAAGCCAATTTTAAAAGTAACAACAATATGATTTATTATTTGTTGATAATTTAATGCTTGAAATATTTTTAAAGGAAAAATTCATCTTCAAAAATTCACTTGCGGCGAGATTTGAACTCGCGTCCCTAGATCAATACTCCAGTGCCTATACCGCTCGGCCACGCAAGTTCCCCAAGTTCGCAAGTAATATTTCTAGTAAATATGCCATGAGCAATAAAAACCAATTTTACGGAATTTAATGCTTATTTTTGCTTATGTATAAAGAGTATTCTTTTCGGTAATAAAGGCTGTCTTCGTCTTGGTCTTATCCCACGCTTCACTCAAGACTCAAAGTAAGGTAGATAACTCTCTCGCTTCAATGAGAAATTAAACTGTCAAATGTAGAGTCCTTCGTTACGCTTGAGTTGTTAAAATAGAGATTTAGGACGTCGGTGCATAAACTGCTAATAATAGTATTTCTATAGCCTATAGTATAATTCAGATCTGTAACTATCTGTATACAAAACTTCATCGTAATCGGTTCAGTAGTTTTTGCGTGATTAAAACACAAACATCAAAACAAACTCACATCTAATCTTTCGAATTTATAATATAAGTGTGATGTAATTATTAGGAAGCAATACTTAACCTACTGTACCATTATTTGTTATTGTTATCTCAGATAGCAGTCGTTAGGTCAGTCAAGTTAGAGGGCTTAGGGCGATCCGTAAACTCTTACTCTAGATGAGCCAGACCAATTACACGAAAAAAAGAAGGAAGTTACCATTATAAAGCTGCTGTTTGGTTAAGATTACAAAAGCTACAAATGTCTGAGTTAATAGTAATATCCGTTTAAATCTAAGAAAGGTATCTTTGCTTTCTTAGATTTAAACCAAGACAGCAATCTCTGAGCTAAGAAAAACAGTTTTTGTAACTCTTTGTAATTCTCAAATGGTTTAAATTTATTATGGTAATAAATAACAATTTACATAGAAAAACTATTTCACTACAACGTCAGCCTTTACGAGATAAGGACGGCTCTCAAACAGCTCAAACGGGGGATGACGGAATGACGACAGAACTTTTGAAGACAGGAGGATCACCAGTGCTCAAAGTCCTTCAGAAGCTGTTCGGTTCCGTCATTCACGAGGGACAAACGCCAGAGGCGTGGAGCAGGAGTGTAGTGGTGTTGTTTCATAAGTAAGGTGACAAAGCCCTTCTGAAGAACTACAGACCCATCTCATTACTGGGCTACGTCAACAAGCTGTTTTCGAGAGTTATCACCGACCATCTCTCGCGCAGGTTTCACGACTTTCAACCTCCTGAACAAGCCGGGTTCCGAAAAAGCTTTAGTACCGTAGACTACATACATACGCACTGGCATTTTTATAGACGTAGATAGATTAATACCTATCAGATAAAACAACTTTTTATTAACTTTTAAAAATAATGTGGTGACCAGAAAGTTCTGTAAAGACCTCGAAACATCGGCGTTTGGGCATTACCGGCCTTGTGTTGGGCATCAGAGGATTTAGTGCCTTGTATTAATTGCCTCACGCGAGTGAACCCGTAGGAAAAATACATATCAAAAACAATAATACATATATATAAATGTACAACAACATCAGTCCAATTCCGAGGAAGCTTTTAGCAGAGTTAAAAACTGACATAAACTTTGGTGAAGGTCATTCTCCATTATGGAAAATTACTTGAGAAATTCTATTTCGATTTAAAAAATCTTGTTAAAAGGGGATTGTTAATGGAAAGACAAGATATTTTTGACTGACCTTCTTGAAACCTGAGACCTGTTGTGTTTCTTATCGAACTTATTATATTCAAACGTCTGATTTTATAGATAGATTAACTCTATGTTGTAATAAATTATTACAAAATTAAGAAATCACAAAATAAACAAAAGATTCAGCGCAAAGAAAGCATACGTGCCGCCCAAGCGGTTCAAGACCAGTGTGACGACCAAGGAACCGATGGAGTAATAAGGTGGAAGCTGACCTGCGCGAACTTCAAGTCAATGGCTGGCAAAAACAAGCACAGGATAGGAAGCAGTGCAAGATTCTGAGAGGTTATCCTGAATTTATTAGAGCACGATGGAAAGATTGTTCATGCACGATACGCAATAGAATTTATACTAAGCTTTTTAATACTATTTCCCAGTTGAAATTAGCTGACTATCAATAATTATAATAATATTAATAGAGCAAACTTTGAAATGGCTGCAAGACAAACTAATCTCAAAGCCAATTTAGAGTCGAAAAGTTACCTATACACGTGCTCTAGACTTAGACTTTTTTCACTCGATTAATCAGACACAATCTTCTTTGTCTTTTCCGTTTCCCACTTTACGTGGGGTCGGCTCTCCTAATTAATCAGATACAATATTGAACTTAATTATTATCATAATACTCAGACAAGCCAACTTAACAGCGAGAGGTAACCTAACGCTAAACGGTCTAGCACATAGACCACTAAACGGTCTGTAGGTGTCGCAACCGTGGAGAGATGTTGACACTCGCTGTGTCAAGTGTCAAGTGTCGTCGCGTATCACAAAGCCCGCACCCCAACCTTCAACAGGGTAATTCAATCAGAATGAGTTACTCACGCATCTTGGTTTTACTTTGACTACAAATATTATATTTGCTGAGTTTTTAGAGTTCAGTATACAAAGAGTAAAAACGGGACCCTATTATTGAGAATCTGTCTATCCGTCTGTTCACAGGCTGAATTTCATGAACTACGTTGGCTATAGACAGTTGAAATTTTTATTTTCATTTTCAGATGATGTTTTTCTGTAGCTGCTATAATAACTAGTGCTACAAAAGAAATAATGCAAAAATTTTGGAGAACGTGATTTTTGAAAGTTAAACGCAGCGTTACAGCGATTTATTTTTACCACTGGCGCCATCTAGTGATAAATTGACATCAAGTTTGTTGTGTTTATTTAATTTTTTGTGTGATAATGTGACGGAATCCACCAAGTACGAGTCCGACTCGCACTTGGTGGGTTTTTTTTCGCTTGTTGTTGTAGAGACGGGAGGCTTTGCGGTTCCAATTTGTGCGGTCGAAGTAGATTTGTTTAGGTAGAAAATAACACTGGATATTTGTTACAAAGGTATTTTATTTTATTAATATAATACTTAGTTGAATAGTACCATGAAAACTTGATACGTGAAAACGTACATTGCAAATGGATATGTAGAAGAATATCAACCTACTTTTAGTAAAGAATAAAGAAATAGAGGACGCAAATCGTTTTTTTTTTTAATTAAAACTTACTTATATTAAGTTACCCATATCAGGACTGGTAAAGTTAAATAAACTGAACTATGAATAGCTCTGTATGAACAATGGTTGTGGTACTTTACATAATTTCAACTAGAAGAACGAAAATCAATGAAAACCTACGGTCGTCTACCGAGCCAGTGAAAACTCGTGAGTTTCCAACTATGTGTGTGTTCCAGTGAGATCGAGGTGAAACCGCGGGGCACAACTAAAATATATAAAATAAAGCTAGCGGTGCTGACCAACTTTAAATCATTGTAGATCCTAAATGGTATTATTAAATGAGATATTATTCAAGAAACCTGAGAATGATTTTTTAAATACCTAGTCAACGTTACACACTCGACATAGTCAGCTCACTTTAATTTTTTGACGCCATTTTATGTCACCTATCTAAGAACTATTGAAGAAATGAGACAAAGCTAACGATACCTTAAAATTATCCATCGTGTGGTTTGTAAGATACGAGCTGAGTAAGAATATTGCAAACATACAAAAGGCGCAAAAAACTTAACCCGTTCCTTGCGGCCGGGTAAAAAAACCGCTTTATTGCGAATCGGATGGTGCCAATGATAAAAATACATCGCGGCATCGTTTCGTTTATAGTATTTTAATAATCACGATTGTTGTATGGGAGACCCCTCAATTTTTTTTTTAAAGATGTTGTTGCTATAGTGGCAACATAAATAAATGCATCGTCTGTGAAAATTTCAACTGTCTAGCTATCACGGTTTATGAGATACAGCTGGTGACAGACGGACAGACAGACAACGAAGTCTCATTGATAAGGTCCCGTTTTTACCCTCTGGGTACGGAACCTTAAAAAGATATAATAAGATTTTAAATTTAGAAATATATTTAGCAAGGAAATATATTTCCAAAAAAATCCCATGACAGGATTCGAACCTGCGTCCTTTCGCTAACAAGGCGACCGCTCTAACCACGACCTAAATTATAACATGACACGTGATTCCTGTGTAACTCAGTGGTTACAGCAGTCGCCTGGTTAGCGAAAGGACGCAGGTTCGAATACTGTCATGGGAATTTTTTGAAAATATATTTCCTTGCTAAAAATATTTCTAAGTTCAAAATGCTTTGAGCAATATTATCAAAAAGAAATGCAATCAGCCATTTTGACTGAAATACCGATCACAGCATGACGTCACGGCTAGGTAAACTCCGCTGTCAATACTGTCATTCACTACGTTTTTTTGTTGTGAAAATGACAAGTTTAACTAGCGTGACTTCATGTACAGTACATAGAAAGGCTGAGGCTTCAAAGCCGAAGCGACGCGGACGCCATGATACCTGTGAAAAATATATTTAATAAAACTGGTCAAGTGCGGAATTCGCACCAGAAGGGTTTCCGTACCATTATGACAACAATACGCCGAACCCTAAAATTATGACCAGTGAGTCTGTTCTTCTAAATAATTACAAACCAATTTACTACAATACGATTAGAGTTTTATCTTAATCGCAACTTAATTGCCAGGAAATTCTTGTTGCCATGGCAACTAGCTTTATAGAAACAAACAGCATACTCATGTTCGAAGAGGTGAGAATAAATATCACGTTTGTTTTATGGGAGCCTCCTTTAAATATTTGTTTTATTTCGTTTTTTCCATTCGTTGTGGTAGCGGCAACAGAAATACATTAACTTTAACAATTTCAGCTGTCGAGCTAAAAATAAGAGTACCTTCAGTATCCTAAAAATAAAAATATAAGAAAAATAAATATTGCACGACATTACACAAAGCGCTGTCTAGCCCCAAACTAAGCACTAGGCTTGTACTATGGGTACTTTGGACAACGGATACGTACTACATTTTATTATTTTTTATAAATACATACATTTGATAAATTTAGCAGAAATATTTGTTCCCGGCGTGAATCGAACCCGCCACCTTCCGCCGTAGTCCGGGCTTCGCCCGCCGTGCCGCAGAGGCCGTCAAATGGCTTTAAACTTCGTGAAACTTAAGTTTATTACGGATATAAAGGTTTTTTTATAATTAAATAATATATTTTTACCTCCGTCAAAAATAAATAAATAAAATAAGAAATGTTATACAATTTTTTGAGTTTGTATTTACAAATAGAGCGGAGCGGCGGTAGAACGGTGTTGGTCTAGTGGCTTTCATTCCGAAGGTCGTGGTTTCGAATCCCGGCTGACCGCGCACCAATGTCTTTTTCCTTGTGGAAATAACAATGCTCATACGGTGAAGGAAAACATCGTGAGCATGTTTTCCTCCTCCAGACGTATTGACCAGTTCTTTTCTCTGGGCATGTCTGACTTGGCTTGGTGCTGGGCAAGTCTACTCCATCTAACAACGTCCCGGGCACTACAGCGCCATAAATAGCATGGATTAAAAAGTTGCTTACGTTGTATAAATCATCTAAA
The DNA here is from genome assembly GCA_949358125.1 of Idaea dimidiata. Classification (NCBI taxonomy): domain Eukaryota; kingdom Metazoa; phylum Arthropoda; class Insecta; order Lepidoptera; family Geometridae; genus Idaea; species Idaea dimidiata. Next base: position 27,111,297 of record OX442330.1, read on the forward strand.
ATTACATAAAAAAGGCCAATTAATGTTAGTTACAAAGAACCCCAAACGAGGATCTAACCTGCATCTCGTGAGACCTTCGTTTCACAGGATTAAGAATAATTCGTGATGCCTACTGCCATGTTACTGAACCCGTATAATGTAGCCAAGTTGGCCCCGCAAACCAAAATAGTTCTATTCATTAATTCGTTATTGGCAACGAACCAAGAGTTTCGTAGAAATACGACCTTATTAGCAATTCTATTCGGTTCACTGAAAATTTTTCTACTGAATTTAGCTGTGTAGCGGCGTGATGGCTACACAACGTTGATATGTATTTACTGACTTTCCTACTTGACTAGATGGATTGGGAATTTTATAAATTAAAAAGACAATGCTCATGTGAATAACAAAAATGGCGAGTGTAATCAATCATAAATCTACAGAGACAAGGATAGCGGGGTAAGGGAACAATAAATAGACCAATCAGCGCGCACTTTCACGTTATCGTGTTGTGTCCTTATTGGCGGTTAAGAACGCAATTACTGAGTAGGTTTTCAATCTCCATCTTCAACATGCCCGCGGCCTTGAAAGCATCAGCTTACAATAGCTTTGTTCACTCATCTTCGAATAGTGGGCAAATTTTTGTGTATGCTCGTCTCACTATGCCTGATGATGTCTGGATGTCGGCGACTCTCGAGATTCCATCCTTACCAGGTATCGTCTTCACAATGCGCCCCAATTGCCACTTCAATGGCGGAAGGTTTATGTCCTTGATAATAACAAGCGTATCAGGTTTTAAATCAGTGGTGTTTACCTTCCATTTGGTTCTGGTCTGTAATTCTGATATATATTCCTTAGACCATTGTAACCAAAACTGTTGACGAAGCTGCTCCACTCTATTGTAGCGTGTCAAACGATGTGCAGGCAAGTCTCGCAGGTCGTCTTCACAAACTGGTGCCGTAAGAGGTCGGCCGACTAAAAAATGTCCGGGGCTGAGGGGAATATAGTCTCGAGGATCCGAAGACATGGGTGCCAACGGCCGTGAGTTGAGTACAGCTTCGATTTGGGATAGCAGCGTTGTGTACTCCTCGAAGGTGAGACGAGCGTTACCCACAACTCGGCGAAGATGGTACTTGCACGATTTGACCCCAGCCTCCCACAAGCCACCAAAATGAGGGGAATAAGGCGGAATGAATGAAAATTCGATAGTTTGATTTTTAGCGTATTCAATAATATCACTCTTACATTTTGATAAAAACTGAGCAAATACATTATTTAAACCAACAAAATTACGACCATTGTCAGAATAAATTTTAGAAGGCTTACCGCGCCGTGAAATAAAGCGCTTTAGCGCGAGTAAGTACGCATCAGAAGAGAGGTCACTAGCAAGTTCTAGATGAATAGCGCGTGTGTTAAAACATATAAACAAGCAAATATAAGATTTAATTAATCGCGCGCCCTTTCCTTTCCGATTGAGTATGAACACTGGTCCCGCGTAGTCTACCCCGGAGATATAGAAAGGAAAACTAGCAGTTATCCGCTCTTCTGGAAGATTTCCCATAAGTGGGCATAATGTTTTCCCTTTAACGCGTGTACAAACAACGCACTGACGAGTCACTTTCCTAGCTAGGTTTCTACCTGAAAGCGGCCACCAATCTTCGCGTAATTGGTACAACAATGCTTGTGGCCCACAGTGCATGGACTGGTTATGTATATGCCTAAACAGCAAAAGCGTAAAATGATGTTCAGAAGATAGGAGTATCGGGTGTTTTTTATTATAATTAAAATCGGGTGAATTCTTGATTCTACCACCTACTCGTAAAACGTGCTCATTATCTATAAATAAATTTAAACTTGCAATTCGATTGTTTGATTTGACATTCTTTCCATTCATAAGTAAACTGTATTCGTTTGTAAACGACTCCATTTGAGATAACTTAGCAAGTGTATTGGTAGCTCGTTTCAATTCAATAACAGTAATACTCCCTGTCAGCTGTTGTCTTTTGTTGCGCGTATTATAGATAAAGCGAAGTATGTATGCAGCGACATGACTCATGCGATAAAAATTCGAGAACCTACAAAACGGAAAGAAAGTTAAATCTGTTTTGTTATTATTTGTAATCAATGAATTTATGACGTTTGTTTTGAGTTCCGGTAATTCTTTCGGTATAATTTCATTGAGTTGCGGTACGGAACGTGAAATTGACTTGTCAAAATAAATTAAATCCTTCAGAAACGTAGGTCCTTCCCACCATGAAACCGATGAAGACAAATCCTCAACGCCACGAGACACCAGGTCAGCTGGATTTTCTTTGCTACCCACGTGACGCCAGGGGCAGTCATTAGTCAGTTCATGAATTTCCGCAACACGATTTTGCACGAAAGTTTTTAATAGGTTTGGTGACATGCGTAGCCACCCCAGGACGATCGTGGAATCGGACCAAAACGTTACGTCATCAAATTCACGAGTTAGTGCATTCCGAATCGTATCGTAAAGTTTAGCGCCTAGAAGCGCACCGCACAATTCTAATCTAGGGATACTCACTGGTTTTATTGGAGCTACTTTACCCTTAGATATTAACAACCTTACTATCACCTGATTATCACGCATAGTACGTACGTAAGCACAGGCTCCGTAGGCGATTTGTGAAGCGTCCGTGAATATGTGCAACTCGACTCGCGTAGGGTTGCATTGAAAAACATGGCGCGGAACCTTAATAGTGCGAAGATAAGACAAGCTGTTAACAAACCGGTTCCAAGTACGTACAACGTCAGTAGGTAGCGGGTCGTCCCACTCTAATTTTAATAACCAAAGCCTTTGTAATAGAACTTTTCCTATTATAACGAGCGGACTCAATAATCCCAGCGGGTCAAATATTTGCGATATTGTTGACAATATTATGCGCTTAGTGACTGGAATCTTGGTGTCGATCTCAATTTCCGTATTAAAATTAAACTCATCCGCGAAATTACACCAACTTAAACCTAAGGTTCTACACTGATTTTGATTCCCTAGATTTAAATCTCGGAACGTGTTATTTAGTGACGTCAATGACTCACCGTCGAGTTCAAAGTTAAAGACCCATTTGCGCAGTGGAAAGCACCCAGACTTTAGTACTTCAGCGGTGCTTTCGCAAATCTTTATTAATTTTGATTTGTCCTCATATGAGGTCAATAGGTCGTCTACGTAAAAATCATTGTGTATAACTCTTTTTACCTCGGGGTTGGTACATTCATCGGCTAATTGTTTTAAACATCTGACACTGAGAAAAGAAGCCGAGGCCTGGCCATATGTTACCGTATTCAGTCTATAAAATTCGAGCGGGTTAACTGGATCATCGCGCCATATAATGAGCTGCAAATCGCGCTGAGACGGATCTACTAGTACTTGGCGGTACATCTTTTCACAGTCTGCAATTGCCGTAAATTTAAACTGCCTAAATCGTAATAGAATTCCGAGCAAGTCTCCTTGGATAGGAGGCCCTACGAGCTGTATATCGTTAAAAGATTTCCCACTACTAGTTGCAGCACTGGCATCGAACACAACGCGAAGCTTCGTAGTTGTACTGTGCTCACGAAATACACCGTGGTGCGGCATGAAGTAGTGAGGGTCCGTGTAAGAACTAACCTTAGTCATATGACCTAGATCAATATATTCGTGTATGAAATTGGAATATAGTTTTTTATAACTATCAGGTGCGCGTAATAATCGTTTTTCCAAAGACAGAAAACGACGCTCCGCCTGTGAGCGTGAGTTGCCAAGAACATCGGGCGATTCTTTGAGTGGGATGCGAACACAGAATCTACCGTCACTTTCGCGCGTAGTAGATGTGATGAAAGACTCCTCGCAAGCCCGCTCTTCATTTGTGCGTATATCTCGATGCCTGGGCATTTCCTCTAGCTCCCAGAACGAACGCAACTGTCTGTCCATGGATTGTGTGAAGTTACATTGGACACGTCTATCATTGTGCGTAATATAATTGATAGGACCTGAAACAATCCAACCCAACTTCGTATTTTGTAAGTACGGACCGCTCGGTAAACGCATCTTGCCATCGATAAGCAAGTCCCAAAATAGGTCCGCGCCTATCAAAATATCTATATTTTGTGATTTTAAAAATTGCGTATTTGCTAGCTGCATGTTGTTAGGTATATTAAAACGTGCGAATTGTACTTGCGCAGCAGGCAGCGTAGCCGTTATCTCCGATAGAACGAAGCATTTAACACGCGTTGAGTAGGTATTTATCCGAGATTTAATGACGATTTCACACGTTTGCGTTGTATGGGAAATCACATTACCTACCCCTCGTATCTCATGAGTGGACTGTATTAGCGGAATATCTAGTGATTTACACAAGGAATGTGTAACAAAACAGCTTTGACTACCACTATCGAGTAATGCGCAAACGACATGATAATAATTATATTTGTCGGGAATCTCGACCATAGCAGTGGATAGTAAAACCGGTTTCATATCTAAGCATTGCGTATTTGAGTACGTCTCAGTATGAACATTGCTAACCTGAATGAACTGATTTTTGTCACTGACTTCACAGGCTATCCCCGCTCCCGGCGCCGGCGGCGGCGGCCGGGGGTCGCTCGCCTCAATAACCGCAGCCGTCATCGTAGTACGATTATTATTGTGAATTAAAGAATTGTGTTTTAAATTGCACTGTTTACAAGGCCCAAACAAACAGTTTTCAACACCATGGCCGGAACGCAAACAATTCTCACACAACTTGTGATCACTAATAATTTTTAGTTTTGATTGTAAGTCCATATTAATGAATTTATAGCATGTGTAAATTGGATGTTTTCCTTTGCACACTACGCATAGAAATCTGTTTGTTTGTTTACGGTCTGATGGCGGCGGCGGCTTATTGGAGGAAACATTACATTGAGAAGTGTTAACTGAGCTAGATTTTTTACTTTGCGTGCTATTATTATTATTATCTTTACTGTGTGATAAAGATAATGTTTCCAACAAATCAGCCCTGTCTTTGAGAAATTTAATTAGATCATTGACCTTCAAATCAGACTTGGAATTCGACAACAACGAACTTTTGTGCTCCTCCCACTGTCTTTCCGTTATTTTATCTAACTTGCAGGCAACAATATAGATTATCAGTGTATCCCAGGAGTCTGTAGGCTCACCAAGAGTTTTTAATGCGCGTAGATTATTGATAATCACATCTATAAGTGTCCTAATTAATGAAGGCGACTCTTTTGACAGTGGTTGTATTGAAAATAATGCCTTTACATGACTATGCACTATAAGCCTAGCATTGTTGTACCTATTTAGAAGAAGCTCCCATGCAACAGAATAATTATCTGATGATATTTCTATTGAATTTATCACCTGCTGTGCATTTCCTTTTAATGAAGACTTCAGGTAGTGCATTTTTTGAATGTTGCTTATATCAGCGGAATTGTGTACTAAAGATAAATAAGTATCCCTATACTCGAGCCAGTGTTCATAGGCACCGTCAAATGTCGGCAACGAGATTGTAGGTAGTTTGACTGACGCAGGTTTATTAGAATGATGACATGTAGAACTGTTAGGTACATCTCCGCATTTGCCAAGAATAGATTCAGCTTGAGAAATAATGCTATAATAACTATCTTCGAACTGCTGACGCTGGTCCAACTGTTGTTCGATATCAGAGTCAGGTACAATTTCCTCAATTTTCGATTGAATTTCATTGAATTCGGAAAACAAAATCCCTGCACCTTTAATGCGTAAGTTTAAGTCTATTTTCAACTCACTAGTGAAAGACGTTTGACTATTTAGATGGTTAGCGAATCTAGTCAACCTACCCTTAACTATTCCGCGTTTTTTAACTAAATCACGCATGATTTGCTCAGTTTTTTCGTCTTCATAATGTCTATAAGGAGATCTATCGCGACTTTTACTAGTTCCCTCCCCATCTTTAGAAGCTAAAGACATCCTGGTGGCTTGTGAAAATAGGGGTACTCACGTGGCAAGTACTGACTGCGTGTGAAGACAGACTTCTGTGCTGACGATGGCACAACCAGCTGACTTGTCGATCTGCTCTGTGAATAATCCACTCCTTAGCACACCATATTGTCCGTTGCTTCACTTTGTAGAACGTCCGAGTTCACGTAAACACGTAGCAAATTGTTAGTCCAACGGTCACTTCGTACGATGAAACTTGGATGTGATTTTCCAAAAAAACTCGTTAAATCCGGCTCGAAGGACCAGATTATGTAGCGGCGTGATGGCTACACAACGTTGATATGTATTTACTGACTTTCCTACTTGACTAGATGGATTGGGAATTTTATAAATTAAAAAGACAATGCTCATGTGAATAACAAAAATGGCGAGTGTAATCAATCATAAATCTACAGAGACAAGGATAGCGGGGTAAGGGAACAATAAATAGACCAATCAGCGCGCACTTTCACGTTATCGTGTTGTGTCCTTATTGGCGGTTAAGAACGCAATTACTGAGTAGGTTTTCAATCTCCATCTTCAACAGCTGGTTAGAGAAATTGTATGAAATTAATACAAGCTGACTGCTTTACTGAAGGGTAATGTCTTGCGATATACGATAATATAATAACTTGAGTAAGCATTAAACAAAATTTACATAGACAGCTTACGTGATATGGAGAATGATGTAAAATACTTGATCCCGATAATTTTGAGTGATCGGTATTTACGTGGGAAAAGGTAATTAATTAAATTTAAAATGTAATAGAGGTATGATATAATTAGAAATTCTCACGGTTTCCGTACTTACGCAGATGAAACCACGGGCCGGAACTATATTCTTCTTTCTTTCTTCTTTTTCGTATAGTAGTGTGGCTCACCTAGTGTTAGTTTTCAGGTCGCCCTAAGGCCTCTAACTTGCCCTAACGACTGCTATCAGAGGTACAGATGGGACCAACTGCTTAACGTGCTTTTCGAATCACAGAGAAGCTGAAGAAAATGATTCTTACCACACAAATTTTCGGTCACTCATCCAAGTAATGGCCGAGTCAAGCGTTGCTTAACCCGCAAGACCGTTCAAGATCGACAGTATCAGTTAGGTCATTGAGTTCCCTACTTACCAAGTTGAACTATATTAATTATATTGTATGAGTAAAATGTCCTAGTATGCTAAATAGGGAACCGAAATCAATTCGCTAACTGTGGAATCAGAGAGAACACTAACATTTCGTGCTGTTACATAAATTGAACATAAATAGGATATAGTATATACTCTATAGTCTATAGCTGATATAATCCTTATATATATATAGTTTCGCCCTTGTAAGATTTATCGAAATCGGTTCAGCATTTTTTCTTTTATAAGAACCTTCTCGTGATATAAGCAAACTCAACAAAATAAGAAATAGCAAAATCGGAAATAGGGATGCATTTTTATATGTAAAAAGATTATAAAGAAAAATAATCTCACTGCATCGGGACTTAATCGGGTGAAACCGCGGGACCCAGCTAGTGTAAGAACAAAGTTAGTGATGGGTCTTAATCTAAGGTTAAATAGCTAACTTTGTCTGGCGCAAGTGGGTTTAGATCAATGCGGATAACATTTTAAAGTTTAAGTTTTCGTATTGTTTTTCGTGATATTAACAGAACCAAGTTTTTCAAATTAGAATGTTTACCAATCAAAAATAATATCCGAAACTTTGCTTTTCTGTTGTGACTATGAACAACTTTTTGTTTTATTCGTATTACAAAACTAATTAAAATTTTAATAAGCTTATTTAAACTAGTTAAGTTTCAACTTACAACTTTGATTCTATACAGGCTAATGGGTAGACGTGAGTGTGTGTTGTATGTTTGTTTTCATATGCAAATTATAGCTTTATAAGTTGTAATTGATCGTGCTAGACTAAGTTCAGTATTGTTTGTGTACCTTTAATCAATATTTATTGTTTAATATACGATTTTAAACTTACATGATTATTTTCACTACTAAAATTAATATATTATGAATAAATTATTAAACAGTAAATACCTCGTTATTAAATAATTTTTTGTTTGTTTTGAAATGTTCAGAATATGATACACTCAAAAACGACTGTTATTGAAAATAAAACCAATTAAAGTTCTGATTGTAGCAGACTAAACCAAATTAAATAACAACTTAAGATCAAAACACTAGCTCTAAGAAACAGTTTATTTTCAAGTCAACTTTAAACTTGAAATTTTCGAAAACTACTCACTTCGAATTTACAAATGTTGTAGAAACAAAGTGTTCACCAAGTGTTCGTTTAGGTTGCTCTCATTATGGTCGTCGTCGAAACACCCTGTATAAAAATTATGTCGTTTTTTTTTAAACTGTTTCTACACTTGAAAGACTGAACTATACAAGACTACAAGACACCCGACAGGATCGTCCTGTCGTGTGCTAATTTTTGGAAAGCATATCTACAAAACATTAAAATTTATGGTCAGCATAAATACTCGTCTCCGATGGGAATCGAACCTTCTGTGTTGCAGCCGGAGGATCCCCGATGCCCCACAAAAGATGTCTCGATATCTCTGGAGCTTTATTTTTAGTTCTCTCGTTGCACTTCAGACGATTTAAATAATACGATATCTGCTGATTTTTCTTCGACGTCGGACTTCTGCGGCAAGTGGTTGACACCACTCAATACGGTCATGCGATTCACATAAAAAAATAAAGAAATCGATTTCTTTAAATCGCTCAAATTAGCGCATTTGATTCAATAATGGAACCCCTAATCATCACATCCGAACTCACAGAAATGTTAATCGCACGCGGGTTCGTATTAATCCACTTCGCCAACAAGGTCATTTCAATTAAAACAAAAATAATAAGAATATAATTCACGAAAAAGGTCGAATAAGCCCATCCATAACCCTCAAATTACTAAGGCATATAATACGCAAAGAGATACATCCATACTAAGTCGTGGAATCCCTCTTTCGATCTCGACGCATAACATTAGATTAGACCTTTACACTGGAAAACGTAAATCAAGACCGTGTCCGGTAAAAGAAAAATGCTCGGAATAATGTAGCTGAAAATGTGGTAAGCTGAATATATGGACGTGTCTAGACGGGGTAGCAACTGGGTTGATTTACACTGGACTGAGTGATTGGGGCCAGTGATTGTATCGACTTATTGTCTTCTATGGAACTATGAACGGTTATAGCCGACGTCATCGATTACAAAGTTCATTCGTCAATGATGATATGGATTGATGACACATTGATGATAATATGGATGTACTGTGTACGGTTAAGGTCAGTTCACAGGTAAATTATACATGTTTACAAACTAATTTTAACAGAGTTACTTTTGCACTTTTAATGTTGGTAAGGATTAAAGTATATTATAAAGTTCCACTATGATTTTAAATATAAATTTAAACACAAGAAACTAATAGGTTTAAATATTAAAAAAAAACCCATGAGATTCTAGTGACTTCTTCGCATTGTAGGTCGCGTACCGAAGACACCTTGTCTTGGTTTACTGACATAATGTGAATGTGTTATTAAATCAATTAATTTAAGGTTTAAATTTGACTAGTTCTCCATACAAACGTCGTCGACTGTTTTCTCCCTTATAAAGAGATTACAGCAAATACGTTTATGACTTCTATAAAGAAGGAGGTCATCCATTCGGATGCATGTTTTTTTAAATATAATTACGTATGTTACCTGCTTCAAAAAATACATTAAAATCTCATCTATTTACAGTGACATCGACTTATCTTTTATCAGGCTGCTAAAGAAAATTTTAAACTATTTTTTAATTTACTAGAAATATTTTTCGCAAAATTCCCCACGCAAGTTCCCCCGTGGCCGAGCGGTATAGGCACTGGAATATTGATCCAGGGACGCGAGTTCAAATCTCGCCGCAAGTGAATTTTTGAAGATGAATTTTTCCTTTAAAAATATTTCTAGTAAATATGCCTTGAGCAATAAAAACAAATTTACGAAATATTTTTTAATTTTTCAAGAATTTTGTAATATATTTGATTAATTTAGAAAAGTTTACACAATTTGTTGATCCTCCACCATCAATCTATTTTCATTTTTCCATAACAGCTTGGTATGGCGTAGCTATTCACCAGTGTAGTTAGCTATGGAATGCGTCCCATCCCACACTTGAGTGAGTTTTATACCACACTGTCTTCCATAGCGATAATGATGAATCTTCTTACGCAGCTTTGTGTGGTCATTGTTATATGAAATTGGCGTTTAAATTATTTTTTTCATAGTTTATTTATCATATTTTACCATACGGTAGGTGCAACGTCTTCTTTAAGTAGAGAATTGGAAATAACAGTTTTTTGTAAAAAAAAATATCCAGTTGGAACCCAAAATGTTTAATTTGTAATCATTGTTTTGTTTGTGTATTTAACCTTTACACTATAACTCAATTTAAATTTTTCACTTTAGTGTGTACAAATCAGGCCGATTGCTGTGTCACCGGTTTGATGTGAAGCGATCTTTACATTGGAAATGGGACGGGCACTGCCTTTTGGTTTTTGGATTTCATACAATTTTTTTTTCATTTAAGAAACAAACAGCTTAATTTATTACAAAAGAAATATAGAACAATAGTTAAAACATAAGCCAAAACAGTTTCCAACGATAGCAACTACATGACAAATACAAACAACGACACACACTTAATGATAATTAATTTAAAATATAGGTAAATAAATAGTAATTTTGAGTCTTTGTAGACAGATGATAATAATACTACTTGTATATATATTATATAAATAAACAAATATAAAATAATAATATCTTTTTTCAAAATAAAATAAAAATGCAACAGTAACGAGATAGGCGCTTAGATTAGGTATCATTGTAATCAACCCTTTTAACGGCTAAACGAAATTCACTTAAACTACAATTAAAAATATCAATATGATGGTAACGAGCATTATATTTCTTGTAAGCCCTAACCAGCAATCTATTTCTGGCATATTGAGTCCTACAGATAGGAGTTGCGAATAATGATGTGTTGAAGCGAGTACGTATGTTTGAGCATTTAAACGAGATTTGAATATTGAAATGATTTTCTTTTTAATAAAAGATTTTGTACCTATTGATGTAAATAAAAAAAGGACTGGATTTGTGGGTTTTCGAGGAAAGCCTCGGAGTCGGGTAAAACACACAAATAAACAAGATAACCACCAACATAATACTTTGATTATGTTGGTGGTTATCTTGTTTATTTGTAATATTCTTCATTCCCTAACACCGTCCAAATCCCTCGCTAAATTCATATAATTCAATCGCGACTTAATCGCTTCATCTTAAGCGTTATACTACACATCAGTAAGACATTTTATATCAATTTACTCCCGTCTCGTTGGGCATCTCATGTATATCATTAGATATCTCTTTCTCTCATATAGATCACTAGATAGATATTTCTATCTATACGTATATAGGTAAAGATGCGAAGATAGGCTTTCGATCTTTTGTTTTGGGTTCCGGAAAAAAGTTCAAGCGATGATCAAAGTGACGACATTATATCGGACATATCGAGATAAAGTTTATCCGTTATTTTGAAACTGGAGCTGTCTACGTTACAAGTTTTTTTGCAATGGGTTTAATAGTTTGATAATCAAGAAGTAACAACGTAATTGCAGAGTTTTTACGACGCAACAGTGCTTTTGTTTCTTTTTAGGATTACTTTTTGTTTCTTCTATTACGGTTGCTTTTTGTTTGTGATTTAATCGTTATTTGTTTCCATGTTTGATTTTCCTCAAAAATAAAAACAAAATTTAAATATTTTTGGTTTTGAGGATTTTTGTCCGAAAATCCCATGTTAGTCAGCGTTACGGCGAATCGCTTAGGGGAACAATGGATAAAAAGTCCACAAATCCTCTAGCCAGGGGATTGTTATTATTAGATTTCTGTAATGTGCACTTCAATGACAGCGTTTTGAAGCTAAAGAACCTACGAATGAAATTCTAGTTACCTACTGTTGAACTTTATTACCTACCACACCTGGGACAGGTGCGGTTGTCAACCGAGACAGTTCACGGTGTTCCGACGTTCCGATAGAAACCTGACGTTGACACTGGTCGTAGATACCCATCTAATACCCCAGTACATTTACTTACAGATTAATAACTAGTTGTAGTACTATACTTAAACCATATTATTTAATGTGACGATTACAAATCTTTTACGATACTTTATTATCAGCCGATAACAAAAGTTAGTGCCCGTATGCTTCGCTTGGTCGTCTTGCCGGATATCAAACACACTAATGTATTAAAGCTACAGAACATAGACTAAAACAAGAAGGGCCATTTCAACTGAAGTTTACCGGCATTGATGTCGCTAAGCCCCGCCTACTAAACAAAATCAACGATTAGGCTAAGCACTACGATATATTATTAAACTAGCTACGTCACGCGGTTTCACCGGCGTATTTCCCGGATCCCATGAGAATATCGGGATATTACCTACCTATGTTTAATTCAGATCTTCAATTATCTGAATATCAAGTTTCATAGCAATTGACTCAGTAGTTTTTGCGTGATTGAAACACAAACCTCTGAACAAACAAACAAATAATATAAGAGGAATTAAGGAGATTTGTACCAATACGACCACTTGGGTCGTCCTTATTTGTTTGTTTAGTCTGTGATAAATGTTAAAGTCTGTATGTTTCTTCAACTAGCCCTATAACTGAGCCTTTTTGCCCTGTTACTTTAATGGTGGGTCCTTACGATGTTTTTCTTTACCGTAAGAACGATGTTATTAACGCCATTAAAATTTTTCTAAAAGGAAAAGACGTGTGATCAGCCAGAATTCGAAATTGCACGACACGACCTTCGGAATGAAAGCTGAGGTATCTACCGTCGCTTCAAAATAGTCCCTGACAAAAACATTGTGTGTATGTAGAAAAAAGGTATTTGTATTCAGATTTTCCTTCTACATTTGTTGCAATCGTTTTGAAATCATTGAATAGATTCCGATGTAGAATATTGTAATATTCAAGTATTGTACCTATCTCGGGTAGGTATTATACCTCTGCCACAAATAGTCCATTGTCGTATTTTATGAGCAATAAATCCCTTTCGAGAATGGAATCCGCCATTTTATTGTCAGTTTTTCATTTACCGTGTGATTAAGCAAAGGGTACGATTTGGGAAAAACGTTAAATTTTATTGGAGTTTTTTTTAAGAAATGTTTTCAGGTGTTGTATTTTTTCAAGAGTCGATTTAAGTTTTATGGGACCTTTAATTAGTTTCGAGAAGTGAATTTTGTTTGTTAAGTTTGCTTCAATGAAATGGTTTTGAGCGAGAAGGCCACCCATTTTTGTGCAACTTACACATTTTTGTGCAACGCAGAAGATTGCGGGTTCGATTCCCGCCGGGAACAAATATTTCTGCTGACCATGAATGTTTGTTTCTGGTTCTGGGTGTTTTCTATGCATAATATGTATGTTTTTACAAAAAATATATGTAGTATATATCCGTTGTCTAGTACCCATGGTACAAGCCTAGTGCTTGGTTTTGGGCTAGATAGCGCAGTGTGTAATGTCGTGCAATATTTATTTATTTACATTTTAAGCTCTGACTCTATTACCCTATGTGTATTTGTGTTTTGTTTTCGTTTTCTGTCAAACAAATACGGTATCAAACATTCTGTCTTTGCTAGGAAATAAATTGAGATTCTGTCATCCATCAGATCACCATCAATCAAACTTTTGCAACTAAGTTTTTTTTATCATGAATATGTCAATAATCTCATACGTAGTAACTAGTAGGTATATTTTTAAATAGATAGTCTAAGGAGGATGATGGGTGTTAAGCCTGTTAGGAGGATGATGGGTGTTAAGCCTGTTAGGCCATACAAATATTACGTTAGGCCATACAAATATTACCAAATTCTCATCAAATACCTATCTTAATCAATTATTTTGAACCGACTTGCATAAAAGGAAAAGTTTAACTCAAGTTGTACTCAACAAAGTTTTCAAGTTTAGTGTTAGGCCCTTTACGTATCCCTCTCCAACGATATCGATCAACAACTTTTATCACGTGAGTCCCACCTTGCCCTCTCGAAGCTCAAAGCTTCACAAAACTAAGTAGGTACCTACACACGTCTTCAACTCTCGAACTTAAGTTTCCTGCAAAAGTAATAGAAAAACATGAGAAGAAAACTTATAGAATATTATCATTATCATTCGACACTTTCGTGATTGACGATCGCTTTATATCTGGGACTAAGCGAGAATATATCTTATTTTATGTTGAATAAGATGTGCTACCCGAATTTTTTTCTTGTTGGTTTAGATCCGGAGAGGAAATGGAGGTTGGTATATGGTTCTATATAATAATAAAAGTCGTCCGATCTAGGAGTGCCCCAATGTAGAAGTTGTCCAATATAGAAAGTGTCCAATGTAGGCAGTATAGAAGAAGTACCTAAAAATTTAAGTAGTCAAACATATCCAATGTAAAAGTGTACCAATTTGCAACTACTTGAACAATGAATCACAGAATTGATCCATTTTTCAAGTATTAGTTCAATGTAGTTGTAGAGATTGGTCGATGTGTTTATAAAACGCTATAACGATTATAGGTAGTGACACACGCTTGACCTATAGTAGTTTCCAAATAAATTTCTAACCAGTAGTTTTTGTTGTGAATTATATTATTAGACGAGTGACATGATAGCGATAATAAAATCTAAGTTTAATTACATATTGTGATTGTAACTGACAAGAGGACGGAGGTGAATAATTTAAAGTTGTGGATTTTTATTCAAAATAGCGTTACAACCGACAAAAAGAAACGACTATCTCACATCAAAAAACATTGTCTAACTAATATTATAAAACGCATCTACATTGTCTGAGAGTTTGTTACTCAATCACGCAAAAACTACAGTACCGATTGCGATAAAACTTGAATATAGGTAGCTGAAAATATGGAATAACCCAAAATCTACTTTATCTCTAAATCCCGCGGGAATGGGATTTACGCGGGTGAAACCCGCGAAGTATTAAAAATTTAACAATTTGCAATAGACTGTCAATAATAAAACAATCGTTGCGCAATAGAGGGTATTAAAATAATCAATGTAATGCTGGAAACAGTCGAAACAATCATTTCTCTTTAGCGATGGGAACGCGGCTTAGTGTTTGTTAGAAGTAGGTATTATAAACATA
The DNA here is from genome assembly GCA_949358125.1 of Idaea dimidiata. Classification (NCBI taxonomy): domain Eukaryota; kingdom Metazoa; phylum Arthropoda; class Insecta; order Lepidoptera; family Geometridae; genus Idaea; species Idaea dimidiata. Next base: position 27,126,428 of record OX442330.1, read on the forward strand.
TACGTTTAGTAAGTATCAAAATAAAATGCGAAGAGACCACGGGATAATTCGATATGGCCTTTGTATATTTGGGTTCGATTTATCGGCGAGCGTCCTGTCCAAAGCGGACTCATTACAGTAGTGGTACCTATGAATTATTCAACAGCATCCAAACTTCGCAGTCGAAACCGAACCGCCTGAAACGCGTTCAATTACAGCACAACCGTTGTTTTTGAATTTATTATTGTTCTCATGAATCTGAAACTGAATTTCAGGGGTTTGTTCCTCTAAGAATCGGCAGTTCTGTTCGGTACTCGTATTGTTTTACGTTTTAATTTGAATTGTTTACGAGGTAATACGATTAGGGACTTATTAATTTTAACAAGAATATTTAATAAATCAATCGAAATTTACGTAATTTATTGGTTGGTGCAAATTATGAGCTGTTAGACGGAATTAGAATTAGCTCATTGGGTGTGGTGTTTGCGTGAATTCGTGTTTTGTGATAGTAAATATGATACATTAAATATCTACTCCCTCTTTTGGGGGAGGGGGGGGGGAGGTGTGGCCACGATGTTATTAAAAACCTACGATATCGTGAGATGAATCGCTGCTAAAACAAAGGTTATTAATTGGCCATCTTCATTTTGTTTACATAAGATTTAAAAATTTAAAATTGCTCAATTATTTCAGTACTCCTCGGTATCTTAACAAGTCATGATCGCGTCAAAAGTTGCTTAAACCGGACGATTATCAAGTTTGGCGAGTGCAGCTTACTCTAAGCTCCTACCCCAACAATAGTTTAAAACAAGCACATCTTAATTTGTCTAGTTTGTTACATAAAGCTTTGAAAAAATGCGAAAAGTAATATACAGCACTCGATTAAAACGGACCGACACACCGAAGAAATCAGAAGAATTATCTACATTTTTGAGATTAAAATACGATGCCTATAACAAAGTTACATATAAAACTTTGCTATGGTATACATAGAAGCATCAAAACTGAAAACAACGTGTCTCTAGATCGCACAAATATACCTTCACCATTTCACCGCGGGTATCGAACCAATAAACAATCTGCGTCGCAAGCGAGCAAGGGCTCAATCTGGACGTAAACAAGTTACTTGAGTATTAGAGCATAACTTTGAACATGACCTTATTCTAGTAACGTAGTTAAACCTGCCGCGTCGCGTCGTGTCGTCGCGTCTCTTGACGGAGACGTAAGAACTTAGTTTCATTCGGTAAGTTCGTTAGTTCATGCATTAGTTTGCCTTTGACGCTGTCAAAAATGTGGCTTCACACTTTGGAGGGCTGAGCACTACGCGGTATAAAAGTAGGGATGCTATTAGTAAGTATATCGAAAGTAGCATTATTTTGTAAACATAAAAATAAATATATTAAGGTCTATATACATAGACAAAATAGGTACACACACAATTTAGCTAATAAATTTATAAAGATTTCTAATAGATTTTGATACCGACAAAACTTTAGCATTTATAGAAATTTACATAAATATTTTCAACAGTTTTTCCAATATTTTTCCTACGTTTTTCTCTTCAACGGCCTTGTGGACACAAACAAAAACTATTAATAGCATCCGAACTTCCCATTGTGTTACAATATAGATTTAATATCGGTATTGGCTATTGTATTGTTAGATTTATTCATTGTCGGTGCATTGCCAGCTATCTACGCAGAACGGTCGCGTTTAATAACTTAAAATAGTGTTGGGGCACGTTGTACTAAATGCCTCAATGCCAAGACTGAAACAAGACATTGCAAATTCAAGACTTATAAAAAAATAATTTAACAATTAAAAAACCGACTTCAAAAAGAAATAAAAAATAATTTAAAAAACAACCAAAAATAAAAAGAATTGATAAAAATGACCAAAATAACCTCTACATAGGTACAGAGCCACCGACTAATTAATCTGTTTTATCATCTGAAGTCGGGCAGCCACATTAAGTACAATATGGAACCAACCAGTAAAACTGCCCGACTTGTTTTTATTTTTGGTTGTTTTTTTAAATTATTTTTTGTTTCTTTTTGAAGTCGGTTTTTTAATTGTTAAATTATTTTTTTATTTTACCCTTTTTAGTATACTTACCTACCTAAAAATCAACAATATTGTTACCGTGTAACATAAATAAATAATAAGCATAACAAAACAAATGAGAACAACACACGGAATGAACACGCGAATACAATCATCTAAGAAATTGCAAAGAAACTTTAGTTCCGAATAATTATAAGAGATGGCGCTAGTGAGGTGAATGCAGTTTTCTGGATCGCGGTATCGTTGCGTCGAGCACTCTGCTTAAGTAGTCTGCTAAGATTTTGTTTTGTATCGAATCAATTAGATCGATCAGATCGAATCCAATACTGAATTTGGTACTGCGTATATGTTGCGTACGGTTCCCTGGACCTTCCTATACGTAGTACCTGTAGCCTGCATTCGTTGCCTTCTCGTAGAGCGTACGGTTTCCCGGACATCTACGAGAAGCTCGTAGCCACCCCTACGACCCCTGTAACCCCTCTACGCAAATAAACTCCCTTCGTCCCTCAACCGTAGTTTCTCTACCTCCTCCCCCCTCACCGGAAACCCCCCCCGCGCTACACTGGCAGCCCAACGTCGTCGGTCCCGAATTCACGGAGCCCCGGGACAAGAACCAACAAGAGTCGTTGGAGGAGCTACCGGTAGAGCCAACCCAGAGTCGAGGAAGAGTCACGTTAGAGTCACGTAAGAGTCGACGGTAGAGCCGAAGTAGAGTCGACGGTAGAGTCAGTAACCAATCGCGCGCTACAGGTGCAGCACGATGCGCGCGACGACAAGGGTGCAGACTTTATCTCAGTGAGATTAGTTTCGTGCAGGGGGAGCGGAAGGAGATTCCCATCCACCCAGTCAGTACAGAGACGAGGACGCCTATATCGGCGGCCACAGCAACGCCTGCGACGATACGAAAGCCCTTATCAACAGCAAACAGGGTCGTGTGCCACACCTGTAGAGCTCGGGAGGGTAATCCGCAGCAATCGCGACTGTTGACGGCACGGCGACGATCCACGAGAATTGTAGATAAACCCAATTCCACGAAGACACAACCGTCTTCATTCATGAGACCAAGCAAATAGCGAACACTTCTATGTATAGAAAGTACCTAGACGCTTATTTGGAGCACATCATGCAAGGGGAGCGAGTGAGAGTCCAAACAAAACCAATCATACCCTCCTTTTTTTACTGTCCTGTTCGTCGGGACGCCTTCACGGACAGAGGGGGAGTATGTAACATAAATAAATAATAAGCATAACAAAACAAATGAGAACAACACACGGAATGAACACGCGAATACAATCATCTAAGAAATTGCAAAGAAACTTTAGTTTCGAATAATTATAAGAGATGGCGCTAGTGAGGTGAATGCAGTTTTCTGGATCGCGGTATCGTTGCGTCGAGCACTCTGCTTAAGTAGTCTGCTAAGATTTTGTTTTGTATCGAATCAATTAGATCGATCAGATCGAATCCAATACTGGCTTTGGTACGGCGTATATGTTGTGTACGGTTCTCTGGACCTTCCTATACGTAGTACCTGTAGCCTGCATTCGTTGCCTTCTCGTAGAGCGTACGGTTTCCCGGACATCTACGAGAAGCTCGTAGCCTCCCCTACGACCCCTGTAACCCCTCTACGACAATAAGCCCCCCTTCGTCCCTCAACCGTAGTTTCTCTACCTCCTCCCCCTCACCGGTAACTCCCCGCGCTACAACCGTAATTTTAATTATTGAGGAGTTTGCTGATGAAAAGGTGGTTTCAGGTACCCCATCAATCTGTACTTAGTTCTTTAGGGGTCTATTCTTTTTGGTAGAAGTCCAAAAATGAGTAATTTATTGAATTCTGGGATGCTATCCTGTGCATCATTCCAAAGATACTCATCAGACCCTTACCAAACTTTCATGGGACCACCGCGTAGCTTTTCCTTCCATTAAGGACCATTTCCATTAAAAAAAGAACTAAATCAATCGGTCAAGCCATATATCGTGTAATCGATGAACAATTTAATTGTATACAGCGTTTTGAGAAGCATTCCCGGTCCTCACTTCGAAGATCCTCATCAGATCCTCATGAAATTATTATGGGACCATCTCGGAGCTCCCACCTTTCCATTAAAAATAGAATCATCTCAATCGGTCAAGCCATCTTCGAGTAATCGATAAACAACTGGATTGATTAATGCGTTTTGAGGAGCATTTCCGTTCATCACTCCGAAGACCCTCATCAGATCCACATCAAATTTTTATGGGACCATCTTGGAGCTCCTACCTATCCATTAAAAAAAGAATCATCTTAATCCGTCAATCCGTCTTCGAGTAATCGGTAAACATACAAAAAAAAAAAAAAATATATACATACAGACGAATTGATAACCTCCTCCTTTTTTTTGAAGTCGGTTAAAAATGGGTACTGACCGGTGATGCAGAGTGTAACAGGTGTCGCAGCGAGCATGATACTGTTTGCTGCGAACGCTTTATTTTCCCATACCTACTGACTGCACGGACTTTCGTTGTGTACCTACACGTTATGTTGGATCACATGCAAAAGGTCAAACACGCAAAATGTCAAGAGATGTTAATATTCTGTGCCGTACCGTTCGTCAATAACCGACCAATATAAAGATGAAGGACCAAGCTTGTGATGTGCCCACGTTTGACTACTATCGCACCTGATGGTAAATGTTGATGTTGTCAAAGACCAAGTATTACATGACCTAGAAACTACACTCGTTTACTTATTATTACTAGGTATTATTATTTATTTAATTTAAAGAAAAGCAGGAAGTTAAAATGTTTAATTTAGACTTTTCTTATGTTTTCGCGATTTTGCATTTTAATTATTTGATTTAATAATTATAGGTACCTACCGAATCTATAATGTAGGCACTAATTATATTTCCACGACCGATTCATTTCCATTTTGAAGGGTCCCAGGTTGTAATTTGCAAAAAATATTCTCCCAAAAATTCTGTTACTAGAACTCAATAACATAAATTATCAGCGCTCTGGAATAGGTGTGTAAATAACACGGCAAAGCCGCATTAAGTAAGTTTACCCACAGACTTGGTGAATCAGAATGCCCCAAAATGCGCTGGAGACTAATATCTCCTTGCTTTTATTTGCCTAAGAAATAGTGTTTTTGCCAGGCAGAGCTCTCACGCACACGTGACGCAACGCACGAAACGCAGTTGTGATATAAAACAACAGAGCTGTAAACTATAATAGTTACTTTTTTTTTTTTTTTTTAAATATTATCATTTGTAATTTTAATCCTACTACGCAGACGAAGCCGTAAGCAGAAGCTAGTGCGTAAATATAGATACAGAGCTTCCTAATATATCCCAAACAGGTGGGCAAAGCAGAGTCAATCAATTAAAATTATCTGGACGGAATCCACAAAAAACTTTTCCAAAAACATAGGTATACATTTTTTAAGAGAACGAGACTTTTCAAAAATAAATTGTTAAAAATAGAGACCAGTCTCGTTTCAAACTGTTCTAAAGAGGACATCCTTGTTCAATCGCATCGCTATGTATGCAGTTTCTGTTCTGTAGATTCAGTTAAAGTTGTTTATTGACTGTGCATCTGTCTGTAGCCTGAACATTGTGCCGCTATTTCGAAGTTACAACTTAGTTTATTACTATTGATTTACTCTCGGTTGCTTTTAGATAACTTGGTCATGTTCATGGTTGTTGGATTTTAAGTTGAACTCGATGATCGGTCCTCTATGAACTTTGTAAACTCATTTTAATATTATATTTTTCTCAGGTCTTATTCGCGTAATTGTTATTTTTAAATTAAATATCATTTTAACATGATCGAAACGTCGAGGTAAGAGTATTTAAAACTAACAATACGACCGATATGATCCGGGAAAAATATGAATATCGGTCTTGTATGGTTCGGTGAGTTAAGTGAAAAAGTCATAACTCAAATGGGTGGACGAAAATGTGTGTTGCAAAGACAGTTATTTCTACCTGTCTGTGACAGCAATGGTTAAGCTTAGTTAGACTTAGGCCTTAGAGCGATCTAGTAATTACCGCTACCGAAAAAAAACAGGGTTGAAGCATAGTTGAGACAGTTTAGTTATAGAATAGACCTGTTGAAAATTGTGTTCTACTTGTACCTCCCACGTGCCGTGGCGTCCACCTGTCGCTTCACTAGCCGATTAAGTGGTAAAATGAATTTATCGACTAAGCCCATTATTCGACTAAAGTACATCACTAATGAGGTTCAATATATCCCGGTGGGAAATGCTCGTAAGTTTTTCTTCTATTAAGGCAAAGAGCAATAAATAAAATTGGTTTTCTTTTCACTTTGATTTCAGCGCGAGCAATTCGCAAAATATGTGCTTGATTATTCGTGACTGAGGGATTTGTTCGGTTGGAAAAATTAATGGAGCTTTGTCTTAACTTAATTAGGTTTAAATATTGACTGTATTTTTTAAAATATTTACGCCTATGAACTCGTACACGTTTTAGACAAAAAAATACAGTTCAACCAGAGTTAAACGTCCTTCAAGATATTTGTCAAAAAACTGCACTAAATAAAGGAAGCAATTTAATGTCGTCTTAAAAATTCAACAACAATCCATTATGAAATAATCAACAGCCTTCGATGAACCCGACATGGATTATAAGTTTATTTCGTGATTTCACTGCTTGAAGTGTACGCTGATTTGTGTAGTAATATCGTGTTCCACGAGCCCACTTCGTACTCACTCAAGGCTTGTTTTTTTAATTATTTTTCTGTTATCCTTGATTTTAGAATTTTCGAGGTTTTAGTTCCCTGGTCAGTTGGTCCTTGCGATCAAGACCATTGTCTGGTTGAAACGTCGAGGTAATAAAATAAAAAAGTAAAATCACGCGATAACGCGCAAGACTCGGGAAAATACGAAATTATGAGTTCCAATTTTCAATCGTGTCAGTTTAAGAAATTTTCTGTTTTCGTGTAAAAATGAATCGATAGACAACAAAGTGTTTCAATGATCGTAATATAAGCTGAAGCTGAGCGGTAATATACGGATTAGTGGGTGTGAAGTGACAATGGGCAGGTCATATAGCGCGGAGAATGGATGGCCGATGGGGACGAAATGTTCTCGAGTGACCACGGCCCGGGAAACGAAGCGTAGAACGTCCACCAACGCGATAGACGGATGATCTGGCTAAGACTGTAGGCCAGCGATCGATGCAGGTTGCTTCCAACCGCCGCCGCTGGAAAACAAATGAGGGAGGCCTATGTTAAACAGTGGACGTCCTACGGCTTATTTAATGATGATGATGAATATGGGTTAAAAAAGTTGTTGTACACGTCTAGGCGAAAAAATGTTGTTCTACGACTTATTAAATTAAAACTATTTGTTATTTATTTATCTTAACTTAACTCGACCCAAACAAAGGTTTCGATTTCTAAAATCTAAATTTAACTTGATAATCAGATGTTTTCTGGGGATAGATGTCACTCAAAAACAGGTTAGGTAATCTTAGTTATATTTAAAGTTATTCGCCTAGACGTTTTTCGGTTTATATTTATCGTTCATGAAGCACATTGTATTTATTTTTATACCAACTTTACTGATGAGTTTTCAAATCAAACCAATTTATTTATATATGAACTGAAATAACTTTCGTGACGACCGGAAATCGGAAATGATAGACATATTGGCATGACCGAGATATTACATCAAAGATGTTTTATTTATAAATAGTTAAAATGGTTTTTTTTTAATTAACAGTCGACGTTTACTTGAACGAATGCACCAACGATACGCACCAAAACTTATGTTTCCTTCAAAATGACTTCTTGACACAATGTAAGTTAGCGTGCAAGCTCATGCCTAGCCACTATACGGACTCTAATAATTGGTAGGTACGGACCCCTTGATGCGCGAGTTCGACTAGCACTTGATGGACGGTTTTTTTAATTGACAACTCTTGTCACTTTTATAACCTGTAACTTTATAGGTTTCGATTCCCGCACGACTCATACGAATGGTTTCATGCAAGAAAACAACTAAACCCGGCTTGTTCAAGTGTAAATAGAGTTTTACGCCTAGTTCTGTCTTCTCTCAACCCTAGAAATTCGTACCATTAAAACAAAGTCCGATTCTATTTGCGTAGGTGAACCATTTTTATGAAAGGTCAAGGATTAGTACCCTGCCACCTGATGTAACAATAACATGGTCGTTATCTTAGGGATTTACTGACGGGTGGAATATGTGAAATCTTTTTATGTGGTTATAGCCAGCACGTGCAAAAAACTTATCCAAGGACGTACCGTAGTTTCTTATGAAATTTACACGAAATTTGTTTGTGTGAATGCTTTCGAAGGGAATTGTATTTTTTGAAGGTATGTCACCTGAGCTCGCGCCCAATAAGGTCTATAAATTTTATTACAAATAAAATTATAATTACTTACGTCATATCGATTAACTATTACCCAGTTATTAATACTCGACTTTGAACAAAAAATGCTTTAGATCTTCTTATATCTTACTAATGTTATAAACGCGATAGTTGTATGTATGTATGTATGTGACTTTGTTACTCTTTCAAGCAAAAACCACTGAACCGATTGCGATTAAACTTGGAATATAGGTAGCTGGATACCAGGAATAACACATAGGCTAACGGGAACGGGCCTTAGGTGGGTAAAACCGCTGTGCGCTGCTAGTAAATTATAATATATAAAAATGTAGTTAGGTACAGATAATAATTAAAAGTGAAATTTAAAATAAGGAAGGTAACATTAGAAACCTACCGATCCGATAAAGTCTAGTGGTTAATACTTCGACTTTCATTCTGAAAGTCATTTCAAAAAGTCCGTTGGAATCCCGACGCGTACGATAATATTTTTGGTTGCGAAAAAGTTATGTGCTTTAACAACATCGCTCTAACAGTGAAGACATCGTGAGGTAACCGATGGGTTAGTTTCAGACGTATGACCCGTTCTTTCCTTTGAACAAGGCTGACTAGGCTGGGAGGGTGGTAAAGGTGCTGGGAAAGCCACCTTGACCTAACAATGTCCCGGTTACTACAGCGCCTTAAAAAGCATGGTTTAAAAAATACGTGCGCTGATTAAATCATCTATAATTAAATAGATAGTACAACCACAGAAGCCTACCGACTGCACGTTACCCAACATGTCATCAGTTATTTTCATCAGAACACGGAAAAAAACTAATTTAAAAAAATCCAATTCGGATTCAGTAGTGTCACTCGACTCGCCCACGTCTACACGTTTCATTATATTTTTAGACATGACAATGTCGAGTGACCTTTTGATGCAGTTCTTTATAATATGCAGAGTTGCAGGCGTACACGTTATGTCTTATGTCGGTAAATAATGTACATAGGTCATCTATAGTTTACCAATTTTTGAAATCCAATGACAAAATAGGCCAGAATATTCTTTTATTAGGTCAGAGTCACACGTCTGTGACGTTGGTAGACTATTTGGTCTTCAAGTTCTCTCTCCCGGATTGAGGAAAGTCGCGTGGTTCGAATCCTGCCCAGTGTCGGCCTTGCGTTATGTTTTTGTGGATATAATTATTCTTATATCTACAATATTTTAAAAATGAGTCGTAGTGACATTAACCCTCACTGGTTTTTTGCTTGCTTTGAACTTCAAAAAATTATAAGTTTTGTAATTCGTAAAAAATAAAAGTATGTTATACAAAATGCGTGCCTTAAAAACGTAAAACAATAAGAAATGCAATCCTTTATTTCGACTCGATTGAACATGCATCCGTGGCCAAATTGGAAAAAGGCGTCGGGACGGATCCCCAGAGATGCAGGTTCAAGTCCTGTCGGGTGCGAAATTTTTGGAAAGCGTTTCTTTAAGTATGTCATACAATTTAGCTCAAATGAACATTGTTGTTTGTTGTTAAAAGCCCGGCACAAACTAAAGAGAAAGCGTAGGTTTCACATGTTTGAACGCGGCAAATAGAATTCTATTGACAGAGCTATGTAGCTAGATAGCTAAATAGTTAGAAAGCATTCAGGGCTCTGTTCACAAGCGCATTCAGTTACTATTTTAGACCTAGATTGATTCGAGTGCTTACGGACAGAATGCTAAATACATTTTGTTTGTATAGTGAGTATGGGGGTGAAGTCTAAAGGTAATAATGGCTTCGTACGTTGCTTTCAGCGATAAGGTCTCTCATTTGTACAACTTTATTCGATTTAGGTACCTTTATGCTTTCTGTGTAATTGAATTGATGTGTAATGGATGTAATTGTTTGATGTGCACATAAAGCATTTATCTAACTATATATTTAATGGAAGTTATTTACTTTGGTTAAGTAGATATTACACGCTCAGTTTTGCCCTCTATACCTAATTAAACTTCACTACTATGTACTGTAGGTATTTATTTAGTTCAAAATCAGTGCAAACTGATGATTAATAAGTTAATATGTACCATATTATATTAGAGTCTAAATCAAAATCCATGTAAGGTTCATCGAAAATTGTTGATTATTATTGTTTGTTAATTGTTGACATCGGTTGTTTGCCAATAGTTCAAGTCGTACCTGGCATTCAAGCAATGCCCCGACGAACAGAGCATTGGCCTTGATTAATGCGTTTTTGCAAGACTTCCAACAGATCGACATATTTGATGATAAACTGTTTTTAGTTAATAGAAATCTTAGATTATACCTTAGTTGTAATTTAAAACAGTGTGCGTGTTGGTGTATACTGTAAGCTACTATTTGTCTTATTAATAAACAAATAATTACATTCTTATTTTATCAACGCTTATTTTTACCGTCATAAAATTAACAACAATTTTCTATGAAACCGACATGGATTTTGAGATTAGATCGTATGTACCTATGAAATACCACTTCAGCTATGCAGTAAGTAGTGTTTAATTAGTTTTTAAATAGGTGTTACACTGATATTTAATTATATGCACTAACAAATAATATTTTGTAATCAACTGCAACAGTTATTGCATACGCTCTCGCAGCTTACAAGAGCGATCATGTGTAATGTTGGTTATTAAACTAACTAGCTCAATCAATTCCATTTGATTGGGATATCCATAATCATAATTATAGAACTATCCGGTAACATAGTATATGTCAACAATGATTAGTATTACGTAATGCAATTTTGATAAAATATAGCAAAAACAAGCTTTGAAGGAAGGAAGACACTATTTTAACCAACCGACCTAACAAAAGAGGATGTTCTTAATTTGTCTAGTACATTTTTTTAAGGATTTTCTTATCCAAAAGCCGTTTACTCAGTCCAACCGATTGAGATGACCCTTTTTTGTATGGAAGTTGTGAAATCTGACTCAATAAATTCCTCAAATAGGGGTAAGGTAAAGAATTTGGAATGACAACGAAAAATGAACTGCTTAATAGTTACTATCGAGTTTAAAAAACAAATGTTAACTCAGTCCGTGAAATTGCTCGTCGGTTATTATTCTGTAGTACGGCTACGACAAATAGTTCGTAGCACGACCCGTAGCACCTCTTTGAGTCGTAGTACGGTAATGAATGAATTTAACATTTCACTGAATGCATTTAGATATTCAATGAAATTGACTGATTCACCAAATTGCAATACTCGTACCTGTGGTAAAATAGAAGATGTTTATCACTTAGTAATTGAATGTGAACGGAGCTTTTGAGAATACAACTATTTGATACTATGTATGGTATAGATTTGAGACAGGTGGGTGCACTACAGAGGGTCCTAGCTGAGCCTATGAGTGGTGTGGCTGTTTTGGTATATAATTTAGTTTATGATTTAATTAGTGTGTAAATGTTTATGTTGTAGTTCAATAATTACTCTGTTATAATGGGACCGATATTTTCTCCTTTTGACAAATGTTCCCAAACTCTAAATTGATTAATCAAAAAACTCGTGTAAAAATCTGTAGCACCTCTTTAAGTCGTAATACGGGAACCTCGTAACAGCCCGGTCCGTAGCAGAGGGGGAAGAAGTGCAAAAGGAAGATTGAAAGAGGTTTTGTGGTTTTATACCGATATACAATATACTATTAATCTTACTAAGCTTAGTGAAGAACAAAAATATTTTTTCATTGGAAATTAAAGCAAATAATACTGTATTTTATAAATGTCTCGTAAAGTATCAAATATTGTAGTTTTATATCGCAAAGTTGCGGGAAAAAGAATGATTGCTCGTAGGAAGAAATCGTGGCTACGAAACATCAGAGAGTGGACAGGAATAGCGAGTGTCTCCGAACTATTCAGCCTCGCAAGAGATCGGAATAAATATGCTGAACTGACTGGGAACCCTCATTAGTTGGAGAGGCACCCTGAGAAGAAGAAAGTATCGCAAATAAAGCTAATACAAATAGATACATATACAATAGTAGTACCTACATTTAACATTTACAGGAGACGTAACATTTCCACAAACAATGGTATTGTATATCAATTGTCCTGATAGCAACAGTTTGTTAAAGCGGTTTGAGGTCAGCTTATCGATTGGGAACTCACAAGACATATTAATTATTACAAAAGACGTTTTCGACGTTCATTACCTAAATATAATGTAACTAGCTGCGCCCTGCTGTTTCACCCGCGTACGGCGAGTTTACATTACGGCACTGCGTCATGCAATAGGGTCAAATTCAAAAATGCAGTCTCGCAGCAGTTACTGAAAGCAACTTTATCAAAAAAGAGCTATATAACACCGCAAATTCAAAACAAAAAATGTTTATTTAATGACGACCTCCGTGGCGCGTCGGGCGAACACTTGGCTGCAATGCACAAAGTTGCGGGTTCGATTCCCGCTGGGTGCAAATTTTTATGCTTAAAAAATTATATTTGTATCTGGTCTAGGTGTATTTCTATGTATAATATGTATGTATCTACAAAACAAAAATAAATATAAGTAGTATATCCGTTGTCTAGTCACCGCAACACAAGCTTAGCAGCTTACCACGGGGCTAGATGGCGCTGTGTGTTGATCACAGAATTTGATGCTGAGTCTCAGTAACTGTTTGTGAAGATAACTCTAGAATATATGCCACTAGTTTCATAATAATAAAAGAGCTACCTTGGATTGCGATATTTACGCAATCCAAAGTAGCTATTTATTTAGGGGTGAATATATCAATCAAAAGCAGCCTAAGTAGTAATCACTCCTCCATAATGTAGCGTTCTAATAGAGAAATATTTTTTTAAATCAGTCCTGTAGTTTTGAAACCTATTAATTACAAACAAACACATCTTCGTTCCTTATAATATTAGTATAGTAAAAGTTTTGTGGTCATTTCTGGCACGGTTTATCAAGTTCAATTGTAGATTTCTATGCAAGGTGTTTATGTAAGATGTGTTTGTTTGATTCGATTCGTGAAGATTAGTTTCACTAAGCTATCTATTTTTAGTTTGCAAATAGATACAAACAAACTGGATGCGGGAAGCCGAAAATAGATCTAGGTGGCGTGCAATTGGAGAGGCCTATGTGCAGCACTGGACTGCAACAGACTAATGATTATGATGAAATAGATACATAGCATACCTACTAATACCTAGGTCATATTATAATAACACTTTTTAAAGATTTATTATTTTTATTAAAAATATTTAAAAATAACTTTTGAAATTAGTTCGGGGGAAACAGCAGTCTAAGGGCAATTAAGACTGCAAACATTGCGATTATCATTTTAAATAAATAGTTTTGACAAACTGAAAGTCTTAACGAAAGCCATTTTGTCAACATTTTTAAAATGAGAAGTAGGTATAGTGACTTGTTTTCTTAACCCGCATGAGTCCCGATTTTTTTGGGAATTTCATAAAACCTTTTCTTTTCGAACGGCTACACCATAAATCGTAATAACAAGAACTCGCTGTCCAAAACTAATTACTTCAATGAATTGTGAAGCTAAATAATTGCCAATTGACCCAACTCTACCAAAACAGTGCAGTATCATAAAACAAGTACTTTTAGTTGTGTTTTCTTTAAATTTAAAAAAGTTAAGGTAAATTACCTGGAGTTTGATTTGAAGCACGAGTTAGTAATGTACTCGCGTCATTTTAAGTGACAACGAAAAAGACAGCCCGAATTAAATATCAAATTTGTATATTTTACAATGTATTTATTTAATAAAGGCGAATTCTATCCAAATCCTATCCTATTGTTTCTTGGAGGATACGCAGGCATTGCCGCGAGTAGAAGTTTAGATAAAAGCTTAAGGAGCTTGAAAGTACAACGAAACGCTTCTAGAAAAGAGAAAACTACGCAGAACCCGCGTAGTGGCGTCTTGTCGAAGCCACTGCCGCGCTCTGCCCTCAAGTTTATCGCATTAATAGAATTCTTCGAGCGAGCGAACTATGTAGATATTAGCGTGTTATTAGTTGTAGTTATTTACGGCATATGTAGCGCGTTGTACCTTCAGTTGCAAGTACCAATACCTTAATTTTCAATACTTTTTATTATTCAGACTTTTCTTTTAACTTTTGCTGCAAGTTCTTGCTTTTCACCTTATCCAGGTCAGCCGAAAGTACTTACCGAACATTTTTAGGTCGAAAACCTTATTGGTTATTCCCGTTACTATTGAACTACGAACTTTGACATAGTATATTAATTAACACATAGTGCAATCTAACCCCAAACTAAGCACTAGGTTTGTACTAGGGGTACCAGACAACGGGTATACTACATATTTACTATACTTTTTTTGTAAATACATATTATGATACATAGAAAATACCTAGACAAGAAACAAATATTCATTTTTAAACATAAATACTTCCAACCAGGATTCGAACCCGCACCCTTCAGCATTGCAATCGGACCATTGCCAGATGCGCCACAGAGGCTGTCAAAAGCGAGGTTTAGCAACATAAGTAAAGAAAAAAAAAAGTAGAAAATTGGGTTGTCCTATACAAAACTTATACTAGAGGCCTACCTCTGGTTCGAATGGGTACCTAAACAGTTGAGTATTAGGGGTTTAAATTTCTAATTTCTGTTGATCAATAAAAGACCCATCGTATATGAGTACGGAACCTTCAGCCCGCGAGTTCAATTCACACTTCACCAGTTGTTTTAGTAAAAACGCAATTTAGACAATGATCCAAAACCCTAATATCTCAAAGTAGAGCACTAGGCTACATTAGGCAAGTAATATTTAGAAGTGTTCGCTTGCAGACAGCTCGCAAAAACCACTATCCGACAGAAGTCATAAATACGTTTTAAATTAACATATTTCCTCACTTGAAAAAACATTAAAAAACCGCACTCTTGAATAAATCTACCTTCATCATTTAGTGGTTGAAACGGTATCTTTCGCAACACTTTTTCCGAGCTAAAAGAGACTTTAACCCGACGTATTACGATTGATATTTATACAACAATTGAAGGATTTAAAGTGAAAACCAAAGGGCTATTCACAAATGGATTGCGGTTCAAATGTGTAAATTGGTCACGGAATACGTACCAACATTTATTTTTAACCCATAACGTGATTAAATATAAAATGTACTTTTTTATTTCAGTTTGAAGTATTTTTTGGAATTCGTATTTAATAACGTTATTGTATTTTAATAAGGTTTTTTATACAGGGTATTGGAGTTTATATAGAAGTATGTTCTACAGGTTCACGTTAACCGCTTTTGTTCTACAAATTTTAGAAAGTTGTTTTGTTATACTAGCTGCGCCCCGCGGTTTCACCCGCGTAAGTCCCGTTCCCGTTTCAGTTCCCGCGGGATTAAAAGTATTCTATGTCCTTCTCCTGGTTCTAAGCTACCTCCCCACCAATTTTCAGACAAATCGATTTAGCCGTTCTTGAGTTATGAATGGTGTAACTAACACGACTTTCTTTTATACAAGGTGTAACGGGTAAGTCCTTTTAATCCGAAAGAGGGTTGTTCTAGACGTCTAGGCGAACAACTTTTGTTCTACGACTTTTGGAAATTCGAAGTACTTTTCGAAAAATTTAGGTGTAAAGTTTACTTGAAAATCAGCTGTTTCTGATAGTTCGAGGTCATTGACCTTATGTTGTCCTTTTATTTAGTTTGATGGTTTACAATCAAAACTTCAATTAACTTTATTTTCAAAAGCAGCTGTTTTTTCAGTGAAACACAATCTCAAAATTTTCAAAAAAAAAGTATGAATTTTCAAAAGTCGTAGAACAAAAGTTGTTCGCCTAGACGTCTAGAACAACCCCCTTTCGGATTAAAAGGACTTACCCGTTACATATTGTATATATAGAAGATAAATATACAATATATTTAGGTAAGTGTATAACTATAAATATCTGTTCTAGCGTGGTTCTAACAACGTTTTTTTTTCTTAGTGTAAAAAAATAACTGTTTGAATGAGCAAGTATAATCACATAGTATGCTTTTCACTTAGTACGACTATGACATATCGTAAACGAAAGATTAAAAGGTTTACTTAATTTTTTGCATTAGTTTGTTACATTAATTAACGCTAAGAAATGTCACTTTTTCCTAACATAATATTCTATTCTGCATTTGGCTATCTTTACATCTACAAAAAACAATGCCATGCCTAAGTTGAAAGAATGTGTCAAATGCAAATGTCAGGGCATGAGTTGCCGAACGTGGGTCAACGAACGGTAAGTCACTTGGGTGTGATAACTGAGTGATGCGGGTTCGAGTCCTACCTTGCGCAAGTGTTTTTGTAGAAGTATTTTTAATTAAAATATATCTATCATAGCCTAATACACATTCAAATTAGCTTAAATGGCGTTTTCGATCCAGCTAGGATCGAAACCGCCACGTTTGGAATAAGGCGAGGTATCTACCACTAAACCAATAGAATATAATATGTCATTAGCCCAAACCTGACAATTTTTTGTAATAATTCGATTTTATTAGGTTTTATCATCCATTATCACAAAACGCCTCTTCAAAAGTGACACAGGAAATATGTACGAAGATAAAATCGCTCAATTTTTAAAACGGGCATATTTTTTCATATCGGTGATTGAACAAAGTCCTTATAAGAGTGCTGTTGGATTTTATTAAGAATCCTTCAGTTTTATATGATAATCTTGTTCCATTAATGGCTACAACTGAAAGTACAAAATCATTTTGATTAAGCGATTATGCTAAGATCAAAGCACAATTCGCAATACCTCAATACCTATCTAAAACACAAAGTGGGTTTATAAATAATAACTACTATGTAAAAGTACATAATAGAAAAAATATAAACCGTCTGGACACTTTGACTTTCACTGTCTGAAGTATATCTGAATCTAAGATCCTACTCTAAAAGATTTAATTTATTAATAAACTTGCTATGTGTTCGGAGGGTGTATCTAGTTGTCTTGGCGAACTACTTTTGTTCTACAACTTTTAGATATTCGAACTAGTTTTTTGAAATGGTTAAGTTTACTGTTTCTTATAGTTGTTGTGTTGTTGAAGGTTGTTGGCCTTTAATTTGGTTTACTACTACTTAAAGATTTATTGCTTGAATTTAATTCAATGACACTTCCTTGAAAAGCAGTGTAAACATACACTCACAGCAAAAACATAACACTTCCTTGGACAATTGTGTGAAAACCAGCTGTTGTTCAGTTAAAATTTCCGGGAAAAAAGTACAACATTTCATAAGTCGTAGAACAAAAGTTCGCCTAGATGTTTAGAACCACTTTAATTCGGCTTCAACAACCATTCCTGAAATACACTGTATACTAAAAAAAAATATCACAGGCCAAAAGCTGGATTTTAAGAAATGAAATTTCTGACATAATACTATTTTTTATGAACATCGTGGATTTTTCTCTTTTTCTTCGATCATTTCTTGTTTAGTATAAAGCTACTGGACAAAGTCCTTTAGGTTTTAAACATCTCACATTCGTAGGTGAGTTACTAGAAGTTGCATGGCATGGTAACGTGATCCTTCCCACTACACCAACTTCTATCCGCTCTAATCCACTATCAGTTGCGTTAATTACTACAATAGCATTGAATCGTTAGACACAATTAGTGTGGGAACAAATACGTACCTAGGTACATACGTATACATATCTATACCTATAACGAAACATAGGAATTCGAACCATAGAGATTGATCGGCTATACTTATTCTATAACATTTTGTTGGCTGTAGTTTTCCGAGCCGGTTTTGTTCTTTGGATTTGTTCTACCAATACATGGTGTCTCAGTTAGTGTTTTATCCTAAATTTTAATCCTAAATTTAATCACAGATGAAAAACATTCATATTTCGTTCAAAAATTAATAATAATAGAATGTCCAAGTGGACATTCTATTATTATATTATTAGAAGAATTGGGTAATACATGGGTATTATTTAAGTAAATAATACCCATGTATTACCCAATTCTTATATTGATAGTAAATGTTAAAATTGGTAAAATGTCAAGTTTTATAGTTACAAACTCTATGGGTGGAATTGTCTTAACCAGTATATAAATCAAATTGAATCCCTCGGTTACGGGAAAATACAATAACATAGTGCATGTTATTGTATTTCCATGTTTTTTTTGTATGTATGTAGGTATATACCTTAGTAATATTATAAATTCGAAAGTTTGTATTTTTGTTTGTCCCCTCATTTTTGATCCCGCTAATCCCCCGGGATCAGGACTTACGCAGGTGATAATTATTTAACAAAAACAGATCTGAATGAAACTTTACACAGGTTTAGGGTAAGTGATGTAGAGTTGCGTCAGCGTCATCGTCATCTTCACCATCATTTTGCTTGAATTTTTGCATAGCGGTAGGTAGGTGTTTGAAAACGCAACGACGTGACTAAACAAAACAAACTAAACTTTCGATTGACAGATTGGCCGCTAGATTCACGTGACAATGTAGGCCATAATCACAAAAGAACGACCATTTTGATATTTCCGCGTCGCATTGCGTCGCGTTGTCGTCCACTTCCAAACGGTTCATCCCGCATGTGGGTGTTTTAAAAGTAGAAATTATATCTACTCGTTCTCCATGTAGTACCCGACTGTTTCCTCCTTTGAGAAAGTTATCAGATACAATATGTTTAATCCTTAAAACCTATATATCAGCCATGGTCATATTGACCCTGCCGCTGCGTTTTGATGTTTACGTTTCCTAAATTTTATTTCTATTTTATTAAAAAAAACGCATAGTTAATTACGGTTATGGCAGATATAGGTTTTATTGGCATAAAACTTTTTTTCTCTAAAGCTGAATTTACCTACATTACGAAACCTAGTGATATGCATGCAACTTATAGACATTTCCTTTCCTCAACATAAATTGCGTAGACACATTGCGTTCCACTAACTGCTGCGAGACTGCTTTTGTGAAATCGACTTTAAAATGCATGACACGTCCTCTTCCAGGGATGAAACACGCGACAATACGTTTGTATGGAGAACGAGTAAGTATCATTTCTCCTTAACTATTGTAACAGAGCTGTTATAATAATATTAAATGTGTTTCATAGTTCCAACTATCTGCCTTTATATAACATAGCAGCGCCCGCGATTTCACCCGTTCATTTCACCGTTCCCGTTTCCGTCGCCTACTTAAGCACGCGACAGAAGCTCTGTAAAGGGGCAATATTTTTGTTTTGCCTAATTTTTCATGGATATTCCGCTCCTATTGATCGTAGTGTGATGGTATATAGCTTATAACCTTCCTCGATAAATGGACTATCAAACATAAAAATATTTTTTCAACTCCGATCAGTAGTTCCTGAGATTAGCGCGTTCAAGCAAACAAACAAGTTCTTCAGTTTTATAATTTTAATAAGTATAGATTAGTGTAGATATAGTGTATATGTAAATTTAGCAGTAGCAGAGCATCATAGTATTAAACTCAGCGGTCAAGTTACGTCGGCTCGACTACCTCTGTAGGCGAAACTTACGGCTTGCTATAAAAGTTTATAATGTTATGTATTGAGTTACAAACTCATGTCGGCGGTTGGTTCGATGTGTGTTTCGGCTATTGACACGATACTACTTTCAGAGATATTTCCACTACAGCCTTATTAATAGATGTGGATTAAGATTGGAGTAGTGAGATCAGAAAATTTACCAGGACAACAACAAAAGGTGGTAAAATGACACCGACTTTACTCCACGTTTATCGAAAGGCTACTAAAATTTATGTATTTCATATACTACCAAAATAATTGTGTTTATGAAGAAATCTATACATACGCTTAAATTAATAGGGATCCTAATTGTACATTGCACACACATGTAACCACGCAACATGAGTCCAAAATGTATAGCTAATTAATTAGTTATAGTATGAAGTATTGATGAGAAACAAAACAGATGTTTCTCTGAGTTCCTGTATATTTTTATTGAAATAAACATTATCTTATCTTATCAATTTTAATATTAAAAAAAGAGGTTATTATAATAGAAGAAATATATAGAGATTTGTTTATACACTACTGTACCGAATTTTAAGATTTAAATCAAAATGACACCTAATATCAGGAAAAAATATGTTTGTTAGTAGTAAACACCTAGATACCAATTTTTAATCGACTTCCAAATTATAAGGAGGTTATCAACTTGGATGTTTATATATCCTTTTGTGAGTCCGTCTGAGGTCCGATCCCACTTATTATTTTTCTAGTACCTACCTACCTATATTTTTTTAAATGTTTTTTTGTAGTTACATAACACGAAAGCGGAATACCGAGTTCGAAAAAGACGCTCATTGATAACGAGAGAACATTTTTTTTACTAAATATGAAATCGCAAAGTCACAAAATCTCAAATTCGCAAAAAAGCTATAATATAAAATCGCATAGCATAATGAAATAGTGCAATCGCCGAATGCAAGTAGGTAATAGATCACAAACTCACAGAGTAAGTCAGGAAATTTTGAAGTCTTGAAGTCACGAAGTCGTCGAGCTGTGAATTTAAGATGTCAAAATTCCACCGAATCACCGTACTAACTGTGTTTTTGAACCACTGATTCACTTTATGTTTAATACTAAATTATAACATCACCAGTCCGTATATAAGTATTTTTTAAAGTCACTGAATCGCTCTAACTATTTTGAAAAATAGAAAAACTGACGTCATAAGGATTTACCTGCATACCATTAACTCCTTAATGAAACAAACAGCAAAATAACCACAACTTTGATCACACTATTAATTATTATTTAGTAGTGTGATCAAATCTAGTTATTCCGCTTTTTGTTTCGGCCTGTCAAATTTGGACGTTTTTGTCACGGAAAATGACAAAGCATGATCTCACTACGCCGACCTTACTCCACGTTTATTAATAAAGCTATTACAGAGAAAAATTGGTTTAATTTCATTGCAACTTCGCGAGAACAGAAAAAAATGACTTGGATGCATTTATTATTTATTATGTTTTTTTTTATTTTATTAATACTAACATGTTTGTATGGACTATGTATGAGAGATGTCTGAAATAATTGTTATTATTTTTTATTTATTTATTAGTATCACGGGGCGAAGAAAAGCCGGACCTTTGCAAGTCGTTCGTGGAGCTAAAGTATAGTAGAGCAAATGTATGAGGATATTCTCAATATCAATTTGAACTTGCAAACTATGAAGTTGACACAAGCGGCGGCCAGCGAAGATCTCTTACTGTACTATAAAATACAGCCAACGCCACCACCACCGGAACGGATAAACCTATTGAAAAATCAATGAATGAAAACTACTTAGGGTATCATATGGTGATGTGATGGCAGTGGATCGTGTACCAGAGAACTAATAGGGAGTATTGCAACTGTCGTAACTTCTTAGTATATTTCTATTATTATAATAATAACTGATAATATAGCTAATAACATCGCTCTTACAATGAAGGAAAACACCGTGAGGAAACCGATATGTACTAGCACTAACCATGGTCCGAACGTCCGAGTATTCCATTCGCCAATACAGAGTATACATTATACAATTAATATTTGTATATGACAAAGCTGCAAAGCTAAAGTGGGATTAGCCTCCTGAAAAATGGACAAATACATCTACATTCTGGACTCCGGACGCTCGACGGTGCCGAGGTCGGCCGCGAAAACGTTGGCGAGAAGATCTCAACCGCTTTGATCCGACTTGGCCGGAGGTTGCAGAAAATCGAGAAAGGTGGAAAGAGATGGGGGAGGCCGTTGCCCAGCAGTGGGACAGCGCAGGCTAATATAAAAATAAAGTATACTTAATTGTATAATTACACAATTAATAATTGTATAATGTATACTTGTATGAATTTAGGCTCCCGTGGCGTCCTACCGCGGTTTTACCCGAGTAAGTCCCGTTCCCGAGGGAATATGGGAATAACAAGTAGCCTATCTGTTATTCTAGGTCTCCAGCTACTTATAACTATTCTAAGTTTTATCCTAATCGGTTCAGCGGTTATTACGTGATTGAGTAACAAACACACAAACATACAAACTTTCAGCTTTATTATATTAGTAGGATAAACACTACGCTACATAGCTCATGATACCTTAACAAACAAATAAAGGAACTTGGTTGAAGTTGGAGTGAGACTTTGCCAGTCTTTTTCTTCCTATTACAGAAACTAGCCCTATAATTAATTGTAGTGTTAAAGTCTTCCTTGTTTAACTTACCAGTCATCTGGCCGCGGTGTGTTTTTTCTCTTTTGTTCAGGAAATTTAATAAAATGGGTCAATAGCGAGAAGTCATATTCATTATCCATCTAGACGTCAAGGTCGATCTATAGATAAGTACTGTTATGTAGGTACTTATAATTAATTGTTGGTATATTAGTTAAAGCACGTGAATGAATCGGAAATTGAAGCTTTAATGTTACTAATATTATAAACGCGAAAGTTTGTATGTATGTACATTTGTGACTTTGTTACTCTTTCACGCAAAAACTACTAACCCGATTGCAATAAAACTTAGAAAATAAGTAGCTGGCGACCTGGAATAATACAAAAGCCACTTTTTATCCCGACATTCCCGCAGGAAAGGGACTTACGCGGGTGAGACCGCGGGGCGCAGCTATAATATTTTATATTAAACTAGATGTTTCCCGCGGTTCCGATCCTGTTGAAAAGACTTTATCATGCACATACTCTTCAAGTTTAGTGTCTTTGGGACCGATGGATTAGGCTGTGCGTTAATATTAGTTCAATCTCTCAAGTCTTTAAACTTTATAAGCACCTAACCGTTTTTCAAGTTTTTTGATGTACCTATACTTTAGAAGCTAAGTTATCCAGTGGACGTCTGACAACAGTGGACAATGACAGGTACTATACAGTACATTGCTGGTTGTGCTTTACCTCAAAGCACAATACATTGTGCTATGAGGTAATCATCGGTAATGTGATGTCACCGATGATTACCTCAAATGATGATTATTTTACCGATTACCGATGATTACCACTATTGTTAGACGTCTACAGGATAGATAATATGGGGGCTGATACTCCGAGGTAATCGAGGTGAAATTATGACGTATGACGTGTTTATGACGTCACAATCTTAACACGCAAGCTGCATACAAGGTTTATCTAATTAAATACACCCCAGAGTACTTACTGTACAGGGGTCTACTGTGCTTAAACGATAAATGTTATTTTTCTCGTGTATTCGACTATGATTCTACCTTTCAATGTTGTGTTTCCTACTCTTAAACTTCTTTGAAAATTGTTATGACACAAGAGTCAGAGAAATTTTGAATTTGGATTTTAGGAAGTTACTGGTTATAATTAGGGTTTAGTTAAAGTTAAAGTTTTAACTGTGTATTTCCGCAATCAATATTGGGCCTTTGAGCGTGATTTTAAATTATGGGTTTCCTCACGTTTTTTTCTTTCACCGTAAGAACGATGTTGATAGCGCATATAATTTTTTCTTAAAGAAAAAGACATTGGAGCGCGGCCGGGATTCGAAACCACGACCTCCGGAATGGAAGTCGGGGTATCTACCACTAGACCTACAGAATGCTCACGTAGATCTAAAAAAAATATTAGAAAGGGAGCAAGCTCGATGTAGCGGAAAACTTGTTAGTTCTACGTGAGCTTTCTAGTTCAAGTAATATAATTTCTTTTTGAATTCGTATGCCAAAATAGATCCTTTTTCGTACTGTGAACCGACAGTCGCATTATTATATTCCGGCAAACAGAGTTCATAATAATAATCGTGAACTACGTAATGTTGATTCATGCGAGGAAACAAGCGTGGGTGTCGGTACATAATGCATCAGTTAACTGAATGAATCGTATCGAGTGTTTAGTCAATAATAAACATCGATAACACTATGACATTATTTATAAGAATAAGTTAAACTCTAGATAATATACATTTATATTATTTATGGCTTGTATTTGTCTCATTGTAATTGTCTCACCTGGTTTAGATTGAAATTATAGAAGAAAACCCCGTTTAATTCAGTAATTTGGGCTACGTTTGTCTTACCTAGGCACCCATCGACCTAAGCCGCACTAACCTGCCCTAAACACCCACCGATTTAAACTACAACGATCTTACTGAAGCACACACTGGCCTAACTCAGACTAACCTAACATAAGCACCCACCGGTTTAACCCACACGAATCTCACCCACCCACCGGCCTAGCCAATACTGACCTAACTCCTTGTCAGGTACGTACTAACACAAACCTCATAGATTGGTTTAATTGTACCTTATTAGTTAATAAGACGTTTTGTAATTGTTTTAACAATAAAAAAATAAAAAATACTCAAAGACCCACCAGCCTAAGTAGTAACGCCAACCAGAATATATCGTGTTAACATTGAAACATTTTTTTATAAGAAACTAAGTGTCCTACATCTTAGACCACATCGTCGGATACCGTCTAGCATTAATTATTGTCTAGATATAAAAGAGCCATTACTCCCGCTATCAAGTTCTATAGTAAGTATGTACGTCATGAAATAGATAACTAATGTTTTATTGTATAAGTCAGATCTATTAGTTAATATTATAAATAAGGAAAACGATAAATTTAATACTAATCAATACTAGAAGATTGACATGTGTAAATGATTAACATAATGTAATTTTATTTACTTGATTAGAAAAGATTTTGTCCCCGGCCCGGCGGATTCTTGTATGCTGCATGTCAAAGAAATCAAGTCGGAGAGTTTGTCGGTTCAAAATTTGATTATAATTTTTAACCGACTTTAAAAAAAGAGGTGGTTCTTATACCGTCGCATATGTTTTTTTTTAATGATTACCGATTATTCGAAATTGCGGCATGTCCGATTGAGATGATTCTTTTCTTAATCAAAAAGTGGGAGCTCCATGGTCGGCCCATAAAAATTGGATGGGATTCTGATGAGGATCTTTGAAGTTAAGAAAATTACTCATTTTTGAACTTCCATCAAAAAGAATCGACCCCTAAAGAACTAGGTATAGATTGGAGGAACACTTGAAACCTACTCCTTCTCATGAGGAAACTTCTCAATAATTAAAATTACGGTTACATACTTGTTTGTTGCATTTTATTGGTAGCGTCTGTTCTTTTTTTCTTAGGATTCAAAAGAAACTTCTACTTTTACCGATAACTCGTCAAAAAATACTTTAATATCTTTCAAAATAGCTTCTACTTATTGACTACATACTACCATTCCGGACTAGTTTTCAAATAACAATGATAGTTAAAGCTGTATTTAATTCAAATAACCATTGTTTTTACGGTTATAGTGCTAATATCTGAACAACTTTGTTATTATGATTATGACCGATAATATTTAGTTATGTCCTATGTAGTATGTACGTTAGTAAGTTCCTATTATTGTTAGTAGGTGCGTATAGTTTGTTTCGACTGATGTTACATAATATCAGAAAGTTGAAAGTTCAACATTCTGCTATATTAATTTTATACTATAAGCCGAAATACGGAAATCCGTAAGAGGACCCAAGTCACCGACGACATAGCTCTCAAAATTAGTAGACTAAAGTAGCAATGGGCAGGCCATATAGCTCATAGAACAGATAACCGCTGGGGAGTAAAAGTCCTCGAGTGGCGACCACGATGCAATGCAAAACGGAGTGTTGGAAGACCACCTACTCGGTGGACCGACGACATTGTGGCGGTCGCGGGGAGTTGTTGGATGGTGGTAGCTCGCGATCGCTTTTTGTGTTTGTAGCGTCATTGTATGGGGAGGATTATGTGAGGCAGTGGACGGTTAAGGGCATAGATGATGATGATGATGACTATAAGCTGACGTCATTTAAATCAGTATTCTAGCATTCCATTATTTTTGCACTTATTTAGTTAAAATCTAAGACTATGGAGGTTGAATTATACAAAATAAAATATTAGTTTTAGCTTTTGGCGATCTAACTACTTTACTGGACTTTAGTCAACGAATAGGTATTGTTATTCAGAGAGGTTGGGAGGTTGGTTTTGAGTTGGTATCTAAGATCACTATTAAATAAAATTTAAAAATGGATTTTTATTTTTATATCATTTGTTAGAAATACAAATGTTAATGTTGTGCCAGTCTGAATAAACGTGTTTTCTTTCTATCTTTCAAATGACATTCATGTTAGTCAACGCTAACATTATGTAACTAACCTGTAAAATATTTAGAAATAATTCCTCATGTTGACTTGTTGATCATTACTGACAGATAGATGGGTTTTTAATAAAGCTTCTTTGATTGACATAGCACAACAGGATGCGAGAAGCCGAAAACATGTCTAGGTGGCGTGCAATTGGAGAGGCATGTCCAGCAGTGGACTGCAACAGGCTGATGATGACGATGATGATTGACATAGGTATAAATAATAATAATAATGTTCTTGATATTAAATAGGTACGTAAATTAGCTTAACTAAGCTGAGCCACGTAGCTTTCTCTAGGAGAGTGTCCCTCTCTAGGATAAAACCCTCGCTAAAATGCTAGTTCATGGTAAGCCATGAACTAGCATTTTGCCAATTTTGCTCCAAATCGGTCGAACCGGAAGTTAGATAAAAACACTAATTTTATGACTTATGTACAAACAGGAACATATAGAAAAAGTGTTTCAAAATAAAGTGACAGCGAAAATAAAATATAAATTCATTCGTACACTACATAACCTCACCTGATAGTTCCAAAAAAATAACAGAGCGCCATATAAACAAATCCAACTAAAAACAAGTCTAAACACACTAAACTTATGTAACACAGACAACTTTTAACAACAAATTAAATAAAATTTCCTTATAAACAAACCTACCTTAAACGGTTTAAACTTTTTCGATTGTCTATAAATTTAGAAGTAGAGAAATACAAGGTTTTCTTAGTTCGATTTATAAATTTTTATACAGTCACACTGGCCGGTAAGAACCGCAAACTGTTTTAAATGTCCAACTAAATCCACGTTTATTTCACATTCAAAAATGTGCTACGAAAAAACACTTATGTAAATAACATTCGATTTTCAAAACTCGTATTCAAAGTTGCATTTCGTGAACACGCGCGAATGCCTCGGTAGTTCAAATGCTACTGGGCTTTATAACTCAACGCATGCGTTCAATCAAGCTCTACTCTACTCTATAGCTATTCTATTCGAGCCTACCGGAGTTTTCTTTTAATTTTCACATAGGTAGGTATCTTAAGATGCATTTGGTGCGATGAGTTTTATTTTTAGCTGGCGTAGGAATGGACCGAAAGTAGGTAAAGTGTTTTTGTTTCAAATTTGAAGTTCTTTTTTGACTGAGCTAGCGTAGTCGGTTAGTTTGTTGTTTCTCCTATATTTACAGAGAGTATTTGTGTACCGGTCTTGACAAAACTTAAAACATAGGTGCAATTAATTTTAATTCTGGAAGAATTTTGATTGGTGGGGAATAACTTTCAACATGACTACTTACTTGATTTTTATACTTGGACCTTTTTTTTATTGAAAAGATAGCTTCAAAAGGTTTTCCTGAAAATTGGTCGAAGATTTGTTGATAAACCGAATACAGCTCACGGAAACGCAGTACATTGCTTACTTGTAGGTTTCTATCAAAGGAATAGGCCTTTTATCTGCTAATTGCAGATGTCTGGAGCACCTGGAACATGTTTTCTTAATTAAACTCCTCAATTTGTAACATCTAAAGTTGAAATTCAGAAGTTTGTGTTCGCAAGCTACTCAAAAAGCATATGTTAGCAGATCTACCAGTTTTAACCTTTGTTAGATTAGTTTTGCTATTACTAATGTGTATTTTAATGTAATTTTAAGCAATCAATCGCTTAACGTCGAAGACGAAGGTTGCTTGTATTTCTGTGAAACAATTAGAAAACCACTATGTTTTTTTTTAAACACTTGTTCCGGCTATGTCTTATATTGATGACGATAAAAAATTTTGAATTGATCTAGTAGTTTTGGAGCCTATCCGTTACAAATAAAATCTATTCTCTTTAAAAAATCTCACTAACATTATGAACGCGAAGTTTTGTATGTATATATGAGACTTTGTTACTCTTTCACGCAAAAACTACTGAACCGATTGCGATTAAACTTAGAATATAGGATCTGAAGAACTGGAATAACACTTTGTATATTCATAGCATATATTTTTTTAAATATCTGAATATTGAATATTTTGAATACTTTGAATATTGTGGTCATTATACTAAAACATATCAAAGTGTATGAAAACTATTATTTCACCTTAAGCAGTCATCTTAGAACTTAATCAAACCGTCTCTTCAAATAATTACTATCAACTAGTACTATATTAATATTTCAATGCGTCGAAGCATCTTATAAGTCGCAGACGGAGTTAGATCAAAGGTCAGACTATTTTTGTTTAGAGCTTAGAAATACAGGTCTGAGATTCAAAATCGGTCGATACTTAACATTATTATTTCCAAGAAGGAAATCATCAACACTTCTATTGCGGTTACAAGAATCGAACGTGCACTCCCAGTTCTCCGCACCTACTTGTGATCTCTCAATAAGTCCACGCCGATTCAAGCTGTGCTAAAAATATTTTTTGTATACGCGGACTCTGGTAATATGGTAGAGCACACTAAACGAAATTATGCTTAACTAACTGTGTCCCGCGGTTTCACTCGCGTAAATCCCAATCCCGTAGCAACATCGGGATCAAAAGTATGTAACTACATTTAAATCGGTTCAGTAGTTTCGGAGAGAAACAAATAAATAAATATTGATTGATTGAATGATTAACACTTTAATGTACCAAAAATACAAATAACAACAAATTAGACACAAAAACATACAAAAAATTAGATACACAAATAACAGCAAATTAGCACACACAATGGGCGGCCCCAAAAAAACAAAATAATGTTTTTATAAGATAAGATTTATTCTTAAACCTCACACTCAACCTCACACTAAAAGTTTTACGCGTTTTTTCCTAGAGAGATCTGCGGCCCTAAACAAAATTCTTATGGAATAACGAAAACGCTAATCGACAGATTTTTTTGTATGAAATTGACATAAGCTCGCGAAAAATCAAGCGTGACCTTATGTCAATTTCATACAAAAAAATCTGTCGATTAGCCTTTTTTGTTATTCCATAAGAATTTTGGCTAGGGCCGCTGAATACAACATCTCTACTCTATGTTTGCTCTGTGGTAAGTACTTATGAAACACTTTCCGCTTCGTCTGTCTATAGGAAAAACTCTAGAAATATAAAGTTCCCTTCAAATGTGTCAGTATCCTTTTATCGCCCGACTTTTAATTTAAAATCTGTAATTTCATAAGTGATAATAAAATGACTGTGTTGTTTGAAAGTTTAATTCATTAAATACGTCTGAAAAGACTTTTGAGTAAAGTAGATTGTAAATATTTTTAACTAGATTTAACTTGATATAAAGCTGTCTTAATAAGATTTTAGTGAAAAACACTTTCTTCAATATTTTTTATTTTTTGGATTGAAGTTAAACTCATCTTTCAGTTTAAATCGCGTGATGTATTTTATATTCTTAGCACTGTCAATAATAAAAAGCTAAAAAAATAGGGATAGCTAAAGTGATGGAGACTGATACAGGATACTTTTTATTGGCCTTACGCGGGTAAAACCGCCGGGTGCTGCTAGTTCATAATAAACAGATAGCAGTAATAATGCTACTAAAATTGTGGGCTAATAGAAAAACGATGTAAAAAACTCGTAAACCAATGTTATTTCAGTGTGAATATCAATTGGCCCTCGACTGGTGGATGGATATGAATTGTTAAGAAAGGCCACGTGGAGGCCATTGGTAGTACGAGTATGATGTAACACACCAAATAAAAATATCAACTTATCTTTATATATAAAAATGAATCCATATTTTGCGTGGTCACGGCATCACGCCTGAACGGCTGGGCCGATTTTGATAATTATTTTTTTGTTGTTCGTTGTGATCAGAAGGTTCTTATGAAAATGCTGAACCGATTTTGATAAGTCTTACGCGGTACAGTACACAATAAAACACTTTATTTATCCGGTTGAATCGCGTTTTTATTTAAGGTTTTAAACGAACCGAGCTTTCGCCAACAGTTGGTTTACAGTTGGTTTTCTCAAGGTTGAATAAATAAAGTGTTTTATTATGCAAAATCGGCAAAACCATAGAAGAAATTAACTTATACACAATTTAGATTGAGGTGGCACGATTTGCGACTTTATCGCTTAGAGCTATCTTTTCTAGGCAACTTTTAGATGGACAAGAAGTAAAGACAGATGATACGTAGGGTGTTTAAACAGAAAATAAGGTAATCTAAATTATATAACGAGCTGTGCCCGGCGGTTTTACTCTCGTAAGTCCTGCCCCCCTACCGCGTAACTCGATGCTAGGTAATACGATGCTGTCATAATTATTAAAGCATTGTATTACCAAATCGACGTTAAGTTTAACTCGACGGGAGTTACGCGGTAGAGGGGCTGATCCTGTGTGAAAAACGGGATAAAAAGTGCTATGTCATCACTTAAACCATCCCTATGCAAATTTTCATCTGATTCCTTCGAACCGGGAATAAATAATACGAACAAACGGTAGGATTTATAATATTAAGTTTGGAAAGTAATATATTTAAGTTTTTAGATTGCTATAGGGCCTCCTACTTGACTGCTATCAGAAATTACAACCTACCACTCTGTTAAGGGCTATAATAAAATAAGTTAAATAAAATAATAAATAAATAATAAGTCAAATAGGCTAATTGAACTAGTTTCCTGTTACAGGTATATTACACAAACTTAATGCAATCTACACCCTTATTATATTACTCGTTGATTACTCAGGTGGATAGGTACTACCAGTACATTGCTGCTTTAAGGTAATAACTAGTGATTCAAAGTCAATTTAGCAATGTGCATAGTGCCCATCAATTAATGGAGGTATTTTCATTTCGATGATATCTCAGTCTGATAGGCAGGTCGGATTGTTTGGACCTGTATCAGGCCGTACCTATACTATCAATGAAACAATTGATACAGTTCATTTACATAATTAATATAAAGCTACGTTTTACATGGCACTATATACTTAAAATGAAATGAAAATAAAAGGAAATATAATTATTATCACCGATAGGAACTTAATTTACTTAAAGTAAGATTATACGAGCTTATACACACCTATTATATGCTTTTCTAAGTAAAATTGAAATTTCATTAAATTATGCATTTAAACATCAAGTGGGACAAAATGCCGAGACGTATATAAGCATCAGCTTACTGATGTGGGAAACAATTAAATAGGGTCTGCACAACGCTGGTTTTCAGTCGCACCTCAGTACTCAGTGCTTTATCGCTTGCACTCGGGTTAGTATTGTAACCCCACTTATGCATATTTATTTTATCTCACTTGTTTCTCACCTGAGTTTCTCATACTTGTAGGTTCATACGTATTGAAACGTCAATTTGTATAAGACAAACATATTATACAACACACATAGACAATTATAAAGCTACCCACACAATTTAGCTTAACCCGCGCTTGTGAAATAAAAGAACTGTATCAATCCAGTAGAGTGGTGATGTCGCGAAAACAAGTAAGTTAGCTATGAAGTACTAGTAGTTTGTAGAATACATGCGAAACTAGGCCACAAATAACCTGATTTTTATATTTACAGTTTGCCGTTAAGGGCCTCTTCTTAGTGAACACATAAAATAACCCCTTAAGGGAGCAAGTGTTGTGAAATGACACAAAAATAATTTTTACGCACAAAAATAAGCCTTAAAATCATTATTTATTTTTCTATGTTTCTATGATATTTTAAAGAAACTCGTCTTAATTTTAAAGAAATGCTTTCCAAAAATTCGCCCCTGACAGGACTTGAACCTACATCTTCGGGGAGTCCTCCCTAACAGTTTTGGCCACAGACGTGCTCATCTAGTCGAGCCGAACTGTTCTTAGTAAAAAAACCATTAATTTTATATTATAAATAAATTAAAAAATCACAAATATAAGTCAAATTTTCAATTCACTGAGGAATATAAAAAGTCTCACCCATACCGGCCGAGCTCAAAATCTATACGACCGGGGCAGATGATACCTTTTAGGTACGTTGATAGGTCTCATCGGCCCCGGAACCTATTGACCTATGTTAATGACCTGCCAATATGGTAGATATCTAAATCACAGAGCTTGTCACAGTGTGAGCTCGGCCGGCGCCTGACCGCGGCACGTAGGCGGTTAGTACACTACCATACAAATACGAAATTATCCAAATTTGGAGAACAATGGATAATTAATCCAAAACGGTTCGTTTACCTACTCACAAAATGCAGTAAAACTGTGACTAAGATCCGGTTTTATAGTAAAAAGCTTTGTTTTGAGTTTCGGGTTTAAAATAATAGTAATTAAATACGATGAAAACTTTCTTTTCTGATGGGTTGCGGTGAAAAGGCGGAGCCGTAACATCGCGAATACCATTTTGAACACCTTTTTTGTGGTTAGTCAAAAGTATTCGCAACGTAAGCGAGACGGGCCTCCACTGCAGTTTTTCAGTCAGAACTTAGGTTTGTGGCCTGATGATCCCACACCCATTTTCTCACTATCGCTACAACTTGCGGTCTACCTGCCCTCGAAGCGTTAAGTATACTACTACAATTCACCGTCGTTAGGGGCAAACGGTTCCCTTGAAAACTGAGTCCAGTTTCCGTGTAACCTATCCAGTTGACAACTAAAAACGGTTAAAATTGATAGGAACTTTGCAGTATATTACTGATTTCACGTAACGGGGTTATTACCAGTGATTACCTCAAAGGAACAATGAATGTATTACAGCTAGTGCCTTTACCCCTTCTTTATTACTTCAGACTAATTTTGTCAAATGGCCCCACATCGGAACTGAAACAAAAGACGACCTACTGAAACAAAAGACTATCAACTTTAGCTACGTATTTGTATTTAAGAAGAAATATGCATTTTCATGGATAAAGTGCTGGCGGACTTTCACCATGGTAGTTTCAAAATAGGACGTGTTATCAGTAGGAAACGTTTTATATTGAGTACTTCCTACATTCTGAGAATGTGTCATTCCACTAGATGGTCCTGCTGATAGGTGGTGGAAAAAATAGATGACAATGTGTATGTGTCTACAGTATTTCGTAGTGAGGCTACGTGTGGGAGCCATGGGACAGCATTTACGAGACGAAAGTCGCGTCACGTTTTTTCATTTCATTTTTCGGGTTCCCTACCTTAATAGGAAAAACCTGAGGGAACAACTAGGTTCTGTCGGTGGTCCGTCCGTCCGCCAGTATCTCGCAAGGTAAGAGTCAAAAGTAAAAATCCATTAATTCATTAATAATTTCCATACAAATTCATAATCTTTTTGAATCCACGAAGGCATCGTTAGAGGCCTTAGGGCAAAAACTCTAGCACTAGGTGAGGCATACCACTATACGGATATAAGAAGAAAAAGAACGCACAATCTAAACAGTCAATATTAGAGAGAGCTTAAATTTAGAGTATTTTTATGTCTTGTAGGCATCCGACAAGAGAGGATTTTTCGAAATTCCCATTATAGTGAAGATAAGAGCGGTGTTGGTCTAGTGGTAGATACCCCGACTTTTAGTCCGAAGGTCGTAGTTTCGTATCCCAGCCGCGCATCAATGTCTTTTTTATTAAGAAAAAATTATGTGCGCCTATAACTTGTGATGGAAAACATCGTGAGGAAACCCACGGCGTAAAATCACGCACAAAGGCTCAATAGTAGGGCTAATTGCGGAAACACACAGTTAAACCTTTTACTTTTTAATTTTTATAAGTGAAGCTATGTTATAAATCGCACGAAAGATGTCGTTATTTACGTTAGAAATTACCTTTTTATAAGCAAGTATACAATGTACCTAGTGGGACAAGAGAAACTGTGATAATATAGTCGTTTCGTAACCTTCGCAAATATTGACGGGAAGGATGGTTCAGTAGCGAATGGGACTAATTCCCACAAAAGTAAGATATATTTATATGTGTTACATTAATATATTTTACTTTCTGATAAATATTTTATCTCGGAATATCGGAATAAATAGAGATTAACTTTAATGGAAATTAAAATAGCAAACGTTAAGGAATATTATTTGTTACAATATTCAGGTGTTAAAAGTTGAATAACTTTTATGTAATGTACCATAATACCTTTAGACATTTTATTACTTATATATTTTTTAAAGTGTTGTGAAAATTCTGCATAGTACAAATTTTAATAAATGGCACATATATTTACGTAAAGATCGAAACATTCAAAGCAAGGGTCCGAACGGCCGACCGCACACAATGTCAGTGCCGCGCGCATCAGCTCTGCTAAACATCTCCAATCCAAGTTTCAAGTACAAGTAGAACCTTTTTGCCGTAAACGTAATGCTTGTTTCGATATAAATTAACTTTTCAATGCAAGTCAATATTATTTATTTCGAATTTAAAATTTTACTAATGAATTAAGTACAAATATAATATGTGTTCTGCCTGATACACTCCAGTCTATCCCTTAAAAAGACCAAAAGTAACGAAAGTATTTAACGAGTAAAAAGTAATTGGTTTTCCCATTCAACGTTTAATCAATCGATCCATTGATCTCGAAATTAAGTTCCGATTAAATTGCCTTAATTACTTACCCTGTTGGGACTCGAGCAAGACACCGATAAGGTTTGACACAGACTATACTACTATACTGTCACGCGATAACGCAAAGACTGTTTCTGAGAGTTTTATTCACAAGCCTTATGCTTGGTCTTGCTCTATAGATTAATTGGGTATGTAAATGAAACAAAAATATCTTATTTATATTTTTATATGAAAGAATATGTTATTTTAAGAAACTTACTTCGTTCTTTTGTAATTTAGATCGGTAGTTAAATTTATATAATTTTTTGACAATATTATGTTGTTGACGTCATATGGTCACAAAATGTACAATTGTACAACCCTGATATCGTAAGGCCAGATAAATCACACCCCCAATTATGTACGATCTGTTAATTGGAGTCCAGGGTCTCCATTTAACACCCCGTACAAAAAATTATAATCGGCGGTAATAACCACGTTAAGTCTATGCAGGTATGCAATGCAAAGTGCCAGTGAATTTCTACTGTGTTCTGACGTCCACTGGATAGATAATATGAATAATAGGACAGATAATGAACAACCTGCCATAACATATGGGTCGTGCAATATCTGGTTTTATATTAATTAATGGTCGCTGCAACAATCTGAGGTCACATCTTCGTCATTTGTTTTTTCGATATTTTTTTGTAATCTTTTACTATTTCGAGTTCAAAATAAGAAAATACAGCATCTTACCAAAATATCTCAAAAGGGTTTTTTTTTATATTCACACCGTTCAAAAAATCTTACATACCCAATTAAACCTTTGTAAATAATTGGCCTTTTTCATCTAATTTTAGTTGGCGCAAACAACTTTTAATTCATGCTTTTATGGCGCTGTAGTGCCTGGAACATTGTTAAGTGGAGTAGGCTTGCCCAGCACCTATACCACCCTCCCAGCCTAGTCAGCCATAAACATTTGTAAAAACGGTTAAAAATGTCTTCTAAATGTTAAAGCTGTATTTCTGTTTTAATGTTAATGATGTATTTTGATGTCTTTTCAAATTACACAAGGATAGGACTTACCTTTTTTAGGTTAGAGAAATTTGATGCGTATGCAGAAAAACGTCGTTCTGTCTGCTATAATTTTGTTATATCACTAACTTCTACCTATTCGTTTTGTCGCATACTCTAGGTAGGTACATTAAAATCGAAAAAGTAAAATAAACAGTAATCATGCTTGCTCTTTATTTGTAAACGAACAATCGGCTAGATCACTAAATGTATCACAATAAATAAGGCGATTTCTAATTTGCAGTCTATGTTCGTCCTTACTTGCGGTTTTTAAATCAAGTTTTTATCGACATTCGATGCCCGAAGTTTATTTGTTTTGCAGCAATTTAATACCTACTTTGAAACGTTTTTTTGGTATTGACGAGTAGCGGGAAGTGGATGTACGATCTATTGGAAAAAAATGTCTTAATAATGTCCTATGACAAATGACTTACGAGGCGTCGATTTGATATCAATTGTTTTGACACAAGATTATAAATATATAATCTTGTGTCAAAAGAATTGTTATTAAAGATAGCCTTTATTAATAGATATATATATTATAATAAGCTAGCCTTTATTAATAGATATATATTATAATAATATTGTCTTTTATGCTAATGTCAATTTAAATGTTCTAAAATTTACTAGCTGCGCCCCGCGGTTCCGCCCGCGTAAGTCACGTTCCCGCGGGAATATCGGGATAAAAAGTAGCCTATATGTTAATCCAGGTCCCCAGCTACCTATATTCCAAGTTTCATCGCAATCGGTTCAGTGGTTTTTGTGTGAAAGAGTAACAACCTCATATATATACACACTTACATACAAATTTTCACGTTTATAATATTAGTAAGATTTTCTAAAACAAGTCAATCAACACCTTTACTTAACTTCCTATACCTAGACTTTAGTTTGAAATAGAAAAAAAATCTTTTTCAAATCATTTAAATCCTTTAACCGTATTTGGGTTTTCGATACTTAGCCTTGATTTTTCATTTTACGGATAAAATATATCTATCGAAGTTCTAACCCAACCAAATTTGAAAGCCTTTAAATTATGATCTTCTAAATTTAGATGTATTTTATTTTTAATAATCATAGTGACGTTTTTATTCGGTGGTGTTACCTTTTTTTGTCAGATATATCTATCTAGGGACTTGGAAAATCAGCCCTTATTGGAATTTCGAGATGACAAAATTTTCAAAACTGTGTTTTATTGAAGTATATGCAGGTTAAGTAGCAATGAAACGACCGAATCGACAACTAGCTCGTTTATTACTGAATAGAATGCAGTGGGAGCGCGGGGAGGTACCGCGCGTAGATATAAGTACCTACGTACAGATGCACATATGCATCATTCCCTCCACACTAATTTGAGACCTTAAACAAAACAAACTTACTATTAATTAAAATTAAACTTAATTCTAATTAGAACATTTTCTTATAATCTACTGGTATTCTTATTCGTTTACTCATTGCATGAGATGTGGGCAGCGACCTTGGCGGAACACTTCCTTCTCCCTCACTCTGGCCGACATCGGCAGTATTCTCAACCTGAACGTCCTCAGCCGGCGTCGGCGCGGAAGGCGCAGGCGCCCGTGATGACACCACTTGTATATCGCTAGTTCCCTGCCCATTATCTTCCTCACAATCCGCCCACTCGGTGTCACCGTCATCAATCTCATGATCGGGGGCTTGAGGTTGCAGCGCATTCCTGTCGGATTCTAAAGCATTATAATTTCTAGTAGGTAAATTTGCTGGCTCGTTTGCCTGCATATAATGTCGAGAACCAGCCGCGACAGGAATGCGTTGTCCCTTGTATTTTAACAGCTGATCGATGTGTCGAATACATTCTATTTGCTTATTATATACATATAGTTTGAACATCCTATTTCCTATACGCTCCCTAACTACACCTAACTCCCAGCTTTCCTTTCTATCACTGTACCATCGAGTCCATGCGTGCTCGCCTACTTCGAACCGTCTCTTGCTGTCGATCTCGTCTATTTTAGTTTTGTCTATCTCTGTTGCTTCTGATTGTGGTGGTAATATTAAATCTAATCGCGACCGCAAGTTACGTCCAAACATTAGTTTGGCGGGTGACTGGCCGGTAGTACAGTGAGCAGTGTTCCTATACATAAACAAATATCCAAGCATTTTCTCTTGTATATTGTTTAATGAGGAATTACTACTTTTTATTATACAGTTTAACATTTTTTTACAAGTTCGAACCGAGTTCTCTGCTTGTCCGTTACTTGGGGGATGATATATAGGTGAAGTTACATAACGTATACCATTATTGGAACAAAATTCTTTAAATTGTGATGAATTAATTTTTACATCATTGTCTGATACTATTGTATTGGGTAAGCCGAATATAGAAAATATAAACTTTAATTTATTTATAAGCGCTTCGGTAGCTGTGCCGTTTTGCATTAGTAGGCATTCTAACCACTTACTGAAAGAGTCGATTACAACTAGGTAAGTACGCTGCGCGATCGTCATATAATCGATATGAATCACGGCGCGGGCGGCTCGCGCGGTGGCGCGCTTCGTACCGCTACGCACTCAGAGCACGAACCTATCTGCATCTCGATATCCCGGTCTATACCGGGCCACCACATTCTAGCACGAGCATTACTTTTAGTTTTAATAATACCCAAGTGCGTATTATGTAGTTCGACTAACATCCTCTGTTGAAGTGACCTCGGAATGACTACTCTGACACCTCGCATCAGGATACCGTTATCTAATATCTGCAGATCCGTTTTACAGTTGAAAAATGGTGCAATAGAATTACATTTAACTTTCCTAGGCCAGCCCTTACTTACGTACCTCGAAACTGTTTTCAACGTTTTGTCCTGGAGTGTAGCTACCCTCACATCTTCTAACAAAATTGCGGGCTCAATATCTAAAAACTTAAGTGAGCTGTAGGTATCGTATTGTCGATCGCTTTCGCATTCCGTTGACTCGAGCGGCGCTCGAGAGAAATAATCTGCTACTATATTGTTATCGCTAGATATATATTGCACTATATAATTGTAGGCTGATAAAATAATAGCGTAGCGTTGCAGACGTAGTGCTGTCGTTATTGGAATGCCGTTTTTCTTATTAAATATGGACATTAAAGGTCTATGATCTGTTTTTAATATGAAAGGATCACTACGGCCATACAAATATTGGTGAAATTTCTTAACGCCAAATATTATCGCCGTCGCTTCTTTATGAATCTGACTATAATTACGTTCACTTACCGACAAGGAGCGCGAGGCGAAAGCGAGAGGACGATCGCGTCCGTTCGCGTCGGTCTGAGCGATGACCGCGCCC
The DNA here is from genome assembly GCA_949358125.1 of Idaea dimidiata. Classification (NCBI taxonomy): domain Eukaryota; kingdom Metazoa; phylum Arthropoda; class Insecta; order Lepidoptera; family Geometridae; genus Idaea; species Idaea dimidiata. Next base: position 27,165,713 of record OX442330.1, read on the forward strand.
AGGCCGTGAGGCCCCGCGTCCACCGAGAGCACGAGGGTGGCGCTCGGCTCGAAGTGCGCCAGCACACGCTCCGAGGCCAGCTCGCGCCGCACTTCGCGGACTGCGCGCCGGTGCCGCTCATCCCACACCCACTCAGCTCCCGCTCGCAACAACTCGTGAAGTGGACTTAAAATACTCGATGCGTTAGGAATGAAGTTCCTATAGTAATTTATCATCCCTAAAAAACGTTTTACCTCTGTGACGTTCGACGGCTCGGGGGCGTCTAAAATGGCTCGAACCTTATCCGGGCATGTCTGTAATCCGTTTTTGTTTATTACGTACCCCAGATAAGTAACGTGATCTTTAAAGAAACAGCACTTTTCTTTTTGTAGTCGTAAACCGGCACCTTTTAACCTATTTAATACTTCATTAAGTCTATGTAAATGAAGTTCCCTGGTGGGAACTTCATTTACATAGATTTCCTGTAATACAAATATCATCTAACCAACAGCTTACCCCTTCTATGCCTGATAATAACATTTCCATCGCTTTTTGAAAAATCGCTGGTGCGTTAGCGAGTCCGTACACTAATCTAGTGTATTTAAAAAGTCCCTTCGATGTATTTATCGTAGTTAGTTGTTGTGAGCGTTCACTTAACAAAAACTGATTGTAAGCATTTTTTAAATCGATTTTCGAATAGTGAACTCCACCCCCTAACTTAGCAAAAACCTCCTCTATCCTAGGTAAAGGGTACTTATCAATAACTAAGTCTTTATTAAGGGTTATGGAATAATCGCCCGCTATTCTTACCTTTCCATTCTCCTTGAGGACCGGTACAATTGGTGTAGCGTACTCAGATGTGTTCACTGGTACTAGAATGCCCAAAGTCACCAACCTATCTAACTCTGATTCAACCTTCTCCTTCAGGGCAAACGGCACAGACCGTGCTTTGAAAAATTTTGGAATTGAATTTTCTTTTAACTCTAAATGAACCTCAAATTTATTGAAGGTACCTAACTCATCGCGCCATAGATCAGAATAATGTTCCAATAATGTATTGACATCTGAGTCGGTGGATAAATTGTTGATTTTTGTACATAACACCAAATTGAAGGCAGTCATAAAGTCTCGACCAAGTAGGGGCGGACCTCCGCGTTTTACTACATAAATTTTAATATATTTATTTAAATTATTGTAGTTTGCTATGATATTAAAATACCCCATTGGTTTGATTTTATGACCGTCATATAAACACATTTTTAGGTTACAATTAGAAAGTTTATAATCAGAAAAAAGCTCAGAGTATAATGTATCAGATATTACCGATTTACTAGAACCAGAATCTAGCTCCATTGTAACATTTTTAGATCCTATTTTTAAAGATAGTTCAATGGGTTTGTCAGTTACATACCTTACGTTAAAGTTCTGACATTCTTCGCAACAAGAACTGTCCGACCCGTCGTTGTTTTCCGAATCGATTTTATTAATACGCGCACTCTTACTTTTGCACACCTTTTTTAAATGCCCTTTTACACCACACTTTTGACAACGATAATTTTTAAAACGACACCTTTCTTCCTCATGATTTTTCATTCCGCAAATGGTACACGTAGATCCAGCATGCTGACGGTAGCTCGCACCACCCGCGCCGGCGCCGGCACCGGAGCGGGCGCCGCCGCCGCCGCTGTTCCCTCGGCGGTTCGTAGTATCGAACGCGGCTGCGCGGTATAACGGCTCCTCCTTGACCTTGAACGATCCGTCGCCCTGCAATACAGCTCGAGCCTCCCGTGCACATTCCGCTTTCTCTGCTAGCTCAATAGCTTGCGCTAGCGTTAATGTCGACGCATTCTGCTCAAACAACTTATCGCGAACTGGACCCATGTTCAAACCTAGGACGAATCGATCAGTGATATTCTGTTCCAGGGCCGCACCGAAGTTGCAATAACTTGCTAGTCCTCGTAGTCGCGCCGCCCACTCGCCTATTGTTTCGCTTGAACTTTTTTGCGCTCCAAAAAACTTCGCCTTATCAGCATAAGAGCATTGTTTCTGCTTAAAATGATTGTCGAGTAATTCTATTAGCTGTTCAAAGGTTAACGAATCCAAATCCCGCGGGTATGCCAGGTTGCGCAGTAGCCGGTACGACTCATCCGCGAGATAAGTTAAAAGAATTGCCCCTTTCTTGTCGACTCCGACATCGTTTGCTTTTAAAAATTGATTTAATCGCCCTTTGAAAATGCTCCAGTCACATATTTTATAATCAAAACTTGATAACGTGCCCAAAAACGACATTTTTATTTTAGACGTGGGTAGTTTCGCACTCTCGTCGCCAATGAAGTAATAGGGGTTAAAGTATGAAATTGCCGTTTTATTGCAATAGGTTCTTTGAATTGACATAGAATCTTCATGGTTTGAGGTTTTCGAATGAAACTTTTTTCAAATGGTTTCTGTGATGTTCTTTTTTTAAAAAATGTGAAACATTTGAATATCGACGTTCAATTGTTTTTGTTATTCAATTTAGACAAGAAAGATGGATACTGCGAAAATTCGAGTGATTTTTGAATACGAGTTCCGACGCGGAACTAACGCGGCAGAAACAGCCCGCAATATCAATGCTGCGTTTGGAGAGGGGTCTACTAATGAACGCACCGTGCGATTTTGGTTTAAACGCTTTCGTGATGGAAATTTCGACTTAAAGAACGAGCCACGAGGAAGACCGCCCACACAGGTGAATAACGATGAATTAAGAGAGATAGTGGACGCCGATCCTAGTCAAACTACCCAGGAATTAGCGGCATGGTTTAACGTTACCTTACCCACTTTATTGACTCACTTGCGTCAAATCAATAAAATAAAAAAATACGAAAAATGGGTGCCTCATGATTTGACTGATCTGCAGAAAGAAACGCGTGTTGAAACTTGTGTTGCCTTGTTGAACCGGTACAGAAATGAAGGAATATTGGATCGAATTGTAACATGTGATGAAAAGTGGATTCTTTATGATAACCGGAAAAGAAAAATGCAATGGCTGACCCCAGGTCAAATGCCACAACAGTGTCCTAAAGCAAAACTTACCAATAAAAAGGTAATGGTAACTGTTTGGTGGTCTCAGCATGGTGTTATTCACTATAGTTTTCTTCGATCTGGTCAAGCAATTACGGCAGATGTCTATTGTGCCGAACTCCGAACCATGTTGACAAAACTAGCAGTAAAACAGCCCCGACTCATGAATCGATCTTCACCATTATTGCTCCACGACAACGCGAGACCTCACACAGCACGAGAAACCATTTTGACCCTTCAGGAACTGCACTTAGAAACCATTCGTCATCCTCCGTATTCACCAGACCTTGCTCCAACGGACTACCATTTTTTTCGTGATTTGGACAATTATCTACGTGACAAGAAGTTTTCTTCCCAGAAGGCAGTACAAAATGCTTTCACACAGTTTGTGCAGTCTAGATCGTCGGAGTTCTATCGCAAAGGCATTAATAACCTTCCCATTAGATGGCAGCAATGTATAGATAATAATGGCAACTATTTTGATTAAATAAATTTGTTAAAAATTTTAAAAATAAACAATTAAGATTTTCAGTACAAATCGGCAATTTCATACTTTAACCCCTAATATATGCAGGTTAAGTAGCAATGAAACGACCGAATCGACAACTAGCTCGTTTATTACTGAATAGAATGCAGTGGGAGCGCGGGGAGGTACCGCGCGTAGATATAAGTACCTACGTACAGATGCACATATGCATCATTCATCCCTCTTCCTGCTCTCGTGGTGAGCTGAGGTGTGTGCGTACTATCTTCGTAACTTTTTTTTTTTTTTTCTTTGTCGATCAGCACAGTGATCGAGTAACTGGCCCGTTTCTTCGTAACTTTCGTTCGAGCGGTCTCGCATCTTGCCCGTAGCTATAGCCTCGCGAAAGCATTTATAAATTTACTATGAGACGTCGTAAGTTTATAAATTTACGAATATGTGTTCGTAAAATAATACAATTTATCTCTCGTTTAGAGTCCTACAAAAGTTTATAAATTTTCTAGGATATTTATTAATTTACGTTTCTTATTACTTTACGGTGACATATACATAACGCTAGTCCACTGCTTGCCTATCTGGGGAGGAGCTTTCAAAACTTAATTTTTATGTCTTGAACGTACTCAAAGACTTACATTAAAAGAAATATGACGAAAAAAAAAATATTTTGCATTAATGCCTTAAATAAAGAAGTAGATGTCTTGACTTTTAGACAGTTATAAATTCTTAAGTGTATCCTCGAAATTCATAAAACCACACCTAAAGATTGACGAGCTGCTAATTAGCGCATCAACGCCCTACCACAATCTCTAGACCTTTAATGCCCAAAACCTCTAATTAATTTAGAAAAAAGGCGATACCTATGTATAATAAAATTTATTGTAAAATGAAATTAAATACTCTCACATATCACGAATGCAAAACTAAAATAACAGGCTGGTTAAAAACACAACCCTATGATCACACCGAGGAACTTCTAAAATAAGTATACACATAAATCCATAAAACAACTATGACTTAGCTACCTTCTAAACTCCGTCTATAGATGCGGCCATCCAACAATGACGCAAGTTGTTTCCTTTATACCTACTATGATTGTCACCAACTAACATAATAAGCGACTTTAATGAATGTCGCTCCCAATATCTACTAAACTCAAGTACTTACGATAGCTATTAAGATTATGTTGTTGATTTATTATGTATGTATGTACCTAATTCGATCGCAATTTAAATTTTCCAATTTTTTACAGATTACCCTCAAACAAAAGGAAAAAAAAATGCATTAATCAAATAAGTGAAATCATTTTTTTGTATTTTGTACCGGCTCCAGACTTACGGCGCGGGCGAGAAGCTTCGCCGAGACTTGTCGTCAGAACATGCACACTCTCTCATTTTTCTCACTCGTAATCTGTTTCTTATCCTGTATGGACGACGGTATAATCTGCAGCAGATTTAACTAAAACTAAGTAAATCTTACTAATATTATAAACGCGAAAGTTTGTATGTAAGTATGTATGTATGTATGTGAGGTTGTTACTCTTTCACACAAAAACTACTGAACCGGTTGCGATGAAACTTGGAATATAGGTAGCTGGGGACCTGGATTAACACATAGGCTACTTTTTATCCCGATATTCCCGCGGGAACGAGACTTACGCGGGTGAAACCGGGGGGCGCAGCTAGTAAAATATAAAAGTCAGATAATGGTAGTTAACGCCGATTCATCGCAACAGAACAGTGTTATTTGTCGTTAGTCGCCCATTTGTACAACTTTTTACTTTTAAGTTTTCTGTGTAATTTGTCTCACTTATTAATTTTAATGTAAACTGATTTTAATTGTTGTTGGTTGTGCAAATAAAGTGTTAATCTATCTAATCTATCTATCTATCTTATTAATTTATTTTTACATAGTTTCTCGTTATCAGCATTGAGACAAAACGTGAGTGTAGGAGACTTGTCTCTTCTGGCTCTCCTCACATTCACGTTTCTTAGGTGTTTTCGGAGGTTCTCGCCGTGAGTCTGAAAGGGCCTTTAGCACATATCAAGCCACCAAGCAAACCATCTATCAGTGCGGCCACCGTGCATCCAAGCAACCAGCTAGGCACTATCTACCATCCAGCCTCTAAGCAAGCCTCCCGTCAGTAGGGCCGTACTATAAGCAAATTACCTACTTTTAATTAATATACAAGTAACTTCTCATTGAAGACATAATCGGCAAAACGAATGTACTTAAGTACAATTGTTATCCAAATCAAGTGAACCACGACCAGTGGCCACAAGCCCACAACAATACATCTATCTTCAATATAAACCCGAATACTCTGAAATCTGAATGAAGACACGGTCTATAAAGTACGTGAAACTACTGCCGAAATAACGAGTCGTAACGAACGACATTATATCCATTATCAGGACAATTATTGGCTTCACAATACACACGTCATTAGGAGGCCGTTTCAGTGACAACAGACACAAAAACGAGGAGATACTATGAATTTAAGTATTAGGGGTTAAAGTATGAAATTGCCGATTTGTACTGAAAATCTTAATTGTTTATTTTTTAAATTTTTAACAAATTTATTTAATCAAAATAGTTGCCATTATTATCTATACATTGCTGCCATCTAATGGGAAGGTTATTAATGCCTTTGCGATAGAACTCCGACGATCTAGACTGCACAAACTGTGTGAAAGCATTTTGTACTGCCTCCTGGGAAGAAAACTTCTTGTCACGTAGATAATTGTCCAAATCACGAAAAAAATGGTAGTCCGTTGGAGCAAGGTCTGGTGAATACGGAGGATGACGAATGGTTTCTAAGTGCAGTTCCTGAAGGGTCAAAATGGTTTCTCGTGCTGTGTGAGGTCTCGCGTTGTCGTGGATGGAGCAATAATGGTGAAGATCGATTCATGAGTCGGGGCTGTTTTACTGCTAGTTTTGTCAACATGGTTCGGAGTTCGGCACAATAGACATCTGCCGTAATTGCTTGACCAGATCGAAGAAAACTATAGTGAATAACACCATGCTGAGACCACCAAACAGTTACCATTACCTTTTTATTGGTAAGTTTTGCTTTAGGACACTGTTGTGGCATTTGACCTGGGGTCAGCCATTGCATTTTTCTTTTCCGGTTATCATAAAGAATCCACTTTTCATCACATGTTACAATTCGATCCAATATTCCTTCATTTCTGTACCGGTTCAACAAGGCAACACAAGTTTCAACACGCGTTTCTTTCTGCAGATCAGTCAAATCATGAGGCACCCATTTTTCGTATTTTTTTATTTTATTGATTTGACGCAAGTGAGTCAATAAAGTGGGTAAGGTAACGTTAAACCATGCCGCTAATTCCTGGGTAGTTTGACTAGGATCGGCGTCCACTATCTCTCTTAATTCATCGTTATTCACCTGTGTGGGCGGTCTTCCTCGTGGCTCGTTCTTTAAGTCGAAATTTCCATCACGAAAGCGTTTAAACCAAAATCGCACGGTGCGTTCATTAGTAGACCCCTCTCCAAACGCAGCATTGATATTGCGGGCTGTTTCTGCCGCGTTAGTTCCGCGTCGGAACTCGTATTCAAAAATCACTGGAATTTTCGCAGTATCCATCTTTCTTGTCTAAATTGAATAACAAAAACAATTGAAAGTCGATATTCAAATGTTTCACATTTTTTAAAAAAAGAACATCACAGAAACCATTTGAAAAAAGTTTCATTCGAAAACCTCAAACCATGAAGATTCTATGTCAATTCAAAGAACCTATTGCAATAAAACGGCAATTTCATACTTTAACCCCTATTATTAACTCGGTGTGTACGTTTTGAGAACCCAAAATTTGAACAACATTTTGAAATATTTTGATTTTTGTTATGTATTTTTTATCAGCGATAACAACTGGGGATAACTGCTTAACGTGCCTTCCGAACGCCTTCCGAAGGCACGTAAAGCAGTTGGTCCGAAAGAGATGGAGAAAATGTTCTCCTACCAAGAAAGCCCTTTTGACTGCATTTACGATGCTCAGGGGATGCCGTAGGACACACAGGTCCACAAAATTACCCACAGAGTAAATCGTAAATACTTCGATTATATTTATGTACATTTTGTAGTATAGTGTTTAGGTGTAACACAGTACTGAACAATGGTTAAACGAGTGTAAAACATCCAATGAAATAAACTTATACCGAAGGCTAGGGGTACATCTGATTAGTTATTTATTCATTATTTCAGGCAGGTTGAACGAAAACGTCACTGAAACAACGACAAAAACTTTTTACAAAAGTTGATAAGTTGTTTTAAACTTTGGACCGCTATCGATTTCGTTGATATAATTTGTGTAAGTGTACACCAGCTTCTCGAAGCTTTCCGAAGTTGGCAATTAGACTTGAGTTATTCGGAGAGTTTTGCTGCTAGTGCAAAGTTTGTGATACGACTTCTGATTTTACAAATTTATGTTTGCATTTTTTTTTCGATATATTACCTGAATGGTCCCCTTTAAGGATACACCTTGCTTGAGCATGAGCAAACTACTATGAAGTGAAACTAAAACTTTACAGTAATTCAAGTCTAGAGATATCTAGTAAATTATAGGGTTTAGTTAGTAAGTTGTCTAGAAAGACCTCGAAACGTCGGACATAGTATAAAACAAAGTCGTTTATCGCTGTTTGTCAGTAGGTTTATTTAAATGTATGCTTAGATCTTTAAAACTACGCCACAGATTTTGATTTGAATTTTTAGTAGATAGTGATTCAATAGGAAGTTTTAATGTTTATTAAAATATATTAATGATAAATTATATACTCCTGTTACTTCCGTAGAATCGGGACTTACGCGGATAAAACTTGTGCTTAGTATAATAATGAAATCTATCAACGAGATACAAAGCATACCTACCTACTACATTATGCAGCTGTCGTTCAAGTACGAAATCGATATATCTGAATACAAACGAAAGTTAAGTCTCTATCATGAAAAATTCCCAATTATAAATGACAAATTGAGATGGCTGTGGACATCAGAATAATTGATATCAAATTTAATTCAAGGAAATTAATACCAAATATTAATATCAAATACTAGTAGCACCATCCAGCGGTTTCACAAACTTAACTAGTGTATATACATAATGCTATACAACCACAAACGCTTGGACCAGTGCTTTATGCTCTGTATTGATACTATGTGAAACATGCATACTAGTTCAGTCAGTCATATAATCAATCAGTCAAGACATTGAATTTTGTACTTTGTATATCTTTACATAGTACAAAGGATCATTGTTCTGTCGCTTATGTCAGTAAAGCATCAATACAGCACATATTATTCTGTTTTCCATCTATTTCCCTCAAAAATATTAATAAGTAAATCACAAAACAATTCATACTACGCACGGGTATGTAAGGGTTTCTTAAAGGATAATTTATAATTATCCTGAATTCCTGAGGCGGAATTTCTGTAACTAAAAGTGAAAGAAGTATCCCAATCCATTGCTAAGTAAGTATGTGTGTTTGCTTAAATCAAATCTAAAATATTATAATAATTAGCGAATTTCCAAAAAAATGAACTAGAATAAAAATGAACATTATTGCAGAAAATCATAACATAAAAAAAGATTGAACATAACATACATATAAATATTGTACCAGTGTTGTCCCTAATTCCTGTGTGAGTTGGTGGGGAACATTAATCCCGTGACATTGCCTGTGCTTCTCAGTGGCTTTTTAAGCTTGAGTCCCCGCTCGGAGCTGCGTCGGAGGTGCCCGTGCTTAGCAGAAAAACGGACACTCTTAGTGTCCGTTTTTCTGCTAAGAGGTAAGTCCATATTATGTACCATATTTAATGCAAATAAATAATTTCATTTCATTTTATTTCGTTTCGTTTCGTTTCATTTCATGATGGTCTCAGCATCGAGCATTTAAAGACTGCAAGGCCCCACTTGCCCCTAGGCAAAGATTAAAGAATACCGAGAGTACTCGATATTCTTCAATCTTTGTATTAGTCACAGCAACTTACCTGAAAAAATCATGAATACTATACAAGCCTGAGTGGCGAACCATAGCCCAAAATAGACCCAAATGAAAGAGTTGAAGGGAGGTCTTTGCCCAGCAGTGGGACAATTCAGGCTAATCTATATCTATACTCTATACTAATATTATAAAGCTGAAGAGTTTGTTTGATTGTTTGTTTGTTTGAACGCGCTAATCTCAGGAACTGCTGATCTGATTTGAAAAATTCTTTTTGTGTTTGATAGTCCATTTATCGAGGAAGGTTATAGGCTATATTACATCACGCTACGACTGATAGGAGCGGAGCATCCATGAAATTTGTTGCAAAAACGGGAAAAAATTCCCCCATTCCGAGATTCTGTCGCGTGCGCTGAGTAAACGGTCAAAGTTACAAAAAAACCATTTATGAGAGAATTCTTCCTCTAAATAGGATCTAATAAATAGTCCGCGACAGCATATGTCTAACTCTTAAGGTTGACTCAATATAACATCTTTTAGAGTAATGAAATTTATTGTAGAACAATGCATTGTTTCCGAAGGTAATTTTGTAAATATGATATTAATCCTTATCCAAATAAATACGTTATTCATTAAAAGTATTTAATTTTAAACATAATTGTCCTTAACATCACTTGATTTCAATAAATATCTCACGAGATATTACAGTTTTAAAATAACTCCACAATAAATAATTAATAAGTACCAAGCGTGCATATACATATTATTATACACGTAGCGGGCGACGATGATGAGGGTGGCCAGCCAGCTCTGTGAGGCATCATGCCGCGCGGCTCAATCGGGCGGCTCCATGCGAGACGGTAGTGTCACCAAACTGCAGTGCTTTTTAATAATTATTTTGCAATATCTCATTGTACTTTTGATTCTTAATATTTTGTTTTATGTTGGTAATTAATATTTTAAAGAGATTACGTTGGTAACATGTATGTATGTGTGTATTTTGGGGGTCATCTCAGAAACTTTTAGACCTATTTCAAAAATTGTTTCATTAATAGGAAACTACATTATCCAGATGTGACATAGGCTACTTTTGATCCCGATATTCCCTCGGGATCGGGACTTACGCAAGTGAAACTGCGGGACGGCAGCTCTGAAAAATAAAGTCGTATATTTCTATTTCTAACTCAACAACCCGTAAACCGATATGAATGAAATTTGGTACAGGGTAGAAATAATATATAGGGTACTTTGAATGATCGCACGGGTTAAGCAACACTTGATACAACATACGTGATGGGTGAAAAAGAGCGGGTGACCCGATATTCATAAAACTTGGTACAGGGTTGGTTAAGAGGTAGAAATATTATATAGTACTTTGAATGATCGTTAAGCAACACCTGGTATGACATACGTGAGGGATCATTAACGTTACGGGATAGGAAGTTACGCGGGTGAAACCGCGGGGCGCAGCTAGTATAATATAATAATACTGTTGCCTATCGTAAATAACAAAACTGGTGACTCATCGGATATGATTAGTTACATACCCTATCCCTAGCTACTATCATAGCGAAAGGACTGGATAGTTTGCTTGATAAGGAGTGGGAAAAGCATCTCCAGCTCACGCCGCACAGTTCGGATTCGGACGGTATGTCAACTGAGATTGCTATCCTCTGCCACAGACTTTTTTATAATTATATCTACACACCACAAAGAAGACACTCTCCAAATTTCATGTTCAAGGACCAACCGTTGGGGCTCTGCGTTGATATATAACATACTTCATAAAGTCAGCCAGTCAGTCAGTCAAGACTTGGAAATTTATAAGAATAGATAGGTATATATTATTAACGAGCGGGCATAAGTTTTTTATGTTTGTATTCTTTTAAAATATTAAATCAAACCAGCTTTGTTGTTCTTCTTATCCTTTTAAACACTATAGTTATTATGACATTAATATTACCTATCTCCCTTCTTTGAAGGTCTCTCAGAGTTGAGTAGGTATAATAATATAATCTGTAATATATTTAGCCAATAAATCTTAAATTATTACGCTACATAAATTGTATGTTATATTTTTATGAGAGAGACGTTTCTTTTGCCATGTTTTCGTGTAATTCTGTGTTACTTTCTAAAGGATACTTTTGCGATGCCCTTATGATAATGTCTACGTTACTCATCAGTCCTTTACTTCATTTAAATTTTTGATGTGAGCGATTTTTATTTGAGGAGAACCCTTTGAATATTCGTATTACTATCAGCGTAGGAAGGAGTTGTTTTCTATCATTAGAAAAGTGAAATATTTGATGAGTTTTTGAGTGGAGATATTGTAGGTAAAAATATATTTATAAACCTAGAAAGGCCTTATTATGATGATACAAAATTGAAAATTTTAACCACTGCACTTTCTCCTAAGTTAGTAATAAATAATTCTTAGCTTTTCTTTATAATTTTGTAAGCTGAATATGATATTATTTACTATAAATGTAAGTATAAATGTTATGTAATGTTATAAATGTTATTTAAATTACTATAAATTTAAATAACAAAATAATGTTACCTAGTCGCTGACAATAAAAATAATCTTTAGGGTTCCATGTAGTCAACAGAAACCCTTAAAGTATTGTCATATCCGTCTCTCTTTCTCTCCGCTTAGCTTAGAAGGTAAGGACTTATGTTAATCACTAACTTCCATATATGTACATCACTTAAAATTTGACAGCTACTGAAATAGTAGAATAGCTTCTAAATATAAATTTAGTGTGCAATAGTCTGATTTTAGGAGATGATTTATTGTTTAAGTAGTCTTCAACTATTGAATAAGCATTTTAGTATTAGTGTAAAGCGTCCATCGACACAAACAGACACAATTGTCGAGTACCTTTTACAATTTAGAAGGTTTCTAAGCAAGAAACTAAGAAAAAACTTAGATATCGAGAACCGTGATCTTAATAACAAAATTCTTTAGGTTCAGTTCACCCTCTCAGTCACAAAAACTCATTATCACCGGCACCGTTACCAGCAGGACGTCATCAAATACAAGACTTACTTATCTACTACTTAACTTGAATCCACTCCAAATGCAAACGGACTACTTTTTATCGCACAACATAACTCGAAGCCCGAACTGCGACGCAGATGGTTGCGGGTTTGATTCCCGCCGGGAACAAATATTTCTACTGAGCATTAATTTTTATTTCTGTTTATGTGTGTTTTCTATATTTCATATGTATGTATTTTATTGTCATTTAGTACTGCGATCCTTGTTAGGGACATTAAGCTGTAGGCGTGGCATATTTCTTTATCATGGCGTGCTAAGTGAGCAACCTGTGTCGCTCCCTTTTATCGTTAGAAGTTATTATTTATGTCAGGATATCCTGTGGTATTCGGCGTTTCACTCGCCATCGTTTCAGTTCATCATTCATCAATGTTTGAGCTAGGACATTTGGGTGATTCTGTAGTCGCTCTTATATCAATTGGCGAATCTTGAAATTTTCTTCTTTCATGTAGGCATTTTCAGGTCGTGATGAAGAAGCTCATTTGGCACGAACCATGGAGCGTTTGTCATGCGGAGCGGATTTTATTTAGGAATCTTTGTAGTGTTTCAATGTTCTTCTCTCTTTTGGGAGCTTTTTTTTGATCCTGAGCGATCGAATTGCGAATCTGTAACGTCCCTTATCTGAGAGTTATCTGATGGACCCTTCTTCACACCCCATCAATAAGGGGTTCGGCTATGATTTGTTGCAAGCATCTGTCTTCTTGACGCGTTCTTGATAACGATTGCCTGATTTTTACTGAATTCTCTTAGATTTGCTTAAATTCTATGCTGAACTATCGATTAAGATACCTAGTCTGAAATCGAAATCAAAATCAAAACAAAATTGGTGCGTTTATTAGGATATTTCTCTTTTCTTTTATATTTCCTTTTTATTTAATATTTTTTGTGCTTATATTGTCGCTGAATATTCCCCATACAAAGAAAAGTAAGTACCGAATTCTAAGAATGCAGCCCATAAAGGTACCAATAGAAGACTTTTGTGATAAGAAGTTCTAGGCACTCGATCGCTTACTGGCACAATATCTGATTCTACTGATATATGTAAAAATGAGAAATGCTTCAGAAGAAGACATACATTTTGTACTGAACAAAAAATCCACAATTGTGTTATCCAGTGTAACAACAAATTAGGAAACAAATGTGCTAGAGTCGCAGACTAAGTACCTATATAACGTAACATTTAATAACCCCCAGTCGAGGGTAAGCTCCGTGGGTATAAATCCACCCCATCCCTTGTCCGTAGAGGCCTACTTATCGTCAGTCCTTCATTCTTCCGCTACATTTGTCCCGAGCGACTCCACTTGTCATAACTACGTGTTATATTCTCAATTTGACCGACTTCCGAGGGTTTGACCTTTAAATTCATTTGGGGCGAAACCGTAACCGAGATTTGTTGTATTGTATTACCTTTTAAAGTATTTTGGGTTACCTCCCTTGATATTTATTTTTTTGTGTACTTAGCTCTGAAAGTGCAGGCTCTGATACTATACATCTATTTGTTTTATGTTTAACTACCTTATTACTTATATTGTAAATAAATATTAATATTCGTCTTGCAGGACTTTTCCGTACGTAGCCTCTTGATTTGGCCATTGTAGGTGACTATAAGACGCGGATTTTCTTCGCTATGTGATTTTCAATCTTACTTCTTATCTTATCTTACTTCTTACTAATTTTATAAACCGAAAGTTTTTATCCCGACGCGGGTCGCGGGTCCCTACCAGGGTGAAACCGCGGGGCGCAGAAGCTATGTGACTTAGTTACTCAATCACGCCAAAAATACTGAACCGAGTGCGATGAAACTAGGAATATAGATAGCTTTTTATCCCGGCTGGAACAAGACTTACGTGGGTAAAACCACGGGGCACAGCTGGTATGTATTAAATATGATTGTAGTTGGATACTTGATAGGGGAACCAACATTTTGCTGAAAAAGGGAAAAGCTTAACAAAAATAGCCTTCGGAGAAGGAACAATGATTATACCCAAACAATACACAAAACACACACACACAATCAACACCGTTTATGCTTACTAAAGGCTTGTTACTCAATTGTATCTGTTTCTGACGAGGTCTGGGAACGTCACGCGAAGTCGCCCGATGTTTTCGAAGCCACGTGTCGCTCGACATTTGTCTCGTGAAGCTTTGCAATTTTTGACTTGTTTACCGATTTCTAAACAAGGAGGAGGTTCTCAATTCTTCGCATATATTATTTAATGTATGTTCTTGTAGCGGTGTTGGTCTAGTAGACTCTAGTGGTAGATACTCCGTCTTTCACTCCGAAGGCCGTGGGTTCGAATGCTTACCGCGCACCAATGTCTTTTTCTTTTAGGAAAAGTTATGTGCGCTAATAACATCGCTCTTACGGTGAGGAAAACATCGTGAGGAAACCGACATGTCTTAGGTGCTTACCACAGTCCGAATACAGGAGACATTCGCCAATCCGGGGTAGGCTCCGGTGGCGTCTTACTAACTAACCCTTATACAAATAAAGGAATAAAGCATATAAATAAAACCACCATAGTTTTTTTTTTGTCTTAGGTGCTTACCACAGTCCGAATACAGGAGACATTCGCCAATCCGGGGTAGGCTCCGGTGGCGTCTTACTAACTAACCCTTATACAAATAAAGGAATAAAGCATATAAATAAAACCACCATAGTTTTTTTTTTTAATGTAAAAAAAACGATATGGCACCAGTGGAACTGTCAACGTAAATCGTTTTTCTTTAATATTATAACTATTTCGCTTGCTATTTCCTAAATACTTCATGACATTTCATAACTTGTCAACGTCATTTGTCACTTTGAGGTGATGTCAAAGTTCACAGCGGTTTTTGGCATGGAGGTAAGATAAATAACAGGAGGAAACACTGTCAGAATAAAAACGAGCTGAGCAAGATGGTTGTAGCAAAGGACTTGTGTCATTTTCTAATAGGGTGACAATAAGATTTTTTTTATGTGACAGATGTAAGATTTAATAATGCAAGTGCAATTGTATTATTTACTAGCTGCGCCCTGCGGTTTCCCCCACGTAAGTACCGTTACCGCGAGATTATCGGGATAGCCTATGTGTTATTTATTATAGGTTTTCAGCTACCTATATTCCAAGTTTCATTGCAATCGGTTTAGTAGTTTTTGCGTGATTGAGTAACAAAGCCATTCATACATACTAACTTTTGCGTTTATAATATTAGTGACATGTAATTTGTGCATTGCATTTGCACTATGACTAAATTAAATAATGATAAAATAATATCCGAATCAATACTGTGGTTATGACATATAATATAAAGTAAAATTCGTGCCAACTTACAAATACATAAACATACACACTTTCACATTTATGGTATTACTAGCTGCGTACAGCGGTTTCACTTGCATAAGTTCCAATGCTGCAGATTGTCGGGATAAAACAACTTATTTGTCATTTATTACAGTTCACCAGCTACGTATATTCTTAGTGTCATCCCAATCGGTTCGGTAGATTTTGCGTGATTGAGTAACAAGTCACATACTTATACAAACTTACACGTTTAAAATATTAGTAAGATGTAACTGTTGGTAAATTGAAGTTTTCCATTAGCAATAGACGCTTTTTAAGAGTTAATGAAATAATACAAAAGGACACGGTATAAAACAGTTTTATTACCTACCAGTTTTATTTTATTACCTATTACCTACCTACTCGTACATACAATAGCAATCCCCGTTATTTTTGTTACACTGCCCGTGTCCCGACAAGGCACGAACTTGCCAAATTTATTTTCATAAGTACTATGTAATGAAGTAAGAAGTAGGTCATATAACTCTAACTGCAGTATTAAAATACGGGTGTAAGAAGCAGCAAACCAATTTAAAATTTCGCTCCAAATGTATCTTGGGAGCTCTATAGGAGAAGGAACAATACATACACACAAAGACACATACTACATATTTACTGACGAAAGCAAATTTTAACAGACATGACGGTCAATTACGTTGATTATTTACATCATTTTCTATCCGTGAGATTCTGTTATTGGCATTCTGTTGCTATTCAGTGTTTTATAAGTATATAATAGCTGTTGGATCTCCGAATAAATAAATAAATATAATATAGTACTTCCCTCAAAATTCATCAAATGTAAAGCTAGAGGAAATTTCAAAAATAAAACTTATTGACTAATTACTTATGTTATCACTCATGTTCAGCAGGTATTGTATTGTATTTGTTTGTCGGGCTGGTTTCCGCACGTCTGAGCGCCTATTTTGCGTCCGGGTGGGATTTGTGCTTAATCGAGCCAACCCAACTCCCCAAGGAAAGCCAAAAGACCAAAAGCAGTTCAAAAGTTCAGCAGGTAAGTAGTAACAGTATTCTTACCACCGGCGGAATTGTTGGTATTGCATCGGCTTTCAATAATCGACGGGAGTAAGTGGTGTAAAAGCAGGAAGGATCGAAATGACGACTGCATACGACTGAATTTTTGGTAATTTTCTGTTTCACATCCATACTGCTGAGCCATTTTTGCCGAATTTGTTCGTTTTTTGGAAAACTGAAATAATAAAATGACGGTAAAAACTCTTACCCGAACTCAATACAAAATACCAAAAATCATAGTCACCATAAATTCTTGTAAAGAACAAAACAGTGGTAGAATACAATAATAAACATATTTTGGCTTACCTATTAAAAGATATATTGCAACCACCATATGATTCACTTGTACAAGTAAAAACACAACACGTTTTCACCATTTTATGCAATTTAACGCAGAAATTTTATAAATTAAATAATTAATATTTTACCGCCATGATGCCACCATGACACTGACGCTTGGGTTACCATTAAAATAATAAAAAGGAAATGGGAGCCAATAATGTACTTGACAACCACTTATTACACGACCCGATAATTAACGACCTGATAAATGGAAGCCAGGATATTCGTGTAAGATCCTATACAATTTGTACGGAGTGTTAAAAGGAGACCCTGGCGTCCAATTAACAGGTCGTGTATTATAGGGACATTATCGGGTCGTGCTTTATCTGGCCGTACAATAACTGCAACCTCTTTTAATGTTTTTTTTCATATATGATATTTTTTGTAGACTGGCAAGATGAAAGAACGAGACACACTACATCGTCGATTGCTATCTCATTCGGCTCGGATTAGCCTCTGTCTATTGTAAGGCAAAATGTTCAACTAATCAGTCCTGTTTATTTTCTAAGTCCATTGTTTTTGGTGAAACAAATCATTGTTTTCATGCCTCTTTGCAGATTTTTTAAACTTTCTTAGGCGAAAATTCTGGCAAATGTTTTTGCGCTCCAGATTCGTATTTTTTTTAAATGAGCTTACTTACCAAGCTTCAATTATTTATACGGTTTTGGTTATCTCAATTTATTAAACAAATATAAATTATTTACCTCTGTTTGTTTACGCCGTGATAAAAATCAAATATATACATTTACTTTTAAGAGCGTTTAGCCGTTATTGATGTTTTTTTCGACGAGAAAATAATAATACTCTGCTTAATTTGTACATGGGATATTGATTTCATATTATATAAAATTTCATAATCTACTACATGGCGAAAAATATTTTTAATTGATCGTATGGTTTTCTCGTTAGAATAGTTTTTATTCCAGCTCTTTTTTAAAAAAGCGCGTTGACGGTATAGTTTGGGCTGAGATTGTAGTTGAACCGTTATAGATAAACATAAAACAGTCTTACTTTTAATACAATCATATCATTTACTAGTACATAGCTCAAAAAAAAACACGATTGCTGTGAGTTTTCATTCAAGAAAAGTATACCCAATACTGTAATTTTAAGCCAAACTTCATGATTTAAAACATGTTAGTTTAGGATGAACGATGAAGTAATTTTTTTTTTTTTTTGACCTAGTAAATGTAGACATTTACGATCTAAAACATGGTATATATTTTTTTTAAATAAAATATTTGGTTAGTTTACAATAAAGTTTACAATGAACTACTTTTTCTACTATATAACCAACGCTGAACTACGCCAGCGGTCAGAACCGGCCGAGGCCTTGCAGAGGTAGGACGTATGTCAATTTCGGCGTCACGCGCTACGTAAATATTGCAATAGTTTGGCGAGTTTTTAGCGCAACTGACGCATCTTGATACTTTTTCATTAAAAAATATAACAAAATTTTGGTGAGTGCTTATTATAATGAATGAATGAAGTTCAATTTTATTATGAAAAGAAATGTGGATTTCTTGTTTTTTTCCCACGTTTTTATACACCCGCAATTCTTGTTTCTTTGTTTGTTTGTCGGTTCGGGCGTAATCTTACAATTTCAATTTGAGACACTTCCCGACGAGCTAGGGGGCTAAAACTTTGGGAATAGTTCAGAAACAGATGACAATACAAAAAAAGCACCTTTTTTGTCATGGATCTCGTTTTCGTTTTCGAGGGTGGTGAAACTGATAGTGCTGTCAAAATATTAATTCAAGATGGCGACTGCACGAAAATATCAACTTTTCGTCATGGATGTCGTTTTCATGGTTTTCAAAGGTGGTGAAGCTGATAGTGGTGTCAAAATGTTAATCCAAGATGGCGACTGCACGAAAATATCAACTATTCGTCATGGGTGCCGTTTTCATGGTTTTTGTGTGTGGTGAAGCCGATAGTGTTGTCAAAATGTTAATCCAAGATGGCAACTGCGCGGAAATATTAACTTTTCGTCATGGGTGTCGTTTTCATGGTTTTCGAGGGTGGTGAAGCCGATAGTGTTGTCAAAATGTTAATCCAAGATGGCGGCTGCGCGAAAATATCAACTTTTTGTCATGGATGTCGGTTTTATAGTTTTCGCAAAGATTTTAAATTGAAGACAGAAAGAATAATCAGAGGCAATAAATTTTAGAACGAACGAGTATGGAACACCGAATAATCAGTTTTTATAACAAATGTCCATTACCCGAGATTGTTGATCCCCGAAAAGCTAGGTCTATGAAACAGCGAGACGACAGATATTAAAATTTTATTATACACGATATGTTTTTATTTACTAATAGCTGCGCCCCGCGGTTTCACCCGCGCAAGTCGGGATCCCGCGTTGTTCGAACACCTACCTACTGCAGTGCAAAAATCCACACTTAAACGGACGACCAGGGAAGTACTGATGCCAGGCTGGACTGTACTGATGCCAGTACTGATGCTAGGCCAGGATGCCAAGCGCTGCCGCGCCTGGTCCTGGTCGTCCATTTAAGTGTGGATTTTTGCACTGCAGTAGGTAGGTAAAATAAGGTAAAGTTTGTATCTCAGTAAGTGAAGATGACGATGACGATGGATGACGACCAATGACGATGGATGACGACCAATGACGATGAATAACGAATAATGACGATGGATGACGATGATGATGATGCCACTCTACATCACTTACCCTACCCGTGTGTCGATTTTCATTCATGAATAGTTATCACCCGTATCCCGATCCTGCGGGATTTTCGGGATCAAAAGTATCCTATGTTACTCTCTATCATTTAAACTATCCCTATGCAAGTTTTCATCCAATAAATAGTTATCACCCGCGTAAGTCCCGATCCCGTAGGATTTTTGGGATCAAAAGTATCCTATGTTACTCTCCATCGTTTAAACTATCCCTATGCAAATTTTCATCAAAATCAGTCGAGCCGTTTGACCGTGAAGAGAAAACAAACAAATAAACAAACAGACTTTCGGATTTATAATATTAGTAAGATAAACTTATCATAATTAAAGCAAACTGGATTTAATCTCGTATTTTACTGTAACTCGACGTTTCGACCAGGTTACAGGGAGATGGTCTTACATCCCGTTATATCGTGAGGGTTCACAATAACCCTCACATATGTAAAATGTCAAGGTACAGTAAATATAAAGTACCTATAGTGTATACAAGGTGTAACGGGTAAGCCCTTTTAATCCAAAAGGGGGTTGTTCTAGACGTCTAGGCGAACAACTTTTGTTC
This sequence comes from Idaea dimidiata, assembly GCA_949358125.1. Lineage (NCBI taxonomy): Eukaryota > Metazoa > Arthropoda > Insecta > Lepidoptera > Geometridae > Idaea > Idaea dimidiata. Next base: position 27,186,208 of record OX442330.1, read on the forward strand.
TACGACTTTTGGAAATTCGAGGTACTTTTCGAAAAATTTAGGTGTAATGTTTACTTGAAGATCAGCTGTTTCTTGGAGTTCGAGGTGATTGACCTTATGTTGTCCTTTCATTTAGTTTGGTCTACTACAATCAAACCTTCAATTACCTTTATTTTCAAAAGCAGCTGTTTCTTCAGTGAAACATAACCTCAAAATTTTCAAAAAAGGTTTGAATTTTCAAAAGTCGTAGAACAAAAGTTGATCGCCTAGACGTCTAGAACAACCGCCTTTCGGCTTAAAAGGGCTTGCCCGTTACATCTTGTATACGCCATCAAGCCCCGTTTAATTTAATTGACCGAACGAGCGAAGCGAGTGAGGTCCAGTGTAGACGGGCCTGGCGCTTGTATCTTTGTATGTTTGTTCGACGATAACTTGAATGAGCCGGATCGGTAGGGGGTTGGGGAGATAGGGGGTCGGGGCGAACTCCTAATAACTATGAATAGTTGACCGAACGAGCGAAGCGAGTGAGGTCCAGTGTAGACGGGTCTGGCACTTGTATCTTTGTAACTTTGTATGTTAGTATGTCGTGTAGTTTAGTTTAATAGAATTTATGAGTTCGAAGATGAGCCGGATCGGTAGGGGGGTTGGGGAGATAGGGGGTCGTGAGGTCTCAGTTCGGGGCGAACTCCTAGTTTAAAAGTGTAATAATTTAATTGCTCATATAATACAATAAACTTAAATACTTACCTGAATTATAATTTACGAAAAAACTAAAACCAATAAACTACAAAAACTAAGTTCTTACATAAAAACGAAAACATTACCTATTATCTAAGAAAAGTTGTCCAAGTATCAAAGTTGTAAATGAACAATCGTCGTATGATACATGGTATACGCGCTCCAACACAAACGGCTGTGTGTGCGCGAATTGTAAAGCTGTGTGAGTAACTTTACCTAAAATCGAAGCGCGCTGCTTTGGAGTAATGCTCTTAACATTATATACGTTTCAAAGTGAACAATTCAATAAAATCATAAGGTCAATGATCTCTGACCGCGAGAAGCAGCTGATTTATGTAACAATTTATTGAATAATGGTAAATTATTAACCACCAGAAAGACTACCCCTTACCTTTTTTAAATTCAAAAATATGAAATTAGGCACGCCCAATTACTCAAAAAAAGAGTAACTTAAAAAAAGCACACTGGCTCGTGTTTGTTTAAATGGTAACCCCTCTAAGAGGAGGCCCTTGCCCAGCAGTGGAACAAATCAACGGTCTGATAAAAAAAATGTACATGAATATGTATGACATATTCATACATTGATTGATTCGATTGATTTCTTAAAAACACGTATAATTAGACATTGGCTAGGATATTTCTTAAACTCACTGAAATAATAGTGTCTGTTTTAGCAAAATCGCAATTTTATTACATAATAATCCTACGACCAATATTACCATTACAAAGCAAGATTCATCTAAAAAAAATCATCGACAATTCCTTCGTTTCCGCATTTACAAAAAGGAAAACAGCTCATTGGGTTCTAATAAAATGTAGATATATAGTTGCAAAGCCAATACGGTCGATTTTCGCATCTATTTAAAGATGAAATCTCCACGTGTCCTCTAGTCACGTAGTGCCAAATAAACAGACTATTGTCGACCTTAAGTTCGCACGTTGTTAACGGCAGGAAACGATGTCGAATGAGTTTCGCACATGATTTGTGTGCTTGTTAACGGACAGATATAATGTAGATATAGTACTTGCATCACGGCGAGTGACGCAGATTTACAATTAGCATAATATATAAATGAATATAGTAAAATTCAGTTTTTCGGTCTTCTGCAATCGTATTAGGGGTTAAAGTATAAAATTGCCGATTTGTACTGAAAATCTTAATTGTTTATTTTTTAAATTTTTAACAAATTTATTTAATCAAAATAGTTGCCATTATTATCTATACATTGCTGCCATCTAATGGGAAGGTTATTAATGCCTTTGCGATAGAACTCCGACGATCTAGACTGCACAAACTGTGTGAAAGCATTTTGTACTGCCTCCTGGGAAGAAAACTTCTTGTCACGTAGATAATTGTCCAAATCACGAAAAAAATGGTAGTCCGTTGGAGCAAGGTCTGGTGAATACGGAGGATGACGAATGGTTTCTAAGTGCAGTTCCTGAAGGGTCAAAATGGTTTCTCGTGCTGTGTGAGGTCTCGCGTTGTCGTGGAGCAATAATGGTGAAGATCGATTCATGAGTCGGGGCTGTTTTACTGCTAGTTTTGTCAACATGGTTCGGAGTTCGGCACAATAGACATCTGCCGTAATTGCTTGACCAGATCGAAGAAAACTATAGTGAATAACACCATGCTGAGACCACCAAACAGTTACCATTACCTTTTTATTGGTAAGTTTTGCTTTAGGACACTGTTGTGACATTTGACCTGGGGTCAGCCATTGCATTTTTCTTTTCCGGTTATCATAAAGAATCCACTTTTCATCACATGTTACAATTCGATCCAATATTCCTTCATTTCTGTACCGGTTCAACAAGGCAACACCAGTTTCAACACGCGTTTCTTTCTGCAGATCAGTCAAATCATGAGGCACCCATTTTTTGTATTTTTTTATTTTATTGATTTGACGCAAGTGAGTTAATAAAGTGGGTAAGGTAACGTTAAACCATGCCGCTAATTCCTGGGTAGTTTGACTAGGATCGGCGTCCACTATCTTTCTTAATTCATCGTTATTCACCTGTGTGGGCGGTCTTCCTCGTGGCTCGTTCTTTAAGTCGAAATTTCCATCACGAAAGCGTTTAAACCAAAATCGCACGGTGCGTTCATTAGTAGACCCCTCTCCAAACGCAGCATTGATATTGCGGGCTGTTTCTGCCGCGTTAGTTCCGCGTCGGAACTCGTATTCAAAAATCACTCGAATTTTCGCAGTATCCATCTATCTTGTCTAAATTGAATAACAAAAACAATTGAAAGTCGATATTCAAATGTTTCACATTTTTTAAAAAAAGAACATCACAGAAACCATTTGAAAAAAGTTTCATTCGAAAACCTCAAACCATGAAGATTCTATGTCAATTCAAAGAACCTATTGCAATAAAACGGCAATTTCATACTTTAACCCCTATTATTAAATATGCGAACTATAAGATAAATATAATTACCCTACTTTTGGCTTTGCCATAGTCAGAAAATAAGAATGGGAGCGCGTTCACCCCAACTTCATTCAAAATTTAGTTTCCCGATTTTAAAGTTACTTTTGACATGTATTTCCTACTCTTACGTCTAACTAGGAATAGCTAGGAATGAAACGGTTTTCATAAAAGTATGTAGCCTTGATTCTCCAGAATCCAATTAGATTCTCCATAACTAGCGACGGTCAAAAAGAACACAGAAATGTAACACAGAAAAAGAGAAAAATTATGTCAAGATTTTCAAAACACATCGAAAAGTTTTGAAAGGTAATGGTTTCTGCTTTTGTAATATTCTAAAATATCTTAGTAAATATTAATTTAAATAAATAATTCTTGTTGACATTACTTCAAAATTTGATGTAGTTTTCGTTAGATCGATGGATAGGCTTGGTTCAAAAAAATTTTGTCAGTCTTACGATGCTAATTCTAATAATTATTTTTTGTTGCTTTTTGTTAGTCACATAAAAAATATTTCTTCGTTGTTAAATCATTCATAACCACAACTCTGTTTTGAAATTCAAATTATCAACTTATAATATTATTTCACAATCAAAAAGTCGCTTATTGAGACGCAAAATGTATACTAGGCAGGCAAGTAGCGTATTTGTGAAGACATTGTTCGTAAATAAGTACCTAATTTCTTGTTCTTGTCATATTACTAGTGCAATCAATCTCGAGGCCCTTTGCCTCTAAATGTTTTTAACAGACTTCAAAAAAAGGAGCAGGTTCTCAATTCGTCCATATTGTAGCTTGGCTACTACACTTCAGATGACGAAACAGATAAGTCGGTGGCATTATATGTGGAGGTTATTTTTGTTCTTTTTTGTACATAATATCTATTTACAGTTGAGAAATAAAACTGTCAATGTTTTATAGAACTGCTACAGCTTTCTTCGAATACACATGGCTCAAACCGCCAGCAATATAATAATATGTCAGGCAAAGGGTAAATTCTGCACGTGACCCGTTTCGCACTTGGCAAGTCATTTCCTCTATCATTTAACTTGAAAGGTTTAAAGGCCGTGTCACACCCAATGCTCGACTAAGACACACGTCTCACAAGCACGCACGCACGACGCACGTAGGTATATACAGTCTGGAAAAATCACCAATTTATGAAATACAACTTTCTAGTCCTGAAGAGTTTTCCGTAATTCACGCATGTCATCATCATCATCACATCTCTTATACATCCAGTGCAGAATATACGAGGTCACTAATAGACATCCCGAACAACCACCATGCATCCATCGGCTCCCCGCGACCGCTACGATGTAGTCGGTCCACCGAGTAGGTCTCTTTCAGTTTCATACAATGTAAGAGAGACAGAGAGAGAGGGAAACACGCTAGCCACTCGTTTAGTGTTACCTGGTTTAAAAATCAATTAACTTTCAAACCCGCAATTTGTTGGTAATACCGTTTAATGAATTGCTGAAAATGATTGATCGTTTATGAAAAGGATTGATAAAATGAATTAGTTGACAAAATTGTTCTGTTGTTTTAAAACGATCGTGTTGTTATTCTACCACGTCGTCGTTGACACCTTTTATTTTACGGGACGTTAATTGCCCCATTTATTGCACGGGTATTAATAAACGCTTACTGTGGTGTGCTTCGGTCATACTAGTGATTCTGGCTGCAAGGAGTCTTAGTCTTAAGAAATCTTAGTTTCTTATAAACGCTATAGGTATGTATTTAGGTACGTACATATATTTACATTTTACCGGGTCTTAATCGCGTACTATTTTTATTTTCTTACCTCGACGTTTAAGACCCGGTAAAATGTAAATATGTTAACAAATCGTGTAAATTTAAAAAGTTTATAGGTACGTACATGCCTATACCTCGTATAGGTATGTATTTTATATCTTTGCCGTGCTAAATCTAGAAAACGGCTAAGTGCAAAACGCTAATTTTTCAAAAGAGCTAAAAACAGGGGCATATTTTTTAAATGAAGTTATTCATTTTCTATACATTTTTAGATAATGTAAATGAAATATATGGAAACATAGATACTTTTATTCATTTTATCACGAAATGCTAAATAATTATACTTGTTTAAATTATTTCCATTTATGCCCATAAGTGTAGCTAAATGTAATGGATCCGCATAAAAATATAACTATAATGCTACTAAATGGCGGCTATAGACTCTTAGCAACCTTTATTTTGTTTTGTCATTTAAAGTTATCAATCTTCAATCTTTTTTCTTCTAATATATAAAAATGAATCTCTTTTTCCCTTGGTCACGGCATCACGCATGAACAGCTGGGCCGATTTCGATAATTATTTTTGCGTTGTATTTGTTATGATCAGGAGAAGGTTCTTATGAAAGAGCAATATCGACATTCCCGCGGGTTTAGGACTTACGCGGGTAAAATCGTGGGGCGCAGCTAGTATTTACATAACTTTATAGCTTCCTTTTAGTCTTGTGTTTTAAAACTTCTCTCTAAATTGAGAAACTTTAACCGCCTTTTAGTCATGCATACATAATTAAAAAGCAATTATACGTATGTATAACTGCTTTTTAATTATGTATATTTAATGCATTCTATACCACAAACCAAGTTTATTAGCCGCTAAAATACATTAAACCGCCTTTAGGGTAGTGTAAAATGACAACCGATTTTAAGCTGAGCATTTATCCTAAAAATGCATTCAATCTCGCGCTTGTGCTTTAAAGCCACTTAAAAGTTACGAACATTTTTATTTTTTTGCTATTTAAGCAAAAAAATAAAAATTCCTTTTTTCTAAAATTATTTTCAAAACGGTGAAAGATAGAGAAACCGTTCGTAGACAGTTCGGTAGACTTTTTTTAAAAGTAAAATGGTTAAAAAAGTTTATTGCTTTTAGATTTCTCACGGCAGATTTATTACTAAGTATAACATACGTAGATACTACGTTCATACTCAATAAACATAACTACATAGTTAATTTCCAATTTTTAGGAAATCGAAAAATTATTTATTCCATTTCCCAGACATTTTTGTAACGACATAAATATTGTATTAATCGGCTTCCTATTAACGGAAACTGTATAAAATGCTCAATAAGTTACATCCTGATATTGTTGTAAGTAACTAATCCTACTAATATTATAAATGCGAAAGCTTAGATGTTTGTTTGTTTGTTTGGATGTTTGTAGACTAATATTATAAAGAGGAAATAATTACTTGTTTGTAACGAATAAGGTCCGAAACTACTAGACCGATTTTGAAATTCTTTCACCAATAGAGAGCTACATATCGTAGAGTAACATAGGCTACTTTTAATCCAGATATTCCCGATGGATAAAAACTTGTTTACACGATTAAAACAGCGGTCCGCAGCTGGTATAGCATGAAACTTTATGTTTTTGACAGGTAATGGCTGCAAATGACAGCTAAACCCTTCAGCTTCGTGTTTGGTAGGGAGGTACGAACACGATGCAAACTTTTCAATTTTGCAGCAATCTGGCCGTATCTGAATTTCCAGTGTAGCGTTAAGATGCTAAAGACAAGATATTTGTTGATATTCGGTTCTAATTATATACTATATATTATATACTTCACTATTAAAGTAAACCCTATTACACTTGAAGTACGATGCCTAATGTTACAATAACAAAGCAGCAAAAATAACAAGTACCTATCATAAGCAAAATAATCATTTAAAATATACTGTCTTAAGCACAAAAATATTATTTATTTAAAATTAGATAATTTAAATCAATTAATTTAATAATAATTTTAATATATTAAATAAATTCATCATCAGAGCATTAGGTCATCTTCGGAGATTCAGGTGGGAGGTGTCACGTTGTTCGACACTCGAGAATAATAAACATTATTCTAATTACTTATATTATAACTATTCAACATTATTCTAGTAAACATTAAAATAAGAAATAAAATCGGTATTAGATTTATTTACAAGCAGAGAAGATTTGCATAAGCGACATCTTGGTCGTAGTATCGGTCCGTCTCCCACAAAAAGGTGAACCTTTTAGACAGACTCCGTATCGATATTGTAGTGACAATTTAGGTTAGATACACATCAATGAACGGTAGATGGCGTTGCTTGTACGACAGTAGAATAAATTGAAATACTGTGACTATATGTAGGATACATATACTTAGGTAGCCGTGTGACGTACGTCGTCCAGTGTTACCATACTAAGAAAATAATTACATTTGATATAATTTTCTAGCCACAAATCTTCTATTTAGAATTATATTATAAAATAATAGTTTGCAGTTAGATTAACGTATCCTTTTAGTACTCATTCAAAATAATGTGAGACATTACTTAAAACAGCGACGAAAGGGTGTTTGAAATGGATTAACCACAATTCATTTCCACCTTGTCCCAAAATGTCACATATTTTGGTGCTGGAAGGAGACTTTCGAAAATATAGTATGACAACACAAAAAGAGCCCTTTTTCCTCTGCGCGTCGATCACCTCTAGACCCATCGAGAAATATAAATTTCAATAATTAAATCTTAAATAAAAGTTAATTTACCCCGTAGGTAATAGGTGAGTTGTAGAATATAATCTGATATTATTGTTTTCACAAGTGATATTTCCTCAGCTCACGTTTCGGAAAACACTCGGAAAAGCTGCGCTTTCGATTCCCACGTGCTCAAGCTTGGATCAGTATACCAGATTGGTTTCAGAAACCATGTTTCCTAGTAAAGTCAATAACTAAACTAAGTGAACAACTACGATCTACGATCGCCTTGCATTTTTGAGTAGATTTTGTGTACTTAATTGTAAAAAACACATGCTGAAGTTACCATGTGGCAGTTCCTATTGGAACTGATTCTGATGCTAAATGTTTGAACCTCAGAATAGGATTTCAGTACCTATATACCTAAGTAATTAGAACAAACTGTGTCTGAAATATTTCTTTTACTTTTTGAGAACTTAACCTAAAGATAACCTAACAAATTAAAATCAACTAAATTTAAGAACTAAATATAAACCTACTATTGTGCTTATCTTATATCTAAGATACTAATCCTAAAATGTTGGCCGCCCTGCGACAAGTCTGTGTAAACGTCAGCCAAGGAAATTATTTATATTGTAAACTCATCTCTCGGTGGCTGATGTTCACACAGACTGGCCTGACAGTGCCTTTACTGATTTGTCTCTTCGACTGGTGTAATTCCAGGGTTCTACGTTCCGGTTTGGAACTCTCAAGAGCAACCGACCCAGGAGGACTCGAACTCTTAGTGAAATGACTGCCGGACCAGAAGCACGACATGCGTGGACCGTGGAAGATTGGTGCAGGCCACCTTCCTGGCTGTGAACCACTTAGATAACAAATTCTGACCTAAACCATCACCGCTTCAACGGGAGTTGCATCATCGCTACCAGATGAGTCAAATTTAATCATCGGTTGTACCCCTGAAATCCAGAGAGACATTACTGCATCAACCTATAGCTCGAACCTTTCTTAAAAACATGACCCAACCTTAATTAGGGAACAGTTTCATGTCTTAATTTTATAATCCGACCTTCAGTCTAAAATGATGTTGTTTTCCAAATTCTAAATTATTTACATAACTTACTATTACTAACTAAATTAAATCTATACTTCTCAAATACCTAATTAACTTATAAACTAGAATAATGAAAACTTATAGTTCTAAACCTAGATTTTTCTAAATAACTAACTAAATATAACTTACTACAGATAACCTGTTCTGAATTATAAAATCTTATAGATCTAGACTTTTTCTAAATAAACTCAATTACTTACTACTGTAATATTAATTAGGCTTAGTTTTAAATAAATTTATGTGTCACTACCTATATCGGTCTAAATCTTTTATTTTGACGTTCCCTGTCTCAATCACCGGATAGGTAGGCGACATATTGGCGCCCCTTACGTGGTTCTAGGTTGATGTAGTCTCAATTTTAGCACCTCTCTGTGAATTCTGGTACAATTTATTTCCTTGGGTGATGGTCATTTCATTTTTACTATATTGTGTACTAACATAGCTTAAGATAGTGACATAGAATAAGAAAGAACTTGTAACTTGAACTTAAAGTAAGTAGGTAGGCATAGCCTTAACCAACCCTCAACCCCCACCCTACCTACCCCTGATAATTCTCAATCTTACTAATAAAATTAGCCTCTATACAAAATGTTGCCTATTAAATACTATCCTTACAGAAATCTGAGCTTGAGTACGGGGAGTGAATACATGCTGCTAGATCTAAACTAAAAATTATTCTAGACTTAACTTAACTCTTTAAACTAAACTAAACTCAACTTAACTTATCTAAACCAAACTAAACTATTTTGACTAAACTAACCTAAGAAAACTCAACTCTCAAAACTTAACTGTTGTCATACTTTTGTTAAAACTTAAATTACTGAAAAGACAAACTGTCGCGCCTTGCCTTATATTGTATTGCTTAGCTTTTGCCTTGTTTTCCTAATAACAACTAGAATTTTATACTTTTCGACTTAGAAAACTTAAACTCATATAAATAAAATATTAATGTAACCTTTATACAGTTACACTCTTAAACCTTAAACTTAGATAAACGAGAACTACCAGTTTCCTTGATAGGGCGGTTAGTTGTGGACCCTTAAAATAAGCCTAGAACACAATACTTAATAGGTACTTATTACACTGTAGGTCTCTCTTAGGACACAGGTAATCTATAGGTACTTACTTGACTAATACTCTGATAGTCTCTCTTAGGACTCAGGTATTCTTGATGTGCATGGGACTCTCTTAAACCCCATGTACACTTAAACTAAGGTAGTTTCTCAATTATCAACTCTTAGCACATATTCTAAATTTAAAGAAAACCTAAAAATTAACCTAGAATAGGTAAACATAAACCAGACAGGCTGGCAGGCCGGCAGGCTGTCCAACTTCCCCCCGGACAAACTTCCCCCCGGATAAACTCCCCCCCCCGGACAAACTTCCCCCCCGGACAAACTTCCCCCCCGGACAAACTTCCCCCCCGGACAAACTTCCCCCCGGACAAACTTGATAGTATGGAAGTTTATATAACATCACTCCTGGGCGAATGAAAAAAAAAAAGGAATGGATTTCAGAACTGAAATAGCTGATGGAATGATACGACATGAAAGAATGTCTCTTAGCTAGTAAACGTAGTAGTAATAAAGTCTAATTAATATTTTTTTTAATAGTACTAGAAGTTATAACTAATATAACAAACTTAAAAGAGCGGTCATTAGGAACTCGTAAAATAAGCCTTAAACCTAACAAACTTAAAAGAGCGGTCATTAGGAACTCGTAAAATAAGCCTTAAACCTAACAAACTTAAAAGAGCGGTCATTAGGAACTCGTAAAATAAGCCTTAAACCTAACAAACTTAAAAGAGCGGTCATTAGGAACTCGTAAAATAAGCCTTAAACCTAACAAACTTAAAAGAGCGGTCATTAGGAACTCGTAAAATAAGCCTTAAACCTAACCAACTTAAAAGAGCGGTCATTAGGAACTCGTAAAATAAGCCTTAAACCTAACAAACTTAATAGAGCGGTCATTAGGAACTCATTAAAAAAGCCTTAAACCTAAATAAAAAAAAAACATAATCTATGAGTATGCTTAAAAACTCATGGGTTATCTCAAACCATACCTTGGGTCTCCCTTGAAAACCCAGGTAGTCTAACCAAACCTAGCAAACTTAATAGCGTTGCTGAACTTTTGAAAAACTTCTAAAAACCAAACTTAGTCTAATGAGTAGTCCTAGAAACTCATGTCTAATCAAAAAAAAAACACCTCATAAAACACGCACATTACCCCATTTCGCATATAACAGCAACCTACCTTACAGCCTTGGTCAAAAACTTAATAAATAGTAGTTGACCATTTTGACATCGGCGCGGCATCAAATAGCTAACATTTGACCAAGCCGATAACCATAGAGACGTATGATAGAAGAATGAATGATAGAGTAATGATAGAGCAGGCAGTTGGTAGCGTGGACCTTTATATTGACATGTTGGCAAGGTCACAAAAGATTTTACCATAGGGCAAAATCTTTTCCCCAAGGCGGCGGGTGATGTCACGTTGTTCGACACTCGAGAATAATAAACATTATTCTAATTACTTATATTATAACTATTCAACATTAGTCTAGTAAACATTAAAATAAGAAATAAAATCGGTATTAGATTTATTTATAAGCAGAGAAGATTTGCATAAGCGACATCTTGGTCGTAGTATCGGTCCGTCTCCCACAAAAAGGTGAACCTTTTAGACAGACTCCGTATCGATATTGTAGTGACAATTTAGGTTAGATACACATCAATGAACGGTAGATGGCGTTGCTTGTACGACAGTAGAATAAATTGAAATACTGTGACTATATGTAGGATACATATACTTAGGTAGCCGTGTGACGTACGTCGTCCAGTGTTACCATACTAAGAAAATAATTACATTTGATATAATTTTCTAGCCACAAATCTTCTATTTAGAATTATATTATAAAATAATAGTTTGCAGTTAGATTAACGTATCCTTTTAGTACTCATTCAAAATAATGTGAGACATTACTTAAAACAGCGACGAAAGGGTGTTTGAAATGGATTAACCACAATTCATTTCCACCTTGTCCCAAAATGTCACATATTTTGGTGCTGGAAGGAGACTTTCGAAAATATAGTATGACAACACAAAAAGAGCCCTTTTTCCTCTGCGCGTCGATCACCTCTAGACCCATCGAGAAATATAAATTTCAATAATTAAATCTTAAATAAAAGTTAATTTACCCCGTAGGTAATAGGTGAGTTGTAGAATATAATCTGATATTATTGTTTTCACAAGTGATATTTCCTCAGCTCACGTTTCGGAAAACACTCGGAAAAGCTGCGCTTTCGATTCCCACGTGCTCAAGCTTGGATCAGTATACCAGATTGGTTTCAGAAACCATGTTTCCTAGTAAAGTCAATAACTAAACTAAGTGAACAACTACGATCTACGATCGCCTTGCATTTTTGAGTAGATTTTGTGTACTTAATTGTAAAAAACACATGCTGAAGTTACCATGTGGCAGTTCCTATTGGAACTGATTCTGATGCTAAATGTTTGAACCTCAGAATAGGATTTCAGTACCTATATACCTAAGTAATTAGAACAAACTGTGTCTGAAATATTTCTTTTACTTTTTGAGAACTTAACCTAAAGATAACCTAACAAATTAAAATCAACTAAATTTAAGAACTAAATATAAACCTACTATTGTGCTTATCTTATATCTAAGATACTAATCCTAAAATGTTGGCCGCCCTGCGACAAGTCTGTGTAAACGTCAGCCAAGGAAATTATTTATATTGTAAACTCATCTCTCGGTGGCTGATGTTCACACAGACTGGCCTGACAGTGCCTTTACTGATTTGTCTCTTCGACTGGTGTAATTCCAGGGTTCTACGTTCCGGTTTGGAACTCTCAAGAGCAACCGACCCAGGAGGACTCGAACTCTTAGTGAAATGACTGCCGGACCAGAAGCACGACATGCGTGGACCGTGGAAGATTGGTGCAGGCCACCTTCCTGGCTGTGAACCACTTAGATAACAAATTCTGACCTAAACCATCACCGCTTCAACGGGAGTTGCATCATCGCTACCAGATGAGTCAAATTTAATCATCGGTTGTACCCCTGAAATCCAGAGAGACATTACTGCATCAACCTATAGCTCGAACCTTTCTTAAAAACATGACCCAACCTTAATTAGGGAACAGTTTCATGTCTTAATTTTATAATCCGACCTTCAGTCTAAAATGATGTTGTTTTCCAAATTCTAAATTATTTACATAACTTACTATTACTAACTAAATTAAATCTATACTTCTCAAATACCTAATTAACTTATAAACTAGAATAATGAAAACTTATAGTTCTAAACCTAGATTTTTCTAAATAACTAACTAAATATAACTTACTACAGATAACCTGTTCTGAATTATAAAATCTTATAGATCTAGACTTTTTCTAAATAAACTCAATTACTTACTACTGTAATATTAATTAGGCTTAGTTTTAAATAAATTTATGTGTCACTACCTATATCGGTCTAAATCTTTTATTTTGACGTTCCCTGTCTCAATCACCGGATAGGTAGGCGACAGAGGGCGACCGCTTAAGTGTTGATGGTTGCACAGCGGTAGGTAGGTGTTTAAGCAACGCGAACGAAGTCGCAGGCACAGATAAGTAGATTATAGTTAAAACACTTTATTATGCAATATTATACGAAAACCATAGCAGAAATTAGATTATAGTTAGAGACAGATAGTGAGAATTGTGATATGCAATATTTTATTTTTATTCTTTACTGTCCCACTGCAGGGCAAAGTCCTCTTCTTTTTCCTTCCACATTTCCTTTCATTTCCTTAGTTATGGCTTTACCGTCAGCATTAAAAGGCAGCCGGTTTACGTATTTAGCAGTGTACCAATTCCTAAGGCACGAGTTACATTATGCAGTAACTATCAGAAACTAACAGTAAATATACTTATCAAAACATCAGAGACTTCTAGCAACAAACAAGTACTAAACTCTACATTTCGCCACCGTCCGCCGTCAGCCAGTGCCAAATATTGAAACCTGCCTACACTCGACGGAGTATTGCTTTTTACAGCTCACTAGTTGTTTCCCTCGGGCTGGCACGGACCGACAGACGACGCCACTATCTTTACAATCAAAATGAAAATGCGAATGAATGAATATTTTGTTTGCTCTATGTCTGGTTTATATAAAGAGAATATTTTAGTACTAGACATTTTTTGCTTTGGTTTGTTATAGGTGAGCGTAGATTAAAGTACTCGATGTAGATAGTACATATAGCTACTAATTTAATAAAAAACGTAAGCATATAAGTAAGTAAACGAGTTTGTGTGTTACTTATTTACGCAAAAACGACTGAACCGATTACGATGAAACTTTATAATTATGCAGATAGCATAGACCACTTTTTATCCAGGTTTCCCTCAATTATTCCCAGCTGTCCCCTCTAGCCCTGTCCCCCGGGGGGTAAATTAACGCAGCCAATTGGCTTATCAATACGCAATCTTAATTGTAAATTGCTTCAGATTACACCTTGTAACGTCGCGTACGTTACGAGGTGTAGTGTTACATGTTACACGACGAGTATTCGTGGTAACTACGGAAATGTTACGGGAATCCAGCGATACACTTGACTCGAGCGGATTCGATACGCATTGACTGCTTGAATGTTCGTCTATGATACGTACTCACTGCATGAAACGTCGTCGTCGTCGGTCAGTTCCAGAATACAATAAACAGCATAAATAAATGTTGAACGAAATTACACACAGCGCAAACTAAGCACCAGACGTGCACTATGGGTACTATAGAATATACTCATAAAATATCATCCCTTTATTTTCGAAAATAATAATAATACATATAACAAGTACCCAAATCAGAAACAAAAATATTTATATATCTATCTAATATGTCTATTTTTAAGCATAAGTATCTGCACCCGACTAGAATCTAACCCAAAACCTTCTGCATTGCAGTGAGACGCGCCACAGTGGCCGTCAATAGAAATTTTACAATAAAACCCAGGTCCCTACCTACCTATAGGGATGAAAACGCATTACTTAATGCCCACGTATTTATCCAGTTTTGAAACAGCAACTCGTGTCGTGAATATTTCTCACAAATTGGTTCGTCACTCGGAATTCATTGTGAAACTGTTGCTGTAATTGAGAGTAGTGACAGTTCTTTATGATTGATGACAATAATAAATAACATTCAAGTTGTTCATTGCAAACAAATGGAAGCTTATACGAAAATTTAATTTTATGTGATATTGAACTGGAGTTTTGCACTGCGGTAGGTAGGCGAAGTAAGGTAGGTGAAGTAAGGTAAAGTAAGTAAAGTTTGTTTTTCATCAGTAAGTGACGATAACGATGACGAAGGATGACGATGCCGATGGATGACGATGACGATGACGACGACGATGACGATGATGATGATGCCACTCTACATCACTTACCCTACCCCTGTGTCGATTTTCATTCATTGAATAGTTATCACCCGCGTAAGCCCCGATCCTCCGAGATTTTCGGGATCAAAAGTATCCTATGTTACTCTCCATCATTTAAACTATTCCTATGCAAATTTTTATTTAATAAATAATTATTACCCGCGAAAGTCCTGATCCCGCAGGATTTTCGGGATCAAATCCCGCGGGGTTTTCGGGATCAAAAGTATCCTATGTTACTCTCCATCATTTAAACTATCCCTATGCAAATTTTCATCCAAATCGGTCGAGCCGTTTGACCGTGAAGAGGGAACAAACAAACAAACAAACAAACAGATTTTCGGATTTATAATAATAGGGGTTAAAGTATAAAATTGCCGTTTTATTGCAATAGGTTCTTTGAATTGACATAGAATCTTCATGGTTTGAGTTTTTCGAATGAAACTTTTTTCAAATGGTTTCTGTGATGTTCTTTTTTTAAAAAATGTGAAACATTTGAATATCGACTTTCAATTGTTTTTGTTATTCAATTTAGACAAGAAAGATGGATACTGCGAAAATTCGAGTGATTTTTGAATACGAGTTCCGACGCGGAACTAACGCGGCAGAAACAGCCCGCAATATCAATGCTGCGTTTGGAGAGGGGTCTACTAATGAACGCACCGTGCGATTTTGGTTTAAACGCTTTCGTGATGGAAATTTCGACTTAAAGAACGAGCCACGAGGAAGACCGCCCACACAGGTGAATAACGATGAATTAAGAGAGATAGTAGAAGCCGATCCTAGTCAAACTACCCAGGAATTAGCGGCATGGTTTAACGTTACCTTACCCACTTTATTGACTCACTTGCGTCAAATCAATAAAATAAAAAAATACGAAAAATGGGTGCCTCATGATTTGACTGATCTGCAGAAAGAAACGCGTGTTGAAACTTGTGTTACCTTGTTGAACCGGTACAGAAATGAAGGAATATTGGATCGAATTGTAACATGTGATGAAAAGTGGATTCTTTATGATAACCGGAAAAGAAAAATGCAATGGCTGACCCCAGGTCAAATGCCACAACAGTGTCCTAAAGCAAAACTTACCAATAAAAAGGTAATGGTAACTGTTTGGTGGTCTCAGCATGGTGTTATTCACTATAGTTTTCTTCGATCTGGTCAAGCAATTACGGCAGATGTCTATTGTGCCGAACTCCGAACCATGTTGACAAAACTAGCAGTAAAACAGCCCCGACTCATGAATCGATCTTCACCATTATTGCTCCACGACAACGCGAGACCTCACACAGCACGAGAAACCATTTTGACCCTTCAGGAACTGCACTTAGAAACCATTCGTCATCCTCCGTATTCACCAGACCTTGCTCCAACGGACTACCATTTTTTTCGTGATTTGGACAATTATCTACGTGACAAGAAGTTTTCTTCCCAGGAGGCAGTACAAAATGCTTTCACACAGTTTGTGCAGTCTAGATCGTCGGAGTTCTATCACAAAGGCATAACCTTCCCATTAGATGGCAGCAATGTATAGATAATAATGGCAACTATATTGATTAAATAAATTTGTTAAAAATTTAAAAAATAAACAATTAAGATTTTCAGTACAAATCGGCAATTTCATACTTTAACCCCTAATATTAGTAGGATATATATATATATATAATATATATATATAAGTAGGAAGTAGGATTTCCAAAAAATCCAAATACCATATTTTGGTATCTAATCCTTTTTTGTCTTCGTTTTGGTAGTTGTTTACACGATTAGTTAATTTTTACACCACGTAAAAATTAATTACAACAACCTTCTAAAACAGAGTTTTCCATTTTACAAAGAAACGGCATTTATTTAGGTATAGGTTTTTCCTGTATTGATTGATTGAGTGATTAGTCTTCTGAACTTCAAATTAGTTTAAATACAGATTAACCTAATTAGCAATATCATTAGTATGAACATCACTAAAAAAACTCACGACGAGTTGAGAACCTTATAATTTTTTTTGAAGTCGGTTAATTAAACGAGAAATAGGTACGGTTTTTAGGGCTTACGAGACGTCGCAATTCGAGCTAGCTAGCCATAGTTGGCTAGCTAGCTCATACCTTCGCCTTAAGTTGAACAAGAAAGAGTATTATGAAATTGTTAATAATACGTCCTACGAGTGTAGTCACTCTTTAATAGTCTTTATGTAACTAACAAATGGTAGTTACCTGATTGATCAGTGATCAGTGTTTACCTACTACTCTGGCGCTACACGATAATTAAACCAGAGCGAAGCATTGGGTTTCTGGTAAATAAGTCCCTATCTGACAACGTTGTGGAAGTATCGAGTGTGTCGAACAGGGTAGCGTACCTTATTGTAAAGCTCACCGAGAGGTATAGCCTCAAGGTACTGCAAGTGTACGCACCGACCTCGACACACTCGGACGGCGAAGTGGAGGATATGTTCGATGACATATCGAGGGTGTAACGTTGTACATGATTGTTGTAATTAAAACCTAATAAAATAAATAAAACAACACTGTTTAGGCTTAACGAATAATAAAAATATTTAATTTAACAGTAGAAGAACAAGTAAAATAGGTAAACATATAACAACGCCCTCTAATGCAGGTTAAGCATAACCTTTTATCAATATTACACATCAGAATTCACTAGATGGAGTTACGAGTATTTCAGATCGAAATCAATGCTAACTATTTTCGAAAATAAACACTCAGCGGTAAATTTATTTTGACTAGGAATACATATCGACGCTTAAAAGGTAATAGGGGCTAAGCGACAAAAACCAAATTGTTCAGGAGAGCAGTTTAAAGTTTTAAATTTTAGAAAAATGGCCATAACTTTTAAATTAATTGTCATATCTGTAAGATGGAAACAGTTTTGAAATCTAGAGAAAGACAAGCATTAATTGGAATTTTCTTTTATTTGATTAACCATTGTATTACCTGGTTTGATGGCGCTTAAATCAAATGGTCTTGGTTTTCATTTGAGGTAATACGGCATAAGTTACATCTACCCAGAAAAAATCAAAGAGTACAGAAGCCTTAGTATCATTTGATATCCACATACGATAAGGTAACAGGGCATAAGTCACATGACTGTAGAGTAGCTAAAATGGGTAAAGAAGGATACGAGACTATTCGCATTATTATGCCACAGGGTAATAAAGGACAAACTACAGTGCTTAGCAAAAACATTTTAAGGAAGTTAGACATTAACGACACTGTAAGTGGCTTAATTAATAAGGTAATGTGGTACATCCGCACATCAAAATATCTATACCAAGAGGAAAAGAAGGATATCTTACATACGACATTATCAGGGCATATGGTAATGTGGGTTAAACGTTAAGTCTTAAAAACACTAGACTCACAAGCAACATTATTCTTCCTTGAAATTACACCTAACCCAGATACACCTACTGTCCTATATAGCGCCGCCGACACTCCCTCCGTACTTGGAAAAATCCAAGGATGGAGAAGCAGGTGTTATAGGTGTTACCTAATTATTAAAGTTAGTTAATAAAAACAAAAGTACGTTTTTACTAATATTTTTAAATAAAAGTGCCTAAAGACACGGATACCGGCTTAAGAAATGCCGCGGGTACCGGCTTTAGAATGCCATGGGAGACGTAGGACTCGTCTGAGGGACAAACATTAGAAGATTGGCAGCAGTGTCTTCTGGCGTATTACATCGCATCATTTACTGCGCTCGCCAACCCGCCTGCCAAGCGTGGCGAGTACTGGCAGCCCCCTTCATAATTATGCAGACAAAAAACAGGCCCCGAGTCCCCGGCGGACTCGCTATTCCTGACTACGGTAGTGGCCACGGTAAGGGCGGGACTAGGGGTGCTAACAATCTCCGGCAGACGCCGCGCTATCACCCCCAACCGAGACCACTAGCCCTGGCAACACACAACATCCGCACTTTGAGGGAAGGCGAAAAGATAGATGAGCTGGAAAAAGAAATGAGTAAGTTAAAATGAAACATTTTAGGTTTATCGGAAATCCGGCGAGAGGAATACGATAATCTTAAAGTCCGGCAACCTTCTCTTCTACCGGTAAGGAGACCTAAAATCCCAAAATGGGATAGGGTTTCTCGTTGACAAATCCCTCGTTGGCAACATTATTACCATCGAAAGTGTGTCGAGCAGGGTCGCATACCTAACACTTCGAATATCCAAAAGATATTCCCTTAAAGTTGTTCAGGTATATGCACCAACCTCGACACACTCAGATAAGGAAGTTGAGACCATGTATGAGGACATGATGATAGGGTTACCATATCGTTAAAACTCACTTCACTGTTGTTATGGGGGATTTCAAACTCAAACCTGGGTAAGAGAAGCGATGATGAGTTGACAGTGGGGCAATTTGGTTATGAGCAGCGCAACCATACGGACACAGGCTGGCCCATTTTCTGGAGAAGGTGGGACTCTTTATGATAAACTCGTTCTTCCAGAAGCCGCCTCACAGGAAATGGACCTGGATGAGTCCCGATGGTTCCACGAAAAATGAGATTGACTTCATCATGACCAACAAGAAACGGATAATTATTCAATGATTTATCTGTGATCCACAGAGTGAAAACCAGCAGCACATTGAATATGAACGTTAGACTTGAACGGTCTCGGTTGATGAAGTCCACGCTCCGTCCTACTTGTGCCCATATCCAAAACCTCACAAAAGCTTTCAACGTGAGCTTTCCAACCGCTTCGACTGCCTAGCTGATGTTGCATTGGTGAACAATATAAAAAGCAAGTTTGTAGAAACTGTCCCTACGGTGGGGTCTAAGTACTTTAAGACCCGCCGTACAAATAGGCCTCAGAAACTCTCTGATCACACCCTTAACCTCATGGCTGAGCGGAGATCACTGCGACTGCAGTCTCCCGATGATGTGGACTCACATAGGCGGCTCAATAGACGAATTTGGAAATCCTTGCGTCACGATATCGGTTCCTTAATACCTTGCGTATTAAGGATACGATCGAGTGGAACAAGGGCTCCAAAGTGTTCGCAGGGGATATGTCTATTGGGCAAAGCCAGATGATGAAGCTGAAGAAAGATGACGGCAGCGTAGCCTCCACTAAAGCCGAAGTGTTGAGGGAAATCGAAAGGTTCTATGGATAGCTATACGATTCGTTCGCTAAACCTGCTAGCAGTTTAGCTAGAGACCCGCGAGTCAAAATGACCCGACACTACACCGAGGATATCCCGGACATTAGTCTGTACGAGATTAGAATAAAAACAGATAAAAACAGAGCTTCTGAATGGAGCGCGTGGATCACCGGTACTTAAAGTCCTTCAGAAACTCTTCAATGCCGTCTTGCTTGATGGTACAACGCCAGAAGAATGGAACAAAAGCGTGGTGGTTTTGTTATTTAAGAAAGGCGACAACACTTTATTAAAGAACTAAAGACCCATCTCGCTTTTGAGCCATGTTTATAAGTTGTTTTCAAGGGTCATCGCGAATCGTCTCGAGCACAAGCTTGATGACGTCCAGCCGCCCGAACAAGCCGGGTTCCGAAAAGGCTACAGTGTCATAGACCATATCCATACGCTTCGGTAAGTTATACAGAGGACCGAAGAGTATAACTTGCCACTTTGCTTAGCGTTTGTAGACTATGAGAAGCCTTTGATTCGATCGAGACATGGGCTGTGCTCGAATCTCTCCAGCGATGTTAAATTGACTATCGATACGAAGTGTTGAAGTGCTTGTATAAAACGCCATCATGCCAATCCGAGTACAGGAACAGACTTTGAAGGCCATTCCTTCAAAGAGACGCGTAAGACAAGGAGATGTCATATCTCCGAAACTGTTTACGGCCGCTCTGGAAGACGCCTTCCAGCTCCTAGACTGGAATGTACTTGGCACCAACATTAACGGCGAATAAATCACTCGTCTTCGGTTTGCCGGCGATATCGTAGTCATGGCAAAGACGATGGAAGAGCTCGGCAATATGCTAGAAGGCCTTAATCGAGTCTCCTAAAGGGTAGACCTTAGGATGAACATGGACAAGACGAAAGTCATGTCAAATGACCATGTTGCTGGACCTATCTAGCTGGACAAGAAAGAGGAAGACGAGAAAGAGGTCAATCGTCGAATCTAACTCGGATGGGCAGCGTTCGGGAAACTTCCAACATCTTTTCGTCCAAAATAATTTAGTGCCTGAAGACAAAGGTCTTCAATTTGTGTGTGTTACCAGTGATGACGGATACGGATCTGAGACGTGGTGTTTCACCATAGATAGGCCTTATGTACAGGCTCAAAGTCGTTCAACGTGCAATGGAGAGGGCTATGCTTGGTATTTCTCTACGGGATCGAATCAGAATTGAGGAGATACGTGGAGAAACAAGGGTCACCGACATAGTCCAACGGATTAGCTGGCTGAAGTGGCAATGGGTAGGTAAAATAGCGCGGAGAACGGATTGCCGATGGGGCTGAAAAGTTCTAGAGTGGAGACCACGGACCGGAACACGAAGCGTAGGACGTCCACCGACGCGATGGACGAATGACCTGGTTAAGACCGCGAGCCAGCGGTGGATGCAGGTTGCATTCAACCGCCTTGGCTGGAAATCGATAAGGGAGGCCTATGTTCAACAGTGGATGTCCTACAGGTGATATGATGATGATGATGACCTAAAGACAATTATAAAAAGTAGTTACAGAGTTACAAAAATAAAGTTTTAGAAATAACATAATGTACCTACTCAGGCGTATCTTCTTAAAAGGTACTTCAGAAAAGGAGTGGACACGCATGCATGTTTGCGTAATTACCAATTAGCGAATGATCATTTCGAGGTAGTATAGCAATAGCGACAGTGTTGTATTATAATAGTAATTGGTAGTAGGGTATAACCGACACTTCAATATTAAATTATATTTTAGTAATAGTGGATAAACGTCGACAGTGTTGTAACGTTGCAAGTGGTAGTAAGGTATAAGTGACAGGTCATACTAAATTCGATTTTGGTAGTTATGTATAAGCGGCAACTATATTGTAAACTTATGAATGGTAGTAAGGTATAACCGATGCTTAATACTTTTATTGACAAAGGTAAAGAGGTATAAGTTCTAACTTTTCAAACACATGTTTATGGTAGCGAAACATAAGCACCCCGAATCTCTACATCGGTAAAAAGTAAAGAGACATTACCGACTACAAGTCAAAAATAGTGCTATTTTTAAGATGGTACAAGCACCTTTATAGTAAAAAAGGCCTAAAATACGGTCGGTAATACCAAAATGACATTTAAAAGTGCTTGGATTCAAGCGACAAAAAGATCAACGTAGAGCCACGGGAGTGAGCGCATTCGATAGAGCGGAAAATTTCAAGTAAGACTGCATTTAAAAGTCGTTTTGGACCAAAGTGTCGCTTATCCCCTATTACCTTTTAAGCGTCGATATCATTGTTCACAATTATTTAAGCAATATTAAAATCAAATAAATTTAAAATAAAAGAATAAAAAATAATATTTTGCAAAATAAAAATTATAACTTGACACCGGCTACTATGTAAAGTCCAGAATTTTGACGTTACGAGAAAACGAAAAGATCTGTCATTTTTCTATTTTCGCTGACGAAGGCGAAGGGATATTTTCAGATTAGACGAACCTAATATTATATTGATTTAATCAAAGAGAATAATCGACGGAATCTATAAAAAATAACTAATTGATAATTAATAGCCCTTCTAGGTGAGTGATCCATATTTATTTCTGTAAAATCTTAAAAGTTTGACTTTAGTTTTTCAAAGATCAAAAAAAACGTGATGAAAAAGCTTTCTACGTTCAGTCCTCAGCATCTTGGAGCGTTTGATGTTCTTCACTGTGAATCTTGTGACCACAGAACTGATTCACTGTAAGATATCTACTGTAAAATCGAAATATTAATCCACCTTGTGACATGAGGTTGTAAAATATTGTAATCTGTACCTTCCTACAATATCTTTAGTCTTTAATTCTGTTCTGGGAATCAACTATGTTAGACGAACGTAACTCAGCCAATGCACTTAGGAAATATTGTAAAACCAAGGCATTTTGATGGTAGCGTCTAACATGGGTGTTCCGAACCTGGTTCTGAAAATGTACTGTGATTCGCAGGGTTTCCCTTGTCGGGTATAAAGAAGATCCTTGTCTGGGATAAAAGGACCTTGGTTGAGGACACACAAGCGTGTACCTTTTTTTTCTCTACTCGGCGTTTTAATTGGAACAACGCCCCAAAAAACCCTAATGAAGACACGCAAAGCCGCCGAAAGGTGTTCGATGAGAATTTATGGAGGATGAGGCCCCGGACCGTTAGCTAACCACACCTACATTGCGTATAATGCCACTCAGCTAAGTTCACTTAACTTCCTGTATGAAATCAAACATGATTAAACTCTGCTCGGACCTAAAACACCCTTATCTCATGTTCTCTTCTGAAACTACTGAATCTATTTAGATTCCTTTTCTTATTATACCGTATTGAATCCACAATTACTACTGAATGAATTTGATTGTCTTACGGATTCTCAATAATTAACTTTCCCCTAAATCTACAATAAGTATTGTATAAAACCTATAAAACTTATCTTTACTGTTCTAGTAAACTAATATTACAGTCCTATACTTAATCTAATCTTAAACTAGGAACTACTGTAATAAACTAGACAATATTATGTACTAGAGATATGTTTACTTATCTTGTTATTAAATTTAAGTCCATACTTTGACTTTCATTTTAATTTAACATATCTCAGTAAGTACATAAAATAGCAATTCAACTAGTGTTGCTACTCAAGTCGCGCACCTCGCGACATAAAATGGCGCCCAACGTGGGGCTCGAACCCACGACCCTGAGATTAAGAGTCTCATGCTCTACCGACTGAGCTAGCCGGGCTTTTTCCATTTTATGTCGCGAGGTGCGCGACTTGAGTAGCAACACTAGTTGAATTGCTATTTTATGTACTTACTGAGATATGTTAAATTAAAATGAAAGTCAAAGTATGGACTTAAATTTAATAACAAGATAAGTAAACATATCTCTAGTACATAATATTGTCTAGTTTATTACAGTAGTTCCTAGTTTAAGATTAGATTAAGTATAGGACTGTAATATTAGTTTACTAGAACAGTAAAGATAAGTTTTATAGGTTTTATACAATACTTATTGTAGATTTAGGGGAAAGTTAATTATTGAGAATCCGTAAGACAATCAAATTCATTCAGTAGTAATTGTGGATTCAATACGGTATAATAAGAAAAGGAATCTAAATAGATTCAGTAGTTTCAGAAGAGAACATGAGATAAGGGTGTTTTAGGTCCGAGCAGAGTTTAATCATGTTTGATTTCATACAGGAAGTTAAGTGAACTTAGCTGAGTGGCATTATACGCAATGTAGGTGTGGTTAGCTAACGGTCCGGTGCCTCATCCTCCATAAATTCTCATCGAACACCTTTCGGCGGCTTTGCGTGTCTTCATTAGGGTTTTTTGGGGCGTTGTTCCAATTAAAACGCCGAGTAGAGAAAAAAAAGGTACACGCTTGTGTGTCCTCAACCAAGGTCCTTTTATCCCAGACAAGGATCTTCTTTATACCCGACAAGGGAAACCCTGCGAATCACAGTACATTTTCAGAACCAGGTTCGGAACACCCATGTTAGACGCTACCATCAAAATGCCTTGGTTTTACAATATTTCCTAAGTGCATTGGCTGAGTTACGTTCGTCTAACATAGTTGATTCCCAGAACAGAATTAAAGACTAAAGATATTGTAGGAAGGTACAGATTACAATATTTTACAACCTCATGTCACAAGGTGGATTAATATTTCGATTTTACAGTAGATATCTTACAGTGAATCAGTTCTGTGGTCACAAGATTCACAGTGAAGAACATCAAACGCTCCAAGATGCTGAGGACTGAACGTAGAAAGCTTTTTCATCACGTTTTTTTTGATCTTTGAAAAACTAAAGTCGAACTTTTAAGATTTTACAGAAATAAATATGGATCACTCACCTAGAAGGGCTATTAATTATCAATTAGTTATTTTTTATAGATTCCGTCGATTATTCTCTTTGATTAAATCAATATAATATTAGGTGCGTCTAATCTGAAAATATCCCTTCGCCTTCGTCAGCGAAAATAGAAAAATGACAGATCTTTTCGTTTTCTCGTAACGTCAAAATTCTGGACTTTACATAGTAGCCGGTGTCAAGTTATAATTTTTATTTTGCAAAATATTATTTTTTATTCTTTTATTTTAAATTTATTTGATTTTAATATTGCTTAAATAATTGTGAACAATGATATGTATTCCTAGTCAAAATAAATTTACCGCTGAGTGTTTATTTTCGAAAATAGTTAGCATTGATTTCGATCTGAAATACTCGTAACTCCATCTAGTGAATTCTGATGTGTAATATTGATAAAAGGTTATGCTTAACCTGCATTAGAGGGCGTTGTTATATGTTTACCTATTTTACTTGTTCTTCTACTGTTAAATTAAATATTTTTATTATTCGTTAAGCCTAAACAGTGTTGTTTTATTTATTTTATTAGGTTTTAATTACAACAATCATGTACAACGTTACATTACCCGCCGTCTTGGGATAAAGAATTTTGCCCTGAGGTCAAAATTCTTTGACTACCAACTAACAAATCCACTATCATTACATCAACTTTCATCATTCTCATTCACACATCACTCTTTTATTCGAGCTACACCAGTCGTTAAGAGACTGATGATGCCTCCTTTCATAAGCAAGTCTTCTTTTCAGCTTCGCTGAGCTTATAAAAGAAAGACCAGAACTCATTAAGTTGTCCTATGGTTAGGTCATTTAAGGGGAAGTAAGTTTATTGCTTGGCTAACAAGATTCTAGTTTCCTAGTAAGCTGAATTGCTTTATTCAGTTAAGAATTTGGTTATTTAAGTTTAACCAAGTTCTTTTAGTATACCTGGGTTTTTAAGGGAGACCCAAAGTATAAATTAGTATACTTATGCATACCTGAGCTTCAAAGAGATACTCATAGTATTAAGTAACTTAGTTTAAGCTAAGTTTGTTTTAAGTTTAAGATAGGTTTAGGGCTTATTTTGAGAGTTCCTATGTCCGCTCTGTTTAAGTTTGTTTAAAGTTTAGATAGGTTTAGGGCTTATTTTGAGAGTTCCTATGTCCGCTCTGTTTAAGTTTGTTTAAAGTTAAGATAGGTTTAGGGCTTATTTTGTGAGTTCCTATTTACCGCTCAGTTATTTAAGATTAAGTTTTAAAATTAACTTAAGTGTAAGTGAGGATTAGGTCTATATAGTTACCTATAATCCGCCTTAGTATATTTAAGTACTTAACCTAAATTTTACTTAAGTATCTAATATTACTAGCTACAGAGAACAATCTTTTATGTCCTAACATTCCATCATCTAACTTCAGTTCAGAAATCCATTCCGTTTTTTTTTTCATTCACCCAGGACTGGTGTTAAGTAAACTATTCTACTGTCGAGATAGTTTGTCCGGGGGAGTAGAATAGTTTGTCCGGGGGAGTAAATAAAATTCAAGGGGTAGCTAAGTTTAAGTTTATAGATTCTAGTTTAGGGTTAAGTTTTTTTGTTTAGGAGTCTAAGTTACGCTTCTTACTAATTTAAAGTCTTTAATGTGCCAGACACCAAGGTCGACACCTTTCATGTCCTCTAGGACATAAACTAGTGGAGATTTCTTCTCCTTAATTCTACATTTTAAGTACTTAGGTGCTAATTTCTTACTGATATCCTTGTCTTTATCACTTAAGATGTAAGTATGCTTATATACTATGTCGCCTACTTTGAATTCTTGGTGCTTTCTACGTAGATTGTAGTGAGCTGTATTCTTTGCATGAGATTGCCATAGTGCTATCTGCACGCGATCGAATACTGTCGAGAGACAACCGAGATTTTCAGCGTATAAGTCCCTTGGCAAGAAAACCAATTCATTGCCGAGGTCTGAATCTGTATAGTGGGATCCACATAATACTAATTCACGTCCATAGACGAGAAAAGACGGGGTATAACCCGTTACTTCATTAACGGAATTATTCATTGCGAATTGTATTTTCGGTACGAATGTATCCCAAGTGCGATGATCATTTTCAACAAAAGTTGCCAAACTTGTCACTATTGTTTTGTTGTAGCGCTCCACAGTGTTTACTTGTGGAGTGTATTTCGGTGTGAAGTAAACGTTTGGAATTTTATACTTTTGGAAAAGTGATGTTGTTGTTGTGCTAATGAATTGGGACCCATTGTCCAGGAAAATTGTCTGTGGTATTCCGTGTGTCAAGAAAATAGATTCTTCCAAAATTCTTACGACTGCATCAGAAGTAGCTCGTCGTAATGGAAAAATCAAACAATATTTAGAAAAGCAGCAAGTGATTACCAGCATATAACTGTTTTGCTTCCGCGTTGTTGGTAAGGGTCCAACAAAATCTATCGAGATCGTTTGAAAAGGCCGGGAGCAGTGTTTGGGTCGTCCCATTTGTCCCAAAGTGGTGTGATTTTGTGCCTTGTACGATATGCAAATAGAGCAAGAGGAAACAAAAGTAACAGTATCCTGATACATTCCAGGCCAGTAATAATTTAATGCAAGACGTTTATAGGTCTTGAATATACCAAGATGTCCGGAGGTTGGTTCTGAATGGTTTTCTTTTAATATAGTTTCGCGAAATTCTTTAGGAACCACCTCTTTCCAAGAGAACTCAGCATTTAAGGGCTGGTTTTGTTGTTTTAAGTTTTTAGTTGAGCGATAAAGTGAGTCGTTTTTTATAAGAAAATTCGGGTAGTTTGAAGGCGTTGTAAGGCAACCACTATACGTTTTTTTATACCATTCGTCACTAGTGCTTGTAAAAGAATTGGAAAGTGAAATAGCCGCGACTGGGACAGACCGCGACAGTGCGTCTGGGATTACATTGTCAGCGCCTTTTCGGTGTTTGAACTCGAAATTGAAAGTCGAAAGGCGTACTCCCCAACGAGCTAATCTACCTGTCGGATTTTCCATAGTCAAGAACCATTTTAGAGCAGCATGATCAGTGTAAACTACAAAGGATTTTCCGTTCTCGAGATAACACCTCCAGTGTTCGAGAGCGCAAATGACGGCTGTAAAATGGCGCCCTCTTACGTGGTGGTTAGATCCGTCCACGCCGCATAAAAGGCATTTCTTAAAGTGGAATATCTATCAGAGTTCAATCTTGTTTGTTTTTTTTTAGGCTACAGTGCATTGGTGACGGTTACTTAGGTTACTATAACTAGTATATAAGAATTTAAACTTATTTTGTAAACAAGGATAGGCAGGCCCTTTTGTTACAAACAATCTAGTACTCAGTGATAATATAAAGGTTCTTAAGATTATATTATTAACTAAACTCAAAAAAAAAAACAACTGTGCTTCTATAACTTGACTTCTAAAAACATTATAACTTAATAAATTGCATGCTTTACATTGTGTACTTGTATAAATACTTCAAGTGGGACTCAAACTCACCAAGATGCTGCCTGTTAAGTACTTATCCCTTCAGAAAGCTGAACTCGAATATGAGGTACGTATCCGTGGTGTTACACCAGGTTCTACAGTTGAGGAACTGCGTAAACAGATCACTCCCCTTGCTACTAAATATCCTTCAGATGAAATCTTGACATCACCCTTAGAAACAACCTTAGATATCAAAGAGTGTAATGAAACCATAACTAAAATTTTAACACATCTAGACCAACCTGAACAAAGTGAAACTTCATTGTCACGAATTCAAAACATGCTTAACCATCTTCATAACCGCATAATACGCATTGAAAAGGATGAACATACTCGTAGCTCAATCAAAACATTAGTGGAAAGTGAAACAGTGTTGTTACAACGTTTGACAAGATTGCAGGCAGCGTTCCCTAGTACTAGTGGATCAAACCCTACTTTAGAAAATAATAGTGCTAATTTAGGTACAAATCAACAACCACTACAAAACATAATAACTTTAACCTGTGACCGAGGGTCTAATGACCTGAATAAATTAAGGTTTAATGGGACTTCATGCGTCCACTCATTTATACAGAAAGTAGATGAATACATTGAGTGTAGGAATATTTCATCTTCTAAAATATTAAGCTATGCCTATGATATATTTCAAGATCAAGCTTTACATTGGTACCGGAGACATAGAGACAGGGTAAGTACCTGGTCAGAATTAGTAGTCTTACTCAGAAAGGATTTTGGTGACTCGGACTATGATTATAAATTAATACATGAAATCCGTACTCGCACACAGGGTGAACGTGAAACAATTACCATCTATTTGTCAATTATGTATGGATTGTTCTCACGACTTTCAAAATCTTTGTCAGAGCCCGAGCAACTGGAAATCCTGTTACATAATATTAGGCCTTGTTATGCTAATACCATAGCAGCTTCAATAACTCAAATAACATCAATTGATGCTTTACAATCAGTCTGTAGGAACTATGAAATAGTGATGCATAGATTCTCAAACTTTTCTGAACCACCTAAGGTTTCATCTGAGACGTTAGCCCCTGAGTTTGCCTACAAAGATGACAAACAGGGTAAACAATTTCACAACCAACAAAACAGAGGTAACCAACCAGCGGGGTACAGCTACCAAAATAAAAAAGATTTTTCGACAAACAAAAATTATCAAATAAGTTCTATACAAAAAGATGCACATTTAGTTAGAAACAAAAACTTAAATACAAATAATACAACCTATTGTTTAAGGTGTCGTACTGACGAACATTCTTATTGGAAATGTCCAGCTCCTCGGGACATAAAGTGTTTTGGATGTGGTGCTAAAAATGTGAAGCAGCCTGATTGTTTAAATTGTAGGAAAACCAATCAAAAAAACAAGTAGGGCAGAATTGTGGTCACATAGAGAACAACTGGGACTCATGGCTAGCATTTGTTCATAAATTTACTACTACTTATAGAGTGTCTACAATTCTGCAAACAAAACCATACAACGACCCTAGACCTTACATTAATATAACAATAAATAACTTAAAAGCTTGTGCATTGTTGGACTCTGGAGCCGCAGTCTCAATCGTAGGTAATAATGCACACAGACAACTTAATGACTGCACAGTCCAACAACACGACAAGGATCTTATACGAATGATCGCTGCTGGTGGTCAGTCGCTAAAACCAATAGGAACTGTGAACTTGCCTATTTGTTTTGAAAAGCAATTTCATATAATAACAGCGTACGTTATACCTGAGGTAGAAACCTCCATTGTTTTAGGAATAGACTTCTGGCAGAAGTTTGACATCTGTCCCAAGTTTATAAACTCAATAACATTATCGACAGACTCCTTATCAAAAATAACGGTAAATGAAGTCGATGACACTACTTGTATTAGGTCCTACACTAACTTAACCGAATCTCAAAAACCAATAGCTGACAATATAATTGCACAGTTTAAAACTATATCTTTAGAAGAAAAAGGTTTAGGTAGAACTTCCTTGATAACGCATAGAATAGATACAGGGGATTCCTTACCAATTAGACAGCGTTATTACCGAATGTCACCAGAGAAGACGCGTATCTTACGTGAACAAGTGGACGAGATGCTGGCTCTGGATGTCATCGAACCTTGTGAATCAGCGTGGTCAACACCAGTTCATATCGTACAGAAGAAGAACGGACAACCAAGATTGTGCCTCGATAGCCGAAAACTGAACGCAGTCACCAAGCGCGACGCTTACAACTTGCCTTACGTCTCCGAAATCTTGGACAGCCTACGTGACGCTAAGTTCCTCTCCAGTATCGACCTATCCAAGGCTTTTTGGCAAATCCCCATCTCTCCAGAGGATCGCGACAAGACCGCATTCTACGTCCCAGGCCGCGGGACACTTCGTTTCAAGACTACCCCCTTTGGTTTGACAAATGCGCCGGCAACTCAGCAGAGATTGGTGGATATGCTCTTCAACGACATGGAAACGCGCCTCTGCGCCTACTTGGATGACATAATTTTGATCAGCAATTCGTTCGAGGAACATGTCGCCGCGCTGCTGCGTGTCCTGGAAAAGTTACGTTATGCCAATCTCACAATAAACTATGAAAAGTGTCAGTTTTTTAGGAGCGAACTCAAGTACTTGGGTTACGTAGTGGATTCACGCGGTTTACGTACAGATCCGGAGAAGGTAAAGGCTATACTAGACTTTCCACCTCCAACTAATCGAAAAGAACTGAAACGATTTTTAGGAACTGCCACCTGGTATCGACGTTTTGTACCAAATTTCAGCACAGTCGCAGGTCCTCTTAATAAACTCACGTCGAATAGTAAAAAGGCACCCCCCTTTATATGGTCCACAGAAGCTGACACAGCATTTCATAACTTGAAGGAATGTCTAGTTTCCGCGCCGGTTCTCACTTGTCCTGACTATTCTAAACCATTTGAGGTACATACTGACGCCAGTAATTACGGAATAGGTGCAATGTTGACGCAAACTGGTACGGATGGTAAAGAACATCCCGTAGCTTATATGAGTCGTTCCCTTACTAAAAATGAGCGAAACTATAGCATAACTGAACGCGAAGCACTAGCCGTCATTTGCGCTCTCGAACACTGGAGGTGTTATCTCGAGAACGGAAAATCCTTTGTAGTTTACACTGATCATGCTGCTCTAAAATGGTTCTTGACTATGGAAAATCCGACAGGTAGATTAGCTCGTTGGGGAGTACGCCTTTCGACTTTCAATTTCGAGTTCAAACACCGAAAAGGCGCTGACAATGTAATCCCAGACGCACTGTCGCGGTCTGTCCCAGTCGCGGCTATTTCACTTTCCAATTCTTTTACAAGCACTAGTGACGAATGGTATAAAAAAACGTATAGTGGTTGCCTTACAACGCCTTCAAACTACCCGAATTTTCTTATAAAAAACGACTCACTTTATCGCTCAACTAAAAACTTAAAACAACAAAACCAGCCCTTAAATGCTGAGTTCTCTTGGAAAGAGGTGGTTCCTAAAGAATTTCGCGAAACTATATTAAAAGAAAACCATTCAGAACCAACCTCCGGACATCTTGGTATATTCAAGACCTATAAACGTCTTGCATTAAATTATTACTGGCCTGGAATGTATCAGGATACTGTTACTTTTGTTTCCTCTTGCTCTATTTGCATATCGTACAAGGCACAAAATCACACCACTTTGGGACAAATGGGACGACCCAAACACTGCTCCCGGCCTTTTCAAACGATCTCGATAGATTTTGTTGGACCCTTACCAACAACGCGGAAGCAAAACAGTTATATGCTGGTAATCACTTGCTGCTTTTCTAAATATTGTTTGATTTTTCCATTACGACGAGCTACTTCTGATGCAGTCGTAAGAATTTTGGAAGAATCTATTTTCTTGACACACGGAATACCACAGACAATTTTCCTGGACAATGGGTCCCAATTCATTAGCACAACAACAACATCACTTTTCCAAAAGTATAAAATTCCAAACGTTTACTTCACACCGAAATACACTCCACAAGTAAACACTGTGGAGCGCTACAACAAAACAATAGTGACAAGTTTGGCAACTTTTGTTGAAAATGATCATCGCACTTGGGATACATTCGTACCGAAAATACAATTCGCAATGAATAATTCCGTTAATGAAGTAACGGGTTATACCCCGTCTTTTCTCGTCTATGGACGTGAATTAGTATTATGTGGATCCCACTATACAGATTCAGACCTCGGCAATGAATTGGTTTTCTTGCCAAGGGACTTATACGCTGAAAATCTCGGTTGTCTCTCGACAGTATTCGATCGCGTGCAGATAGCACTATGGCAATCTCATGCAAAGAATACAGCTCACTACAATCTACGTAGAAAGCACCAAGAATTCAAAGTAGGCGACATAGTATATAAGCATACTTACATCTTAAGTGATAAAGACAAGTATATCAGTAAGAAATTAGCACCTAAGTACTTAAAATGTAGAATTAAGGAGAAGAAATCTCCACTAGTTTATGTCCTAGAGGACATGAAAGGTGTCGACCTTGGTGTCTGGCACATTAAAGACTTTAAATTAGTAAGAAGCGTAACTTAGACTCCTAAACAAAAAAACTTAACCCTAAACTAGAATCTATAAACTTAAACTTAGCTACCCCTTGAATTTTTTTTACTCCCCCGGACAAACTATTCTACTCCCCCGGACAAACTATCTCGACAGTAGAATAGTTTACTTAACACCAGTCCTGGGTGAATGAAAAAAAAACGGAATGGATTTCTGAACTGAAGTTAGATGATGGAATGTTAGGACATAAAAGATTGTTCTCTGTAGCTAGTAATATTAGATACTTAAGTAAAATTTAGGTTAAGTACTTAAATATACTAAGGCGGATTATAGGTAACTATATAGACCTAATCCTCACTTACACTTAAGTTAATTTTAAAACTTAATCTTAAATAACTGAGCGGTAAATAGGAACTCACAAAATAAGCCCTAAACCTATCTTAACTTTAAACAAACTTAAACAGAGCGGACATAGGAACTCTCAAAATAAGCCCTAAACCTATCTAAACTTTAAACAAACTTAAACAGAGCGGACATAGGAACTCTCAAAATAAGCCCTAAACCTATCTTAAACTTAAAACAAACTTAGCTTAAACTAAGTTACTTAATACTATGAGTATCTCTTTGAAGCTCAGGTATGCATAAGTATACTAATTTATACTTTGGGTCTCCCTTAAAAACCCAGGTATACTAAAAGAACTTGGTTAAACTTAAATAACCAAATTCTTAACTGAATAAAGCAATTCAGCTTACTAGGAAACTAGAATCTTGTTAGCCAAGCAATAAACTTACTTCCCCTTAAATGACCTAACCATAGGACAACTTAATGAGTTCTGGTCTTTCTTTTATAAGCTCAGCGAAGCTGAAAAGAAGACTTGCTTATGAAAGGAGGCATCATCAGTCTCTTAACGACTGGTGTAGCTCGAATAAAAGAGTGATGTGTGAATGAGAATGATGAAAGTTGATGTAATGATAGTGGATTTGTTAGTTGGTAGTCAAAGAATTTTGACCTCAGGGCAAAATTCTTTATCCCAAGACGGCGGGTAATGTAACGTTGTACATGATTGTTGTAATTAAAACCTAATAAAATAAATAAAACAACACTGTTTAGGCTTAACGAATAATAAAAATATTTAATTTAACAGTAGAAGAACAAGTAAAATAGGTAAACATATAACAACGCCCTCTAATGCAGGTTAAGCATAACCTTTTATCAATATTACACATCAGAATTCACTAGATGGAGTTACGAGTATTTCAGATCGAAATCAATGCTAACTATTTTCGAAAATAAACACTCAGCGGTAAATTTATTTTGACTAGGAATACATATCATTGTTCACAATTATTTAAGCAATATTAAAATCAAATAAATTTAAAATAAAAGAATAAAAAATAATATTTTGCAAAATAAAAATTATAACTTGACACCGGCTACTATGTAAAGTCCAGAATTTTGACGTTACGAGAAAACGAAAAGATCTGTCATTTTTCTATTTTCGCTGACGAAGGCGAAGGGATATTTTCAGATTAGACGAACCTAATATTATATTGATTTAATCAAAGAGAATAATCGACGGAATCTATAAAAAATAACTAATTGATAATTAATAGCCCTTCTAGGTGAGTGATCCATATTTATTTCTGTAAAATCTTAAAAGTTCGACTTTAGTTTTTCAAAGATCAAAAAAAACGTGATGAAAAAGCTTTCTACGTTCAGTCCTCAGCATCTTGGAGCGTTTGATGTTCTTCACTGTGAATCTTGTGACCACAGAACTGATTCACTGTAAGATATCTACTGTAAAATCGAAATATTAATCCACCTTGTGACATGAGGTTGTAAAATATTGTAATCTGTACCTTCCTACAATATCTTTAGTCTTTAATTCTGTTCTGGGAATCAACTATGTTAGACGAACGTAACTCAGCCAATGCACTTAGGAAATATTGTAAAACCAAGGCATTTTGATGGTAGCGTCTAACATGGGTGTTCCGAACCTTGTTCTGAAAATGTACTGTGATTCGCAGGGTTTCCCTTGTCGGGTATAAAGAAGATCCTTGTCTGGGATAAAAGGACCTTGGTTGAGGACACACAAGCGTGTACCTTTTTTTTCTCTACTCGGCGTTTTAATTGGAACAACGCCCCAAAAAACCCTAATGAAGACACGCAAAGCCGCCGAAAGGTGTTCGATGAGAATTTATGGAGGATGAGGCCCCGGACCGTTAGCTAACCACACCTACATTGCGTATAATGCCACTCAGCTAAGTTCACTTAACTTCCTGTATGAAATCAAACATGATTAAACTCTGCTCGGACCTAAAACACCCTTATCTCATGTTCTCTTCTGAAACTACTGAATCTATTTAGATTCCTTTTCTTATTATACCGTATTGAATCCACAATTACTACTGAATGAATTTGATTGTCTTACGGATTCTCAATAATTAACTTTCCCCTAAATCTAAAATAAGTATTGTATAAAACCTATAAAACTTATCTTTACTGTTCTAGTAAACTAATATTACAGTCCTATACTTAATCTAATCTTAAACTAGGAACTACTGTAATAAACTAGACAATATTATGTACTAGAGATATGTTTACTTATCTTGTTATTAAATTTAAGTCCATACTTTGACTTTCATTTTAATTTAACATATCTCAGTAAGTACATAAAATAGCAATTCAACTAGTGTTGCTACTCAAGTCGCGCACCTCGCGACAAGGGCCCTTCACTTCACTACAAAGACCCAGTACACCGTTGTTATGGGGGACTTCAACGCAAAAGTGGGAGTATAGAATTGCAGCGAATCGGTAGTAGGATGCCATAGATTTGGAAGCGGGAATCATAGGGGGCAAATGCTCGTCAACTTCCTCGAACGAGAGGGGCTCTTTTTGATGAACTCCTTCTTCAAGAAGCAGCCTCAAAGGAAGTGGACATGGCGAAGCCCTGACTCTATGACCAAAAATGAGATCGACTTCATCATGGCGGACAAGAAGCATATATTCAGAGACGTCTCCGTAATCAACAGGTTCAATACCGGTAGCGATCACCGACTTGTCCGAGGCTCTCTGAATATCAACTTTAAGGCCGAACGTGTCCGTCTGATGAAGTCCAGACTCCGACCAACTCTGCTCCAAATCATGGCAGGATCTGAAACGTTCCAGTCAAACCTGGTGAACCGATTCGCTGCCGTGGAAACCACAACAGACGTACACCAGGACCTCGAAAATGTGACTCGGATCCTCAGGGAAGAAGGTACGAGATTTTGTAATATGCAGCGTAAGGGCAAAAAGTCTAAGCTTTCAGAAGGGACTCTAGGGCTAATGAAGGAACGACGTGAAAACCCACCCATCACTTCGTCGGAAAAGCGGACTCTAAACCAAGAGATCAGCAAACACGTACGACGTGACCTCCGGCGCTTCAATACTCTTTTAATTGAAAGAGCGATCGAGCAGAACCGGGGGTCAAAAGTGTTTGTACAATCTCTTGGAAGAAGCCACCTGACGAAGTTGACCACAGCAGGTGGAGAAGTCGTTGCTTCGAAGCCGGCAGTCCTTTCGGAGGTAGAAGACTTTTATACCCGATTATACGCATCGCATGCATCTCAACCGAATCCCGAAAATGAGGATCCTAGAGCAACATTAACACGCCATTTCACCGAAGACCTGCCAGAAGTCAGTATTGACGAAATCGAGATCGCTCTTAGACAACTCAAAAATGGAAAAGCCCCTGGAGAGGATGGCGTTACCACAGAGCTGGTGAAAGCAGAAGGTAAACCCGTACTGAGTGAGCTCCAGAAGCTTTTTAACGCTGTCCTGTTCGAAGGGAGAACTCCAGAAGCGTGGAGTAGGAGTGTGGTCGTCCTGTTCTTCAAAAAGGGAGACAAGACCCTGCTGAAAAACTATCGACCCATATCCCTTCTAAGCCACGTCTCGATAGCTATCTATCATAAGCTGTTCTCTAGAGTGATCACGAACCGTCTTGCACGAAGACTCGACGAATTCCAACCACCGGAGCAGGCTGGGTTTCGGAGGGGATATGGCACCATAGACCACATCCACACAGTGCGGCAGATTATACAGAAGACCGAAGAGTATAATCAGCCCCTGTGTCTAGCATTTGTGGACTATGAAAAAGCCTTTGACTCGGTTGAAATCTGGTCTGTTCTGGAGTCCCTGCAGCGCTGCCAAGTAGATTGGCGATATATCCAAGTGATGAGATGTCTTTACGAGTCCGCCACCATGTCCGTCCAAGTACAGAATCAGCAAACAAGGCCCATACCGTTGCATCGAGGAGTGAGACAAGGGGATGTTATTTCCCCGAAATTGTTCACAAATACAATGTAGGATATGTTTAAGACGCTGAACTGGAAAGGACGTGGCATTAATATTAATGGCGAGTATATCTCTCACTTGCGATTTGCAGATGATATCGTCATTATGGCAGAAACGCTGCAGGACCTACAACGGATGCTGAATGACCTGGCTGACTCTTCTGTACGCATTGGCCTACGGATGAACATGGACAAAACCAAGGTCATGTTCAACGAACATGTTCTACCGGAACCTATTGCGATACGCGGCGCCGTTCTCGAAGTTGTTTAAAAATATGTTTACCTAGGGCAAACATTGCAGTTAGGAAAAAGCAACGTTGAGGGCGAGGTGAACAGGAGAATTCAGTTGGGTTGGGCAGCATTTGGGAAGCTACGTCGAGTTTTTACATCGTTAATCCCACAGTGCCTAAAGACGAAAGTCTTTAATCAGTGCGTCCTTACCGTCATCACATACGGAGCCGAAACGTGGACACTAACGGCACGGTTGGTCCACAAATTCAAAGTCGCTCAGCGGGCTATGGAACGAGCTATGCTCGGCGTTTCTCTGAGGGATCGTATCAGAAATGAGGTGATCCGTCAGAAAACTAAAGTCTGCGACATAGCTCACCGGATTAGCAAGCTGAAGTGGCAGTGGGCTGGCCATATTAGCCGTAGAACCGACAACCGTTGGGGTAAACGAGTTCTAGAGTGGAGACCGCGTCTCGGCAAACGTAGTGTAGGACGTCCTCAGGCACGTTGGAGCGACGATTTGCGCAAGACGTCTGGCACAAACTGGATGCGAGAAGCCGAAAATAGATCTAGGTGGCGTGCAATTGGAGAGGCCTATGTCCAGCAGTGGACTGCAACGGGCTGATGATGATGATGATGATGATGAAGCATTCATCTCAACCTTAATAGGATATAGGTACGAGCTAAACTCAATATGTATACGTGTCGGGTTCATCGAAAGTTGTCGATTACCTATTTCATGACTGAAAGTGGTTGATATTTTTTCATTTGTGAATTGTATGTGTCTAAAATATGTACATAGGTATAGACTTTGAAACGATAAAAGGTTTTTGTCTTAAAATTATACCAAAATTTAGGGAACAAAGTCACCTACAATCCATACATAAAAAAATCAGGAACATTCCGTCATTAAATAACAAACAGTTTTCGATGTAAGGCTGGATTCCTTTGCAATAACCACAGAAAAGTCTTTGGTATCAGAGGAATTTCGAAACGCTCCGGCAGGCGGCGACGCGCCTCCGTCTTCGAATTTTACTTGTTTGGCATGTTATAAAATTTCATGGTACAAATACACAACTTACTAATAAAAATAATTAGAATTTTGTTAATTCTTTTTGTTTTATTGCTTAAGGCATTTTAAACAAAGAAGTATTTTTAGCAAGGAAATATATAACAATTTAAACAATTAGCGAGGAGAGATATGGCCGAAAAATTATACCATGTCACGTGATTCCTGTGTAGCTCAGCGGTTAGAGCATTCGCCTTGTTAGCGAAAGGACGCAGGTTCGAATCCTGTCATGGGGATTTTTTAGAAATATATTTCCTTGCGAAAAATATTTATATGTTTAGAATTTTGTTATTTGTAATGTCTTGATATTTATTTTGAAGTTGTTTTCAATAACAAAAAACAAAGAAAAGATTAAAAACTGCACAAGTTAGATACTGCAATTTAGAGCTGCGAGTGAGAGCTCAGAGGTTGCTCGTGGCAGCCGATAATTGCCCGCTCGCGGCTTTGACACTACATGTAACTAATGAGGAATTAACACCAGATACTTGTTTTAATGGTTATTACTGGCACTGATAGTACTCGATGCTCCCTCTTTTCTTATAGTGCTGCTGTATTCTCGTGGCCTATTCGTGTAGTTGAATTAACCAAAATATCATAGGTATCAGCATAATTTCAATATTTAAATTTGCAGTCAATCTAAATTTGTAATTTAATAATCAAGCATTCTTACCGGGTTTACTCTCGTTTTATTTATTAATGACATTGTTTCAATTACCGATGTTTCGCTAACTTTACAGTTAGCTTAATTATAGTAGACATGATGTTTATCATGATCAATACTTTGGGGAAATAGCACAGAATCTGAAGATATATTTATATTGCAAAAAAAATGTATCCGAATTATAACTAATATACAGAATACCAATACATGTAGACCCCACTTCATAAAGTTAAATATACTCACCCTAACTTGCTTGTACGTTTTTGAAATTTCAGTCTTTGTGAAAAATAATGCCAGCTCTTTTACTCAATTGAAAGACCATTTCTCTGTTTTCCACAATTTAAGACATAAAGATAAACTCGCTTTACCTAATTCAAAGTTAGCTTTACATTCCACTGGTCCATATGTTATGTGCATAAAAATATATAACACAATTCCACAACATATTAAAGATGAGACTAAAATAAATATATTTAAAAAATGTTTACATAAATATCTATCAGAAAAGGCCTACTACAGTCTTAAAGAATTTTTTGAAGACAATACATATAATAGACATAAGTAAAATATTCCCTCCAAATGAGTACAATAAATTTGAAGTACCTATATTTGTAATTAAATTATATTTACAGGTAATAGTTTTTATGGAAATAACTGTAGTAGTTAGATACTAGTAGACTTTAAGTAGGTAACTACTAACTTAAATTATTAGTTTTAAGCTTAAATTGCAGTGCCCAACCGGGTTCATAATGTAAACAAAATGTCATTTTGTAAACCATTACTTTATGAAGCAATAAATAATAATTATTATTATTATTATTATTATCATTAACGCATTGAAATTACCCGGCGAATATTATGGGTTTTTTATAGAAAAAAACTATTTTTCTTATTATAAAAACTTATTTTTCAAAAACCTTTTCCAAATACACAATTA
This sequence comes from Idaea dimidiata, assembly GCA_949358125.1. Lineage (NCBI taxonomy): Eukaryota > Metazoa > Arthropoda > Insecta > Lepidoptera > Geometridae > Idaea > Idaea dimidiata. The sequence continues at coordinate 27,226,624 of OX442330.1, forward strand.
ACTACAACATAAACAATAAAATATGAAAATAAACGTAAAACTGTAAACAAAAGGAAATTGTCAGCACCTCCCTCCCTCGGCATAGTGCCCAAGATGCTGGCGGCGTTCCCACGCTGGATAGCCAAACTTATCCGCTGGGACAAGAAGCCTTCAGCCCTGGGGTCACCATACGCCACGACCAAACGCGCTGACAATTCCCTAATGAAAACCTTACTACTAGGCCCCCAATACCCAATGGTCTCAAAGCCTAAAGGGGTATTTCAAAGGGGGTCCAAACCTTTTCAGAATTTTTGATACATTATTCGTTAGAAAATACCTACAAATACCTCGATTGCAGCCCAGTTGCAAGATAAAGTTTCATTATGAATGTTTTGTTTTCAATTACATAGGTAGCCGATATTTTCGACAATTCTATTAGACTACAATATAACCTCTCTGATAACTCGGGGCTAAGCAAGCGTACAAAACCGTCGGACGTTGCTAGTTAATAGGTAAATTAATGAGTAGATACATAGGTAGATAATGTAATCAATCACCTAGAACGTACATAATTATCAAGTAACTAGACCTACCTACAAACACGAGTAGGTATTGAGTACCCAAGTACAAAATTAGCATGAATATAAGGGAGATGTTTATAAAATTAATTACACCATTGTTTTGATATCTTGAAAGGCATCTTTTGTAAAATGCCATCGAAATTAAAAAGACCATTGTCTTATTTTTAATTATTGTTTAATTGAAGGCAAACAGAACGGAATTTGTAGTACTATGCCGATATTTATTTTCAATCAAAAGAGTGTTTCAACCACAGACTGTATTCCTCATTTACAAGGACACATACAAAACAGTAGTAGACCAATCAGTACTCCTTATACTCATGTATAATTAATAAGTATAAGGACTTCTGTCTGTTTGTGGTACTATTATTATAATACTAATCTTACTAACATTATTAACGCATAAGTTTGCAAGTATTATGCCTGTATGAATGTGTCTTTGTTACTCAATCACGCAATAACTGCTGAACTGATTGCGATAAAACATGACACATAAGTAGCTGGAGATCTGAAATAACACATTTTCTGTTGTATTTCCAATTTGTCCCGAGAAGAACCAGAACCAATTTTGATAAATTTTCAGTGAATAGGTCTTTTCTAGGCAAGCATGTCACATTGTCGACCTCATGGTTGCTTCCCTTCATGTCAGATGAAGTCAAATGTTAGCCTATGGCATGTAAAAAACTAGATCTAGATAGCTCGTTTTAATTTTACTTAAAATAAATAAAAAGGTTATATAAAATGAAAAACTGTAAAATCTTCAATAATACTCCTCCAAATAACAACAATTTCTGTGTTATTTTTTTCGACGACATTAAAAACCGCTTAGCAACGCATTCGTGGTTTGTAGCGACAAACGTGCAAATCCCCCGAGCGTACCCGGGACGGAATATTAAGTACTAGTATGTGCTTACACAGTTCAAATACAGTGCAGAATCATCGAGAAGTTTTCAAAACAAATAGCATAAAAACATGCCCATGTAATTGTTATATTTTGGAAAGCTACGTCGAGTCTTTAGAGATTATCTATATATATAAAAGAAAGTCGTGTTAGTTACACCATTTATAACTCAAGAACGGCTGAACCGATTTGCCTGAAAATTGGTGGGGAGGTAGCTTAGAACCAGGAGAAGGACATAGGATACTTTTATTCCCCGCGGGAACGGGAACGGGAACGGGACTTACGCGGGTGAAACCGCGGGGCGCAACTAGTTTGTCATAAATGTCTAAGAAAAATATGTAACGGATTAATTAAATCAAGTCCATCATAGGAATATGAAGCAACCAGTAAGTCGAAACTGCAGTGAATTTTGTCGCATAGGTTAGTTATATATATACCTAGATAGAGGTTTGCCATGTCTGATTTCCATACCTGAATGTGTTAATCTATCTATCAATAGAACAGTCTTCACCGATTTAGTTCATCAGGATTGCATCTGAACGGGTTGATCGCTGTTCTGATGGATACGTCTCTGCAATTTAGAAGTGGAAACGTAATTGGCACACCGACTACCGCATTTCTATTTCATACTAGTAAGCCCGCCGGTTTACTCGCATACCCGGAATACTGGGATTCAAATGTGTGTCAATTCAGATAAAGCATGTAATGGTGGTGGTGCATGTGGTGTGTTGCAATTAGGAATTAATCAATCAATAATTAAAGTAAAGTAACTCCATGAGTTTATAGTGTCTTCTCCTCATTGGAGGTCGCGTTCCAAAGACACGATAGTTTACTTGACGTTTCTAAAAAATATGTGTAATAATATTTAAAAGAATAAATATATTTTGAATTTAAATATGTTTTAAATTTCAGCTAAATCCGTTTTGCTATTTATACGTCGACAGAGAACTGATTAAACTTTCCCGTTTATAATTTTAGTGAGATCACTAGCGCCCCGCCCCGTCTTGGTATGTTTATTAATTTATTTTAATACTTACAGCTTCCCGTGTATTCCGCTGCGTAAGTTACGATCCCGAGCGAAAATTGAAACGAAAAGTATAGATTATGTTCAACCAATGTTACTTCTCTATAAAGAATTTATTCGATTGAAATCGGTTCTGTAGTTTCGGAACCTATTCGTTACAAACAAACGAATTATTTTTTTCTCTTTGAGATATTAGTATATTATTTTATAGATAAATGAACATTAGATAGATCTAGAAGGATATTTAGAAATAAATGATCCGGGAGAATATTCCGGTTTAGCTTACACTGTTTCACTGCTAAGTAATTCGAATACACCTCTTATTATTGCATTGGCTCTATCTATATGTACTCATCGTCAGTTAAATATAGGCACCGGACCCTTATAGACATAGCCCACCGGTACATTTATAAAACTTGTATTATTTTAGTCTCCATAATATGTTATTGCAACGTTACTTTACTTTATGAAGTAACTTCGGTAACATATATTAATGTATATTAGGTAGTAATCTTTGAAACCATTGAGCCAATTTTAAGATGAAATACTAAAAATTCCACGTCGAAACTCATCACGTCAACACACAGCTAGTTTGTGACAATTTCTGCTCAAATTGCAGCGGAATCCATCAACTTTCGATATCGCACAACAGGTAGCGTTTGGTGCATGAGCTCATATCGATGTACAGGTGACGAAAATATAGTCGGGGGCTATAAAACCGGTCTTGCAGCGGGTTGACATCTGCTTTTCACTTTAGCACGTTTAAGCACACGAAAATTGTTGTAATACGAGTATTATGACATGATTTAGTGGTTAGTAAGGAAATGTAACGATTGAAACAAACATTTGAATGTGGATTCATAAAACTAATAAACAGATAACCCTTCTTAGAGTCGTGCAGTCGGGTAAAACGGCTTTTACACAAATCTACGACACAAAAAGCCCCAAACTAAGTACTAGGCTTGTACTATGGGTACTAGACAACAGATATACTACATATTATAGTTTTTGTTTTTGTAAATACATACATATTATTATACATGGAATACACCCAGAACCAGAAACAAACATTTATGGTCAGCAGAAATATTTGTTCCCGGCGGGATTCGAACCCGCAACCTTCTGCGTTGCAATTCGAACTTCGCCCGCTGCACCACAGAGGCCGTCACAAATACAAAATTAGAAAGGTTTTGGATTTTATATCCAATTCTATATCTGTAAGTGAAGGTCAATATTTAAAAAATACATGGTTACATAAATAACAAGTCATTGGTGAAGTCTGGAAATCAGTGTAATTAATTAATTTATTATTTACACGTAACAATACATTGATAATAAACATTTTATTTTCTCTCGTGTGATCGTCATGAATTTGAACCATTTTAAAAGGAAAATTGTATCATCTTTGAAAAATCATCAACATTTTTGGTGATACAAATCCCTTTGTAAAATATTTCTAGTAGAATGCCTTCTTAAGGCGATGTTCTCGTTGGAATTTCCGAAATCGACCTTTGTTTGATTCAATTTTAAATAACTAATCGTAAGCTCATTTTTTTTTGGTCGGATAAAAGTATGTCGTTGTTTAAAATCCTAATCTTACTAATATTATAAATCCGAAAGTCTGTTTGTTTGTTTGTTCCCTCTTCACGGTCAAACGGCTCAACCGATTTAGATGAAAATTTGCATAGGGATAGTTTAAATGATGGACAGTAACATAGGATACTTTTGATCCCAAAAATCCCGCGGGATCGTGACTTACGCGGGTGATAACTAATATTGGATGAAAATTTGCAAAGGGATAGTTTAAATAATGGAGAGTAACATAGGATACTTTTGATCCCGAAAATCCCGTGGGATCGGGACTTACGCGGGTGATAACTATTTATTGGATGAAAATTTGCTGAGGGATAGTTTAAATGATGGAGAGTAACATAGGATACTTTTAATCCCGAAAATCCCGCGGGATCGAGACTTACGCGGGTGATAACTATTTATTGGATGAAAATTTGCATAGAGATACTTTAAATTATGGAGAGTAACATAGGTTACTTTTGATCCCGAAAATCCCGCAGGATACTGACATACAATCTTTACCTTACTTCACCTACCTACTGCAGTGCAAAAATCCACACTTAAACGGACGACCAGGGAAGTACTGATGATGCCAGGCGCGGCAGCGCCTGGCTTCAACAGTACTTCATTGGGCGACCGTTTAAGTGTGGATTTTTGCATTGCGGTAAGTAGGTGTTCGAACAACGCGGGATCGCGACTTGCGCGGGTGAAACCGCAGGGCGCAGCTATGAGGAAATAATAGGGGTTAAAGTATGAAATTGCCGTTTTATTGCAATAGGTTCTTTGAATTGACATAGAATCTTCATGGTTTGAGGTTTTCGAATGAAACTTTTTTCAAATGGTTTCTGTGATGTTCTTTTTTTAAAAAATGTGAAACATTTGAAAATCGACTTTCAATTGTTTTTGTTATTCAATTTAGACAAGAAAGATGGATACTGCGAAAATTCGAGTGATTTTTGAATACGAGTTCCGACGCGGAACTAACGCGGCAGAAACAGCCCGCAATATCAATGCTGCGTTTGGAGAGGGGTCTACTAATGAACGCACCGTGCGATTTTGGTTTAAACGCTTTCGTGATGGAAATTTCGACTTAAAGAACGAGCCACGAGGAAGACCGCCCACACAGGTGAATAACGATGAATTAAGAGAGATAGTAGAAGCCGATCCTAGTCAAACTACCCAGGAATTAGCGCCATGGTTTAACGTTACCTTACCCACTTTATTGACTCACTTGCGTCAAATCAATAAAATAAAAAAATACGAAAAATGGGTGCCTCATGATTTGACTGATCTGCAGAAAGAAACGCGTGTTGAAACTTGTGTTGCCTTGTTGAACCGGTACAGAAATGAAGGAATATTGGATCGAATTGTAACATGTGATGAAAAGTGGATTCTTTATGATAACCGGAAAAGAAAAATGCAATGGCTGACCCCAGGTCAAATGCCACAACAGTGTCCTAAAGCAAAACTTACCAATAAAAAGGTAATGGTAACTGTTTGGTGGTCTCAGCATGGTGTTATTCACTATAGTTTTCTTCGATCTGGTCAAGCAATTACGGCAGATGTCTATTGTGCCGAACTCCGAACCATGTTGACAAAACTAGCAGTAAAACAGCCCCGACTCATGAATCGATCTTCACCATTATTGCTCCACGACAACGCGAGACCTCACACAGCACGAGAAACCATTTTGACCCTTCAGAAACTGCACTTAGAAACCATTCGTCATCCTCCGTATTCACCAGACCTTGTTCCAACGGAGTACCCTTTTTTTAGTGATTTGGACAATTATCTACGTGACAAGAAGTTTTCTTCCCAGGAGGCAGTACAAAATGCTTTCACACAGTTTGTGCAGTCTAGATCGTCGGAGTTCTATCGCAAAGGCATTAATAACCTTCCCATTAGATGGCAGCAATGTATAGATAATAATGGCAACTATTTTGATTAAATAAATTTGTTAAAAATTTAAAAAATAAACAATTAAGATTTTCAGTACAAATCGGCAATTTCATACTTTAACCCCTAATATTTGGTTAAAAACAAGATATTAGCAACTTCGCTCGATAGTAAAAACCTCAGGAAATTGTAATTTTTTGTTTTTATTCAGAGAATATTGGACTTTTATTTATTAAAAAAAGTATAATTGTAGGTATTCATATATTGAAGTGATGTGTTGATAATTACAATTTAATATTAAATTAAAACTGAAAAGTAAAAAACAAGAAGATACCTAAAGGTAAAGAAACCTTAAAAATCGTTCGACGCATCTAGGAGCCTTAAAAAATTGTGGATGCAGTCCACAACCTTCAGTTACCTTTAGGTATCTTCTTGTTTTTACCCGACTGCGCGACGCAAAGGAGGGTAATGTGTTTATCAGTCTATGTATGTATGTATGTATGTATGTATGTATGTATGTATGGATGTTTCTATGTGGCGTTCTAGAGGCCAAACGCGTGGACCGATTTTGATGATTCTTACGTCAATCGATTCGTCTTAATCTGGCGAGTGTGACTAAAGACATGACAGTAATCTAAAGTAACATATGTCACCACCAGACGCCATATTATCAAAATTAAAAAATCCAAAATCGTCAAAGTATGTCAAGATGGGTATCGTTGAATAGATTTTTAAAAATAAATATTAGGTTTCCTTCACCATTTTTCATTTTAAAGAACCGTTTAGGAAATATAACGGTTTAAAGTTAATTTACAATTAGGTATTCTTGCTTTTCATTACTAACGAACAAGTTTTTATTTTTGTTACGTAGTTACGCTTGGAACTATCAAAGTATAAGCCGTGATGGTACAGGTGACAGGAATTTATTGATATATACTAAAACAATATTTACATAAATTGTACCTACCTACTGAATAAAAGCCTAATAACACTTAGGTACCTAAAAACGTTAAAAGAAAAATAATAAATTTAAACAATAAATAACTAAACCCTAACTGAAATAGAATCTTACTAATATTATAAACGCGAAAGTTTGTATGTAAGTATGTATGTATGTATGTGTATGTGAAGTTGTTACTCTTTCACGCAAAAAATACTGAACCGATTGCGATGAAACTTGGAATATAGGTAGCTGGGGGACCTGGATTAACACATAGGCTACTTTTTATTCCCGCGGGAACGGAACTTACGCGGGTGAAACCGCGGGGCGCAGCTAGTACATTATAACCCCCTAATGAAATAAATAGATTACGAGACTTACCTACGATCAATAAGTGAAAATAACTAAAAAGCGTAAAATAAAAAAAAAAAATTATAAAAAAACAAAAAACCCGACTGCGTAAAAAAACTCGATTCAAAATACGCATAGAAACAACAAAAAACCAAAAAGAAAAAAACAAGCCCAGTGATTTGAAATTACGCTAAGTAATAATAGTTTTGTAATCGATACACACAGAACACATAATAAATGAGTAAAAAATTACTCACAGTCGGGACCCATTAGAAAAATTAGATTGGTAAAATGAATGGGTCCCGACTGTGAGTAATTTTTTACTCATTTATTATGTGTTCTGTGTGTATCGATTACAAAACTATTATTACTTAGCGTAATTTCAAATCACTGGGCTTGTTTTTTTCTTTTTGGTTTTTTGTTGTTTCTATTTTACTTTTCAGTTTTAACGGCAGTCGGGTTTTTTATTTTTTTTAAATATTTTTTTTATTTAACGCTTTTTAGTTATTACTTATAACTAAAAATATTATTAGAACTAATAATATTAGAGATTAGATACAATTACACCAGAGAAACTCATTAACTCTGGATGTGTATACTCCAGTAGCGAGGACTCGAAATCGGTTAAAGATAGGCTATCTAAAAGCCTTCAATATTATAATAGCTATTCTTTTTGAGTTTTGCTGAGACGGCTATGAAGTAGGCAGGTATCCATCTTAAAATATAATTACCAAATCCGAAAACTTCGTCGCGACTGGTGATACAAAGGCTGGCGGTTTCTTGTCCTAGCGGATTAGCCTTGCTATCCATTATCCATAGCGCGACATTTCAAATTTTTAGTTAATTACTTATTGGTAACATTACGTCGATTTAATAAAGCGTCGCAGTACAGAGGTATCGATGAAAAGTACTCGAAGAAACAAAATTCGATAGAACGTTTGTCGCAGAGAAGTAGGTATCCCATTGTAAACATAGTGATTGTTATTTATGTTATCTCTGACAAACTGACAAATCAAACATTCAAATTCCTTCAAAAGTTGAAACTCGGCGTCAAAGTCAAATCGAAAAGTTTTTAAGTAACGTTCCGTTGTCTTTGCTCGGTTTTTATGGTCAAGACAAATCTTGCTTTATAGCGTTTTAAATCTTTATTTTTATTTATTTATTATTTTAATGTACCCTATGTCACTCTCACGGTCATGACGAATCTAACGACGTATCGTTTATCTAAATCGGCCCAGCCGTTTAGGTCCTACGACGGCACAAAAATAGGTCACATACATACATACGTACATACATACATACATACACTCACGGCAAAAACATAACACTTCCTTTAGCAGTCGTGTAAAAAGACTGGGACGCGTCATCTCCTCGCATTCCGCCGTCTGGCGTCGTCTAAAGCAGATCTATGCTACTTTGTTTCGCATCAGTATCGTTCGTAAATTAATCCCTATTTCCCGTAGTCACGGCGGCATTACGCTTGAACGGCTGGACCGATTTCGATATTCTTTTTGTGTTGTGTTTGTTATGATCGATTATGTTGTGTCAAGAACAACTATGACATGAAAAATTGGTGTCATTTTCATGGGTTTTGAGAGTGGTGAAGCTGAGAGTAGTGTTAAAATATTAATCCAAGATGGCGGCTGCACGAAAATATCAATATTCTCGTCACAGGTGTTGTTTAATGGTTTCCAGGGTGGTAGCTCGTACCTTGATTGTACTCAGCCAATACAATACTCAAGCATGGGCGTGCGGTGTTTGTCGCGGTCGCGTTGTCCGTGTCCTACCTACACTAGCACACGGCACTGCAACAGGGCCTTAAACATAAGAATTTTTAATATTAGGTCTAGAATTGTTAGGATTTTGTTTGTAAAGAACTACTAAAACTATTATTATTATAACTTGAAGATACATTGTACCTAGGGAGCTGCAATCCTTCATTCTCTAGAGAAGTTACACACACAAGCCTCAGCTACGAGTATGTTTACGACAAGAGACAACACCCGTTGGGATCTTACTGAATATACTGCCGTTGTTGGTGTTGACCAACAATCACCGTACATTCTCGTGCAAGGGAATTCAAATACCTACACTACATACCTATTACTAGTATTTCTTCAGTCGTATTCAATCACTTGAATCTGAATGAATACGAGTAAAGAAATATTTTAAGTATAAATTTTAGATCTTAAAAACTGACTTCTACAATATGTAGATTTGGAACTCAGTCTACGATGAGAAAAATCTACAAGAAACTCATAACAATAGATAGGTATAGATAGCCTAAAAAAGGAATGATTAAAGCCTTCAAGACAATATTAGATTACGTACATATTACATTTAGTTTAACTACGCCTTACCTCCAGTGCGTTTACAGATAGTTCTATTTAGCTGTCACCTACTTGGAATTTTACTCCTTTCACCACTATTATATGAAAAAAAGTAACTAAATTTAAAAAAAATGTGACGAATCAATGAACCACATACAATGATACGTATTAAGCAATTTGTACAAATTTGTGTAGTCTGTGAGTAAATACGAATAAAATAACAACTTATTACTTTTATTAAATTTATAAGAATTTTAATTTATCTTAGTTTTAGATCGTTTTTTTTTAATATGTTTTCATGTTAGGTTGTCATATTTTTATAATGACAGTTTGTTTTTGTTTTCAATAAAAAATACGAATAACAATACGATTAACACATCGGCATTCAGTATTTCATAGCCGCACAAACGAAGTTCGCATCGAAAACTCCAGCAATACTGTCACAATATTGCTCCTACAATATGCGGCGAGACGCTCGATCTCGTTCACTGAAACACCAATATTGGGATGGTAATTTGCTACATATTAAATCACACCTTGCTTATTCAATTTAGGTACCTACCTACCAAATTAAGGATACTCGGTTAAGAAATATTTACTTAAATCAATCAAATCAATAATATATTTAATAAATGTCTTATTCAGTAAGTTTCACATATAATTGTTTTGAATTGTCAGTAATTTACTACGAATATCATACTATGTGTGTGACTTTGTTACTCTTTCGAACAAAAACTACTGAACCGATTGCGATGAAATTTGGAATGTAGGTAGCTGGATACCGGTAATAAAACATAGGCTACTTTTAATCCCTATAATCCCAAGAGACTTACTCGGGTGAAACCGCGGGGCGCAGCTAATACTACAAAAAATGTAAAAGTTGTAAAATAAAATATAATTACACTCACAAACACACAACCGGCCCAACCACAACTACCCGTTTAATGTACTCTATGCTCGGCGTCATGTGTAACGTGCTGCGGTGTGGCTACGTCATCAAACGATGACGTGAAGTTCGCACTAGGTCTTAATAACTTAACTACCCAGTATGTAACCACTAGCAGCGCCCCAAGGGTTCACCCACGTAAGTCCCGTTTACGCGTGAATATCGGGAAAAAATAGGTTGTTTGTTATTCCCGGTATCCAACTATTTATATTTCAAGTTTCATCGCAATCGGTTTAGTAGATTTTACGTGATTGAGTAACAAAAACACATACACGCATACTCACAAACTTTCAGCTTTATAAAATTAGTAGGAAGTAGGATTTTATAGGGTCCTCCCTCACCCACGTGTAAAATGTTTTTTTTTTCTTCTCAACCTCATCGTGGGTCAAGATATTATTGTGGAATTTGAAATACCATTTTTCATTTCAGGCTTCCGTTTAAAAAATATTGAAATTTAAAGAGTAATGTATCACTTTTTTTTTTAAGTCTATTTAATAAAGAGCTTTACCGAACAAACGGTTATGTCGCTCTGTTAGGACATCACTTCACCTTACTTTTCTTACATTTTCACTAGTGTCAGAGGCCGTATTCCCATAATGAAGTCAACGAAAACTCCATTTCAACATCATTTCAATATCATCGCAGTCAATTTTTAATTTCTAATTTGACGGTTGCCAAATAACATTTGACATTTCTCCAAAAAAAGTTTATCGATAAATGTTATGTTAATTCAATACGGGAATTCGGGCTCTGATCATGCGGACTTCACGCATCGATGGGCAGTAAAAACTTATTGCAAACAAAACGAGTTTCACTGCCCACACAAGCTGTGTTGTTGACATTTTTATTTTAAACTTATGTCGACCAATTTATGTATGTAACTTATGTAGTATGTAGTTATGTACGTTATGTAGTTACCTACCTTTATAGCTATAACTAGCTTCTGTCCGCGGCTTCGCCCTCGTCTCCCACAATCCCACTGGAAACATGTTTAAGATAGGATATGGATAGAATTTGGATATGTTTTTAATGGAATTAAAGATGTATTTAGATGTATTTATTTATCCCGCCTTCTACTGTATGTGTGTGTTCCAATTTCCATATTATCTATCGATTAAGAAAATAAAAAGTTCATTCGAAATTGGACCCGCCCTATTCGCTCCCTTTGGGGTGAAATTTTGATAAACCCTTTCTTAGTAAATACTTTCACATTACAAAAAACACAGTCTTTAAATTTCATGTCCTTGTGGTTCTATAGAACCACCACCGGTTTAGGCTGTCCGTTGATATAAGTTTATTTAGTCAGCGGGACACTGAATTTAAATGTATAGAAGGTATTTATTTCCCCCTTCACGTTACGTTTTTCATGACATGTAAAGGCATATATGTCTCATTACGCGAAACATTGTCACTGCGGTTTTATGTTCGAATTAATTAGGTAGGTCTCGCAAAACGGAAGGCACCAAGTTAAATACGCCTCGATATATCGTGCTCTAGTTAAATAAACATACAGAACTAACCTCCAGTCTGTTAAATAATTCCCTTATCACGGGTTACATAAATAGAGTGAAACACAGGGATGGGGATGGAATTTTTGAACATCTCTTGCGGGGTAATTACAGGCTGTAAATATTTAAGACAGAAAATAGTTAAAGGAATTATTTGTTTATTTTTGAAACGTAGCGCAACCACGTTATTTTACTCTAGTTTTAAAAATTCGCATACCTAGAGAGAGAAAAAAGAATCAGAAAAAATAGGTTAAAACTTGAAAAAAAAAACAAATAGAATACTTTGTCCTGACTGACTGTTTTATTTTATTATATTTGGGATAAAAACAGTTACACTATAGCTTAAATCTAAAGTATGAATATAGTAAGACTTAAATAATAGTGAAACCAACAACATTAACACATGTTACTTATGAATAAGTCAGAATACTACTTAAGATTTAAAGTTTTATTTTTCTCACTATCGGTTCATTAATTTTTGGTTATTCTTCATCTAATAACTAACACTTCAGAAGCTTTAGTTACAACAGTTCAGTAATCAACAATTACTGAACCTCTACTGAAAAATACAACTCTTAATTATGCATCTGGTACCTCAAGTCATATTCTGACTGTACATACACCTAGCATTTCCAATGTAGACACTAAAAACAAAAAAGTAATGTATTTTATATGTAGTATCGTTCTTATTTAATCTATGTTGATTACATATTTAATACAGCGTATTTCTAATCTTGGTATAAGAACTACATTAACTTAATTAGGTTTCTCTCTTATTGAGTCAACTAGATAATATTTAATTAAATATTAACGGCCTAAACCGCTGATATTATTTAGTAGAGAGCTGATATTTGAAGAGTTTGTCTTCAAATGTTGTAAGGATCAAATAAGGGAGGGGTTTTGAAAATCCCTACGTTCTCGGAACTTACCCAAGTAAAACCACGGAACTTAGCTAGTATCAATTATTTTTGTTATTTAAAATCAAAACTTATAAAAAAACTACTTTTTTTAAAAGTGGTAGAGTACGGTGATTTTTACACGACTGCCAAAGGAAGTGTTATGTTTTTTGCCGTGAGTATGTATGTATGAATTTAGTTTTCTGATTTTATACTATTCGATTATCGGATGCATAGAGCATATTATTACAAAAATATTCGTATGCAATTTTGTTCCGATAATAATGAGATATTCGAGCGTTCCCATCTGGATACCGAGGTAGGTACCTATGAAATGTCGAATGTCAGGTCATCGAATATGAAATGATCGACAGCTCATTTCATATTTGATTCGAATTCGGGTACAGAGGTACAGATAGCAAACCTACCCTTTTGTCAGAATCCATTTATAGATTGCCATTTTAGACAGATTGAAAGAGGCCTTAGATTACGGTCGTGCCGTGAAGTCCCGGCATAAAAGGCGGATAAGGTTGATGATCTAAACGTGCAACATCTTAGACCACATCGTCGCTTTCCGGCGGGTGTTGTCATAGTGATCAAACGCTTTCCAATCAATAATTTAAAAAAAACTAGGGGAGCCTTTGTCAGTCTCTACTGGAACCCTTAGTCGCCATGAGTTCTCCCCGCGCGTAGGACCAAACATTTTTTAAGGAGAGTTGTTGTCAGGCAAGCGGCCAATCGTAAAAATATTTTCAGTAGGTAAGGTCAATAATGGCTTATCTACTATACCGACCCCAAGTAACTTGGGGTTTTATCAAACCTCGGGTTTCTTAAGAGGTATGCAACCGAGAGGAGAGTTCTAGATTCCAATTACCTACAATCTTACTCCAATCTCTTATATTATTCATTGATAGATTTGAAACTAGTTTGAAATTAGCATACTACACAAGCAGGTACAAATGCATTGCCTGCTCAGGTGCTAACAAACTTTGAGCGGATTTTGTAGTCTGAACATCGCCGCATATCTTTCGCTTAAGGTTGAACCATATTCGCAAACTCTCCTAATCGGATGGGTGATTCCAAAAAAGGGCATTAAAGTAACAAAATAATTAAAATTTGAAATTTTCTCTAGATAAGGGAAACAAAAGCGGCTAATTATGAGGCTAATTGGAGAACTCAAAAGGCGGACATTAAAGCCAGACTCTGTTTCAAAAGAGTTGGTATTACGGTAAAATATGGCGAAGTGGGAATCGAGCGTAAAATTCGTAAATGATCGTGGCTTTTCAGGAAACTACATAGATAAAGTGAAGCTTTTGTTTTGTTTCTTTTTAATTAAAATTTAGTGGGAACAATGAGGTTGTTTTGAAAAAAAAACCTGGATAATTTATTTCATTAGATAATTTGTTTAATTCCCTTCACTCAGGAACTATTATGATTCTCGATAGATAACTCGAGTCTAGAAATATATACAGTGGAAGGTAAAACTACCGTTTCCTAGTGCTTGAAGGTACGGTAGGTAGTAAAACCGCATCGGTAAAATTTGCTGTACCTATAACACCGCAAATTCAAATTTAAAACATTTTTTTTTTATTTAATGAAGACCTATGTGGCGCGCCGGGCGAACGCTTGGCTGCAATGCAGAAGATTGCGGGTTCGATTCCCGCTGGGACAAATATTTATGCTTAAAAAATAATATTTGTATCTGTCTGGGTGTATTTCTATTTATATGTATAATATGTAGGTATTTACAAAAGAAAATGAAATATAAGTAGTATATCCGTTGTCTAGCCACCGTAACACAAGCTTAGCAGCTTACCACGGGGCTAGATGGCGCTGTGTGTTCGTCACAGGATTTATTTATTTATATTGAATGGTTCTTGTCTTGTTGCCTAAAATATAAACTTTTATGAGTTAATTAATTAGGTTTTGATAAAATCGATCCCCCCTAGACTAGTAGAACGTTCTAAACTGCAATAATGACAGTTTCACCCCCCCCCCCCCCCCCTCCTTATAGGGTCCCGTAAAAGCCGTTTAATTCAGTTGCAAGTATTTGCGGTGGATATTGAAGGAACATTCATTATTCATCAGCCCGACGCCATTTTAAAGAGCACTTTGGAAAAATCTGAACGAATATACAGAAGGGCAGATATTTAAAGATCATAATCTATACTACGAATATAGTTGACACTAGCAGTTTTGCGAACTATTATACCTACACCAAAGTTTGCAACTAGGTAATGTGTGCATGTATGTGACTTAGTTACTCTTATACATAAAATCTACCATACCGATTGCGTAGGTAGCTGGACACCGAAATATGACATAGGCTACTTTTATCCCGATATACCCGAGAGATCGATCGGAACTTATACGCGTAAAACCACGGAGCGCAGCTAGTATATATATATCGGGAGGCAAACGGGCACTACCGACCTTTTCCCGAAACGTTTCGTCGGTTTTTGAACCCTCATAACGTGAGTTACGAATATATCATATGAACAGGATATAATGCCAAAAGGAGACTTATTAAACCCACTAGTGCCAGAATCTGCCAGTTACCACCTAAGCCAAAAATATATAGTTTTAATTGCATAAATCCTAAAGTTAACACTTTTCGTCACTCACACTGACGAAAAGCTGAAGTTTGGTGTGTAAAGTACTATTAGTACACATACTATAAAAAAATCTTACAACTTTTAATCTTGTTTTCAACACCTAAAAGGGGGGAGGGGTGGAAATTTTAATGAAATGTCCTCAACTATTGATCCTAGAGTTGTAAGGACCCCTTTTAAATATAATAATAAAATTCATAATTCACCCCCTATCTTTCGTTGACGAAATTAAAAGCGCGCCAAACAAATAATTCACTAAGCTATTAAAATTGGAGAGTCATCATTCCCGCGCCCGCGTTGTTCAACCCAGAAGTCAGATGATTGCCTATATTTTGTTTCTACTTTGATTGTCTTTTGTTTCTTATTTTGGTCGTATTATGTTGTTTATTTCGAGCTTTTTTTGTTGTTTTTATCACTCCTATCTTCTTTTGTTTTATCTTTGGTCGTTTGTATGGAATAGAACCTAGCCAATCTGTGTTTGCTATCCATACTTTTACAGCGTACTACTTCACCGGGACGGATGAGACCTACTCGATTAACCAAGGTCTCATCCGTCCCGGTCGAGCTCAAAATCTTGATGGCCGTAACGGATGACAGCTTTAGGTATGTCGAATCCTATCCTATCCGATATGAAGTGAAAAGAACGATTTTAATCAGTATGTAGTGTGGTGACTGGTTGGAACCACCCGGCGGGGTTACGAACTACTATATAAACTGTGGTACAATCATTGAGATATTATGTTGGTCGGTATTAGTACTAGAGGTAGAGATCTTAAACACATTCCATGTCCTTTCAAATGGAAAAAAGCAGCTGCAGCGCTGAATATATGCTACATTTATCGTAAAAATTATGTCGCTAAGATGTAGTCGATCAAAAGTACCTATCTTTAATATTATGCGAAATCACCAGTACCCACTAAACGATCTTGAGTCTATGCTAAAGCACTACTTAATTAAAAGCATCTGATCGGAACAAGCCCTTTACTTCAATGAAAATGAAAAAGAAAGAGTTGTAGGATGGTTGCGATATTAAATTACACGGAGTAATAAAGTAAAATGAAAACTTGTTAATTATGTAATGCCCGCTCCAGACTCACCTGTTGCATTTTTCAATTTATTAAAAAAGTATAGACGTAGTATATCCGTTGTTTACCACCCAGTTCACAAGTCTAGTTACATAGTTTGGGGATAGATTGCGATGTGTGCATAGAAACTATTTTTATATTACAAAAGAGAGCTGTGCGAGCCATCTATAAAATGGGCCCCAGGGAATCGCTTAGAGAAAAGTTTAAAGAAATAAACATTTTAACGGTCTACTCTCAATATATTTAAGAATACTTATTATATGTGCACAAAAATAAAATAAGTAAATTTCACACATGTGATGTCCGCCAGTGTAATTTAAGACACAAAGATGAAGTGTCAATACCCTATAGTAGGCTCCGGAAAATAAGCAGGTCGTTCTGTAGCACCAGTGTAATTTATTATAATAAACTACCTAAAGATGTGTGACATGTCCATCACAAGATTCAAAAAATATATTAAACATAAATTTTGTAAAAAGGCGTACTATGATACGTCGTCATATCTTAATGAAAAAATCCATGGACTTGATTTATTGATTGATCCTGTTCGAATTATAGATAAAGATAACTAGCTGTGCCCCGCGGTTTCACCCGCGCAAGTCGAGATCCCGCGTTGTTCGAACACCTACCTACCGCAATGCAAAAATCCACACTTAAACGGTCGCCCATTGAAGTCTAGAAATAATAAAATCCCTCTGCAAATTTTCATCCAATAAATAGTTATCACTCGCGTAAGTCCTTCCCGCGGGATTTCCGGGATCAAAAGTATCCTATGTTACTCTCCATCATTTAAACTATCCCTTTGCAAATTTTCATCCAATAAATAGTTATCACCCGCGTAAGTCCCGATCCCGCGGGATTTTCGGGATCAAAAGTATCCTATGTTACTCTCCATCATTTAAACTATCCCTATGCAAATTTTCATCCAAATCGGTCGAGCCGTTTGACCGTGAAGAGGGAACAAACAAACAAATAAACAAACAAACAAACTTTCGGATTTATAATATTAAGTAAGATAAGATGTCTGTATTATGACGATTGTAATTTAACACATGATCACAAAAAAAAAAAAGGGAATGCGTTGAGGAGATGTGTTGCTAAATTTTCATTTTTGTGAAACTTTGTTCAAATGCGTGTAAATTGTTTAATTTCGGGGGCACATTAATCAATTTAGTTTCGTGAAGATGTACAAGTGAAAATAAAAGTGAAAATCGGTGCAAAACATGGACTTTAGCTTAGTGTTCTCTCCAAAGCTCCGTGAACAAACATTGTAAAAATGGCCCCCTTTTTACAATGATTCCCTCGACTTGACTCTAACTATGACGACTTGACTGTTTTGTTCGATGCAAATAACCTGCAAATACTGATAATACTTGACACTGGCAAATGTCCGAAAGGAAAAGCCATTTTAAAGAAGAAGAAGAAGATCACAAAAAAACACCATGAGTTTCTTGTGGCTTCCTCTCATCGGAGGGCGCCTTCCGAAGCCACACTAAAATCAATACACCTAAGACCAGCCAAATGATCATGTGCATTTAATGTTGTACAAGAATCTAAAGGAAATAAACTATTTTGAATTGAATTGAATTGTCTAGATATTCCTGCGGGACTTTCGCGGGTGAAACGGCGGGGCGCGGCTAGTCTTTTTATAAGCTTGTGATAAATCTTCCTGATATTTGGACTTTAGAACTTCTGAAGCTCGTCCTGGCGATTTTGAAATCCATCACTATCAGGCGAGCTCTCTCCTCTATCAGCAAGTCTCTAGGAAGGAAAAAGGTAGAAATAGGTTTACTTTTATTAATCTTTTTCACGACTGGACCTTTGACGCCAAACTTTTCCTGTAGATTTATTCAGAGAGACCTTCGGCAATACTACATTAGCCATTACTACCATTAGCCTACTTTTAGAATTGAAACTTAAGCAGGTGAAACAGCGCGACAGTGCTGCTATACGAAGATATAAATTTTAACACGCTCACCAGCTAATTTTCTCTCATCGCGAAATGATGATTGCTTCCCCCATACATAAAATTCATACGTATCTGTCCCATCTATGCATATTAATGAGAAATAGTTTCCTAACATATAGAACATGTTCCATGCCACTTCAATCAAATTGTGGTTTAGTTTACAAGATCATTTACAAATTACTCATTTTAATATTATTTGATCCTAATGACTTCGGCTTAGTTGGCTTAGTGAGAGATAACTACAATATTGATTTGCAGATCGTGGATTCCAAATCCGATAGTTTATTGAGGGTTTTTCGACCTAAACATAAATAGATAGGTACCTAAATGATTAATAAGACTAAAATTAAACCAATTTATCATATTTTTAACATATTTTCCTCTTCGTCTGGGTAGTTCTTATAGTATATGAATTTATTACTGCGCTTTGAGGAGCATTTCCGTTCATAACTTCGAAGATCCTTATCTGGCCCCAAATTACATATCCAGTGGACGTCTGACGGCAGTGGAAAATGACAGGCACTATGCAGGCACTATGCTTTGAAGTAATCACCGGTAATAATTAAGTTATGTCAAAGCAGCAATGTACTGCTCAGTGTCTGTCAATTTCTACTGTTGTCAGACATCCTCCGGATAGATGATATGGGTACTGGCCGTATGTGAGTCGACCTACTTTTGTATAAACATAACATTAATTTCGCATGTTATCTGTGCTGTGGGTACCTATCCGTGCTCCACCTCGGTTCGTATCTATACATACAAAAATCAAAGTATTGACTGATTCATTGATTGACTGAATGACTGAAACGACTTCATATCAACGCAGAGCCCAAACTGCTGCTCCTAGAGACATATTTGGAGAGTAGTGTTCTTTGTGGTGTACATGTAGTGTAGGTATCAACTAAAAAGGGTTAATGGAAATACCTGCGGGAGGATTTACGCGGGTGAAACCACGGGCCACATTTAGTCATTTATAATTAAGAATGATCACTAATTTTGAATATTAGCTCTCCATATTTTATGTCAAAATAAAAAATAAAATCGAAAGAAGCAATTACTTCGATACGTTAAATGTCTGTTAAATCAAAACTAATTGGCATTTTAACTACAACAAAGACAAGTGTATTTGCATATTTACAAGCTTTACTGTAACAAACTTTCAACCGATTTGGCATACCTATTAACAAAAACGTAAATCCGGAAAATCGGAATACAAAGTATGTATTATTCCAGGGCTCCAGCTACAGCTACCTTATTCCAAGTTTTATCGCAATCGGTTCTGGAGTTTTTGCATGAAAGAGTAAACAAAAAAACACACATAAAGACAAACATACCTACAAACTTTAGCGTTTATGTTATTAGTGAGACAAGAAGTACATAAGATTCTTAATTTATTTAAAAAATCTTAATTTTTTTATAATTGTACAGTTGAATAGAAACACATTGCGTCTGTCGTCACACGGTTTGAATGAAAGAACTTAAGGCGCAGACCTATCTGAAAGATGTTGTCAATACACAAAATTTAAAACTTAAACTGCATTGAAATGTGCTTGGACGTGTAGATAATGCAGTCAGAACTGGAGTTTCAGCTTATTTTAATAAAGTGAAATTTTATGAAAAACAAAAATATTAAATATACCGTTTTACACATTTTCTAATATTTAGACTTAGACTTACTTAGGTACATAAACTAAATTATCGGCGTATTACGTCTAAACTTATTGTGAATTTTATTGAGACAAAACAAAATTAAACAGTTTTAAAACCAAAACGATGAAAAACGGATAAATTAATTGTTTAATCGAATTTAGAGTAAGATTATTTTGGACTGTATCGTGGACATTTAGAAGGTCATTATAAAACGACTTACAATGTATTCAAAACTGTCAAGTCAGTCGATTAATGCTTTTGTTTCACCTTAAAAACCTTAGAGTTAAAGTCTGCCTTTGTGGTAGAAATACTTAAAACGTACAGAGGAGTACACAAGGTTTTATTGCTCCTTACCTATTTCCTATTTTTCAAAATAGTCCAAATTAAAGTAGGAAGAGAAGGGTTTTCAATTTGACAATGGTTTACTGTTAAATTGAAACAAAACACAATCGCAACAGGAGCAAAAGATTGTAATGCTGGACTTAGTTAAAAAAAACAGATAAATGAAGGAATGAATGTCATTTATGCAAACTAGGAACAAGGGAACTTTTGCAATTAAACAATATAAACAACACTTGTGTACGAGTTTTGGCGGGAACGCGTTGAGGAGATGTGTTGCTAAATTTTCATTATTATGAAACCTAGTTCAAAAGCGTGTAAACTGTTTAATTTCGGAGGCATATTAAGCAATTTAGTTTTGTGAAGGTGTACAAGTGTAATGAAAGTAAAAGTCGGTGAAAAACAAGGACTTTAGCTTTGTCTCCAAAACTCCGTAAACGATCTTTGTAAAAAATGGCCACCGTCCTACAATGATTCCCTCGACATGACTTTGACTAGGATGATTTGACTGTTTTGATGCAAATATTTATACTACTTGACATTGGCAAATGTCCAAATGGAAAAGCCATATTAAAGAAGAAGAACACTTGTGTACACGAGTGTAGAAGCACGCTCATGTAGGCATTGTCGCGTTCATAATGTGTCATAGCACAACACGATCTCGACGAGCGAGCGAGTGACGACTGTCTGTTTAAACCCGTAAGTCGTCATTCACACATTTCATACGACGACGGTGTTCGCGTTAATTACACCGCCCGCCCGCGCCGACTGTTCTGTTGTGCTACTATTGCAGTTTTTACTTTCAAGTGTTTACTTGACAATCAGTCATCCTCTTTTCGTATAGTGGTATGGCTCATTAACACCCGTATTTATAGACGTGTCTCAGTAATTACTTTGGCTAAGTAATGCTTTGTCTCGTTCTTATGAAGAATATTCAACGTCAGAGGAAATGTGTCAGACATATTTTCTAAGACAAGTAATCACAAGACTCGTCTATAGATACGGCAGTTAGAGTTAAAGTTTTCAGGTCACCCTAAGGCGTAAATGTTGACCTAACAACTGCTATCAGAGATTACAACCAGGACCAGCAGCATCAAGGTGAAAGATAATAATATGTGTACGATAAGTATGTTTGTTGCTTTTACAAGCAAGAGATACTGAAACTATTGCGATCAAACTTGGTATGCAAATAGGTTGAAATCTAGATTGATACTAATCAATCAATCAATAAGTTCAACTAAAGCCTGATTTTTCATTCTTAACAATATCTGTCGAATAAGAACCCAACGTTTAAATGCCAACGTTTAGTTTTTCTTTTCTTTTTAAACATCATAGTGACGTTTTTTATTCGGTTGTGCCACATTTTATTTGTCAGATATCTCTATCTAGGGATTTAAAAATCAGTCCTAAATAAGTTAGGACAAATATGTACCTATTTAGATTCAATAGGAATGAAGGTGTACGAGTAGTATGTATATCATGTATATCTTTATGATCATGTGAAATCACAACGAACTTTAACGCTGTAAGAAGTTATAACATAGTTTACACTTAGCATTATTAACTTAATTCAATCCAGACCTATGTTCTTACTTCAAAAGGGATTCATTCAAAGTTTTTGGGTTAAATTCTGTGTGAAAGTATTTGGTTTAAATTAGTAATTTGAGGTTTTAATTAAAATTGTTTTTGATGTTTGAGTTTTTGTGCTTCAGCGGCGGTTCTCGGAATCTGTAGCGTTCGAAGGGTCAATGAATATATCAACGCAAGAACAATAAACATACCTAAAACATACCTAATACCATTGTTTAAGCAATGATTCTCATTAGAAAGGGCCGTGTCCGGGCGGGGCAGATACAAGCTACTAGTACTACATCTAACTACTCATCTATACAGGTTATTTTTGTATGAAAACAGACCAGACAACATGCAAAACATAAGCTGTCTAAATACAAAACTAGCATGTACTGTACCCGCTCCGACCCAGGCACGGTCCGGTCTAATGAGAATCATGCCTAAGACAGCACAGAGGTGATTCGTCTCTGGAACGTTCCTGATGCAGAGTTTCGCCATGTCGCAATTATCGGCGAGTTATTCGAACAAGTTTTTTTTAGGTATTAGTGTTCAGTAGTAGTTAATTTTACTTTTATTTTCAGTTTGTAGAATTGTACTATTTGGAAACCAAGTTTTGAGTTTTAATTGCTTATTTTTATTATTATTTATTTATTTCGTAATTTGTTTTAATCCAGGGACGCAAGTTCAAATCTCGCCGCAAGTGAATTTTTGAAGATGAATGTTTCCTTTAAAAATATTTCAAAAAAAAATTAAAAAAAAATTTTTATAATATTATTTATTTATTGATAAAACACTTACAAAACGTCTTATTAAACTAATAAGGTACTAGCCTTGCTAGCCTTCTGGGAACAATGCCTCGTGAGGACGCCCTCGAGGACATTTTTTATTTATAGGTCATATTTTATTTGAATTTTAGTTTAAAATTAGTTTTAATTTTAGCTATTAACTTTTTTTTATTGTTTTATTAAATAAAGTTGAGTTGTTTGTATAAGGTAGGTACTATGAAACCAATCTATGAGGTTTGTGTTATGATTTAAGTTTTTTTACTTTTTACTTGATTGTTTAGTTTAGTTTTTAAGAGGCTAGTTTACTAACAAGCCTGTTTTTGAGATAAAGAAAATAAATTATTTATTTTATTTTTATAATTATAATTATTTATAGTTTTTAAAAAATATTTAAAAACTCATTCCTAAATAGATGTTCTTACAAGAAGCCGAGTCAGCTAGTACTTAATTATGAAATATACCACAACAAATATGAAATGTTATTGGATTTACCAATCTAGTAACACGCGAATTGATGTTCAACCGATCGGCAATATTGCATCACAGAACGAATATTGAATGTTTTGAGGACTAATCTTTACACTAGTTGTGCCACATGGCTTCATCTGGACAAACTAGTAACATTTTACCGGGTCCGCTCGGGACTAAGAATATTAACTAAGTTGAAACGTGGAGATAATAAAATAACTACGTATAAGCGAATAAGACCCGCTAAAATATTACTAGGTATGTTGACAAATCGCAAAAATGAAAAAGTTTATCCGGATAAGTTTCACAGGTCGTCGAATACCGAAATTAAAGAAACCATCGAGTTATAGTAGTCCCCTCGGGACCAAGATCATTGTAACATGATCAAATCGGACTAGGACGATAGATGATCGGATGATCGGATCTGATGATAGGACTATTTCATGACATTTATATTTATTTTTAATGTAATTGACATTTTTGTATTGGTACTGTAACAACAATTTGTATGTGTTTGTCTGGATGCTGTGTGCTTGTCTGTTTGACACTATCTCAGCAATAACTAGTTAGTATAATATTTTGACATTGTATCTACACGTATATCAATAATTTAAATTCAAATTTTCTAACATTATATTCCATTAACCATGGCGAAATAGACGCACTATTATTGTTTTTGTAAGATCTAATTATTATTTACTCTATTTTGTGTGAATCAATAAATGATTATGATTATGATTATGAAATCGTCGAGAATTTAAAAGTAACGATACGCGAATTGGACCCGGGGAAAATATAACTATAAGTACAAATCGTGTAAGTTAAAAACCATCGAGTTACTCCAGACTGTCTTCAAAAAACACAAATCTGCAAAATACCCATAATGTAAAATACTCATACCTGCAAAACAACAGGAAAATGCCACGTCATTTCTAAAACACAACAATTTTCAATGTTAAAATTTAAATTTCAGAGTGCCGCATCCGCCTACTTTGCTTCGAATCCTCGTCTGAAAGTCGCATGCAATATAATCAGCTTCAGCCACCGCGCGCTGTCGTTTTACTTTATTTTTAATATACGTACACTCATTTTGTTTTAAACTACCTGTATGTTATGAAAACAAGTTCAAATACTAGTAAAAAAATTGCATATAGATAGTTTAAGTGATGGAGAGTAACATAGAATATGGTCTCGATAACCCTGCGGTACCGGGATTTACGCGGGTGAAATCCGTCGCTGGGCGTAGCTAACAATCCTACCAATATTATAGAACTAAAAGTTTGTATGTATGTATGTGTAAGTGTTTGTTACTCAACGCAAAACTACTGCACCGATTGCGGTGAAATATAGGTAGCTGGAGACTGAGAATAATACTTAGGCTACATTTTATCCAAATATTTCCACGGGAACGGGACTTACGCTGGTGAAACCGCGGGGATTATTTGCAACACAAGTTACACATCAATTTACAAATGTTGCAAGTCGATCTAATTAAAACCAAAGTTCAGAGACCTCACGAACAACATCTAAACACAAATGGAAATGTTTTTCCAGTCTGTAGGTAGCTAATTCCATTTTACAAAGCTTGTATTTAACTTGCTCTTTAGTTGGTTCGTTAGTTAGTGAGGAACAAATCTTGCAAGTTAAAGAACCACTTCCTCAGTTCTGATGACAATGCAGTTTTATAATAAGTTTAGTATGATCTCATTGTATAACCAGGGTTGACTCCAGGCCGGAAATCCGTTCAACGGTCAACGAAATTGATTCAATGCAATTCAATTTAATTTATAAAATCTTGCCCCCATTGGGGACAAATGTCGAGCGAAACGAGTCCCCGGAAACATCGCACGACGCGACGTCGCCCGATGTCTTAATTGTCTCTGTCCACATCAGTATTCGGAGATCTGGCGAGATCTGGCAACGTCACACGATCATTGGAGACTTTATAGGCTCTAGGCTTGATATCTATTCATAATTCATTTATTGTGAATAAGGGTACATTATTCGCAATAAATGAATGCTATTGTGGGTACTATAATATGTAGTATATCCGTTGTCTATTGTACCCACCGTACAAGCCTAGCGCTAAGTTTGGGGCTAGATTGCCCTGTGTGTAATGTCGTGCAATATTTATTTATAGTACGAGATCGTTATTGTTTGTGGTTTCAAAGTAAAATAAAACGTAGTGTTGCCAACTGCAAAGGTAAGCTTGATGGCGTGATAATAGCCCTTAAATAAGTAGCATCAATCTATCACAGGCCACATCGACTGAACAAACAAACATTGTCTGTATTTAAAAGGCCGTTAATGACACGCGTAACTTAGCTCACAAGTGCTTGCTAAGTGAAATATATTACTGTTGTTACACGATAAGTGTAAGTATATAATCTCTTACAGCCTTATTAATAAACGTGGAGTAAGGTTGGAATAATTTCACTACTTTTTTTTTCTGTCTGTCAACTTTAAAAGCTCTTTCTAAGTTCTGTCTAAGATGAAGCACGCTGTCTACAGGACAGGTACATGTTATTTTTTTCACCTATTGAAAATTATTTTCAGGTCATAAAAAAACCAGATGCGGTATAATAGTTGATACTTTTTAACTAAAAAATACCGGTTACACGATTTATCATCTATCCAGTGAATGTCTGACAACAGTAGAAATTGGCAGGCACTATGCAGTACATTGTTGCTCTGACGTAACGTGGTTATTACCTGTGATCACCTCAAAGTAGCAATGTATTGCATAGTGCCTGTCATTTTCCACTGTTGTCAGACATCAAGATCAACGGACCATATTATCTATATGGCGATATGAGTCAAACGTGCAAATTGACCAGTTACATGCACACACAGCGCGGAACGAATTTTTTCTAGCAACCTAATTTTACTACATCACCAGATGTCTGGCCATCTATCAACCTTCCAAAAATATACCTTCACGTACAGTTAGCAGCCCAAGTTGTCGACAGACTTAGAATTGGAAATCAAGCTCGGTTGTACTCGTAGGCACGACCCAGTACGTCTCAGCTGCTTTTAGACTGTTGAAATTGTTGTTGGACTTATTATTATTTAAAAAAATGCTTTATTAAGTATTATGCTTTTTTAAGAAATGCTTTATTTAAAATTTAGTCATCTAAATTTGGGGTACCGCCCAACGCCTTATCCAATTCAGAAGAACTTATACAGGTTTAATTAATATATTCTCTTAAATCCTACTAATATTATAAAACCGAAAGTTTATTTGTTTGTTTGTTTGTTCCCTCTTCACGGTCAAACGGCTCGACCGATTTGGATGAAAATTTGCATAGGGATAGTTTAAATGATGGAGAGTAAGATAGGATACTTTTGAATCCCGCGGGATCGGGACTTACGCGGGTGATAACTATTTATTGGATGAAAATTTGCAGAGGGATAGTTTAAATGATGGAGAGTAACATAGGATACTTATGATCCCGTAAATCCCGCGGGATTTGATCCCGAAAATCCTGCGAGATCGGGACTTTCGCGGGTGATAACTATTTATTAAATGAAAATTTGCATAGGGATAGTTTAAATGATGGAGAGTAACATAGGATACTTTTGAACCCGAAAATCCCGGAGGATCGGGACTTAAGCGGGTGATAACTATTCAATGAATGAAAATCGACACAGGGGTAGGGTAAGTGATGTAGAGTGGCATCATCATCATCGTCATCGTCATCCATCGGCATCGTCGTCCTTCGTCATCGTTATCGTCACTTACTGATGAAAAACAAACTTTACCTTACTTCACCTACCTACCGCAGTGCAAAACTCCACACTTAAACGGACGACCAGGGAAGTACTGATGATGCCAGGCGCGGTAGCGCCTGGCCTGGACAACGCGGGTTCGCAACTTGCGCGGGTTAAACCGCGGGGCGCAGCTAGTAATTTTATAAAATTACCGTATAACTTAATGTATTGAAATCTTCAATAAAGTCGTCCACTTTTGCTGCTGATGGTACTATCGCCAGTAATGTCGGGTCCACACCATAACAACAGAAACGAGAGGGTTCCGGCCAAATGGCCAAAAATAAAATATCCTTTTAAATTATACCCATAACCTTTAAGTCGAACACCGACATCACAGACTGGCTACCCTGCAACACAACTTGTTGTTTTTTAAAATGGAGATTCAGAACAGGTTGAATTTAAAAAACATGATGTGAAGCCACACAATAGACTTGTCCTTTTAGGAAGTTGTCCTTTTCGGAAATTGTCGTTTTAGGAAGTTGTCGTTCTCAGCCTGAGGGTAAGAAAATACAATAAATGAAATTTTACATCTAGGTAACAAATTTTAAATGATATCACAATTTTGACCATTTTAAGTGAATAGGAATGTTTATTCTAGGCAAGCATGTTCTACTATCGAATCCATCGTCGCTTCCCATTAGGTGAGAAATCCCATTTAAAGATAAATAAGAACTAGGACAAGAATTTAGGTGTTTTAAGAATTAATCCTTTTGTTAATTACTATTGCAATTTTTTCGTATCAATATTTAGAAAATACAGTTGCCAAGCTATCGCCCAACCATTAAATCTTTTGCCTGAGCCATTATAAGTAATAAATGTAATTGCATGGTTGTGTTGTTTGCCCGCATTCGAACAAATTCAGGATCGGGATTTTGATTTGAACCCGGAAATAAATAAGTAAATCCATAAAGGGTTTCATATATTTAGACGACACATTTATATTGGCTGAGGGTTGCACGCATGGTATAGCTAGGTACCTTATTTGTATGGAAACTTGGCAGGTCTATGAATGTAAATCGACGAAACGTTAAGGGTAAAGAACTTCAGTTCTGTTATAGAGTGTAGAAGAAAATAATAGAGAAGAACAAAGATTGCTGGTACAGGCAGCGACCTAGGTTTTTTTTTATTTCGAGGATGGTTCATTGGTAAATTAGGGTCCAGTTGCAGTAATATCCCAAGGATAGGATTTAGTAGGATGCTAGCTTATAATAGGGGTTAAAGTATGAAATTGCCGTTTTATTGCAATAGGTTCTTTGAATTGACATAGAATATTCATGGATTGAGGTTTTCGAATGAAACTTTTTCAAATGGTTTCTGTGATGTTCTTTTTTTAAAAAATGTTAAACATTTGAATATCGACTTTCAATTGTTTTTATTATTCAATTTAGACAAGAAAGATGGATACTGCGAAAATTCGAGTGATTTTTGAATACGAGTTCCGACGCGGAACTAACGCGGCAGAAACAGCCCGCAATATCAATGCTGCGTTTGGAGAGGGGTCTACTAATGAACGCACCGTGCGATTTTGGTTTAAACGCTTTCGTGATGGAAATTTCGACTTAAAGAACGAGCCACGAGGAAGACGGCCCACACAGGTGAATAACGATGAATTAAGAGAGATAGTGGAAGCCGATCCTAGTCAAACTACCCAGGAATTAGCGGCATGGTTTAACGTTACCTTACCCACTTTATTGACTCACTTGCGTCAAATAAATAAAATAAAAAAATACGAAAAATGGGTGCCTCATGATTTGACTGATCTGCAGAAAGAAACGCGTGTTGAAACTTGTGTTGCCTTGTTGAACCGGTACAGAAATGAAGGAATATTGGATCGAATTGTAACATGTGATGAAAAGTGGATTCTTTATGATAACCGGAAAAGAAAAATGCAATGGCTGACCCCAGGTCAAATGCCACAACAGTGTCCTAAAGCAAAACTTACCAATAAAAAGGTAATGGTAACGGTTTGGTGGTCTCAGCATGGTGTTATTCACTATAGTTTTCTTCGATCTGGTCAAGCAATTACGGCAGATGTCTATTGTGCCGAACTCCGAACCATGTTGACAAAACTAGCAGTAAAACAGCCCCGACTCATGAATCGATCTTCACCATTATTGCTCCACGACAACGCGAGACCTCACACAGCACGAGACACCATTTTGACCCTTCAGGAACTGCACTTAGAAACCATTCGTCATCCTCCGTATTCACCAGACCTTGCTCCAACGGACTACCATTTTTTCGTGATTTGGACAATTATCTACGTGACAAGAAGTTTTCTTCCCAGGAGGCAGTACAAAATGCTTTCACACAGTTTGTGCAGTCTAGATCGTCGGAGTTCTATCGCAAAGGCATTAATAACCTTCCCATTAGATGGCAGCAATGTATAGATAATAATGGCAACTATTTTGATTAAATAAATTTGTTAAAAATTTAAAAAATAAACAATTAAGATTTTCAGTACAAATCGGCAATTTCATACTTTAACCCCTAATATTCTACAACCAATCAAGTATATAGAGTTCTGCTTAGATATTAAACCAAAATAGAACGGTGTCAACCTTAGATCGTGGGGTATTCTAACAGGTATTTCCGACTTTGATTCATCTTTAACAGTTGACTTTGGAACTGGTAAAGCTTGGAGACGAGTTTAATATGCATAACTATCAGTATCAGGTGACCATCCTCCTTCTAGTTAAGCGACAGAGACCAGTTCTATGGATTTCGACATTTTATGACCATAACGTGAAATAACTACTTCTACAAGATTATCTACTATTGTATGATCATTTCTGGAAATAATTTGTCCACAATCAAATCCTAAAAAACATACCTAATGACATTTCTAAATTCATTCGTTCGTTCGCTATTCAAATTTTATCGACATTCGAATTTGGTCGTGGAATCGTCTGTAATCCGAGTGTAATGTTGCCATTTGTAGCAGTAAAAACTTTATTTATTGCCCACTTTGTGCAGACGGTGGCGCTTGCGTCGTAACATTACGGTAAGTGTTGCCATGTTTACAGGCATCTTTCCCAGATTACGTATAGATGGATGTCATTCGTAGACTTGATTTCATTTGACAAACGTTTTTGTGGTTTATTAGAAAGATAAATTTTACTTTCATTACCATTAAAGCTGAACACAAGGACACACGACATGTGTGGGCGTGTGTGTGGATGTGTGTGATATGAGTAAGTAGGTAGAGTTTTTAACTACCTTAGTATAAACTGTACCTAACTGTGGTACCTATGAGAATATACACAGATTAAAGTTTAATGCTGTAAAAATATGTTCTCATTAAAATTTAGTTAAAAAATAGAAAAACATTGTTGATGAGAAATATTACGTTACAGTGATACTTACTGCAGTTTTATTTACTGCGTTCTTTTGATTTCAATTACAAACACGAGAATGAGCGGATTGAAATAAATGTTTTCGCATTTCATATAGTTCGAATGTTTTCGAACTGTTTGTAATAACGTTACAATGAGAAGTTGATACCAACACAAAATATGAAAGTTTCTTTACTTCAGTATTAAGAGACCTTAGGTCGAACTGAAAACCGTTACAATAGGTAAACTAAGCCACCAGAAGTTCCTCCATGTCCCGGTTGTTATCTTTGTACGTTGTCCCAGTTGGGGATAGCAGAAACTATAATAAAAATCTGCTAAACAGAATATATATTTCTCTGGTGCAATCAGTAATTACCTACTGCATTTCCATATGGGGGAGTACTTTCAAAACTCGTTTTATAGAAATAGAAAGAGCACAACGAGCTCTTATTAAAGTCATGTATTTTAAAAAAAGATGTTACCCCACAGAGGATCTTTACTTAGATAGTAGTCTCTTATCGATACGTAAATTATATATCTTACAGGTAATCATAAAAACACATAAATTGATCGGCTATGACCCGAATATTTTACACAAAAGAAGAAAAGATTTAGTTATTACTGTGGCAACTAGAGGAACTTCAATAAGAACTGTTTTTGCTGGAATGCAATTTGACAATATCTCTGCACTAATATATAATAAAGTGAACAAAATCTTAGACATATATTCCAAATCTCACTATGAATGCAAAGCTGCTGTCGCAGACTGGTTGAAAACTTTATCGTATGACGATACTGAGAGTCTGCTGAAAACTGTAAAGTAATGCATTTTTAAAAAATTAAATAAAAATATTATTAATAAAATTATATATATATATATAATATATAATACACACACATATTATAAACACAAACTAAATTTTCTGGAGTTTTAAGAATTGTATGAATAACATATTAGGATTAGTTTAGCGTAAGGCACGGAGGAGCGGAGACTCCTGGCACAAGCATCATGATTGCTTAAAAGGAGTGTCCAATGCATTTTGTAATGTTGACCTATGTATGTTGAAATAAAGATTTTTTTTTATTTTTTTTATTTTTTTATCTTTGAAATGAAATGAAATTAAATTAAATTTGTTTATTCCAGATTTTTACATACATATTAAATTATAAAAAGCATATTAAAACTAGACTAAAATCAAATCAAAATAAAATTTGATGGAGAACTTTGATGGAGAATATAAGTCGTTAGGTCAAAGTGGAGGCCTTAAAGCGATCTGAATACTTCTAACTAACACGAAATAAGCCACAACACTACATAATTATTTAAAGTTTTCAATTTTATTATGATCCCGATCCTGTACATATTTTATACACGACAGATGAGCATTTGACCACTATCTCACCTAATAGTAGTAGATGTAACACGCCCATCTAGAAAAAGGAAGACGGCAGTAAACCACGACTCTCAGTGGCTACACCGTCTAAGTTCTTCATTCTTTCTTCTTCTTCCGTTTGTTAAGTTTTACCACGCAACAGCAAGTAAAGGAATAAACACAATTAAGTCAACAATTTGGAAAGTAAAATTGATTTATTGAATATACACGATCTAATGTTATCGGTGTTCTCCGAAAATGAATAATTTAGTAAAGGACCGAGTTGCCTTCTTGAATAAATTAATTAAAATAGACTACAGACGTTCATAAATACTGTATCGCGATCGGTTTCAGATACACCTATCTATACCCCTTTATATTTTCTTATTAATTATTTCTTAAATAAATTGTTTTGATAGTGGTTTTCGTTCTAAAATATGACCTTTTTTTTAAAACCTGTTATCTTAGGCCTGATTTTTCATTCTACGGATACAAGATATCTGTAGAATAAGTTCGAACCCAACCAAATTTAAAAGACTTTAAATTTTGATGTGCTAAATTTAGGTCGGCTTGCATAACGGTTCCTAAACATGTTTAAGCTGCTAAACGTGTTTAAAATCTGTCAGAATTTCAAGAACTGTCAATGTGTGGCAACATATTATCAATCGTCCACTTAGTTAATGAAATAGAGTCCAATGTTTGATTTCCCATAAATTCTTTTAAAATTTATTTAGTTAAATATGTTTTTAAATGGTGTTATGCAAGTCGCCCTTAGATTAATTTTGTTTTTAAATATTATAGTGACGTTTTTTATTCGGTGGTGTTACATTTTATTTGTCAGATATCTCTGTCAAGGGGTTTGAAAAATCAGCGCAGCCGATACATTTTGTATGTATGTATGTAACTTTGTTACTCTTTCACGCAAAAACTTCTGAACCGATTGCGATGAAACTTGGAATATAGGTAGCTGGAGACCGGGAATAATACATACTTTTCATACGGGTATTCCCTCGGGAAAGAGACTTACGCAGGTAAAACCGCAGGGCGCAGTTAGTGTAACGTACATACACAATCAAATTGTTATATTACAGTGCTACGCTACGTACGTAGCATGTCGTAGCGTAGCACGTACTCGTAACGTAGCTCACTTTCATAGGGTGAATACAGGACCCTTTTACTGAGATGTCATTGTCTGTCTGTCTGTGTGTGTGTTGTGTGTCACTAAAATGTATCTCATAAACCATGATAGCTAATATTTCTTTTTGTTTTTTGCTCTTGGCATTTTAAGCTAAGAAATATTTTTAGCAAGGAAATATATTTCTCAAAAACCCCCTGGTTAGCTAAAGGACTCACGTTCGAATCCTGTCATGGGGGTTTTTTGGATATATATTTCCTTAGAAACATTTTTAAAGGAAAAATTCATCTTCAAAAATTTACTTGCGTCGAGATTTGAACTCGCGATCCAGGGACGCGAGTTCAAATCTCGCCGCAAGTGAATTTTTGAAGAAAAATTTTTCTTTAAAAATATTTCTAGTAAATATGCCTTGAGCAATAAAA
This sequence comes from Idaea dimidiata, assembly GCA_949358125.1. NCBI lineage: Eukaryota > Metazoa > Arthropoda > Insecta > Lepidoptera > Geometridae > Idaea > Idaea dimidiata. Next base: position 27,260,064 of record OX442330.1, read on the forward strand.
ACAAATTTACGAAATATATATTTCCTTGCTAATAATATTTCCGTGATAGCTAGATAGCTAGCTTTTTGAATTAACACCATGTTTTTCTGTCGCCGCCCGCGCCGCTATAACAAAAACTACGATTGCTATAACAACCAGGACCAACTTCTGAACGTCCCTTTCGAAGCACGGAAGATGTGGAGAAAATGTTTTTTTGCCACACACATTATCAGTCACCTATCCAAGTAATAACTGCGCCAAGCGTCGCTTAACCCGTACCGTACAACCATTCCAGTTATGCGGGCAATGTTAACTTATAATAAACATTATCCTCAATCCTTTGGTTTTCTCCCCTAGCGACGATAACAAAACAATTTTACTGACTCTTTCAAACCCTAGAACTGTAAGTGGTACGCAATGCGTAACCATTGTTACAACATCTCTAATAATAGCAATTGGAAATCCTATTCCTTTCAGGTAAGATGCTATTTAGCTTGCACGGTTTGAAACCTAAAAAGACAGTAAAATGTCCTTTATTGTTTAGGATTCCTAGATTTATTCGTGAATGAAATTCAAATAGAGATTCTTGTACTTAGATTTTATAATATGTGTCATTTATTTGTTTTATTAACTTAACAGGTTTTCTGAACAAAAAGGACTACACATCAGTAGGAGATACCTAACTACAATAATTATCGTATTAAATCAAAAAAACGGTTATTCAATAAGACATTCACAAGGTAATGCAGTTAGTGTGATGGACACTTTTGGACGCAATGGTCATTCACCTTAGTTATAAGGCGTGAAACTTTTTGTAACATGTATGTAATTAGTACTAGTATTTGATAAATGTTTAGTAAGATTCATGGAAAGACATTCACATGATAATTTTGAGTCGTCAATGATCTAGTGTGTCTTTAAAATGTTAGTTTTTTTATTTGAGTGATTGTGAAGTTAACATTATTACCGCAAAAAATGCAGTCCCATAGGGTTGATATTTGCTTGCACTTTCACACCTGAAACAAATATATGAAGTATTGAATTTGATACTAATACTTTTGCTTGACCGAGTGCAACTTTCTATGATAGCTGTATTAAATATTTATATATATCTATACTTATATTAAAAGAGAAGAGAACGCAAAGTCTGTACTTCGAAGTAAATTTTTAAAAAAATGTCTAGGGAACTTAGGAAAAGAAGTAAAACAAAATTATATACCTAATTATAAAAATTCAATGTCTGTCTGTCTGTTTGTTCCACATAAAAACTACTAATCCGATTGAAATCTGGTTTTCAATATTGGATACTTAGTTCAATTTTTTTTTACGAGGAACATCGTGGTATACATTCACTATTTCTACGCAGACAAAGTCGCGGGTATTAGCCAGTAAATAAACAACAATTATAAAAGTAAAAAGTGGGTTATCAAAATAATTAAATATAATTAAAATAATTTAATATGTAATTAAAATAACTTTAAATTCATTTAAATACTGTCATTTAAATGTTGATAAAATTTCTATAGCCTCGTCCCACTATTAGGTACACATCCATTTTATTAAAAACGGTTCAGTAGTACGGAAGAAAATACAAACATACAGACACAGACTGCCAAAACAATACCCTTACTTTTGGCTTCGCCGTAGTTGGGTTTGAAAAGTCAAAATACTTAGATAAGTTTCTTTTCAATACAATCTGAAACACCAACTATATTTGTGACTTACTTTCCAGTGTATAAATCATACTTTTGATCGTCAATTCAAGGCCAGTGACCTCTCTCGCGCCATTAAGTCGAAAACTGCTGTTTGACAAAGAAACCTTTTTCAAATTTTTTTGTAATATCGTAAAAGTTTTCTACTCACGCATACTCATAATGTACTCATCATATTGTACATACATTGGCGAAAGTAATGACATTGTATCTCTTACACTCTACAGTAAGATCATTCACCGATTTTCGGTATTGGACCCCTACGAGACTCGAGTTCTACAGTTATGAAAATTATATAATAGTAGTTTATGCACCGAGGTACTAAAGCCCTGTCTTATATAGCGGGCGTCATATTGAATCCAAAGCGTACGAATGACGGAGGGTTCGAGGGAACTCCCGAGCGCAGCGAGGGTGTTATAAACTTAACTCCTGAGTGAGGCGACGGAGTTATGTACCTAGAGTCCTGAGTGAAGCGTGGGATTCAAGCGCCCAAGATAAAGACAGGCTGTATTACCGAGGTAAATACTCTACTTTACACATCTACTGCGAGACAATAATAAGCATTTAACAACACAAACAAAACCAATTAATGCAACGTGTATGAAATATATTTACAGCTGTATATTAATTAAATTTAACAATCTTACATCAAAATGACGAAATCACACATCGGCCTTAGCTGATGAAAAAAAAAGTTGGGCTTTATATTATTAACTAAAAAAATTTGCCTTACCCTTTCGTCGAAGTAAAATAGACGACAAATAGCCCAATTTTTTTTTATGTGTTTTGTCTAGGTGGCCAGTTCGAAATGGCCGTATGCTACCAGAACCTTAGTTCCATATTCAAATTACTTTATGCCCTAGGTGTATAATGAGCACTTTATGCACCTAGGGAATAAAGACTCGCTTTACGTTGACCTTTTTGGTCAAATAAAGTAACTTTGTAGCGCAGTAGGTGTGTAAATATCTAAAATCTTCACCAACTTCAAATACGACCAACTCGACCAGCTCGAGGTGCCCACTCGAGTTTTTCGAGTATAGTATTTGTAGTTCAAACAACTATGTTATTTTAAAATCGGATGCCTGTTATTTTTCTAATTCAATTTGATTTTCATTTTATAAATATTTTACTGGCCCAAAAGCCCTATTTGCTGGCAGCAAGGCCTAATAGCGAAACTGAACTGAAGTGAGGTTATTGAAATAATCCGGGGGTCGATACTTTTTGTTGATTTTCTTGCTCTTGTTGAAAATGCCGGCACTGAAATCGAGATCTACCGTTTCATAAGTGTTCGAAATACCAGAGAGCGTAGTTAAGTGTAAGCAGTGCCCAAATTCGTTTATGTTTTCCGATAACACAACGAAGAGCATTGACACACTCGCCTGGTCACGTCTGTGAATCCCGTGGGAGTATTGCGATAACAAGTACCATACTTAGACCGTATGTTACTTGTTTTCCAAACATACCACTTAGACCGTCAGCTACGTACATTCCAAATTTCATAACAATCGGTTCAGTAGTTTTGGGATAAAAAAGTTGACCAAATAAACATTTATTAGGCCAGTGCTTTTAACTCGAGCTGACACTAGTTAGATTTTTCCGAGTTGGCACATCACTAGATCAATTAGAAGCTATTATCTTTCTTATAGAAAAAGAATTATCACGATAGACCTCATTCGGCCGAAAAAACCGTTGAAAATAACAAACAAATAGGTAAAATACATCCAAAATCTTCTTTTTGGAAGTCGGTTAAAAAAATACCATTAACTTTGTTAACTCTGACGTCATTTGTTCAAAGCCCTATGTATACGTGAAAAGGTAGTTGTTGAATACATTTGTCTCACCCGTTTGCTAGAACCTAGCCGTGGCGTCGCCCGCCGTCCCTTATATCAGAATAATGGATGGGGGAATACAAAACGGATTTGATGCGGCAAATCCGTCTTCAATGTTCACTGTAACAAAGAGCGAAAAGTGATGGCCACTCGGGCTACTGGGCTACTAGCACTAATCCGAGAACAAACGGAGTCTCGGCGTTTCCAATCTCTTCTAGGCATTATGTCGTATTTTCAAGCTTTTATTGCTTTAATAGTCTTCCATCGGTTATTTATTTTAAACTAGCTGCATCCCGCGGTTTCCCTGCGTAAGTGTTCCCGCGACAATATATGGTTAAAAATGTCCTTCTTTGTCCTTCTCTTGGTTTTAAGCTACCTCCCCAGCAATTTTCAGCCAAACCAGTTCAGCCGTTCTTGAGTTATAAATGGTGTAACTAACACGACTTTCTTCTTTATATATATATACTAGTTGCGCCCCGCGGTTTCACCCGCGTAAGTCCCGTCGGGATAAAAAGTCCTATGTCCTTCTCCTGGTTCGAAGCTACCTACCCACTAATTTTCAGCCAAATCGGTTCAGCCGTTCTTGAGTTATAAATGGTGTAACTAACACGACTTTCTTCTTTATATATATATACTAGTTGCGCCCCGCGGTTTCACCCGCGTAAGTCCCGTCGGGATAAAAAGTCCTATGTCCTTCTCCTGGTTCGAACCCACTAATTTTCAGCCAAATCGGTTCAGCCGTTCTTGAGTTATAAATGGTGTAACTAACACCTGTTGACCTGGAACATAAATGGACTAACAACCAACAAGGACATTGTCCAAGTAATGCTAACAGAACACAAACTAGACATAATGCTAATATCTGAGTCGCACTGCACAGACAGAAGTTCCCTAAAAATACCAGGTTGGGAGATATACACGACTAATTATCCTGATGGCACTGCACATGCTGGGGCAGCATTGATAATACGCAACACTGTAAGACACCACGTACTACCACCTTACAAAACGGAGCACATACAGGGAACTGTAGTGTCAGTGGAGGATAATAGTGGATCTTTGATCATAGCAGCTGTGTACTGTCCCCCGAGACATACTGTCACAAACACAAAATTCAATAGCTTTTTTCGTATTCTGGGACCGCGATTCATTGCCGGTGGAGACTGGAATGCAAAACACACAAGCTGGGGGTCAAGGCTGACAACGACACGCGGGAGACAGCTGAAACTAAGCGTTGACGATAATAACTTGACGACTCTGACCACATCTGAACCCACTAACTGGCCAACTGACAGGAAAAAAAAGCCAGACCTTCTGGACTTTTTTATAGTTAAAGGAGTGAATAGTCACTACTTCAAAACAGAATCTTGCCTCGATGGTCCTTCGGATCATACTCCTGTTATACTAACAGCTAGTAAAACGCTAATTGAAGTAGAGAGACCCGTCACGCTCTACAACCAACGTACAGACTGGGAATCATTTAGAGAATTACTTGATTCTAATATTGACCTTAAAATGAAACTTAAAACTATTGATGACGTGGACTTTGCATTACAACATCTCACAAACTCTATACAAGAAGCATGCTGGCGGACTACTCCAACAGCTGATAGACCTAGCTATTCTCCTAACTTAACTCTAGAAGTGAAGAGTAAGATCCGCGAAAAGAGACGGTTGCGACGAATATGGCACGCAAGCCGTGACCCAAGAGACAAGACGGCGTTTAATAAATCTATCGTAGAGCTTAGAAACCTTATCAGCCGTATTAATGATGAGACACTTCAGATAAAACTAGAGTCATTATCACCAAGTAAGGATAGTAGTTACTCCCTTTGGAAATTCACTAAATCCCTTAATAGACCCAGCATACACAAACCACCTATCAGGATGGAGAATGGAGAATGGGCTAAAACCAATCAAACCAAGTGTGAACTATTTGCCGAACACCTATCTAAAGTCTTCACTCCTAATAATATAGAAGATAGGTTGTCGGAGCTGTACGTCGAAGAAGTTCTTAAAGAGGACCTGCAACTTGACTTGCCTCCGGATCCCGTAACACCAAAGGAGATTCGAAAGTTGATCCTAAGCATGGACAATAGGAAGGCACCAGGATATGATCTGGTCACCAAGGAAGTCCTGAGAGAGTTGCCTCGGAAAGCAATCGTGATGATGACGGTTCTTATTAACGCGATGCTAAGAATACAGTACTTCCCGAGTTTGTGGAAGGTTTCCGAGATCATTATGATTCACAAAAACGGAAAGCCACCTCATGATAAAACTTCCTATCGACCTATCAGTCTCTTGCCGACTATGTCGAAGCTCTTCGAGAAAGCGATACTCTCTAGAATTCTGCCTACGCTAAAAGAGCACAACATAATACCAGATCATCAGTTTGGATTTAGGGAGCGCCATGGTACAACCGAGCAAGCTCACAGAGTTTACGAACACCTAAGAAAGACCCTGGAACAAAAGGAGTATTGTTCATCGGCATTCCTCGACATACAGCAGGCCTTCGATAAAGTCTGGCACAATGGTCTGCTGTGTAAACTAAAATGGTATCTTCCACATTCTTATTTCCTGCTGCTGAAGTCTTATCTCACCGACAGATACTATTATGTCAAGGAGAGCGACTCGAGATCACCTCTCTATGAGATTCGTGCTGGAGTCCCCCAAGGATCAGTACTCGGTCCCATACTGTATACCCTGTACACGGCAGATCTCCCTTTAACTCAAGACGTCACCACAGCAACATTCGCTGACGACACCGCCATACTGGCGAGCCATGAGGTCCCGGAGGTTGCAACGAGAAAACTGCAAAATGGACTAAACAAAATCCACAACTGGTTGCATAAATGGAAAATAAAAGCCAGTGCCAACAAGTCGGTCCAGGTTACCTTCACACTAAGGAAGGAAAATTGTCCACCTGTTCAACTTGGCGACAATACCCTACCACACGCAGATAGTGTTAAATACCTGGGTCTACACTTCGATCGCAAATTAACCTGGAAACAACACATCCAAGCAAAAAAAGAGGAGATGGCCATCAGGCACCGAAATTTGTATTGGATGCTAGACAGGAACTCAAGGCTGTCTCTGGACAATAAACTCCTATTGTACAAAATGATTATCAAACCTGTCTGGACCTATGGCATGCAACTGTGAGGCACTGCCAGCGATACAAATATTGCCATCCTGCAACGACAACAAAATAAAATATTAAAAACAATAGCCAACGCTCCATGGTTCATAAAAAACTCGGAAATCCACGAACACCTAGCCATGGCAACTGTGAAAGCGGAAATAGGAAGAGCTGCGAGGAGATACCAAGACCGGCTAGCTAACCACCCAAATAGTTTAGCTCGGCAGTTGATGAATAGACTATACAACCCGCGTCTAAAACGCAAAAATATACTGGAGTTGACAGACAACTGACTCCCACACTATGAGTCGAGAGCCTCGATGGAGATCTCGCTCGCACGACATCAACGCACAGAACGCACCTGCTTATAGTCCAAGGACTGATTGCAGAGAATCACAGAAGAAAAAAAAAAAAAAAAACAAAGAGCGAAAAGTGATGGCCACTCGGGCTACTGGGCTACTAGCACTAATCCGAGAACAAACGGAGTCTCGGCGTTTCCAATCTCTTCTAGGCATTATGTCGTATTTTCAAGCTTTTATTGCTTTAATAGTCTTCCATCGGTTATTTATTTTAAACTAGCTGCATCCCGCGGTTTCCCTGCGTAAGTGTTCCCGCGACAATATATGGTTAAAAATGTCCTTCTTTGTCCTTCTCTTGGTTTTAAGCTACCTCCCCAGCAATTTTCAGCCAAACCAGTTCAGCCGTTCTTGAGTTATAAATGGTGTAACTAACACGACTTTCTTCTTTATATATATATACTAGTTGCGCCCCGCGGTTTCACCCGCGTAAGTCCCGTCGGGATAAAAAGTCCTATGTCCTTCTCCTGGTTCGAAGCTACCTACCCACTAATTTTCAGCCAAATCGGTTCAGCCGTTCTTGAGTTATGAATGGTGTAACTAACACGACTTTCTTTTATATATATAGATATATAAGATAGATAGATAGACTGAAGATAGAAGAAAAAGAAGATGGTTTAGTGGTAATAGATTAAATGAATGAATAGTATGGTAACTAAGTATAATTCATGTTTATGATTTCGTGTAAATTATCTAACAAAACTAGAATATAGTTTGCAACAATGATTTCTTCACAAACCTTTAGTGCAAACAACCAAAATATATTTAGCTTGTGAGAAATATTACCGAAATATAAGATAGCTTACCACATCTTAATGATTCTTAGCTCATCTCGACCTATTTTAGGCTTTCTCACTGGAAGATATATCGTTTGATTCTTTGTTTGTTTGTTATATTTAAATCAGGGTACAAGTGAATAGAGATTACATAATTTTTCTCGTAAACTGTGCATTCAGCTACTCCTTACTTCGCTTAGTTAGGTATATTACTTTACTATGAAATACTATTATTGAATTTGAGCCGAAAATAGATCTAGGTGGCGTGCAATTGGAGAGGCCTGTGTCTAGCAGTGGACTGCAACAGGCTGCTGATGATGATGATTGAATTTGTGTCTTAGACTGAACACAATGGTTGAACTCTACTGTCGGCGCCGGCGTGCGCGAAGCGATTAGTTCATAGTTAACAGATAAAGTTGACTAAACCATCAACTTTTATGTTGTAAAATTACTAATAGAGGTGTTGAAATTTTTAGTGTACCTACAATTACTGACTATGCCTGTTTTGTAAGCATGTTAATAAAAGTTAATAAAAAGATTTATGTTAAATAAAGAAAAAAAAGATAAAGTTGAAGTTTAAGTTTTATCTGTGTGTTAAGCCCTACAGCTGGGCCTTTGTGTGTGACTTTAATCCGTAGATTTCCTCACGATGTTTTTATTCACCGTAAAATCGATGTTAATAAATAGCGTACATTTAAATCTATAAAATTAAAGCTAATTTAAAATATAATAAAATAACAAAAAAAGGGATACAAAAAAGAATTAAAAAAAATGCTGGCTGCATTACCCCGCTAAACAGCGATAGACAGCCTTTGCGTACATAAAATTTTCTTAAAGTTTTTTCTTATGATGATTAAAGATGTAGAAAAAATATATTTTAATACTTAAAACTTTTTTAAATAGTCTGTGACGAATACGAGTACGATAAGATGTACAAGTATAACCAAATAGATATTTAACCTCTTTGTTGTATGTACAACCAAATAATATGTTTGGATCACATTCGAATCGAGTTTTATACGTCTTTCTCCATAATTCTTCTTCTTAATGGTTTGATCAATGTTCCGAAGAAATTGGCTGAGGCTGAAGAAGGGTGCCGTTCCCGCACTGCTACTGAACATTGTGCTATGTACATCGTTTGTAGGAATCTCAGTCGAGGATGCCTCTTCTAAGTTACAGTATTTTGTTTCATTCAATAAACAAATGGGGTTATACCATAGGTACTAACTGCGCTCCGCGGTTATACCTTTTTTTTATTATTTATTACCAAATATAAAATAACTTATAAAACATTGATTCACTTAGCATAATTAAACCACTAAGGTTTGTAGAAATACGCTAAGAATTAAGTCTACGCCGATCAACATAAAAAAAGGTAGGTAGGTAAGTATTTAAAAAGAATTCGGTAGGTACATACACCTACAATAGTTCTGATCCTGGAATCGAAAAATCCTGTCCTATCTGATGATTCTTTTATATAACACTGCCCTCAGCCCTCAGTCAGTTACGACCACGTATTTTATAGAAATAGATTTTTTCCTATTTGTTTCGCTGAAAATCGTCACTCCAACATGCTTGAGGACGTCCTACGCGCGCGGCGACGACGCGGTCTCCACTCTAGAACTCGTTTACCCCAACGGTTGTCGTTTCTACGGCCAATAATATGGCCAGCCCACTGCCACTTCAGCTGGCTAATCCGGTGAGCTATGTTGACTTTGGTTTTCTGACGGATCACCTCATTTTTCATTAACATTATTTCTTAGTTTTTATAAATGTATGTACCTATTACTAACTCCTATATGGATCAATGGTTTGAAATAAATGTATTTTATTTAGTTTTTATTTATTTCTCATGCGATTCCTTAGAGAAACGCCGAGCGTAGCTTTTTCATAGCGACTTTGAATTTGTAGACCAACAGTGTCGTTAGTGTCCACGTTTCGGCTCCGTATGTCATGACGGGTAGGGCGCGCTGATTGAAGACCTTCGTCTTCAGGCATATTATAAAGTGAAAGATTTAGTTGTTGAATTTCTTCTATGGTTTTCGCGATTTTGCATATTAAAACACTTTATTTATCGGGTTGAATCGCGTTTTATGCATGGCAAACCACGAATAATACGCGATTCAACCCGATAAATAAAGTGTTTTATTTAGTTTGTTTGTAATCAATACCTACGCTTCGAAAATACTGAACCGATTTAAAAAAATACTTTCAAAAATAAAAAGCTACATAATCAAGGAGTAACATTGGCTACTTCTCATCACGATATTTCAACGGGATCGAAACTCGAGCGGGTAAAACCGCGGGATGCTGCTAGTTTATAAATAATATTTCTAGGTATACCTACCTACTTCAACAAAATCTTATTAAATACGTCTCAAACAAAATGACGTAGTAATTTCGATAGTTTATCAATGTCTATCCCGGTCCCTCGTCCCCGGATACATTACATCAAGGTCGAGCCTTGTCGGTCGTCGATTATGAAAGAAATGATGACGTCACCACCGTGACACTCCCGAGTACGCCAGCGAGGGTGTATATATATAATGTATACCAGAATCCTCCCAACTCATTTATCAAAATCGCAGCCGACGCAACGGATGGCCGGTATCTAATACGGTTACTATGTTTTCATATATTATTTTCAACAGACTTCGAAAAAGAAGTGCATCGTTAGGTTGTTTTAACACTGGCTACATAATACTTAAATAAAAATAAATTAATTTTGCACGAGGCTCGTACTATGGGTACTAGACAACGGATTTACTACATATTATACTTTTTATACATTTTATTTTAATTCATTTGTAGTTTGATTTAATTTAATTCTTAATAAAAATAAATAATAATGATACAATTTTATACAATGTAAGATATTTAATAATTAAGTATTTTTATGTGTCTTTAGATACAATACCATTGTCACAATTCGTGGTTTGGTCAATCACTCATCCTATAAAATGCTGTGTATACTTTTGAGACACATTGATAAAAATATATTGGTGACATAATATAGAGCTACCATAATAATTTCTAGCTAAATGATTACACAGGTGACCTGAATTCATACTAGGTTTATACGATATTAATTTTTGTTATTAACCTATAACAAATGGGGAAACAGTCTGGCATAACATGGTAAATCAATAGGAGCCGCCACCCCTCGGGCGACTCCATAAAATATTAGTTTTAACGCCAAGGTTTCGTGCCTATGGGAGACTATGGGCAAACTTCCAAAAAACATTGCTTAGTCCAATATCTGTAACTGCTATGCTGCTTAAACTTTGAACTTCGGACAAAAACTCAATTTAAAATTGATATTTAAATGTAAATAGAATATTCAATTCATGAAAAAACATGCTTGTCTATTCTGCTAGACAAGCATGTTACACTGTCGACCTCATCGTAGCGCACCATCAGGTCAGATGAGATCAAACCCTGGGTACACCACAGACGACGGGTACATCTTGCTCTATCTGAGTTAAGTATGATTTTGTAAGATTTATCCTTTATGACGAAAGGCGCGTCCCGCCTGTGGCGCGTCGGGCGAACGCTGGGTTGCTATGCAGAAGGTTGCGGGTTCGATTCCAGCTGGATGCAAATATTTATGCTTAAAAATAAATATTTGTATCTGATCTGGGTGTATTCCTATGTGTATAATACGTATGTATTTATAATACAAAAACCAATATAAGTATTATATCCGTTGTCTAGTCACCGTAATACAAGCTTAGCAACTTACCATAGGGCTAGATGGCGCTGTGTTGGTCAAATTATTTATTTATTTATCCTATTAACGTGAAAAGTCCCAAGTCCCAATATACTGGGATGTACACACAATATCTGGGCGCGCTCGTCTCAGCCGCGTCGGCGCCTCCAACTCGATATATCACGGAACCAACAAACAACTTCACGTCGCCCGCCGTCGTCTCTTGTCTGTGTTCACTGAATTATCTCATGTCGATATTTAGGGACCAACATATTTTTGCTGCTAATGTGTTTGCTTGTGACTTACTTATTTTTTGTTTCTTCTAGATACTAGTATTATTTATGTTGGCCTTGTAGGACAGCGTGTTTTACCACAGTCACACTCCGTCTTCGAAGCGTTTCATCTTAGACTGCATTTACACTTACCGTCTGAAACGGTGGGCATAACATATAAATAAATAGGTTAGCTCTTAGGTCCATGGTTATAAGTTGACATTCCGATTTATATGCTCGTAAATAACTACCGAAATAATGACAGTCTAGATACATTGCAGTGTTTAAAGAGTGATTTATTAACCCAAGACATTATGATCGTTCGCAGACTAGTTACCGCGTGGTAAGGCGAGAATACCCAATGGGTAAGGTTCGATCCTGCGGAAACACCTTGATTAAAAGTTTACGTGTTATTCTAGGTCTCCTATTTACATACCTAACTTAAAATCGTAATCGGTTCAAAAGTTTTTGCGTGATAGAGTAACAAACATTATATATTTTTCTTATGTTTTCGCTATGTTGGATTGAGCATTAACCATTTTAAAGGACAATAATAAAAGTTTGAAGCCATGGTAGCCATGGCTTCAAACTTTGCCGAAGCCTTGGTAGTTTTTTGAGGTAGTTAGGGATAAAAATAATTATAATTTAAATTGAAAACTATTACAATAACTCTATAGTCTGCGTACACTGGAACTTTTTTTTTTATTGCAAATAATTATGAGGCGGTAGTTTACTGTAACTTTTTAGAATGTTAAAAATAGACAAATTACATCTCAGTCAACCTTGAAAAAGCCAACTGTAAAGTTGGCGAAAGCTCGGTTCAAATAATGAATAAAAACGCGATAAAACCGGATAAATAAAGTGTTTTATTATGCAAAATCGCGAAAACCATAGAAGAAATTATAAAAGTTTGAAATAATAAAAGCAACGCAATTTAAACCAGAACGTGAATATTTCAAACATGTTCACAAAAAACTTTCGCCTTTACGATACCTATTAGTAGGATTCCTGCTGTAAAAACTGAGAATATGTCACAGGCAAGTAAATAGGCAAAATTACTTAAAGTCACGGTCGGAACATCGCAGTACTTACAGATATCGAGTAAAATAATTTGTACAAAAATCTGTAAACTTATGATAATGTTGAGATATTACGTCTATACGAAATTGGTTTTACCATAAATACTCGTAGATGCCTTACGAGCACTTTTTTTTCATAAATACCATAACTACAACCATTTAGGTAATAGTTTACATAGTATTGCATCTAGCACCTCGGCGCTTGTACCTACAGTTGCACAGCTTTCATACAAATTTGTTTTCCTTTATATATGTGTTGTAAGTAAGTCACGTAAGTTGTAGTGCTGCCAAGGACGGTCGCGTCATCGTCATCATCTCAGCTTTTACCGTCCACTGTCGAACTTAGGCCTCTCCCAAACGATGTCGATTTTTTTCGTCGCGACGCCACCAATACTGATCCCCAGCACACCAATGCTAACCCCTGACCGCTACAATGTCGTCGGTCCACCGAATAGGTGGTACCCACAACACTCCGCTTCGCATTGTATAGTGGTCTCTACTCGTAATTACTTTTTCGAACTTTGACTTCCCGATTTTAATTTTAAAGCAGAGAAGCTTCGCTCGTTTCGCTCGCTCAGTCATCAACTGAAACCAGAATTGGTACCAATGTAATAATAAATATTACTAGTACAACAGTAGAAAGAAATCGTTAAAGTTCATCGACAGTTTTCTCTTCAAACTAACTTATTAAATTAATTGGTCCGTGGAGCGAACTACAATTCCAATCTTATTATTTATTCATCACGCGTAACATTCACAAGGGAAAAAAAAAACATAATACTGCATGCAGTAACAGAACACAAGGCTTTTCCCGTGGTACTTTTATTTAGTTGAATTTACATTAAGAAACTAGAGGATGCAATTTATAGTCATTATCAAAAAAAAAATGCGTAAACACTACGGTGCTATTATTTATCTATTTGATGAAAGTGCTTCCACTATTTGCTGCGAAACTGTTTTTGTGAAATTGACCCTATAATGCATGACATTAAATTTAGTTTTTTAATGTAAATTAGGTTTATGTTGCGATTGTACTCGTAGTAGGTACGGATAAAAACAATGGTATAACCGATTTTAACTCGGGGGTGTCCATTTATATAAAACACAGCTCAATGAAAAAACCAATAACAAAACAGAACGTGCGGCAACACTACGACTACGAGTATACGCCCTTTGTTCTCAAAATATTAAATGCTCATATTGAAAAGAAAATATTTAATATACGCATTGTCGAGGAAATGGGATTGCACAATGGAATTATTTGATTGTACAAATGCGCGTACCTACTTTTAAAGTTTTATTTTTAAATACTTCTGTGCCTCATGTTGAGAATAAAGGAAAATATTGAATTTGAAAAATGTTGGATAACCATCGGTCAAGTATTTAGCAGCAACACGGAGCAGCAATAATCCGAGATTGGGATAGAAACTTCTTAAAGAAAATCAAAATGACCGGTGACGCTAGTTTGCCGACAAAATCGCGTTGAAGCTCACTTTTTAACCAACTTCAAAAAAAGGAGGAGGTTCTCAATTCGTCGCGTATATATTTGTTTTATGTTTGTTCACTTATTACTCGAAGATGGCTTGACCAATCGAGATGGTTGTTTTTTTAATGGAAAGGTGGGAGCCCCAAGATAGTCCCATGAAAATTTGGTGAGGATCTGATGAGGATCTTCGAAGTGATGTACAGGAATGCTCCGCTGTATTAAATTCAATTGTACATCGATTACTCGAAGATGGCTTGACCGATTGAGATGTTTTTTTTTTATAGAAAGGTGGAAGCTTCTAGGTGGTCCTATAAAATTTTGCTGAGAATCTGATGGGATGCCTTTTAAGTGTGGCATCCCCCTTAAGCGTGTCGATTGCTAACCACGATTTTTAAAAGAAACACTATCTCATCATCATATTCATCTTTCATACAGTGCCACCGACTTATCTTTTTCGTCATCTGGGTCCATATTGTAGTTTGGCTGCCCCACTTTAGATGACGAAACAGATAAATCGGTGGCACTGTGTGTAGAAGTTATTTTCATTCCTCTTTAAAGTTGGTTTTTATTATTAGTAATTTTGATTTACTTTGACAAACCATTCCATTCATGTTGGGCGTGGATTATAAACCTCGATTGAACAATTACAGAGCGACTCAATACGTAAGTAATTAATTATACTAACCTTAGTGTTTTTTTTGACAAAGATATAGAATCACGTCTTCCTATAGGCAGGAATGTGATTGGTATAAAAAATGATATATTTGTTGGACGAGTGAGGAACACGTCTCGATAGTGTTACGGTATGAATGTCTAAGATACACTTAATTCAATAGTTACGTGACTCAACCTTTTTGGATACCTACGAGTACCTTCTCCTACGAACAAGGAATATCCGCCTTCTAATAGTTCTTTTTTTTTTACTCAGGAAATCGTCGTAGACCGCCGCCCTGGAGTGCTGTGCTGGGATGATGGATAACCAGAGGTATACTCAATAAAACCTGACGGTATTTATCACGTCGCGAATGTCAAGGCTTGCCGAAACCTTGCGGCGTACATCCGCGAGCTCCGGCGGAGGGTGGTCAAATCGGACCTCATTCGCATAAATCCTCTTACGGGGGAAAAAAGAGAGGCTCGCGGAAGAGGCGGTTCGGTATGGTGATAGACCCCCAGGTCTGATTGAAAGTCTGGGTGAAAAGTGGCACCGAGTGGTTCGTGTAATGATACACTCGGCGCTGGCTAGCTAGTTCCTTTGCTTGAGCTTAGCTTGACACGCTGCCGCGTGTCTAGATCCGTTCTAATTCTATGATATGTCCGGGTAGACCTTCCGTTTGCTGCTTGACGCTTGGGAGACATGGTTGGTTTGTAATGCCGGGACTGATATCTCTGTAGTTTCGCAGATTCAGCGTTTGTAGGATGGCGGTGGGGCCACGGGGCTGCTTGAACGTCTGGTGGGTGGGGCGGCTAGGGTAGACTTGGCACATTTAAGGGAAGTTTTGGAACAAGAGTCGGGGCGTGGTTGCAGGCATTACCATCGCCTTACTTGGGTATTTTGCGACGATGTTTTCCTGCGTGTTGCTTTGGCTCTACACTTTGGGTATTTTTGTTTGATATATTTTTGCGTCTGTGGCTCAATGGTGAAGGCTAATGGTCATCACGCTTTAAGTTGTCGTCATTGTGTAGGTACATTTCCGAGTCACCACTCACTCAATGACATAATTCGGAGGGCTCGTATTTCCGCCAACGTTTTTTTTTGCTCTGGAGCCGCCTGGCCTGCGTCACCTATCGCGCTGTGCGGGTTGCGGAGGCAGCGGCGGAGGCAGCGGCGGACGCTGCGGCGGACGCTGCGGCGGACGCTGCGGCGGACGCTGCGGTTACGGGCAAAAGGGCTAAGTATGCCGCTGCAGAGCGCCAGTACTACCTTTAACATTATTAAAAACCATTTAGTCAAACCAGTTAGAATAATATTAATCAAGATAAGACAAAATGTTTATTGTTTAGTGTTAGCAAAAGATATTTGCCTTCCAATCTGACAAAAACATCTGAAAATTGAACCCTTTTAGTTGAGAAAACGTTAATCCAAGAGGGACAAAAGGTGGGTGATTTTCTTGATTACTTGACTTAAATATAGAACCACAGAGTTTTAAATAGGACAGACAATGTAAACAATAAATAATATAGTTATTTAATTAGACAAATAAAGTCAAATTTGATTTTGTCACACCATAGAATAAAATATAATGTCAATTGTTATTGTGCACTTACTAATCGAATCTACGCGGAAATGATAAGAACTAAGTCAAGGTTGTAAAAAATATTGTTTACATTTTCTATTGTTTACATTGTATTTCAATTCAAAAACATGTTTTAACGGTGTAAAACACATGACAGTGCTGTGGAAGAAATAATATTTATGTGGGCCAAAATGATTTTTACGCTATGGGCGCATTTTAATGTTGCAAGAAATACTAACAAACAATTTACAACACTTAGATGCTCAGAGAGATTTTTTAAAGGGTCTTGATTATTTGCTTTTTGTATCTATAATTTTTATTAGTGATATATAAGAGAAATATCAAAAACCCGTCAAATAGCTTCTTTAAATTTATGAATACGATCAGTGCCTTCCTAACTTAGTAATAAAACATACCTATGCATGAAACAAATTTGCCACTTCTAAATGTTAATTGGATCTACGACAAAGATTGTTCAAGGAACGCATTAGTTGAGCTTCATTATTATTCATTTAAAAGAGACAACGATTTTACGACAGCCAAGATTGTTCATCGTAGATAGAAGATAGATCTCTGCAGGTATACGGTATGCTTGTTTAGCTGGTTAAGGGGTGATTTTTATAACAACGGGCCAGCGACGAGCTTATTTGTGTGAAGCGTGCTTTTTACATCATCTTTGAATCATCGCTTACGTTATAATAAAGAAAATAAGTAGTATACAAAACAATTATAAAATAACAAATAAAAAACAGGAAGTAAAATAAATAATCTAACATAAGATAAGAAATATGACTGAAATAATAATTAAAGTCCATCTACATACTTACCTACGTAACTACTTTGTATACCTATATTTATTGACAAATCAGATATTTGGTTGACGCATTTGAAAATGAGTCACTACTTTTTCATCTCACTTTTAAAATTTATTGGAAAAATAATTAAATTATTTATAAGTAATCGACTTTTTGAAAAAGTGCAAAGTAAAACCAAAATCAAATTTTAAAATTGTATGTAATACGAGTTTCTCGTGGTTTCTTCTCCCGTATTGAGCGCGTTCCGAGACCACACATCATAACTCCTAATATCCATGCCCCATATCTTTCAAAAAGTTCATGTATGTGTATAAATCCTAGATTTAAACAAAATAATAATTGATTATTGTGTACCTATTTATAATCGATATCTAATTACATAATTTGATATTTTTCAAAGTACATTTTTGGGGAGACAAGAGTAATTTTGATATTTTTTAACGTTTCTGTATTCAGCCTTAATACTGCAAGTTAGCTTATACTGCACATTTATAGATATCAATAAAAATGTATTGTTCTATTCTATGTAAGTACCTACAGAGTTCTTAATTTATACTCGTAATATACTATAATAATACAGTCTTCTTATTTCGAGCATAAAATAATGTCCTTAGTATTACATTTACTTAATTATAAGCTCATACATATCTGAGTGTATCTTAATCAAAAAGAAATTACAACTATCACCCAAGGTCGTATAACACAAACATAGGGAAAATTCCGGCAATGTTTATTAAACAAGTTATTTCAACCACAAATAAATCAACTTAAACAGTACTAGCACCTACGTTTTAAGACCTGTGACGAACAATAAGTAAATGTCTTGAAACTAAATTCATTACTGTAATTATTAGCATTAGAATACTAATCGCCTTAAAAAAGAAACACTTTAGTTCAGTAACCGTTATTAAGATAATACGAACGATAAGGGTTGCCATTCACACCCAGCCAGCTATCCAACAAGCACTGCGTCAAATTCATGGTGAAATACATCCATTTACACTCAATTTAGATCACTTACATTTTTTAAAGAAATTGTGTATATCTCTACGCATTAAATAAACTCTACTACGTATGTATGTCTATGAAATGCTTTGTCCTAACTGACTGGTTAATGGATAAACGCACAGACCAAACCGCTGATAGTAAAGGGCTGAAATTTTGTGTGTGTGTTTTAAACGATGTAGGTAGACTATTGTAGATTTCCAATATAAATTGTTTTTTCGAAATTCCGACGGTAATTGAATTCGCAGAATCGAATCGGCGAAACCCAGCTAGCCTATAAAAATCTAAAGCCTCGTGTCCCCACAGGTTCAATCAAAGTCCCCAGCTATCGGTATGCCAACTTTCATCTCAATCGGTTGAGTTGTTTTTGCGTGATTGAAACGCAAACATCTAACTAAACAAACAAATAAATAACAAACAAACATTTCAACTATCGCATTTATAATTTTAGTTGTATCTCCCACATAGGACAGCAAAGCAAGGGATTATAATATTTCGATAAGAAATCCAAATACATTGCCACTAACAGCATTATACTTTCGGTTGCTGATTACTGTAATTTCCGTACGTCATTATACAAAAAACACTGGGATTTCTGTAAGACCGGAAACACGATTTGGTTGACATTAAGTGTAGGTACTTTTACGATGCGTCTTTGTTCAACAATTTATTGACAGTTATTAAACTGTTCTACTTTATTACTACTAGCATCATACCTTGGCTTCTCTCGAGTTAGCTCCAATAATGGGACTTATAATGAGAGAGAGAGAGCTTTTTCCTACCGAAAGCTTGCCGGAACACGGCGAAGTTTTTCATTTACTCTGGTTGTTGTATTTAGAAGAAAGTATGAGTAAAATATAATGTACCAACTGTATATTGTATGTTAGATAAATATTAAATCTTTTTATCAGATTAGATATGTACGAAATGGTTAGCTCATTAAATACCTTACAAAGGTAAGTTTAACAGATGTCCTACTTCTTATTCTAATTTGAATATGAAAAGAATCAAAACATTGGGATTTGATCTTGGTTATGGCAGATTAGGTTATGGCATAAACATTTTTGCTCTAATGTCTTTATCTAGAGAGGAAACAGTCAAAATGACGACGTCGTGCATTTATATCGATAAGGAGTAATGGTGCCCTTTTCTATCCAGAGAGTTGAAGTCTGGAGTGTGCCACCGCGGGCCTTAAACTACAAACGCGTTGCATCCTTCTATTGTCGTTCCTATAACTCGTTTTATCGAGAAGATTTTCCAATGCCTTGCAGATGAATACAGATTTCAAAGCTTATTCGAACCTACATTAGCTGTAACGCGGCATACAGACAAAAATAATAATTTACTTATCCTATATGAAATACTTAGTATAGTGGATCTAGGTACTGATTTAGGTAGAAAGAAGTAAAGCACAGATTTAATCGGCGCTCTAATAATATGCAAAACTTGCTTGTTTCCTGAAAACAGGCCTTGACACGTCATGTGTCAATTTTCTTACATTTTCCTACAGCTTAGTGACCTTTCCTACAAATAAGGACCGATCTGGTCCTGGAAAGCAAATTCGTATTAAAGTTGGAGTGTTAGAGCTCCCTGAGGCGCTAACTACCATAATTATAAACAATGGTAGGTATTGATACCTATTTACAAGGAATACCTCCTTCGATACTTAAAAAAAAAACAAATAAGTCAAGCTGCAGTTGACAAACCCTTATTAGTTTCATTTATAGGTGATTTTATCACATATAGTTGATTCACAAACAAAATAGCAAAAGATATCAAACAGTACATGACAGTCGATTGATTTAGTTTATAAGCTGTTGAAAGTATCATCATCAGCCAAGCGGTGTAGGGACCAAATATCCAGTATCATGCTCGAGGGAGATTTGACGCGCGAACTCAGACCGAGAGCGGCCGAGGGCTAGTCTTCAGGCAACATGTGGCCGCCGCACCGTTTCAAACCATCACTTCAAAAAGATTTCCACCAGTCTTGTAGTAATCAAAGTCATCAAGTAATCATTCTGGGAACAATAGTAATTATAACCTTTGCGTTCGGTCTCTTTTGATCTTGTGCAGAGTAAGTTGTATTTTTTTTAATTATTATTATACGAGATTGTTAATTTATTTTCTTACCTCGATGTTTCGATCACGTTACAATGATCTTAGTCTGACTGAGAGGACTGACTGGGGGATAAATAATAATACGCGATTAAGACCCGGTAAAATGTAACAAAAAAAACATTATTATCCAAGTAATTTAAGGAGCCTGTAAAATGTTTTAAAATTCCTTACCGTTGTGTGATTAAAAGCAAAACCACGTGGATTATCGGTGAAGCTGAAGCCGATTATCTTTGGTTGTTGACGAAAAACAGCGAGTGGTTCCTGCAGCAATAGTTTCACCCGCGTAAATCCCGATCCCGTTATAATATCAGGATCAAAGTTCTCGATAACGTAGCTTTCTAACGGTGAAATATTATTTTATAACGGTCTAATAGTTTCGAAGCCTACTCGTTACAAACAAACTAATAAATAAATACCTATTATTAAGGATGTGAAAGTTTGAAAAGTATATTTGTTAAGTACACTCTCAAGCAATAATCACTGAAGGTATATTGTGTGTATACTGAGATTGAATTTTTCCAAAACTTCATAATATTTACGTTGAACATAATTACAACTTTGTCAGATTAATAATACCATACCAAGTAACCTTTGACGGCACATTCTTTGAGAATGTTTTAATTAATTTCAGAACGGGGTTACTGAGATTTACTTCAGAGAAAAATTGTAATTTACGTTACTTTACCACGAAAATATAATTTAATCTTATTAACTTTTACCTTTATGGAAAATAAGGAATTGTTTTTGATGTTCTTGTTCTTTAGAATTTAGTCTACCCACATACTAATATTATAAAATGGTAAGATTTGTTTGTGAGGGTAGGGTCCGAAACTAATAGACTGATTCATTCTTTCACCAATAGAAAGGTACATTATTAAAAAGTAACATAGGCTACTTTTGATTCCGACATTTCCACGGGTATCGAACCCGCCTTATGCGGGCGAAACCGCGGCACGCAGATATTACAATACGCAGTATTTAGGTAAAACAAAAACTCGGTTTGACATTATCCTTTACCTGAACCCGTTTGATTTAGCGGATCGTGCGTACGATAAAGCATCTATGAGTTTACAATTATCTCACTAGCTTTCTAAAACGCTCAAACAAAAAGCTTATAAAGCTTATTAAAGCTCTTTTGCTTGACGGACTGAGAATGTTTCTCTTAGATTATCACAGATAGTGGATATTCTTTCATATTTCTTTTGAGTTTTATTCCAACTTTTGTGTGAGTCATTCCCCGAACAATTCGACTTGGAACTGATGAAGCTCGGCCGTCAGACTTCACGGTCAAGCGATCATTAACCTAGTCTTATAAGATACTTGTCAAAATTCTTTAATTAACTACGATTATCGGTCGATTTCCAGTCGACGGACTGTGTTTGGGCAAAAATCAACCAGTTGGTATTCTCATACAAATAATATGTAGTAAGTAGGTTCATTCCACAGCGTTTCTTCTGGCTATGAATAATTTCTTTATGCTTCTCACACAGATAATAAAAGTATGCGTAACGGTTCAGGCAGACTCTCGTACTTTTGAAATACAAACTGTCCCTTTGGCGCGTCAGATCACCCCTGGCTGCACTGTAGAAGGTTGCGCGCTTGATTCCCGCCAGGTATTTATGCTCATTATTTTGATATATTTCTATATGGTATGTACATAATATATATGTACAAACTCGTATTTTTCATTTTGGCTACATGGTGATTAGTTCTATGACCTGTTTTATGACATTAAAAAACGTGTTAATTTTTCATTTTCGTAAATCCTACCAATATTAAAAAACAACACTAGTTGTGGAATGATCTTGTCTTATTTCAGTCAAGTATAACTCGGCGATGGTAAAGTTTCTACTCTGAAGAACTCTACGGAAAGGTATAGAAAAAGCTAAAACTTGCTGGATTCCAAATTCCACGAATTGAGGCAAGTTGTCATAAGGTAGTGCATTACTGTAGCACAGGCGAAGCGATAGCGATTTACATTACGAATCCAATGGCATGCAATGTATATTATTTTTTTCAAAAAACATTAGGTATAGGCACAGCGGTGCTATTTATCTAATGTGCTATTTGATAAAATTGTTTCAATTAACTGCTGCAAAATGCTATTGTGAAAGTGACTCCACAGTACATGTTATTAGTTTCGTAATGTAAATGAGGTTTAAATATCTCACCTGCGCCTCGCAGTTACTTTCGCGTAAATATAGACCCTGCTAACACATATATACCTACTGAAATACTGAATTCCGCAACATTGCTTAGTGGTAAATAAATTCTTGTCAACCATGGACCGCTGACATAGTCGCGAAAATCGATTCGGCCGTTTAGTTCCTAAAAGTTACCAGGACCTATGTGAGTGATCACATAGGAGTAGGCGTTGAGTTCGATTTAAATACTTAGGATGCTCTCCAAATTTAAAAAAAATTTAGAAACATTACCCCTCCAATTTTGAGGACCTATTGCTGTACCGACAATTTGATATGCATTATGCATTTCATAGTCCGTGTCAATATAGAAGTAAACCTTACACTCTGACC
Source organism: Idaea dimidiata (assembly GCA_949358125.1). Taxonomy (NCBI): domain Eukaryota; kingdom Metazoa; phylum Arthropoda; class Insecta; order Lepidoptera; family Geometridae; genus Idaea; species Idaea dimidiata. The sequence continues at coordinate 27,283,107 of OX442330.1, forward strand.
GTGTCAGAAATCGCTCCAACCCAGCCATCACTGCTACCCTATTACCTCCAACATTCCTCGTATCTGAAAGCCACGCAGTCCACTCCCCCTCCCCCCACAATACACAACATTGATTTGTATTCACAACGCGCACACGGAACTTTAACATTGAAAATGGTTAATTTCAGACCGACTTGCCATTCCACAAACGTCCCTTTAAGACACTATTGTGGGAAACAGAAAATAAAAATGTTCCTTTTTTATTTGATGTGATTTGCCCGACAATAAAGAGGTACTGATGGTTTCACGATGGAAAGAAGATGTCGGACTTAACCTTTGGCTATTTCATTGACGCTTCAGTTGTTTTGATTTATTTCACAGAATCAACAACACTTCCGACAGTTTATCTACTAATTCTTAGGTAAAAAAATGCCATGGTAAATATATTTGTTTTAAGCAGTTTTCTCCTTTCGTTTGACCCGGTACAAATGAACACCCCATCCCGTAACCCACTGAAAAGGCATGCTAATTGTGATGATGGTTTGCTACTGGTTGTGTTAATAGTTTGTGTAATGATAAATGAAGTTTGCGATGGATTTGTATCTGGTTCGTCGATGCCATCAGAGTTATTGATAAATACGGTATATATTCTAATACTTTACTTAATATTATGGTTGTATGAATGGCGGCTTGTTTTTGTAAGATAGTTATATCAATATTTGCGTCTAGTTTGTCCGTGTACCTGGTGAGACTTTTGGTTATTATCCCTGTTGAACCTATACCTAACTATTGGTATGACATGTTAGTTTGTGTTCCATATACGCTTTGGTTCGATTTTTAATAGGTGGTACTTGCTCAATTTCACTACTTCTTTGGCTCCTATATTGTAGTCTGACGGTACGGTTATATCAATGAGGTAGGTGTTGTGGCTGGTTTTGTCTACGTAAATTAAATCAGGTCTATTGTGTGGAACTGTTATGTCAGTTTGGATTGGTATTTCCCACATTATTTTTGTAGTTTGATTTTCTATTACCTTCGGTTGTGTCTCCCTCCACCATAGTTTGTTGACGTCTATATGTGCTTTCGGGCGAGACACCAGTAAACGTACTGAACGAGATTATTATGACGTTTAACATAATAAGTACCCGCCAGTTTTTCGCATCCAGATATGCGAATGATATGAAATATATATTAATTTATTTTATTTTTTTTCAAAGCACTCAAAAATAGTTTAAAATAAAATTTAGGTTATACAGACTGTCAATAATAGATTCAATAAAATAAAATTTATGATTTGTCACTCTAGAGAAGCTAACTGCAACAAAGAACAAAATAATAAAAAAAAAAACAAAAATATGTACGCAAACAGCAATCCTCAGGAGGGGTAAGGGAAGACGAACAAGAAGGAATAAGATTAATTTAATTTAATTAATCAAAGTCACTTTATTTACCGGGTTTAATCGTGACCCCGGGTCCACTCTGTAGACCCTCTAACGCAAAACCGAAATAAACCCCTTCTTAATCGCGTAAATGTAACTAGGTATGTTAAGAAATCCTGTGAATTTAAAAAGTTTATAAACCCTTCGTCCCGCAACCGGAGTTTTACCACACCCTCTCCTCTCAACGGGAACTCCCCGCGGTACAGGGTTATATTAGGTTTTAATTTGTTCTGTGTATTCGTATGACTGTTAATCTAATTGTCGCATCGTAGCTTACGAACTGATGATGCGATTTTGATTAATTTTTATAGGTGACTTTTGTGCAACTTCTTAATTATGTCGCATTTTAAAAAATATGTAAAACGTAAAACCGAAGATGAATGAAGATGAAGGTGAACCGAAGATGAACCGAAGACGAATGAATCTAACGTTCGGCATATAATAGAATACCGAACGTTAGATTTATTGTATATTTCTCATAGTTATGATGACATCTGCGTTCGGTCGACCTAACTACTTTTACCATTTTAATTAACTTACTATAACTTACTTACTAGATCCAGTAATACTTACTGCATGGTGTGATGTTCAAACTACGGCTCATCAGCTTTTGTTCTTATCACCAATCTGACAAGAAGCCGAGAAATTTACTTCGCAGATCTATCAAAGGTTGACTCCGACCGCTTTCATGGCAGTAAAACATCAAACGACGAAGACGCTTACTCACGACGATGTCGAATCGCTAAGGCCTTTGTACCTTACTAATTTTTGCACAATTATTAAGGAGCTCGAAAAATTCCCTAACTAAATCAAATCAATTATCATTAGGTGAGAACAAAATCTGCCAAATCGAGGTGTTATCGTCGCCCCTTGTCGAATCTTTACACAATAGACAGACAATCTAACAACCTTACAAAAGATCAACTACGAGATTTAAACTAAAACACGAATGGAACTCCTTCCACGTATGTTTGTGAAGAATTCGGAATTAGTTGATTACAAAGATATTTAAACTGGTGTAGAAAAGACATTCGCTTGAGTGAGAACTAAACCCTCAAACTACAGCGTAGTAGATGGAATGTATCTAATCTATAGGTTACATATAGGAGGAAATAGGGTTATTTTTGACGTCTAGGCATACAAACATATTCTTTGTTTTGGAGATTGTTTGAGTTTAAATTCAGCTGGTTATGTAAGTAAAGAAAGACACTGTATACCCATGACTACATGGAAATCGAGTTTGAAATTTGAAATTCGAAATTGATTTTGAAATTTTGAGCATATTATGCTTAGAAAAAACCTACTCACTCTATACTCGAAGACTGCTAAAGGAATATCGACGCGAGTAGTCAGTTCCACGTCGTTTCTAACTTTAAAAAAAAATATTAAATGTCTTTGGTAGATTAGTATTCCAGGAACGTGTTCACCCCTTCGAAACGTGATGCTGGAGCGGTTATGGCACCCTCACTATACCTTACTTTCTTGCAAGGTACTTTGCCAAATCACTTTATAGAGCGTTGTATAGGTGTCGCCGAAAACGTGAGCTGTCACCAAACATGTCACTTAACGACTTACTTGGGTTCTAATGCACATGACAAAGAAGAAACCAATGTAATTTACACATATGAAATTCAATGTTTTGCCTGACTGACTGAATGATATATCAACGAAGAGGTCTAACCACCGGCACTGGTCTTAGAGGCAAGGACTGAGGAAAGTGTTCTTAATAGTGTGTACTACCTAACTAAGAAAGGATTTTTTGAAATTCCCAGGGGATCGAGACTTGCGTGGATGTTTCCAAGGGATACTGCTAGTCTCATACTCGATATCTTTATTAATATTATAAAGGGGAACGATTTATTCGTTTGTTTGTTGTACTTAATAAGCCGCCGAAACCACTGAACAGATTTTTAAAATTCGTTTATCAATATAAACTACATTATCGACGATTAACTTAGGCTAGTTTTGATTTTGATATTATTACAGAACCGAGACTAAAATTATTACTTTACAGACAAGACGACTTTGTATTATTAATTTTATGCATAATTTGTTGATAAGTGTTTAATAATATTATTATTTTTTATTGTTATGTATCATATTTATTTTGAACTAGCTGCGCCCCGCGGTTTCACCCGCGCAAGTTGCGAACCCGCGTTGTTCGAACACCTACCTACCGCAATGCAAAAATCCACACCTAAACGGTCGCCCATTGAAGTACTGTTGAAGCCAGGCGCTGCCGCGCCTGGCATCATCAGTACTTCCCTGGTCGTCCGTTTAAGTGTGGATTTTTGCACTGCGGTTGGTAGGTCAAGTAAAGTAAAGTTTGTATTTCATTAGTAAGTGACTAAGTAAGTCGCCCATTGAAGTACTGTTGAAGCCTGCACTGCATTGAAGCCTGTTGAAGCCTGTACTGATGATGCCAGGCGCTGCCGCGCCTGGCATCATCAGTACTTCCCTGGTCGTCCGTTTAAGTGTGGATTTTTGCACTGCGGTTGGTAGGTCAAGTAAAGTAAAGTTTGTATTTCATTAGTAAGTGACTAAGTAAGTCGCCCATTGAAGTACTGTTGAAGCCAGGCGCTACCGCGCCTGGCATCATCAGTACTTCCCTGGTCGTCCGTTTAAGTGTGGATTTTTGCACTGCGGTTGGTAGGTCAAGTAAAGTAAAGTTTGTATTTCATTAGTAAGTGACGATGACGATGACGAAGGATGACGATGATCATGATGCCACTCTACATAACTTACCCTACCCCTGTGTCGATTTTCATTTATTGAATAGTTATCACCCGCGTAAGTCCCGATCATGCGGGATTTTCGGGATCAAAAGTATCCTATGTCACTCTCTATCATTTAAACTATCGATGTGCAAATTTTCATCCAATAAATAGTTATCACCCGCGTAAGTCCCAATCCCGCGGGATTATCGGGATCAAAAGTATTCTATGTTACTCTCCATCATTTAAACTATCCCTATGCAAATTTTCATCTATTAGATAGTTATCACCCGCGTAAGTCCCGATCCCGCGGGATTTGCGGGATCAAAAGTATCCTATGTTACTCTCCATCATTTAAACTATCCCTATGCAAATTTTCATCCAAATCGGTTGAGCCGTTTGACCGTGAAGAGGGAACAAACAAACAAACAAACAAACAAACAAACAGACTTTCGGATTTATAATATTAAGTAGGATAGGATTTTTGTTTTAAAACATTTATCTGTCCTTTTTATCAATATTGCAATCTTTTATAGTTTAAACCTTACTTATCCCCTTCCTTAAATCTTGTCCATTCATTGGTTGCCTTTAGGCTATAAGGCCGCCCATTGTACCACACTTGTTTTAGGATTTTTTGTATTAGTAATATTTGCTCATTTATGTTTTTGGTGCAATCCTACCAATATTTTAAACGCGAAAGTTTGTATGTATGTGAGGTTGTTACTCTTTCACGCAAAAACTACTGAACTGATTGCGATGAAACTTGGAATATACGTAGCTGGGGACCTGGATTAACACATAGGCTACTTTTTATCCCGATATTCCCGCGGGAACAGGACTTAGTGGGTGAAACCGCGGGGCGCAGCTAGTAAAGTATAAATTCAGTCATTTTCATTCATTTACTTATCTGTATGAAACCGAGGGACGCAGCTAGTAAAGTATAAGTAGGGATCTAAGCACGTTGATGCTCTCGACTACATAACTCCTTTTTTAGGTAGTAATAGTTCATTTTATTGCTTACGTTTTTACTTTATATAAAACAACTGTTTCTTAAAAAAATATTATGTATATTGTATATTATATCTTAAATAAATATAAACTATACTATAAATAATAAGCCTTTATCAACAATTGAACACCTTACACTTAAGTCCCGAATCGAACTTACTTAGTGGATCAATTTTTTTGAAAACTCTACCAAACGTTTCGACATGAATATTGGTTTTAAAAACTCCTATTATTAGCACCTGCTTTTGTAGATGTTTCGTAATATATACTTAAGATACACAACGACACTTGACCCTTAATGTCAACCAGCTTCACTAAGTAATTATTATTGTAAAGTGTAATTTCTACAGCGCAGTCGCTATCGATACTAGTGTCGACTTTTTCGTTGACAATTAGTGTCATCGTTTACCCAAAGTATAGATCAGACTACAGTCCAGCGTCAAGCGTTAATACGATAAGTATACCTTCTTAGATTCAAGGCAATCGCTTTGCTAAATACAAGTGTATATCCGTATGTTTGGGCCATAGTAACTACTGAAATTTTGTAGTCTGTCAGGGCTTTAAATACTGATAACGATATCAAAAATCTTGATCCCATTTCCAGTTCTACGCTTCCGATACCACCTCAATCACATGTCTGTGCTTCTTCTTTTTATGGATACCGTCAAACTCATCTTGGATTTCCTGCAATGTCCGTCCTTTTGTCTCTGGCACGAAGAAATAGACGAATATCGTACCTATAATACAGACTATAGCAAAATGTTCGAGAGTCCAACCAAGTTTTATCTTGTCTTCCAAATTCTGGAACAGTTTTGTGACTCCAAAGGCCAAAAACCAGTGAACTCCTGCCGTAATAGCTGTTGCTCTCCTCGTCACATTCTGTGGGAAGATTTCTCGCAACATCAGCCAAGGTATTGGTCCCACACCGACTGCATATGCGGTCACAAACACGCACAAAGTTAACAAAGGTATCCATGTACTATTTGAAAATATTGTATTTGTGGCTTTCAAATGACTGTAGACGCCCAAACATCCCAAACTCACAGCCATTGCAGAAAACGAAATCATAAGAAGCACTCGCCTTCGAACTACTTTTAAAAGCATGGTTGAGAAATACGTGGAGGAAACCAAACAGAATCCCAGGATTATCCCGGGGTTAAGCGTTTTGGAGAAGGGCTCGAAAATTATCCTCGCGTAGAAAAGAACAGGGTATATTCCACTCATCTGCTGGAAGATCATGAGCCCAAAAGAGACAACAATAGCTTTCACTGTCGCTCTTGTCCTGAACAGCGCTTTAAAGGTTACTTTATTCTTAGCAGAGTTTTTAATATATTCCTTCAAGTTTTTTATTTCTGAGTCGATATCATTGTCGATGCCTCTGAAATATCGTAGAGCAGCATTTGCTTCGTGGAATTTTCCTTGGGACATGAGGTATGTAGGTGACTCCGGGAGGAAGATGAAGGCAACGAAGAATGCTATCGGTATACTGGCACAGAGTACGGAAAACCATGTTGAGTTTTCTATCATACCTGCAATGGAAAAGGTAACCGCATTTAAAGATCAGTTACGAACGTGGAGTAAAGGATTTATACGAGGCAAAATGCTGATGGCGAAGATGATAATGATGAAAAATTATAAGAATTTCTTGAAACCAAGAATCCCAAAATGTAAATGTGTAAATGAGTAACAAAAAATTGGTAGCTTAATTAATAATCTACTTAGTGGCGGCGGTTGTAGTAGGTACCTACAAGCGCCTGCAAAAAAACAAGTTGTTTTTTATAACCATTTAAGCCTTGAAATCGCGACTGTAGCCGTACATCTTTCACCAATGTCCATCAAAAAACTCTGATGTACAATATTAAATGATTTGTGAGGCAAAAGATCGAGTTCCTCTATAAAAGCACATTAAGCAGTTGGACCTGGCTGTTATACCCGATAGCAGTCATTAGGTCAAGTTAGAGGCCTAAGACGACGATTCTCGGGTCGCTCTAACACTGGGTAAGTCACATCTCTATATGTGAAGAAGATGAAGAGTAAGTGATAAACTAACCAATAATATATCCGAACAAAACTCCACAACTCAGTTGGACGTGGTAGAAGTTGGCTAAGGTCGGCAGGATCTGTTTCTCTGCAATGTCTTCGACGTACGGTGGAATACTGACGCTGAACGCCCCCACTGCTATCCCTCCTACGAAGCGGCCCACAAACAAACCGTACACGCTCGGACTAAAATACAAAATATTTTCATAGGATTTATTTTATTTATTTATTTATTCATCAAACTAGCAATTCGTCTTTCCGGTTACTGCGGCCGGCCGGAGGAGGCGCCATAGCAAGACATTTTTCCCCACGTAAGTAGCCGTTTTTTAGCCGGTGATTGTGCCGCTATAAGCGGTTCTATAAAAATTTATTTGCCCGGACATGAAGGCTGCCCCTGATTCGGACGACTTTTTCCCGATTCGATTGGTTAATTACGTGAGTGTTGAACCGTTGTCTCTTATAAGACGTACCTTGAAGCCACCATTATCCAAGAGACAAGAAGAGGCAGGGCGAGATACAGCAAGGTTTTCTTTCTCCCGAAGTACTCCGATATCAGGCCAGCCGGCACCGCTCCCCACACCGCGCCCAAGCAGAGCAGTGATGCCGCCCATGAATGGGTTGGCTGTGGAATACGTAGAATGGTCAAAGACTAGGGCTTATTTTTAAAGTATAAGACATATTATATGAGTGATGTTTGGTGTAACCGAGGGACGCAGCTAGTGAAATTACCATAATAGTTTTTATGTATATTTTGGTTCTCATACAAAGTTAACTGTATTCAAGTAAAGAAGCCGCTGCATGCGTTAGTTATTTTTCCAAAAAAAGCGTTCACACAAATGTACATAAATAAATTTTGTCCGGATACAAATAATGGAAAAGAATAAGCCCACAGACATCAAAGGACATGTATTATTACCAATATTAGGAATCAATTCGGTACAGATTGGTCGATCTTTCACTCGATTATTTACAACGACTTATATTTTATGTTGCGAGCTTTTGTTTACCTATGTAGTAAGTATAATGTCGATTGAACAGTTGTTTGATGTGACGCAAAGTATATTAATATATGATATATCCGTTGTCTAGTACCCTAAATGCGAGCCTAGTGCTTATAGTTTAGATTGGGCTAGATTGCGCTATGTGTAACGTGCAATTTTCATTTATTTAAGTTGGCTCCCTTGATGCTGAGCCCATCGCAGAAGAAACGTAGGCCAACAAATGATTAACGGAAGTTATGAGATATTAAATAAAATAGCCTTTAAGCCTGTTAATTTGTAACAGTTTGTAGGGCAAAGCGGGCAGTAAGTAGCCACGGGAGCCTACTCCGGATTTTCGAATGTTCCTAGCCTTCGAGCCGTGGCGACTCCTAGGACATATCGGTTTCATAGCGTTGTTTTTCTTCACCGAATAATTAAATATCATATTTTATCAAAATAATTATTATTATAAACGATCATGTAGTGCCTTGCATGATGATCGAGAGATTCCGTTTACGGACAAACCACAACTTCTCATTAATATGTGCCACCGAAATGAAGTACATTTCTCAACATGCCCTAAATTACTCCGCTTACAAATGATCATTTGTGGATAGCCGAGCGCTATAAACATTGATAGGATACATATTATGACACAATCCTAGAATTAGGGTTTCTGAGGTTCAAGAATAAATTATACGTTATTCTTGAACCTAGAGTTATTGTGTAACGTGTAGAAACACAACGTTGTCAACAAACTTTAGGTCATCTTCTTAATATATAAAAATGAATCCCTATTTCGCGTGGTCACGGCATCACGCCTGAACGGCTGGACCGATTTCGATAATTCTTTTTGCGTTGTATTTGTTATGATCAGGAGAAGGTCCTTATGAAAAAAAAATCGTGAGTTCGCGGGTGAAACCACGGAGCGTGGCTAGTCTTTTATATAAAAATGACTCCATAATTAGCGTAGTCATGGCATCACGCATGAACGGCTGGACCGATTTCGATAATAATTTGTGCGTTGTGTTTGTTAGAATTCGATTTTAACGTTTTGTTTCTGTCTGTCAACTTCGAAAGTTTTTGTCACGAAAAAAGACAACACGTTCTCATTTCTCCGACCTTACTCCACGTTTATTAATAAAGCTATGGGAGTTAAATTTATAGCCCTTTCCTAAACCAGGCTGTATTCCAAACTAGCAGTGAAGTAGCGACTTACCGTAACTTTAGAATGTGAATCGATGAGAGCAGATGCCGTCGTCTCACCTATTTCACGTACGGGATTCTGTAACATTAATTGTAACTGTTAATTAAAGGTACGGTTTATTTATCACCCGCTACCGTTCGCCGTTTACTGAAACTTCTGTGAAACGGGTCGTTGTTCGGTGCCCGACTGACAGGGCTATAGCGAAAATAACTATACGCAGGTAACATACATGGGGTAAAGGCTTTTCATCTAATATATTAAACTAGTTCTAACTTTTCATCTAATACGTTATCCTGCCTTCTACTAGTACCTATTTTCATGTCTATAAATCCAGAAAATAATACTTTCATACAAAATCGGACCCCTTAGTGTGAAATTTCGAGAAATCCTTTCTTAGTGGATGCTTAGGGGAGTGGAGGGGCAAGACGGGGTCCTTAAGGTTTGAAGCTCAATAAAATAGACAATATTGTGTTTTCACAACGTTTTTTGGTGTCATAATGATTATTGGTAATTATTGTTTGATAAATAAGTGCTTTTAGCACCATTAGAATAATGGTTAAATGAAAAAAGTAGAAAACTAGAAAATTTCCTAAGACCCCATCTTGCCCTACCCTCGGGGTAAAATGGGGTACAAGAAATTACAGTTGTTTCGTCGTTTTATTCTATTAAACCAACATTGTTACAGTGAGCCTATTTGCTGCATACAGCATCAGCAGACCAACTATCAATATAGACCAAACCTATTTTTCTGCTCCGTTGAGCACGATGTTTTCCTTCACCGCAAGAGCGATGTTGACAGTAGATCATTGGTAATAACCAATGATCTATTATCAAATCGGGATCGGATACATAGATAGATTCTATCATGTATACGATTTTAAACTTACATGCTTGTTTTATTATTGAATAAGGGGGGTAACGAGACAGTCGGTCTCGTGAACTGAACATTGAACAAGCCAATTACAAAGGTTGGCGAAATATCGAGCTCCGTAAAAAATCAAACCCAGAATGGCCAAACAAAGTGGTGATTTCATTTATTTTCAGGAAATCGTGCAATTAGGATTATTTGGTTGTATTTATCACAAAAAAAATGTTATTTGTTGAATTATACTGATATAATATCCTAATGTCACTCTCGCCGCATTCATAGACGTTTAATGGTTAAACTGACACTAAATGATGATTTTACATTAAATATCTTCAATTAACAGTTTAATCAACCATTAAATGTCTATGAGTACGGCAGAACTCTTAACTTTTAAACATAGTAAATACCCCGTTACTTAATAATATATATTTCATGTAGTTATTATATATTGAAGTAGGTAATGATAGTATCTCAGTGCTCACCGGTCTTTACCAACAATATTATAAAACTTATCAAGTCAAATTGAACTAATTTATCGTTACGTTAAAAGTTTGCACCAAGTCTATTAAATTAGAATGGGTTTTATCGTCGAGTTGGTAACTTTACGGCGGCAACTTGTGAATTTATGTTCCGATATCAACTGAGACATATTTGCCCGATGCTCTTTTTAAATTTAAAATATCCAGGACTTATATTCAATTTCTAATAATCATATTTTCGCGAAAGTGTAATAATAAACTGGGAATTGAGCTATTGATAGATCGGTAATTTCTTGAAAAAGTGATTTATTTTTTCAAAGCTCACATTAGAACTTCAAAGATGGTTGAACATCTTATTAAATGTTCAAACATCTTTGAAGCTCCACTGCGACCTGCACTATTATGGCCTCAGCAATTTTCTATCTCAAGTAGTTTACTCTATTTAGTACTCAACTCGTCACAAGCAAAAATACTCCAATCGTGAAACGTGTTTTAGCAGGACTTTTAAGTTCTGATTTTTCAAAAAAAGTTAGTATAAGAAATTTGTTAATTAATGTGTTTATAGTCGAGCTTTTTATATAAACATGGTAATTTCAAACTAAAATTGGACATTCAGGAAAATAAGACCACCAAGCACACTATTGTTTTGCTTAGTTTATCTTCAAAAAGAGCTTTTTAATAAAAACAAAATCATTGGAATCTGTTAAGTGGTATTAATTAAATTAAAGACTGGTAAATCCGAGTATTTTTGAGTCCAACTACTTTCTGAACTCCTGTAGGTACTGAAACTAGCCTTTAATCCGAAGACAATAGTTTCTAGGTTTTACAATTCAAAGAAATTAAACTATTATTTTGTTCACAAAGTTATCATTACACGCACGCAGGTAAGCTCTACTTCAAAACTATAAACTGATTAAATTTAAATACAGGTGCATAGACTGAACTTTACAATGTACAGCTGCATTGCGCATTTTGTTGGGTTAACTTTGAATATTAAAACTTTAACTCAAATCACAAGGATACTAAACTTTACTACCTTCAGTTAAGATTGTTAATAACTGAAAATATCATTTAGCTGATTTATGTCGCAAGAAATCGCTTTGCAAGCCATTTTACACTTTGCAGCTTTGAAAATAAAGTTGATGATAACTGCAAAAGTGATTTGTTTTTTTAGAGTGATTTTGTAAGTCAGTGTTTTGAAATATGTAGTAGTAACGTGCGGTTGGAACTAGAAAGTTGGTAAGATTTGTGTGCAGGTATTTGTGAAAACAATACTTGGAATGCGGGAAACGGTACAGTGCTGTTTTCAGTGAGTTATGTTAAAGTTTTGCTAACCTTTCATTCGCAAAGTTACTACATTATTACTCGTATCATTGCATATGGTTGCAGTGGAGATGTGTTTATTTTAGTTCTATCCTCCCTCTGAACTTAGCAGACTAGGCTGGGAGGGTGGTACATGCTGAGCATATCTACTCTACCCGATAATGTCCCGGGCACTGCAGGGCCATAAATATAGGATCAATTAAAAGTTACATATTATCTAGTCATACAAAACTAGTTGGGTTACCCCGTAAATCACGGACCCGTTGAAATATCGGAATCAAATGTAGCCTATGTTCCTCTTGTTAACCTGCTTTTTATTTGGTGAAAGAATGTTTGAAATCAGTCAAATAAAAGTTGCAGAGCCTATTCGATAAAAACAAACAAAATTTTGGATTTATAATAATTATTAGTTTGGATATTTTACCTAAATATTATGTTTTTAATCCAGAAGACAGAGATATAGGTACAGGTAAATCCTAAATTGTCTTTTAACTGACTACCAATAACCCTGTGTAATGTAACCTAAAAAAATCTGGTTGACATTTCGTAACATTTTCACGGCGGATTTACGGATCATTTAGCACAAAGTGCTCGCTTTAACTTAAATTAAAGTTATAAAAAACCTCGAAGCTTTTAAGTTACTGGCTTACTTTGCAACTGAGGCTGTATTTTCTTATAACTTGACGATTGAACCGTATTTTAAGAGTTTTTGAAAATATTTCGTGGGTTTTTTAGTGAAGGTGCATAAATTAGTTACTTTTATGCTGCTTTTGTTAGCCAGAACAGGAGGTCTACTTAATTTTTATACGAACAAACGATCGACAATTTGTCAAACAACTTCCCGACGTTTGTAACTTGAAATGTGTTTGAAACAAGAGTGAAAAAATCATTATGATATTCAGAAATTTATAAAGTTGCACGGTGCAACCACTATGGAAGAGGCATCGTATCTTGTTGATGATCTATCTTAGAACAATGCCATGTTCTATGTTCACTTACCATCAAGGTGAGTTAGCGGTCACAATTATTTGTTAATTGCTTTTTTGCATAGCCAGTCAGCCAGTTATTAATATGCCGAGTTATTAACCTACAACAAACTGCCTCCCCCTTAACAACAGCCATGATGTGGGCGTATATCTTTAGAGAGACAAATTTCTCAACCCCGCCGACATACATAGACGATACTGTCGTTACGCTCACGTTATCGGGAGACTAGTCTGGGCAAAGGGTCGAAGATAATGGCGCCCTATTAACATAGAATAACTGTCGGGCCATCTGTCTGTCTTGAAACGTCATTATCTTGAATAATGTGCTACCTTCTAGCTCAGAGATTTGAATCGGACGATCCCATGGGAAAATGGGGATAATAAACATAATGATAATTGTTTTGTTCTATTCTGATTAGGAAAATATAACCTCCTCCTTTTTTAGAATTCGGCAAAAAATAGTTGAGATTACGCGTAATATCGTGAAGTTTGTTTGTATGTATGTTGTTAGTTATCATAATCCGAGTTATTTTCCCGGTTGTATCCCTCTCGGAAGTCCGGGGCTTCAATACAGGTCAGCCCCCAGATTATCTATCTAGTGGATGCCTGACAACTGTGAAAAATGACGACACTATGCAGTACATTACTGCTTTGAGGTAATTACCGGTAATAATCACGTTACGTCAAAACAGCAATGTACTGTATAGTGCTTGTTATTTTCCACTGTTGTCAGACATCCACTAGATAGATAGTCTGGGGGCTGGTCTTATTGGCCATACCTACTGCAAATAGGTTGCACATGGTTTAAACTGTTAACGTCACAGTGTGCGTATTTACGTAGCATGTAACGAACGATAAAGCTCTGTACCCCTAGGTACAGAGCTTTATCGTTCGAACCCCATAAATTGTGTCATGTCACAATATTATTGCAGTTAATTTACTGATGTTGATCATACTCGTACTCGTAGGTTTCAAACTTTGACAAATAGTTTAGTAACTTCAATTTATCACATGATAAATTTCAGTTTTGATGTCTAGCTTTTCTAGAAAATTTATTTTGTTCATTCTAAGCAACTATGATATTAGTATTTCGAGATACATACTTAAAGGTTGTCTTTTGAATTAAGTGCTAAGATGTTTTGTACAAAGTGTAAATGTATCAGTCCCTTTCCATATCGTGATATTACCTATCTATAGAGTTATATGAGGAAAGCACTCCAGGAGCTAAAGCTTCATAAGTACCGATCTTAAAAGGACAATTGGGATGAATAGCATAGCCTACGAGTATGTCACTTTCTATCATTTGAACTATCCCTATAAAAAATATCATTAAAACCAGTCGAACTATATGACGTGAAGAGGAACCAAACACACATTCGAAAAATTTAAGTATAAGTATTATATTAAGGCAATTCAGCCAGTCTTTTGGGTACCATATGTAGGGACCCATTTTTGGATTTTTAATTTTAATTAATTTTGTCTTAATGTATGATAGGTACACCATCATATTAATTTGATTTATGATAGGTACACCATCATACATAAAAAATATTGTCAAATAAAAAAAACAATTCGTAAAAAAGTATTAGGTATATTAGTTTCGATTTGAATTGCAAAGTGGCAGATTTTGGTGTGGTAATGTGATCTAGAGCTACCGCATAGCAAGACGAAGTGTAACTACATACGTTCTCGGGCGCGTCATCAACCACCAATAAATGCTCGTCTGCAGAACTTTAGCTTCGTTATTCACACCTACGACTATAGTTTAATGAAAGTATTATTTATGAAGCTCTGCTTTGGCTGCAGCTACGATACTCTACCCAAACGAGCGGAAAGTTCTCGTAAATTAATATGATACACAACACACATATACCGGTATCAGAAACTGCAGTAATTACTATATTCCTTTGCTATTTTAAGTTTTCAAGAGATTTCGTATATTTCGTCGTTACTTGTAGTTGAATTTGAAAAGTTTTTGATTGTATTATTTGCTGGTTGTGGTTTTGGTTATTTATATAATATTATTATATACTTGTACGACATAATATTACGTTATAATATTTCATTATAAAAATATTTATTTGTTTGTAACGAACAGGCTCTGAAACTACTAGACCGATCTCAAAAATGATATTATGTTACCAATGAAAAACTACATTATTCAGGCTACTTTTATCCCAATATTGCCACAAGATCGGGACATAAGTTGGTGAAACCGAGGGGCGCATCTAGTATATATTCGGTAAACGGTGCTATAGCAGTGTTCCTACCAAAATCGAAGCGAAGTCGTTAATGTTTCATTCATTCATCAATTTTTATGGTAATGCTACTCTTTCGGACTCTTTCGTGGTAAAAAGCGAGCGTTGGAACCCCACTACCCTTTTACTACTGAAATCATTCAAGTTGTGTTTCCGGTTTGGATTCAGCGAATTGCGGATATCCAGTTTTGGGTTTGATTAATTGCTAAAATAGGTGGTATATACTCGTAGATTTTAAAAATGAATGAAGGAATGCATGCCATTTTTTTGTTCGAAATATGGTTAGGTTACAGAGATGTCACATTTATATTATTCTAACATATTTCACAAGCACTTAATTTGTTAAGCTTTGATTTTTGTATATTATTGAATGGAAATACAAAATTGTGTAAAATATTTATAGGTAATTTACTTACATCACCAGATCCAGGGACTAGTATCGGTACTGCTGAAGACCAAGCTATGCAGACACCAGCTGCAAAGGCTCCAAGATTCACTGTGGAAAATAAAATTAAATACACCTAATATGTGTTGGTATTGGCTTTTAAAAGTAGGTTAGTTGTCCACCAATGGTGCCAATCTGTGGCCAACGCCATAGAATACGTCATAATAGTCGCACGTCAGTTACTATATTCTTTTTGACCCAGGCAGGACCTGTCCTGCCATTAAATCCTGATTTAATGACATCATTGTGGCAAAATCAGCAGACCGAAGTAGCATTAGCAAGGGCATAGATATTGCTCGAAAGCGTAAAGATAACCAATGGTAAAGTAAAAGTTCTCGAGCGGCGATCACGATGCAATGCAAATGAAGTGATGTAGCAACCACCTACTCGCTACTTGTGACATCGTCGTATTGGGGAGGCCTATGTTTAACAGTTGACGGATAATATACGGCTGAGATGATCGATTCTTACCAATTCCAGTAGCAATATACTGTGTAGTGATCCCGGAGGTGTCCCTCTTGATGTCGGGGACGGTTTCCATCCGTTGCAGGATCTTGGAGTGACCATTCCCGGTTGAGGTCGTCTGATCCTCTCCATCGGGGATGTTTGCCATCGTGCCATTGTGCAGGGTCTCTGCTTCCAGGGTTGAGGTGCTTTGTTCATCCACTGCAACAAGTATCATAATTTTAATAAGAAATATTTAACCATTATTAATTTACATTTGTAGCGCGGGGAGTTCCCGGTGAGGGGGGAGGAGGTAGAGAAACTACGGTTGAGGGACGAAGGGGGTTTATTTTCTTAGAGGGTCTACAGGGGTCGTAGGGTGGCTACGAGCTTCTCGTAGATGTCCGGGAAACCGTACGCTCTACGAGAAGGCAACGAATGCAGGCTACAGGTACTACGTATAGGAAGGTCCAGGGAACCGTACACAACATATACGCAGTACCAAAGCCAGTAGTGGATTCGATCTGATCGATCTAATTGATTCGATACAAAACAAAATCTTAGCAGACTACTTAAGCAGAGTGCTCGACGCAACGATACCGCGATCCAGAAAATTGCGTTCACCTCACTAGCGCCATCTCTTATAATTATTCGGAACTAAAGTTTCTTTGCAATTTCTTAAATGATTGTATTCTCGTGTTCATTCCGTGTCTTGTTCTCATTTGTTTTGTTATGATTATTATTTATTTATGTTACACATTAGATTAAATAACAAAAAAACTTTATTGCACCAAAAGTTTCTAAAACACGTCACATAAACAAGACAATAAAATTTATTTATGAAACACCATGAAATAAATAATTGATTAAGAAAAAGAATCGTATCAGATAAAAATCTTAGATTACCGTTGATGACGTATTTTAACTAGTTAGAATTTTGTTTCGACTTTTTAAAGCTGTGAGAGTTATTTACCGAACAGTTTGACTTTGGACCTGATGAAACTCGGCCGTCTGACCAGAGTTTGAAATGCTACACTGTCTAGCGACAATTAACCTTTTAACCTTCTAGTTAGTCTCCTATTATTAGAGACCTGTCTAGTGTCTATATTCTTTGATAAGAATATTAATATTTAAAAATAAATTTTACTAAATTATGTAAAATCTACATTATATCTTTGATCATGTATGCGAGTACATAGTAGGTAGGTACGTGAAATATTTAAAAAGAAATACAGTCGCAATGGCAATTTCAGTCGCAGTCGCAGTCACAATCGCTAGCGCAGAACATATAAAATGAGTCCTGATGTCATTCATAAAACATTTTATAAATATGTAGAGTCCATTCTCTTGACGGAATTGTTCACCGAACGTAGCTAGAATATAGGTTCCCAAACACTACAGTCAGTGTACTAGACTGTAGTATACAGTACCCTGAGTGGTGGCGATGCGATGCCATGTGATATTACAAGGTCTGCGGGTGGATTTCACGGAACCAGCACAAAGGCGCGCGGATTGCGAGAGCGTGCCTCGGTACATACTTACCTCAAACTAGTGTGGAGTTCAGAACTTGTAGAGGCTCAGAGACCTAAAGGGTAGGTCTGTATGTCATAGAACTGTACTTGGACATAAAAGGAGAACCGCCTGATAGTGGTACAACTTGTCTCTGACGAACGAGTTTGTCATCGGCTTCATCAGAAGAATTTTCAAATCGTGAATTAGGTAATGGTGCTAACAATTGGACTCTCTAACTGATAGCACTCGGCCGTCAGAACAGAGTTAGAAATGCGTCACTATCAAACGACCATTAATCTTTTAGTCTCTCATAAGAGATCTGTCTCAATTGTTGGGGTATGTTTTACAATTTAAAATATAAATGTGTAGATTGCAAGTAGATAACTTTTCTTGTAAAAACGTAGTTGTTTCTATTTACCTATCTTTTTATGATATCCATATCTATACTTATAGAAAAAGGATAAAGGGAAGAATAAAGGAAGAGAGGACAAAAAGTCTGTACTTGGAAGTAAATAAAAAAAAATATCTAGAGGAAAAATAGTAGAACAAAATTATATAATTTTTAAAATTCATGTCTTACTGTCTGTTTCTTTGTCTGTTCCTTATACAATTAAAAACTACTAATCCGATTGAAATCTGGGTTTCAATATTGCATAGTTCTATTTTCGAGGAGCGTCGTGGTATACGAAATACAATTAGTAGAACCCGAGTAATGAACGAGAATTTTCACTTCCGCGGGTGAAACCGCGGGGCGCAGCTAGTCTGTCATAAAGTTACATTACATCATCCGCCTTCTTGGAAAATGTCGAATGAAAGATAAAAATATCTTACTTTATGTAAGTATAATTACTTACATAAAAGCGTTTTTACGCGAAAATGTTGATTAAATTCGATCAGAAACCTTCGAAGTAATATAAATAAAACCCCGCCCACATATTACTTATATTTATATTCATGTTGTTACTGAGATAACGCTTTTTGGCATGAATTGCTTATTAATCACTTTAAAAATATTATTAAATGTAACATTTGGAATATAAAAATGATAAGCGTTCATTTAATTGTGAACATTTGCAACAACTAAACTGGATGTAAATCACTTGAATAAATGTAATATATTTATCGGTTTATAAATAAACTGGATATTTCAGATAAACATTACATTTACATTTTTATAGATGGGCTTTTGGATCACTATCTCACTTGATTGTAAGTGATAATATGGTCTAAGATGTAGCACACTCATTTAGAACAAGGAAGACGACAGTGAAAGGAAAACGGCAGGAAAGTGGTAGGTTTTCCTTAGATATTCCATTAGATTCGATGTCTGGTCTAGATATTCACAAGTCTATGGTAAATATCGAATGTATGTAACATTTCCACTCGGGCTATAAGTTTGCACAACTCCACAGGATTTTTAAGATCCCTGGTTATTCGGCGAAATAGTTTTCGTTTCTAAAATGTTCACAGTTGTTTGTGGTTTTGTTGACATTTAGCAGTTTGTTTTAGAACTTTCCTATTATTTTAAACTGGGTGTTGCTTTGCTTCTGTGGTATTTTGAAACAGCTTTTGAAAAAACTATATCAAAATCGCTTCATCCGCTCGTGAGCTACGATGCCACAGACATACCTTCTTTTCCGTCAAGGGTTAAAAATGGTACGATAGCTTCACTGATATATATTTATTTATAATAATATTTATTTGGAATATTTATTTGGAAACTGGCGCTGCTAAACTACAAAGATTTACCTAAGTACAATGTACTATTCATCCATTTACCAAGTACTTAGTACATAAAGCCGTTCTCGAAGTTAGGTGGGATACTTAATGTCAATATGTAAAATATCGAATCAACATTAAACCAAGAGAATTCAGTTGGAAAGGGCAGCATTTGGGAAGCTACGTCGAGTCTTTACATCGTCGATTCCACAGTGCCTAAAGACGAAGGTCTTCATTCAGGAAGTCCTACCCGTCATGACATACGGAGCTAAAACTTGGACATTAACGGCACTGTTAGTTCACAAATTCAAAGTCGCTTAGAGGGCTATGGAACAAGCTATACTCGGCGTTTCTCTGGGATCGCATCAGAAATGAAGTGATCCGTCAGAAAACCTAAGTCTTCAATATAGCTCACCGGATTAGCAAGCTGAAGTAGCAGTGGGCTGGCCATATTAGCCGTAAAACCGACAACCGTTGGGGTAAACGAGTGCTAGAATGGAGATCGCGTCTCGGCAAACTTAGTGTAGGACGTCCTCAGGCACGTTGGAGCGACGATTTGCGCCAGACGGCTGGCACAAACTGGATGCGAGAAGCCGAAAATAGATCTAGGTAGCGTGAAATTGGAGAGGCCTATGTCCAGCAGTGGACTGCAACAAGCTGATGATGATGATCACAGTACATATTTGATGATCTTCTTGGCGCATGCACAAGGTTGCGAGTTCGATTCCCGCCGGAGAAAGTAATTATGCTTAAAAAAGATATTTATTTTTGATCTGATTTTTTCTCTATTTATTTTATTTTACCTTATAAAATTAAAAACTACTAATCCGATTGAAATCTGCTTTTTAATATTGGATAGTTCTATTTTCGAGGAAGTTCGCGGTATACGTTGCATCGAAATCTAATTAGTAGAACCCGATTAATAAACAAAAAACTGCAACCGCTCGGCCGCCAACGCCCGTGACTGACAACGTGTTTTCACTTCCGCGGGTGAAACCGCGGGGCGCAGCTAGTTTATTCAATTAAACAGTAACATTGACTCAGTTTGTAGCTTACCATGTATCTAAATAGTGCTGATGTGATGTTCACATAATGTATGTACGAGTATACGTATATTATTTTATGTATACTTGAATTACTAACAACGCACAATGTACCTGTTTTCTTTACAGCAGGGAATAAAATACAACATCCGTCGGTCAATAAATCGAGGGTAGGAAGCATCCACCAGACCCTCCCCGCGATCCATCATCCCGCATACTTTCCCGAAGTGTACATAACATCGTTTACTTTGTAAAATTATTGTTTACAGCTTTTACTTTTACCTACATCGAAAGTTATTTACATCATTTCACATTTATAATAATGAAAACGAAAATAAGCCGAAAGTAGATCTAGGTGGCGTGCACTTGGAGCGGCCTATGTCCAGCAGTTGACTGCAACAGGCTGATGATGATGAATAATGAAACAAGGGAATCGATGCATGGTAAAAAATATACTAGCATATGGGACGATTCTCATTAGAACGGGCCGTGCCGAAGCCAGAGCGGGGACGGGCTACTATGATATGAAAAAGCACGGACGCGAACGGGACGCGGCACGGCCAACATGTAAACAAAAGCTGTCTGCATACAAAAGTATCCCGTCCCCGCCCCGGCTTATACACGTATTGGTCTAAAGAGAACCATCCCTTTGTCTACCAATATAAGTTCAAAGACATTTAGCATATCTACATGGGGTCTGAAGTCATCAGAAATGAATGTTTCCATGAAATCTAGGGAATAAAACACCCAATGAAACATTCAAATTCCTCAAGGTCCAGTCCTAAGGATCTATCATAAAAACTGAATCCATAGATGAGAGATCGTATCAAGCTTCCCGACATTATCACGACATTCTATTTTGAAAACATTATTTATAAACATAAGAGACGGCGTTATCTGTCCATCGCCAATGTCAGAGGTTAACAATCTGACATCCGCCGAGATTACACCGCGCGATATGGCTGAGCCGGCTCGATAACAGCTTCATTATTTGCTAATATTTATGCTGACCAAGAAACATATTACTCGATAATGTCAACCCGAAATAATACGAAAGGGATTATTTTTTCAGTCTTAACTACCCACCCGGTGGTAACTGTAGGTGGATGCAACTGGTAATCAGGTTAACATCGTTTTCTGTGGTTATTAAGCTTCTTATCATATTATGTGAATCGGGCAGTACGCTTTGATCTCAATATATGGTTTCAGAAGAAAGACTCGTAAACAATCATTGCGGTAAAGCTACCTCAAACTCAATGAAGCTTTTGATCGTCTATAGATAGATAGACTTTATACGACTTTTACGGTAAACGTATTGTAAGCGATGTAGCGGCTTTTTGTATTAATTGCGCGTAAATGGAACATTGAATATGTTTGAGATCACCTCGAGTACTAGTACATAATATTTCAATGATAGCATGTAGTAATATATTCGTTTAATAGTTGATTCAATAATCAATCAAATTTAAAAAAAAATGAAATCTCTTATGATTCCAAAAAGTTCCCGATTGTCATCTGATATGCAACTAATGCGCCATCTATCAATGTATCGTTACAGACTACACTTGAGTATTTGAAGGCACGCTCAGAAGGCACGAATACTTTAGAGGACAAGTAAAACCTAAAACAAATACTTTCTATACATCGTGTATATCGTACTTCTTCTTCTTCTTTAAAATGGCTTTTCCTTTCGGACATTTGCCAGTGTCAAGTATTATCAGTATTTGCAGGTTATTTGCATCGAACAAAACAGTCAAGTCGTCATAGTTAGAGTCAAGTCGAGGGAACTAGGAGTAATAGTGTTCCGTGCGAGGGAATCATTGTAAAAAGGGGGCCATTTTTACAATGTTTGTTCACGGAGCTTTGGAGAGAACACTAAGCTAAAGTCCATGTTTTGCACCAATTTTCACTTTTATTTTCACTTGTACATCTTCACGAAACTAAAGTGATTAATGTGCCCCCGAAATTAAACAATTTACACGCATTTGAACAAAGTTTCACAAAAATGAAAATTTAGCAACACATCTCCTCAACGCATTCCCGCCAAAACTCCGTACATCGTACTTAGAAATTATTTTTATAAAATCTAACACAGACATCACAAGACCACTGGGTGAAATAAAACAGGTCAACAAGAAAAAGGTTGTAAAACAAAATTCGAAGATCGAGAAAGAGTTAAACTACCAACTACTAAGTTCTATAGAGATAACGTTTAAATGTTTTCGCTATAGAATCCTATTCCTCTTATACTGAATTCCATGCAGTATCGGTTGCACTTCAGTTACGAAATTAACTATTACATTATAAAGTATATCTATATAGTATAACTAAATATTTCCTTTAAACCTCCTTTGGAACTAAAATGTTTTAAAAAATGAATATACAATTACGTAACTTTTATGGATATAATTTAAAACAAATAAATATTTGACGACAAAATCTGTATTTAAAAATAATTTTAAATATTTTAAAACATATTTTTATATTTTAATCTTACTAATATTATAAACGCGAAAGTTTGTATGTAAGTATGTATGTATGTGAGGTTGTTACTCTTTCACGCAAAAACTACTGAACCGATTGCGATTAAACTTGAAATATAGGTAGCTTTTTATCCCGATAATTCCGCGGGAACGGGACTTATGCGGGTGAAACCGCGGAGGGCAGCTAGTATTTTATAACTATGACATATAATTCATTTGAAAGAATACTAAGTAGGTATTGGCTTTAAATCGTTATGAAAAAAAGTCCTAATCGTGTATGTTGTGTCTATAATGTCTCAGTATAAAACTACTATATTATATCTCTCTGTCAGTAGAAGTACACCTTCAGTCCATCCCTTGAGGAAGGGATGAATTAAGTCGCGTTTGACGGTCCAATTGATTCGGATTAAGTTTTGAAGTAGACAAGGTTAACCCCAAGGGTGAAAAGTAAAGGTTTTTTATCAAGAAAATAAAGATTAATATTCACAGAATAAATACAATGCTTTTTAGGTAACACTTTTCTTACAAAAATAATCATCACGATCGGACCTCAGACGGTAGAGAAATCCAGTAACATACACACAGATAAGCTCCTATTTTTTGGAATTCGGTTAAAAACATAAACGCCCTAGCCACTTCGTACGTTTTGGAACTACTGCAAAAACATACAGAAATGGGTTACTATCCTTTTGTCTTATAAAATATTGACCCATTGAATTAGGATAGTAAATACCAAAAACAACAAAAAGAAACGAAAGGCAATCGAAACAAAAACTTATTACATGATGTAGATGCTTACTGAAACTTATGCGATGAATGTCAAACCTCTCCTTTAGAAGGCGGTTAAAAAATATTAACAAAAACAAAACGCAATTTAAAAAGATAAATGTTTTTTTCTAAACATCGATAAATAAAGTTATTAATTACGCAAAGCAAAATGTTCTAGTACTCTCACATCAAAACGTAAAACTAGTAATAAAAACTGTCGATTGAAGAACAAATTCAATAAATAGAAAATAGAAAACTTACTTCGTGCCAACCGGAGAGAGACCACTAATAAAAAGTGAATGAAAAAGCAGAAGCGCAGCACATTTGAGTCGTTTGACCGACAATAATATAATCTTGATAACGACGACGCCGACGGCCACTGGGACACATCGATACATGCAGGGGACCACAACATTTTCATATCGTCTACAGTTTTGTTGTCAAAGTAATAAGATATATTAAACAAAAGGCCGAGTACTGAAACGCTACTTTAAACTAAAGGGTTACTTAAGTACTTAATTAATTAAGCAGTTCGTTAAAAACCAGCGTCTTCATAACCGTATTAGATTCCACAATGGTAAGCTGATGCACAAACCTGTTGTCACTCTGTCTACCTGGAAGTTACAATGCATAATTTAATGTAATACTAATAAAAAACGTTTAATACTGATTTTATGTAGAACTAGATGCTATAGGAACTGACTCGACTGACCAAATTGAATTTAAATACTGCCCAATTATTAATTAGTTTTCAAGTTTATCATCTGCTATTATTGTGAGGCTACCTTTGACGTTAAAATTGTTTAGAAAATATTTCACTACTCGTCAACGAGTGTTGGGTACTATGATTAAATACTTAAATAATGGTTAATTAAATTAATATTTCATTATTAATAATTCAATTAAGGTTAATAAAAACTAATCTGTAAAGAAATGTCTTCTTTCATACCTAGTTATGGAAAATAGTTACGAAAAGGAAACAAAGAAATATTAAACGTAACACGTTTTCAGTCCGGTGTTCCGACATTCGTATCCCAAAATATATTCATAACATTTGTTGTATTTCCATTTATTGAATGAAATGTTGAAATATATTCATGGATACGTCTACTATTGTTCAGTGTGGAAAAAGGACAGGAATATGTATGTGATTAGACTAGACAGGTCTTTTTTTTCTAGTCTCGTTTTTAGACCAATATCATATAGGATTTTAAAGTAATATATAATGTTATTTATTTATTAATGATACACCAACTTATTTATATTTAAATAAAATTAATTAAAATGTCATAGAATAAGTACAAACACAAAACATAGAATATGCGTAATACATAATTATAGTCAGTCAAATAAACCACCCCTGACCGTACCCGGCGCAAAGGACCCGAGGATACTGGCAGCATTGCCTCTTTGTATGGCAATAGCTATCCTTTGCACCAAATAAGACCCTGAGCGGTAGTCAAGCCCCCGACATCTAAGACGGCGGCTCAATTCCTTTGAGAAGGCAATTGCCTCCACTCCCTAACTACCCGCTGTCTCTACCGCGAAGGGCACGAATAAGTACCCATCCAAGAGAGGAGCATATTTCTCTTGTTTCTTTAGGGCAGCAACCTCCGCTGCAGCGGCAGCCTCCCCAGACGTGCGACCAACATGAGTCTTTGCGAAAGTGCTGACACACGTGGCATCCCACAACAAACAAACTCCCAAAACTTGATTAAAGTAATTGTATTATTTTACAACTAATAATCTATACTAATTAAGTTTCTAGTTCTGATTTATTTAGTGACTAATTGACTTATGATCAACTATATACCAACGAAGAGCCCAAGCAACTGGTCTTTGAAACAATAAATTTGTTGAGTATTATAAGGTCTGTAGGTATCTACCAAGAAACGTTTTTTGGAAAATCTGATTGACTGAAACTGAAACTTGACTGAAAATGATTATATAATACGAGACATTTTCAATGTGGAATATTAATAAAATTCTGATATGTGTAATTCTGTATTTTAATTTTTCACAACGAATGTCATTTATCGTTTTTATATTACATTTTTAATGTCAAAATATCCAGTTAAACAAATAAATAACCATTCATACATTATTATCCCGTTTAGAATAGTTTGGAGCACTTAGTGTAAAAATATTCATGTTAGGTTAAAATCATGTAGGTACATATTACGTATTTGCGCTTTTAGCATTTTTTACGGTGACTTAAGACTTGATGAAGAAAAACGTTATATTACAATTTACAAACACATACCTACAATGACTCAAGTAGAGCTTCGTACGAAAAACACCCAGAGAAACCTTTATAATTGAAATAATAGGGGTTAAAGTATGAAATTGCCGTTTTATTGCAATAGGTTCTTTGAATTGACATAGAATCTTCATGGTTTGAGGTTTTCGAATGAAACTTTTATCAAATGGTTTCTGTGATGTTCTTTTTTTAAAAAATGTGAAACATTTGAATATCGACTTTCAATTGTTTTTGTTATTCAATTTAGACAAGAAAGATGGATACTGCGAAAATTCGAGTGATTTTTGAATACGAGTTCCGACGCGGAACTAACGCGGCAGAAACAGCCCGCAATATCAATGCTGCGTTTGGAGAGGGGTCTACTAATGAACGCACCGTGCGATTTTGGTTTAAACGCTTTCGTGATGGAAATTTCGACTTAAAGAACGAGCCACGAGGAAGACCGCCCACACAGGTGAATAACGATGAATTAAGAGAGATAGTGGAAGCCGATCCTAGTCAAACTACCCAGGAATTAGCGGCATGGTTTAACGTTACCTTACCCACTTTATTGACTCACTTGCGTCAAATCAATAAAATAAAAAAATACGAAAAATGGGTGCCTCATGATTTGACTGATCTGCAGAAAGAAACGCGTGTTGAAACTTGTGTTGCCTTGTTGAACCGGTACAGAAATGAAGGAATATTGGATCCAATTTTTAACATGTGATGAAAAGTGGATTCTTTATGATAACCGGAAAAGAAAAATGCAATGGCTGACCCCAGGTCAAATGCCACAACAGTGTCCTAAAACAAAACTTACCAATAAAAAGGTAATGGTAACTGTTTGGTGGTCTCAGCATGGTGTAATTCACTATAGTTTTCTTCGATCTGGTCAAGCAATTACGGCAGATGTCTATTGTGCCGAACTCCGAACCATGTTGACAAAACTAGCAGTAAAACAGCCCCGACTCATGAATCGATCTTCACCATTATTGCTCCACGACAACGCGAGACCTCACACAGCACGAGAAACCATTTTGACCCTTCAGGAACTGCACTTAGAAACCATTCGTCATCCTCCGTATTCACCAGACCGTGCTCCAACGGACTACCATTTTTTTCGTGATTTGGACAATTATCTACGTGACAAGAAGTTTTCTTCCCAGGAGGCAGTACAAAATGCTTTCACACAGCTTGTGCAGTCTAGATCGTCGGAGTTCTATCGCAAAGGCTTTAATAACCTTCCCATTAGATGGCAGCAATGTATAGATAATAATGGCAACTATTTTGATTAAATAAATTTGTTAAAAATTTTAAAAATAAACAATTATGATTTTCAGTACAAATCGGCAATTTCATACTTTAACCCCTAATATATTTATTTATTAATCGTTTATATAAAAAATATAAAAATATCATGTTTATTATATTTAAACCGCGTTCCAAATGTCGTGCACCCCTGCAGTGATACCCCTGACTCGTCTTTTAACCCCAGGCCTATCTCCTAAGCTGAAACGCCCATAACATGGCGATATGTGCGTATGTACCAATATTCATAAATAACTAACATTATTTAGAAAAAATAACCAATTTTATACTATACTAGCTGCGCCCGCGGTTTCATCCGCGTAAGTAACGCGTAGTATTGATAAGTAATAGTTTTAGTGAAATCAGGTTCTTCGACGTCCAAACCAAGGCATCGCAACCGACGGTACCGAAGTCGGTGCCTGTGGCAGCGGTAGCGGAGGTCGAGGTATCAATGCGAGTTGAGCTCGATGTCACACCAATATAGGCACCTCTGAACGGAGACGATCAATCGTAGAGTCATTCTACAGCGCCTGGAAGAGATCGCTTTCAGCGATAAGGCCGCCCATTATGCTTCCTAATTTTAAGCTGTATTTGTTTCTATCTATTTATCTTGTAATTTATATGGTGTGTACAATAAAGAAATTATTCATTCATTCATTGGATTGCTCTCACTTGATCCGACAGCCGGTTCAAGAGCCTGACAAAAAGGGCAGCATCCTATCACGATATATGGTCATCAACCTTGATGCCTAAAGCGGCTTGATGGCTTATTGATGGCTATACCTATAGCGACTACTGAAGGAACTATTTTGATTAAGGCGCCTGCCGTAACAATGTCTAAAAAATGCGTAGAAATGGCAGACGGAGACTAGCCAAATCACAAACCGAGCTACCGTAATTAGCTAAACAAATTTCAGCAAGGGAGCAACAGGGACGTGAGTGGCTGAAGGATAGTGATACCTCCCTGTATTTTAAGTCATCACTGGTATGCCAGTGAGCGGGCTAACTCATCACTGTTTATTATGTTTAGCTGTACCGACCTAAACTTTTTTAGATTAAAGTTTGTTCGGATTATCTCTGAACTTAAAACTTGAAGTGTAAAAGTCTGGAGGGAATATGTTTTTCTACGCTTAGTTAGTAGGTACTAGGAATCTGTATCTTTGAATGTATTAACATCATCTGCGTGTGGTTTGACAAGTCACACACTTAGGCAATTGATTTTAGATTTTTTTGACAGAATACAGTGCATCGACAGGTACCTACTCATACATTTGAAAATGTCTAAAAGTTACGAAAAAGTCGTATATTTAATATATATAATATAAGAATAATATAGAGAATAATCTGCCATCGAGGAATAAAAGACTGAATCGGCTACATTTTATAAAATAATAGCACAAGTAAAAAATAATACTTATAAATAATAATTTAGTTAACAATGGACCTAAGTTTAGAAAACTTTCAAGATTTCGCAAAAATCGTTATTATACGTTCAATAGGGACGATAGAACTCAGTGTGTATAAACAGAACACCCACTTACTTCGTCTACCCATTCTTGAGAAAATTGATAATGACGAACAGACAAATAGACGAACAAGCAAGTGATGCTGTAAAGGTTGTTTTTTTTTTTAATTTAAAGTACAGAACCCTAAAACCACTTCAACTTCTTCGTTTCTCCTATAATAAATATTTTAATGGTATTAAAGTACTTATAAATATGAAATTGGTTTACAAAATAAACATCAAACGTTGATAAGTCAATAAGGGTGACAAAATAAAAGATAGAACAAATAAAATTGATTACTACCGACGACGCGACGCGACGACGACTCGAGACACGAAAATATTATAACATTTAGGGTAACATAGACGAACGACAATCATGCCCTAGCTAGACGATCAACTGATGGCTAAGGTAGCTAACACTTGCTGACGAACATACAGGCTATTGGCAACTGCGCTATTGGCAATCATTGTGTTATATTTCGCTGTGACTCTGTTCAACCGAATTAAAAAAAGGTGCAGGTTCTCAATTCGGATGATATTTTTTGTGTTTGTTACTAGATATCTGAATTCCAATCCCGACGATTTTTTTTTAATTAAAGTTATATAAAAGTTATTAAAGACCTGATGAGAAACTTCAAAAAGATATGCAGAATAGCATCCCAACTAAATAACCAATTTTAGAACTTCCAAAAATAGAATCTGATCTTAAATAACTAGGTTCCAATTGATGGAGCATCTTGGAAGCACCTTCTCCGATTTAGAAAACTCCTCAATGATTAATCATTGTAAACTTAGCCTTAAGGCTAACAATTTTGATGATTTCGTGCTGTAGGTAGCTATAATCTAATTTTCAGGGATTTAAGTGGCACGCAGTCGAAAATTCACTAACGTGTCGAAATAAATTGAATGTAAGGTAAGTCTTTTCAATGCTTCATTTCATAACAATATGATACAAATAAAATAACGTGTATTATTTGTGTGTGGTATTTGTCGGCCGATTTCTAATGCTGAGACTACACCAACCTTCACGATTGCAGGAGGAAAGTCGTTCAGAAAATTGATAATGAAAAAAAACCGCCCCCGATATAAAAAGTAGGTAAGTACCTATTCCAAGTCTCTTCCCGCCTCTGCGTTTATGGCAGCATATTTTTCCGCCCAACAAATATATCTCCCTGTAGTTCAATTGAGGCTTATCTTAAGGTGGTGAAGCAGGCTGGTCCTTTATTCGGGAAATATGAACTCGGAAGCTGTACACCAACTTTGAAGAATTACTTTGTCGGGTCTTTAAATTTTATGTAGTTGTTTTAAGGTGTTTGGAGTAGGACTTCGAATTACGCGATTTTGCGTTTTGTGAGCGCATTGACAAATAGCAACTTATATTAATTGAATGAATTTTAAAATCGCCTTCAAAAGTACAATTAACCTCACCTACATACAGTGCCAACGACTTATCAGTTATGTTATCTGATGTAATGAAATTATTTACCACCGTAAAAACTACCTGTTAAATTCATACCTAAGAACAAATGTTCTGAAATTTTAAATCTATGACTTCTTATTGCCTAAAAACCAGTATAAATTAAAAAAAAAATATACTCCACGTTTATTAATAAGGCTTATGGACTCTTTTCCTTGTTTTCCCTCGATATCAGGACATACGCAGATGGAACCGCGGGGCGTAGCTAGTAAAGCAGTTACACCTTGTAGTTCGGTAGGTACTTAAGTTACTTAATAGTTTGTTACTTAATTGATTTTGTATCGACTTGTTCACTCACAAGTTATGTTACTTAGTTAGATTGTGATGTCCTTCGTGAAAAGTATTGAACTGATCAGGATACAATTGGTGGATAAATAGAAAAGTTCATTACATCTGTTTTTTTCGTATCATATTCCCAAAATATCTATGAAATCTTTTTTTTTAAACTAGTTGTGTCTAAAATGATTTGTTTGTGGCAGTGGCATCGTAAGCCGTACAACTAGATGTACAGTTGTTAATTAAAAATCAGCTGTACATCTTATTTAATAGTACCTATACATTATACAACCATATAGTCAGGTGTATAGTTGTATAAAAACTAATTAGGTAAGTATTACATAGTTCCAGCATTTATTTTTTTAGATGACAATATGCGAACCTTACTCTATTGCTTATCTGACAAAAATGTTGAATTGCCAAAATGTCGAACTCCCGAAAATGTTATTGATTAACCACAATTCAGATAAAGAAGTTTCTGTACATAGTTCAATCAGTTAGATGAGTACCCTCGTATGTACCTTCGTAAGTAGTTCTCCTGCGGCAGGACCCAGAGGTGTCGTGTTTAATCGTGAAAGTTTCATGTTATACATACACTATACAGTTAGTTGAAAAGATCGCCGCTCGACCGCCCCGCCCGTAGTTATACCCGAAACGTCTCCAGATAGTGTTAATTTCTTGTCTAAAGACGTCGGTATCAAGTTTCATTAATTAGTATTGTTGTTCATAGACAGAGAAATTTGAAGTTTTGACATGCCCCGGTAAGGGGTTACCGATGGTATGAGTAAGACGGTTTAGAATGTAGCACGGACGTGTTGATAAACAGAGATATTTGAAATTTTAATATGCCTCGGTATGAGGTATGAGAAGGATGGTCTAGGATGCAGCAGGGGCACATTGGGGTGCGTGACTTGAAGACCTCAAAATTGATGTGCCTAAACGCCCCCTCTAAAAGCCAAGATACTTGGATTACAAGGATACGTCATATATGTATGTACGATAGTAGTACATTATTGAAGTTTATAGGAAGATTATGACAGCTGAGCTGTCTTTTCAAATTTACGAGTAATTGAAAGAAAAAAAAACTGATTTCGAACAAATTGTTTTGAATCTTACTAATATTATAAACGCGAAAGTTTGTATGGAAGTATGTATGAATGTGTGTATGTATGTGAGGTTGTTACTCTTTCACACAAAAACTACTGAACTGATTGCGATGAATCTTAGAATATAGGTAGCTGGGGACATAGGCTACTTTTTATCCCGATATTCCCGCGTTAACGGGACTTACTCGGGTGAAATCGCGGGACGCAGCTAGTAATACATACACTAGGTAGTTTCCCGATTGCAATCCTTATTATTTTTGAAAACTCGAAACCCCACACAGCCACTTGCCCAATTTTATTTCGTTTGCGTGTTCAATAAATAGAAGGTAATACTGTTTCTAAACGCTTATATCCTTATTAATAAAAGGGCAATAAGGTCGGCGACAACTCTGACAAGACAAGAACTTTTAAAGTAGACAAACAGAAACAAAAAGCGGAGGAACTACTCCAACCTTTTTCCTTTTTTTATTAATAAGGCTATTACAAATTTGTTTTCCAAACTCGTGTAAAACTCAAGGCATTCAAGTCCCCCAATCGCTACTACCTACCTACCTACTGCAATACCTAACTAATTCTAGTACTGAATCACACTAATACAATGTTACGTATGCACCTGTATGTATGTAGGTATATGGGGATTATCAACCTATAACAACGCCTCTATTTGGGAGATCCTTATTATTAAAGTTCCCCATAGAATGCATTTTCGCAGAGTAAATCAGTACTACTAGAGTTGCGCTGAGTTAATGGTTCCAACCATGAATGAAAAAATAAAATACACGCGCGTAAAAAAATATCAAGCAATTACGAACGTTGTTATGAATGATCGAGAATCGATATAAATTGTCAATGAACAGTAATTGGATACACCGATCGAAACAAACAAACAGGAAACTGAGATAACAGAGTTCATAGATTCAAACATTTAAGTAAATACAAACCTGATTAATATACAGCATCTACCTTAATTAGGATACATGCTCCGGCCGACGGTTTCGATCGCATAAGGGATGATTTGCATTTATTTTGCATGTCGTGCCCCGTCTGGGTCACATCCGTGCCGTTGGAATGACATGATAGGTAGCGATGAATATTTATCTCACTCTTAAATCCAAATCTCCAACTTAAACCTTTGCCCTGTTCTAGAAATAAATATAGGTACGGTATCCCCTACCCGTCGTTAAATTCGACCAAAAGGTGGTTTTTAATGGGAGGCTTCGGCCGTGATGAAGGCGGCCGTAGCGCCAAGTGGACTGCAGAATTATAGATCGGTGTAGTCACTAAGGAAGTCGGGTCGGATTCTGTTCCACTACAGTCTTTTATCTTCTAGATGGCCACTTACCATCACTGCTACTTATAGTATCTCACGTTTAAGTATAATAATAATCAGCCCTTTAATTTGTCCCATTGTAGGGGCAAAAGGGGTTAGGTTAAAACGTCACGGAAGCCACGTCACTCCCGTCCACGTCACGATAAGCGAATGTCCCATGTCTTCGGACCATGGTGAGTCCTAGGACATGTCGGTTTCCTCACGATGTTTTTAGCGCACATAACTTTTTCTTAAAGGAAAAGACTTTGGTGTGCGGGGTATCTGCCACTAGACCAACACCGCTCTCGTTACGCCGCTCTACGTTTAAGTATAGTCTATAAAAAATATTATGTAAATTGATGTAGTTTTTATTATTATCTTTACTAATATAATTATTATGACTCCCCATAGCTTTGCGTTCTATATACCTTGGGTAATTCCATAAATCCTCTCATAGAACCGGTAGGCCATAATATTCTGTAAAAGCTTATATCCAAGAAACCTGTGATTTTCATATTTGAAGAGACCTAGCGATTTAAGGGGAGTGATGTAAGTACCAAAGCCTAAGGACGGCCACAGACTATTACCAGAATGAAATGCTGTCTGTTTACACCATTATTTAGAAATATTCCGTATTTTGATTATTTAATGCTCTAGGTAAATCTACTAGATCTTCAAGAAATTCACTCGCGGCGAGAGTCGAACTTGCATCTCGTCTATCCCCCAGCGTATTAACAAAACTTCACCGAGCGAGTTTCCGAGTCTAATTGTAAAACCAAATGTGGGTATCGGTTAATCTAAAGCATAGCGCCTTAACTAACTCACACACAAAATTACACTTTTTTTAAATAAGTTGAATTAGGCTCGTCGTAAATAAAAATAGTTTTTTTTAATATAGACGTGGAGGCCTTCGTATCATATGGAGCAATAGGTACATAATATCTTACAACTAGTGTTGTAGAAAATTCGAGTCTGGGGTCTATATCTGTAAGTTTGAATCAATTTTACATACTTGGTAAACTAAATCATTCACGAGTCACAGTCGGGTCGACTCGTTGAAGACACGACACGAGACAACACAGACTTGCCAACTTGAGTTAAGAACCAACTCAATTTCGAATTACAGACTCGAAGCAACTTCTACTTAACAAACATTCTACTCTTTGCATCGAGAAGTAAAATCCAGACTCTAGACTATGGCTATTGTGAAAGACGAATCGTCCACGTAAGGGGATTTAAAAATAACAATACACGTATGACCCGGCAAAAAGTAAATATGTATGAGTACCTATATAGCTACAAATCGTGTAAGTTTAAAAAGTTTGGTGAACTTTTTTGTTTATGAGTCGAGTCTTGTGATTTACAGTGACTCAGAACATTTAGACTCCGGTAGTTTTTTACAACACTAGTTGCAACCCCATTGGGAAATTCGGAGAAGCATTTTCAACTTTCTGATATCCATAAGTACTTTATAAATCACCTAGTAACTTGACGTCTGTAGTGGCCTAAGAGAGCGGCGTATCATGATGTTTTCAGCTGACTACGTTCGCTATCGTTATGTAACACTGTAGGTACCTATATATCGCATTGTTTAGTCTGATGCGCCCACCTTGACCCCTCCAGATATCATTGCAACATGTGTTATCAAATGTGTTCATATAGACCGATGTTGTTAAATACTGAAACAATATTTGTAAAACGTCCATTTTATGTTAGTTACATGCGTTTAGTTTGACAATCTCTTGTGGAGCGAGCGACGCAGAAAACTTTGTAGGATTTAGAAAGCTGATCAGTTCAAAGATTCAAAACACATTTCCAAAATCACTTCAATTGACTATACTTAATGCCTAAGTTTTTACATAGATTTTTTAGTCATGTAGTCTCGGCGTAGAAGAGAGCTATCCATTTCTATGTTACAAAAGAGACTGTGTGTCAGGAAAGCGTGCCGACTTTAATATCTTGCCAAGTCTATTTGTTATTTACTTAGGTGTTTTTTTGGAAATCGGTTAAAAATTCGCAAATATTTATTTAAAAGAAGGTGTGTTCTTAGATGTCCATAAGTAGCCATTTATTCATTAACTATACGAACTTACAACTAGCAATAACATTTAGCTTGTAGGTAATTGTTTATTATTGAAAATCGTATGAAAACATTGTGATACGTATAAACACATCTCAATGTTTTTATACGATATTCGGGCTTATGCCCGATCATAATATTTTTATAAGATAAATATTGTTTTCTCCTAGGTAGGTAGAATTCAATTGTATTCTAAACATCTCTAGTAACCTCAGATAAATCCTTATGAAGGTAACCAATACTATTTAATTTTAATTCCCCTAAATGAAAAATAATTTTAAATCCGACTTCAAAAATATAACAAAATAACCTTACCTACATAAAATTCCATCGGAGCATATTATATTGTATGTAATCTGAAATCGGGCAGCCAAACTACAAGCTGGATCTACTTAGTAAAACTGCCCGACAGCCTAATAACTATTTTGTCTAATAAAAAACGAATCACAAGAATCGAATCGGACCTCAGACGGGAAAGATATCCGGTAACACACCTAAAAGAAATTGATAACCTACTCGTTTTTTTGGAAGTCGTTAAAATAATCTTTTCTTTAAACCGATACCGATAACGCGATAAAAACAGTAAAATTACTTTTATTTTAATCTTTTCTGTGTTAAAATTCAGTGATTTGATTACCTACCTACGTGTAGGTAAGCTATCTAATGGTAGTGTTGGACACATTTCGTTACCAGAAACGGGTAATTATTGTGTATAGGTAAAGGTATCCATTCATAGGTACCTAACTGTTTAATCTATATCTTCTATATATAATATATCTATATATATAAAAGAAAGTCGTGTTAGTTACACCATTTATAACTCAAGAACGGCTAAATCGATTTGTCTGAAAATTGGTGGGGAGGTAGCTTAGAACCAAGAGAAGGACATAGGATACTTTTTTTCCTGCGGGAACGGGAACAGGACTTACGCGGGTGAAACCGCGAGCGCAGCTAGTTGACAATAAAATCGTAATTACTTTTGGGAAATACATATTCTTAACTAGTAGGTAATAATATTCTATTTCTAAAAATATACCTAGTTATGAGCTAGTTACATATGATTTTTAACTTACATTGTTAATCGGTTGAATTCACTACAAATAAGTATTGAAATTATTTAATTTAATTAATAATATTTCTAGTGAATTATTATATTAGGGAAACAAAAACCTATCGCAGCCATCGAGTTAGGAAGCAGGGAGTTCGATATGGACCCCGCTAACTGCCGTTACCTACCCACAATCTCCAGCCAATCTCGTATACGAGCCAGTTGTAATTATTGGCGAAATATCGAGCTCCGTAGAAAACATATTGAAACACATCAAATACCCCGTTATTTAATAATATTTCGTTATATACTCGTCCCTATAGATATATCTGAGATTCACTGAACAGAACTCAAATCTCAACGCAAATTGCATCCATCCAGTCCATAAATAAACTGGAAAGTCCAAAAGAAATCAATTTAACTTAGCTACTCGACGTTGCGTCTCGTCGCATCGCCGCGGCCGCTCCGAGTTTGAATTAGGCACTAGTCAAGTAGGCAGGTACTCGTTTTCTTGAAGGTTCAAGATTTCATTTTTTGACTGGTTGATGAGGTGACTTTTTGATAAATAAATAATATATGCTTTATTGAATAAATAACAGAAAGCTTAAATTAAAACTAATTATTAAACGAAACATAATATTTAAGTAATCTTATTAATATAACATAATACAAACAAAGTAAAAATGTAAAACTAAATGAACGACTCACTCCGAATCGTACACGGCGCAAAGAAACCCTTAACACTAGCAGCAATGCCGCGTTGTATGGCAATCGCCAGCCTTTGCTCCAGGTAAATTGTATCTACCAAAACACTAATCATTATAAACTAGCTGCACCCCACGGTTCTCGCAGACTATCAGGATAAAATTATTTTTTGTTTCTTTTTGAAGTCGGTTTTTTAATTGTTAAATTATTTTTTTATTTTACCCTTTTTAGTATACTTACCTACCTAAAAATCAACAATATTGTTACCGTAATTTTCATTATTGAGGAGTTTGCTGATGAGAAGGTGGTTTCAGGTGCCCCATCAATCTGTACTTAGTTCTTTAGGGGTCTATTCTTTTTGGTAGAAGTCCAAAAATGAGTAATTTATTGAATTCTGGGATGCTATCCTAGTCCATCATTCCGAAGATACTCATCAGATCCTTACCAAACTTTCATGGGACCACCTCGTAGCTTTCACCTTTCCATTAAAAAAAGAACTATATCAATCGGTTAAGCCATCTTCGTATAATCGATGAACAATTGAATTGAATACAGCGTTTTGAGGAGCATTCCCGGTCCTCACTTCGAAGATCCTAATCAGATCCTCATCAAATTTTAATGGGACCATCTCGGAGCTCCCACCTTTCCATTAAAAAAAGAATCATCTCAATCGGTCAAGCCATCTTCGAGTAATCGATAAACAACTGGATTGATTAATGCATTTTGAGGAGCATTTCCGTTCATCACTCCGAAGACCCTCATCAGATCCACATCAAATTTTTATGGGACCATCTTGGAGCTCCTACCTATCCATTAAAAAAAGAATCATCTTAATCCGTCAATCCGTCTTCGAGTAATCGGTAAACATACAAAAAAAAAAAAATATTATACATACAGACGAATTGATAACCTCCTCCTTTTTTTTGAAGTCGGTTAAAAAACGAGCCTATGTCTTTCTCCTATATTCCATCCATCTCTGTACCAAAATTTATCAAAATCTGTTTTGCGGTATAGACGTGAAAGCGTAACAAACACACACGGATCAAGGATTACAGGATTCAAAAGTTTGTTCGATTGTTTGTCTAACAACTTTGAAACGCCGAAACACACTTTTTTTTATTTAGGCAATTTGTTTGCCATTAATAGGTACACGCTAGTTTACGTTGCAGTCCTAGGATGATTTGCAATAAGCCGATATATGTTTAGATTTGTCTTGTTTTTATTTTCGCTGCCATTTGTTCCAGTAGTTGGGAATCGTATAACATGGAGAAATTACTTATGTCGATAATTCCACGGAATTAGAAATCACTCGAACGTAACTTAATGCTTGTAATAAAAAAACTTGATAGATTCATGTCAATAAAACTATTTGCCCAAGTACTCTGAAACTGGATGATATTTGTTCCCCTGGCCCGTCATATAGTGCTCTCTCTATATTGTAGGTATCACTTCATTTCTATTCAGCCAGGCTCGATACGGGCTGTTTTATTTCTTCACGAACGATGTTTACAAGGGCGATAGGAAAGTTGTAAATTTTATGAGTTATTTATTACGGATTTTATTCTGAAATATTGGTGTTTACAGATACGAGGTAAGTACCGAATAAACCGGCGCGGATGTTTCGCTTTTGCGGCTTTAATAGGTACCTACACTATACAAAAATACTGATGCTTTTAGTGGTATTTCATAATAAGCTGGAACGCTGGACATAACTTATTCTTGGGATATATATAACCCACAATTTCCACGATATTCACTAAGATAAAACCGTAGGCATGGCGATTGTTTTTAACCTTTGGCAAATATGGCATCAATATTAACACAGTTGACACAAGCACTGAAGTATAGCTGCGGTGGCTTTTTATAACTGTTTACCTCGCCATAAATAAACTAAACCCCGCAGCGATTGTCATTTCATGTTTACGGTAGCCTCAACAATACTAAATAGTGTAAGCGGTAGCCGGTCAGCGCTGCAGCGGTTTCATAGACCTATATATTTATATATATTATTTCGCATAAAAGTAAGAAGGAATAATGTTTGGGACATTAACTCTAGTACTACAACTCGTAGTAGACGAGTATAGCTGATAATATTTGTAATTGGAACGCAAATCAATACAAAAAATACTAACATTGGTAGTTATAGGAAGATATGAGACAAACTTAACTTGAGACTTCATCTGGTGTCGTCTCATTCAGTTTGAATGTCAAGTAAAGTTTGGCATGTTACTACTGACGGCACCCCAATAGCTATCACAAAATATGGCCTTCGATACCCATCTAGAATATGATCCTCTCTATTGAAGCGCGAACAAATGTAATCCGAGATTTGACTCGGAGTTTATTGAGTGCGGTCCCGGATTGAAGAATTAGTTTTATGTTACAATATTATGGGTACCTGAACTACCTTATGTTAAGAGGAAAAGTTAAATTGTTGATATGATGTAGAGATACAAAGCAGTCGAGGACCGAGAAGGAAGCGTAGACGTTCATTTTCTAAAATCGATTTCGTTGTAACCCGCACGGACCTTGCCCGGAGATTAGAGACGAGATGGAGTATGGTCGACTTATAGTGATGCTTTTCAAACTGACGGACGAGCTTCACCAGTTCCGAAGTCAAACTGTTTGGAAAATTACTCACGCCGCTTTAAACACGATAAATCATTATAAAAACGGCTTTAAAATACGGACAAAAAACCTTAACTTCAGTACCTCCGACTTATCTGTATTGTTATCTGAAGTCGGGCAGCCAGACTACAATATGGACCCAGCCAATAAAACTGCCCGACTTCAAATAACAAAACACATAACTCGGTGGCACTGTATATAAGTAGAGGTCAATCTCATCAATCATCTCTTAAACTTGGATTTTTTTTAATTGATATCTCCTTGCTCTAAATATTTTTTAAGGCGTTATATTTGTGTTTTTATTTTCTAAAGTATTTAAGACTAATAAATCCTTTTTAAAGAAATACTTCGTAGTTCTTACAACTTAACTATTTGGGTAAATAATTACCGTCGCGTCTCGTCGCATTAAATGCTAAAATAAACTTAGAAGGTAGGACCTACTCTGGGTACCTACGTAAAGAAAATGATGAATGAAATCTTGATTCTTATATTTTCGTCAAAAGAGGTTCCTTGTAATTTTCTTCGAGGAAAAACTTAATTTAACTTCACCTACCGTTCCATTGAAGTGAAGAGAGAAAGGAGAGGGTTTATTTTTGTACCGATTGTACCTCTACTTGATTGTAATGTTTATATATAAACTTAAAGTTAAATTATCAAAGACTTTCAAGTGTTTGGTAGAACACAGATTTGAATTAATTTGTTTGTTTGTTAATGTTAATGTAGGTACATAATTTTGCTTTCTTCACTTCACGTAAAAACTACTGAACCGATTGCTATGAAACTACATTAAGATGGAAGATGGAATTATTTTGACTTTAGTGTAGTATTCTTCTACAAATATTTTGAAGAAAAAAATCGTCTTCAAAAATTCACTCGCGACGAGATTTGAACTTCAGACTCGTTTTGAAGATGAATTTTTCTTTTAAAATATTTCTAGTAGATATGCCTTGAAAACGAAAGTAGGGGATTAATGTATGTTCTGGGCCACTTATATACCTAAACTTGGTACCATTTTTGTATGAAAAACTACATGATGTATGTTCTGGCTCACTACCTAACCAGTATAAGTAGAGCTCTGTTAGTGTATGATAAGTAAGAGTGTAAAGTTCAAGTAATGGTGGTTTTGATGTATTTTAGCGAAATGATTTCTCCGCAATATGTGACGTCACACGAGGCTACAAACGCTTCTCGATAGTTCTCTAGAGATGTCGCTGTGTTCGAGGTAGGGACTAGACCTAACCCTGGAGGCTGAGGGGGTGCCGCTGCAGGGATGGAACATGACGCTGCGTGGGCGAACCGTGACGGGGGCGAAACGTGTCGGAGCGAGGGTGGAACGTGACGGAGCGTGGTCGAACCGCGACACTGCGGGGGCGAAACATGCCGGAGCGAGGGTGAAACGTGTCGGATCGAGGGCGGGCCGGATCGGGGGATCGACGCTGCGGGGGCGGGTCGGAGCGGCGCGTGAGGGTGCGGGTCGGGGACTGGGGGGTTGGGGAAAAAAGTACTCCTAACCTTAGAAATATTTTAGGAATGAAATATATTTACAAAACTAAATAGTTTGAATCCCTGATAGGATTCGAACCTACATTCCTCGTTTTTCTACAATTTTGCTTTCGATGTAGCATAGTAGGAGTAGGATGAGGAGGAGGAGGAGGGGAGGAGAATGAAACATGCTAAAAAAACAATTAATCATATAGGTACATCTGTTTATTAGCATTTTTTTTTTAACACAAATTATTTTTTAGATTTTCTAAACTTACGCCAAAACATTAAGAACTTGTAAAAAAAAAGGCAAGTCGCTCATATATGTTACACATTTACAATGACACAAACCGTATGCTTGACAAATACGGCAAGCGCGACCATCAACCATATCATATCCAGTCATATTAATACATTTCTTTGAGCAGCAATATATTTCCTCCGTTATTATTATTAAATTGTGATTTTTCCTGTTGCTGTTGTTGTTGTTGTTGTTGATGATGGTGATGACTGATCGGCTGAGATTTCAATGTAAAACTAATGTAAAAAACAATGTAAAATTAATAATTATGTGGAAGCGAATGTTTGATTGTGGTATGACGTCTCCTACAATCTGCGTGGGCGTGTGACCTAGTTGATATCAACCACACTCAAACAGGATATTAGGTACTTAGTATGATTATATAAAATTAGTTCTATGAATAAAAAAAAACATAATTTATTATTTAAAACAATTGTTTTATCGAATTTTATAATGTCCCCAAGCCAATGTGTTTATTCCATCGTTAGTGATAAATCTCTTATCATCATTACCGCAGAGTACTTTTTTTCTTTTAACCTGCGTGTAAACACAATGCTTATCACTAGTGAATGTGCGCATATTGTCATATTTTACATAGCTACTGTCAAGCGCTTTTTTATAATTTTCAAAAGATAATTTTCTTACAATGGAGGCAGAGGTACCTTTATTTTTCTTTATAGTTAGATCACCTTCCAAAACATAACTATACATTTTGGAACGTAAACCTATAAACTCTTTAATGATACAGCCATTGCTTTCATCTTTCATGAGACCTACTATCTTCTTATTTACTAAAGGGAGATTATAAACATTATTCTTGGGAAAATCAGAGGTGTCAAATCTAGATGTTAAATCACATCTAATGTCTTCATAAAAATTTTTTGTTTTGATTTGATAAATAAATGAATCAGTATCCGTGTAGAGTAATTGTGCGCTATCTTTATATTTAGGTAGCATGTATGAGTAGTGGAAATCGTACATTACCTGTTTAGAAAGTTCGAGTACGGTGAAACCAATATAAATTGGTTTATTATATAATATTTTCGTTTTATTCATTTGTATTGCTGTAAAATCTTCAGTGAAAATCTTACAACTATGGAAATTTGGACGAGCTATATATCTTTCAGCACCATATTTACATTTTGTTTTAGTTTTCTCATCACCCCACCTGGTACACAGTTTTACATCTACCCGTTTACTCACATTCTCTATGGTTTTACCAAAAATTGAGTTGTTCATGAGTTTATAAAAATCTTTTTCAAACAAAGTTTTTGCCAATTTCCTTTTATCAGTGTTTAAATCTATGTATGGTTTGAGCCATGGGGATTGATTAAAAGATAAGATTCTATGAATTTTTTTACAAATTAATCCATTTTCCACACATTGTTTCAAGTTTAAATAGTGAATAACATAATTATGTTTGTTATCGAGAGTAAGTAATAGTTTTTTAGTTTTGCCATAAGGCGGTGTTTTTGTTTCAGCACAAAATGGATACTCATTGTGTAAATCGTGTAGAGACTGAGGATACTCCAAGTCTACTTCTAGAATATAACCTACATCCGAATCCACACATTGAGCTAATATATCAAATGAATCAATTTCATTATTATCTAACCAGCGAAAGTTACCACATGGTAGATATTGTCTCATAGCATAACCATATAAATTATTAACATCCAAATAGATAAGAAAGTTGTCATCGTTTATAGGACTGTAATCGGTGGTGGAAAATCTATTATTAGCCTTTGCATATCGCTTGGAAACTTGACTGATTCCCCCTCGAATACCGGATTGTAAGAATTGAATTATTTCATAATCGGTAAGAAGTTCAAGATTTATTTGTGTATGTCTCAACATAGCATCCCATGAAAGTGAAGGTGCCGTCAGATATCGACATGGATCGAGTTTATAAGCATTCAAACAAACATTACGAAAGTTTTCAAATACTTGGGCTAGCAATAGAACATCTGTTTTAAGATATAAATCACAGTATTCACCCAAAGTTTTTATATTAAATTTATTCCATACTGTTTGTGCGTGTATGTAGTCACTTTCGGAAATATCTGATTGTGTTAATTCGCTATAAAATGACTGTCTGTTCGGTAGTGCGACTTCCTCAAGTTTCTCAAAACAATCGACATATTCATAAGGGAAAACACCCTTCCGTGTTAAAAGATTTAATTGTTCACAATCTGAATAGTAATTAGATAATATATGAAATTGATCTGAGGTTAGATTTTTAACTAGTTTATCTAAACTTGTAGACATAAATTTAAACGAATCA
Source organism: Idaea dimidiata (assembly GCA_949358125.1). Classification (NCBI taxonomy): domain Eukaryota; kingdom Metazoa; phylum Arthropoda; class Insecta; order Lepidoptera; family Geometridae; genus Idaea; species Idaea dimidiata. The sequence continues at coordinate 27,326,555 of OX442330.1, forward strand.
ACAAAACGTATAATAATCTTTTTCTTATCAAAATGCAGCATTCGACTGAATGTAATATACTTTTCTTTATGTTGTGGTATACATTCAATTTTATCCCCATCCCTATTAGCCAACTCTTTAATGAATAAGTGACTATCGTACCCACTCAAATTATGGAAAAATATCGGAATGTAATTGGGTAAAGAATATTTTAAGTTGCATAGCTGATGTGCGACACCTCTGATTTTTCCGGTAAGATGACAATGATCGATTACCTTTATATCGGATAATGAGAATGGTTGTTCACAAATATGACAGTGAGTACTGGTGTTTTTTAAGATTTCATTGTTATTTTTATTATCCGTAATAGTTATTGTTTTTGAATAGATATCAGCAATGTAGCCGGCATCTGAATAAATATTATCTACAAACTTTTCAACACAATCTTCACCGCGATATGTAACAAACTTTGATAATGACTCATTGTAATTACAATGTATGTAATAGGCAAAAGCACAAGGGGTGTGCTCATGAGTATAATAGGTGTTTTTCTTTTCACTCACATTAACAGAGGTTAAAATTGATTCGAAATCAGCATATATAACAAATGGTATAGGTAATTGATGGCTGTAATTTTTAAAACTTAAATACTTATTATCGTCAGAAGGTAGCTCTATTAAAGCCTTTTGACATCCTAAAATCCTATGATGTTCGAGTTTACTCTGACTCGTGAAATGTTGTAAGCAACCAGAACAAAGAAAAAATCTCGTGGTATGTAATGTAATTTGAGAGCGTATCAGACGAGATATGTTTTTTATCCAACAGTAATGAGATTTAAGACCATTATTATTTTCGAAAAATAATAAATTAATATGCTTCGACTGCTGCTGTTGTTGTTGTTGTTGTTGACTGTTGGTTTCTGTCGCCACCATCTTCGATATATACATTGGTACAATAGTATTTTTTTCAATACCATATACATTAACATTGATGTGGTTTAATATTTCAAAACGTTTAATACCTTTTATGGATACGGGTAAATCAACTCCTTCCGTTTTCAATACCGTCTCATAGTGAGGGTAAGATGTTATCCGGTATGAATGAGAGTCGACTGGATAAAGAGCGCTTACTATCGCCCAAAAAAAGCATGCATTGTCCTCATTCTTTACATTCACACACGCATGTTTACGTTTTATCCAATCCGGCAGCATTATGTATGAACGAGCAGATAAAGGAGTATATTTATTGATGTTTATCTCTAAAAATTCAATTTTCTCCAGTGCCCATCCACTGTCCCGTTCTTGAAATTCTTCACATTTCTTCATGATTTTAGCAGAGGTTTCATCGTAATAAGAAGATAAATCTGATGAAGCTTGCAGGTGCACATTCTTAGTATTGAATGATTTTAAATCTTTAATTGCTTCAGCATCTCCTTTTGTTATGATAAATGTACAAAAAAGTTCTAAGTTCACCTTGATATGTGTATTCAATTCAATTTCAATTTTTAATAACTCTTTCACTGTCTTCTCAATATTTTTTAAAAACAAATCTGGACTTATTATCTCTGATGATGGTCCATTAATTCTATAACTTATTATTCGACATTTGTATGCTGTCTGTACAACATAAGTAAAATAGTCTTCTCCATTATCTTGCTTACACAATAATTTATGGCGTTTTGTTCTTGAATGTGCAATTAATTGATTGTTAGGAACTTGTACACTACAAAAAGGACACTCGTACATTATTGTTTTATACACTTTACTCAACTATTAACGTAATACAACTGAATCCAATTAATGTTTAAAAATGTATTTATATAAAACCGAGGAGCGTGATATTGATAAGAACTATACCTACATCGACGCAAAACATTCAAGGACAAAACGTTGGAATAGGGATGTGCCATTCAATAAGATATAAAAAAACTCATTATTTGTTGTTGATAAGTAATTTTTTATTTTATAATATGGATAAATAAAATAAGTATTCTATTACATAACACTTGATTTCGTTATCTACAATTGACATTTTATCATAAATATTATCGATAATTGTATTAGCTTCTAATAAGGTTTTTATTTGACTTAGTTTAAAACGTTTTCTAAAGAAATTCATTCTGTTCTCATAGTAAGTCTTTACTATTTGCAATTGATTTAAACGAGAATTGATACAATTCAAAAAATGCTGCAAGTACTGCCACTCTTCACAAGAAATCCACATTGATTTTATTCCCAAATTAATTACGATAAATTTCTTAACTTCTTCATTTTCATGTTCAGACGAGTTTAGATGATAAGTTATCACTTGTTGTCGCTTCGGTAAATAAACTGCATCAGATTTGAAGAATTCTGATATATCAGAAGCATTTTCCATAAAAACCGTTTCCCATTCTTCTTTATTCAGCACTATTCGATTAGCGATATTAACATGTACTTCCAGTAGTAATCGATTAATTTGATCTGACGATGGTTTCAAAAATGTTGTAACATATGGAATTGTAGGACTATTGTTTATATAATATATATTTTTACAAAGTTCGAAATGTATGGGTGGAAACGACGGTGTATATGATGGATACATATTATCGTCGTTGTTGTTGTTGTTGTTGCTGCAAATGTTAATAATTAACTGATCTATAAACTATTCCGGCTAGAGTTTTTATGAAGTTATTTTTCGAACAGTTTTAGTAAGAATGTTGTATTCAAAGAGTGAGTCATTTACAATTAAACAATAAGCGGTGGTATCACTCGGAACCGGCTTTTTAAACTCTAGCTCCAGTTTGATATCTATAGCACCACTAAAGCCTGAACGAATTGCATCGGTTTGTCTAGAACAATCTATTACGATCAAAGGGGTTTTCGTTTTGAAATGAGGCGGGTTTATTTGAATATTAGAGTTCTTTCCACACCCGTAATATGATCTTTTAAAGTTGATGAATGCTTCATATAAAAGCGAATATACTCCCTTTTCAAAGTCGTTAGAGAATGAGTCATATGGATAGTACTGAGAATTGAGATATAAACGTGCATTGTAAAAGTTGATATGGTCAAAGTGACTCTTATCTTTGTTTGCTTCATTATTTTTTGAATGTTGAAATCCGATTATGACGTAGCGGGGTTTCTCCAACTGAGTAGTTGTTTTCACAGTCCAAATGTGTTTTTGGGCCGTCGGTAATGCTGGATACTCATAAATATCCCATGAGCGGAATGCGATGGGAATGGGAGTGTTGTTCTCTACATAGGTCAACAAACGCAGTTTTTCTTTATCAGACACCTTGATAATGGGCATACGCCATGTTATACGGGTTATATCAATCTTAATTTCTTTCCCTGCTTCTTTGAGAATTGCACAGTTGAGATCGGAAGAGCTTCGGTTTAATATTAGTTCATGTTTTGCATTAACTATCACTTTATTATAATCCTCAGCAAAGCCCAACAAGTGCCGAAGTGGAATAGTGAAACAGAATTCACCATCAATTTCTTTCAAACCATTTAAATTCCACCCACTATTTTCCAAACTGTTGGATTCTTCATATCCGTAGGAAAGCACTCCTTTCATCGTGGTGGTAATACCACAGTTTTTTGTTCTGTCAATCTCTACACCATTCAATTCATAGCGAATGTCTTGAAACAGGTGAATAGGTCCATTGTTAACGAAAACAAAAGATTTTGAAGCTTTACCCTCAATTACTAACTGGCTTTCACAGGGTAACACTATTGAATCTTGATCGTTGATACGGATCCGAATCTCATCATTATTTTTATATGATTCACTATAGGGTAAGTATGAGTGAAATTCAATTCCTTCTATACTATCATCGACTAGTACATCATCCCCTATTTTTAGAATCGATGATGATAATGATGATGTCATTTCTTAGAATTTTAATTGTAATCCAAGTGATTTAAGAAATAAAGCGTTATCTTTTGTTATCTTAGTTCTTGCTTCTCCTTTTGAGTGTTGCTGCTGCTGCCGTTGCTGCTGCTGTGAGTCGCTATATTTATTATAATTTGATGATGATGAGAGAGATGGTGCTCCTTCTTGTGAGTTGAAAATAGGACTGTGGTTTTGTATTACCTCACCGTTCATTTTATAGATAATCATTATGAGTTGAGTGTTTTCCTTATATGTAGACGAAGTGAAATGTTCTCCTTTCTAAAGTTCACAAGTTTTCCTTGCTCGTTAACTATATACACTTGAAGATTTTGAATTGTGTTCGTCTTCAATGGTAAATAGATGAGATTCGGAGGACACTCTATAATTTGGTATCCTGGAGGTACGGATGGACAAAATTCATGTAGTACATGGGATGATTTATTATTTATGAATGAACCTTGAATAATATTGCATTCCACTCTTATAGTGTTTGTAATTAGAATATTTATCGCCTGATCAGATTCATGTAGTTCATTTTTGGGAAGTATTTTTCGAGAGAAACCAAAAAGACTTCCAATACTGTTCTCCTTCTCAAAATGTAAATCATAGTATGGAGAAAAAAAGGCACACTTCATAGTGTTTGTGTTAGCTTTTATATCGATCAATTTAAAGGGATCATCACCTGCTATACTGAGGATTTTTTCTTCCAAATAGTGAATAATATTATCCAGCTCATAAGAACCTTCAGGAACTGTAATAATATTGTTTCCATAGTGAAAAAGATTGTTGCTGCTATCCACATTAGGTATAGAATTGAAAGATTTAAAATAAATCAAAGCACACTCATATTCGCCTTCGCCCAGTTCTATACATGGTAAAAAATCCACATTTAATATAGAATCACTACCGTTTACTGTTATAGTAAGAGACATTGTTTACAATGTAACAGAAGAATGTGAAATGATACAACTAGTTGAATGATATATCATTTATATAAATATAAATTTAAAACATATTATTACAAGCATTTAACAGAAAACGTAAACATAAATGACCGCAATTATATGTCTTATCTTTCTGTATATTATTATAATTATAGTTAATGTTGATGACGTCATTGACATTTGACATAATGTATTTGAGAAACTCTTGTGGTGGTTTCAAATTTCCATAACTGTCAAAGTATTCACAATGTTGGTTTTTCTTCACGTATGCTACCCAGTGTGTGATTCCCGTTTCATACCTCCATGGTCTTCTTCTTCTTCGATTGTTCTGTAGTATATCCCGCATAAAAACACCGCGAAAATGGGGAATATTCAGTTGTTTAACATACTTTATGAGCTCATAATCAAAGAGTGCACGATTCGGAAGGGCCAAATTTAGTTTTTTTGTTGATATGGTTTCAAATAGAGCCCCATACCTTTTTTGTAGGGTGCTAAATAAATGCCCTTTCCTACAGCAGCAGGCACCCCATTTTTTTTTCTATTATTAACCATTTCATAAATGTTTTTAGCAGCCGTTGTGACACCACCAGCTAAAGATCCAGCAGCCGCCAATGCTCCCAGTATTGGTATTAATGGTAGGAAACCACCACATTTCGGTAGTGGAATAACTCTGGGTTTTTTCACATTTTTCTTCTCTGTTTTACTGTCTTTGATAATTCTTTTAGCAGCTTTAATAGCTGTATTTATTAATTTTTTAGTGGATTTAGGTTTTTGTTTTTTTATCTCTTTTCCACCACGTTCACGCTTCTCATTGTTAACAGCTCTACGTGCAGCAGTTATAACCTTTGTGAGAGGTAAACCTAAACCTCTTTTCACTTTTAGTTTCATTATTTTATTCACACCGAGCGCTACCAATCGTTCAGGTATACTTTTCGATTCTAACCAACGTTTCTTCGCTGCCGATGCTAATTCCAAATCAGCTCTATGTCGATGATCTAAAGATGAATTTTGAGCGTATGCAATATCGTGTAATTTACAAGCTTCATCTAGAGGATTAACACCCACATCACCTCTATTTAAACGTTTTTCCAATTTTGTTCCGGGTCCACAATAATTGTATCCAGGTACGTGTAACTCGAAAGGTAAGTTATTAATGAGTGTATTGACTAAACCGCCACCACCTTTCACATTAGAAGGTTTACGAAGACTAATCTTTTTTTTCTGATGTACAATCATTTTATTGTGATAATATCCTATAGTACCTATAGTTGCTGTTGCTATCACAGTAATAAGATATATAAAACATGTGCAGACAATTAAATAACTTATTGATATAGAAATGAAGTTTCAGAAACAACCTACGTGTTTATCGGTTAAAGGTTGGGATATTAATTCCAAATATAATGCAAATCACAGACATAGTATCCTTCTACCTAACAATATTAGATGTCTTATATGCGGTCCATCTGGTTGTGGTAAAACTAACCTATTACTCGCCTTGCTACTCGAGCCAAAAGGATTAATATTTGAAAATATCTATTTGTATTCCAAATCGTTAAACCAACTAAAGTATGTGTTTTTGGATAAAGTATTCGGTCAAGTGTCAGGAGTGAATTTCTATACTTTTTCGGATAAAAGCGAGGTGGTAACACCGGAAGATGCTCAGAGCAATAGCATTATAATTTTCGATGATGTATCGATGGAAGATCAAGAACCTATCCGTTTACATTTCTCGATGGGTAGACATAAGGGACTAGATTGTTTTTATCTATGTCAAACATACAGCAAAATACCTAAACAACTGGTTCGAGATAATGCAAACTTTATTATACTCTTTAAACAGGATGAAATGAATCTAAGACATGCGTATGATGATCATGTGAATACAGACATGACGTGGGAAACTTTCCTGGAAGCATGTAGAGCTTGTTGGAATAACAATAAATATGGATTTTTAGTGATCAATAAAGATGTTGAAATGAATAGGGGACGATTCCGGAGAGGTTTCGATGACTTTATCATATTATAGAGTATAAAAATATATGCAGCAATTAAACTGTTTTCATTTCATCATGGATTCTTCCGCTATACAGATCTTTGGGGATAAGGAGCTTAAACGTAAACTCGTTCAGTCTGTAAGTTCAGTAAAAAAGAAAATTAAAGTTTTAAAAGAGGGTAAAGCCGAGTTGACAACAAATTTACAAGAAAGATATCAACCAATCACAGAACCCTTGAAAAATTTATTAAATCAGATCAGTTTAAACACCACCACCAACAACAACAACAACAACAGCGGTGAGGTCATAAAACATGAAATCGATAAGAAACAATTCCCAAAAAAAGAAAAAAAGAAAAAGGCAATGTTAAAAAAAATCAAACAAGAAATTAAAAATGCTGCTCTACAATTACAAAAAAATAAAGACCTTGAAGAAGACGAAGAGTTTGAAGATGCTGATGATTCACAATATGATGACGACAACAACAGCAGCACTCTAAATACAACAACTCAATCTGCTGATGGTGATGATGATGATGATGATAAAGTGGTGAAAGAGAATTTACCTTCAATAGCACGTGCATACATGGATACGCTTATCATGAATCAAACAACTAAAGTACCTTATGGCGTTTACACAACTCCGGAGGGGTATTACATAGGCGATAGCGCTATTCAATTTGATAAAAACCATATAATAATCAAAAATCAAAAGTTTAAAATTACACCAGGTCTGATGGAACTATTATTTAAACGAGAACCTAATAGTTCTTTGATCAGTTCGGTAGATGGCGATATATACTATAAAATAATAACAATTACGAATGCACATAGACGTAATTATACATCAGAAGGTCAGATACAGGGTGATAGGAGTCTCAAGTATACTCAATATATAAAGCAATCATCAGACCATTCGCATTCAACACCAATCAAAAAAACTGGTGGGTTTATTAACAGATCAGATAAACAATCAGGTGATAACAGATTAAACAGATCTGATAAGCAAGCAGCTGATAACAGATCAAACAGATCTAATACTGATGGATCATCAGGTCTGTTAGTAACTGGAAGAGGGTTGACAACCAGCTGTTCAAACAACGATTCAACTCTATTAATGAAAAAATACTATTCAAATACAGATTATATATATTGGGACAACCCTAATGAACTAATAGACCGTTTACGATTGCTTATCGCTTCGCGAAGTGCTGGTAACAACGGAAACGATAATGAAATTATTGCCATATTAGAAGAATTGATAGAAGCTAATATAATTAAATCGCCATATCGACTTTCGGACATACTAAAACATATACTCAAGTAAAAAAAATCATTATAATTATGACTGTTGATAAGTTTGGACGCTATCTACAACACAATCGTCAACAACAGCATACATTGCAGCTGCACTCGCTCAAAATTATGAAAAAAAATCTGGTGGATTGTGGAAATCGTGTATTAAGAAATGTTAATAAAGGAATTTTAAAAAATGATGTTGTTATAAAAGAACAACTAGATGAGGTTCTTATTCAATGTCTGCATAAAATTAAAATACTCTCTCAAAGTGTAGAAAAGATTTCTGGAAAAAAAGTGGAAATACCTCCCGTCACCACCGCCACCACCAATAGCAACAGCAGCGGCAAAAGCACTCCTAAAACCTCCACCACCACCACCACCAACCTCAGTACGTCTATACGACAAGCAGCGACAGTGGTGGGAGTACCAAAGAAAAGAAAAAAACTCGAAGAAAAGAAAAATAATTAGTACCTCCCTACCTATCTATAGTAAAAAAAAAAAATGAGTAAATGGACAGTTGTTCAGGAAATTCATAAGAATGCTCGCAAAAACTTTCCTCGAAGACGTTTCATTCAAAAGGGATTTGATGATACCTGGCAAATAGATTTAATTGATATGCAAAAATATTTTAAATATAACGGCGGATTTAAGTATATTTTAGCATGTATCGATACCTTTTCAAAGTATGCATGGCTTCAACCGATAAAGAGTAAATCGGCTGATGATGTAACACAAGGAATGCTCAAACTATTGAACAATCAACAATGTCGGAAACCGAAAAATATTCAATCTGATGATGGACGAGAGTTTTTCAATGAAAAGTTTAAAGCTGTGATGCAAAAGTTTAATATAAACCATTACTCAACCTATAGTGTGATGAAAGCTTCTATTGTAGAGAGATTTATTAGAACCATTAAAAATTGGTTTTGGCAACGATTTTCTTATAATGGATCTTATAAATGGGTTGGAAAAGAACTCTCTGACGTAATAAACAGATATAATAATAAAGTACATCGCACTATCAAGGCTGCTCCAGCGACCATAAATCATAATAATGCTAATGAACTCTTATCTACTGTTTACAACCATATCAAAGTTCGAGCTAAAAATAAATTTACATGTGGTGATTATGTCAGAATCAGCAAATATAAATCTACTTTTTCCAAGGGATACACTGGGAACTGGAGTGCGGAAATATTTCAAGTGGTAAAAGTGGACAACACTAATCCGGTAACCTATCAGTTGCAAGATGAAGAGAAACAGCCAATCTTGGGTGCTTTTTATGAACAAGAACTGCAAAAAGTTAAATATCCCGATATCAACCTAGTGGAAAGAGTGTTGAAAAGAAAGGGTGATAAAGTTCTAGTGAAATGGTTTGGTATGAATTCTACAAGCTGGATAAATAAAGAAAACAAAATTATAAATTAATTAGATTACCTACCTACTAATGTTTATCTAAATAAAAAACATGGTTGGAGATTAATTATTTGTTTTATTTTATTAAGTATATAAGTTGGATTAACATTAATTCTTACTATACTAATTTGATTAATATGGGTTGATTAACATAATAATATAACAATTATTAATTAATAATTATGCTTACTTACTAAACAGATTATGGAAGAGAGATTCATATGTCAAATGATAAAAAAATGTATGATTGCTGTCTATTATTCATTATTGAGGGTTTTTTGTAATTTAAGCCATTTAGAAAAAGCTTCAACTTCTACCGCACTACAATGACAGTAAAAGCCGGGTCTTTTTTTAAATGCGACATGCCTATGACAATTTTTTAAAGTGTTATATAGATTGAGCTCACTCATTATCTTCTCCACTTTCGGGCATTGGAAATTTTCTAGATTGATTGCTGATAATTCCAATCGTTGTAGTAATTCTTTTTCCACAGTACCCCCCTTATAAGCCCAGAGAAATTCTTTTTTCGGATCGAGTTCCCGCATTTTTTGTAAAAAATCCGGGTACTCGATATCCGCTCCTCCATGATTTTTTAGTAGCATACCATGGACATTTCGAATTACATATTGAATAGATTTATCAGATCGACCGTTAATTAACAAGCTCTCTGGAAGTTTAATGCGAATTAAATAAACAAGCTCATTCCAAACATCAAAAATACCAACTTCCTTGTAATACATTTGTTTATCTTTTGACATTCGAAAGCCATCTATATCGATTATATATCTTATATTAGGTATATTCATTATTATTTTTTTTAAACTTTAATAAACTAGCTTAGAAATAACAAAAAAATTAACAGTTCGATAAGTTGAATCGCAGCAGATTAGCACGAAATCAAAAAGTTCGATAAGTTGAATCGCAGCAGATTAGCACAAAATCAAAAAGTTCGATAAGTTGAATCGCAGCAGATTAGCACAAAATCAAAAAGTTCGATAAGTTGAATCACAGAACCGCAGGACTTAGAACCCGCACACATTAAATTGTTTCTATACCACAATCGCTGATAGCACAAAATATATAGTTTAATAGGTTGTTACCTAATTCACCAGTGAAAAATTCGTGAGTAAAGCACTCTTCTGGCGTATGGTTCAACAATTGAAGCCAATCTTCTACTTCCACATTTATATCTCCGACGGTATCCTCCAAGTGGGATGCGACATCATCCCAAATTTTAATTAGAGAATAAACAATGTTATCGTTTAATTCGCTATTCCTATAAACACAATTCATTAAAATGCTCACGTCACCATTTAATTTTGCAAGTGGGATAGGTCTTGTCCACAATCTTAACAACTTATTTGAAGATAGGTGTTTGATCCATTTATCCTTACTTCCATAGTACATTGCTTGCATCATCATCGTTTTATACTACCAATATCAATCGCTATAACAAATTAAAAAACAATTAATTAATTAATTAATTTTTACTACAGCTAAAATATATATATTTTTTTACTGAAAAAACTAAACATACGTTATTAATATTATCTTTATTCTTCGTCTTTATCAACTAAAAATTGAATTATCCATGTAGCGTCACTTGGTCCTCTATTAACAAGATTTATATGACCACCATCGAGTTCTGTAAACAGCTCTGTCTTTAAATCATTGAACCTTGATGGTAATGCAACCATATAACCATTTTCCAAATACACCACCATCTGCATTACGTTTGGCGCAAACTTTGAAGGCATTCTACTAACTTGTACTATCTTATATGGCTTATTGATTATTAAATCGCCCAACTTTTTCCAAGTCTTTACTCCACAACTATTTAATTGCGCGAGAGCGCTATTAATTCGCTCATTCGAAGTCATTTTGAAATTATTAAATATTAACACTTACAAAAAAAAAACAAACAAAGGTATCTAACACCAATCTACACGCTTCACTTGTCGATAGTTGAATGAGTTTTTAAATCATAGAGCTGCTGTTTAAATACAAAACCTTTATCATGTTATTCCCAAGCTCAACTAACGATCATAGGTACCTAAATATTTATTCATAAAAAAAAATATCCTATCATTTTTTAATCTTATTAAATATTATAAACGTTTAAACGAAAGTTTGTATGTGTGTATGTGGACAAAAAAACTACTGAAGCAATTGTGATGAAACTTGGAATATAGGTAGCCGGGGATTGATGGGTTAACACATAGGTTACTTTTTATCCTAATATTTTTCCATGTGAATGGGACTTATGAGGGTGAAACCGAGGGGCGTAGCTAGTTCTAAATAAACCTTATCATGTTATTCTCATGGTTTTAATTTAAAATAACTAGCTAATATATTTATTAGCAAAATTCTTATCATTTTAAATTCTAATGGTTCTCACTAAATTTATCTATAATACCGTCCAATTTAGAATATTAAAAAAATACCTACCACAAATGTGATATTTTTTCGGGTGATAAGAAGAAACGGTTATTGTTATGTTCTCAAACATTGCTAAAATATGGCATATTGGCTATACATTGTGCATTATTCATCTCGCCCTTTCTGATCTTTTCTATTTGAGTTTCTATCCATTTTTGTACATTTTGTAGTATAGCTACAAATTCCCAACATGAATCATTGAATTTATTGACTATTGTCGTTGTTGTTGCTGTTGATTGTGATAATGATGATGATGATGATGATGATGGAAATAATGTAGATAATAATATTGTTTTAGCAGCATCAGTAGTGGTTGACTCATTCACTCCGTCTACTTCGTTTCTGGATTGTTGATGATGATGATGATGATGATTAGGAGGATCCGTTGTGATGATATTGCCATTGTTGCTACCTCGAGGTAGTGTTACTATAATTTCCAAACCTTTATCATCTTTATATATCTGGTGGTATGAATCGGAAGATCAAGATTGTTTCAAAGTATTGTGATTATCCATGGCATTACTCCGTCTTGTACGGCTTGTTGTGAATTTTGTAATTTCTACTTTGCTAACCAATAATCTACTATTATCTCCGCAAAAACGTATACATTTTCTTGGTTTCATGCCGTTATTTATCGTCACATTATAATATGAAGCATAATTTTTACCGATTTTCCCATTGTTGTTGTTGTTGTCGTCATCATTCAAAAAAGAAATATTCATCTCCCATTTGTTTAATAAAATTCCTTGGTCGTTAAACACTTCCGCCTTCTCGAGATTCCATAGACACCCGTTAGAACACAAACCTCCCAATCCTTGATTAATTGATTTCGTAACATTTTTTATCACTACTTCTGTACTATTATCACGTTTTAAATAGAACATTATTACCCATGGTAATAAACTTGTTAAAATCATTATGACTGCACTTTCTAAACTATGCGTTGAACAATGAGGAGCACTCTTATTTATAGTCTAGTGTAATCAATGCAAGCCAATGTATCTACTCACCGGATGTTGCATTCTAATTAACCATTAATAATTTATATTTATTATCAATTTGTAAAACAGGATGATGATGATGACTAATAAACTTAATATTCTAATAGTAACAATAGAACAATGATAATTACTTTGTAACTAACATACCTATCCCAAACAAAAAAATCTTACATCCTGCAAAGCGTGTGGGAAGGCAAAATTTGTAACATAGAAACAACGGGTTACGAGTGAGATATGATAATTTTTTTAGTTACATACCTATTTCCCAAACAAAAAATCGTACATCCTACAAAGTGCGTGAGAAGACAAAATTGATCATGCGGAAAAAACAGGTCATGAATAATGTTAACAACAGATAGATATCTATCTCAAACAAAAAAAATCTTGCATCATCCTGTAAAGTGTGTGGTTATTCTCATAGAAACAGCGGTTATTACGAGTATTATTTTTTTTTCCCCCAACCCCCCAGTCCCCGACCCGCACCCTCACGCGCCGCTCCGACCCGCCCCCGCAGCGTCGATCCCCCGATCCGGCCCGCCCTCGATCCGACACGTTTCACCCTCGCTCCGGCATGTTTCGCCCCCGCAGTGTCGCGGTTCGACCACGCTCCGTCACGTTCCACCCTCGCTCCGACACGTTTCGCCCCCGTCACGGTTCGCCCACGCAGCGTCATGTTCCATCCCTGCAGCGGCACCCCCTCAGCCTCCAGGGTTAGGTCTAGTCCCTACCTCGAACACAGCGACATCTCTAGAGAACTATCGAGAAGCGTTTGTAGCCTCGTGTGACGTCACATATTGCGGAGAAATCATTTCGCTAAAATACATCAAAACCACCATTACTTGAACTTTACACTCTTACTTATCATACACTAACAGAGCTCTACTTATACTGGTTAGGTAGTGAGCCAGAACATACATCATGTAGTTTTTCATACAAAAATGGTACCAAGTTTAGGTATATAAGTGGCCCAGAACATACATTAATCCCCTACTAACGAATTACGAAATATATAGTATTCTTTTTATTTCGATCAAGAATGGAGCAGCCCGGGTAAAGCCGCGGGTCACAACTAGGACGCTCTGATCGAGTTTCCAGAAAATTCTATTAAATTTGTAACTCGAATATAGTTGAAACGAAAATAGCATTTCGTTTTGATGGCTTATTGAATTACGTAAACAAATACCTTATTTTAACTTCGTCTTTTGACTCCGCAGCTCCGGCCCAACGAACGTTTCAAAAATATATAAATTTACCTTATTTTATTGTTCTGCATTTTTATTATTGTCCCAACGAGGCAAAAATTGAATCGGTATGTAGTTTAGCAACCGGAACCGTATCTCATTCTCATCGAGTAGGTACCAAGTTGAGACTAATATGGAGCAAAGCAGAAAAAAACTATAGGATAGGGGCTACCAACTATCGCATTCCAGTCTTTGGGTATATTTTTAAGTCTATTTCACAAATTATTCAGAGTACTATGGAAAGTATAAAACTAGTAATCACTCACTTGCTTATTTGTTTTTTTTTTACTTTTTAAAACTTATAATTGTAGATTGTAAAAGTAATACGTAAAAAATATAACCTATACAGGATGTAACGGGCAAGCCCTTTTAAGCCGAAAGGCGGTTGTTCTAGACGTCTAGGCGAACAACTTTTGTTCTACGACTTTTGAAAATACAAACTTTTTTTTTGAAAATTTTGAGGTTATGTTTCACTGATTATGTCACAGGTTATGTCACACTTAATTATCATCATTTATTATACTGACAATGCCTCTTTACAGCTGCAACTGAAACTCATTTTATTTTTGTAAACTCAATTAGGTATGGATATTATTTTAAACCAATTTATGTTATATTTTATTTTTATTACTTTTGACGTGACCAAGTGCTCCAAATAATTTATTATTGTAGTGTTCCTATGGTCTGAATAAATGAGTATGAGTATGAGTATGAGTACTGAAAAAACAGCTGCTTTTGAAAATAAAGGTAATTGAAGGTTTGATTATAGTAGACCAAACTAAATGAAAGGACAACATAAGGTTAATGACGTCGAACTCTAAGAAACAGCTGATCTTCAAGTAAACTTTACATTTTCGAAAAGTACTTCGAATTTTTAAAAGTCGTAGAACAAAAGTTGTTCGCCTAGACGTATAGAACAACCCCCTTTCGGCTTAAAAGGGCATGCCCGTTACATCTTGTATATTATAGTTTTTACTAAGACTCCACTAAACATTTCAAACTCACACGATTTGAACTCATAACTCACTCATTCATTCACACTCATTATCACACTCGTTATACGCGAATAAGACCCGGGAAAAATAATTATAAGACTCCACTGTCCGTTTATTGTGTGTTAGGTAAAAGATTTCGTAATTACTCGGTATTATATTTATATTTTTAATACTCGATGCAATAAACATTCTCCAAGGGAAAATAGGTACCTACATCTTCAAAAAATGTAGTCAAGCTTCAAAAAGCTCGTGCGTTTTTATTATTTCAGAACCTCAGCAAGTTCTAAAAAGTGAAAATAAAAAGTTCTAACTTCCCCTAAGGGTTTCAGTTTCGTGGTTCTTAAAAACATTTGTGACCATCGAATTATAATACTCACAAATCCATATTTATCCGTTTATTGTTCTTAATCCGACTCTATATTGTTCCCGGGGCGATATTATGGGGAATTGTTAATAAATCAAGTTAATAATTTTAAGTGAATTCTTTTTAATGAGTAAAATAATCTCCAAAACTAAATAAATAAATTTAATAATTAACTTTAATCTCCTACGTTCATCGTGGTATTAACAAGGTATTTGCAGATACAAAGCAGTCAAGTCTTCGTAGTTAAAACCAAGTCGAAGGGGTCATTCTAACATGGCGGCTAACAATTTTTCATCAACTCCATACGAGATTTGTTTGCAACGGAAATGTTAATATTTTCACTATATTTTTTCCACTTGTACACTTTCTCAAAAGTAAATTGATTAATTATGTGACTGAAATTAAATAAATACACATGTCAGTCGTCGGTTTTAATCATGATTCGTGATTAAAACCGACGACTTATTATTATCTTAAAAAAAGTTATTATTATTTATAGCATTTTCCGAAGTTTCGGAAACTCAACAGGGTATTCTGTCAAGGGTAGACTGTGAGTAATTTGTCGTACTTATTATTATAATAATCATAATATTAATAGGAAAATGTATAAATATAGATTTAAATATATGATATTTTTAAAGGTACAATATTTTTTAATAAACAAAAATCTAACAAAGACAGTGGTGCGTGGCCGGGATTCAAAATTAAGACCTTCGGAATGGAAGTCGGGGTATCATCCACTAAATCAACACCGCTCTATAATATTATTCGGCTGTCGCTACTACTGATGCTTCAATTTTCAACAAATGTCGAAGAAGCGGTCCGTTCAATGTGAATCGTCCACAAGTAATCACTTTAGATTGCCTACTGCAGGTTTTATATCACTGAGTGGAGCCTCTAGCTGATGGCAACACTGGCACGTTTATTGACGACAGTCGGAAGAATTAAATTACGTATTCATTGTTCGGTAGCCGCTTGTCGCTCGTCGAACGGGTAGATGAGCTATGACATGTCCACACTGAGGACTCGGAATTATCAGTATATTGAGAGCGGTCAGTGCCGGTCATGACGTTTTCTCTGCTATATAATATGTTCTTCTTGGAAGCATTCGACTGTAATAAAAAATACTCCAACCAAATAGAAACAAAAAAACTATCGAATATAAAGCCAACAATGTTTTAGATAAAATGTGGATATGCGTTAACTCCCTTCGACATATTTGTCTGGAAATTGCACTAAAACCTAAACAATAAAAATAACAATTAAAATTTAACAAAAATAACCTCTACTACAGTGCTACCGACTTATCTGTTTCGTCATCTAAAGTCGGGCAGCCAAACTACAAAATATGGACCCAGCCAGTAAAACTGCCCCGCTTGTTCAAATGAAGAAACAGATAAGTCGGTGGCACTATGTAGAGGTTACTTTTGTTCTTTTTTTAAGTTGGTGTATAATTTTTTAAGTAATTTCACTACTTTAGACTGCAACTAACTATTTTAAAAAGCAGGGTGTTTGTTTTGACATATACCGATATAAATACGTTCAAGATCACTACACTAGCCTATGGAGCCCAGGACCTTTGTCGTGCGTGCGTGATGCCGAACCCAACACGTACAGACAGACCCGCGTCAATTACTTTTTGCTCGCAAACTATAAAGTGAATACCAAGAGGTTTAATAATAGGTTTTAATAAAATCTATTATGATAAATATATAGTAATACTTTATTTTGTACAACATATGACAAAATGACTAAAAACAAATACATAAAGTAAAGACAAAGCTTAAAATGTAAGATGAACATTTTGGCAACAAAAAGCGATTTTTGTCATGCGTTCTTTGGATGGAATAGATCTTTTGTCATTTATTTTTATTGCTTAATGCATTAATATTAGAAATATTGTAAATATTGCCTCTTGGAGACGCGACACGTCTCCGTCGTCATATAGACAATATTAGCGAGTTCAAACCTCGCCGCAAGTGAATTTTTAAAGATGAATTTATCCTTTATAAATTTACTAGTGGAATAGATCTATTTTAGTCCGTGCATAAAATTGTTAAATTTCGTGCTTGTCTTTTATTTTAATTTAGTCTGTGAAATACCTGGAGTCCGCACAGAGGTTCATCGAGAGTCGTGTTCCTGCTAATTACACCACGGGCACAACGATTCAGGACGCATCTCACGTACGAATTAAAAACGAAATAAATTAGGTTAAGTAGGTACGAGGGTTCTAAGAAACTTAATACAATAATGAAGTTGATGGCCTGCGGTGAATTGTAATTATATTCAGAAGATAAATTATTATTTTCTTTTAACATTTCTCAGGACCAAGAACGATTAAGTCGGATGTGTGTTATCCACGAGTTATAACAATCTTTCGATTAAGGGCAGTTTTATAAATATCTATACCTACATACTAAGTCAATTATGAAAGTGAAACATTTGTTGGTTTGTTGAAAATAAATTAATATTGCAAGACATTACACACAACGCAATATATTTCCAAACAAAGCAACTATATAGGCTTCTACTATGGGTACTAAACAACGGATCTACTGCATATTGTTCTTTTGTTTGTAAATACATACATATTATTCATAATATAGAAAACACCCAGAACCAGAAACAAGCATTTACAAGGTGTTTCGAGGATGACCATTTAAGTCGCTGTTCTAGGCACCTAGGCAAACAACTTATGTTCTATAACTTTTAGAAATTCGAAGTAGATTTCGAAATTTTTATTTTGGTCCACTACAATGAAAACTTATATTGCCTGTATTTTCTAAAAAAATGATTGTAAGTAGCTATTTTGTTTGTATTGCGTTGACAATTCCACTTGCCACTATTTGCTGAACTTCTGCTTTTTCAAAAGCTCTTCGTTAAAGCAAAAAGTTGACTCGAACCTCTATCTACAGAAGTACTTACTAGTGCATTAGTTTGCGCTATTTGTGGCGAAGTAGGAACGTCCAAGTTAACACTACTAATCTAACTAGGTACCTGTTTGGTATGACTTAAGAGGAAAGGTTACCTACTCATTCTCCATACAAACGTAGTAGACTGTTTCCTTTCGTGATAAAGACAATATAAAAAATGTGTTTCTGCCATAAAATCAACATTAGCCATGACACTTATGTTTCTAAGTGTCATGGCTAATATTGATTTTATTTCACCTAATTACATTTAAAAAAAGAAACTAACCCGTATTACCATAAACTAAATTGAACTAAGTTTCATTTAGACGAAATGATAAATATTCATCGATGCACGATTTACTCGATGACATTGGCCGACCAATCCGACCAAGTCCTTAAAGCATTACTTTTTTTTGTCTTTTTTTCATTTTATTAATTGGAATCGACGTCAAATTTAGAAAAACTACATTATCTATGAAAAATCAAAACGTAGGTTCTTTAATCATTTGAGACATAAGAGTCTAATGTCTTTATCCAGGGACGAAACAGTCGACTACGTTTGTTAAGATTTTATAGAGGAAAGAGTAGGTATTCTCTTAAGAGTTATGAACGGGAATATTACAAGGCGTCTGGTAGTACTGCGGACTTTCATTCAACGTGGTAGCTCCGATGACCTCTCCATGCGCCACGAGGAGCAGCCTCCGCTTCTTGTGATGGCGAAGTAAGGAGGTTACGTCGGAGAATGTCCGCTCGCCACGTCGCGCAAAGCCGAGTGACATACGACCGTCGGGTCGCCGTCGGACCCCGACGTTGTGGACTGCGTCGTTGCAAGATACTGACAGCGTGTACGCGTGGTTTGCCTGCAGTAATAGATATACGAGTTTAATAGCTAGGTTTATTGTTATTAACCCAGATACAGCTACTGGCCTTTATAAGGACGCCGACGCTCTCCATATGCCTGGATAAATCCAGATATATGGGCTATAGGCTGCTGTACATCTCGTTATATCTGGGTTAAGAAAACTATTAATTAAAGCATTGTCAAATGTCGAACGACACTGTGCCCGGAGACATCAGGCAACGTTGCCAGACCACTGCTGAAATGAAGTGAAATGCTGATATGAAGGAAGTCAACGCATCAGGCGACGCCGACGTCTTCGTGCGATATGTTGCGAATAGTTGGGATGTGTCTAGGAACTCTTGTCCCTTAGTGAGCACGAGGCTTAAATTTAATCTAGGTATACGAGGAGGGGTGTTGTAGATTCTAGTGTAATAAAAAATATGTTTCACCACACACGCACCGCAAGAATAGATTGTTTTTCCCATAGCAAAGTCAAGGGGATACCGCCCCCTAGCAATCATCCAACCATTACCATCCCATCATCGTCGATTATTAAACGATCTAGGATCACAAGCTTTTTGTAACGCTTTACGCAATTTGCGATAAATGTATGCGAAAATAAAGTTGATATCAAACATAATAACTCACTATCATATGTTTCTTTATTCTGTCTCTGCGCAAATTTTATTATATTTTCAATCAAATAAAACCTTACTGATTTCATGAAATCGACTCATTTTACCAAAACCACAGAATATATCGCGCATAAAGAAAATGTTAAGACGTGAACCTTACAAAAGGTTGATGGTTCCGCATAATTTTACGGTAGATTAGTTTTTAATAGGCCCCAGAAGGAAGTGGGATATGTCAACCTTTTACTCAGTAGGTTAATACGGGGTTACCTGGCTGGTAGATACCTATTGTGTTCACTCGACGTCGACAGTCGGTCGATTCGATCATCACAAATATTAAATAGCTGTACTAAGCACGCTTGAAGAAAGCCTCGAAATAAAAAGTGAGTTTTTCCAACTGTGTTGGAAAATGTTGGCTGGTGTTTGGAATTTATTGCATTACCTATGCTTCCAAGTTCGAACATACAGGATATGTGTTTAGCTGGTCTGTATGGCAACCTTTTCCAAAAGATGCAAAATTATGGTAAAAGAAATTCCGACCAGCATCGTAAAACAACCTATGTCTATAGAACGCTCTGACCTGACTAAATGACTGACTAATGGATCAACGCACAGTATAAACCGCTGGTCGAATAGTACTAAAATTTGTAGAGTGTGTTCTTTATATGAAGTAGGCATCCGATAAGAAAAGCCTAACAAAACCGGATTAACTTACGCGGCTCAAACCGCGGCACACAGCTAGTATGTTCCTATATAATCTGTATCAGTAATTGAATACACATCCTCTACATCACGTGTTAAATCACAAGTTTAAAGATATTATAAGACTCAGTTTGATTTCCTCACCTGACTGGAAGGTCTCAGCAAGAATGTCCCATTAGGCTGTCCTTTCAACATGTTTTCAGCTTCGGTCCTCTCTATGTTCATGTAGTATGGTTCATTTTCGAGTGGCACAGGCAGCGGTCGGTCAGCCATATTAGCCTTCGGTCCTTTCTTCTCTTCTACCCATTTCTTGTCTTCGACTGTTCGTTGAGAAGTGTCATCTGAATTCTCTGCTGCACTGTCATTGGTTTCTGGAAAATTAAGATATTGTTAAACCTCGAATAACTTTATTTAAAAAATAAAAATTGCTTATTTTGTATGTTTTGTATGTTTAGCTTACCAATCAATCTCGACAAAAGTTGATATATACACTGTATATGGATTTCAAGATATCATTTTTATATTGTTTGAGGTTTTTGATTGAGAACAAATTAATTTTCCTCAAAAAGAATTTTACCATAAAGGAGAACTTAAATCCATGTATGGGTCTTGGCATAGTCGATGGCATCCATCTTGTTTTATTTTAAATATGTTGTCGCACGTTGAAACCTTTATAAAATTAAATAACTTCCGTGCTGGCTTAGGGACATACTTAAAAGGCAAAGATTGTTTGGTTTAACGTCTTCTTTCAATTGGTAAACGAATCTGACTGCGACATGACGTTTTATAGAACGTACAAACAGTTTTCTTTTAAAACCTCATAGGCCACTTAGAAGTTTTAAAAGGAAACTGTTTGTGAAACTGGAAGTGTAGAGAGAGGTTCGAGACAACATCTCCGAAACGAAACACTTTTGGACATCAGTGATGGAATGTTTTCTCTTGATTTAGATCTTTTTTATCCAAATATATAGGTTTTATCATGTGACCACAAAATGAAAAAAAAAAAACAAGATGGCGGCTGTTGACTATGCCAGAGACCTAGTAGATCCTTTCCGGAATAAGTTTAGAATTTTGATAGTTATTTTTATTGGAAAGGTTAGATAGTGACTTATCTATATATAACTAGGTATATCTAATAAAATTAAATCAATCAAAACTCAAAATTTATCACACACAGCTTTAGTGACATTCTATTGAGGATCTCCTGGTTCCATTACGGTTTCGATCTCAGGGTCCCATACGGCTCCGATGCTGTCCCAATATGGGTTCCACCCGGTTCCAAATGGCTCCGCTCCAGTTCCAACACGGCTTACCTGTGACGACATCAGCAAGCCGATGCACGAGCCGGTAGAAGATGTCCACAGTGTTGTCACCAACTCTTCGATCGAAGTTGTACACCAGATCCACACTCACCTGTGACGGCATCAGTGAGCCGATGCACGAGCCGGTAGAAGACGTCCACAGTGTTGTCACCAACTCTCCGATCGAAGTTGTACACCAGAACCACACTCACCTGTGACGGCATCAGTCAGCCGATGCACGAGCCGGTAGAAGACATCCACAGTGTTGTCACCAACTCTCCGATCGACGTTGTGCACCAGAACCACACTCACCTGTGACGACATCAGTAAGCCGATGCACGAGCCGGTAGAAGACATCCACAGTGTTGTCACCGACTCTCCGATCGAAGTTGTACACCAGATCCACACTCACCTGTGACGGCATCAGTCAGCCGATGCACGAGCCGGTAGAAGACATCCACAGTGTTGTCACCAACTCTCCGATCGAAGTTGTACACCAGAATCACACTCACCTGTGACGACATCGGTAAGCCGATGCACGAGCCGGTAGAAGACATCCACAGTGTTGTCACTGACTCTCCGATCGAAGTTGTACACCAGATCCACACTCACCTGTGACGGCATCAGTGAGCCGATGCATGAGCCGGTAGAAGACGTCCACAGTGTTGTCACCAACTCTCTGATCGAAGTTGTACACCAGATCCACACTCACCTGTGACGGCATCAGTGAGCCGATGCACGAGCCGGTAGAAGACGTCCACAGTGTTGTCACCGAGTCTCCGGCCGAGGTTGTACACGAGATCCACACTCACTTTTATCCACCAGCACATTGTCTATTTCCACCCTCTATATATTAATAGTCTGATAAACTATTAAAGTTTTTATACTCATACGATTCGCATTTTTCCAACTTTAACGTTTTGACTACATTATTGTAGTCAGAGTCGACAGCCTCTGACCACAGCTCTACAATTAAAATATTTTAACAAGATAGTCGTGAAAAACATAACCCTTTCCTTGCAGCCGGGTAAAAATGGGCAGGAGGGAACAAGATCGTGAAATATTTGTAGTAAAATAGATTGTGATTCTACCATACCATTTTCGAAAACAAAACAAGGTCGGCCATACTGATTTCTGCCCATTACTATTGTAACATAATCCTTATAAGGAGGTAGGTACCTATAGTGTATCTTTTTTATATTTGTTTATAATTTCTGATCCGAGTTGTATAAAATCTTGGAGAAAAGTTTATAAAAATGATTCCAAATCCTAAACTCATAGAATCTCCAGACGAAACTACGTGGTAGTAGGTACATACTAGTTCAATCAGATTTCAAGTTAGAAACCTCAAGTTTCGACTAAAATCGATGTTAGCGTCGTATGTAAGTGCGTCCGTAAATAAACTAGGCGTAAGTACCCGTAGGTCTCATTACACATGATCGAGTAAAACATCAAAGTAAAGTATATTCGACAAGTAAGTCTAGCGGTTCATTACCGAGGACGTATGGAATTCATTAGCGGCGCTGCTTGTTTGTTCATCACGAAACTTTATATTGACATTGTGAATATTCGGATAGATAGGTATGACAACTTCGGTACGTGGCACGTGAGGGGTTAACGCTAAATAAATAAAGTATATTTGTTTCTAGTTTTTGATGTTTCTGTATGTACTCGTATGTATACATGGCGTTACCTACGCCAGTTCGATAAATGCTTCACCTAATTACATTTTAACTAACACGACTCATCAGAAACTAAATTGAACTAAGCTTCATTGCTTCATTTTATCAAAAAAAAATGTCCGTTCTCAGAAACGTTTTCAACGGAGGCCTCAGCTAAGGAAAAATAATAATTTATCTTGGTCTCGTGTCTTGTAGTGATTTTTGCAAAAATCTTAACTTAGTTTAGGAACATTGAGTAATATCATTAGTGTTATTGTATAATTCCTATAGGTTTCCTAATTATATGGTTATATGGTGATTATATGGTTTGTTTCGAGTATATATACCACGTAAATATACACATCAGAGGTCACAATTTTGTTATTCGAAGGGCTCTTTAAACAGTTGATAACTGTTTAACTCATATCAGTCGTTAACTCAAGATCGAGGCCTTAAGACGAAAAAACCATAATTTGTATTTTCTTTAAAAAAAACTCCAAAGATACACGCCTAATGGTTCAGTTTTATACTATAGACCTATTAATTATTACAACCAATTTGTTCAAAAATGGTACTTGCATAATTCAGAAATACAGGTAAATATCCAGTGCTAATAAAATGTTGATGCGACTTGGCATGAGTAAACTATGGCAAAGCTATATGTGAAGGAGAATGGAGGGGCAAATGTTCTGCAGTGGGCAAATACATACTCCTGAAGAAGAGAAAACAAAAAGATCGATGCTGGCTCATCGGCGTCCTTCCACAATTAACAGTTTATACTTTCTCAGCCAGTAATTAACCTTGACTAATCTCTTGTGTCATACCTATATGGAGTCAATTGGAATCAATTTGTCTGAGTCAACGGTGACTCACTGTCTCGATCTTAATGAACTGTGTTATGAGAATCTAAATAATCTAATATAAAGTTACGGACAAAAATGAATCAAATAACAGATTTAAGTATAGGTAACGTTATTTTATAATTTAAGACCCTATAACGTATTCTCCACCAGTTAAACCGTAATTAAACTTCGCAATCTTGTTTAATCCACTTGTACACTGTTATTAGAGAAATTATAACTATTATTCTTCGTAAAACTACATTTAAAGAATATATGAAATTATTCACTTTAACTGCTCACACAAACAGACGCCGCGTATAATACCGCCATTGGATTACGTCATAAGACAATGGTAGCTCCACTACTGCACAGAAAGTTGTCGTTTGTATGTTCCTAATATGCTTTTATTTTATTTCACCAATAAGAATAATGAAATTATACTAGGGAAGGGTCTCGTGTGGGAAACTTTTGTCGATAATGGCTTTACTGAGGTTTGTCGATAGCATTTGTTATATGTATCTTATCTATCATGATGTTTAGTTCGACTATCTATATACAAAGTAAAACACTTTCTGCTATTTATTTAGTTTTGGATACAGCAGACAACTTTTTCCAAGTAACTATTTTAAATATAAACTAGCAATCGACTAGTAGTAGATAGTGAGCACGAGAAACTGGTAATTCAAAAGATTTAAAGATTATTATTTTTGATTGACTTCAAGCAGTCGGCGAACTATCGGCAGATTATAATATCAATGATCTGCGTTCGCCCCAAACCTAACTAGACGTAGCACGTATCTGACAGTCTAATATCGATAAATAAATATGAAATATTGTCGACAATTCCCATCCCTAGCTCTCGCGGTAGCGACACATGTTTTAATAAAAATAAAGTGCTTACAGTTGAGCTTATGAGAAAGCTCGAGAACGCGTATAAATATTTAATAAGCTTTCTATTCTAACACTGCAACAATTCTTACAATGTAACAGAGGAATCTCTTCCTTTTTATTTGATTGTTGTTTCTAAAGGTTTTGGTATATTATTTTGTATATACATAAGTCCTTACAAAAAACTAAGTAACTGACAGTGACTTTGGAAAAAAACAAAGATTTAGGCTCTAGGTTTTTATTCAAGTTTTGAAATATTCATTCAGGTGAGGTTATATATCCACAACACAAGAAACCATCAAATTCTGGCTACTGAACCATTTCGATGGGCTTTCAGGGGGATATCCTAAACTACAAGAGATAGCGAAAAATGCTGAAAGCAGTTACGTCCCCGATTTTAACAAAAATAAAAATGGCATTATTCGATTTTTGAAAAATAGATTACCGATCGATAGTGTTGCTGATAAAAATCAAATACTGGAAACAAACATAGTATGGTTAAATCAACCGAAATGTCTATTTTTTAATAACTCCTTCCCTTGCAGCCGGGTAATAAAAATATGAAATAGTCAAATATTCTGTACAATTATACTCGTGCGTTGCCCGTACCTATTCAACTACCTACTCGATTTAATGGACTGCACTAGCATATCTCATCATTACAGATCATGGTCCAATTTTAAAATATTCGCACACATTTCAAAGTATGAGTTGATCATTGATGAAAGCATTGATGGATAGCATTTGGAACAGTTATCAGAGTCATTTTATGGTCAAATTAAATGTTTTTATTAAAAATAGACATTTCTTTCTATTTAACACACACACGGAAATTGTTTGTTTCCAGAATATGATCTCTACGTAACAGCAACACTATCGATCAGAACTATAATATAGGGTGTTTACTTTTTTGCAAAAAAGCTTGGCTAGGCTAATATTTCTTTTCAAAAATCGAATAATGGCAATTTAGTTTATGTCATAATCGGGGACAAAACTCCTTTCTTCAATATTTTTCACTATCTCTTCTAGTTTAGGATATCCCTCGAATTGGTTCACCTGTTTAATCGATAGATGTTGGACTACTATGGCACCTGATGGTAAGTCATGATATGGTATAAAACGTAGCACTCTTGTTTAGAAGATAGAAAGACGGCAGTGGAACAATTTCCCAAATCCCCCACCCGTATTCCTTAGTCTACGGTCTACGTATCAGAACACGGACGAGTCCGCTTGGCGCTACGGCTTATGCCGTCGAAACCTCTTACAAAGGAACCCCGTTTAATTGTCTTTTACGACGGCCATGAGGTACTCCGGTATTTCGTATCTAGATGACTACGGTCATATTCTTTTATACCCGGGCTACATAGTCTACATTACATAATACAGAGTCTACCTATCGAAATAGAAACATATGGTTTACATGGATGCTAGCAGTCGACCTCATCTCACCTAAAGGTAAGCGATGATGAAGTCGACCGATGATGTAAAATGCTTGCCTAGAAGAAACCTCTTCTCTCTAGACTTTAAGACTCCTAGGTACTAACTACCTTGTGTGTGCAACTTTGTGTGTAACTTATCCACACGCCAAGACTAACCCGATATCACGTGAGAAGCAATCAGCGGTTTGCATATTATGAAACGCACACGAAGGTCGTAGTCGAGTTCTACTAATACAGAATTGATTCCGTCCTTCCGTCTAAACGACTCTTTGTACTGGCGAATAATCGCGTTGGCTGTCATTTCCGACTTTGGTTTCTACATTAGACAAGTTCACACAGAGGCAACTATTATACCTTCATGAAACATTAAAATAATTAGTAATTTCACATAATTAGTAATTTCAAATAATACATGGGTGCATATAAAAGGTCGCTTTCGCAGATTCTCACGTAAAGTATCGCGTACAGAAATTGATAACTTTCGCAGTTTCGCAAATTGGTCATATTCGCATATTCATTTACAAATCATTTGTTAAAGTGACTTTTGGCAAATTATTTGTAAAAAAATAATTCACCTGAAATTAATCTATCAATTAAATTAATTGTTTAAAAACATTTTATTATATTTTCAGATTAAATAACTACAATGAAATTGGAAATCACAAAATTAATTTGCAATAAAGTCTAAAATACCTACTATTTTTCTTCTCGAAGTCCCAACTACAACTACAAAATATTTTTCAAGGGACTTGCATCTTCTCAAATATCTTTCATGACACGATTGAACCCGACCGAGGGTCAAGGGTCAATGCAGTCTCGGGGAGCTTTTTTGAAGTAGGATCTCCGATTATGTTACCTTTATCTGCCTCTAAACCAACACCTCCTTCTCAAGTAGAACGTTAAAGAACTACCACAAAGTTATTCTACTATATTACGCTACGGTGTAACGTGTCGGGAATTCTAGAGCGGATTCCATCCTCGCAATGAAATTAGCAAACCCGACGAGAACGGCGGCGGCGGCGCGCAGTCTGTGTTCTGTGCTGTGTTCCGATTGACGAATTAAAATCATTCATTGAATCGACAGCCGACAGCCGAAACATTGTTAATTATACTCGAATGTTGTTTGTGTTGCGTAATAATTAAACAAAGAGTTTTAGAGGGTTAAAAAGTGAAGGTGTATGCGTATGTTATGTAACGTATGCATATCTGAGGCAACGTAGCTCTCAAACGGACGAAGCGATTTTGATTATATATTTCTTTTATCGATAGGTTTTTATATTATAAACTTATACGTAAGTGCTTTAAACTTAAGAGTGATTTGTTATGAAACATTTTCTTCGTTTAGATGCCGTTTAGTGTAAAAAATAACAAGAAAACAACTGTAGCGAGACAATAAAACTTTGAACTCACCTCGCCAGAATCCTAACCTATTCTCGAATATACTCAAAATATATCCGAGTATGGAGTCATCCTTCTGCTTGTAGTTCACGTCGCAGTATTCCTTGTTCACCGGAAACGGCTCCAAATACTCTTCCACTGGCAGTCGCGTCTGAAATAGAACGAGGATGTAACATACACGTGAAACGAAGCACCGAGTAATACTGGTATAATTGTTCACAAAATGAGAAATGGAAATTGAACTGGGAAGTTAGGTAGGCCGTATAAACATGGAGTTATTGAAATCATTACGAAATCAATGGCACATAGAGAATTACATAGTGAATTTGAACTTGAACTAAGATAAATTTTGATATGAAACAACAAATGCATAATACATTATTATAATATCCAATGTCGGACGTATAGCTGTTTCTTCACTACGAAACGGACACTGACAGTAAACACAAATTTTAAAGTATGTTCCATGATAAATAGTAAAAAATATAAATCTAAATTCATACATAATATACTACACTACATTACTACTACATTTATATGGAGTAACAGCAAATTCTATTATCTAGAGAAAAATCTCTTAACTTAAAGATACTCACAGTTTGTTTCACTTTATTTTCACTGATAGGTACCGGAGTTTGTACAGAATCATACATATTACTCAAACTATCACTATTCTCGTAAACATGTTCTTTTTCAACTATTACCCTCTTCTCTTCTAACCTATCCATCCGCTCTTCTGTTTGCTCTGGTTCTTTCTCAGATTCATCTAATTCTTCATTTTTTTTAAAGAAAGGTATTTTAAAAGAATGGAAGAGTTCCTGTATCTTGACTCTATATGGTTTGACAGTTTGATTACTTGATATAGAACTTCTAGGTTTATCAATATCAGTATAGCAAAGGTCTTCGTAAAAATGATCCTCAGGATATTTTAGTTCATCAGTAGTTGATATAGATTTGTATTTAGTTCTAGATTCTGGTTTAGTTTTGGATACAAAGAATCTGCTGTTTCTTTTCATGGGGTAATAGCCTCTGTCTGCATTGTCCGGTTTTGAAAATATTTTTAAATCAAAATTAGGGTATTCGTAACCGCTTAACCGAAATAGTCTTCTTCTCTTCGGGGATCCATCCATCGGTAGATATGAAGGCGTCGATTCCTTCTTCATTTGATTTCTATATAGAAAACTCTTAGTAGGTACTATTCTTTTATTAATTTCTTCGACATTGTTGAAATTAGATTGGTTTTCCTTTACTTTTTCTTTTTTTACTGTTTGGTATTGGCTTTCTATATCTCGATTACTTTCAATGTCTTTTGATATCTCATCTTTTTTAATATTAGTTTCTTTACTCATAGTAGTTATAACTTCTTTTTCGTATTTAACATTGAGATTCTTAAGTTCTATATTATCATTTCTTAAAACTACCTCATGACTACATTGTGTTTCGTTAAGTTCTTTAATATATTTGACAGGATTCGTTTTCAAGTCTTCTATAAAAAGTAAAAGTTTGTTTGCATTAGCTTTAGGTCTCCACAGCTTAACAATTCCTTCCGTGATATTCTGAAAATTTAAAATTGGTTTAGTTTAATTTTGTATATCTAATTATTATTAGTTCACTAGATGATCTACGCCATGCTACTATACCATAATAGTACGAAAATAAGAAAAAGGAGCTTAAGTTATAGAGTCTTCCGGTGGGCGACTTCTGGTTACATCCTACTAATATTATAAATCCGAAAATCTGTTTGTTTGTTTGTTTGTTTGTTTGTTCCCTCTTCACGGTCAAACGACTCGACCGATTTGGATGAAAATTTGCATAGGGATAGTTTAAATGATGGAGAGTAACATAGGATACTTTTGATCCCGAAAATCCCGCGGGATCGGGACTTACGAGGGTGATAATATTTATTAGATGAAAATTTGCATAGGGATAGTTTAAATGATGGAGAGTAACATAGGATACTTTTGATCCCGAAAATCCCGCGGGATCGGGACTTACGCGGGTGATAATATTTATTAGATGAAAATTTGCATAGGGATAGTTTAAATGATGGAGAGTAACATAGGATACTTTTGATCCCGAAAATCCCGCGGGTTCGGGACTTACGCGGGTACTAATATTATAAATCCGAAAATCTGTTTGTTTGTTTGTTCCCTCTTCACGGTCAAACGACTCGACCGATTTGGATGAAAATTTGCATAGGGATAGTTTAAATGATGGAGAGTAACATAGGATACTTTTGACTCCGAAAATCCCGCAGGATCGGGACTTACGAGGGTGATAATATTTATTAGATGAAAATTTGCATAGGGATAGTTTAAATGATGGAGAGTAACATAGGATACTTTTGATCCCGAAAATCCCGCGGGATCGGGACTTACGCGGGTGATAATATTTATTAGATGAAAATTTGCATAGGGATAGTTTAAATGATGGAGA
The DNA here is from genome assembly GCA_949358125.1 of Idaea dimidiata. Lineage (NCBI taxonomy): Eukaryota > Metazoa > Arthropoda > Insecta > Lepidoptera > Geometridae > Idaea > Idaea dimidiata. The sequence continues at coordinate 27,357,160 of OX442330.1, forward strand.
GTAACATAGGATACTTTTGATCCCGAAAATTCCCGCGAGATCGGGACTTACGCGGGTGATAATATTTATTGGATGAAAATTTGCATAGGGATAGTTTAAATGATGGAGAGTAACATAGGATACTTTTGATCCCGATAATCCCGCAGGATCGGGACTTACGCGGGTGATAACCATTCAATTAATGAAAATCGACACAGGGGTAGGATCAGTGATGTAGAGTGGCATCATTATCATCGTCATCCATCGTCATCGTCATCCTTCGTCATCGTCACTTACTGACGAAATACAAACTTTAACTTACTTCACCTACCTACCGCAGTGCAAAAATCCACACTTAAACGGACGACCAGGGAAGTACTGACGATGCCAGGCGCGGTAGCGCCTGGCTTCAACAGTACTTCAATGGGCGACCGTTTAAGTGTGGATTATTGCATTGCGGTAGGTAGGTGTTCGAACAACGCGGGATCGCGACTTGCGCGGGTGAAACCGCGGGGCGCAGCTAGTTTATCTATAAAACAAAGTTATGTTAATCCGAAAATATTGCAATCATAGGTACCAGAATGTTTGACCTACTTTGAATACAGTAAAATATCCATTAAAAGTTCGGGAAAAAAAAATAAGTTAATTAACTTTTTCATACAAAGCAACCGGGATTCGTTTTCCAACAGAATGATTAGGTCGCAACAAGAAATTTATTTTTTCGAGTGTAGTACCCAAACCTACGACATGTATTTCACATCGGAACATGTAACGGAGGTAGGGGGCGCGTTCCCTCTTGTTTGTCCATGCATGGTGATGGCGTCCAAATGCCAAGTTTTTAGTCTGTCCGCTAGTGATGCGAAGTGCGTCATGGAATAGTGGTCACGGAACACTATTTACTCCTAGCGGATAGTGATTATACTCTCTTTGTGTCAGGGCAGCAGCTAGTTTTTTATAATAATATATAAACAGCAAGCTTTTAGTTTTATTAACCGTTTTACCCAAAAGAGACAAATTAAAAAAGTTCGTAACAAAACTCGAGTGATGGATCCAGGTTCTACTACGACAACAAACGAGTCTCGGATCAAGTAGAATCGTTTTCTTGTTAAAATCGATTCTGTTCTGTAAAAGTTTGTAACAGCTTACGACGAGAGTTACAACGTTGTAACAAGTTACTCCGACATCGACATCGACAGCTTACGGATATCGTTTACTGCGAACTGCGAACTGCCAACTGCAAGTACCGAGAAGCGGGTTTTTGAACAAATTGAACGATAAATGCTATGATCATATTTCATGTCTAGTTCTCGATCGAACTAACGTATGGGTAGGTACATAGACTTCATACTTTGATAAGCTAATATATTTAAATTACCAGGAAGCTTTTGTATCGTGTAGGTGTTCACGTGGGTGTTCGTGTCAAAGGGTGTTCTTCTTTAAAACCCATAATAATCAAAGTCTCCACTCTCCACTCCGCTCCGCTCTCCACTCTTCTATAGAGAATCTCACTAGATAGCTAGAGATAATTAGATCCAGTGCCTGATATCACCAGACATAGTTAGATCGCTCCTTAATAAAAGACAGGATACTTATTTTATCATCCCAGAATAAAACGGGTGAAGCCGCGAAGCACAACCGTTCAATTATTTAACTAACTTCGGAATTTCGACAAAACATTACAATTGACTTAATCCTACGCACGCAACACACACCTCAAGCAAAATCTTAACAATCACAATTTACAATTATCGCTTTAACACAAAATTAAAACGGCCTCAAACTATACCGAACTTAAACCCTTCGAAATAAGGTCGAAAGTCGTTTGGTCCTGTTAAGATATGAGATTCAAATGGGTAACGAACTGAATAATGTGTTATTACGGAGTTAGACCATTTTACGTAATATTAGCAGAATAGAGTTTATCGCAAAGTGTACCTTCATGATCAGAAGAACTCGAGTGCTGATAGAATGGTCAATTATATTCTTAGTACCTGCTTATTCATTCATTAGTCTTCACATATTTATTACACACGGACGAAAAAATTAAAAGGTAGGACGATTTTAAGTGACTTAACCGATTTACACTGAACTGTGCCAAGAACGATCATTGCCGAAGATCATTCTTTATTATAATAAAGTACCTAAAGATGTATGTGACATGTCCAATACTAGATAATAAAAAATATTTTAAACATAATTATATATTTTTGATTATTTTTGATTTATTGAGGTAATATACGTCATGTCTTATAATATATAACGATTGTATTTTAACACATTATCACAAAACAAAACCCCATGAGTTTCTTGTCGCTTCTACTCGTCGGAGGCGCGTTCCGAAGCCACACTAAAATCATAGTTATAAGACGTCTTAAAGTCATCAATTACATTATTGTGTACAAGTATTCTACTAAATAAAAGAATGACTTGACTTGATGATGAGTTAAAAAAATTGCATAACTATTCATTCGAATCAGAGTTAAAATTTCATCACATCACATGTTGATAAAAGTATTGTTGAAATATTTTACTGTTGCAATTATAAAAAGTGGCTATCAGTGTGATATGGGGTTTAAAATAATTAAGTTTCTCAATATAATATGAAGCTTCTGTTCTCTTCTATCCATAGTACAAGCCTAGTTTAGTTTGGGACTAGATTTGGCTGTGCGAAAAAACGTCCACAAAAAAATTACAAAACTTGTTTCCATTTTTCACATCATCACAGTCACTTGTAGAGTAAAGTACCTATACTACATGCTTTCAGTTTGATGTAGATTTTCTATTCGATCCCACTTCGAAGTCACTTCTATAACTCCTTGTTTCCACGGATTGAGGGATGAAAGTTTTAATGAACATCTAGAACGCTCTCGTTGTCTTGTTCGTCTTAAAATAACTGGCAGTCAGACTGTCGAGTCAACTGTGTGCTACTTTAGCTGTTGTTGTTACCTACTGCCTACGCATTGTTGTTGTGTTGTATGTAACTCCCCTATCTGTCTATCTATCTTTTATCTCAATGTTTTTGGAGATTACTTGGGAAAATCGTTCGTTCGTTCATAGTTTACTTCCGAAGCTTTGTAAACACTTGTCTGAACACATCTACCCACGTTGCACGAGTATACGACTTTACGGAGTTATTAAAGTACAACAATATAAGGGATTTGTATAGTTTTATTACCCGACTACGTAGAAACGAACAATATTTTGAAAAGTAAATATAATAGTTTTTTAAATCAAATTACTTAAAATAAAACTAACTAAAAATGTATCTGTCATATTTTGGCAGCGAGCCCAAAGCACTGGCCGCATTGCCACGCTGAATAGCAATGCTAATCTTTTGAACTAGTTTTTTTTGCAAAATTAGAGTACCTAAGTACTTCGTACTTTATATATAAAGTTTTGATTTATACAAGATGTAACGGGCAAGTCCTTTTAATCCGAAAGGGGGTTGTTCTAGACGTCTAGGCGGACATCTTTTGTTCTACCACTTTTGAAAATTCGAACTTGTTTTTTGAAAATTTTGAGATTATGTTTCACTGAAAAAACAGCTGTTTTTGAAAATAAAGGTAATTGAAGGTTTGATTGTAGTAGACCAAGCTAAATGAAAGGACAACATAAGGTCAATGACCTTGAACTCTAAGAAACAGCTGAACTTCAAGTAAACTTTACACTTAAAATTTTCGAAAAGTACTTCGAAAATCCAAAAGTCATAGAACAAAAGTTGTTCGCCTAGACGTCTAGAACAACCCCCTTTCGGCTTAAAAGGGCTTACCCGTTACATCTTGTATATAAATATAATGCACGACGTTACACACAGCGCAATCTAGCCCTAAACTAAGCAACTAGGCTTAACCTACAAACGGATATTACTACATCTACATATTATACAGTTTTTATAAATATACAAACACTAGCTGTGCCCCGCGGTTTCACCCGCATAAATTCCTATCCCGTAACGTATGTGACGCATCACGTATGTCATACCAAGCGTTGCTTAACCCGTGCGATCATTTAAAATATCGTATTTATACCCTTAAACTAATCCCTGCACCAAATTTCATTCTAATTGGTGCGATCGTTCCTGTTGACCCATCACGTATGTGTCACGCCAAGCGTTGCTTAACCCGTATGATCATTTAAAGTACCATATATCGTATCTATACCCTTAAACTAACCCTGTACCAAATTTCATTCTAATTGCTGCGTCCGTTCCTGTTGACCCATCACGTATGTGTCACGCCAAGCGTTGCTTAACCCGTACGAACATTTAAAGAACCATATATCGTATATATAGCCTTAAACTAACCCTGTACAAAATTTCATTCTAATTGGCGCGATCGTTCTAGTTGACCCATCAAGTATGTGTCACGCCAAGCGTTGCTTAACCCGTACGATCATTTAAAGTACCCTATATTTTATTTAAACCGCTATACTAACCCTGTACCAAATTTCATTCCTATCGGTTCCGCCGTTCTTGAGATATAAATAGTGTAACTAACAAGACTTTCGTTTTTATAGCTGCGTCCTGCGGGATTTACCCTCGTAAGTCCCGACCCCGTAAGAATATCGGGATCAAAGGTAGCCAATAACCTTCCTCGATAAATGGACTATCAAACACAAAAAGATTTTTTCAAATCGGACTAGCAGTTCCTGAGATTAGCGCGTTCAAACAAACCAACTATCAAACAAACTCTTCAGCTTTATAATATTAGTATAGATACATTCCCGATGAGATCAAAACATTCCCATTTTAATTTGTTTATAAAAAAAACTACGCACTTGGCTAATTAATAAACGGTTTCAGTCAGACAATATTTAACATTAAATCCATCAAAATCGAATTAATTAATTTTATTGTTATTGCTCAATTTTCTATCGATATTATTCTTATATTAATCTTCTTTTTTATAAACAGGATGAATAGACTTTAATATGCGAAATTGTGATGTTTTTTCTATTCTTATATTTTTTGACATATTAATAACTAGCTGCGCCCCGCGGTTTCACCAGCGCAAGTCGCGAACCCGCGTTGTTCGAACACCTACCTACCGCAATGCAATAACCAGGGAAGTACTGATGATGCCAGGCGCGGTAGCGCCTGGCTTTAACAGTGCTTCAATGGGCGACCGTTTAAGTGTGGATTATTGCATTGCGGTAGGTAGGTGAAGTAAGGTAAAGTTTGTATTTCATCAGTAGGTGACGATGACGATCAATGACGATGGATGACGATGACGATGATGATTATGCCACTCTACATCACTTACCCTACCCCTTTGTCGATTTTCATTGCATGAATAGTTATCACCCGCGTAAGTCCCGATCCCGCGAGATTTTCGGGATCAAATTATCCTATGTTACTCTCCATCATTTAAACTATCCCTATTCAAATTTTCATTTGATAAATAGTTATCACCCGCGTTAGTCCCGTTCCCGCGGGATTTTCGGAATCAAAAGTATCCTATGTTACTCTACATCATTTAAACTTTCCCTATGCAAATTTTCATCCAAATCGGTCGAGCCGTTTGACCGTGAAGGGAGAACAAACAAACAAACAAATAAACAAACAAACACACTTTCGGATTTATAATATTATAGGATTAGTAGGATTGAAATGGAATGACTTGTAATTGCTTTTTTTTTCTTTCTCTCTTGTAACAATTTTGATGTTTGCATGCCACATGTTGGTAAGGTATGTAGAACTATATTTTTAGATTTAAGATCTGCTGTACCATACTTTATGCAATAAAATATCTTTATCTTTACATTAAAATTGCCTAGAGTCAGGAACTGACACGTCTTGTGGTCAGTATAGACTTGCCCACAACCCTAGGCGTTACAATCGGGACTCGCCTGACACGCTATAGAGGCCGTCAAATGTATGGCCGGCCGAATGGATTGTTTTATTTGTTACCACTACCTTAGACATGTTCCATGCACACTACAGGTTCCATGTTTAACTCACCATCAGTTTCTTCCCATCGATCTCTTTTTCCTTGGACAAGTCCACGAACTCCTTCATCTGGCATGCCTCCAACAGGTCGGTGACTCCCTGTGTGTCCAACTCTTCGATTCTCTTATACGATCTCTTTGCTGATGTATCCATTTGAGATTTAACTATAAATAAGAGCTGGAACTTGAGTTGGAATTAAACTTTTCGACGAATTAAGCCTTGGTTTGGATGATCTTATTAGTGAATAGTTTTTCAGCATATATACTGAAGAATACAGAATGAATTCAGTAACAATGTAGTCAGAGTTACCTAGTTAAATTATCGTAGTATCGCAGTGAATGTAGGATACTAAAATTAGATAAGAACTATCTAATTTTAGTATCCTATACTCAGTGCGCGCGTTTTTGGGTTACTATCAAAACGCAAGTACTCATCACACTGTTTTGTTACAAGACCCGTTTGATTAAAAATTGGGTTCTTTCTATATATTTATAGAAAGAATTTACTCCAAGTGACTCACTTGTAACACAATAAAGAAAGCTTTCCTTAACGTCAACCCGATATAGCTTTTACTGTCGTCGCTTTGTTGGTTAGTCCATCAAGACGGTATTGTATAGGTAGGGTTTATATCTCACCACGGAGGTATTAATTTTACCACAACAATTTTTGAATCCTAAATTCCTTGAGTGTGGGTTTACATTTGAAAACAACTACATCTATAACAAACGAGTACACAGTACACACTCTAACAAGCTTTCCCTCTCAGAACAAGTTCGACAAATGAATGATTTCATTAAATTTCCACAGAGGATCCATTCTAAGAACTTTTAGGAAGGATTTGACAATTTAAGCTTTTGCCCTTTGTGTGTAAGCTTTTTAAGTCTCAAGGTAGTCATACTTAAGACAGCTTTTAGGAATCAATGTAAATACAATTAGAACCTACCCGGAAACTGGGAAATGGCTCAGATAAAACCGCCCTATAAGGGTACCGATATCGACTATTGTAGAAAAACAAATGTTTTGATTTACCTTCTGTTTTCGCGATATTGGATTAATATTAAACTCATTTGTCGCCTGATTGCACTATCCTCCTATACTATAATATTAAAAATGCGAAGGTTTAGATGTTTGTTTGTGTAACAATCACGATAAAACAACTGAACCAATTGCGATGAAACTTGGTACGCAGATAGCTGGAGATCTGGATTAAAACATGGGTTTAAACAGGCTACCCGATATTCCTGGGGGACTGGGACTTACGCGGGTAAAACAGCGGGGCGCAGCAAGTTTTTCATAAAATCGAACAATGAATTTAGTTTCACAACAAAACCTGATGATTTAGAAGAAAGCTAACGTTATACGCTACCTGTTGAAAAATAATATGTTATAATAAATCTAGAGACAGTGAAGTACCAGTACTAGAAGGATCATCCCAGATTGATAATAATCCCTTTTTGTCATCAATGAGATCAATGAATATAACCCTTTCCTTGCAGCCGGGTAAATAGTATTACAGTATATGTTATACTTACATTAAACTGTTGTAACCTATTAAAGACACTAACACACCATTAAAATTCTTATTAAATTCGAGGGGCGGTCAACTTCGGCGAACTGAGTCGGCCCTATGTGGCACTATGGAATCTCGACGATCGGTGAGTGGTGGCCATCTGCGAGGCGCCGTGACTCTTAATTGGCCTTGTTAAATGATTTAAAATGTTCAGAGATGGAGTCAGGGAGACGGAGTCAGTATTTAGAGGATCGATTATTCCCAGTAGTCCCCTTTAGTCCTGTCCCCCGGGGTGACAGCTGGAAATTGTCTTGAATATGGCGTGATGCGTCGCGGAGGGCGGTCGGTGCGATTTCCATGATCCGCCATTAGACCACGTCAAGAACTCGCTCCTTTAACAGACCGCTATTTTTTTTTTCAATTCTTAATAACGAATATATAATACATTACGCGCTGAGTGATTGATGGTAAACCGTTAAAATAACGAGCAATTTTTGTAATAATATTACATATAATAATTTACTCCAAAACATATTATGTTTTGGAGTAAATTCGAGAAATATGTTTCAGATTCAAATTTAGAAGCCATAATGAAAGAAATTCAATATTAATTCAATCAAAAATATTATGTTTAAAAATTACCTAGGTTATTTTAGTTAAATAATCAAGTTGAATATAATCGAGATCTTCTTATTTTGCAACCAAATTAAACTAGTAATTCTGCAAACAGTAACCTCTTTAGGGACGAAATTCCCTACCACTCAAAAACCCTCTACGACGATAAAAAATGTAAATTCAAATTACGTACATACCAAGTTTTATAAAGATCGCTTAAGAAATATGACCTGTAGACGAAAAGCAACATTCTGATACGTGAAAGAAAATTTTGCCATACTTGAAGCGGAGACGCTTCGATCGCTGTCGATTAAACCTTAATTATTTCGGATTACTGTATGACGGGCCCCGCTCTCACTCTGACCACGCCTCAAACAAAAGTTTTTGGCCGTAATCAATAGATCGTTGTTAACAGAGTTAGTTTATCCGCTAAGTTACAAGTTAACAATCTCGGTTTACATAGGACGCGGACGTGGACGCCGCCGACCGGACGGCAACGCGTTAACTTGCAATTAGTAACAACTGCAATTAGTATTAGTTTACAATTCATTAGTATAATTAGTAGTACAATTGCAATTAGTATGCAACTAGTAGTAGTAGTAGTAGATCAGTCTACTAGCTCGCTTCAGGGGAACTGATAAATTCTCATTCTCCAAACAAACGCACTCGACTATTTCCTACTTTTTATCAAATTCTAATTTTCCTAAATTAATTTTTTATTCAGGTTGGAAAATGAATAAATACAAACCCTAATTTTTGATTTTTCTGGTCATGGTCAAGACAGATACATATGTTTCATGGCATAAACATATTCGACGTTTGTATGGAGATCGAGTATCCTTGCCCCTTAATCCATTCGACGGTGTTGGGTTGTAACTAACTGTGGCGATTGCTGTGGCGGAGCATTGGGCAGGCACAATTTAGTTAGGTCGAACCGACTGATACGAAAAGAAGAACTAACTTACTAATCTATGATGTATGGACGCGAGATATTCTATGGTTAGCCATGGAAATATGAAAGAGGAAAGTGCATGGCTTCCTTCCGTCGTGCCTTCTAACTGAACTGGAAAGCGGGATTTACATTACGAAACTAGCATGTATTATAGAGTCAACTTCATAAAAGCAGTATCGCAGCAGTTATTGGACGCAACTTTATGAAAAAAGTTAGTTGGTACTTATGTAGGTACGAATGTTTCTTCGCAATATTTTGTGAAAATAATTCTAAAGTGCATGCCACTAGTTTTGAAACGTTAACCCCGTTTAATGTACTGTCAGACCGTTGCGTATAGGCACATATATTCATATAGGTATCAATGTAACAAACATGTGTCTTTTAACAATTTGGGTACGTTCACATGTCTCCCCTGGGGTAAAATCTGGGCCTTTTTTTCCAATATCTCTCCTACCTACGATTGATATCAAACCGATTTTTAAAGTCGGTCACATGTGACATGGTGTTTATTGCATTGTATCCTTGAACAAGACGCAACAACGTGCAACATATATCGAAGTCTGAGTTCAGTTCGACATTGATCGTGTTTTGCATCAATCAGTATATCTCTTCGACATTGGATTTCTATACTTACTTACATATATTAGTTACTACGTGTTTAAATAGTCCACGTCTGTTTTATGACTATGATAATTTGCCGCTTCGCCTATAAAACCACTCTCACTCGCACTGTATCCTGTGTATAATATCCAAGACAGGGCTGTATTTGAAGAGGTTAAATAGAGTTATTAGCGATCAAACAAATACACCTACCTGTTGCTGCAACCAACATCTGTTAAACTCAACCTTATTACAACCATTTAAAGATCATAACCGAACAGTAAACTACTAGGTATCTATCATAAATTGCAAGTATATCTCTTGTTGAAGGAAAGTCAGCTTTAAAATGTAGAGCTAAGGTTAATTTTCTTTTGAATCGTGGTTGTTGGTCAGACTCCAATAGCCGATGTCAATTGGTGTCGTCGTATATATAATTGAATTTGTTGTTAACGATGCTGCTATTTACCTACCGTAGTATAGGTCTGTCTGTCTGTACTTACTACTTACACAGGGTGTTGTGGCTTATGGACCAGTGGCTTATATTGGTTGTTCTACACGTCCAGCTAAGCTAGTACGACACAGTACGAGAAACATTAGGTCGATCAAAAAAAATCCTTCCCTTTTCCCGTCGTTTGTAAGAAAGAGACGGTATCCTTATGTCGAATCGATAAAATGTAGCTCTCGAGCTGTCATGCTAGGTTAGGCTAACAAATTTTCATTATCTACCTATCTATCGAAAATTTAGAGTTTTTAAAGTTTTGGTACTTGGAAATCAGGTACTTAAAAAAAGGACTAATTAAAATAAGTTATAGAATAAAATTTGGCGCATTCAGACAGTAGACTTACTCCCAGAAGGATGTTGACAATACGTCACAGGGATTGGCAAATGTCCACAGGCTTCGCGAACAGTGATCAATCATATTGTTTAGTCAAAGCAAATTCCTTAACTTGAGTTCAAAATCAATTATGTTACTGCTGTATTCTTGCGCACTCGTCCCTATATTATAATAATATATTACCTTTTAGGTAATTCTTTTGTGAAATTTCCTATAACTAGACCTTTTTGCGTTACTTTAGACCGTACTACACACTACACTATATTTGTAGTTGAACACCTAACACACTACACTCTATTTGTAGTTAAACACGTAATCGATGTATGTACATACGTCAAGCATTGCATTCGAACCTCATCTTCGATTGAAATTCCAGGTATCTCACTAAGCCTAAATGTGTACAGTCAGCATCAAAAGTCGACCGTTACGACTATGTTTATATGACCCAGAGACGCGAGTTCTAACCTCGCTGCGAGTACATTTTTGAAAATGATTTTTTCCTAATCGATGACTACCTACGTTTACCGGGCAGATAATCTGGAAATAACTGTCTTTTATTTTTAGAATATCTGTCCTGTTTTGATACCCTACATTATATCTACGATTTTAAAGATACAAGGTTGTTTTCATTTCAACTAATATTAAATAATGGGGTTTTTACCATGTTTAGATTTATTTTCTATTTCAACTATCTTCAACTAGCTTGTTCCCTGTGGTAAATCCACAGGTCCCACCCGTCATTTAATAATAAATAATATATTATCTATAATATCTATATCTATCTTGTATATAATATCTATTTAGATGATAACAAACAAACTGTGGTCGTCGACTTTTGATGCTGATCGTACCTTACATTGCTTTCGGCATTATGTGGCGTTACTGTTTGCGGGTGACCGCTTTTAGGGAGAAGTTCACGCTCTGTACAGTTCGGATTACCGAACTTTACCATTACCATGCAATGGTGCACACTAAAGATAAACGTCAAATACTTCAAACTATTGTAATGATGGTGAAGGTCTAGAGGTAGATACCCCGACTTACATTCCGAAGGTCGTGGTCTCCAATCCCAGCCGCGCACTAATGTCTTTTTCTTCAAAAAAAAAGTTATGTGTCCTTTGAACATCTATCTAACGGTGAAGGAAAACATCGTGAGGAAACCTACGGCTTAAAATCACTCCAAAGACCCAGTTTTGGGACTAATTGCGGGAAAACACAGTTTAAATTTGAACTTTACTTCAAACTATTTCCGTTATAGCACATGACCCGTTTTATAGCAGACGAACTTAGGTCTTCCTAAAATCGGTCATAATGTAGGTAGTACACAGTTTTCACTAGGTACTAGTCCTTTCCTAAATATTAAAAATGCGATAGTTAAGATTTTTGTTCATTTATTTGGGTTTTATCACTCATTAACTACTGAACCGATGGCGATGAAATATATAGAATTCTTTTTATCTCAAAACTCCCCGTGATTTGGACTTCCGCGAGTGAAGCTATAAAATATGAATTGCAACATATTTTCTACAATATAGTCACCACGATAACAAAGAAAAATAAGTGCTCGTATCTCAAGATAAGTTATCATTGAGCTAAATGTGCGATTATCGTTGAAAACAGGTTGATTTTATCATATTACCTATTGCGTATATCTCCTTTTTATATGAAACTCAATCGATATTCAATAAATCGATTTACTTTACCTCTTTTAGTATTAGTAAATAACTACTAATTTAGTAGAGATCTACTTATATTAGAGTCCTCCTTACATATGTTAAAAAGAAGGAAGGTCAATCTATTTTTGTTGATATTGATTAAAGTTCATATAAAATAATTTAAAATAAAGTAAAAGCAGATAAAAATGATTTTATATCAATAAAATATTGACAACAAAATCGTTAGAGAAAACTTGATAGATGGTTAATTTAGCACCCAGAACACAGTTAGTACCTCACAGGCCTACCTAATTACTTTGATATTCACAGATATTTCATAACGAGAGCATACAGAAGGTTTTACTAAAACAGATGATTTATTTCCTAATACATACATACTTACAACCTACCTTCCGTAACTATTAGAGAACCCCAAGGGTGATATGGATGACGTAAAAAATAATATTCAAATCGCTTTGCTATGTATATTCGCCATATTTATTGTTCTAAAAAAATACAGAAATATAAGCTCAGCTATAAAATTAAAATATAGATCTTGTAGACGTCAACTTAGACATTCAGTTTTAATACAAATATAATAAGTACAGTTAATTTAATGATATGACTAAAGACACTCTCTTTGTCGTCTTGAGCCTTAATTTCGAGTCCACTGTCCGAGTCACATTATATCGTTCAAAGTCCATGCCAAGCCAAGTGTAATCTATTCTAACTAACTCGACACAATACATCATACATCTTGTGCGCTACTTCAGCACCCGCAAACCCGATGTAGCAGGAGTGGTGGCTTGGGTGTACTTTCCCAGGTGTAATAGACAACTGATATCTTGCTCTTCCGACGTATAAAGTCTCTCCACTTTCTGTTCTGCCTCCAGGAATAGCCCCCGGCGGTACTGACCCGTTCGATGCTGGAATCCATCGAAGATTCTCTGGCCTAGCGCATAAAACCTCTATGTTCTGAACCGAAATCTCTTTCCCGTCATACATTATAGATGCGGAATTATGTCTAATGGATAATTTGCCAGGAATTAAATCCCCAGCATGCCAGGCTCTGATGACCCATAGCGGACTTCCGTCCCAACCTTCATGCCCTCCGACCACGGCTCTTCCAGTCAGCGTACTTGCCATAGAGGACGTTGTAGGAACCCAGTCGAAATCTCCTGCCGTTTCGACCAGTTGTACTTGGTTGCTCGTCTGTGGCGCCTCTGAAGCTCCGTGATAGATATAGTTTGTGATGTAGGTCGGTTGGTTTTCTGGTTGCGTCGGTGGAGGAGGGTGGTGAGGTTGGGGCATCATCGTGGGTACTGGGATCATCATCGTACCGGGGACGAAGTAGGGGTAGGGTCCGGCCGTATTGACGGCACCGCCATCTGGCGGCGGAACCGGGTAATGCGGTGCTGGATGAGGAGGCGGCGGATGCCAGGGGCCGCCGGGAGGCGGGGGTCCGTAGTACGGCGGAGGAGGCGGGTATCCACTCATATTCACTATACAATGTTATCTTTCTTTCAAAATTTTTAAATCTTTTTATGTTCAAATTAAACGTTTGTCTATACAAAGTTAGATCAGTAACTGAAGCATACACCTCATTGTATCAAGTTATATCGACCTATACTTTGATAAGATAGCTTTTATCTCCTATATCTAGCTTACTCATAGATTACTTACAAAAACACGAATTCGGTGATACATTTTATTGTTATTTATGACAAATAATTTATTTAATCTAATATTAAGGTACGTGCAATGGAAGTACAGATGAAAATACATGCATAATTTGTTATACATAAAACCGACTTAATGCTATTCTTGAATAAATATGTTACCTAATTAAATACATAAATAAAATAATGGAATGTTGATTTCAAATAAGTACCTACTTACGAGTACGTTACGTACAGAAAATACTTCCTAAAGTAATATTTATAACTTATATAAAATTAACAAAAACACTTCAGATGAAGCAAACGCTGCTAAAGCATGCTGCGGGCTTCAAACTTCATTTGTGGAAGTTTGTCAAATCATTAAACCTCATAATTTGCTACTGCTGCTCACAGTGGTAAATACAAAGTTCACAGCATTAATGCCTGAGCAGTTTATTGCTTAAGATCTTGGACTCGACCCGTTAAGTGAGAACAACTGCTCTGAAGACACATCGGTTACCGTCCATCAACGCTGGCCAGACGAAGGACTTGATCAGGTCGGAGCGACGATCGCGGCCTTCATTCGAGAACCGCACGTGCTTCTCTGGATTCATTACCACTAAAATTATAAAAAGTCATAAAATTACTTTTATAAGTCATAGGAATAACCATAATGTATGCAAACCAGAACGAAGATCCTAAGTCCAAATTGAAGGCAAATAACTACAGACGACAATTTACATAAGTACAAATAACTTTAATGTATCTACAATATATCATTGTGTACGACTATGTTCAGGAATATTTCTAAAAGATCCTTAGTCTATATCCAGATCCAGATTCAGGTCCAGATACGTCAAGGAGCATTATAGTTCCGTTTCTCTCAATAGAGCCCATTACAATCTACTCAGAAAGTCTAAAGACGGCGGCCAGAATGAGCATTTTTGCGGAGAGTTCTCAACACCTGGATGCAGAGATACCAGGTCACTCACCAGGTGTGAAGTCGGTGTCGATCCTCAGCGGCGGCGAGTGTAGGCTGATGGTCCAGGCGGCGCGACACGACGCCGCCACGAGTGCGTGCAGCGGCGCGCACCCGCCGAGCGACGGATACTCGCGGAGAGTCGACAACACCTGGATTATGGAAAACAGTTCACAGGTTAACCATGCCTTCTGATTAGTAGGGCAGCACTCGCTATTATTATTGAATAAACTTGTTGGTTTTGTGGGATTTATGTGATGTAAATTGTATTTATATTATTTCACATGTTGAAAAACTAAAGCGAATGCGGGGCCAGTAGGGGTATCCAGACAGTTCGGTCCGAATCCGAAATCGGAAATTTTATCTCTATATCGCTCAGCGCGATACAGTAAGGCAGTGACAGGCATGTCAAGTCGATCTTCGGTAACGGGCCGAAGTTCCCACAAAAACCTTACTGAAGTACAGGAAGAAACCCAAAGGCTTAGATTAGGCTTTAGTTCTCCCACAAAGAAACATTTATTTCTTATGATATTTTTTAGCTATAAATAATACCAAGGAAATAGTGCCTAATATTTGTTTGTGGTACATAATGAACGGTACATATTATTTATTCTGGTTTACTGTCCACAGTAGACAAGAATAGTGCCACAAAACTATTCAACCTTCATCAAATATTTATAACAAAATGATAACCTTTACTAGTTGGAGTAACCTTAACCCTGAAGAAGAATTTAATACTTAGATTCAATACTTGACGAATGTTGGGCGAGTAAGATGGCCTACTATATTTTGAAGGAAAAATGTAGGGCCCTTTCCGAAGGTTGCACTTTCAGAAAAAATCACGACTAAGAAATAACAACAAAATATTAAATAACAAGTTCGCGAATTATCTACGAGTATGACGTATGTGGTGTGATGAATAACTAAGACTTACTTATCAAAAGTAGTTGGTGTTGATAGGTACCTAGCGTTCGACACACTGATTTGACTCGGAAATCCTATTGTGAGTCATCCATCATTATCAAACTCAAATTGAATCGTTGATTTTGACTGCAATCTGGATCCTAATAATAATATTTTCACGAAAGAAAAAGACGAATAATGGAAAATTTAAGTCGGCCGAAATTTAAAACTGTGAACCTTAACTATTCTTGTTTGTTGGATGGACAAATATTCTTTTACACGTGGGGATTATATAAAAGAGTTTTACGTGGTTTAATGTAGTACAATTTTCGTTCGTAGTAGGACATACATGAACGAACCGACATCAATCCTCTAGACCTCTTTCTACCTACAGCTGGCTTCCAGTAATGTAGTCAGTTATCTAGTTGTGCCGTACTCGTGTCGCTGCCGCCAGCAACCTCGCTACGGCCTGCTCGCTGCCAGTGACGTCATCACGAGGGTCAGTTACCTGGTTGATGACGGTACGTTCCGCGTCGCCGAGCGGGAAGCTGTGTGCGGTGTCGTGCAGTACTCGTGTCGCTGCCGCCAGCAGCCTCGCTACCGCCGGCTCGCTGCCATTGACGTCATCGCTGACGCCCAGCAGAGCCTTTGTCTCGCTGAGACGACGGTCGCGGAGACTTATCGCCGCGCGGAATGATAGCTAGATATAAACATATACACATTCATAAAAAGTTTTGAACATAAGCTTTCTATTTTAATTATTTTAGAAAATGAGAAGTGGCGAGTTATTGACTGAATTCCAAAACAAAAGTAGTACTTAATGATTTAATTTCCTGTGTGTTGGGATTCTTAACTTGAGAGCCTCATTTTGAAGCATCACTTTAAACATTACGAGGGTAGTACTACTTTTTTTTCGGAAAACAGTCGCCATTTTTTTTTTAATCCTTTAAACACCTTATCGCTACCCACGGGAACAGATAGGTAAATACCGAGGCTAAACAGGCAATCTTTCTTCTATCTATTTATAAACGAGACAGGTCAAAAACTCATGAACCAATTACGATGAATAAATCTAAAAAAATTCATGTAGTCTTTATACCTAGGTTTTATTTTTATATGTAGATTGTAAGTAGCAATTTGTTTTATTATTACGATGAAACTTAGAATATAGAAAGCTGGAGACCAGGAATAACACATAGGCTACTTTCTATCCCAATATTTCCGCGAGAACGGGACTTATGCGGGCGAAACCGCGGGGCGCAGCTAGTATAATATCACTGACTCACTTACTCACTAGTTTTATTTGTTTGGTTATTATATTATAGTGATTTGATTAGATTTTGAACGACGTCGTCCGTTTAAGTGTGGAATTTAACACTGCGGTAGGTAGGTGTTCAAACAACGCGGACGAAGCCGCGGGCTCAGCTAGTAATAATATATGAAGTAAAAATACAGTAAGTATACTAACAACAACGACAGAGAAGACGATCTTGTACTTGAGATGCGGCGTCTGCCGTAGCTGTTCCAGGGCTGCGAGCGCCGGCAGGGCTTCTTCTGCAGCGCGCGCCCACACCGCCGCGTACTGGGATACCAGCTTACTCCTGGAATTTTACACGATACATTAGGATTTGGGAGACTAGGTACCAGTTAAGTGTTTCAATGACTAGGAGAAGTATTGCAGTTTTGCGTAGTAACCCGTAGCCGAGAACAGACATCTCCAGATGCGTCACAGAGGCAATCCTAATTGGCAATTCTATTACCTATTAGCCGATTATTGAATTGATTGACCTCATTATTATGATTTTGTAAATTGACATACCAATATTATGCAATGTAATTTTATCGTGAATATATGAATTGAATTGAATTGCGAAAAATATCTAGTAACACGTGCTTCCAAAGAAATCGGGGGATATCGTGCAACCTTGCCAGACATTTCCCGATTACTGATGAAATCTGATGTAGACGGAGACAAGACATCGGGGGACGTTGTGATGTGTCGCCATGTCTCCTTGTATGTACAGACCTGTCGGGGTGTTGCGAGTCGTCGCTATCGGAGTGGTAGCCGTCGCTGGCGGAGTCGGTGGGCGAGCGCGGCGCGGGCGCTCCGCCCTCGCCGTCCGACATCTGAGTGAGCACGGCGGCGCACCCGCGGGACCAGCTCATCAGCACGCCGGCTACGGGCCTGGAACATATCACACATACCTTAGAGTATTTACATACGGATCATACACTTGTCATACCTCTCACTGTCTTATCAGTTTTGGACCAATTACAATGTATTTTATGGACTTTTGTTTTTGACGCGTTAGTGGAATGTCGTCCTGAATTTTCATTTTTACAAAACATTGTTTTATTGCGTTTAAATTGTTTAATTTCGGCGGCAAGTTACCAATTTAGTTACGCGAAGTTCAACGAGTTAAGTGAAAATAAAAATACCAGTGCCAAACACGAAATTAGCACGTTACAAACAATTGTTCCATAGGGTTGAAGAAAAATCGTCGCCATTTTTTCTACAGCCATCACGCATTGAAAATTATTTCAAACGATTACAGTATAATAGGTGGTAGTTCACTATTCGCACGAGAAATTGGCTAAATTGTCCTATATTGCTGACAGAAGTCATAACTAAGAAAAAGAAAGAAGAAGAATGTATTTTATTAAAACTAGTTTAAATGCGTGTTTAATTTCGGTGGTAAAAAATAAAAATTTAAAAAAATCCGTCCCAAATACAGAAATAAGCGTAACCAAGAAATGTTCAAATGTGAAACTGGTCCAAATCGCTCTATATTGCTAGCAGAAAGGCCACGCTAACTGCTGCCGTAGGTGGATACTGTAGGTGTGTAGGTAGGTATGATTATTTTTTAAAGTCCTAATGTTTTCCTAAAATAACATTAAAAAAAATCAAAAAGGTACCCACTGTAGGCTTTATTTATTTTTATATTTGTCTCGATGCTTATATCTGATAACAGTCGTTAGTTCCAGATAGAGGCCTCTTAGGGTACCTAAAAACTCCAACCGTGTGAGCTACAACCACTATACGTAAATAAATGAATTCGAACTCATAAAAATAGTAGGTACCTCTCCAAGCGACAATAACTATTTGTTATACAGATATAGGTGTAATATGTTCACACTAATCGCGTTCAGTAGGTAATCTATAAACATACGAGATCCATATCTCTAGTCTAGATTATCGTAACATCTTCTTAAGAATACAATAGACGCAAAACTCTCAAACAATTAAACCTAGGTGCCTATCGATTACACTACAGCAACTAAAAAACGGTTATAAAACAACAACAAAAAGACTACGTACGTATACCATTAAAATAACTCGTTATGTAACGTGAAATAACAGAGAAATTTTATGGGAAAAAGAGTAATTCTTTGTTATTGTTATAGATCCATTTCGTCATAAAGGGTTATATGATAGATAGCTCACCGGATTTAGATAATTTCTATTGTTTTAGACTATTTACATTATTAGGTAACGAATATTCGAAATGTAATTTCTTCGAAGAAATTGTCAATTGATGTAATATTTCGATTATTGTTTGTCGAAACTATTTTTTTTCACTAAAATAATAAAAGCGTTAATGTCAAGGATTCTTAACTAGGTTTAGTCACTACCAGTGGTTGGTCCTTTGTAGGAACAGATGTCCGGTCCAGCCGGATACCAATTGAGTAAATAGGACTGAACATAGTTCAAGAAGGGCAGCTATGATTATTTTTGCAGGTACTATTTCCAGATTTCCTAAAAGGAAATCATAACCCCTGCGTTGCAACCGGGGGTCGGCCCGATGCGACGTCTACAAAGTGACAGGTCTTCACCAAAAAAATCTTATATTTTTTGTTTCTTTAGGTACTAATACTAATAACAATACAAGTTCCGTTCATCTTGGTAACATCATTTAATCCTCTCTTTTAAAAGAATAACTAGTAAAATAACTATAATTTCCTAAACATTTGTTTTCTACGCATTTATTTTTGAAATGCCAATGAAATGTCTCTATGACATCAGACAATGCGAATTATAAAAAGGTCGGTAGGAAAACAAATAAGAAAGAAAGCTGAACTAGGTTTCTTTACATTTATACTTTCTCGTGTAAGCTCAGTTTTGCATCAGATTAGTTTTCATTAATGGATCCAAAGATTGCCTTAATCTCAACTAGAAATTAGAAACTACAAGAATACAAAAGGATGTTGAAAGTTTTAGCTTGAATAAGGCAATGGAACTCATTTAAGAGCCAATAAATTGAGGACCGTGAGAACTGAGAATATTCACTTTAGTAGGTGAATCGAAAATCAACGGCAAGTTGTGAGAAGTACTTCATCATGACTTTCCACAAAGTCAGATGGAGAATGTAAAGAAATCTATGTACTACCTATCTAATTGGACACAAACACTCGACACAATGTACTCGCAACTTAATTCAACTAATTTGATGCATCTACCTATTAGGCATAAAAAGTAGAAACATCTCAGTAACAAGTACACGTACATAGAATATCGATATCAGTCCCCTACAAAACAAATAATAATTATGCAACGTAGTGTAGGTAGAATACAGACTAAAGATTTTTGGATCATTTCATGGTTCAGAAACCCCGGTTGTTACCTCCGATAGCAGTCGTTAGGTCTGGTTTGAGACCTTCGGGCGACCTGTTAACTCGAACACTAGGTGAGTCCCACCACTACAGGAAAAGATATAGAAGAAGAAGATCTTTTCATAGTTCGCTAGTGACATTTCAACAAAACTGGAAACTGTACACTGGAAACTATGAAACAAAAATACAAAACTGTCTCAGCTTTGCAAGCTAAGCTAAACTAAACTTTAGCGTTTGGTCTCATTCTGCCAATCAAAACATCATAAGTCGTTAGAAGGTTCATTTAATTTAACTGGTTACAATACAAAATATAGAGATTTCTACACAACATGTCAATATTGACCATGTTGCACAACTGTGTGTCAAGTGTCAACGGACAGACCGACACCGACAACGACACCGACACCGCCATCGCCAGTCGAACGGGCACTTTCACTCATATTGCGTAATATTATCAAATAACTATTAAAATAAACTTTGTCATCAAATGTAACGTGGTGTTTTGAAAACAGTTAACAGATTACACGCGGCTAAAGTACTTACATGTTAACACTGCTGAGCTTTTTCCTTTTTAAAAGAACTTGACAGCAGAGCGATAATTGTAACTCGATAATAATTGAATAACCCTCTATTCGTCCCACAGTATCGGTCTATATGTCTTTTTTATCGATGATATGGGTCAAGATCGAGTTATTAAATTTAAGTGCTGTATAACCCTGAACTCTTTTCAGTTTTAGGGTCCTACCTACAAACACTAAAATTAAAAATGAAATAGAACCTAAACATACATAGACTGCCAAAATCATTATCTTCCTTTTGGTTTCGCCTTTATCGGGTAAAATAACAAGTGGAACCGTAATACGAACGAAAGATAAAACGTTTTTCTTTGAAATAGAGTACGAACTGAGATATTATGTTCACGAGTGAGCAGATGTTTGTTTATTGCGCGTTATACAAACATAATCATATCATGTCAAACAGATGTTACAACAACAACGATTGCTGTTACAAATAATTGCATAGAGGTACATCGGAACACCATCACCATCCGGGGCTTGACATCAATAATGCGTAACAGATTATAAACAAACAATTACCTACATAACGACAAAGTATACACTTATTGTAAAAGTCATAGAACTGAACTGGAGACTAAAAGAAGATTCATGTCAAACTTGTCTCAGACGGATGAGCTTCACCAGTTTCAAAGTCAACCAGTACGAGAAATTTCTCATAAACGTTTAAAAAAATAATCAAAATACAAGCAGTGAAGACCGATGGACAGTAAAAAAGGTGTCGAGGAAGTCCCAGGACATGATAAAATTTAGGAAATATTAAAATGCGATAGAAACATGTAAGAAAACATCTTTACCAAAGTCAATTAGACTTAGATTGAGGAAGGATGCTTTTACTACTATATATAGTGGCACAGGAAGTGAGATATACATAAGTAGATTTGAATGTAGAGCATCTTAAACTAATAGGTAGTTTAGTTAATAACACATTTATGTAACTGCCGTGTTAAACTAACTACACGTTAAGTTGTTATTATTAAATAATAGAGTTTTGCTCATATGCAATAACTACAGTACTTATTTTGTAGCATGATGTTGAGGTGCTATTTTAAGTAGGTAATTGGTAGTGGGTATCATAAGATGCAATGTAATATAACAACAAGTTTAGTGTGAACACCTACTCGTAATCGTTTTTTTTTTTCGTAAGTTTTAACTAATATTATTGTGCGGATTCGATCGTCTGTTATAACAAGGCTATAAAACAAGGAATAACAAGGCTAAAACGGCTAAGCGGAAATTATTTGTATTTCGAGTTTTCACAGTTTGTATAAAAACACCGTACCCAGCCCAATACCTATAAACAGTCAATAAAACTCAAATGAAAACAAATGGACGTATAAATGTGAGAAATATTTACTTCCCTCGATGTTATCGTCCCAAGCTTCCTCCATTAGGAAATGTTATGATTATTAAAGGTATTTTATAATTGTAATAATTTCAAGGTATTCACGTCTTTGTAGAACAATGGACTAATCCGCCAGTGTTTCTCAATCAGAGGTCTTAACCCCCAACAGTCGTGTTAGTAATTGGAAATGGATAGTACCTAACATTGACTCATTCGTGTGCTTCATCGTTTCATAATAATTACCTAATTATTATTTGCGAATTCAATTTCGGCTGAGGACGATTGTTATAGTGTTTCTTAATGGGTTTTAACCCTTTAAAATCGTGCGGTAATTTAAGACTTTGGTTGTTATATTAATACTAATAACCTGCGTTAAGTAATAATGATACGGCAATTGATTCAATTGAGAAATGGGTTATTTATTATGTAGTTAAATTGGTGCGAAAAGTATTTTTATTTACAGTATTATTATAAACCCTCCATAATGCGTTCAGTTAATTGCTGCCTACACTAAAGTAAACTGTTTTGTTAACCCTTTTTTATCTGCGGCAATATTGTTTTTAACCGACTTCAAAAAGAGGAGGTTCTCAATACGTCGTATATGTTTATTAGGGATGTTCACCGATTACTTCAAGATGGCTTGACCGATTGAGATTATTCTTTTTTAATGAAAAAAAAGGGGTCTCCGAGTGACCCCATAAAAATTAGGTGAGAATCTGATGAGTATCTTCAGAATGATGGACAGAAATAGTACAGTAAATTATTAATTTTTGGTATTTACTACTACCTAAAAAGTTAGGCCCCTAGAAAAGTAGTTACAGATTGATGGAGCACTTAAAACCACCTTCTCATCAGAAATCTCCTTGAACTCCAGAAAACTTGGGCAGTTTTACTGACTGGATCCATATTGTAGTTTGGCTACCTGGCTTCAGACGAAAATAAAGGCTTCACACAAAGGGGGCACAGTATGTAGAGGTAGATAAGAGATTGCACGAACTATAGCCGAAACACACTTTCATCATTGTCAATAAGCTTAGCTGACTAAGCTAAGCGGTAATTTAGAGTTAAAAATGTGAAATGATCATTTTAAATTTATAATATTTAATAGCCAAAAGTCCAAAAGCATTTCTAGGAGAAGTTGAAGAAGTGTTGGAGTAGATTGTGTATCACTCTTTGAGCAACACTGTGTTGAGATTTTTTTTAGTTTATTGCCAGGAAATTTCTTATAAGTTACACTTAACGCGTCTTTGTATTGAGATTAAACAGTTATACTCCATTGTTTATAACAGTTATTTGTCTTTTTGTCTTCACAGTTGACGCTAAATGATTTATTTTGATTGCAGGTTTTTTCATTAAATATGAATTTTCCTACCTTCTGCAGGTGCATTTAGATAAATAAAACCCAATCAAAATTCATTTATTCATTATGACATTCACATGATCGTTCTACAGCAACGCGACAAAGCCAAACAGCTTCTTTAGCGCGATGAAAAGACACAATAACTCATAAAAATGACAAAGTTTGTTATATTTAATGGACTCGGGAAACTGTAATTTTGAATCTTCATTTCAGATCAAATATCTTATTTTTATCCTGTGTCAGGATAAATTAGTAAATAGGAGGCCACAGAGATCGAGCTCCCTATAGTGGACCTAGTACTGGCAGCCCTATGTTCATAGAAAGAAATAAGAACTCCCCCGGGATGTACAAGATCAAAAGAAAATGGCCATAAATCTGCTATATCCCATCACCACCCCAAGGCGTCGGGTATGAGTGGTTCTGTAATTAACTTAAAACTCACCTAGTGTCACTCAGATCCAAGGAGGGATCTGATCTCTTGATCTGTCCGACGCAGGCCAAGACCGCCTTATCACTATCCACTCTGGCTGACAACGCCGCGACCAAGGATGGCAGCTGCCTCAGCGCCGGCTTGTCCACGATGGTTAGCAGCGACTTGTTGTCGATGAGGCGACGTTCCACGTCAGCGTGGGATAGCGCGAGCAGACGCTGGTGGGAGGACGATGCTGGGTCCTGGCTTATTGTCACTGGAGACTAGACAAATAATAAATATGTATCATCATTTTCATCATTCCAGTATACCAATCATAGAGCTGATCTCTACCACAAATAGCCATCCTGAGCTACCACTATTCAATGACTTGGGTAGTTTTAAAGATTAAGTTAACCTACGTAAATCATATTGAATATGTCTATCTATAAACATTTAAGCAATGACACTACATCTAAAATAATCGGTATCCAAGCGTCCCGAAGCAAAACTGGCCAAAATGCTGCAGTATTCTCACATTAAAAAGCAAAGGACAGCAGGGACGGACGCCTCAAAATTAAGTATCCCACTAATACGTTCGTTTTTGGATTGGATGTTAGTGAGTCAATCACGCAAAAACGGCTAAATAGATTTAGCTGGAAATTGGCCACAGTGTGGTATGTTAAGACATCGCCAAGCTAGCAGTGTTGCCACTTCAATGATTTTGTCATTAGATTTAGTGAATTTTCGAAGTTAGACAGTGATATTCTAAAAAAAATATCACTGAAAAATATTTTAATGACTTTTAGTGATATTTATCGAATCTCCAGGAATTTAGAAAATACATATTGGCAACCCCCTTAACCGTCAGAAAATGATAAATGTATGTCTTTGTTTGGTTTTGCTAGGGGATTCCCCGATTAATCAAACCATATATGGGTTTGATTCATTAAACGGGACATCCCCCGTATGTATTTGTATGAGAGAGTACTGCATTTTTTTTTTTTTTTATTTAATTAGTTGCTAGTTTTCGTTCGTGAAAGTAAGAGACAGTTCTAAAATAATTCAAAAGTTTTTATGTAGTGCATTTATTTCGCATTACCATGGACGTGCCACCAAAAAAAAAGACTGTTTATTCTCAAAAATATCGGAAAGAATGGGAAACTCAAGAAGAGTTCAAGACTTGGTTACGACCTGTAGCAAATGATGCTACAAAAGCTTTTTGTACTTTTTGCCACTGTGAAATGTTTGCAAGAATTGGCGACATAAAAGTGATGAATTGATGATCCATGTCAGCCGTCTACATCAGCAAAAATAATCAATGAAGATGAAGAAGAAATACCAGCAGAAGTTTTTGAAGTTAATCATTAATTTGTCGTTGTTTTATTCATTGTTTTCACAATTAAAGTATTATTTTTTTACTTGCCTTGTCATTCATTTTAAATTATTTAGTGAATTCTGGAGATTTTTTAAGTTACAAATATCCCTAAATCTAGTGAAATTTCAGATCAAAACTAGTGAAAAAAAAATCTGCAAGGTGGCAACCCTGCAAGCTAGATTGAAACCTATCAGTACGTGTTCATTCGGCATGCGCACCGGTCGCGTCTCTGCAATTTTTTATTATTTTTCAAACTACCTGCGATATCGCATCAGTGATGGCACCAGTAAAGAAGTGTTCCTGTTGTAATAAAAATATTACTCAGAAGGTTGCGAGTCTGCAGTGCAGTAGATGCAACAAAGTAGTTCATGGCACGAATGCCTGTGCCAAGCTTACCAACAAACAGCTGGCTGCCTTACGTAATTCAGATGGACTCGAGTGGAGCTGTGAGGAATGTTTAAATAATATGTCTAGGCGCTCATCGTTATTTGTGTCTCAAGATGATAGCTCTGACGACGAGGAAGACCAACCTGCGCCTTCCACAGCTGGGTTTAATGAAAAGAAGCTGGTCGCAAGCCTTACCCGCGAAATGCGTAGGGTAATGAAAGCGGAGTTGGGTGATCTCACTTTGGCAGTGCAGCATATGAACGGCCAAATGGCCGACTTAGAAGATATTGTTAAAAAGCAAGAAAGCACTATCAAATCACTTGTAAATAAAAATAATGAGCTACTTAATAAAAATAAAAATTTCGAGCTACGATTGTCATCCATGGAGCAACAATTTAATGAATTGGAGCAAAAGATGCTGGCTAGTACAATTGAAGTAGCGGGAGTTCCAGAAACCCCAACCCAAACTGTTAACAGTATGATAGAAAAAATTGGGGGTACCCTGGGACTCGACATTAACGATATCGTAAGTGTACGTCGTATGCCCAAACCCAAGGATAGACCTCAACCAGGTCATATTCTGGTAGAGGTAAAATCCAATGAGAATCGTAAGTTGTGGGTAAACGCGGCTAAGGAGAAAGAGATAACAGCCGGGAATATCGTGTCTCAACTACCCAAGGAGCAAATCAAGCAAAGAATATATATACGTGAAGCACTCACCCACCGAACCAAAACTCTTTTATATAATGCTCAGAAAAAGCTAAAGGAATCATATAAGTACGTGTGGTGTAAATCCGGCATTGTTTACATAAAAAAGTCTGACGACAACAGCAAGCCTCACATAGTTCGATCAATTGCGGATATCGAAGCATTAGTGCCTAAGCAAGCTTTACCTAAGTAAACTTTACTAAATTACCTAGTTATCTTATTTAGTTTTTTAAGTAACTTACCTATCAAATGGATAATATTAAAAACCTCTCTAATCATACTAATTCCCTAGAAATATCAGATTGCCCAACAATTAATTCGTTTATTGAGACTATACCGTTTAACAATAGAGTGGACCTTTTTTGTATGCATGTAAATATACGGTCAATGATAAAAAACTTCAATAAACTTATCTTAGTTGTCGACTCGTCTAAAGCTCCTATCGATGTAATCGTAATAACAGAAGCCAACATTTCTCCTGCAACTAGTTGTTTATATAATATTCCAGGATATAGAATGCACACAGAGCTGCGTTCCAGACGAAAAGGTGGCGGTGTAATAATCTATGTGAAAAACTACCTTAAATTTACGCATAAAATTGCCAAACCAACACATTTTGAAGCAATAATTGGTACGCTTATTACCGCATGCAACAACACTGTGACACTGTGTGCATTCTATAGGCCACCCGCCAACGACAAAACTGGTTTTATATTAGAGCTACACACAATCCTATCTACAAACTTAACTCACAATATGATCATACTTGGAGACGCGAATATAGACCTAAAAGTAAATAATCCGACAAAACACTCATATACCGATATGCTAGCTGGGCTCGGATTCACAGTAGGTATAACAGATTATACACGAATTGAAACCAGATTAAAAAAGGTGACAAAGTCGTGTATTGACCACATATTTACTCGTATGACTGCTGTGAGTCCGTGCACGGCGGCTATCGGTACTGTTCTGGCGGACCACCGCATCATATTGGTCGCTTGTGAGGGTATGCATTCAACGCGTATACAGGATGATACGGTTAAGTGTACAGCTAAGTATCACGATAACAGGATTTTAATAAACGATTTAAATAATTGTAACTGGTCTTCTATCAAAAACATGTCATGCCCGAAAAACATTTATAAATTCATTAAATCTAGCTTTGATTCAGCTTATAATAAATCGTTAAATACTAATAATTATTATTTGAAAAAACAAATTAAGCAACCGTGGGTGACAGAATACATGATAAAGCTTGCCGATAAAAGGGATAGTATTTACAATAGATGGAAAAGAGATACTACAAACAGCTGTCTCAGGCTAGAATATAATAAACTGCGAAACAGAATACATAGAATATTAGAAAATAGCAGGAACAGATACTACCGCGATAAAATTAGTGACAATATTAAGAATCCTCGCAATCTATGGCAAATAATCAACAGGATATGCGGTAGGGTAACTAAGTCTATTGATGATGTAGTTTCTAAGGCATTTGACTCCCAAAAGCTTAAACTTGGTGACATTGCGAATAGATTTGCTCGAGAATTTAGTAGTGCTGTGAAAGCTATTTTACCGACTTGCACAATAAAACTATTAAATAAAAATGATTATTCTAAGCCAGCCCAAGTTAGTTTGTATCTAAAAAAAGCTGACCCTAAAAAGATTGAAAAGATAATTAGTAGACTCAATAGTAGGAAAGCACCAGGCAACGACGGCATTAAAGTTATAGATATCAAAAATATTTCCCAAAAAATTTCCCATAGCATTACTCATTTAATAAATGCTAGCTTTGAATCAGGAATATACCCAGATGAACTGAAACAAAGCTGTGTTCGTCCCGTGCATAAAAAGGGGTAAACAAGACGATGTTTGTAACTATCGCCCGATATCCCTTCTACCCTCTTTAGACAAAGTAATTGAGAAATACCTTAGTAATCAAATACATACTTTTTACCAAAAGAATAATATTATTAGCGCAAATCAGTATGGTTTCCAACCGAGGAAAAGCACGACGTCCCTACTGTCAAACTTTTCCGATGAGATCAACCATCACTTACATAATAGGAATCATGTATTGGCTCTATTCATAGACTTTTCCAGGGCTTTTGATACCCTAAATCATGAATACCTACTGGGCAAACTTGACAATACAGGAATTAGAGGTCCCGTCTTGAGCTGGTGCAAAGACTACCTAAAAAATAGATTATACTTTGTTAGGATGGGTGACGCGGTTAGCGATATGATATCCGTGACTGAAGGAACGGCTCAAGGATCCGTGTTAGGACCTCTTCATTTTCTTGCCTACGTCAATGATATGAACAATGTGTTCAAGTGGTGTTCAGTTTATCAATATGCTGACGATACTTGTCTTATTATAGCAGACAGAAACGTGAACGAAGCAATTGATAAACTACAACAAGACTTTGACTCGCTTAACATGTGGTGTCATGACAACGGCCTTGTCTTAAATGCATCTAAGACTAAACTGATTCATATACGATCTCCATACACCAAGACCTTTCGTGAAACAAATAATAAGCTTAAGGCACACAATCACCAGTGCCTTCACGGACAAGTTAATCTATGTAAATGTCCCGGTATAGAGTCAGTAGATAAACACACCTATTTGGGCATGATCGTAGACCACCATTTTAATTGGCAGCCCCATGTCAGTGCTGTGTGCGACAGGTTGAGAGCCTTTTTGGCAAATATGATAATTATTAGAAATAGAATGCCCTACAAAATACTGCTAATGTTACACAATGCTATGGCTGAATCAATTATAAGTTACGGCATTACTTCATATGGCCGAACATTTAAAACTTATCTCGATAATATACAAAAACTGCAAACTAGAATTTTGAGATTAATCGTATCTCCAAAAGTAAAAAAACTATTTAAGGATGACGATGACAAACTTTACAAACACTGTCACATATTACCTATCAAAAAGAAGTTTAAATACAATATGTTAAAAGAACAATTTTTCAATTATGACATTCAACAAAAAATTCAGCACAGCTTTAATACGAGACAGGTTAAAAAACAACTATTGAAAAACCCTATAGCTATAAATAATATATACGGAAAAAGGACCACAAAATACATAGTTCCTCGCTTATTAAATAATTTAGACGTAACTTTAAGAAATAACATAGCAACTAAAAATCTAAAAACAAAATTAAAGGCCCATTTCTTAAGCACCCTGTAGATCTGTAGCAGATAAGATAAGGTACTTTTGTTTTTGTATTCCACGTTCGGCGACGACCGTCGCATGCGATCGGCATCCTGTGTATGTACCTACGAGCGGCCGATCATTACATGTTACCTACATCTAAGCTGTATTTTAGTAGTGAATAATAATAGTAAGTTATTAATATAATTACTGTAGACTTACGCATGCAGTCATGAAATTTCGTACTTACTTAAACACCAGACAAATTTTAGTGATTTATGGTGTTATGAATGTTTTTAATAAATTCAGATGGCATATTCCACTAATCCCCTTACTCAATCCCCTGCCCAGGGGATTAGTAGACTTTTTGTCCACAAATCCCCTGAGCATCCCGCCTTGTTGCCGCCAGGGGATTTGTGGACAAAAAGTTCACAAATCCCCATAACCTATACTTAAAATCGGTGTAGGTCTATAAATAAAACATAATATTTACAAAATTAAAATAAAATAATTAAGATGTCACAAAAATGGATTAAGTATCTCCCGAGCCTATGATTAGAGCTAACGGTCCGATTATAAATCAATTATTTTGATATTCTTTTTACCGATGTTTGTATCGAAACGATCCCGTTCCCGCGAGGATATGCGGATAAAAAGCTGCAATATGCAAGCTACACATTGCTTTGCAGTGTGTAGATGCAATAACACACTGCAAAGCAATGTGTTATTTCAGGTCTCCAGCTACCTATAACTATTTCAAGTTTCATTTCAAGTTTCATTGGAATCAATATATAATTAGTTATAATAAAAGTTATTTTAATGTAAGCAACGTAAAATATTATTTCTATATTTTTATTTATTTTTTGTAAAAAAAATTTGTTAAAAGTAGTTTCTTAACTCAAATTGGTTTTTTATTTAACTCGTCCGGCGGCGATGATGTTCCGCCGGGGGGACACGCTAATAAAAACTGAAAAATGCTCTGAGTGTCGATGTACCACCGGGGGGACATCCTACCCAGACCACTTGAAACTCTAATGTATAGAAATAGAGTGGATTTTTGTTAGAACAACTTTTGTTCATGGGCTGCTCTGATATATTTTACGTCATTTGTCATTGACAGTAATATTACCGCCAGTTGAAAAAAAAAATAGGATTTGCAAATTTTTGTTTTCAGATTTTTAAGTTCCGCCATATTTTTTTTGCAGTTTGTGTGAACGTGATAATTATTAATTGTTCCAAATAATGATAAGTGGGTGATTTTAGTGGGAAATTAGTGTTAATTAGTTTATTTGGGTTAGTCTTTTGGTATGTATCGTATCAAAATTTCAAATATCATTGTATAAACACTTTTTTACAAGTCAGAAAACCGCTCGATAAAATACGTAAAATTCGTGTTTGGTTGAGCTCTAGCTTCATGAACATAAGGGTCACAATGGAATGTAGTTTGGTCAAACTTGTAAATTATACTTACGGCACTTTTATTTCAACTTGAATTATTTATTATTTTCCTATGATAGCTATATGTAAATGATATTTTATGGTAATAGGTAGACTGTAATGGACACTTTTTACAATAGTTGAACTAGGACCAGATTACAGTCATTGTGAAACAAGCTTCGTAGAGAAAGTCGGAAGAAAGTTGGGAAAAAGTTTTTACTTCAAAGTAAATAAATAATTATTTACTGCTTACTAAATGCCAGATGCGAGGCGCGGTAGCGCCTGGCATCATCAGTACTTCCCTGGTCATCCGTTTAAATGTGGATATTTGCACTGTAGTAGGTAGGTGAAGTAAGGCAAAATTTGTATGTCAGTAAGTGATGATGACGATGGATGACGATCGATGACGATCAATGACAATGGATGACGATGGATGCCGATGATTCAAAAACAACGAAATTACGGATTTTTTATTCTTTATCCGGATATCCGGACTTGATATCCGGATAAAGTCGCCTATATGTTAATAGAAGTCTTATGCTATCTGCATGCCAAATTTCATTGAAATCGGTCCAGCCGTTTCCGAGATTAGCGCGCACAAAGGCACAAGCAAACAGATAAACGGACAAACAGACAAAAAGTTAACACGAAAATGGGGTCTGTTACGTTAGAACATACCTCTAAAAATAGTTTTTTCAAAATATATTTCAAAAACAGACACCGATTTTATTATAATTATAGATTAAGGTACTTACATATAAGAGTGTTTAGATTTAAGAAACTCAATCAACATTGATGAAAGTGATTATTCTGTGATTTTGTTCACCACTCCGATATTATGTAAATAAAACACGAAGACTAAAGCTACGTAACACACTGTTTTTATTTGATTAAAAAAAGGGAAATGTAAATTTCGGTTAAGGGGATTTGTAGACTATTTGTCCACAAATCCCCTGCTAATCCCGTTGTATCGCCGCCAGGGGATTTGTGGAAAAAGTCTACAAATCCCCTGGGCAGGGGATTGAGTAAGGGGATTAGTGGAATATGCCGTTCAGATCATTGATTAAATAAATTAAAAAAAAAAAAAATTAAATCGCACAACTCTGCTTACCAGTTCCTCCAGTTTATGCAGAGCCTGTTTGTAGACTTCAACATGTTTTTGGAGCTCATTCTTCATGGCCACGTGAAGGGAGATGAGAGTTCCTGACGCGTCGGCTGTAAGCCCGTGCGTGCCCAGACCTGGGGGAACGAATTCATATAGATAACACGTGGATCTTCGTGTAGATAGACCAGGACAGGAGTAAGGAAGTTTGACCCATAGAACTCTACTGGTCTCTATAAGAGACTAGAAGGAGAAAGGAAACCTGATAGTGATGCATTTCAAACTTCACAGAAGGACGAGATTCACCAGTTCCAAAGTGAATCAGTTTGGTAAGTTACTGACAAACCTTTAAAAAAATTGGGCAAATGCGTGTCTTGTCGGGCCACGCGCACTGACGCGCAGTCACCCAGCGGGAATCGAACCCGCCACCAAGCGGCCGATGCAAGCCAAGCGTTCGCCCGACGCGCCACAGAGATCGTCATCATATCCAACGGAATTTGTTCAAAGTTTTACTTCTTGTAAATTTCTTTCAATTACACGTACTTAAAATTGAAAAGACAGCTCTGCTGGTATAATTTTTTTTAAAACATATTATATGTATTACCATGAATATTATGATGTATCCAAGTACAACCACATGGTTTATAGAGGGGGGCAAAGATGACTATAAAAACTAGCACTTTAAAGATAAATATTTCGAAACGGAACCCTAAAATAAAAAAGGTTTTTAAAAACGAGCTTTGATTTTAAATGAGCTATTTAAAGATACCCTACACCGAAATAAAGAAAACCAGAAAAAAAATACCCTTTTTTTTTCTTTTGTATCTATTTAATTGTAACAATAATTTATGATTATTATTTAGTAGCACTTTTTTGGCGTGAACCATATGCATACTCATGCAAAGTTACAGCTTCATACCAAGCGTCTCTAAGCTAAACCGCGGTCAGACATAACGAAACTATAAGGATTTCTTGTTAACTACGAATTCCTAAAATATACTCAAAATTTTAACGTCTTTTTTCTTCTTCTCTTCTTTTAACGTCTTCTCTTTTTTAGAATACCCACTATCTAGGTAATCTAAGTTTTAAAACCGTAGTTTGATGAGGTTACTTTAGGGTATCAATTATAGCGTGGTTGCGTGTGTGTGTGCAGAGAAATGCAGCAACACATAATGTATAGTAAATAACGGAGGTGTAGATTAATTGTTTCGCTTGCAAACATTTAATGGCGCATTCGCACAATCTTTAAGCCATCAAGCCCAACGACAGTGACAATGAAAGTTGTTATTTACGCCCTGCTAATTCCAATTAAATATATTAAAAGCGACTGAAAATGAACCTAAAACAAGGCTTAAATAAGATTGAGAATTCCTTGTCTAATATAAAGCAGGTGCAATATGAAGGTTAAATTCTCAAAATATAAGTACCCATTTTAACCAAAACATTTAGCAAGTATGGAAACAGATTACCTACCTAATTAGTAACTAGATCAAGTATATAAGAGTTATGAAGGTTATATAAGATGTTTTATTAACTCTTTAGTTCACCTATCTTCACGGAAATTTATCTTTTTTGTCTAGTTAAAATGCTGTACGCTGTAATCGACTGTACCTACTTAATCTTTGTCATGTATGGCTGGATACCTCCACACGATAGCCAGTACCCTTGTAATGGATCTTATAGGTAACTAGCTGGGTCCTGCGGTTTTACCCGCATAAGTTCAGATCCCATATCTATTTCGGAATATTCCTTCTTTATCGGATGCTTTCATAACATAGGAACACACTCTCCAAACACTACTCTCTACTTACTATCAGCGGATTAGGTTTTGCGTTTCATCATCCTTCCATCAGTTAGTCAGGATTATTCCATAATAATTTTATTTTTCAATTACCCTCCCAGCCTAGCAACCTTGGCCAGACCAAATAATTGGTATATTATACTCCGTAAGAGGACTGAATATCCAGTATGCTAAACGAGATAGGAAGATCAAATTGTTGAATAAACAAATTGCTCTACTTCCTTTAATAAATCTCAGGCTGTTTAAGTGTTTGTTCACCACAAAACCCAGTAGCGTTGGCTTTCTTCTGACAGGAAGCTGTCATAATTACATGATTATCTCTTCCTCCATCAGATCAGATCATAACATCCGCTCTTGAAGGTTCACGGTGATCCGTGTTTCCATGTTCATATTTATGTAATGTTGCTTCCTTGTGCAATATCTTTCTCAATAGTATTTATTTAAGGCACAAAGCGATTATTAAATCAACAATTTAGTGTGTTTTCGGAACGTACCTCCAATGAAAAGAAGATTTGTTTTGCAGTTATTATGTGATTCGCGGTGTCGTATTCATTGTATGCATAATATATATACCCGCGTAAGTCCCGATCCCGCGGTAATATCTGGATGCGACTTTTATTTATACTATGTAATGATGATGATGCTAAATGGATGAATATTTTATTTGCAAAACAAATAATTACAATGAATATCAATACAACAAAAATAAATCAAGTACCTGGTAAAGTAAATACTGTACAAATGAATGATTTTTTCCCTAATTCCTATTTCTTCCAGGGAACCTAAGCATGGAAAGGGTGAGGTGAACCTGTTAACCAACACAAGTTTGCGACATAGGCAGAATATCTTCTCTCTGATTATGACGCAAACTTGTGAGGTAGGCAGAGATAAGATATTCAGTTTTAGTTATTTGTGTAACGAACCCTGCACGGCTGCATCGAGCTGCCGCCGCCTGGAGTCGACGGCGTCCCTGGCGTCCGGCGTGTAGTGCGCGAGCGCGCCGGCGAGCCGCGCGGTCCGAGCGCGGAGCCCCGAGCCCTGGTCCGCGCCCAGCAGACCCACCAGCCGCCACGACACCGCCTCCACTTGGATCTCGGGACGGGGGCTCACCTCCAGAGATACTAATCTGAATATAACGACAACAATCATACATTCAATTAGGTACTTATATCATTCGTAAGGAAATATTTTATGTTAGTATAGTTATTACTTATTATATTCTATTACCATCTCATTAACATAAAGATTTTAAAAAAAACAGTGTAATTAAATACTGCTTAATTGTGGAAATTTCCAAATGTCTGAAGTTCATGAATATTTAGGTATTTCGATTTTAAACGTCACAAGATTTTATAAGAATCAATAGCCTATTCTTATTTGGTGTTAGTTTGTAAAATCAGCTTTTCATTTCCTTATACAATCTACAACCAAAAATCCATCATTTTAATCCATTAACCTAACCTGGGTTCACATAAATAATTAATTCAAGACATCAACATAATAATTTAAAGCAGAACATCTGCCGCGATGTTACGTAAAAGGTAATAAAAGAAAGATTCTGGGAAAAGTATGATGTAACATTCGTTTAGACTTCACACAAAAACCTGTACTTATAGGTACCTGAATTTATTACACATAGATTCATTTACAAATCTGTCTGACTGACCGTACCCACAATTTAATATAACGAAATAGACCGAATGTTCAAAAAAAAGTAAATGATGACAGAGAGACTTGACTTGTAAAGTGAACAAGTCTTGGTATTCTAAGTCGCAGCAAGTTTACATATTTAGTAGTTGAACAGTGCACACCTCGGGGCGGTGGTTGTAGGGAACAAGTATAGTTTAGATTCCTGGTTTTCTGTACTACGTGCTTAGTTTGGTTTGAAGCTGATTCGTGCTGTGTCGTAGACTAGTACTAGGGGTAGAGGTCATGTCTCAAACATTTCGCTAAGATGAGCTCGATGAATGACGTTTAAAACGTCAAGATCACCATTGAATTAGTGGTAACGTTACAACTGTCTTCCTTTTGATCTCATATCTCCTGAAAAGGTTGAGATCAATGTGTGTCACATATTATTTTACTTTGCCCAGCTAAAGGTAGGTATGGGTAGATACAACGTTAATTTCAAAAGTGTATATTTCGTGATCGGCCATGTGTAATGTTACGGTTTGCGTCTTCGTTACAAAATGTTACTCGTACAAATAAAATAATTATTGTAGTGCGGATGCGTTTGTCGACTCGATTACTTTAAATATGTGCGCCATTAAAATGCTTCGCGGTATTATTATTTTAATGAGAGACCTTGCTTTAGTTATCTTTTTGAAATATAAAGAAATATGAACGACTACAGTAGGTATATCTACCTTATTTTATTACTTCTTTACCAGAATTACTTGAAAAACCTGCGTATTTGGTACTTATAGGATTTTGAGTATTTGCGGAGTCCGATATATCGGTTCTGGATACTCGCTCACCAGAGCGAAAATAGAAAATAATAGAGCGATGTGATATGCATGTAAATTAGTTACATTTTATTTTTAATGTTGTATTTATTATTGTAATTTAAATTTAAGCATTTTGGGTATGTTGCCTAACAATAAAGATTTATTATTATAATACTATTAATTGCAGTGAACTGTCTGAAATGAAACAGGAAAGTCGTACTTCGACAATGTACTATACATATATCTAAGTACTTATTTGTTTCTATTGTTCGCATTATATCAGATTCCCAAAATACCAGATGACCGAAAAACCAGATTCCTATAATACCAGATTATTTCGGCTATATGTATGGTAGTCGTGGTTTCATTCAGATGTACTTGACAGACTTTCTTCCTGACTTTATGTATTTTTGTCTTGTTCACTTGACTTACGTATGATGTTGTACATACAGGTTATTATATTATTATATATTATATTATATTTATATATTATAAACCTAAGTTATTATTACTATTAAAAAAATAATTGTTATACGGTTATTAAAAAAAATACAAATAATCATTGTAGTTTTTGATTATCCAACATACTTATTGTTTAAGGTTATCGTGAATTCAACAAATCTGTCGCAATTCAGTACAATTTGAAAGTATTGTATTCGTTATTGTATTGTTATGTACACTGTATTCAGGACTACGAGTACACTGAGCGACGTAGTTCTGTAAGAAGGAACGTCGCGTCGCTCGTCTAATTAGCTAACATACTCCACTTGTGTCTCGAAGATTCTAATGAAATGAACCATCAGAAGTAAGCACCATTATTATCAAATTACCTTCGTTACAGTTCTCCAACGTTCACATAGAAACTGAGATGTGGGAACTGTGAACAATCACAATTATTGAGATCTAAGTACTGTTATATGCTCATTGTGAACCAAAAAAATATGGGAGGAGCTATAACTGAGAAACTACAACAACTCGAAAAAATAGTGGCATAAACAAGGCATCTAAGTACACGCCCTACACGACAAACATAATTTTAAAAATATATATATCTGGGAGAGATCGCCCATAGGCGATAAGGCCGCTCATTATGTAACTTTATGTTTAAAGTTATTCTTTCAATAGAAGTTTCGTTTTTGGTACAATAAAGCGTTAATCTATATAATATTTTAATTCGTTTTCTTGACTTTGCTTGTTTAGTAATTATCTCAAAAGAACAGTTTGAGGAATCGAAATAGTTTTTATGATCACGTCATGAATTAATATGGAAAGAGGATTTTGGTAATGGGGTGTTTCGGGCTGGTTGGAAAAAGTCTTTAATGTGTTGTAAAGATTCTTTGAAGTAGGTGTGTGTAGTAGTATATTATTATTCAATTTAATTAATAGCTGTATTAAATAATACTGTATGTTGAATTAAATTTTAATTACCTACCATGCTGAATACAAGTTGACATTTCGATAACAACTTCACACCATAAAAGTACTTAAATAAGACGTAAATGTAAGTACCTACATTTTGTAAGTAAAGCATAAAACATGATATCGAGATATTGACCGGAAATCGATTGAGAACACGTAATGGAGTAAGTAATATCGTAGTCGATTATTTTGAGTTAGTGTGTGAAAGTGGATGGGCAGGTTCCTGAGCGACGAGCGCGAGGCGAGGCGAGGCTACCAGACGCAAGGCGCGGGGCGGCGCGGGCGCAGCGTGGGCACGGGGCGGCATCGCAGACCGGACCGGTATGCGGTATGTATGAGGTGAACGTTGTTCCCAGAAATTGAAGGCAAAACTTACTTTTATATTTTGGGATTCGGAGAAGACGATAATGTTTCTTTTCTTATTGTACGTGAATTGTTTCTTGTATCTTATTTTATTTCTTGCATAATTGACAATTATAATATGTTTCACGCTAATCCAGAGCTGGAATGTAAAGTGATAAGTCTTACTACTTTAACTACTTAACTCGTATATTATAGATCAGATCTAATGACGATTTTCGTTAAAATTGAATAGGTAACTGTAATGAACTATAAACTTCGAGAATTTGGTTACTTTAAACTAAAAACTATATAATTTACCTAGATAACTTTGAATTGTCTTATAAGATTATAAATTATATTGTAAGAAACGTGATTATATTCTAATTGTATTTTGGAAGAATCCTGTCCAATTCCATTTTTGTAAAGATTTTCATAAATTACACAGATAATGTTTTGTGCTTCTGATTTGAATTGGTGCCTCGCCCGTCCCTCGCATAAACCATTCTAGACAGAAGTGTGTTTACTTAGTCCTTATATTCTTCCGTCATATTAGGAGCATATATAGAAGTATGTACCTACGTAATAGATGAA
Organism: Idaea dimidiata; assembly: GCA_949358125.1. NCBI lineage: Eukaryota > Metazoa > Arthropoda > Insecta > Lepidoptera > Geometridae > Idaea > Idaea dimidiata. The sequence continues at coordinate 27,395,887 of OX442330.1, forward strand.
GATATAGCGGGAAATGTTCGTTGAAGGCTGAGCGAGAGGGGCACCGCATCTATCCTCTTGTACACTTACAGTCCCCCAGTCTTCACGCTTAATTTCATCTCGTTCACAGTCGAATGCTCGAGCATTGTTTTCCAAGCGCAGTATGCTAAGATGCAATAGGTATTTACCCACTTCCGTGCCCACTATCTCATCAATTATGGCCAGTACGTTGTCCGATAATAATATAACATCTTCGTTTTATTGATAGGTTTCTTTTGAAATGTTCTACACGCTATTTGTGATAGGATTCTGTGGTCATTGACTGGAATCTAATTCACTTCATTTATTTATTTTATTTACTTCTTTGTATATTATATTGATATTTTTGTTGGTTCTAGATCTCACGAGTGATTGGACTCTGGGCCGCGGGCAATGCAAAAGACTGCGGGTTCGATTCCCGTCGGGTGCAAATATTAATGCTTATCTATATACTAATATTATAAAGCTGAAGAGTTTGTTTGATTGTTTGTTTGTTTGTTTGTTTGTTTGAACGCGCTAATCTCAGGAACTGCTGGTCCGATTTGAAAAATTCTTTTTGTAATTTCTTCTATGGTTTTCGCGATTTTGCATAATAAAACACTTTATTTATCCGGTTTTATCGCGTTTTTATTCATTATTTGACCCGAGCTTTCGCCAACTTTACAGTTGGCTTTTTCAAGGTTGACTGAGATGTAATTTGTCTATTTTTAACATTCTAAAAAGTTACAGTAAACTACCGCCTCATAATTATTTGCAATAAAAACGTTCCAGTGTACGCAGACTATAGAGTTATTGTAATAGTTTTCAATTTAAATTATAATTATTTTTATCCCTAACTAGCTCAAAAAACTACAATGGCTTCGGAACGCGCCCTCACATGAGAAGAAGCCACGAAGAAACTCATGGGGGTTCTCTTTTGCTCAGAAATTAATAAACATTTTTTACATCAAACTAAGAATTAACAAATCTAAATAACAAAAAATACTAAGTCCTACAAAAATGGCTAACGGTATCTTGAGGTCTTGCAGCTGTTGTTGGCTGGGCCTGGGACTTAATCAAATGAAGTACAGGGTCCCAGACAGGTGGCACTTTCCAGCCATCTTCCCTATTGAAATTATTAGGGTGTTTCTGAATTTCAATAGCTTCCCGAAGCATCCTGGGTACATACCGCTTCTCTGTAGCCAGTACCTGTGCTTTATCGAAGTGAAGGAAATGGTTAGACTTGTCCAGCGTGTGTTCACAAACTGCAGACTTCTGATACCGCCTGTGCTTCACATCAGCCATGTGCTCTCTTAGACGAGTGGCAACACTTCGTTGGGTTTGCCCTATGTAACAGGCGCCACACTCACAATCGATCTTTTAAATGCCTGCTTCCTCCAGAGGTATCTTACACTTGACTGGTCTTAACAATTGTTGGATCTTTCTGTGTGGCTTACAGTAAGTTTTAATCGAAGCTCGTTTCAAGATTCCTCCAATTTTGTCTGTGACTCCCTTGATGTATGGAAGGATAGCCGGGACTCGATCAACTGTAGGTGATTTGGGGCGGCTCCTGTGAACGTGGCGCGGCACTTGGAGGTTGTTGCGACGTAGGACTTGTTTGACGTGCCTGACCTCCTCCGCCAGGTGGGCCCCGTCACAGATGCCATATGCTCTCTGCAACAAAGTTTTACCAACACTTTGTTTGACGTGCCTGACCTCCTCCGCCAGGTGGGCCCCGTCACAGATGCCATATGCTCTCTGCAACAAAGTTTTACCAACAGTAGCTAACTGTGAAGGATGGTGGTGCGACCGACCGTTGAGATACCTATCCGTATGCGTGGATTTCCTAAATACAGTGTGTCCCAGTGACCCGTCAGCACTTCGAAGGACTAGGGTGTCTAAGAAAGCTAATGTTTTCTCATTTTCTAATTCCATCGTGAATTTAATTTAAAAGTAACCATTGGTGAGGCAAAGTTCTAGTAAATCCGCATACTCCGAAGGAATATTATTCTCGATTAACTTCTTTTTGACAATTTCTATGCACCCTCTTATTGGTAAGCTAGTAAAGAGGCTCTGCACATCGAAACTAACCATTATCTCATCATCATCCACCTTAAGGTCTTTCAGGTGACTGATGAAATGGTATGAATCAATTACAAATGAACCCGTCGTGCCGCGGAGTGGTGATAAAACCTTCGTAAGATGTTTGGCCAGTAAGTATGTTGGTGAATCTATCTGGCTTACAATAGGTCGTAATGGAACATTTGGTTTGTGTATTTTAGGCAACCCATAGATCTTAGGGGCTTTTGGGCACATAGGTGTTAGTGCCGACACGTCTAAACCTAGTTTTTCCGAGTGTTGTTTAAGTAAATCTTTTGTCTTTTTCGTAATTTTTGAGGTTGGATTTTTGCTTACTTTTTCGTATGTTGTATGATCCGACAAAAGCCCACTCATTTTGTTGTTGTAATCCGACGTATCCATCACAACTGTTGAATTACCCTTGTCCGCCCGCAGGATGGTAAGATCCTGGTCCCTACGTATGGTGTTTAACGCTATTTGTTGTTGTTTGGTTAGATTCGATTTCGGCATTTTCGCGTTCCGCAGGACACATGATATATCCTGTCGAATTGCCTCCAAATCCTCCCTCGGTAGGTCGTTTCTTTCCAAGGTTCCTTCAATTCCGCATATTATAGTTTCGTATGGTATTTTCCTCGGTGTGATCGCGAAATTCAAGCCATTTTGTAGTACCTGCATTGCAGGGCTATCCAATGTTTTGCTGGACAGATTGACAACTGACGTGACTGACGTATTTGACAGCTGCGCGTGATTAGTCGTTTGTCTCGCGTTCCGTTTTTGTTGATTTTCTAATTTTTCGTACGTTCTAATATGATTTTGTTTTGACTGTTCAAATACCTGCTTGTATCGTTTGTTGCATAATGAATAAAAACGCGATAAAACCGGATAAATAAAGTGTTTTAATTCTTTTTGTGTTTGATAGTCCATTTATCGAGGAAGGTTATAGGCTACTTTTGATCCCGATATTCTTACGGGGTCGGGACTTACGAGGGTAAATTCCGCGGGACGCAGCTATAAAACCAAAAAGTCGTGTTAGTTACACTATTTATATCTCAAGAACGGCGGAACCGATAGGAATGAAATTTGGTACAGGGTTAGTATAGGGGTTTAAATAAAATATAGGGTACATTAAATGATTGTCCGGGTTAAGCAACGCTTGGCGTGACACATATTATACGTGATGGGTCAACAAGAACGATCGCACTAATTAGAATGAAATTTGGTACAGGGATTACTTTAATGGTATAAATACGATACTTTAAATGATCGTACGGGTAAAGCAACGCTTGGTAAGACATACGTGATGGGTAAAAATGACGGTTAAACCGATTTGAACGAAATTTGGTACAGTTAGATAGTTTAGTGGTTGAAACAAGATATAGGGTACCTACTTTGAATAATCATACGGGTTGAGCAACGCTTGGTATGACATACGTTATGCGTCACATACGTTACGGGATAGTAAATTATGCGGGTGAAACCGCGGGGCACAGCTAGTAAATAAATAAAGTTGTATGTCATAAACAAAAAAAGTTGGTTTATTATTTAGTTTATCCGTTGTCTAGTAGGTACCCATAGTACAAGCCTAGTTTTTAGTTTGGGACTAGATTGCGCTGTGTGTAATGTCGTGCATTATTTATTATTATTGAATATTATTTCAAGCTCCAGGTCTAATTCAAGTGTGCCTAGTGATTTTATTTGTTTTTAAAAGAGTAGTTTTTTTAAACTAAGCTAACGAATTGGTTCATTTTAATATTGCTCCTGCGACCACTTATTCGACATGAACTACCCACTTGACGACGCTTTTTTAACGTGAGTCGTGAACTATCGCAGGGCCTACCTAAGGCCCTTTCAATAAAAATCTCATGACTATTCGCAGAACTGCTAGTAGATAAAAGTTTAATAAATTCGACCATATATCAAGTACTTAATGGGTAGGTAAAAGTTGAGTACATAAAGGCAATCATCGCTCGAACAATACGCTTTACGGCTTGACCTCTGACACCTGACCGTCAGTCAGTCAAAACTGTCTGTTCACGTAACACCTTATGTAATTCAGTAATGATTCTATTTTATTTATGATTACATTCACATAAATTACAACTTTGACTGCAAAATTAAGAAAGCATACCACTCTGTATACTGTAGACTAGCTGCGCCCGGCGGTTTCACCCGCAGAAGTGAAAATGTGTTATCAGGGACGCGGGCGGCCGAGCGGTTCTCGAGCGGTTGCACTTTTTCGTTCAGTAACGAATTCTACTAATTGGATTTCGATGCAAAGTATACCACGACTTTCCTCGAAAATAGAACTAACCAATATTGAAAACCCGATTTCAATCGGATAAGTAGTTTTTAATAATTGTATAAGGAATCGACAGATAAACAGAGAAACAGACAGACAGACAGACATGAATTTTAAAAATTATATAATTTTGTTCTACTACTTTTTCTAAGCCCTCAAGACAAGTCTTTTTTTAATATACTTCCAAGTACAGACTTTTTGTCCTCTCGTCCTTTATTATATATTGTAGACTGTAGATGCAATAAACAATGAACAAACCGCTACGTTTTAATTTTTTTCTAAATAAAAACAAATACCAGTTTAGGAAAAATAGAATATGAAAAATCAAAACCAAAGTTTAGTCTCGGCTGATATTTAAACTTTATCTAGGGAGGAAACAGTCGACTACGTTTGTATGGAGAACAAAGTATGATCCTTTTCCCCTTAATGTCAACTAAGACTTCTTTAGATCAGCTTGCGTATGCAACCGTAAATAATATATACTTATAGACTTTCGAAGTGTCGCAAACTAGTGGCCCGATTCTGTAAAAACATAGCAGGCGGGATGCAGGAAGGAACATTGCATAAGTCGATTTGTTGCATGAGTAAAAATAAAAGCTATTCCATAACTTCCCTAATACTGATTGGCTGAGGGACAAGGGGAGCTATTTAAATAATTACGTAGCCCTTACATTTGAAGGCTACTTAAATAATTAAGTAAAATAACATTTACAGAATACGAAATAACGTACATCTCCTGCACGTCGCCTGCATTCCGCCGGCATTCCGCATTCTATGTCCTTACCGAATCAGGGCCCTGTACGGTCTTACTATAATAAAATAATTTTCGGAAAAGCGAAAATTAAAGTCAAATTTAATTACGACTCTATTAGTCACACTTTGACTATCAATTTAATACTCGGCCATGATCATGAAAACCACCTTTACTAGATTTTTAAAATTGACAGTTTCTTGTGTCACTTTTTAAGATATAAAAATTAACCTTAGGTATGTCTTGATTTCCATGAGTCTTGAAATCAAGTTTTCAAAATACTGGTTAATCCCGCTGTCACATACATTCGCATATCGCATAAAACATTTGGTCAACTCATAATTATTACACTTTCGCATTTGCAAAACGTTTTGATCTGATAATAAAACATTTTATTTACCGGGTTTCATCACGTTTTATTCAATATTTTTAACCGACCGAGCTTTCGCCAACTTTACAGTTGGCTTTTTAATATTGAACGCGATTAAACCCAGTAAATAAAGTGTTTTATTATGGAAAATCGTGAAAACCATAGAAAAAATTACTTTTTGATCCCCTTAAATAACTTAATCCATTATATATACGAATAAGTAGTACAAATTATTAAATAAAAATCTTCGCCAAATGTAAATTTCGCACTTGCAATGAATTTAGGACCAAAATATCATTATCACCAAAAGACGTTACCATCGTCGTCCAGATAGTAAGTATACTCCATGCAAAGTAGATCGACGATCGGACCGACAACTATAAGGTTATCCTTGAGTCTATCATTATTATAAGTAGTTACAACATCATAAGTCATGTGAAAGTTGAAACCTGGATTCCAAAACTCGTCCCTACACTTTCTTCCCATATAAAACAAACTAAATAACCGCTTCCATGACATTAAAACCAAAGCGTTAAGTCCAAAATCGCTTGGCGTAACTTCATCTCAAAGTTGCCAAGTCCCGTGATTAACATTTTTCACTTTGTATACATAGACTTTAAATTATAATCAAATAAGGTATAAAATTCAATGTATTGAGATATTACTCATGTCTATTTAAATGATGTGTATCGGCTACATATTAGGTACGTGACCTAGTACAGTACACATAGACAATACCTGCATCTTTGTCATTTCATTTAAGTATCGTGTATCGTAAAAGTACATGATTGTAATTTAAATTCTTAAACTCGAAACTGACTGATTTTATGAAAAATTCTTACCTACCATTTGTCGAATACAATCACAAGAAGAACAACTTTTTAAACAGTTGTTATTTTTTTATTGAAAAATACTGACAGACGTGCCTAATATCAATATTCAATCTTCTTTTTTTATTTTATTTTTTCAAAAAAGGAAACTCATCATAAAACAACCCATACTCTTTGTTCGTTATCGAAAGACTTATCGAAATTATAATGCTGACCTCAAATAGGTGCTTATCATAAAAACTTAGGTTGACTCAGTGCGGAAACCCAAATCGAGTTAGAGTCTTTATTTTGACTTGTTGAATAAGTAATAATGATAAAATTATTAAGTAAAGACGTGAGTACGTGCCGTGAAGTGAGTACCCTATTACGCAAAGACATCAGCAGAATGAAATCATAAGACGGAGTCAATATTTGACTACATACCTTAATAGTTAGGTAATTATGCTTCGAAAGTAAACAGTCTTGACCCTTCTCGGGAAAGGCGAACCGTCAAACTTTGTGATGCGTTCGAACAGCATTGCAAAGTGTTATTATTAACAACTTATTAAGAAGTGAAGTAAACACACAAATGTTTCTCATTATAAGGTCCTATACCTAAGCGATACAATGCTCGGACTAGTAGAGTCTATAGTTTGTTGGTAGAGTTATGATTGCAAAACTATGTCTTACAGTCGAATACAGAAATGCAACTTAAAATTAGCATCGTAATATTTGCATTTGAGAACTGTTTCATTGTTTAAATGGGACTCAAATTTTGAGTATGTTCGTTCATACATAACTTACCTATTTAATAAAGTTTCGATCAAATGTGCTGAATGTGGTAACGCTTCGACCAAGATGTCGATAGGCAGCTCAGTGGCCACAGTCTGCAGCACTCCAGGGCCCAACCTCGAGAGTATCGCAGCAGCTTCCCTGAACTGTCTCCCTTCAGCCAGCAACAAGACGCGGCGCAGCGCGAGGCGAGGAGACGTGTACGTGTTCTTCTCGCGGTCTCTCTCGCGCCGGATTCGCTCTCTACTTTCGTTCATTTTGAATCGAATTCCTGTGGTAGGGGTTCTGCTAGCCCATGTTACTTCGTGTTTTCAAGTTCTGGAAATTGAAATTGAAATTAGAATAGACGTTCGATTTATGAATTCGATCTGGGAACCACGTTGATCCATATCATTATAGCCATTTGTAATTATAATAATATTAATTGCAATTGCTATGCTTTCATTTCCCATTATATGATAATTTGGTTAACAGTAACACAATTATTATAGGTACGTGCCATATAAATAGAATTATTTTCTTAGTAGCTATGGCGGGCGAGTCTATATTTAATACAAGTCGGTCGGATTTCCATCATTACGACCAATGACAGAGTACTGTAATTATGTACCGTTCCGGATTGATTGCTACCAGATTACCGACTTTATATCGATCGATAGAAACGTCGTTGGTCGTCTGCTACCCGTCGGGTCGCATACTAGTAACGTAGAAGTATGATTGCCTTCAAAGTGTAAACTATCGAACGATGCAACGTTTTGCGTTTGTGGTGACTATTACAATGTAGCAAATAGTAATTGTGTTTCTAATGTATTTTTGTACTAGCTTTTATCCGCGACATCGTCACGAACATCAGTATTTCTTTGAATTTTACATTTGTAGTGACCGAACTAAATAATTATGACGTCGTATAGTTTTAGCCAAACCTTACTTACTTACTATATATCTGCCTTTATGAGAACAATTCGTCAGATTTTTACATTACCTTACCTGAATGATAAGGTACTTAGAGAGAAGTAAACTTATCTCCGTTACCTCAATTCTGAGATAGTCTGTGAGGGAAGTGCATATACGTCGGAAAAACATATGTTAGGCACCTAACTAATTTAATAAGAGGAAGTTTTGGTACAAAGCTTGGGTATTATATCAAATTGACAAACCACTTGTTATTTCAACTACCTCCACTAAGCTTGAAAGATCAAACATTTATCGAAACGCTTTAATTATATTGAAGACTGGCAGAGTACCGCGATTTCTCTCGCCTAAGTCCCAATCCCGTGGGAACATTCAAAAACCTTTTTCTATCGATCAGTCGGGACAAAGCATTTAATAGATACAGATGTTTCCATACAAATCTTGCTCCGACCGTACTAAGCAATGTAGATCATCATTGCTTAGTTGCTTTAAATAGATAACTGTAAGTAGAATTTCCGATAGCTGGTCACAACGCGGACGGCATCGCCACCTGACTTGCAATATCTGCCTACCAATCATTATTGAACATTTGCCACAAAAAGCTGCTACGATTTGAGTTGAATCATAATATTGAAACGTTATACTGTTTTTTCAAAAGCACTTTATTATTTGCCCTAAAAAAGTTCTAGTTGTTTACTGTGGGACTAGATGGCGATAAATATTTGTCGTAACCTATATTGGCCTCAAGAAGACTCGCCCGATCAATTAAATTAGAATAACGTAATAGCTCAGACGTGAATATGTAGCCCACTCACTCGTACGAGTATGTGTCACAAGTTTTGTAAAAGCTACACTATTAACCTAAAATGCTGCGAATACATCTATACACCTCGTATGTACCGGTTATTTTCTAATTCGTTTAACAACTCGTCGAACATTCTTCACTAAACTCGTTTCTCAGGAAGTAGGAAGTAAGCGACACTTCTAAAATGATTACATTTTAGTAAATCAGTGAGGGAAGGACGCGTTCGCGCCACCAGTGCCGCTGACACGGTTTGGTTTCACTAGACGTATTAGACGCACTTAACCACGTAGGTACGTATTACGTGACGTTTCTTAAATCTCCATTAATGAGTTATAGGAATTATCAATAAACCAAAATAGCATTACCATAGAACTGGGCTGGTCTCTGTTCGAGACTAGAAGAAGAATGATCGCCTGATAGTGACGCATTTCAAACTTGTCTCCGACGGACGTGCTTCACCGGTTCCAAAGTCAAACAGTTCGGATGATTGATTACTCACACGCCTTTAAAAATCAAAATTCGAAAGTCCATGTTAGAATACCCACCGTGCAAGTGATCTAAGTGGAATCAACTTATCTACTTGATCTGCGGCTTCCAATTTTCCATTTCCATCGATACGATTTATTTTCGTCTTCTGTTTTAAATGCTAGAGGGATTTATAGTCTCCTATAGCTAGTTTTCAGGTCGCTAAAAGTACTTACAAGCCAATAAATAAATATTGCACGACATTACACACAGCTTGTACTATGGGTACTAGGCAACGGATATACTACATATTATACTTTTTTTGTAAATATATACATAAAATACATATAGATAGACACGCAGACCAGATACAAATATTTATTTTTAAGAATAAATATTTGGATCCGGCGGGAATCGAACCCGCAGCCTTCTGCATTGCAGCCAGGCGTTCGCCCGACTCGTCACAGAGGCCGTCAAATATATTATAGATAAGGACGTCTCAGTTGAAAATCGAGCGAATCGAGTTACCATAGATGGGCAAGCATCATGGTAACTACATCATGAGCCTTGTAGATTAGTTTCGATAGAGGTTTGTCCAATTACCGTCATTCGTTGTTCTTAGGACGCATCGTGGGGTCGCGTCAAGTATTAAAAAGTCTCTAGTTACCATTTTCCATTGGAAGATTTCAAAATATTATAATCTACTAAGGTAATTGTTTTAATTGTCAAAAAGCAGTTATCATAAAGAAAGAAGACAGTTAGGTAAAGTTTAAACCAAGTTTAAACTAATCGTGGCGCGGGTCAGTGTGTTTGTGTGTCTGTCAGTAACGGGATCATCTCGAAACAATCCCGCGTCATCATGATATGAATGGAATCACGTTGAGGTGACAAATTACACAGTGTCGGTGTGTTTGGCACAGTGGGATAACTGATACTAAAGTAAATCGTATAACTTACTCATGGTGAATTTTTAACATTAGCATTGTATTTTAAGCCAATAATTTCAGATTGAAAATCGTTTATTCACTCAGAACATGGTATGCAGGATCATTTTGAAACGTCGCGTCGAGTCCATAGAGGTGGAGTCTTATCTTAACATTTTGATTTTAGTGTAGGTAGTGTATGTAATAGTGCTCGAATGAGTGAAAAATTAATTACTTATTATTATACACTACCTACCTTGTTAATATGTTTTCGTCATAACTTACAGAAGCAAAAAGTATTAATTCCAACAAAAATATTCTCTTAACCCCTAACAACAACATAAGTGTATGTGACAATTAAGACCGGCGAGAGATTGTTCCACTGAATGGTCGACACTGTGACGCACTAGAGTCGTCGGACAGCGACGGCGAGCGTTAAACCATCGATTAGGTCAACTAAGTAGGTTAGATGTGCTTTATTTACTTAATACGGTATGCCGAAACAAACGCTAACTTTACAGAGGACTACCAGTTCTTATACTGGTGTGAACGACTGAGATACTAACTAGCCGCGTCTTCACGGGATCTGATCTAAGCCGCGAACGGACGGAGGGACAGACGGATACGACGAAACAAAAAGTGGTTCTTGTTGACAACAAAACCCTAAAAATAAGTTTAATTTCGAGTCCATAAACCGAATATTATTATGCAATTAAACTAACAAAACGACCTAGAAATTTGCTTCTTTATTTCCGCAGCTTCATAAAAGCGATATATTGTCAGATATCACATAATCATTATATAATTAACAAGTGAACCTAAACACAATTCAGCATGTGTCCCTGCTCTTTACTCACCGACCTCTTCGGCTGAAATCTACAGTGCGTACTTTGACTTTCCTCAAACTGAGCTTAGCAAATGCTAAGCATAAACTTTGAATTGAATTTTTTAGTCGGAATTAATTTGGTAATATACTAATAAAATAAAAAGAACTTCATAGTCATAACAGAGAAGCAAAGTTTAGGTCATTATTTTTGAATGGATTATATTTTAAATTTAAAAAAATTCGACTATACTAAGCAAAAACTTTGGATAGTTGCGAAGATCGCTTTAGAAACGTCAATTTTTTTTCCTTGCTAAGGTCAAAGTACGGACTATAGATTTCAGCATAAGTAAATCTACTCTCTACCGGTATTTGCCATTTCGGCATCCAAAAAGTACCGGGCTTTTTTTATATCAAGTTACGGGATATTATCTTACAAATATTATAAATAAATACAAACGTCAGTACGTGTGTCGGTATGTGACTTGGTTACTCCTTCACACAAAATTACTATGAAATATACAAAGGCAGGTATTAGGCCTAGAATAACACTTATGGCATAACATATACCAGATGCAAATGTACTCATGTAAACAAAAATTACTAAGTGGCTACTAACTTAGAGTATATATTACTTACAAAACTTAACATATGAACACACACACACACACTCTCAAGAGCATTAAAATTAAACCTAGTTCATAAGCTTGCTATGTCTAAGGGAAGTTGCTAGGGAAGTTTCGATAAAATAAGAACATTTGTAAACGAACTTTTAAGAAATAAATTTTATATTATTATCGTACTTTTTACCTCAATATTCCCGCGGGATCGAGACGCAGCTAGTTTTAAATTAATTCAGATTGAGAGAACTGAATTTTTTAAATGGTCTTTACAGTTTTCCGAGACTTCAACATAAGTACCGATAGTGTTCGCCCACACACAATGTAGGTAGTGTCACTACACTCGTAACGTAATATAGTGGCCGTCGAGCACTGCGTGCGTCGAGTCGACGATGGAAAGCGATCCGGTCAATGAAGTGGAACGTTGGCCTAATAAATATGAGAACTCTTTAATATTCTCAGTTAATGAGATGAGATCGGAATTAAACTAGCTACGCCCTGCAGTTCTCTATGACAAAGGAAACAAGTACGATTCCAACACTACAAATAACTATAATGCTATTGTAATTGAATGAAACACAACAGAATGCATGTAACAGATCGTCGGTCTAAGCAACCGACTAGCTCGTTTAAGGGTAGGTATTTAAAAATCAAACTAAAAATCACCCTCTTCAAAAAAAAATTGTTTATTTTCCTAATCAACAGATTTCGCAATGTAATTTTATTTTAAAACATTTGTAAATGACAAAATCTTCTGGCAGTTTTGATATGGAAGTTTATATAACGCCGCCGTTTAACTAACGACCTAGGCCATAAACTAAGTGAGTGAGATTACACAACTCTGCGTGATACACTAATAAGCACTTAACACATCATATTTATAATATTAGCAGTAAGTATTTAAACATTACATAAGTCCTGTTTAACTGTGTAGTCATAGAAAATAAACAGAAAGTATCGCAGTCGTCTAGTGAGTTTTCTCTCAGCTAAATTTACACCACACTCGTAGAAAAACTTGTTTACGTCAAGCTCTAGGAAAGCGTGTTGTCTTCAGTTACCAGATAAATAGAACTACTTACTGTCATTGGGAAAGTGTACTCTACATGTATAATATTATTATGAATTACAGCTGAGTCCCGAGGTTACCTCCACGGATGTCCTGATCCCGTGGGAATATCGGATTCAAAAGTATGCTATGTTACTCCTTGATAGTGTAGCTTTCTATTGATGACCGGTCCAATAATTTTAGAGTATTTTCGTTCCAAACAAATCAATCTTTCCTATTTAAACTATAGTATTTAGGACAAGTAACTAAGTAACATAAGTAGTTAAACTTGCATTTGTAAATTAATTATTTATTGATTTACCTAATTTTATTTACGCAAAGCAAACAAACTAAGTATTTCGTTCTTAATCCGCATAAATCCCGATTCCGTGCTAGTTTCAGCCAAACCCTTTCTTACCGGACGCTGACGCCTCAATTATACATTTAACAAACACATTCCAAATCTCCACTCTTACTATTAGCGGTTTAGACTGTCCTAATGGGACATAGTCCTCACAATGACTGTCCAATGACAGTCACTCAGATAAAGTCTTACTCAGGTATAGATTATTATTAATGAAGGAATGGGACATTCGCCAATCCGAAGTCGGCTCCCGTCTTTAGGAGGAGGCATTTGCCCAATAGTGGAACGGATTAAAAGAGTTAACAAGAAACACAGATGAAATTTTACCAAATATTATTATGGAAGTAGCTATGGTATTTTAGTTCTATTTGTTCCCAGTTTCTCGATATAGGTATTTAAAAATCGTTGATTTTAATCGTGGTTAACCCACGGGTAAAGTTAAGTACACCTTCTCATGACAGAGTTTCATTTCATTACCTAAATATTGAAGATGACAATGTAATTGGTTAAGGTAGGCGACTATTGAAATTAACGGTCGATAAGCCTTAATTTACAAACTTTACTGTGGACGTTTATAAAAAAGTTCTAAAACTATATTCTTTCGACGAACCGAGCTGTTGGTAAAAAGGGTATCGGAAGAAAATTCTCTGTTTGAAACTATGACGGGCGAATAGTAATTTCTATGTACAATTGAATCGTTCAAGGGTAATTCTATATGCAGTTCGGAGCTCAATATTTCATGGGAAAAAGCGTGGGTCGTAGAAATCAAGAGAAACCTTGTGTTATAGTTGTATGGCGAATGTGTTTCAATAAATAGGCCGGTGCAGTTACAGCCTCTGCAGAAGATGGATACGAACTGTTATACCTTCTTTATCGTCAATTCATCATATACCGCCGGGTGAGATACCTAGCTACGTCAACGACAACGTCTAAACGCGCGCTTTATCATGTACAAAAAATGGAAGTTTATGTTTTAGTTTTAGTATACCCAATCATGTAAGCCTAAAACTACGTATTTCGTGCAAAACCGATTGCTGTGAAACGCAAAGATGGACAGCTCAAGCTACATTTCTTCATAACATAACTTTCATAACATTTCTTTAAAACATCCATCTGTTTTCAATCAAAAAAAAACAAAGATACAAACTTTTTATATATTACAAGATCAATAATTTGTAGACCAAGATAACGGATGAAATAAGACTCTTTCTTATTTCATCCGTATTTACCTATATTTACATGATCTTATTTTTTAAACATACTTACCTACATAATAATAAGTACATAACAAATACCCCTGTTTTTAAAGAAATATCAGAAGATGATACATAACAATTGTTGTAGGCTTCACATGAATTCGCAATTGTTAACATCAAAGTCTTATAAACAACTTAACGACGACCCAACTACGGTTTAGGCATAAAATTTAAAATAAGTAAAATAAATAATAAAAAACGTAAAATAAGCACCAAAGCTAAGCTTGCCTTCGTCCTTATTGTTAAGTTTGGAGAAGTTCGCTCTTAATCTACCTAAGATCAGTTAAGTGTACACTTACCATGATTTAGCATCCAGGAAAATTGATTAAACCACGCACTGCACAAATCAAGTGTCAAAATGTGTACCGACACTGTCCTTTTCAAAGTATTGGTCAAAACAAACCCCTACTAAAAGTTAAATAAAACAAGTCAATAATTTAATTAAGAATATTTAATTCGACTAAATAATGAGTCGTAGTGAATGGATTACGATGTGGCCACGTGCGTCGCGCGCGTCTTGACACCGAGAAATGAGAAGCTCAGCAGACGATGAGCCACGCGTGAAAGCTCGTGGATGGTGCATACTGTATGGAACAATTTATGTTAAGTTGAAGGAAAACTGTAGGTACACGTAACTTTGTTAATGATACATTACTCTCAAAATATACAATTAATTGTATTTTTCGCAATCGTTTTATTATGAAAAAACGCATAAACCATCATCTTAAACATCAATTATCGATGTGAACTTAATTTGTATTTATTCGCTTTAAGCTTAGTTCACAATCAAATGAACGTGTGTATGTTAGGCTCCTGATGTCAGTCATTTAAAATTTAGCATTTCGAAGTAGGTAGTACAAAATTTTATATGGTGTGGCTTACCTAAGGTAAGTAGGTAAGTACTTATGTGACATAACAACAAAGTTAACGATCTAGCAGCATACTATTGCTGGAAGAAGTAACTAAATTAAAGTCTTTTTATTTTTTAATTGAAGGTTCCTAATATTTTTATAACGTCCAATTACGAATGTTGTGCATATGACTGTTGTAACCATGAGTGTGTATTTATAGTATTTTATAGTAACTAGGAAAATATTTATTTATATAATGGGATGGACAATTAGTCCTAACATAAGTTTACATTAATTTAAAACAATGTTGATTTAAATATAATTTATTTATTATTATTTTATTATAATGCTCCTCTAAAACCCATTGTAAAAAATATAAAAAATGTATAATACATTTTTTTTATATAAATTCTATAAAAAAATAAAATATATAATGTTGTTTAAATGGCCCTGGACTTGGCTGCTTCACTCCCGCATAGAGCGCGACGTTTGAAGCGACAGGTGGCTCGCAGCTTCCGCAGTGTGTTTCTCACGCAACATGGTTTGTTTGATGGGTTGACTATTGACTAGTCTTCCTGCGCATACTGCGATGAAGACTCCAGCAGAGCAAGACTTGTTGTATACCTTGTGATTCACCGGTATACCTCAAGAAGTCAAATTGATTTTTGTACTTTGTACGATAATTGCGCTTGACACCCGAATACGCGACGCAAAGAAGGGTTATTTATTTATCAGTTTATCTATGGTACTTATGTACGAACGTTTGTTCTAATGTGGCTCGCCGCTCCAGAGGACAATATGTTCCGTGACTACTGGACTTCTTTTTAATTTCCTTTTCTGTTTTTTTTTTTTTTATTATTTTATGTCAATAAAATAACAAATTTGTGCTATGACTTTTTTGTGTCTTCCTCCTATCACTAGAAATTGCTTTGCGAAGACACACCAAATAGCTGACGACTCAAATGATGATTATGTGTAACCTTATTGAATATTTTAGGATTGATTTGATTTGAAGTTCCAATTTCACGAGCAAAATATCCCAGAAGCTAAACACTAAACAGTAGTTATAATACGTATAATTAGAGATATTTAATTTTTGCTCGAATATGAGTCTGAATATTGTGGGAAGTATTGCACTAACCCCGGTTAGTGCAGCGATGCGTTAACTAGGTATTAGTTACATAACGCTTCAGCCTTCACAGGAGGCAACGTCCGAGGCCGTCGAGACTTAAGTACATACTTACCTCCTGTCTCGGATCAGTGGGGTGATAAAGAGAAGGTCCCTTTAACCTGCGTAGAAGTTCTGTTTCACTGTTTCCAGACAAAAGAGAAACAGAACTTATTCAGGTACACAATGTATACGTGAAATTACCTATAGTTCACAATCAAGAGACTGACGAAAATAAACGGTCTAAGCACAGTTCACCTATCGACAACTATAGTTTAAGTGTGAATCTTAGAACATTTAGGCATCGCACAGTCAGCTATGCGACCACTTTATAAGTCACTTTAAAAGGTATGAGAGTTTCTAATCGCTAAAAACATGCTCTCTTAATTTCAAATCTACTTCTTCTGCCGGCAGACCTACGCAACAGATGAAGTAATATTTCTTCAATCCTTCGCAACAGATTATTCTATAAATATACAGGGTAATTCGATTTCAATCCAAAAACGTAATATATAGAAAAATAGTGTAGAAAACTACCCCTTGCACGGTATTGTGGAATCATCATTAAGGCCACCATCATCTTGTCACGGCAGAATTTTTGATGATACTTTTCTCCTTGTAAAATATTTATAGTCGAATAGCTTGAGCAATAAACATCAGAAATATTAACCCTTATTTGTTTATTATTTTTACTTGTCAATCAAATTAAATGCTTTACCTACGTAGCCTGAGTCTGCAATCGACCGACGACGACGCATCTCGCGCGTGATTTGATGCGACTATAATCGCAGTGTTTAAATGAACATTACTCGCTCGATGAGAACTTCCCTCCACACACATACCAGTACAAGGATTTTAATGAACATCACCGAGGGCGCTGGCGTCTACACTGTCATACTTACCTAGTCCTTAAGCAGTTTTCTTATTATTATAAGTTTGTCCACCGATTACTCTAAAATGGCTAGACCGATTGAGATGGACTCGGAGGTTAGGACCACCTCGGTGGAACCTACGAGGTGGTCCTAACCTCCGAAAAGAATCTGATAAGAATCTTCGAAGTGATGAACGGGAATGCTCCTCAAAATGCACTAATCAATCTACTTCTCCGATTACTTAAAGTTGGATCGACCGATTGAAATAGTTATTTTTTAATGGAAAGGTGAGAGCTCCATAGTAGTCCTATAAAAATTTGGTAAGGATCTGATGAGTATCCTCGGAATCATGGACAGAATAGCATCCCAGAATGCAGTAAATCGGCCCCTAAGGAACTAAGTAGGTATTTCCTTGATTTTTAGTGCAAGTCGAAAGTAGGTAGTTACACTAAAAATATTGAAAGAAAAAATATTTAAAAATTAAATAACCAACTAAAAAAAGAATTGAGAAAAAAATACCAAATTAACCTCTACCTACATACAGCGCCCGACTATTTGTTTTGTCATCTGAAGTCGGGCAGCTTTACTTAGTTTGGCTGCCCGACTTCAGATGACAAAACAGATTAGTCGGTGGCACTGTATATAGAGGTTATTTTGGTCTTCTTTTTGTCAATTCTTTTCTTTAAGTTGGTTTTTTAATTTCTTTTGATATTGTCAAATACTCCCGATGCAGATGTTAAAGGGAAAGATCTGTATCATCTGGTGATATAGTACAATGATATTATATTATATTAACCCTTAATAATATATTTGTATTTTTTTGGTTTACCAAATCGTTTTTGTTTATTTTTTCTAAATTGTTTCAATGCTTACCTTTCGAGAACTTTACAGGTCTCTCCTTTAGGATAGACTGAGATATCTCAAAAATGAGTTTAATTTCAATTCATCATTGCGAAAACAGAAAAAAAACAATATATTGTGGTAGAAACGAAACTATCCTTGTCAAAGAGCGCCCGCGCCGCGCCCGCACCTCGTAGAGTTACACGGGTAGACAGTTACGGTCGATTGCGTAGCGCTTTTTTACTAGTTTTCGTAATCTCTTCAAACCGTTATTAAGCTTTAACTAAAACGTTGAGGAAGATGAACAAAGTGTAGGTTCTTAACATGTTCTTAACTTAATTTGGAATTTTTACATACTAATGTATATAGGTATGTTCGTTACACCTGCTCTTCCGCTCTCCAGTTTAGTTATAATGGTACGATTGAACAAATGGGATGCTCAACCTACACTAGGTTTAGGTTTAAAGAATCTTTATTCATTTCTCAAAGAACTTACAAAACAGTTCACTTATAGAGAAAACTTCTAAAACTAGCTATACTTGGTTATCTAGGTCTCGGTGGAGAGACAATTTTAATATTAACACAAATGTTAAGTACAAACTTGTTAAATTATAAGTAGTTTTTTTTTTTAGGTTAGTTAATCTATTTTAATCGTTTTGATAATATATTCTTTTAACTTTTTTTTGAAAATATTAACATTATCTATTTCTTTTACATTATTTGGTAATTCGTTATACAATGTTGCGCCCTCAAATAAAATGTTTTGTTTTCCATACTTAATTGTTCTATGGCGCTTTAATACTAATTTATGTTTGTTCCGTAGTTTATGTGAATAGATTTGAAATAACTTTTGATATGTGTCTTCTTTGTTTTTTTTCGATCTTTATTAAACTTAAACCTTCCTCTTGAGTATTCTCTTTATTCTATTCATATTTCATGTAGAGATAAGTTAGTTTTATGTCATCCTCTAAATTAAAGCTAAGTTACAAAATGCTGGAAACTTATCACATTATCAAGTCGGGACAAACAATAGACCATTTAAAGATATTTGCTAAATTAAGTTCAGTTTGAATAGTCGAGTGGCGATGACGATTCGAGTAGACATTGAAGACAACTCAGACTACACACTTTAAATCGGCTGATTGATTTGTTAAATAACCGCTCATCTCTTCACCTCATTTCATTTCAGTTCGTTGTTTCGCAATATTGTCGAAATTGTCAAGGATTTTTTTTTAACGTCAGAAAACCAATCTACATAAGGAAACCAATTAAAACAATTTTATAAACCACTTATTTCCTAGAATTTACAGTAGTAAATTATATTTGTCAATTAATCACCATTATTGGAAGATTAAACATTTTCGCATAAAATATTTAAATTCATCTTTTGCTAATTGTAGATTTTTTTATAAAATGTTTTATAGATAATCAACTTTCTGATGACATAACGAAACCATATCCAAGAAATTGTGTTATTACCTGACATTAAGCATCATTTCAACAATTTCAGAATACATCCGTTGGATCCTAGTTATACAACTATTTTATTTTACTTTATTATTGTAATTATTGTGTACTATATATTGTGGCACCTGAACATCAAAAACCCTCCGCGAGTGGTGTCGGTTGATAATTCAACCGACACCACTCTACACCACCGCCGGTACTGAATACAGTATGTGGTCTACTACATCTACCTTGTATTATGTAAGCCTGTGCTGTGACTTTCCAAGGTGTTAATGAATAGACTTTCAAGATGGAATTGTAGGGAGCCCATGATTTTGAAATTATGCTTAAAGTGTTACTAAATTTTAATACTTAGTTGATTATTTATACTTGAGTTGAGAATGACTATTTATGAATTATAGCTGTGCTCCAACGTTTCACCTGCGTAAATTCATATCCCGTAACGTATGTGACCAATCACGTATGTCATACCAAGCATTGTTTAACCCGTATGATCGTTCAAAGTCATGACCATGTTCTTACATCATGACAACGCTTTTTCACACACGGCCAACAAAACAAAGTCATTTTTTGCGTCCGAAAAGTACAACTCGTCATCCATCCTGCGTATAGCCCCGACCTAGCACCCGGTGATTTCTGTATTTTCCCCAAAATTAAAGATTTTATGAGAAATTTTACTTTTACCAACTCCGAAGAGGCAGTGAGAGCGTTCAATCAGCACGGAGAAAACATGTCTTCAGATCTGTAGTCTTCCTGTTTTAAAAAATGGTTCGATCGCATGAAAAAATGTTAAAAATGTAAAGGAGAGTATTTTGAAAAGCAATAAACAAAATATTTTGGTTATATTATGTTGTTTTTTTAAGTAACGCAAAACTTATAGTGTGACCTACGTATACCAGTTCTTATGAGTTTATTTAGGTTTTTCTCTATAGTCTTTAGTATAAAGGATTAAAGATTTATGCACCTGAAGGCTTTCACATCTTGGTACGAGCCATTTCCTGGCTTTGGAATGAAGACCGCTCTAAACCTTCTCCAACATGTTGGTATCGACACTGTAAATAAATAACTTCAGGAGGTCTTCTGTAATATTTACTTCAGTGCTATTTGGAGTACCTAATTTTGGGATTATACCATCCGGCCCAGGTTATTTTTAGGAAAGTATAGATTCTATACTTTCCTAAAAATACTATAGAAGAAAGATAACATGTAAAGGAACAGAGAACCATAAAAAAATAACTTTTACTAGTAAAATTTAAAGTCCTGACTGACTGAATCATCTAGGTTATCAAGGCTTTAACAAAGGGTTATTGGTAAATTCCGCGAGATCGGAAAATTGCACGCTACTCCGCTAGTCCATGTATATTATCACTGTTACACTGGAAATCAAATAGAACTCTTAAATGTTGACACATTGTAAGTTGGAAGTCCCCCACCTGTTTGATTGGACTCTCATGGCGACTTGTCTGTCAAGCAAGAGTTATCTGGTGACCATCATTGATCCTTGTCATGATGTAGGTAGTTTCAAGGTACGACTGAGGTACCCACACGTCAGTACCGAGTCGGAGGATAATGACCCCGACCGTTTACTTACGTTGATAATATCTCGTACTTTCCACAGACATGAGAACTACTTCAGTGACGTCACCCCGCCTGCTATTGTCACTCGCTTCTATACTCGTATCAGACATCGCGATATGTCTACTTTACTGTTTTTCTGTATAAATAACGGTATACTAAGATTCAGATTTTAGATCTACGCCTTATTTTTTGTTAACACACGACAGATGAGCGTTTCACCACTATCTCACCTGATGACGCGGAGCTTCCAGCTCTGCGATTAAAAGATCAAAGAATACATCTTATAACAATAACGCCGGTATTACATTCTAGAGTACAAATGTGCCTTTTTATTTGTAAATAGGTAAAAACAATCGTAATGAAACTGGTACAACTGCTTCTATGTATTGAGTCTTTGACATACCTATGTATCTATTGCTATTCAACGAGGCAACACAGCCAACCTTCGGGGTACGATACCATGGCGAAACATTTTTGTTTTTTCTTATTTTTTATTATTTTACTAGTTACAAATAAACCTGTGTTGACACGTTGGTGGCTTCTCGTATTCAGGCTACGTCTAGCCGGGCTGGCGCGGCAGCGGCAGGCGCAGAGGCCCTCAAGACAAGAAACTATTCGGAGGTGGCGGATAAATTCGTATTTGTACCGATAGGGGTGGAGACTTTGGATCCTTGGGGTTCTGAGGCATCAACCTTTTTTAATGATCTCGGGGCGCGTCTGAATGAGGTTTCTGGTGACCGGAGGCCTGACAGCTTTTTCACTCAGAGGATTAGTTTGGCAATCCAGAGGGAAAACGTTGCTAGCCTTCTGGGAACAATGCCTCGTGAGGACGCCCTCGAGGACATTTTTTATTTATAGGTCATATTTAATTTTAATTTTAGTTTTATAATTAGTTTTAATTTTAGCTATTAACTTTTTTATTGTTTATTAAATAAAATACTGGACTGTTAAAAAAATTGTATACTTAATTGTTTTAAAAATATATAGCAGCATTCCTATTATTTCCTATGTGATTTAAAGTAGTTCAAGTCAAATATAGATTAAAATTTAAAAACAAATTGGCTTGCAACACTGTCTACCATTTCGAGCCGGTAAAACCAATCAGCTCAGAAAAATGTTACAAAAATTTATTTAATGAACTCTAGACTTTGTAAATGAGGCTAATCTATAAATGGAACACTATGTTAAAACGAGCAGAATTCTTTATGTAAGTCTACGATAACATCTCTATATAGGTACTTACATACCTACCTAGATGTTCACGATCACAACGACCGCCGACCGATAGATACCACCTGTTTATTAGATAATGAATCAATAACATCGGGTCGACTCGACTCGGGTTTCACTCATTGATGTGCAGAGATACTTACATGGCTACCTATTATTTACTTAGTGTCAGTATGCACAAGTACATGATTAAATTGTATTGGATCTATCTTTTCTTTCGTGCAAATAGCATCTTCAAGTCACTAAATAATAAAACATAATTATTCATAGGACATATTTATTGGTTGACTCACGAAGTTTTTTTTCATCGTAAGAGCGATGCTGTAAATCAATTAATCCCTTTTGTGCAAAGTTTTTAAAAGGATTTCACAAAGAACTTTCGCCTTCCGGGTCGCTAGTGTCGCTAGTACCATAATAAATAATCTAACCTTGCAGAGTATGGTGATCAAATTCCAAACTTAGATTGTCGTTTATATCTTGTGTCCTGCAACACCTGTCAGTAACTGTCAGTGATCTAACTGTGCGGGCGGTGGTCTGTGGTGAAGATCCAGAATCCGAACGACAATTTAAAGTAATGGACGTAAATTGTATGCACTGTTCGATGATGTTGGGGCTTTCTAGATTATGGTACAAGACTACGGTACACCTTGTTTAATGTAATGCATAACGTTAACTAGAATACCCTGTACAGTACAGCGTTTTTTTCTGCAACACCGTTGGTTTAAGTATATCGCATAGATGAGAACGGTTACCATACGATATAGGCCACAATTATTATGAAAATGTTCTACTTTCACTGCTTTAAGGATTTCGGTGATAATTTAGTGCACGGAACTTAGACTTACAAGACATACAAAAGGCTGAAAATCGAATTATGTAGCTGTAATTATTGACTGCTAGTGTAATTCCTACACCAAAAGTTACACAGTTAGTATGTATAGGCTGGGATGCGATCGTCGACAACCCTATCTTATCATCCCGAGTGGACACTACTATTATGGTGGGAAAGTACTCTAATAGTCATGCTTAAAAATACGTCTTAAGTTCCCTAATTTTTATTGTCCAATTCAAGGGGTCCACTCTGCTTCAGACGGCCACAGTCAGTTCGTTTGTCTGAACAGTAAGACAAGTAGGTACCTAAAGTCCCTATAATAATTAGTGTTTTAGAAAGTAAAATTCCCATGTAATTAAGATATCGGAATAGCAATTATCAAGTAGCATCGCAAGTGGGTATCTATCATTGACATAAACTTTCACCGGTTCAATAACAACCTATAATTAAAAACTCGGTGTTACAGTAGGTTCTATATTTATTCTGTGACAGTAGGTAGGTACAGTGGCTCTGGGTACAGTTCACACTGACACAGACTAGACATCTCAACTTTGTACCTACAGTAACGTACGAAGTATTTCGGAAGGAGCACGCGACTCTCGGGTTCTTCCGTTCTTATTGCTTAGCTTCAAAATGAAACACATTTTAAGGTTTTAATCGCGTTGTTTTTATTATTCTCAACATTATTGCAATGCCGATTTACGTTACGGAGTCTGTGTGTAAAGTTTACTGAAAACCGCATCTAAATCGGTCCAGCCGTTTTGAAGATAAATGGGAACATTAAAATGCGCACACACACACACTCACAAACAACCTCTCACCCAAACGCATAAACACTGCTCCGTTCCGTCGTGGGTAAAATTTTCTTTCATTTTGTTTAAACATCGCAAAAAAAGAAGAAAAATTCCATCTTTTCATACACTATTCTTAAGTAAGATAGAGGGATGAGGTATAAAACACGGCATTTTATCTAGCTAGGTATATAGGTAGCTTTTAGGTATACTAAAATTGCTCCGCCTTCCTGTTCCAACCGCGTAATACTCTAAAAATATTTCTTGAGTACCCCGTTCCTCGAATAACCACAGTCCAAAAATTAAAAAAATAACAAAAATTAAAAGTACTTAGTTATTAAAAGTACGAGTTGTTAAAAACACTCGTAGATTTCTTAATGGTTTTATCCGATTCGGTGGTTGTCCTTGGCTGAATCCATTTCATTGTTATTAACTTGGGGCTCTACGTGTTGACTCTGGTTTAACGCATGCCTTCGAAAGGTCCGGAGCTCCATAGTCCCATGATACTTAAGCTAACTGTGTGGTGCTTAAGCAGCCCTCAAATTCAAAATACCCGTACTTATTTTGAATTTATATGCTGGTCATTTATTTATGAACCCCAAATTTTAAGTGGCATTTCTGTATTTAGCTTAAACATAAAAATAAAACATTTTAATAAAGATACCTTAATTACAGAAATGTACAGAGTAGTTCGAAAGATAAGAGGGAAACATAACCCTTTCCTTGCAGTCGGCTAAAAAGCTATGCAAAAAGTGAGCATAGTTTAAAAGTACAAGTGTGTCGAGAAAGTTCATGACAATTAATTTTAAAGAAAGAATAAATTAGCAGTGAAAGAGAACGTATTGATTATTCCGAGATAACGTCCTCGAACCTCCAACCAGCCAGTAACCACCGCGTTATGTAACACGCACTCAAGTTTCTTGAGCGATCGCCATTTTAAACGCTGTTCAACGTCAAAAATATTTAATCGTTCATTTGCTATACACACGAATATATATCTGATTTAATATATTTGATTGTAATGGAATAACCTGTAAATAACTTTCGGAATTGTTTGTATAGTATACTAGAGACGATGAGATTAACATTATGTTTGCTTTTTTTCTTTGTTAGTTGCAAAAATAACGAGACAAATTGTGAGGTCCAAACTATAAATCTGGACTTGTGTCTTTTTGACTTGTATCTATTGGAGATAAGAAGGAGAGAGGTCGAATGATAGTGATGCATTTCAAACTCTCATTTTAAGCTAGGTTCACCAAAATACATACGCATCAAATATTTATTTCTAACCATTGCGCACTTATGCTCATTTCTTGGTCATTTTATTACAGGTGGCATCACTGGACTGCATAAAAGCTTCTAGCACCTAGCGTTTTCTTCTCTGTAGTGAGGTGAAAAATTGTGTGTTTTTCTCGGCACCAAAGGTTTTTAGCAACTTGCGTACTTCTGAAACCTTCGCTGCCCTCAGGATTCAATATTTGAACCACTCGCTTCACTCACATCCTTCGTTTGCTCAGGTTTCAATCTAAATATACGAGTATTTGGATCCAAAAATCGGCTTTGAAGCCTTGCATAACAAATAACTACTTATTTATCAAGCAGAAATTGTAGTTACGAAGAGGTGAGATTTTTGGAATTCAACTTAGATTCAACAAGCTGTGGCAATAAATCCCTTAGCATACTCACCATACCTGCGATCTGTGTTGAGCGAAAGTCATCATACGAATGGGAACGTTATTTCTGAACTGAAAGCGAATTAATAGGATGAAAACGCATCGACAGATTGTGAAATACCTTTGTATTACCTACGAGTACCATCTAAGACGAATCGGTTAATAATTTAGTCTATGGTACTTACTAATTATTTGTTTTGCGGGTACTTACTTGATGTTTATGGTAATATTTAGGTATTATTGTTCAATATTATTACAACGTGTAATATTTTAGGTTTATGGCCTGAAATACGTTCGTGAACTTTGTCTAAATTTACTATTATGTATACCTAAAGACTTGTCTACGTTGTCTCGGTACCTCGAGTACCTAATCTCGGTAGTTATCAATATTATAGATACTTATCGTATATTTATTTACATTGGTCAATTCCAATATTGCTACAGCCGATTGTTATAGCCGGTAGGTGCCAATTGCCATCTCGGCGGTCAGTGGAAATTATTTAATGTTATCTCTCACGCCCTCTCACTCCCATTGGCAAATGGTGGTGAGAATAAAACGTACTCTACATAATCACTAGAAACAACACTTATGACTTGTACTCTACCAGACGCTAGCGGAGCTACCATATAGGGCCAGCGCAGCGGCGCGGGCGGCGGCCTTCGTCTCATCCCGTCAAGGTACTTTCTCTTCGCCCTTCGGACGTCGCGTCGCGTCGCGTCGGACACTCGATAAGAGTTCGAATAAGTACTCGTATAAAACATTCCTAATATACCTATAACTTTGCTTTCAAAAACTTATATATGTATAGGACTTGTACATAAGAAATCTCACATAGGTATAATTGATGTAGATTTTTTTCTGTTTCGCGATGTTTAATTGAAATTAAACTCATTTTTCGGTTGTAATCGCTTGGTGTTTATTGCGTTTAGTATTGATTCAATGACCAACGTTAATTAAACAATTCTAGTTTGTTTGTTAAGTTCTCGAAAAATAACACTCCCACCCATCACTCCAATTTAAAACAATGCTTAAAGGTTATAAACACCACGCGGGTTAAACCGAAAAATTTGTATAATCTCATGTCTTAAAAAAAAGGTTTGTGTTGAAGGAATTAATCATTTTAACAAAACTCAAGGATGATGTCATTCACTTCCTCAACCATCAAACTAGATACATTTTGCATATATTTTGACACAGTCACGTCACTGTCTTTTGTTTTAACTTTCGATCAAGTTTAGCGCCCCCAATACCAAAACGAACACGTAGGTAAAAACGTTTCCGTCGTTTAAGACTATGCCTGCCTAGTGAGAAATTACCGTTTATTCGGTTTAGGACAGTTCGCTTGAAATTACCACTTCTAGAACCACCATTACAATGTGAGAGCAGTAGCAGAAGTCTAGGGTCCATCGCAGATAATATCGTTTAAAAATAATAATTAAAAAGAACTGCTAGAGCTCTCCAAACTGTCTTTTTACTAAAGATTCTTTCGATTTACACGTTCCAATTATTGTTGACGACGACGATTTAGTCAAGTTTTAGTTTGCATGCACAATTATAATTTTAATTTCACTTAAACTTCTGTGAGATGATGATTAAACAGTTATTTATTTGGTCATAAGTTCATAGCCAAATAAACTATTTGTGCGAAAAGTAAAAGTAGATCTCTAGTAGGTACATTTATGTATTATGTATATGCGAATATATCAATATAATTTAATTAATGGGGACTAGTTTTTAGGCCGGTATTAAAATATGGTTGCGAAAGTGAATTTTAATATTACTATTAGCATGGATTATGTTCGAGATTGGTCTAATAGGAAGTTTAATCTGACTCGGAGGCGTTTTTAATATGGCGTTATGGAGTTGGAAATCGGAATAGACTTTGTTATTGTTTATAATTTTATTCACAGACCTTTGCAAGCAAGTAAGAAAGTAAGAGTGGTTAAAAATATGCCCTAGTTACCTGTTTTTTTTGTACGCGATCCTCTCAGTTAATGTCGCAGTCGGGTCGTAATCGATCATTATCTCCATACCTACTTACATTTCCACGATTGCCACTTTTGCATTCCATTTTGAGTCGAGGAAGCTAAGCTAAGACGCGACTGCTACCGAATTGTCAGAAGCAGATCTTTCCAGGTAACTGTCGAGCTTTTAATAAGTTGATGGCGACCTCAACACCTTCATCAAATAAGTATTAGGTAAAGTACAATAATAAATGCAGAATAACTTACTTTGCTTACTTTGGCTTAGCTGACTACTTGACTTAGAATGGTAGGTAATGTAAAAGTAGGCAATAAGCGTAAGTATGGAGATACCTGTATGTGTATGTTCAATGTCATCTATGACAAATATTGAGTTAGATGTTGTAAAAGTTACGAAACTTTCTTCGAAGCACAGTATTAAATGTATATTGTATATATACCAAGTACCTATCTGATATGGAGATGGCGGTAACCCCATTACCTTAGAACTGGTGTTATTGACCTCGTGACCTGACGACGGGCCCTGCTGTGATAACGATGGAATTTGTATGACATTCTTTCTATGCATATTTGATTAAATCGGTAAATATATATTATATATTTCGGCACAGCAAACAGGTTACAGGCAGGTAGATTATTAACTACGCACGACGCGACGGCCGCATCGGAATAAAAAGTGACTTAAATATGTGTTGTCCATAAATTACCTGCTTTCCGTGGTTTCACCCGTGTAAATTCCAATCCAGTGGTTATTTTGAAAAACCCTTTCTTTTCGGATGCGTTAATTCTGCTGCAGCTGAAATTTTGAGAGTGTGTGAATAAAAAACACAGTTTCCAAATTTCAGCTTTTTACTATCAGCGGTTTAGGCTAAGCGTTGATCCATCAGTCAGTCAGTCAGTCAGGGCAAAGGCCTTTATGTGTAGCTATAAATAGAGTAGCTGCGCCCTGTGGTTTTACCCGCGTAAGTCCCGTTCCCGCGAGATCATCGGGATAAAAAGTATAGCCTGTATAACAAAGTCACTGTCATACATACACTCTTGCAAACTTTCGCGTTTATTATATTAGTACCTAAGATTTGGAGATGAAGTTGTTCGCCGTTCGCCCCATATAAATGTACTCCGTAAATTAAACGCATTTGATAAGTGAGATATGTATTTTATTGTTCAAAATTGCATTGTTGATACATACTTACAATATTGATAATATCATTATACCTATTAACTTTCTTTAATACTTACTTACTCTTCAACTTTAGAAACAACTAGCTATTAAACTCAGCTACTTACATCGAGAAGTTTATTCAAAACAACTTATATAAATTAACGGAAGAATTTCCAGTTCGTCAATTCGCCTAGTTCCGATACCGTCGCGTCGTAATAATAATCAATGTTGTATATAAAAAATAACAATATTTTTCAAGCATCAATATCCAGTAAGTATGTAGCACTAAATAGTTTATTGCTCTATTATGTGATTGTAAAGGTTGCTTATCAATAATTTGTCTAAAATATTTGTCACTATCAGTGGAAACTTGATAATCGTACCTAAATTAATAATTCAATCTGAGTAGGAGTTGATAAAACCGTAACATTTTTAAAATAAACCAGCAGGCTCGATCGAACATCAAAC
The DNA here is from genome assembly GCA_949358125.1 of Idaea dimidiata. Classification (NCBI taxonomy): domain Eukaryota; kingdom Metazoa; phylum Arthropoda; class Insecta; order Lepidoptera; family Geometridae; genus Idaea; species Idaea dimidiata. The sequence goes on from OX442330.1 coordinate 27,425,112, forward strand.
GACTGAGTATTATACCAGATTATTTTAACTTAAACAAAATATACAGCCAAAAACGACGAGGTTGTTCCTTCGCTTATTTGCCATAGTAGTTAAATAAATGCGAATATACATAACTCTAACTTTTTAAGTGAGTTCCAAAAAAAGGTAAAGGCTGTCTACTCGGATGATAAATTTATTCGTCGTCCAACCTGTTTCTGCTTAGGTAAAGGAACCGATTAGAACACAAAACTTTAAGTAGTAAGTGGTCTATTCTGTTACAGTGATAGTGAGTTGTTTGGAGCGGTTGTTCTCGAAGCGGTCCATAGTGCGGATATCCATGATCATGGTGACAGAGATGCCCAGCCCGATTAGCATGATGGAGGACACCAGCAGACCCGACCTGAAAGAACCATTTACAATTGTCATTTGATGAATGGTGGACCAAAACTCTTGGAGACGACTTAGAGCGATGGGTTTCTTGGTCACACACCGCTCTAAATCGTAGCACCAAGCGAATTGCGAGACATTGACTGGTAGCCACTTACAGAAACCGGTACTACTGCCGTCTTTTTCTAAATAAGCGTGTTACATCTTAGACCATATGTTGTGTAAATAAAGGCAATATTTTTTTAGAACGAAATCTAAACCATTTTAAAAGTTTCCAGAAGACGAGATAACATTGTGTGCAATTCGCAAAGAGTGAACACAAGTGCAAGTCGCAAAGGTAAATATTAAAATCCTTACTTACCATATGGGAACCGTAGTGAAGGTTATACAATCGAAGGCATCCGCAAACCTCTCTGTACTGTCCATGAACGTTTGCATCTGCAAACATAATATCAAAAGTCAACCTACTGCTTATTTAGGACTGCTGTTGAAAAATCCGAAATATCCTCCTAAACTCCTGTAACTATTAGGGTAAAGATACCAATTCAATTTTTACTTTAATTTTTACTGCAAGTAACTGTTAGTAAATTCCTTACTAACATTCAATTTTCGTATGAAGACTGTAATATGCTAATAATTTAGAGTAAAGTGCCCTCAGCAGTTGGTATATTTACCCTATAATACAAGGCAATCTTTGGAAAAAGTCGTGGTTAAAGACCAGGAGACACACAGTGGATATAGGGTTGGGTTCTATCGTTACATATACTCCGGGACCATCCTGCTAACTAAGCGGGGCGTCCGGGATTTCCATTCATTCAGTCGAGTGGATCCCGGATGTCTCGAATTCCACCAAATGACATTTCTAGTCTCTATATCTCTACTACATGTTAATGGGATTGCCAATGTGCTTGTGGACACTAAAGTGGAAAGCTTTCAGGTTTTATGTTGCGGTTAAGCCTGTAACCACTTGAATTATGAAGTTTGATAATACCGTAATACATACAGACATAATACAGTACCTGTACATCAGGAAGCGTGAGCGTGGCTTCCTCCGAGGAGTAGACGAGCGGCAGCGAGCAGTGATACGACTTGCCAAGCACTGCTGCGGGCGCGTCCGGAGGCAGGGGTGCCTTCAGGTTCAGACCTGGGGGGTAGGAAGCACAGAAAGATAGAGGTACGCTTTATTTGCACACGCAATACTAACAAACTACTAATAAACTACAAAATACGTTAGAATCCCGTGGGAATATCGGGATAAAAAGTACCATATGTAACTTGTGTTACTCCTCCATAATGTAGTTTTCAATTGGTGTAAGAATTTTTGAATACAGTCCTGTAGTTTCGGAGCTCATTCGTTACAAACCAACAAACAAAATTTATTTTTATATATATAAATAGATTAATAACAGGGTACACAGTTGTTCGGTTGAGGTCACGTGACACGTGGGTACTACGGTGACCGGGGTTTGTTGGTCAGTGTGTAAAGTTTGTTACCTGTTACTTCCAATCCGAACTTGACCTCGACCCCGACTGCGGTCCACCATCCCGCTGACTGCTTGAAACTGAATTCTAACGTTATCTGCAAACAAATATTTAGAGACATTCACTATCACTTCATTAACTTCAAAATGACCTATTAAGTTTTTCTTATAATGATGGAAATAGATGGATTTCCATCATTATAAGATGAGAAAGGCTCGAAATAAAAATACGTGGTACAAGTTAGGGGAGGCCTACGCCAATTTACGGGAGGTGGAAGAGCATACGGGAGGTGGAAGAGCATCGGCTGGAGCTCCGCCAGGCCGCCATGGTAGAGTGGCAAGCGCGACTGACGCGTCCGCAGGCAGGATACTTTACGATAGAGGCCATACGCCCCGTGCTGGAAGAGTGGGTGGATAGGCAGCATGGCGTGCTAACCTATAGACTGACACAGATACTTTCCGGACATGGCTGTTTCGGAAAGTATCTGTGTCAAATAGCCCAAAAAGAGCAGGACTATCGTTGCCACCACTGCCCAGGCGACGTGGATACTGCCACTCACACGCTTGAAGACTGCGTGGCATGGAGTAATGAGCGGGATGAACTAAGGGCGGTGGTGGGGAGCGACCTAACGCTGCCGGCCATTGTGTTGGCAATGGTGGGGGATGATGATGCGTGGGCAGCTGTTCTCCGCTTCGCCGAGTCCGTGATGGCAGCAAAAGAAAGTGCGGAAAGAGAACGGGAGATATTTCGGCCGGCTAGCACCCGAAGAGAAGGACGCCTCAGGCGTCATAATGATCTAATGCCTCCATAACAAGAGCCATAGGCGACAGACTCGGGGGGGTCTGTCGTCGTACAAGGGCCCGAGCGGGGCGCATGTGGTTTCCCGTGCGTCTACTCAGAGGCGTGGAGGCTAACCTCTGCAAAGGAGAGAGATCTGAAGCAGATCAACGCTGTCGGACTACTGGAAGATTACGAACGTGCACCCGTAGTTCCGACAAAATGGTGAGAGAGAAACCGGTCTGGTTTTTAGTGAGTAGGCCGGTCGCATCACGACCGGAGAGCCTCACATACCCTATCGCTACCCTCGAAGACGATAGGGATGCAATTTCATGCATTTTCCAGACAAAAAAAAAAAAAAAAAAAAAAAGGCCTACGCCAATGAGGCGACTATTACCGACTGATTTATCTATACTGATTGGAATTTTGATTTATTGGAATGTGCATATTATTTAATTAAATGATATATTTTATTATGTAATATAATGATATTTTGGTAATAGAATAAATGTCTATTTTATTTATTTATTTATGATGATGGAAAATAGTCGGCGCGAATTGCCGAACCCCTGCCTACCGCTCTGTGCAAAATTCCATACTTAAAATAGTTAAGGTAGACCGTTCGTTCGTTAGTTACCTTGTCTCTAGTGTCCTTGTCAGCGAAGCGCACGACGAGTATCGTGTAGAGTCTCGTGGGCTTTACGGTGGGTGTGCCTACCGGGTTGCTTAGAGAAGTGCTCGAGCCGTTCACGAACCGTAGCTCCGGCCACCCGCTCGAGTATAGTAGGGCGCCTTTGCCGGCCGGACCTGAACACATCCTCCATTATATTATTCATGTTATATTATTTATTATATGTTTTAAAAATAGGTAATTGTGTCTTGCCGCAAACTTGCGTCAGTCCCAATTCTTTGGCAATTTTATTGTTTTCTGATGCTTACGTCACGGAATTAACACATTTTCCAAAGTAAAATTTTGTATATTTGTTTTTTGCTGCTCCTCGACGCAAAAAAGAAAAAATGGTGAACCGATTGAAACTTGGAACATGGTCTGGAGACCTAATAATACATAGGCGACATTTTATCTTTGAATTCTCGCTGAATCGGGACTGACGCAGAAGAAACTGTGGGGCAGTGACAGCAAAAGGTAATAAAAGAGTCTAATAAAATATAGTAAACCTGTAGCATTATAAAGTGCGAATTTGGGTAGCGCCCGGCCGGGCTTCTCGTCCTCTTGCGGAGAGGGCGTGGTCGAGCTGTCTTCTAACTGGCGTTTTACTCGGCCCCACTCGCCTTCCGGGTCCTCCATCTGGCTCTGAGATACTGAGTTGCCTGAAACACACGAATTTGTGTAAAAATACATGTACGTCGAATCCTTAGAATTAAAATGGTATTTCGTCCTTGAAATACAAACATAGATAATGTGCCATGCATTGACTTATTCCAGTGGACAAATATGGAAGTAACGATCAGGTAATGCGAGTAATAGATCTAGGTGGCGTGAAATTGGAGAGGCCTATACCCAGCAGTAGACTGCAACAGGCTGATGATGTTGTGAAGTGAATAATATGTCGGGGAGAAAGTTTTTTGGTATTTTAACCGACTTCAAAAAAAGGAGGAGTTTCTATGTTTGTTTTTTTAGGGATTACTCGAAGATGACTTAAGCGATTAAGATGTTTCTTTCTTAATGGAAAGGTGGGAGCTCCGAGATAGTCCCAAATCGGATCGTTAAAGCGATAAAAGGGATTGTTCCTCAAAACGCAGTAATCAATTAAGTTGCTCATCGATTATCTCCCACGGTGGTCCCTTAAAAATTTGGTGAGGATCTGATAAGTATTTTTGAAATTATGGACAGAATAACATCCCAGAATGCAGTAAATTACTCATTTTTGGATCTCTACCAAAAATAATCGGCCCCTAAAGAACTAGGAACAGATTGATGGAGCACTTGAAACCACCTTCTCATCAGCTGGTTTCAGCGTTTCAACATCAGCGTTTTACTGGCTGGATCCATATTGTAGTTTCGCTGCCCGACTTTAGATGGGCTCAGATTATTCAGATAGAGGTTATTCTTGGTCTTTTTACACGACTGCCAAAGGAAGTGTTATGTTTTTTATAAGTTGGTTTTTAAATTTATAAATTGTTTTTTATATTTGTTGGCATCCCTGTATTTGATTCGATTTGCATCTGGCTGGTTTTGATGACATTAACATCAGACACAAATTAGTAATAATTTGTTCTTTGCATCCATTTTTCTGTCTAACCCCCCACTTAATGATTATAAATAAAGTCATAGAGTGTACCCAGTATTCCCAAGACTCGTCCGGCGCCATAGATGTCCTGAAGCCTAGCGAAGGTCTCCGTCATCTGGGCGTCGCGCTCCGACCACGGCCCTTGCAGAGTCAGCACCTGGGATATATACATACATACTTACATTACAGCATTTTTATCTCACGAGTGCGGGTTTAGGTAAATTGTGTGCATAGCTTTATTGTGTATATGAATATTGTCAGTGCGAGCTCGCGTGCCTACCAATTCGCGTATATATCCGCATTCACCTATAAGTATGACAAAACCATTATAATATATCCATGTACGCTTTACATGAAATTAAATGAAAATTCCTCCAATTTTAAGTCGGTTAAAAACCCAAATACATTCGCAAGAATCGTCACTTGAAAAGTTACAAAAACAAGGCAAAAGCATAACCCCTATCATATGACATTCTACGTGTATTGTTCACCTGCGTCTCGTTGCTGATGTAGTCAGGATGGACATCGAGGAAGTCCTGCGGCAGCACTAGTGTAGTCTGACCCTCCAGCATCTTCCTCAGCCGAGGGAAGTACCCACTTGACAGGGGCACGGAGTCCTGGTTGTTGAATACAACTATTGCAGCCTGGGGATGAATACCGATAAGTCGGATCAGTCGGATTATCGTCGGATCGGATTATATGTCAAAGTACAATGAATGTGTAAATTTCCAACTAGCATATGCCCCGTGGTTTCTCATCCGCGAGAATATGGAGATCTATTTTAAATACATCAAAATCGGTTCAGCGGTTTAGGAGTAAAAGCGTTGCAGGCAGAGTTACTTTCGCATTTATAATATTAAGATGAGGGATGTGAAATCCCGAAAAATAGTATTGTCTCGTGTAAGACTCACCTGGTCTCCGTAGATCTTCATCAGATCATCTTGCTCCAGATATTTCAGCGCCGGTCTCTTATATTGCTGTAAGGATTTCGGTCCAAAGAACAAGAAAGGACCTTCTAAATTAGCGTTGACCGCGTAAGCCGTTGACACAAATATCAGTAAATAAATGTACCAAATGTTGGTAGTCATTTTGTTCTAGGAACTGGTTCACTGTGCAGAGGGGTACCACTTCCTGACGATTATTGATTTCGTAACGCATGCGCCTTCGACTTGTCGCAATTGGAGTTGCGCGAAGATCAGGCATGCGCCGTTTCTTTTATTATGTATTTTTGACTAAATATCAGAAGTTCTTTAACTCTTTTTGTTTTTATTTTTACTTTTTTTTATCTGCGAGTATAATTATACTAATCTATAGTACTTCATAACATTATGAAGAGTTTGTTTGTTTGTTTGAAAGCGCTAATCTCAGGAACCGCTGAACCGAATTGAAATAATATTTTTGTGTTTTGATAGTCCATGTAAATGGTCTAAGTTACATACATCATGATGTAACTTAGACCATTTACATGGACTAGTATTGTAGTAGAGAATCGTTTCTTTTCAGAGGATCTAAAAGTTAGTCCGCGACAACATTTTTTATGATGTATATTGATAACCAATTTTTTTTTATAAATTAGGTATGTATTATTTTCGAAGGTTTATAAAAATATAATCATATAATAAATAACAATGCAAGTGAATATGTTACTTGTCAAAGTAATTATAAAATTAAAAATAAAACAAAAGTAATTTTAAACATAATTGTCCGTCATTTTTTCCATGGTTTTCGCGATTTTGCATAATAAAACACTTTATTTATCGGGTTTAATCGCGTTTTATTAATAGTTTTAAACGAACCGAGCTTTCGCCAACTTTACAGTTGGCTTGAAAACCAACCTTGAAAAAGTCAACTGTAAATTTGACGAAAGCTCGGTTCGTATATTTTGTATATTGTGTAAATTAGTTTTTGCGTATTTGTTACTGAATTTCTTTAACTAAAAGATTAATATTTATTATTAAATTAAAATAAATAAATATTGCACGACATTACGCACAGTGCGCTGTGCGTAATGTCGTGCAATATTTATTGAGCCCCAAACTAAGCACTAGTCACAGCCACTGGGCTTCTACTATGGGTACTAGTACTAGACAAGCAGCAATGTACTGCATAGTGTGTGTCATTTTCTACTGTTGTCAGACGTCCACTGGATAGATAGGTAATAAAATATCGAAATAAAAAAAATGTATCTGCACCCTTGCACCCGGCGGGAATCAAACCCGCAACCTTCCGCATTGCAGTCCACAGAGGTCGTCAATTTCACTTATGATTTTACACACAAGCAAATTAGTAACGAAGGTAGTACGGAGCACAAAAGTCTAGTCCAGTGGTGGGCAAACTACGGCCCGCGGGCCATCTCCGGCCCGCGAATGGCCTCAATCCGGCCCGCGACTATCAAATAAAATCTTGTGCTGACTTTGTTGAGTCAAAATCCCTCTGTTGATCCACGGCCCGTAATAAACAATCACATAGGCAGAAGTGGGAATATGTAGATAAATAGTAGCCTATAATATTCCAGGTCTCCAGCTATCTATATTCTAAGTTTTATCGCAAAAGTAGAGTTTCGCGTGAAATAGTAACAAAACCACATACAGACACTTGAAACTTTTCACGTTTATAATGATAATAGGATTCGAAAACTTGGCCCGCCATTGTTTTTTAGCGTAAATATTAGCACACCAAGAAAAAAGTTTAGTCATCCCTGGTCTAGTCACAGTTAGGATGAAGTAGAAAAAAAGTGAGTCGTCATGGGACGCCTGACATATTATTATGTGAAATATTTGACATTCACAGATATGTTTAATATCTAGGACTCGCCACGGCCTCGCCACGCCAAAAATCAGGTTTACCCATAGAAATAGTAGGTACAGTACCAAATTACTAGAAAGCTTACTTCGCTTGATATTAGAGATACCAGTTTGTCCTTTTTTTCACTTTATTGTTCGTCGATTAGTTAGATAAAGACAGACTTGGACCAACTGGGTTGAACAGGAACGTTTTGATATATCAAAGCAAAAACTACCCTAACCTAACATGATTGAAATTGATTTATCAAAAGTTGTAGAAATATTTTTAGCAAGGAAATATATTTCCAAAAAATCCCCATGACAGGATTCGAACCTGCGTCCCTTCGCTAACCAGGCGACTGCTCTAACCACTGAGCTACACAGGAATCACGTGACACGGTATAATTTTTCGGCCATAATATCTTTCCTCGCTAATTGTTTTACCAACTAAGGCTTGGTTTCTGCGCCATCTACCGGTCAAGCTTTGCAGCTTTTATTGACTGGTTCAGGTGGTTTACTTTACAGTAAACATACCCAACATGAGATGCGCTTTCTCTCCAATTTAATATTTCTTTTTTGTTTTTATTGCTCAAGGCATTTTAAACATAGAAATATTTTTAGCAAGGAAATATATTTCCAAAAAATCCCCATGACAGGATTCGAACCTGCGTCCTTTCGCTAACCAGGCGACTGCTCTAACCTTCTAACCTAACTCTTCGTGCAGTCCATTGCTCGATACGAGCAGTCGATCGCAAGGTTGCAACCGAGTGGCGGCCGAGCGATGGACAACGAAGCAATGGACCCGGCCGGGGCGCTCGTGACGGGCTCATTTAAATCACCCTTACTTTCGAATTTATTATTATTAGTTAGTTATGTATTCACCACAAAATTAACATTTTAATCCCGACATTCCTACGGAATCGTGAACTTAGCAACGTGAAGGAGGAATTAAACGTTACAATTAATTTTATAGTTTTATTTTAATAAAGTTTTTACAATAAATAATCGTATCCTATGTACAAAAGTAATGTAACGTGCGCGAGCAGTAGGGAAGTGAGCGCGACGCGCGCGCCCGCGCCGCCGCCAGCTGCGGACGGACTCGAGAAGAACAACGAATTACCTGCACATAATGACACACAAGTATTATTATTATTATTATTTTTTTCTTTTTTTTTTGGTTATTGAATAAATTATAATAATATCTAATGTCATAGAATAAGTACAAACACAAAACATAAAATATGCGTAATACATAATTATAGTCAGTCAAATAAACCACCCCTGACCGTACCCGGCGCAAAGGACCCGAGGATACTGGCAGCATTGCCTCTTTGTATGGCAATAGCTATCCTTTGCACCAAATAAGACCCTGAGCGGTATTCAAGCCCCCGACCTCTAAGACGGCGGCCCAATTCCTTTGAGAAGGCAATTGCCTCCACTCCCCAACTACCCGCTGTCTCTACCGCGAAGGGCACGAATAAGTACCCGTCCAAGAGAGGAGCATATTTCTCTCGTTTCTTTAGGGCAGCAACCTCCGCTGCAGCGGCAGCCTCCCCAGACGTGCGACCAACATGAGTCTTTGCGAAAGTGCTGACACACGTGGCATCCCACAACAAACAAACTCCCCTCTCCCAGGGAACCAAAGTGAGGCCATCGGGCCTCCTACCGTCGGTACGGCTCAAAACGGGGGGCTCCAAGACGCATGGAACGTTAGCTGATACAAGCGCCCTCCGAATTATATCATTGATGGCGTGGTGTCTTGGGAATCTCCCTGAACAACGGCAACATACAAAGGCGTGGTGGCCGTCGGCCTCGACGATGGATCCACAGATGCAATCATGCGGATCACAAACTTTGGACCCCAGCCTAAGCGCCACAGGCACCCGACAGACAAAGAGTCGTTGTCCAGGAGAATACCCAAATGAGGAGAGGGTAAAGCCTGAAGCCACGCCCCCGACTCCGGCGTTGCCACCCCTCTCAGCCGCGCCTGATCCACCAACGACACGCCCTCCAAAAGATCAGCATGGATGCGCTTAGCCCCAATCTCGTCCCACAAGCGCTGCGCATGCAAAACTCCAGGCAGGTCAGCGCCCGGGTTCAGCGTTCTCCACTCCTCCAAGGCCCCGGCAGCAAATGGAATGTTTACCCTATCACCACCAAAAGATAGTATTTTAGTGACAAGGCTCTCCACCCCGCACGCCGACGCCAGGAAGGCCGGCAAACCGACATCCCGCAATCGCCGAACCCCCAAACCCCCACACCTAACCGGCAATGAAGCTTGGCTCCACTGGGGCTCATCCAAACGCACATTTAAGATAGTTTCTAGCGAATCCTTTACCTCACTGTCAAACGCCCCCACCTGATCCGGATGTAACCACGTAGGCGCGGTTCGCAGCAAATAAGTCACTTTAGGTAAAGCAAAGCACATGCGCAACAAAACAAGACCCACATGCGCCGACAGGTTAATAAGCCGCGAACGGGCCGTAACCAAAGAACCCCGTTTCCGCTCTAACGCCTCCGGAACTGCCTCAGAGAAGATAGGGGAACCTAAAAGACTAAAAGTGTGGGAATTTAATTCATTCAGACCAGGCAAAATAGAAACGAAAGTATTATTTACCTACCTATAGCTGTGTCCCGCTTAAGTCCCGATCCCGTGGGAATACCCCCATATACATACACACATACGTACGTGTTACCAACGTTACCTCTTTATAATATTAGTTTAGATATAGATAGGTGCATAATTGGCAGCGTCCCGCGGTTTCGCGGTACCTGTGGTAATTTTGAAAAATTCGTTCTGGATGTGGATAAGTACACATAACAAAGAACACACTCTCCATGTTTCAGCATGGATATAATATATATCAATTCGTGACTATATATAGGTTAAGTATAGATAGTCAATTGATTGACTATCTATCAGTCACTTAGTCAAAACATTAATTTTATATTTATAGATAATAATTATTATTATTACAGGAAAAAATTTGATGTTGAATTTTTCCTTGTAAAATATTCCAGTAGAAATGAGACAAAAAATATAATAAAATAGTGATTGTTTAAAAAGCAGTAGGTAACTAAAGAATAGAGTAGATAGTGTGTGTTGCAGGTACCCATGTACTAGCGGAGTGAGTCTAGGCGCTACAAACTTACGTTTCTTGTCATTGGGGTCTGTGACGCCGCACTGTCGGTGCGAGATGGAGCTCTTGCGTTTGGTGTTCACGTAGCCGGGGATGTAGATGCTGGGCGCGTCCAGCTTGCCTGACGCCAACAATCTAACACACGGAACACATACTCAAGTCAAGTCTCAAAACGATGTATGTAACCGGATGATCGATAGTAGATAACACAAACAAAAAAATATTGTTGATTCATTGATTAATTCTTTATTGCAACACACCACAATTAAATAATTACAATAAAAGACAAAAACTTAAACAACTTAGAAAGATCAGATCAGATCAGACTGAAACAACTCAGATTGTTCTGTATAATTAGGGTTAGTATCTGGTCAGAAATATCTTTACAATCTTTAACCCCCGAAAGTAACACAAAGGCGTTATTTGACGAGTCTGTGTATCTTCTATACACATCATGGGAACGAATGAAGCTATTTTGATATATATTTTTAAACATTCAGTTCTCCAGCTATCTACATGTCATGGATGTCATACCACAATTAATTGGATCATTAGTGTTTGCGTGACGGACTGACAAAGATTCTCACTTATACACAATCATTCAGAAGTATAATATCTGCAGGATGGACCGACTGGACTCCTCGACTCGACCTTACCTGGTGAAGTCTAGTTCCAACTTGTGCGCATGCGGCCCTGTGAAGTGCAGCAACAGCTGCAGACAGGCGCCGCGGTGCAACACGCGCGTGCTCCGTGCGTCCACGCCCACCATCCACGCCGGCGCGCCCAGTACAGACCGCACCTCGCCCAGGAACTGACCACTGGAACATAACATCACATTATCATAAGTTTCGCCTTCTGTCCATCTATATAATAATATTATACTAAACTACGTCTATGTCGAACTTCATTCAGATATGTCAAGTTTTTTAACTTTTCATCCTGAACAATTTTCTTGGAATTCCCCGATTCTGCGAGATTATCGGAATCAAAAGTGTCACATAATGTAACACTCCATTACTTCCATATCCCTAAAAATAGAATAGAAAAAACATTTATTGACAACAAACACATAAGTAGGTACAAACAATATAACAAAAGAAAAAAAAACATTAATCAATATTATAATAAAATTGTAACAAAATAAAAAAGAACAAAAACATAGACATGGTCCAATTAAAAGGGTCCAGGAAGCTGTGTAAGGTTGACAGCAGCCAACGAGGATATGCCCCGGCATACATTGTGGTTCCGAAAGAAACCACAACACTGGTCTTCCGGCAATTCCTCCCGATGGGGCATCGAACTACCGAGCATAGTATCATAAAAAATAAAATAAAAATATGAAATAATCTACTATAATAAAATACAAAACAAATAAGGTAAATATATAAATGCAAGTTTTAAATAAAAATAAATATATGTAAACGTAAATATCGAATATAATAACTATACTAAATACCTACAAAATAAATAAGATAGTAATATACTTGGGAAAAACGAAAGAAATAAATAAATAAAATACAAATTTTCATCCAAGTCAGTGAAACCGTCGTCAGTAAAAAGGAAACAAACGAACACATCTAGGTACAAACCAACTTTCGTGGTCAATATATTAAGTTTGAAACTAGGATAAATGAACAGTACTCGTAGTAGACAATAAGCCACAAACTGAAAACTACATATTATAATACGTTATAGCGTCCCCACTAGATGGCCAACAGTAGGAGTTCCATCGTGTATCAGTTTCAGACTGATCTAGTCCTCAGTGCTAGATTGGTTCTCTACAATGGAGCATTAGTTTATGTGAACAGAACAGTAGTAGACAGTAGACACTCACAGCACAAATCTGGGCGGCTTCATGATGTTGACAAACTTGATGATGTCATTATCTGGCTCGATGTTCGCGCAGGCGAGCCGCTCGGCGCCGCCCCCCGGAGCGAACACCACCAGCGACCGCCCCACCGCGCTCACAACGCCTTCCAGAGGGAAGTTCGGGTCCACGAACATCTGACGACTACCTCCTATATCTACATACATACACAATATATATTTTAGAGTTTTCCTTGTTATGGTTAGAAAACTTTTTATTTGATTGGGTACTTGCTGTCGTTCATAGATACTAAGCACAACAAATAGTGTAGATTGAATTTAGTGTTACATAATAATTGTTTTTTTTTTGTTGCGACGTAATTCTTGTTTGTTGGATCTTGAATTTTCAAGTGAAATTTCAAGTTGGTGTTGACTAGTCGACGTAATTTTCACACGGAGTTCTAGAGTCTAGCTCACCCCCTTTTTTATACTGGGGTGTAAACGAGTTGGCTAGGAGTGAGCGCGTACTTTGACTTAGCTCAGACTTATAGCAAAAACTAAACATGATTTGAAACTTCGAATTGGAATTTATAGTCGAAGTTCATTTTGTAGAGGGTTTTTCGTGATCATGTTTTGCGTTCAACTGATACATTACAAATATTCACACCAAATATTCTAACAAACAAAAAGTTAGATATATTAGCGTATTACGGTACATAAAATCATTTTAAAACCGAACGAAGTTAGGTCATTGTCAGTTAAACCGTTATTCGACTGGAAATCTCAGAAACCAGGGCTTGTATCAATAATTGAAGAATGCTGAATCCAACGGTACCAATAACTCATTTTACATAAAAAATCAGATAAACCCTTATTATTATCACGTCTACATTATCAAAATTATACAGATACTTTTAATAATGAAGAATGATATATAACAATGTTCCAAATAATTTAGAAAAAACAATATTTAAAAAGATATTTCAATAAAGGGAGTTAATTGATCATCACTCAATCATCCGACATGTATTGATTTAGAAGGTAATGTAGAAAATTTAGTATTCGAAACGTTTTACGTAAACGGTTATTTGTCGAGGTGTAGATTTAGTGCTAAAGTGGAATAATTTGATACAATGATCAAGAACCGCATACAATAGTGTCCACGCCTGTCCACGCCAACCGTAAAACGGATACAACATAATGTTTACAATATATCACTCGATTAAAAAGAAATCAACCAAGAGTTGCTCGAGAAGCCGGTCGTGTCAATATGTCCAAGCTTCGAAACATAACATGTTTTAAAAGTCTTCCATCTTTTAGATGAGCGTGCTACATTATAGATATCATCACTACCATCAAGTAGGTGCGATAGTGGTCAACTTTTATATATCTTGTGTAAAAAGAAAGTGTAACTTACTAATCTGTCCAAGTCTGTTGGCGAGATCTCCGACGTCACACCGTAAGGGATTGTCGGGGCCACACTCCTTGTTGTACAGATCTTGCTGGAAACATCAATTTATACACCAATTATTGTAGAGGAAAGGATAATAAATCTCCGTACAAACGTAGTCAATTGTTTTCCCCCTGGATAAAGACATTAGAGCAAATATATATTTATGCCATAAAGGTTTTAGGTTTAAAGACATTTATTCTCAAAAAAGACATTAGTGTCGCTTACCTGAGAACATAATTATAATAAAATCTATACATTCATCGAGTCGCTTTCGCCTATATTACAACAGTTTTATGAATCAACAAGAAAATAGTTATGTTAGGTAGGTACATCACAAACATTATCAAACAATGACCATGAAATGAAATAAATGACAATGAAATAAAACCTATATCTGCCATGACCGATGATCATGTCCAAATGTATTCCAGGAAAGAAACTGTCGACTATGTTCGTATTAGGGTTGCCAACCGTACTATATTATATAGTATTGTACTATATTTCAGGGCTACGTACTATATACTTTATAAAAAACATATAGTACGCTAAAATACTTTAATTTTACATTTTTTTAAAAGTTATTTTTAATATTCTGGCTTTGTGTGATCACAATCTTGATTACACTCTAATAAAAATATGTATATTGGAGAGAAGCAAACATCAATTCAATAAAAATGAACTGCTTATAACTATAAACTTAAATATAGGATGTAAATAAGCATTAGAAACATTTTAAAAAGAAAAGAAGCTACATATTGAAAAGTGCCCGAAGTGGATAGACCACCAAATATAGTTTTTATGGAAATAAATAGGTTTAATACAAAAAGTTTGTGGGGTTTTCTTTGACTTAATCTACACAAACACCATTTAATTCTTGTATTTTTATGTTTTGCAATCAGTCGGCAAAAATACTATATTTTTTCTGGATGTACTTTATTTTTTAGCCGCAAATACTATATTTTTGGAAAAAAAGTGTTGGCAACCCTAGTTCGTATGGAGAAGGAGAAGGTATCCTTGAGCATAATTAGTAAAAAGCTAGTTGCAAAAGCTGTTCCTAGCAGCGTACCGTCAGTAATCTACGTGCAGTAACGGCAGTAAGGTAGAGTAGGTACTCACGTTGAGCGGGTCGGCGAGCTGCGTGAAGTAAGGGTTCCAGCGGTAGCCGCCGGCGACGCAGCGTGTACCAGGGACTTTCACCGTCGCGTCCACACCGACCGGGTTCACGAATATCGCCCAGTTGTGGTTTGTCGTCTGGACACAAGGTTTTATTACGTTTCTTATAGGATCAAGGTTGCTAGGCAAAAGTGGCGGAAACTCTAAGGGGTAATTATTATGCTCTGCGTTCCATCTCAAAAGACGACAGACCACCTAAAATACAATAAAGAAAGATCCTAAACAAATAACTGGACAAGGGATAGAAGAGGCATAAAATATAGCCTTGGATCCTTAGAGTCTTCAAGTCAGTAAGTAGGTTTTTTGTAGGCAAGCATGTTACACCGTCGATCTCACCGTCGCGGGGCGCGCCCTACTACGGTTTCAGACGAGGTCAAATGCTAATACTTCCTCGTAGTTAATACATACATAGTTGGTATCCCTCTCGCCAGGGTACCGCAGGTTGACCTCGATGACGGTGTCGCTGGTGCTACCGTCGTTATGCACCAGCTGCGACGCCCGCACGTACCCCCAGGCGAAACCCCCCGGGTGGTGGAACGACGCGATCGCTCGCAGTTCCCGCGCCTCCGACGGACTGTACCCGCGCTCGATCGAGGAACAAGCCACGCTGCGGTCGTGACCTTTCTGGAATAGAAAAATCACAACTAAAACACCTTTAAAATAACCTCGAGAAGGTTAAACAATAACAGAAAGAAGAATGGAAAGAAGTCTGCGCAGTGATCAGTCACGTGTGGAATTCCTTACAAACTGCAACTATACCATATCGTGCAGCACTAGAGACCGGCCGAGCACGGAGTGGGTTCCAAAGAGTGTGAGTAACGTCTCGTTGTAGTCGAGGGTCACGGCGGGCGACGATAACGGACCGTATTTGTCGCTCAGAGCGCCCACCGGGTACTGGTCAGCCGTACCTGGCAACACACACATATAGACATGTAATATTATTATATAGATTGGTACATGAAGCTAATCGTGTAGGATAGTCCAAAGTGATAGTCTCGCTGACTGGGAGACTCGAGGTCTCTCAACTAGCACCCGGCACACGGTTACCTTTCAATGGAGCCGCGAGCTGCGACTTGGACACGTTGTATGGATCGTACACGTCGTACAGCGTGGTACTCTCGCAGGGGAACTCGAGGTCTCTCTCTACTGGCGCCTGTCACACAGTTGAAGTAAAAGGTAAAACGGGAAACTTTTATAATATCACTTTCTCGTTTTGTCCGTCTATGTATAGTTACCATATGTATCTTATAGTTGAGCCGCTGAGTGTCGAGGTGTTGGAAGACTACGCTGAGGTCGGCGGCGTCGTACTCGCTCTGCTGCACGACCTCGAGCCGTCCCTTGAGCCCGGCTGACGTCGGCCCGAACCAGTCGCGAGCCACCGCCTTGCGACGAGGGAGACCGCCCACTCTATACACACACACACACAACAATAAAATAATAATACGTAAAGCATTGCATAAGCCCTAAATTTTTAGTTCGGTTTCAGTTTCTAAATTTGCATAATTGGAATTCTTTGTAAAAATGAGTGAAGAAAAGCACCTAGTCACGGTGTATTAAACGGAGCCTTTAAAATCGCACTGAGCTCGGTGAAATTTTGGTAGCGCGCGCTTTCTTTTGTTTTTGATGAAAAACCGTTTTTATCTATTTATCACACAATAACGATTTCGGATCTAATGTAAATATAATTCGAATTGATTTCACAGAAATCGCATCGACTTACAAGTCAAGTCCTCTAATAAGTAACAGTTATGATACTTACACGGAGCAAGCCAACCTCTCCCCGCGCGCCTTGGGTCCGTGATCGTCATATATCACGAGCGACTTCTTCAGGATGGAGTGTTTCCCGGCGAGCGGCAGCGACGTGTCCGTGAACAGCCGCCGTGACACCGCCGCGCTCGTCGTCACGGACCCGGACACGGATATCGTGCCGTGTCTGTACACAACACAACACGACATTAACATTATATGACTATGTATTGGAAAGGTAATGTAGCACTTAAATATTGATCTGAACAAAGTAGATAATAATAATGACATCATAAATAAGACATTTGCAAACAGCCACTGCAGTAATGCTACAGCAAACTCAATGATGCTTTTGTCGTACAATCGTCAGTCATCGACTTTATCTTAAAATGGGATTTGTTTAGACATCACCTCTAGTAGAGGCTAGCAGGGAGTAGTACGCAATAATATCTCGATGCAACCAATGTCATCGTTTTACACGTCAAAGCTAATATACCTATAAACCTTGTTGTTGTAAACATTTTCTATAATGTGTTGACCTGGGAGGTCCCGGCAGCCCCGGGCGGAGAGTAGATGAGATCAATATAGTTCGAGTGTATGTAATGTAATGTATGGTAGTGTAGACCTGGTAGTGAGATCCCCTATCCGGCAGAGCCCCGGCAGCCCCGGGCGGCAGTAGAGCTCGGGATGCCTCGTGTCGAGATCGAGGGGGTGCGGTGAGTAGACGCCGCCGGCGCTGACGCAGCGCGCCGACCAGTTGTAGTAGTCCTTGCCGGGGGGGTGCTCGTTGATGGCCCAGCGGTGCTCGTGGGACGTGTTCGTGTTCGAACCGTCCGCGTGGATCTAACACAATGTAGGTCATAACTACAGGTTAGTTATACATACATATCATACATTTTAAAGTATCATCAGTCAAGACTTAATTTTCGGCAAGTAAGTAACAATAAACAGCATATAGATATATTTCTTAGACCTTGCAAGCGACATTCGACCTTACTCTGGTCACCCAGTTCTGATATACTAAGAGAACACTACAACAATATTATGATCATTTTGAATAATGTATCGTATCAACCAACATAGATATAGCTTAACTTTGCGTCAGCGATATCGTAAGGGAAATTCTAAACGTTAAATAAAAATTATTCGGCCATTGTTGTGTACATCTGTAATTGGCATACATTTAATTTATATTGTTGTAATCAATTATTGTGTGTCGTGTTAGTGTTCAAAAATAAATAAATAAATAACGTTAACACGAAAAAGTGTTACTCTAAGACAAAATAAACCAACAAAATGTTCAAAATATTAGAACATCTTGAGTTCTCATGTTTACTAGAATAACAGTTGTTTTTTTTTCAGAACTAACAGAACAGAACTACGAGTGTAAGTGACTTAGTTCTACTTCTAGAACAAAAGTACTTCCACTAGAAGTCTAGATCAACCGTAACAAAACAACATCTTTTGGATAACCACGCTTTCGTTTTATAAAGGAAGCATCATCGTTTCAAATATTCTGGACAAGTAACAATATTGTCTGCAGCGTGTTGTAACCTGAGGATCCAACAATCGACGAGGTGTCATCGATAAATTGTGATCCGACGTGACGGTTTTCAACGTGACAATAGTGACCCCGAGCCCGTTCTCACCAAGCTTTCAATAATGATGGTGGTATCCTCCCAGTGGCGTTCCTGTGGCTGCCGGAACACGATCCTCCCGACGAGGGGGTACCGGAAGATGACCTGCGCCGACGTCATCGGAGTCCGGTACCCGGTCTCGTACTCGTACGGCAGGATGGTTCCGCATATCTCGCGCTTCGGGGACCGTCTGGAACATACACCAAGGATTTTAGAAAGTATTAAACAAATCACTTTTGTTTATTTATTTAAATAGTTTTCTAGATTCTCTCTTATCAATTTACAGCGGCAGCGGTTGGGAGCAACCTGCATCCATCGCTTGCCGCATCTGTCTTAAAAAAAATGTAAATAAAAAAATATCAGCTAAAGTGCGACGATTTTATTTTTCTTTATTTTAGATAGAAGGAATGTTTCAAGTTGATATAATGAATTTCGATGTAATCATTGTAGACATTTAGAATTTAAGTATAATTACCTTCGGTATTTTTATACTGTCGATATTTTAATACATTCTGAGCTTAGATGTATTGATTTTCGATATGTTCATACAATCGACATTGTCATTTTGTATGTTTTAAACATTGGTATTATAAACGTCGTCGTAGGTATTATAATTTTCGAGATATCAATAGGTACCCCCAAAAAACACCCACAACCCGAAACAAACATTTAAGGTTAGCAAAAATACTTGTTCCCAGCGGGAATCAAACCTGCAACCTTGTTTGCAATCCAGTGATGGATTATCTTGCCAATTGAAGTGGTGAACGCCAGACTATAGTTCGTAATTTTGTACAAATTACCTGAGCAAGACGAGCGCTCGATGCAGCACGCTCTGCGCGCCCTGCAATGGAAGGTACACGTCCCAATAGGCGCCGTTCAGCTCATTGGCCAGCCCCGGCAGCAAGTACTTGTGGTTCAAGTACTCGGTGCGGTCTTTGTATTTGCCGAACAGGTCACCGACAGGGTAGTGGTCCTGTGTGCTCATACCTGGGGAAGTACTTGTCGTAGTGAGACTATCTTTATATATATTATACCTATAGATACTAATATTATATGTATAGATAGAACAAAGAATTGTTTGTTTGGAACAAATAGGCTCGACTGCTCATCCACATTGGCGTGGTTTAAAAAGGACCTAGTCAACATTACGAAGCAATTTGTTATACTTATAAGCTAGCCTACATACAGAGTTTTATCGAAATCGGTTCAGCGGTTTTTGCGTAAAGTAGCAACAAACATAATGAACAGATTAGACACATGAGTTATTCAACATTTGAGTTGTATTGGGGCATGTAGCATATTACGTAGGTACGATGTAGGACGTGTGTAGATACCTACTTGGTATGTTTGGATTGTCGCTAACGTAAGTGAGTGAACAGTATTGAATAACAACAACCACGAGACGTCAATAAACCAATTATTATTGTTGTCTGTTGCCTTTCCAATCAGAATTTCTCTTAATTTAATAGTTTCGAAGGTTTCGGTCCCCGTAAACTTTCAGAAGACTTTGGATAGACTACAATATAGTACTTGCAGCGTCAAACAGTTTTACCAGCGTAAGTCCTGATCCCGTGGGAATATCGGATAAAAGTAGCTTATGTACTCCTCGATAATGTAATTGTCTAGTGGTGAATAAACGAATTGCTGTAATACATAACAATATCAGTAGATATAGCGCCGGCCGGGGCGGCCAGCAATACATATTATAATAGCATCGCACTAGGTACATCACAATATACACGTTCCGCGTTCGTAGAATGGAGATATAAACAAATCTTGGCAGCTGCCCAGCACTGACGATCGTTCGGATATTGTTCTTTACATTCCTCTGATCTGACGCGTCGTCCGACTATTTACATTTCTGATGTGTATTGACGGGTCTACTCTACACAGACATCTACTGGACCGCTCTAATATACCAAGGCAGAAGCAGGTAGTAAGCAGGTGGTGAAAGATAACACACAATGCAGTAATAGCGTTCAAAATATCTTTTTGTTTTAAAATCGGAAGTAAGTTTAATGTGTTAAACGAACATTTCACATTTACTAATGTTGATAATTATGTTGGGGGGGATATATTCATTCATAATCACAGATCTGGAATTTTGTAAATCAGCGTACGGGTCATATCATAACATAATTTTAACTAAAATATGATTATTATGTTTATGAATAAGATAATTTACAGAGGTAAATAAAACATTATATTTAAATTATGAAGGTAGGTAAGTAAGTTTGTAATAATTCAGTATCTACAAATATCGTATCATAAGTACCTATATCTACATGACGTAAATAAATCATTTTAGCGTAGGTAGTAGGGATACTTCGCCGAATTTAAAAATAAAGTTTATTTTAAAACGATTTCGAATTGTAAATACTCTTTACACACCTGCTGCTCTACAAAGTTACTTTATTTGACCAAAAAGGTCAATGTAAAGCGACTCTTTATTCCCTAGGTGCATAAAGTGCCCATTATGCACCTAGGGCATAAAGTAATTTAAATTTGGAACTAAGGTTCTGGTAGCATACGACCATTTCGAACTGGCCACCTACATAACACACTAAAAAAATAAAAACTGGCCTAATTTTTTCTATTTTCACGGACGAAAGGGTAAAGCAAAAAGTTTTGGTTAGTATAAAGCCCCAACTTTTTTTTTTCATCAGCTAAGGCCGATGTGTGGTTTCGTCATTTTGATATAACATTGTTAAATTTAATTAATATAGAGCTGTCAATATATTCAATACACGTTGCATTAATCTATTTTTTGTTGTTAGTTAAATGCTTATTTTTGTAGCCCTTTTATTGTCTCGCAGTAGATGTGTAAAGTAGAGTATTCACCTCGGTACTAAAGCCTGTCTTTATCTTGGGCGCTTGAATCCCACGCTTCACTCAGGACTCTAGGTACATAATTCCTTCGCTTCGCTCAGGAGTTAAGTTTTTAACACCCTCGCTGCGCTCGGGAGTTAACCCTCTAGAGTCCTTCGTACGCTTTGGATTCAATATGACGCCCGCTATATAAGACAGGACGTTAGTACCTCGGTGTATAAACTACTATTAACATCTACACACTCAAATTTTGAAATTCGTCAATTCGTCACATTTAGAGCACCAACATTTAGGGACTGAAGCACCAATCCAACAATTAGTTAACCATGCAAAAGGTATGAGTACCCACTACGAGTATATTACTCTTAAAAGATAATACCATAATCTTACCAGCTGGAGGGACATTCTTTAAATCGATGCCCGTCGGATTGTAAAGAGCTCCCGTAGTGTTGCAGAAACCTTCCAAGTGTTGAGCGTCGACTGTCTTTGGAGGTAATTCCCTAATGGTGTACCGCAGCATGGAACTAACGAAGCGCAGGTTGGACTCGTAGTCGCCGTCGGAGGCGCCCAGCTGGAAGGTGGCCCAAGTCGGGTCGGCGCCCGACCGCTGCGTGAACTCCACGGTGCCGCGGACGCCGTCCATATTGATTAATACCCTGGATGTATGATAATATAATATAATATAATATAATATATACCCACAACTGGATTCACATCATCCTGTTCATAAATATAATTAAATTGGATGGAAGGGTCAAACTATGATGATGATGATGAGCAACAAAGAAAAACTAAAAAAGTTTACATGAAGGTACTTAAAGTTTGCACTGCCTTTAAGCAATAACTGCGTAATTAATAACCTCGAAACTTGTTAATTACGGCTAGATCAAATTAACAATAGGCTAAGATATCTATACTTCAATTTTCAATAATTCCTATGAATTGGGAGTTATGCTTATGAAACTGAAACCTCCGGACAGATAGTTGAAGAACAAGCTTATCTTACTAATAAATTAATATAAACCTGGAAGTTTGTAAGTATGTATGTGAATTTGATACTCTTTCACGCAAAAACTACTGAACCGATTGCAATGTAACTTTGAATATATGAAGCTGGAAACCGGGAATAACACATAGGCTAATTTTTATCCCGATATTCCCGCGGGAATGGGTTTTACGCGGTTGAAGCCGCGGGCCGCAGCTAGTAATAATATATGTAGGTAGGTACTACTGAACAGCACCCACAGATAAACTCTCGCATCTTTAATCTAACGTGAACGTGAAGAATCTACCTACTAGACCAAAAGAACTTACTTCGTAGTCTTCGGTTGCATTAGCCGGAGCTTGGCGCATGCCAGGAAGCTGTCGCGATGCTTATTATCATATATCACTACGTAGAGGCTACGTTTGGTCACTTCTATGTCACTTCTCAAAACATTTATAACGTTTTTCTTGTACAACGTCCTAAACCGCTTCACGTTTCCGTCCTTAGCAACTTTAAGAAGCCCAAGCTTTGTGTCCAAGTCTCCGACGCTCATGCCGTCGCCGCTGTTCTCCGGGTCGAACACCAGCTGCAACACATTGCAGTTATCTTCGTGGTTTCCTTTGTCAGAATCGAAGATATCAGTCACGAATAGCTTCCAATTATGCTCAGTGAATTCCACTTTTTCAGCTACCGCTTTAGTGTGGTATAAATCTGTCTGGATGTACGAATCCATCTCGTCGAATTCTTTAGATGATAGCCAACGAAACTGGATTGTGCCGGCGACTGGGGAATTGAATCTGGCTATGGCGTGTTTCTCGTACGATATTTCAGGTGAAATAATCGATGCACAGATTATTCGATCTCTTTCAGCTGTTTCGAATACTATACTTTTGCCCCAAAGCCCGTTTGGTCCAGTCAAAACGTTAGTACTTTCGAATTCTGCATGATCTTTGCCCGGTATGATGAGGTAGCCGAGTTCTTCAGTCAAATCGATGAGCTCTCGCCCGAGGTTTGCCTCCGAGCACCTACCTTCTGAAAGGTCTCTGTAGTCAACTGGATACTCGTGGATGGTCCACCGGAAGACCCCGTCAGGGTACTGGAGTGTGGTCTTCAGGTTGGTTCTGATGCTGATGAGGCTCTCGTTTTTATTCGAGAACTCGATCTCGCCGTGGAGGCCATGTTGGGAGATGTAAGCTCGAAGGACCAGACCTCTCGCACCATCTGGAAGTGATTCCACGATTCTTAACTATTTAAACTGTCTCTTTTTACTCGGCTGCAAAGAAAGGGTTACGTTTTTCGCGCCTATCATGTATGTAGGTATGTGTTTTTTTTTTTTTTAACCTGGGAAAATCTTATTAAGACCTTCGGGCCACTCTCAGGGGAGAGCGGCCCGGTGAGTGGGGGTCCCCCCTGGTCTTGATGGTGTGTGCCAGAGGTATACCCACTAAAAACCCAGGGTGTCCTTCTCTCCGCTATGCCAGGGCATCGCCGGAAGCTGCAAGCAGTACATTATGCTAGCCCTAGCGTCGGGTAGTCCGCTCCGGACCTCATCTCTGAAAAACCCCAAAACCCCATACAGGGTAAAACCCTCGCGAGAGACGGCGTGGACACGCCGCCGCCATCTCGGGAGGTATGTATGTTTGTTATATTCTTCCTTAGCTCATATCTTCCAAACCACGTGATGGATCTCTTTAATTAAGGTATCGTTAAGTTCGTCTAATTTCTTCAATAGTTTTTAGGAAAGGTGACATGAAAATAAAAACAAAATAGCGACAATATTGTTTAAAGAAAAAAATGAAAGTGGACTGACTATGTCGAGTGGGGTATCGTTGAATAGGTATTTGATAGTAGATTATTAACCAAAAGGACAAAGCAGTGTCTTCTGACGCGGGTGACGACTTAAATCGCGAAGGCAACGAAGGACTTTAAGTTTACTCCCGAGCGTAGTGACAGTGTTAAGGCGGTGATAGATGATAATCATCGGTCCTTGTCCGATTGCATATAAATGAGCGAGATGGAATTGCGTGAAAAAATCTACAATTTCTCGTAAAATCAATAATCAACGAAGATTAAAATAATATTTTTATAAAAAGCGATGAAGGGGTTCTAGGTACCTATTGTATTTTCTAATATTATGATGCCTATAGGAAAATATAGCGATTAAGGATTTAGAAGAAAAAATGATTTATTTTGTAAAACAGGGGTAACTTTGTCTGTATAATAGAGGTATTTAAAGTTATTTTTTATTGTTTTTGAAATGGAGGGGACACTTCTTGTATCATGTACAATAACATTAAACAGTGTTTAAAGATCTATTTGATACCGGTTATGAAGAAAACTATTCAATCGGAAGGGATTTCACATGAGTCGCGTCCTTAAATATAGGAGCCAGAGATTTACCTAAGACGAGTCCTGAGTGTAGCTCGCGATTTAAGTTTACCGAAGACTAAGACAGCTTTATCACTGAGGAAAATACTCTACTTTTCGTA
This sequence comes from Idaea dimidiata, assembly GCA_949358125.1. Classification (NCBI taxonomy): domain Eukaryota; kingdom Metazoa; phylum Arthropoda; class Insecta; order Lepidoptera; family Geometridae; genus Idaea; species Idaea dimidiata. Next base: position 27,450,027 of record OX442330.1, read on the forward strand.
CAATTTGCGAAAAAAAAAAGACAATGAATAGCTTTGATTTAACATCATAACGTATAATTTGCAGACTCAAAATACGAAAATACAGCATCTTACCAAAATACTTATCTCCAAATGGTTTTTTTTTTTAACACCTTTCAAAAGATCTTACATACATACCAAACTCTCATGTCAGAAGGAACTGTGCAAGGTCGGTATACCTAAAGTGACGCGTTTATGTCTTTTGTAAGGTCAAGTTACAACTTTCGAACTGGTTAATAAGTTTTGTAAGACTACGACAATTTAGAGAAATTAGGGAAGATAATTAGCGCTAATTGCTTTGAACAAATTATTTGGAAAAGATGACACTATTACAAAAAACTTTTAACATCAATATAACTATAAGCTAAATACCTACATTTAAAACAAAACAAAGTCGAGTTACTTACATACACTAAGCCCCACTTACGCACCAGCCCGATTATGTTTTTAAACCCTAGATTTAGACAATACTATCAAAAATATATGCAAATGACATCGTGTTAGCAAATCCTAACTCTATGTAGCTTGGGTTATCGTTGATGCTATAATAATTATTGGGGAAGGATATGTAAAAAGGAACTCAAATGTATCGGTAAGGAATACTTTTGAGTTCCTTTTTTATTTACTTATCCTATTTATTTAGTTTTAACAAATTAGGTTTTAAAATATCTTACTAACGTAGCAAGTAACATGAGACTTTTTCGTATGGCCACATAAACTCTACCTAAAATACTAAAATACTCACCACTAAATATTAAAGCTAAGAACAATAAACACAATGACTTTGGTATGACATGACTATTTAAGTTAAACATTTTGTTTACGACATTTTTCACAGAACCTCACTTGTTTTGTTCGATATAGCGGTTAGTTTCACTTTGCGATCACAAGTGAAAGGCAGACTTCGTAACTTAACGAGGGAGACAGATGTATGTGTGAGGGAGAGACGAGGAGTGACGTCATAAGGCCGTCATCGCGCGACCGATGCATGACGGCTTCAACTTAGTTTGTTGTTATTATCTCTTATTTTTTAATAACAAACTTGGGAGTTCTTGGGATAGGTATGGGCCTTAATTATGAGGATCCATCACTTGGTGGGAGGCTTCGGCCACGGGGCCTGTCTACCACCACCGGTTTAGTCGTGACTCCAAGACTCCCTTGACGACCTCTGTGGCGAGTCGGGCGAACGCTTGACTGCAACACAAAAGGTTGCGGGTTCGATTCCCGCTGGGTGCAAATATTTACGCTTAAGAATAAATATTTGTATCTGGTCTGGGTGTATTTCTATGTATAATAATTATGTATGTATTTACAAAAGAAAAATAAATATGAGTAGTTATTTTTTTTTTTTTTTTTATCCTGGGAAAATCTTATAAAGACCTTCGGGCCACTCTCAGGGGAGAGCGGCCCGGTGAGTGGGGGTCCCTCCTGGTCTTGATGGTGTGTGCCAGGGGTATATCCACTAAAAACCCTTCTCTCCGCTATGCCAGGGCATCGCCGGAAGCTGCAAGCAGTACATCGGCTAGCCCTAGCGGCCTCGAATCATCTCTGAAAAACCCCATACAGGGTAAAACCCTCGCGAAAGGCGGCGTGGACACGCCGCCGCCATCTCGGGCTCTCGTACGGCGACGGACCCCCCCAAGTCCGCCACCATGAGCCGTTTAGGGTGGCAAGTGGTCATTTCTGACCACTCGCCGATTTCCTCCTCTTTTGATGACATTACGTCTTCGGCGTAGGTCCAAACGGCCTGCCAGGCCTCATCACTGTTGACCATAGTGCGAACTACGGTCGGCAGCGACAAGTCGTGGCCAATGGCCGCCGTCAATTCCCGGCGCTGTTGGTCCCATGCTGGACAGGCAGCGAGCGTGTGCTCGGCGGAGTCGCAGTCCGACGAGCAGTGATGGCACCTCTAAATATGAGTAGTATATCCGTTGTCTAGTCACCGTAACACAAGCTTAGCAGCTTACCACAGGGCTAGATGGCGCTGTGTGTTCGTCACAGGATTTATTTATTTATTTATTATTATTTATTTATAAGACATTTCGTCAGTATTCCGATGCGGAAGCCGGTCCAATCACAAAATAAATAAATAACGGATCTATAGTTGGCGACTTTGTATGTTCTGGATTTGTCACTTACCTCCTGGTGAGATAGTGGTAAAATATATCCCTTTTAGTTATTTATTACCTATAGAGTTTTGAATTTAAAACCTATAAAGTTTGTTAATCTATTTATTTAATCAAGTTAACTTTGTGACAAACAGTAGACCGTATGTGGTAGATATTTCCAAGTCTATACCTACATAATAGGGGTTAAAGTATGAAATTGCCGTTTTATTGCAATAGGTTCTTTGAATTGACATAGAATCTTCATGGTTTGAGGTTTTCGAATGAAACTTTTTTCAAATGGTTTCTGTGATGTTCTTTTTTAAAAAAATGTGAAACATTTGAATATCGACTTTCAATTGTTTTTGTTATTCAATTTAGACAAGAAAGATGGATACTGCGAAAATTCGAGTGATTTTTGAATAAGAGTTCCGACGCGGAACTAACGCGGCAGAAACAGCCCGCAATATCAATGCTGCGTTTGGAGAGGGGTCTACTAATGAACGCACCGTGCGATTTTGGTTTAAACGCTTTCGTGATGGAAATTTCGACTTAAAGAACGAGCCACGAGGAAGACCGCCCACACAGGTGAATAACGATGAATTAAGAGAGATAGTGGAAGCCGATCCTAGTCAAACTACCCAGGAATTAGCGGCATGGTTTAACGTTACCTTACCCACTTTATTGACTCACTTGCGTCAAATCAATAAAATAAAAAAATACGAAAAATGGGTGCCTCATGATTTGACTGATCTGCAGAAAGAAACGCGTGTTGAAACTTGTGTTGCCTTGTTGAACCGGTACAGAAATGAAGGAATATTGGATCGAATTGTAACATGTGATGAAAAGTGGATTCTTTATGATAACCGGAAAAGAAAAATGCAATGGCTGACCCCAGGTCAAATGCCACAACAGTGTCCTAAAGCAAAACTTACCAATAAAAAGGTAATGGTAACTGTTTGGTGGTCTCAGCATGGTGTTATTCACTATAGTTTTCTTCGATCTGGTCAAGCAATTACGGCAGATGTCTATTGTGCCGAACTCCGAACCATGTTGACAAAACTAGCAGTAAAACAGCCCCGACTCATGAATCGATCTTCACCATTATTGCTCCATCCACGACAACGCGAGACCTCACACAGCACGAGAAACCATTTTGACCCTTCAGGAACTGCACTTAGAAACCATTCGTCATCCTCCGTATTCACCAGACCTTGCTCCAACGGACTACCATTTTTTTCGTGATTTGGACAATTATCTACGTGACAAGAAGTTTTCTTCCCAGGAGGCAGTACAAAATGCTTTCACACAGTTTGTGCAGTCTAGATCGTCGGAGTTCTATCGCAAAGGCATTAATAACCTTCCCATTAGATGGCAGCAATGTATAGATAATAATGGCAACTATTTTGATTAAATAAATTTGTTAAAAATTTAAAAAATAAACAATTAAGATGTACGAAGAATCGCACAGTTATACATAATGGACATTTAATACCTATTTTCTTTCTGCACGTGTGTGCATTATTTTTACTTAGCATTAGTATGTAATTAGCAGTCAATAAACAATCATCATTACGATCACACGTCTATATCATTTTGGCTCCACATAACTCCCACATTTTCTTCGAGCCTTTTGAACTTTTTTATATCATTAAATCAATACGTATCAGTATTTTAAGATCATTTTCATTATCAGTACACATCAGTACATAGCAACAGCATCTCTATAAACATTCGTGAATTGTGAATATCGTGGGAACATTCTATCAGTACAGTGCAGTGCGAAAAATATCGGATCACAGTGTCACAGTGTTGAATCATATTGGTAACCCAATTATCATCTTTAATTACTGTGGAGGCTCTCTCTATCGCCTTCGCGGACCTGTTCATCAGCGCAGCAGAACAAAAGTAAGACTGTTCCTTATTTTAATAATCATCATCACTGCCTTTCTCGATCATGGAGGATCTCTTAACTCGCCAAGTGGAGATATACAACAACATCAAACAGCTCCAGACCAATTTCGGGAAAGACAGTGTATCCAGGAAAACGCCTGAGTATTTAGAAAGGAAAATCAGTATTTTAGATAATCTATGGTTCGAGTTCCATCAAAATAATGTAGCATTGGAACCTTATGCTCAAGGAGCTACTGCAGCGTCGCAGCAATATTTTTTTGATAATGTGTATGATAAAACTATGAATATGTATCATTCAACTCGGCATACGCTTATATCCTTTCAAAAAATGTTAAAACCATCTACATCAGCATCAGATCAACTATCAGATCAAAAGAATAAAGATTCAGAGCAACCAGATCAAGCATTAGATGAGTCTACAGTAGATAAAGTAGTACAAACTTGTGGGCCATTAGATCAAAATTTGACATTACAGAGGACATACTTTAGGGCTTTGCGTAGGATCATTGCTGGGATAGATTTGGAGACTTTATCAGATAAATGGGATTTAGAAGATGAACTTCGTAACCTACAATCTATGTGGGACGACATCAACAAATTGCACCTTAAGATCGACAACATCCTTCAAGGAGGAGACTACAAGTATGAGAGAGAGTTTGCCAACGTCGAGTCATCCTACAAGCGTATTAAGAGATCTATTTACCAGAAAATGCAGTCAACGTCTCAAACCGAGAAGGCAACGCCATCGTTAGACATACCTACATTCTTTGGAAGTTATCTTGATTGGAGAACTTTTTATGATTTGTTCACGGATGCCATTCACAACAGTAAGGTACTTAGTAAGGCACAGAAAATGCAGCATTTGAAAGGGAAGATCAGAGGAGAAGCAGCACGTCTCATTCAGCATCTCACTATTGCAGCAGAGAACTACGACACAGCATGGGACATACTTACTCGTCGCTACAACAACCGAAGTGTACTTTTTACACAATTGATCGAAACCTTCCTTAATCAACCTAATGTAACCGATCAGCCATCATCAGCTCAATTGAAACGTCTCCACGACACTAGCTTGGAGACCCTCCACGCCATACATAACCTTGGTTTCGACACGTCTACGTGGAATCCATTAATCGTCCATCTTATATCCAAGAAATTACCCGTCGCTATGCGCACCGAATTTAACGAAACACGTAAATCACCTCGTGAACCTGCATCACTCGATGAACTTATGTGCTACTTAGAAACTAAATTTTGCGCTCGTGAACCTGTAATGAACGATAGTCTTCAAAAATCAAGACAGTATAACAGAAATGAAAATCAATCAAATAATCAAAGAGGTGTATTTCAACCAAACAAGGTGTATCAGAATCAGCAAAACCGAGCACCACCTGCGAACAATTTTAAGCCTAATTTTCAACCAACTAATAACTATAATCCCAACTATCAACCTAACTATCAAGGTAACAACAATAATCAAAGATCATTTCAAGCATTATCTACTAACAAAATTATCAAATGTTTTCTATGCAATAAAAATCATGAGTTATTCCGATGCACTCAATTTCTAAACATGCCGACAGATATCAAGTTGCAGACAGCAACAAGGCTCAATTTATGCTGCAACTGTTTATTTGATCACCACGGCAAAGAATGCTTTTCGACAAAAAAGTGCAAAATATGTGGCACCGAACATAACACCATACTTCATGAAGCCTTTGCCTTTGTACCGACGACATCGCGCAATTCATATGCAAAGAATCAAATGTCAGTTTCGCAACCTTTACCGGGTACAAGCAAGTCAGCGAATTGCCGTACTGACAATATGCCTTTTAACGTGAATTATGTCGCTAACAATGATGAAGAAATATTATTACCTACTGTACTTATAAATATCAAATCAAATCATGGGAATTTTATCACCCTAAGAGCACTTTTAGATCAAGGATCACAGATCACTCTGATATCAGAAGCCGCCGCCCAAATGTTAGGCTTACAGAGAAATAAGTATAGCGCGTCCATCTCCGGAATAGGAATCGGACCGAAACAAAGCAAGGGTATTGTTACAATGGAATGTCAATCTATTTACGGCGACTATCAATTCGAAACCAAAGCATTAGTAGTATCAAAACTGATCAATAATTTACCTAATTATAGTTTTAAGAAACAAGCATGGCCTCATTTGCACTCGATCAATTTAGCAGATCCTGATTATAATACATCAAGACAAATCGACTTATTATTAGATGTAAATGTTTTTTCCGAAATTATTTTGAGTGGCCTAAGGAAAGGCCTACCTCAAGCACCCATTGCGCAACAAACAAAACTGGGTTGGATATTATCAGGAAGTGTCAGTAGAATATTTAATTGCAATGTAATGATCAACAACCTAGCAGACATTTCAAAATATTGGGAGTTGGAGGATATCACCTCAGAACCCATGATGGAGACTGAAGAAAATCAATTTTGTGAAGATTATTATCAGAAAACAACTAAACGATTGCCGTGTGGCAAGTATGAGGTCGCATTACCGATGAAAAATCAATTCGAAGAAGAGTTAGGTGAATCAAAGTCTAAATCAATAGCACAATTTCGACAGTTAGAGCAAAGATTATCCAGAAATAAAGAATTTTCTGTGAAGTATCATGAATTTATGAAAGAATATTTAGATTTAGAACATATGCCTTCGAAAATGGTCAAGCAACCATCCTTACCTACTAGAAGGTTTATCAAAAGAGCAAGTGAATCCGGGTGCCATCAAGTTTAAGGACAATGAACTAACAAAAACATTAGGCCTTCGTTGGAATCCTTTATCAGATACATTTACTTTTAAAAATATATCATTTGATCAAAATAAGGACAATTATACAAAGAGAAGTTTACTATCGGACATATCGAAAGTGTTCGATCCCATTGGCTGGCTATCACCGCTTACTATTAGAGCTAAGTTATTATTTCAAAAAGCATGGGCAACAGGTGTATCGTGGGACGACGAGCTTTCGTTAGAAATTCAGCAAGAGTGGTCAATCTTAAAGATAGATTTAAAGAACATAGAGCAGTTTTCGATCAGAAGACACTTAGGATACACTAATAATAAGTATCATTTAAGCTGTTTCTGTGACGCTAGCGAGCGAATATATTCGTGCGCTATATACATAGTGACAACGGATCATAAAGGCGAGTTCACATCGCGTCTTGTTACTGCTAAAACAAAGTTAGCGCCATTGAATAAAGCTATCACACTACCCCGCTTAGAGCTTTGTGGTGCATTACTTTTAACACAGCTTTTAAAAAAGGTCAAAGCATCATTGAAAGATCATAACATACCAGTTTATGCATGGACAGATTCTATGATCGTCCTTGGTTGGCTTCAAGGAGATGTGCGAAGATGGAAGCCGTTCGTAGCCAATCGAGTTCAGAAAATTACTAGTGAAATTCCAGCATCACAATGGCATCACGTCTCATCAGAAGAAAATGCAGCCGATTGCGCTACACGTGGCATGTCGAAAGATCAACTAATGTATCATTCGTTGTGGTGGGAAGGACCAGCATTTTTGAAAAAACCTCTTTTAGATCAGATCAAATGTACTCCAATCAAATATCAAACTACTTTAGAAGAAAAGGTCAATGTGTACGCAGCCTTATGTGATAATAAAACATCAATTATAAACAACTTATTAGATACGAACAGCTCTATAACACGAGTAGTTAAAACAATAGCATGGGTATCACGTTTCACCGCTGCCGCCCGGCGCACTCAAACAACAACCTTATCAAGTATTCTGTATTCATTTGAAATAAAGAATGCATATAATTTAATTATTAAGCAAGTACAAGCAGCTGATTTTGAATTAGATATTATAAATTTAAAGAACAAGGGCAAGGTCAACATAAGCAGCAAGTTAGCAAGTCTGAATCCGTATCTTGACAAAGACGGATTATTAAGAGTTGGTGGTCGATTAAGTAACGCGAAGATCAAAGAAACTTCGAAAAATCCGATCATATTATCAAAATCGAGTCGATATACGACACTTATTATAGATCAAGCGCATAAGGTTACCTTACACGGGGGACCTAAGTTAACCTTAGCTCAAGTAAGAGAGAAATATTGGATTATAAGTGGCATGACTACAGTTAAGAAACAAATCAGAAACTGTGTCACCTGCCGACGTTTTAGCTATCAAAACCAAGAACAAATTATGGCCGACCTGCCAGAGTCGAGGGTCACTCCTTCACGGCCCTTTTCTCGATGTGCAGTCGACTTTACGGGATATGTGGAACTTAAGATCAATAAAGGACGTGGGATCAAAACGAGCAAAGGATATGTAGCTGTGTTTGTGTGTTTGAGCACGAAAGCGGTACATTTAGAATTAGTATCAGATTTGAGCACTCCAGCATTTTTAGCAGCCTTTAGAAGGATGAGTTCCAGACGAGGCACTCCTTTAGAGATGTACAGTGATAACGGAACAAATTTTATCGGTGCTTCGAAACATTTACGAGAAGAATATCAAATAGCAAGGCAACTGAGCAGTAGTGATTTTATCAATAATACGAATGAGCAAGGGGTTACGTGGCATTTCAACGCACCCAGCTGGCCCAGCGCTGGAGGCCTGTGGGAATCAGCGGTACGCATCATGAAACACCACCTAAAGAGAGTCATTGGCCAGCAAAAATTGACTTACGAGGAATTTCTGACATTATTAACTCAGATAGAGGCCTGCATGAACTCAAGACCATTATGTAGCCTCACTGAGAATATTGAAGATCTAGAAGTACTAACACCGGGACATTTCCTGATAGGTGGCCCGTTATTATCAAGTCCGCAAGCAGACTATCAAAATATCAGTTTACCTGTCAGATGGCAACTAGTTCAAACCATGATGAAAGGATTTTGGAGAAAGTGGACACAAGAGTATCTACAGTCAATACAGCAACGAGGCAAATGGCGAAGTTGTAAGCAAAACATCAAGGTTGGTGACATTGTTGTTGTGAAGGACGAACTACTGCCGCCAACTCGGTGGCCAATGGCTAGGGTAATCGAAGTACACCCTGGAAAAGACGGCTACGTACGTGTGGTCACTATTAAAACTGCCTCAGGCATAACTAAGCGTCCTGTTGTAAAATTATGCTTATTACCAGTCAACATTCATAATCAATCACCTCAAGCCCCTGAAAATAAAGACAAGTAAACAGAGAATTCAGGAGATATGAACAAACCTCGAAGCACGAGAAGCACTAGAATTAATAATAATGAAGCATTCTACTAATACCTTACCAAATCGTACCATCAGTGAACAAAAACAAAAATTCGAATCAATTAGCTTATTAAAGTTTACCTATCAGAGTCCCACAGCAAACAGAAACATTTATGAATTACACATGATCATTATATTCCCTCAATATTAATCATTACGCAAAGTTCAGATCAGATTATATCTACCTAAAGTATTGTTAATGTCGCCTACAATCAATATAACATAGATTAAGATAACATACAAATAAGATCACTGTCTTTTTTCCGCAATAACAGCATCGATCGATCTGACGCAAGATCATAACAGAGCATTCATGAGATACAGTACAACTGAGTATATCGAAGGAAGATTTACAGTATCGTCATCGTCGCTGTGGGAGGAGCGCTACGCGAAGCTGCGGGTGCGGGGCGTGTCGCGCCCGTCTGCGCCCTTTATATCTACTCACACTGAGTGACAATCTTTTCGAGATTTTAAAGTGTCCGTTCGCGTACCTACCTAATAATCAAGTGAAAGTGATAAAGTTTAGTGTAGTGCGTCAATTCTAATCGCCGCGGTCTCTCGTTTTCTGGGCAAGATGTACGAAGAATCGCACAGTTATACATAATGGACATTTAATACCTATTTTCTTTCTGCACGTGTGTGCATTATTTTTACTTAGCATTAGTATGTAATTAGCAGTCAATAAACAATCATCATTACGATCACACGTCTATATCATTTTGGCTCCACATAACTCCCACATAAGATTTTCAGTACAAATCGGCAATTTCATACTTTAACCCCTAATATTAACATTTAGTTCTTGACAAGACTAGACCCATTTTGGCATAGAATAGGCCAACCCATCTTTTTCCGTAGTTACCATACAATGCGCTATAGGTATTAGGGATCAAGAGAGCGACAGGCGAGCCTGGACATTTTGAACTTTTTTTAATGCTGTTCCATGTTCACTTGGAACAGCATTAAAAAAATGTTGTTCCATGTTCCATGTTCACTACTCACTTTGGGCCGTCTTTGATAAAATCACAAGACATCAATCATCTATAACAACATGGTTTCATTTGCTTTTTCCTCACTAGTGGAGGAGGCTTGCAGAGGAGTGGTAAGACATAGTTCGACGATTTGTAACACCTAGGTAGGTACCTACATAACGTCGAGAAACTAACATGATAATCTATACTAATATACAGAGCAAATATTTGTTTGTAGGTTTGTTTGTACCGAAAAGGCTCCGAAATTAATGAAAAGATTTTAAAAAATCATCCATCTACAGAAAGCCACATTATCGAGAAGTAACTGAGGCTACTTTCGATCCCGATATTCCCACGGGATCCGAACTTATTTAGGCGGAACCACGAGACGCAGCCAGTGTATTAATTTGAACAACAATTGTGTCACCCGGGATTCGAACCCAACACCGGTGTGGATTACAATGACCTTATTTTTGCGCGTGAGTCAGTAGGCACGCGTGCGCTTGCGCCTGCGCGGGAGTTAGTGTATGACGTCGCTTGTCTTAGATAGAGCTGCGCGGCGATGGCGGTGGGTGTTTGCATGACTGACGGTGACGTACTAACGACACGCCCGACCTTCGTATTACATGGATTATAAACAGATGGAATAATTGGAGCACTACATAGATATTATACATACATAATGATGTTTTTATCTCTCACCTCACCTTACTATAATATTTTTACCTCGAGATTGGTTTGCGTTGGACTTCATGTCATCTGATGAGATCGACGATGGTGTAGAAAAAATGCCGGCTTCGTATTAATTACATATTTGTCGACACACCAAGATTTTAGTTTAGCTATGCCTTTGTATTTAATTTTATAAATGTTTTTTTTTTGTTAATAATCCACTACTGTAGTCAATCAATAATGTGCCTTTTTGCTCTTTTTTTAAAATGTGTTCAATATACAAATTAGTCCCAAATTCAAGACTTTCAAAATCCTTCATCGAAAATTTATGTTGTTGATAACCAAACACAAAGGTCATCCCGTTTCTAGTTTGTTTTGACACATAGGTACTTATTTTACTTTTTTTTTACTTTATTAAACAAATTTTAATACATTGTTACTTCTATTAATATTTTGGTAGATACATACATAAAGTTAATTATAAACAATAAAATATATAATAAGCAGCAGGAAGCAAACTGGCGTGTATAAACACGAGGATCATAAAATGAAAATATGTGCAAATAATTATCAAAATATCATGGAGCATGTTGTAGTGAATTGGGTGGTAGTCCGCCCTATCGTTGATATAATATCATCTCATATGCGATATAGATCGTTGATTTAATGTGTGAGAAGATTTATGATATTTCCAAACTCCAGATGCTTATTGTAAGTAATAGGCAGAGGAACAATCTACAGGACAAACAATAGGTATATCATAATTGAGACTCTCTGGAAGAGAATGCCGGCGCCGACGCAACACCTCACTTGACGACTTCCCAGAGAGCAGGAAAGGCAAAGATCGATTTAAAATAAACGAACAGCATTCCGGCGACCGACGACATGGAGACCCAGAATACTAAAACCGGAGCAGGTGAGCTGATTTATTTATAAAAATAAAACAAAAGACGAGAGACGGGCGATTCGGCAGAGGTGCTGGATCGTTGTGAAGACGTATCGACTTCGTTCCCATTCGTCCTACTAAATATGGAATCGCAGCTGTTGCCGGGAGAACGGCGAGCTGCGGCGGGATCGGGAGGGGAGGGGGGCAAGCTTTAATCTAAGAGCAGGAATGAAATCTCGGAGTCAGGGTGGGACTGCCGAACAAAACAGTCACTCCTTCGTCGATCGTCCAACACACAACACAATGGTAAGTGAACAAAGTGATAGTGAAAGTGACAATGTGACTCCACACGTGAACATCTATCGAACCGACCCGAGGATAGTCCAGAACCCGGATACCTTGAAGAACACAATATAATAAACATTCGTTGTCGAACATTACGCGGGACAGTGATTATCCAATGTGATTACAATCTCTCGTAACAACTTCGTAAAATCAAACTCGTTCTCTTAAACCTTACATAAAAATTAAACAAATTAGTTCAAGACTAAATCATTTCACTTATCTGAAAAAAAACCAACTTCAAAAGTGCACTAACAACCGGAACAACCAATAAACTAACAACTTACTATTACTGTACTGTAACTTAGGTAGTACCTACTGTATCATGTCAGAATAATAGTCTTACTCCAGCTGCGATTGTCTTATGTAACTCTGCGAATAATTTCATTGCAACGTACATCACTGCAAAAGCTCAAAACATTGAGCTTTTGCTCTAAATTGATTCATATTTAAATTCAGATTCAAAATAATACCTTTTATACCTCATCTAATCTGGATTTTAATATGGATCCATTTCAACAAATGTTATCATTTTAGCCTTGCTGAACTGCTGTGTGTTATTGCGAATCATTTACACTATAATGTTTCAATTTTTGTATAAAACTATTGATTGAAAGACTATTATTTTCACATGTTACCACGAAAGCTTAGACATCGAAAGTACGCATTGCAATAAATGTGAACTACGAAACTTTGCTTTTGTAGTAACTAGGTATATAATGCAAGTTACAGTACCTACAGTTGAAGTTTGAAATTTGGTCACTTACACATTGAAGACAGTCGCACTGCCTTTTTTCTAAGTATTTTCATTGCATTATGAGATACAGTGATCAGATACAACGAAATAGAAGAAATTGGAACACGCGTTAAATCTATAAATAGTTCACGAAGTACATGTAGTGAAACGGTCGAATGTAAGCGGATGCCTGCGCGAGCGCCAGAGTCTAAATATAGAGGAGGTTACTCCACGCCTAAACGGGAGTCGGCGCGATGAAATATTCTAATTGGAAACGAACGAGGGACGAAAATAAACTGATAATGCGCAATCTATTTTCGATATTGATCATCAATTAAGATATTTAGGACAAAACCCCGAATGGTTTTACAAACTTGAATTAGGAGAAAGAAGCGAATACCTAAGGGTATACACTAGTATACAGCGACAATGTAGGTACTATGCGTAGTATGGCAACAAAAGCGATCCTTTAGCGAAGCGAGGACTGACATTAACTTATTGTCAAACAAAATAATCTGGCACCCGATATTGGATCAAATCAAGAACAAATGCCTACTGGGCCAAATAATATTACATTATTTATACAAAAACCAATTTCAATGACATGAACGGGAGAAAGTGTAGAAATATTAACCCTGGGATCAAACCGGAATAAACAAATGATTACAAATTAAATTTACATAATAATATCAACACTTCAAACCGAACTGACGAGGTCATAATTTGTTAGTTTTCTGGACTATCGAGGGAACGTTTACTGGAGCTCACGGCATTTTAAGCCCGTAAAGAATTATTCAACAAAGTTACGTTTACTTTCTAGGCGGATAAGGAAAAGAAGATCAAGAAGAAGAAGGCGAAAGAAGACGCGCCCGCAGCCGAAGAGGCACCCGCTGCGCCCACTGGTGGCAGCGACAGGCAGTCTTCTCGTGGAAGCCGCAAGGCTAAGCGCACCGGCTCCAATGTCTTCTCTATGTTCTCACAGAAACAGGTCGCCGAATTCAAAGAAGTAAGTTGTTCTCACATAACACTCTCTACTCTAGGATCCCTCAAGTACATATTAACATATTTTATGTTAAGCAAATCTTTTCTCGCGCTTACATCACGCTCTCCACGCAGACTTACATCCACTCACACTTCACCTGATAAAACGCGATGATGGGGTTGGGGCGACTATGTATCGCAATACCTTACCTTGAGCTTTGGCTTTGGCTGTAGGTTTAGGCCAATAGCGAACTAATAAGTGAGTTCCACTTCTTATAAATTCGAACGAAAAACGCAAAACAAAAGCCATCTCGGTACCTATGGTCCACCAATCTTGACAAATATTATTTTTTATGACAGTAGATATAGAACATGCATTGTTATACATAATGCAACTCATATAAAAATTGAACCTTATCTTCTCTGTAAGTTAACAAGATCATTCCTTTCTCTTGATACATGTACATACTTAGACCTACGCAGCAGCTGCACTACGTCAACGCGTCATTATCGATATTTCATAATACCCATAACTGCCTATTTGGCTCGTGCTTATTGCGTATTTTGTAAACATTATTCTACTGAATCCGATGTTATCATACCGATATGTGTAATTATCACATGGTGGCAATAAATATTAGGTACTGCTTTAGAGATATTAGGTTCTGGTTAGAGCAGCATATTAACAGTAAATGTTTGTTCCACAGGCGTTCCAGCTAATGGACCACGACAAGGACGGCATCATCGGCAAGAACGACCTCCGCGCGACGTTCGACTCGCTCGGCAGGCTGGCCTCCGAGAAGGAGCTCGACGAGATGGTGAACGAGGCCCCCGGCCCGATCAACTTCACCCAGCTGTTGACCCTGTTCGCCGGCCGCATGTCCGGCGGCTCCGACGAGGATGACGTCGTCATCAACGCCTTCAAGACCTTCGACGACGAGGGCAAGATCGACTCCGAGAGACTGAGGCACGCGCTCATGACCTGGGGCGACAAGTTCAGCGCGGACGAGGTTGACGAGGCCTACGACCAAATGGACATCGACGACAAGGGCTTCATCGACACCCAGAAGCTGATCTCGATGCTGACTGCCAGCGCCGAGGAGGAGGAAGGCGGTGAGGCTGCGTAAACTGCGCACTCACTGCTCTAACTGCGGACACCTAGCGTAATATCACCACCTAGATGAAGTCGCGCGCGCGATAACTGACCGAGGCAGTCCACGCCATCTCCACCCGACACCGACCAGCCGGCGCGGCCGCATCGCCGGTTCATTAAAACGTCTTACGTGAACCAAACGCTATTTTTTATTTTTATTTCACTAAAATAATTTATTTCCATTTTTTATTTATATAAATATAGTACTATTTCCAAAATAAAAATGTGTAGTACTGTCCCTTTACTATTTGTTATAAAGATCGAACAACTGGTCGTTTTTAATATATTTTGTAAAGAATATTATGTTATACCATATTATTTCTGTTACAAAATAAACGTGAAGAAGTCTGACTGAAATGACATGGGCCCAATGGGTCACAGTTTTATACAAACGTGGAGTTTGTCATTACATTACCTACAGAACTACATACCTTACCTCACAACTCACCTCACGACTCACCTCACCTCACACACTAACCTACTACCCTATATACTTACTTCACAATATTTGATAAGTAATTTTAAAATAGAACCAGACAGAATTTTGTTGTTAGAGTACCTACCTACCTGGTAAAGTGTGAACCACGAAATAGGTAGGAAAAACACTTCATTCTACGGATGAATTACAATTTTAATAATAATATGAAATCGCAACTGAAGGATAAATGAAATAATACATATATCATTAAATAAACTTCTGGTAGCTTTAGGAAAGCTGATTCATTTCTGAGAACTAAAATTTCTACACTAAACTATGAGTTCTCATAGACCTACCTACCACTGAAGGAAGCAATAAGCATCTTAATTTTGTAAGATCTTGGATCAACCAAATACTATACTAGGAAAGTGCATCTTAGTTATAGGACAATAGGCACTTACGTTATACTTCAAAATTGAATGGAATTAGCTAAGAAAACACAAAACTTATAATAAGAGGCCGGACTGAGCACTTGTAAGGAAAGATCGTCTATACTTAATTGCAAAGCAGCTTTGCTTAGGAATAAGTGGGTGTAAGTGTAGGCAATGGAAACTCAAATTCCTACCTAACCATAATATCGCCATCACTATAGAAGTGAGACGTCCTTAGTACTGTTATTTTATTCTGCGTGTTCGGGCGGGCGTTGCGTTCGCGCCAGGCGTGTCGCGTCGTGTGGCGGCAGATTCATAGGATAGGTAGTTCTAAAATAAAAATAGATCGAATTTGATACGGCATTCTTGGCAGTGAAGCAAAATGGAAGCAGACAATAATATAGGTGAGCACAGTCAGCATTTGATCTTTATCAGCAACACTATCGATCGGTATATTTTTTTTATTTATTTATTTCATCACTAGCCCCGCGGGTACACCTGCGTAAATCCCGTTCTCGCGGGAATGTCGGGATAAAAAGTAGCCTATGTGTTATTCTTGGTATCCAGCTACCTATATTCCAAGTTCCATCACAATCGGTTCAGTAGTTTTTGCGTGATTGAGTAACAAACACACAATACTCACAAACTTTCAGCTTTATAATATTAGTAGGATAGGATTACTCGTATCTTACTTCTTACTTAATATTATAAACGCGAAAGTTTGTATGTAAGTATGTATGTATGTGAAGTTGTTACTCTTTCACACAAAAACTACTGAACCGATTGCGATGAAACTTGGAATATAGGTAGCTGGGGACCTGGATTAATACATAGGCTACTTTTTATCCCGATATTCCCGCGGGAACAGGACTTACGCGGGTGAATCCGCGGGGCGCAGCTAGTTGATATTATAATATGACTAACAGCCGAATACAGAAACGTCATTTAAAATTTGAGAAATTCTTAAATTATTAAGCAGGTTCTAAATTTAAAATAAGTATGGCAATTTTGGAGTCTGAGAGCTGATTCTTTGTTTAATTAGTTCTCAAATGTTGAGTAGCGTTTCAGTATTCGGCCGTAAGTTACACCAAAATTAAGCTTGAGGAGCTGTCAGTCAAATATGATGTATTTTTGGTCTGCGACTTTTAACAACCCATATAGGCCTAGACCTTTGCTAGGGTATGTTATATTATTAAAAAAATTATATTAAATATGTTAATGTAATTTTTTTTGCAAAAAGACAAGGTTCGGTTCCTAGCTAGAGCATTTTTTTTTTTCAAAAATCTATTTTTGCTATTTTAGTTTATGTGAACATCGGGGACGCAGCTCCTTTCAGCATTTTTTGATATCTCTAATCGTTTAGGATATCCCCTCTGAAAGCTCATCGAAATGGTTCACCGTGTAAGTAGAGGTTTGTTTTCAAAAAACTACTGAACCGAATGCGACGAAACTTGGAATGCAGATAGATCTGGATTGTCACTTAGTCTAATTATGTTCCCTATTTCCCCGTGGGATCGAGATATACCATAGCACGGACCGTGTAGTGTTGTGGCTCACCTACATACCTAGTGTTAACAGTTGTTAGATTCGCTCTAAACTTGACCTAAATGACTGCTATTAGAGATATCAACCGTGCCTAGAGGTAGATTTGGGCTTATAGCCGGTCTTTTATTTGTTTCTGATCACTAAAAGTCTTAGAATCCCCAATAAAGGGGATTATCAATGGGGATTAAGGGAATAACCTGTTAATTTGGGGTTCGTCGTTATTTACATACAAATAACTTGTGTGCATCAGAATGGCGGGTGTACAAATGCAAATTATCATGAATCTAATATGGCTCAAATCTACCTTAATTCTACCTAATTCTACCAATAAAGAAATTAATAGTACCTCTCTGTACGCATAGAAAACTCAATAAATATGTGAGCCGCCAATCTGACGTCAGGATGGCGGGTGTATTCCTTTTCTGGGCGAAATATCATTCATCCGGTTTTATCGCGTTTTTATTCATTATTTGACCCGAGCTTTCGCCAACTTTACAGTTGGCTTTTTCAAGGTTGACTGAGATGTAATTTGTCTATTTTTAACATTCTAAAAAGTTACAGTAAACTACCGCCTCATAATTATTTGCAATAAAAACGTTCCAGTAAACGCAGACTATAGAGTTATTGTAATAGTTTTCAATTTAAATTATAATTATTTTTATCCCTAACTAGCTCAAAAAACTACCATGGCTTCGGAACGCGCCCTCACATGAGAAGAAGGCTCGGGTCAAATAATGAATAAAAACGCGATAAAACCGGATAAATAAAGTGTTTTATTATGCAAAATCGCGAAAACCATAGAAGAAATTATGAAATATCATTCGTCAATATTTATACTCACTGCCATATAAATCTACCTAATTAGTACCTTACAGAACCGTACGTAGTAATCAAAATCAGGCAAAGGCTAGAGAGCAATCTATATCTATATTCTATATCTATATCTATATTCTATATCTATATCTATATTCTATATCTATATATATCTATTCTATATACTAATATAAAGCTGAAGAGTTTGTTTGTTTGTTTGAACGCGATAATCTCAGGAACTGCTGGTCCGATTTGAAAAATTCTTTTTGTGTTTGATAGTCCATTTATCGAGGAAGGTTATAGGCTATATAACATCACGCTACGACAGATAGGAGCGGAGCATCCATGAAAAATATTGCAAAAACGGGAAAAAAATCAACCTGTTCCGAGATTCTGTCGCGTGCGCTGAGTAAACGGTCAGAGTTATATAAAAACCATATATGACAGAATTCTTCCTCTAAAAAGGATCTAATAAATAGTCCGCGACAGCATATGACGACCTCTGTGGCGCGTCGGGCGAACGCTTGGCTGCAATACAGAAGGTTGCGGGTTCGATTCCCGCTGGGTGCAAATATTTATGCTTAAAAATAAATATTTGTATCTGGTCTGGGCGTATTTCTATGTATATATGTATGTATTTACAAAAGAAAAATAAATATAAGTAGTATATCCGTTGTCTAGCCACCGTAACACAAGCTTAGCAGCTTACCACGGGGCTAGATGGCGCTGTGTGTTCGTCACAGGATTTATTTATTTATATGTCTATCTCTTAAGGTTGACTCAATATAACATCTTTTAGAGTAATCAAATTTGTTGTAGAACAATGCATTATTTCCGAACGTAATTTTGTAAATATTATGTTAATCCTTATCCAAATAAATACGTTATTCATTAAAAGTACTTAATTTTAAACATAATTGTCCTTAACATCACTTGATTTCAATGAATATCTCGCTAGATATTACAGTTTTAAAATAACTCTACAATTAATTATTAAGTACCAAGCGTGCATATACACGTAGCGGGCGACGATGATGAGGGTGACCAGTCAACTCCGTGAGGCATCATGCCGCGCGGCTCAATCGGTCGGCTCCATGCGAGACGGTTGTGTCACCAAACTGCAGTGTTTTTTAAAAATTCTTTTGCAATATCTCATTGTACTTTTGATTCTTAATATTTTGTTTTATGTTGGTAATTAATATTATAAAGAGGTTACGTTGGTAACGTGTATATATGTATGTATTTTCGAGGTAATCTCAGAAACTTCTAGACCGATTTCAAAAATTCTTTCACTAATAGAAAGCTACATTATTCAGATATGTTAAAGCTACGTTTGCTCAAACCTAAGGTATGGTTTGATTCTTTGGGGTAACTCGTGTGAGGCAGAGTCAGTATTTATTGTACAAAAAAAATGTATGAGGGCATTGTGTAAAATAAATGACCAGACATACTCTTGTGAACCTCTTTTTAAGCAAACGAAAACTCTTACATTATGTTGTCTGTACATTTACGAAGTTTGTATTTTCGTAAAAAATAATATTGAATGTTTTGATGAGATGCCTAACACATACAGTGAAAGATTAAGAGATCGGAATTATAAAAAATTGACTATACCTAATTTTAGACTGGCAGGTAGCAGAAAGAGTGTTTACGGAATGTGTGTCAAAATTTACAATGCTCTTCCTCTAGAATTAAGACAATTGACAATGAATAATTTCAAAAAACAAGTGTACAGCTTTTTATGTGAAAAATGTTTTAAAGACATAAAAGAATTTGTTCCCGACTGTATTACTTAATGATTAATTTGTACTCACATTTAGGGTGGAGATGTTGACATTTTTCTATTTTTAATTTTTTTTTTAGATTTTAATTTTGACATTCTGTTTGTATTGAAATTAATAAGTGATAATAATTATTAGTGATGTTTTGTTTTTGTATTTATTTTTGACATTTTATTGTATACTGTTTTTTTATTTTTATTTTTTTGTGTTAAGTTTGACATGTACTTGCGAATGATTTTAATATTGATGTATTTTTATGAATTGTGTTTTAGATAAATTTTAAATAAGTAGCTTTATTACAATACACGACCTATGCTGCACCCAATGGGTATCATGAATGTACTGTAAAGATTAATGTCACCTGTAATAATTACTCATGAAAGCAATAAATAAATAAATAAATAAAAAAAATAAATAAATAAACCGCGGGGCGCAGCTAGTTTTGAAAATAAAAATTCGAAACTTTAAATTTCTGCAATGTTGGTATTTAGTAATGGCGGGCGTGTCGAGAATCTGGCCTAAAAAAAGATTGTACTTTTTTTATAATTATGGCCGTTTAGAAAGTAGCCAGTGTCAAGTTTTATATTATAATTGAATCGAATTACTCTATATTAGCCATTTGACAAGTACCTACATTTTTCATTTACGAAATAATAAACTATTGACTTTATAGTCAATAGTCTTTATTTCGTAAATGAAAAATGCACTAAAATAAAATAAAATTTCTTATTGACTGTAAAGTCAATAGTTTATTATTTCGTAAATGATGATGATAACTTGGCTGTTTCTATAATGCAAATATTATTCTATGCATTATAGAAACAGCCAAGTTATCGTAGTTAAAAGTGGAGTGAGTGTAATTGGCGGTTAATAACAAAGAATTTTACATAAAGTTTGAGACATCGCGAAAGTCCACGTTTGGTTTTCATTACACTTGTACACTTTCAAGGAATTAAATTAGTGATGCAGCGCCTGAAATGGGAATAAGATGGATTGGAATTCAAATAGTAGTACCTAGTATTGAATTATAGTATAATTACTACTATTACTATAATTTATCAAGTATAATTATAAATTAAACTACTATTGCTATAATTTACTACTATTACTATTTTTAAAATGTACTTGTCAAATGGCTAACATGGAGTAATTCGATTCAATTATACCATAATTCTTGACACTAGCTACTTTCTAAACGGCCATAATTATAAAAAAGTACAATTTTTTTTAGCCCAGATTCTCGACACTCCCGCCGGAGTTTTTGCGGGAACGCGGTTAGGAGATGTGTTGCTAAATTTTCATTTTTGTTAAACCTTGTTCAAATGCGTGTAAATTGTTTAATTTTGGGGGCATACTAATCAGTTTAGTTTCGTGAAAATGTACAAGTTTAAATGAAAGTGAAAATCGGTGCAAACATGGACTTTAGCGTTGTCTCGAAGGCTCCATGAACAAACGTTGTAAAACATGGCCCCCGTTTTACAATGATTCCCTCGACTTGACTTTAACTATGACGACTTGACTGTTTCGATGCAATGCAAATAAAAACTTCCATAAATTAATAATACTTGACACTGGCAAATGTCCAAATGGAATAAGCCATATATATACGAAGAAGAGACACTTCCGCCATTACTAAATACCAACATTGCAGAAATTTAAAGTTTCGAAATTTTATTTTCAAAATTACTCTCTAGCCTTTGCCTGATTTTGATTACTACGTACGGTTCTGTAAGGTACTAATTAGGTAGATTTATATGGCAGTGAATATAAATATTGACAAATGATATTTCGCCCAGAAAAGGAATACACCCGCCATCCTGACGTCAGATTGGCGGCTGACATATTTATTGAGTTTTCTATGCGTACAGAGAGGTACTATTAATTTCTTTATTGGTAGAATTAGGTAGAATTAAGGTAGATTTGAGCCATATTAGATTCATGATAATTTGCATTTGTACACCCGCCATTCTGATGCACACAAATAACTTAACTAATCTTACTATTTTTACTTCTTATCTTACTATCCTACTAATATTGTAAATCTGAAAGTTTGTGTGAATGGTTCCTTTTACTGTGATTCTGTGTGTATGTATGTATACAAGGTGTAACGGGTATGTCCTTTTAAGCCGAAAGGGGGTTGTTCTAGACGTCTAGGCAAAAAAAATTTGTTCTACGACTTTTGAAAATTCAAGACTACGAAAATCTTGAGTGTAAAGTTTACTTGAAAATCAACTGTTTCTCAGAATTCGAGGTCATTGACCTTATGTTGTCCTTTCATTTAGTTTGGTCTCCTACAATTAAAACTTCAATTACCTTATCTTCAAATCAGCTGTTTTTTCGTGAATATCAAAATGACGGGTGTACGTCAAAATATATTGATTCTATGCACATGAAAGCAAAGTTCTAGCAATGTGAGGAATGTGCGTAAAGGTTTGAAGCAATGTGCTTATAAAAAACAAGGGTTATCGCAAAAAGTTATTATGCTATTATATTATGTAAAAACTGATATTAAAAATACACCCGTCATTCTGATATCAGGCTGGCGGCTCATTAACTTTTTGCGATAACCCTTGTTTTTTATAAGCACATTGCTTCAAACTTTACGCACATTCCTCAAATTGCTAGAACATTGCTTTCATGTGCATAGAATCAATATATTTTGACGTACACCCGTCATTTTGATATTCACGTTTTTTCAGTGAAGCAAAACCTCAATATTTCAGTTCAAATTTTCAAAAGTCGTAGAATAATAGTTGTTTGCCTAGACGTCTAGAACTACCCCCTTTCGGCTTAAAAGTGCTTACCCGTTATACTTTGTATATTATGTATGTGCGTTTGTTATTCAATCACGCAGAAAGTACTGAACAGATTGCGATGAAACTTGGAATATAGGTAGCTGGGGACCTGGATTAACACATAGGCTAATCCAGATCCCCTTTTTATCCCGATATTCCCGCGGGAACGGGACTTACGTGGGTGAACCACGGGGCGCAGCTAGTAATATTATAAACCCGAAAGTTTGTATGTAGGGGGGACAGCTGGGAATAATCGATTTGATTTGTTTGCGAGTTTGTTCCTCAATCACGAAAAAAGCGAGTAACATGGCGAGTGCAGGGTGCAGCTAGTAAACCATAAGCGCCTGTGAATATGGATTCAGCATACAACAGCGCAGCGTGGCAGACAGGGCAGCGCAGCACCAACCGTCGTTGGCGAGTTCTGGGACAAAGACTCTGAAGAGCAGGCTATTTATTTGATGCCTGATATTACATGTTTTTACTTGAGGTTACATACCTAGTTGGCGCCTCGGCGCGGCATCTCTTCTTATTTAGTTAGAGCGCCGTAGTACTATTTGCTATACATATTTCCGCAGGCACTAGTCACTAGGGTGATTGTCATTCGAACAGGACGTGGACGGGCTTTTTGGTGATCGTCTCACCGAGAGGGCAACAAAACGACCTGTTCATGGCGCATTATCCCGTGTTCCCATCATACCAGATTTCCAAAATACCAGATGAACGAATTACCAGATTCCTATCATACCAGATTCTCTTAAAAAACTTTTTAAATTTACACGATTTGTTAACATATTTACATTTTACCGGGTCTTAATCGCGTACTATTTTTATTTTCTTACCTCGACGTTTCGATCATGTTACAATAATCTTGGTCTCTTAATACCAGAAAATGTACTGTTACACGATCATAAATACATAGCACTCTGGTTTTTTAGCAATCTGGTATAATGAGACCCTTTTCAAGTTGTTTAACGAAATTAACGATTTGTTATTTTAAGGAGGTTTAGCAAATAACAAATCGTTAATTTGTTATGCAAGGCTGCAAAGTTGATTTATGCTGCGAGTACTTGGATTGAAACGAGAGCATACAAAGGATTCGCTCGTGGTTCAAATATTGAATCCTGAGTGAACCGAAGGTTGCAAAAAACCTTTGCTGCAGAGCGAAACACAAAATGTTCACCTCACTACAGCGAGGAAAACGCTAGGCACTAAACACTTTTATTCAGTCCAGTGATGCCACCTGCAGCTGGCCAGTGCGATTATTCAAAGAAATGAGGTTAGCGCAATGACATGAAAATAAGTACTTAATGCAAGTTTTAGTCAAGATAGTCATTCAAGTCTATTTAGTTGGGAGTTTGAGGAAAGCGTTAATGAGATGTGTTGCTAAATTTCCATTTTCATGAGTCTAGTTCAATTCCGTGTAAATTGTTTAATTTCGGGGGCATATTATGTAATTAATTTCGTGAAGGTTTAATAAAATAAAAGTATAAATCGGTACATAACATGAACTAAAGCGTTGTGTCAAAAGCTCGCGTGAACCGTCATAGTAAAATAAAAAAAAAAAAACAATCAACCAGAGCGCACTTGACACTCGCTTATATTTTACGCGTGAGGGCGTTAAGCGGTAAGTTAATAAATTTGCGAAAATGTGGTCGTAAAATAATTTGTCTATCTCTAAATTTGCCATTCTTATTATTTTCCGGTGACATAATAATATACATTCCGTGTAATGTAAACGAAAGAGCGCATAATATAATAGTTTATCTACGACTGATCACACTATCTGTCCTAAAGCGAATAAAGGCTGCCGGCGACGACTCCCTTTAGGGATGACCGTCACCCAGCCGAATGGTTTCGTTTACGGCGATTCTTCGAACGTCGAAGTTTTGGTATAGTTAGCATTGTTGCATCGATTAAGCTTAAGACTTCCAAGCAGAACATATCGACATACCGAGCTTCGATGTCTGACGAGCTCGGCCGCAACTCGGTTGCAACAGACCGATAGACTGCTCGTCGAGCAATGGACAACGAAGCTCGGACCCGGCACGGCCGGGGAACGGTCTAATAAATCATCCCTAAGTAGTTTTTGTCGCTGAGCGACAAGAGCTTTTAAAAATTAACTCGCTCAGAGTCACTCGATCAGCGACCCTCGCTCACACGCTTATCAATTCTAAGGGTTTGAAAGTAAACATAGACGTATGGATTTCAACAAATCATTGCCAGTAATCGCTTTGATCGCAACTCGCTTTAATTGCAACTAGCTTTGATTGCAACTAGCTTTGATTGCAACTCGCTTTGATCGCAACTCGCTTTGATCGCAACTCGCTTTGTGCAACTAGCTTTGATTGCAACTTGCTTTGATTGCATCTCGCTTTGATTGCAACTAGCTTTGATTGCAACTAGCTTTGATTGCAACTCGCTTTGATTGCAACTCACTTTGATTGCAACTAGCTTTGATTGCAACTCGCTTTGATCGCAACTCGCTTTGATCGCAACTCGCTTTGATCGCAACTCGCTTTGATTGCAACTAGCTTTGATTGCAACTTGCTTTGATTGCATCTCGCTTTGATTGCAACTAGCTTTGATTGCAACTCGCTTTGATTGCAACTCACTTTGATTGCAACTAGCTTTGATTGCAACTAGCTTTGATCCAACTAGCTTTGATCGCAACTCGCTTTGATCGCAACTCGCTTTGATTGCATCTCGCTTTGATTGCAACTAGTTTTATAGGCCAGCGACAAAACTATCGGAACTACACACACACTCACTTCCTCGTCAACACGTTTTTAGTTTCTAGTTTTACTCGTTCCTCACCTATCGCCGTTGGCAAGACCAGTGCCTAAACACGAATAAAATAGAAATGTAGTGCTAAATTTGACAATTACCCTCATTCCCAATTTGTACCAAACTAGGTAAGAAATAGCTTTTGTATTGAAAGGACATTTAAGCACAACGACCCATACCAGAATGTCCTAAAAGCAAAACAGCATACCCGCGGTAATATCAGCTATCTGACTGTATAAGTCTGAGTCTGGCAGTTCGTGCTACGATGCCGAACACTCCGGTGTACATCCCCCGCCTGCACTACACCGTCAGGGAAAAGGACATCGTCGAATACGTGCGCCGGAAGTTGGGCTATACGCTGAGGGTGCATATGCTGGAGTCGCATCGGAACGTCAATTTCAAGGCGTTTGTGGTGCGAGTCCCGACGTGCTATCTGCCTCGCGTTATGGCCGAAGACTTCTGGCCGAATGGCGTGGTGTTCCGTCGCTTCCGCGGACAAATCCCACAGGAACACACAAACACTTAAGTGTAATATAATGGAAGTGCTACTAACATTGTTCTAACCTATCATTTTATTATAAAATACCTATGTATGTTAGTCTATAAGGTATATATGTTTATGGATTTATTAGGCGTCTATCTATATTGCATTATATTGGTTCCTCTTGGGAGTTGACTACATATTAATATTCTCCAGGGGTGAAGTGGTCCCACTAAGCAGTTACTCAAGTTAAAAACATACTTAATTTTGAAGTAAAAAAAAAGTCTATAGAAGAGATTGGTGGAAAACAAAAGACGATCGAAGTGAAAACAAAAGACGATCTAACCTAACTCCGAAACTATTGACACTAGACCACTACTTTCTTATCATAAGTGATAGAGCTCCTCGAGATCTCC
This sequence comes from Idaea dimidiata, assembly GCA_949358125.1. Classification (NCBI taxonomy): domain Eukaryota; kingdom Metazoa; phylum Arthropoda; class Insecta; order Lepidoptera; family Geometridae; genus Idaea; species Idaea dimidiata. Next base: position 27,476,524 of record OX442330.1, read on the forward strand.
ATTTTGGTTGACAGCTGTCAAACTTGAAACGTCAATATCTCGGAAACTATTGACTTTAGATCACCAGTTTCTTATAAGTTACAGGGCACTTCGAGATCTTCATTTTGGATGACAGCTGTCAAACTTAAATACCCTTTATCTCTGAAACTATTGACAATAGACCATCCGTTTCTTAGCATGTGATAAAGCTCTTCGAGATCTTCGTTTTGGATGACAGCTGTCAAACTTAAATACCCTTTATCTCTGAAACTATTGACATTAGACCACTAGTTTCTTAGCATAAGTGATAGAGCTCTTCGAGATCTTCATTTTGGATGACAGCTGTCAAACTTAAATACCCTTTATCTCTGAAACTATTGACAATAGACCATCAGTTTCTTAGCGTGTGATAAAGCTCTTCGAGATCTTCGTTTTGGATGACAGCTGTCAAACTTAAATACCCTTTATCTCTGAAACTATTGACACTAGACCACTAGTTTCTTAGCATAAGTGATAGAGCTCTTCGAGATCTTCATTTTGGATGACAGCTGTCATCTGAAGGAGTGACGGACTTCTTTGAGATCTTCATTGCAGATTATAGATGACAGATATAAAAAAAGCTGCGCGGCGGTTTCACCCTCGTAAACCGATCCCGTAGCAATATCGGGATAAGTAGCCGATAACCTTCTTCGATAATTGGACTATCAAACACAAAAATATTTTTTCAATCCGGACCAGTAGTTCCTGAGATAAGCGCGTTCAACCAAACAAACAAAACAATCGTTCAAGTCGTTTTGGCAAAATGCAGAAATGCAAAACTATCCTATTCTACCCTCTCCTCCTGCTACTGGATAATTTGAAACAGGTGCCTAGTTAGTACCTAGATAGCCACATCACAGTGGACATAATGATACAGTGGATATTATGATACTGTGGGCTTTATGATACTGTGGACTTTATAATACTGTGGACTTTATGATACTGTGGACTTTATGATAAATGTACATAATGATACTGTGCACATTATGATACAGTGGACATTTCGATAGTATGGACTTTTTGACACAGTGGACATTTCGATATAGTGGGCTTTATGCGACTAAAGGCCATTTGCTACTAGGTCATGATGTTGCTAATTGGGTGTTATGCTTTAATGTCCTTTCGATACGAAAGGACCAAATAATTCTAAGTAATTATTGAGCCTATCCTTACTGATTTCCTCAAATAATTAAGCATCCCGTATAAGCGCGAGGAGCATAGTTTAGAAGTAACGTTTGTGTGCAACTATAAAAGTAAACGAGCAGCAATAAACTGGTTGCGAACAAACTTTGTAGGTACAAGTACATGAATTTATCTATCAGTAAATATCACATTACTGATAGATAAATTCATGTTGCAATGGTCTTAGGTCCCGCCGTAAAACTTCAACCATGACCATTGTAATAACATAGTTAAAACGTCGAGGTAAGAGAAAATATACGCTATAAGACCCGTAAAAAGAAACTATTTAACAAATAGTGTGATTTAAAAAAAATTAAAACCTCTCAAAATCAATGTAGTTCTGTAATGCAGATTATTGTTATGCTATACGAGAGTACCTATACAGTATGTAATCCTAATCAATGTATTACCAGTCATTATCTATACAATGACATGGCAACAACTGGATATTTGGCACAGATATATGTCTAAGTATAAGATAAAAACATTTTATTGTACTAAATCAATTATGTGATCTATCTGATGTAACTTAATCACTTATTTACAACCGTTCATCTCCTGAGACCCACCTGGGTGAACTATAGGAAGTTTTTTTACACCTTTGTTCACCTGGGTGTTCAGTGGGAAATATGAAATGTCCACTATCCACTTTGTTATAATAAATCTTTACATTTGAAGTTAGAAAAAAGAAATAACTCTCTAATGACACTTTTAGTTAAATTAAAAGATATAAGAGTGAAATAAAAATAAAATTTTTGGTTGTTGGAAAACAAAAGACGTACGATGTGAAAACAAAAGACGATCTAACCTAATTTGACAAACTATTTATATAATAATATTAATATATATATAATTTGATAAACTATATAAACCACATTTAGAGCTCCTCGAGATCTTCATTATAGATGACAGCTGTCAAACTTAAATGTATAGGTTCATTGTTCAAATCCTAAAATGTTCAGCGAGTGCAAGTTGTCTTTATCTCAGAATATCCAAATCACAAAATGTTCAAATCTCAAAATGTCTAAATCCCAAAATGTCCAAACCCCAGTATGTCCATGTCCTAAAATGTCCTCATCTCAGAATCAGAATGGACACTTTTCTAGGATTTACATTTTATTTGTAAAAAAAAAATAAGAAAATTTCAAGTATTTTTTTCTGATTGGCACGATTTGGTACAAACCATGACAGACGCTGTCCGTCTGTCATGTCTGTCAACTAACTAATTATTATTTCTTATCGGTTGTGAACCGATTATGGCCATTAGGAAATTAGCCAGTGTCATGTATTCTAATATATTATGCAAGTTATTTGCATCGAAACAGTCAAGTCGTCATAGTTAAAGTCAAGTCTAGGGAATCATTTGTAAACACGGCGGCCATTTACAAACAATCTTCACGGAGCCTTGGAGACAACACTAAGTTAATGTTTAGCACCGATTTTCACTTTCATTCCACTTGTACACCTTCACGAAACTAAATTGATTAATATGCCCCCGAAATTAAACAATTTGCACGCATATGAACTAGGTTTCACAAAAATGAAAATTTAGCATTCGATGTTTTATCTGAGGTGAGCCGCTGTTAAAAATAAATAGTTCACCTGGGTGGTCTCAGGAGGTGAACAGTGGTAAATAAGCGCACTTAATGACTATATTTTTCTTGACTACTAAGAAGTTTTTAAATTTCACTTTTAATTAATAATTTAGCGCCAATAGTTAATAGCAAACCAATTGAGTATGTTAACGAATATATCTATCTAGGGCAAATAATATCCCCAATTGATCTGACCACAAAAGAGGTGGATAGTCGTATTGGGCAAGCATGGAAAAGGTACTGGAGCTTGAAGGAAATAATGAAAAACAATGAAATAACTATGGCTGTTAAACGGAAACTATTTGATACTTGCATCCTGCCGGTTGTCACATATGGGTGTCAGACATGGGCTCTAAATAAAACACACACAAGAAAATTAGAGGTGTTTGAAAATGCAATAGGAAGGAGCATATTGGGAAAGAAAAGATCAGACAGAATACGGACAACCTTAATAAAAGAGCAAACTAAACTAAGGGATATTACACTAACAGTAAGGAAGCTTAAATGGAAGTGGGCAGGACACATTATCAGAGGAGGTAACAAATGGAGTAAAATAATTAATTATTGGCATCCAACCCACAAAAAGAGGAAACAAGGGAGACCGTACAGACGCTGGGCGGATGAGATCAAGGCGACAGCAGGCAACACATGGTCCAGATCAGCAAGGGACAGAATTCTTTGGAGATGTTTAGGAGAGGCCTTTGCCAAAGAGCAAACGGATGAATCGAGTAACAGTGGAAATAATTTAATTTAATACAAAATAGAATAATTTATTGAATGTGAATTTATTAGAACTAAGTGGAAAATTGTAGAAATCCGAATAAAAGGCTATTATTATTATTATTATTATTTAATTAATAATAATATAAAAAAATGTTTCATACTTTACATGCAAGAATGTCTGAGCATACCAACGGTAAAGGTATTATATGTATACACAAATTATAGAAATGTATTATTATTATAGTAGTTAGGCTAACTAGTTTTCCTTCCATTTAGAAATAAGAAACCGATTATCAAATTCAATTACATGTTCATTATGTATTTTTAGTTTAAATTCCATCAGTCAAAGTACACTGATTACACTTAACTTAAAAATGAGCAGTGTTAAGCAGAAGGCAACTGATGTCACGAATATTGTTTACATAATGTATATACGAACATATGCCCCTTGTTACATGTTCCAAATTTTAAGTTAATTGAGATCAATACCTGGTTTGACCCACCATGCCCGTTTTAAGACTTCATGCCCCACAAATGATTTTCTCAAGTCATCAGCTCTGCCCACCAACTGTCAGAGAATGCAGCATTAAGCATCATGACATAATTCTGTCATGTCTGGTGGTGGAGGTCATATCGGCAAAGGTAATGGAAAGGGACAGTAGCCAGACTCTTGTAAGGCACTAGCCCAAACATTCAAATAAATGAGAATCTAAAATATATACTTGTATAGATTTTTAATGATTATTACTTGTTATAATTCCTAACACAATAATGGGTAAGCTCCAGGCTTACCACTCGACATGTACTAAATGGTGGGTTGGAGATCAACCTAGCAGATGGTATTTGATTGACAATCAAAGTAACTTAACCTAAAATACGCAAAGTCGATTATAAAGTGATCGCCTTCCGGTTAACACTGCTCAATTACATCCAGGATCTCACGGCACTATACTCTAAGTATACACAGTAAGGAATGGAACTTTTAGAAAAATAAAAGTAATAGTGAAGAGAATCATACTGGATCGATCCTGTCCCGCAGCCCGATACACCGTCTGTGTCGCTCGCTTGTCGTGGGTAAGGGTCGCGGTCGCGCGCACTGCATTCACTCGCACACTCACTCTCTCTCTCGCTCGCTCTCTCACACTCTCACTCGATACAACACTATAACCTATATTAAACCTATATATAACGCCGGTACACTTTGTCGGTACACTGAACTGGTAACAGTTCACTTCTTGGCGTTCTTCTTGGGCGAGGGAGCCTTTCCCTTGGCGTTGTTAGATAGTTTCGCTTTCTTGCCCTTGGGCTCGCCCTCCTCCTCGTCCTCATCCTGCAACAATACACATTACATCTAACCACCGGCCATTGCTAACAAAACTCAACCTACTTACGTTCTTTTTGATGGTTTCCTTTACACTAAAGTGTATGTTCAAGTTTCTTTTACTAGTTGTCATTTCAATATCTTCAGAAGGTAAAGGACATTCATTAGTATGCAGAAAACTCTCAGCCATTGTCTTATTACTAAACAAAACAATATTTCTCCAAAATGAATTAATATATTATAAAATTTCAATTTGTAATGCAGACAGGGCGAATGCCCTTTAGCCTCTGTACTCGTATGGATAAGTTCAAGGTTTCAGTACCTCATTTACTTTGCGCTTTCCAGTCGTTTTCTTATTATTTTCATTTTCCTGGAAAGGCATCATTTACTAAGTCAAAATTTATAACATCATTCAAATCCTCACACATTTATATTAATTTTATATATTTTTTACAGACTAAGACAAATGACATGAGAGATGATAGTGAAACCATCAGACACTCACGTGAATGGTACACTATATACCTTAAACTGTGAGTCATCTCCCTCCTCCTCATCCAGCATCTCTTCCTCCATCTCCTCCATATCCTCGAACTCCTCGACGAGGGAGCCCAGCAGGTGCTGCCCGATCAAGTGCACAGGACCCGTTCCCTGCAACATGCAACTATTATGTTACATACAATGTTCCAAGAGTAACAACAACTCTGTAACAACTCACTGTTATATCTCAGACAAATGCCTCAAAAGGATCACTGCAAGCCGGTGCTACAATCAGAACGACGCGGCACCACTTTCACATGTAAACATGGTGATTGGTCATCATCGTTTCATACAGTGTGTATTGTATGTGTGTGTAGGGCAGTGTTGTGTTTTGTAGATATATACCTGAATGAGTGTGAAGGTGACGGGTGCGTCGGGGAACTCAATATCGAGACGAGCGTGCCGCGTCTCGCCTGCCTTCAACACCGCCACGGGGATCTTGATCGCTTCTTGTAATGACATGGTCTCCACCTATAACATAAAAATACATCACATCGCATATCATTGTTTGTTCGATCGATTTTTAAGATTTCTTTACCTTTAGGTATTCCAAAGCTACGAGATCAGAGGAATAGCTAAATTATACCAGCTTGACCATGACTGATTCACCCCAAGGCGAATGTTGGTTCATCTTGTTTTTTTACTTTCCAGTTACAATGGCAGTCAGATTTTATTTTTATTTTTTCAATTATTATTTTTATTTATCGCTTTTAACATTCAAATTCCTTCAAACTTTGCGTTAAAAGTCATATCGAAAGTTTTTAATTAAAGTTCCGGTGTCTTTGCGAAAATTACCTGCGTTACTTCACAAAATGTAGTAGCAGTAGTAATAATTACAATATGCGCAATAAAGTGACTATTAGAAAACATCTTTCATACGCGGATTGTTTTCGCATGCGAATATTGAATTCCTGAGCGAAAATTCAGAAATACCAAACCAGTGGTTGTGCTAAGCCATAAATTGAGTACTTAAGTAAACATAATGGGTACGTCATTACTAGAGATCGGAAATTCGGGGGCTAATATACCTAACCTTGATTTAATGAAAGAAGAATATGGATATGCATTTCAGTACCCGTACCCAGAACTCGATTACATCAATATTAATGAGTGAGAGTCTGCTCACAGCTTTACAACCAAAACGTTTAATAGATGGCGCTGGCGTATAATTACATTTTCGTTTTTAAGTTTTCGTCAATTCAATGATGCGCCTACGCCATCTAGCGAGTCAATGGGTAAACATTGGCTCGCAGTGACAAGGTTCCATGTTGTTTTATATTCTAACATAGAACCTTGTAATAGTGAGCCAGGATTCCCTCAGAAACTCCCTCCTACCTGTCAAATGCTATAATGTTAGTCCACTTTAGCGATAGTTCTTTATAAATGTTTATTTTTGTCCTCGGTTTTACATTTGGTTTAGTTCAACAGCTTGGAAACATGTAGAAATAAGACAACTGTAGTTTTATGTATATCACAGTTTTAATTACGTACAATTACACTTAGTTCCAAGTAGTAGAATCCAAATCACGATGCAAATCAATAACCGTAGGAATGCCAAATCATCAAAAATAGGAACAAAACACAACTTAACACCCGTACACATGAATAGACAAGTGACGAATGACGTTCACAAACAATGCGCGGGAGCAGGATCATAAACTCCGACCCCTCGTTCCCTACTTCAGTCCCTGCTCTCACCCCTGCATTGCGTGCATTCGTACTTGATGACGTCACACATGAAGCGTGGTATTTACCTACTAATTGTAGTAGTTGACTCAGGTATTTAACTACTTATCAGTATTCTTGAAGTAAATTTAAATTCGTGTCACAAAATAAGTAACAAGTAAAAAACGTGAGACCCTCGCCTCGGTGAGTGTGTCCGACTCGCACTTAACAGATTTATTTTTGTCTCAATATAACCAGCAATAATTCGTCAATAATCCAAGAATAACGTATTTATTAATTTAACGTACGTAGTTTTACAAGAAGTTTGATAGAGGCATATCCACATTATTATTTCGTATGCATTTTTGTAAAGTTTAGGTAGGTATATTAGCCCCCGAATTTCCGATCTCTGGTCATTACACAACAAGACAAGACTTGACAAGACAACCGAGCTGAAATAATCAAGAATCAAGAAAACCGATAAAAAAATTAGTTATAAAAAAAAACAATCGCGGAAAAATTGTTGGAAAGCCTTTGCTTACATAATATATATATTTTGTCCTGTTGTCCGGGTTTCAAGCTCCAAATCCGGGGGTTATCACACTTATTGTTCGAGTAGGCAAATTTTGGATATGGCAGCCCCAAGACCTTCATTTTAAATGACAGCTGTCAAACCTTAAAGTCAATATCTCGGAAACTATTGACACTAGACCACTACTTAGCTTTTAATACCATAAACGTCAAACAATTTTTGTTCGCTCCTTGCGCGGTAACTTTTTTTCAACCTCGTTATCGACAGCATCGTATTCCCAAAACGACGTCGAGTTCAATTCGACGGGAGTTACGCGTTAGGTTAGTGTAAAATATAGGGATAATAGCCGTGTTAATCCCGATTATAAACAGTAGTTGGTCCTGATTTACTTTGGAGGGGCGCATAGTAATGCGCCCCTCAATTTGATCCGTGTGGGACTTACGCAGGTAGGAATATCGTAACCAAAAGTAGCTCAATATGTTACTCCTTAGTAATGAAGCTTTCTATTGGTGAAAGAATATTTAAAATCAGTTTTTGGAGCTTCGTTGACACTAGTACTATAAACAGTTCCATGATGGAACTACTCATTGTAATCCCTTGTTCCATTTTAGAAGAATCTAAAAATAAGTTGAGAACCAAAGTTGAATTTTGTTATCACTAGTTCCATAACGTTTCGGGAATATCGGGATAAAATGTAGCCTATGTGTTATTCTCGGTATCCAGCTACCTATATTCCAAGTTTCATCGCAATCGGTTCAGTAGTTTTTGCGTGAAAGAGTAACAATCTCACATACATACATACAAACTTTCGCGTTTATAATATTAGTAAGATTCTATTTCAGTTAGGGTTTAGTTATTTATTGTTTAAATGTATTATTATTTTTTTAACGTTTTTAGGTACCTAAGTGTTATTAGGCTTTTATTCAGTAGGTAGGTACAATTTATGTAAATATTTTTTTAGTATAGGTATATCAATAAATTCCTGTCACCTGTACCATCACGGCTTATACTTTGATAGTTCCAAGCGTAACTACGTAACAAAAATAAAAACTTGTTCGTTAGTAATAAAAAGCAAGAATACCTAATTGTAAATTAACTTTAAACCGTTATATTTCCTAAACGGTTCTTTAAAATGAAAAATGGTGAAAGAAACCTAATATTTATTTTTAAAAACATATTCAACGATACCCATCTTGACATACTTTGACGATTTTGGATTTTTTAATTTTGACAATATGGCGTCTGGTGGTGACAAAAGTTACTTTGGATTACTGTCATGTCTTTAGTCACACTCGCCAGATTAAGACGAATCGATTGACGTAAGAATCATCAAAATCGGTCCACGCGTTTGGCCTCTAGAACGCCACATAGAAACATCCATACATACATACATACATACATAGACTGATAAACACATTACCCTCCTTTGCGTCGCGCAGTCGGGTAAAAAAAGAACATCGTTGTATAAAAATTACGCAATGCCGCAAATATAAATGATCGTTTGATTTTGCTCACTAAAATATTTCATAGTCGCGCCTTGCGTCCTTCTTTTACACATCTGAAATTTGCTATCCCTGTCACGTCTGATTAGGTGAGTGTGGGGCCTATATTGAAAAATTTTCTTAATAAGCAGAAATTATTACCACAGTGTGAGGGTCAAGCATAACAAATTTCGTCAAAATTTTTCATTTTTCAACGTTTATCCACAGGAAGTTTTGGAAAATAAGTAAAAAGTAGACAAACTACTGCACCAGACTCCCATCCTCCCGATGGACTCCATCCCGTATGATTGTATAATAATTTTATGGGGATAAATTATAAGTCCACGGGAATAAAGAACCTATGTGTTAATCTAAATCTCCAGCTATCGGTAAACCAAGACCAAAAGTAATCAGTTCAATAATTTTGCATGATTGAAAAACCAATGAACCGACTAAAATATTCAACAAATTAACATTATTGACTGAGCGAGTGTTAGCGAGCGAAGCATCTATTCTCTAGGTTGGCCAAATTTTCTTTTTTCTGTATGTTGGTTCTCCTCTACAGCTCGTATTTCTTAACCGATTTTGATGGAACTTGGTATACAAGTTCTATAAGCATATGGATATGGATTTTTTTTTGTCGTGGGGGATTTTTAATTGGTGGGGTATTCCCCCCACACTCCATAGAAAAAATCCTGATTTACTTTCTTCTGTAGATATCTCCGCACTATGATATTTAGATGAAACTTTATTTCTATACAAGTTCTAAGTAATAAGTTCTATGTACTAAGCTTATAGATTTTTTGTTGTCATGGGGGATTTTTGATTGGTGAGATATTTCTTCCACAAAGAGGGTATTTGAATATTTGTGTTTTAAATACATACTAATTGTTTCAAAAAAGTATGTGTTTTGTGTGCATGGTGCTCGCGAGGTATGCTGTTTGCAGAACTACTAGTCTATAATAATAAAAGAGAAAATCACTGACTCACTCACTCACTCACCTATTTATCACGAAATCTCAGAAACTATGTAGTTGTCTGAAATTTTGCGAATGGGTTCCTTTTAGGACGTACAGATAGGGTAAACTATTACATTTTTATTGGTAAGTTACTTTCTGCATGTGCAATATAATCCGCACACAAATAAAATTATTAGTGACAGCAGAGCATAGACAAAAGTGTCATGCACACATCTTTAATTAATTGCATTCACCTAAATGTTTGACAGAGTCTATCTGAGTATATCTGTGCCTTACTATCCTAGTAAGGCCACTTGTTGTGAAATGTATTATGAGTGATGGTACCTGGACAACGTTGAGTTCATCTGGCTTGGCGTCCGGTCCGAGCAGAGCCTGGCGAATGAGCAGCTTGTTGCTGCGAGGGTACTCTGCCTTCGCCTCTGGGTCCCATGTTTCCACCTGGTGCGTCGCCGACAGTGTCACACCTGACAACCACACCACAACACATACATTAGCTCTATCCTTTACTACCCAACATTTGACATTCGCTTTTGCATAACTAAAGTGGTACATCAGACAAATGCCTCGGAAAGATCATGTTCAGGCAGAGCAACGGTCAAAACGACGTCGCAAGCCTGTCAATATACACATGGTTATTGCTATCATCATTTGTTGTTGATGTTATAACTTTTACTGTGTAATTCACTTAGGGCTGATTTTTCTTTCTATAGATTAAAATTACCTGTTGAATAACATTTCACACAACCAAATTGAACAGCCTTCTAAAGTTCTTTTTTTTTAGATTGTTTTGTTTTTAGTTGGTAGTGTTGCATTTTATTGGACACATTATCTTTAGAGATGGAAAAATTAGCTCATATTAAAATAGTTAACTTCAACAACAGAACTGTTCTCAATCACAAAGTCGAATCGAACTTCGAAGTACATACTTTAAGTTAGGGCGAAATGCTCGTTTATATCTAAGACGCGGGTGCGGACTGCGAACGCGGGTGGTGCTATGAAACCGCGTGTCTATATTTACAACAACAACAACTTAATATTGCCCGCACACCCAGGCCCGCGTACCCTCTATGAACATTAGACAATCATCAAAGTACCGGCGGCGCGCGCGGCCGGTATCATGGTATTATTTATGGTGACGCACCTTCAATACAGCAAAAGTCCTGATTTCGAAAGAACCGAACTGCAAGAGATGTGCGTTATATATAAGGCGAATCCAACTATTACTAAAATTAAAAACACACCCACTCTGCGATTCGATGTCAGACAATGGCACCGACAATGTTAGGTTAGGTTAGTATTATGAGCCGAGCACGCGTTAGAAGCGAGCGCTTACTTACCTGACCCATGTTTCTGGAATTTACAAACAAGTACTTAAAATGTTGTGCATTATCAATCCCATAGGTGTATCACAGTTCCTTCGATGTCTTGGCCTTTCGGTGTAAAATGTCATGCAATTCGTTAGAGGTAGATACCTATCGCAGTGATATATTTGCAATACATTCGTAGCAGTTCTGTTCTTTCGATGTGAAGGCTTTGCTTTCGCAGTAGCTTGCGTAGCAATAAAATACAACTTATTCGCAGCTAAATAATCGCAGTAACGTGAAGTCACGTATGACGCCGCCCGCCTGATACAACGCTTTTTTTGAATTGCGCGCCATCAACACTGACTCCGCACAATCCAAATAATTACCACGCGTTCGCGAAAAATCGATACACATTATCTCGCGTGGATTGCCCCTGTACCACATTGTACGTGTAGCCCTTGAACTAGACAATGCCACTTTCAATCAACTAAATTAGGATTGCACTTGAATTGAACTATGAAAATTTCATCGAAAATGGCGGCAACAGTTTACTTATAATTATATCTTTTCAATTGATAATGTAGCTTTCTGGTAGTAATACCATTTCCTAACATTTAATCTTACATATTACAATACGAGCAACACACTTAAATACCACAATTCAATGCAAATAAAGAGATAAAATGGCGAGCCGGGTGTCGGCTAAGCTTGGTCAAAAAAAAGTATCATATGAGCATAAATACCAATGCAAGGAAATAAATATAATGCTAGAACTACACAACCATTATTGTAGATAATTACTCACCGTAAAAATATTCGTCAGACATGGTGATTTCACTAATAAATTAAGATTTTTGCGACACGTTCACGTGCGATGCCGGCGCACAGATCTGAGGACAAATGTTACCAGTTTCTAAATTATTACTACTCCAAGAATTGGGGAAACTCCACCCTAATGACGTCATCATGGGGTTGGCAGCCTTAACACTATTTTCTTACTGCTTTAATTTAAAAAAAAATAGATAGATACCTACCAAAACACTATTGTCTACTTGAAAAAACATAGGGAAATGTTAAAAAAATATTAAAATAACTACTGATATTTTTACAGCATTAAAATTACATATTCTTTCATTTAAAAATATAAAGAAGGTACTTTTTTACCTTTACATACCCAATTACCACCCACCATTAACCACACCTACTGCAGGTGTGCCGTGTGGTAAATGGTGATTTAACTTACCTAATACTAATGTGTCAACTGCAAATTGGAGTTGAAGTAGACCCTGCCCCGGGCTCCCAAGAAGTATACGGCTGACGGCCTCTGAAGCTCGGACTACAACACAGAAGGTTGCTGATTCGATTCCCGCCGGGAACCAATATTTCTGCTGACCATAAATGTTTGTTTCTGGTTCTGAGAGTTTTCTATGTATCATTTATTATGTATATGATTACAAAAAAAACTATAATATCTAGTATATCCGTTGTCTAGTACCCATAGTTCGAGCCTAGTACCAATGAGTCTATTAAAGTTAAGAGACGCCATTGCAGAACAAATCATTATCGAAAAGCGGCACAAACTATGCTATACAACCTCATTATTTATATTCACTCACATAATTTAAAGAAGAAACAGACGAAACTATTGTTATCTCTTTCTAAATGCTACTTGCATGACGTAAGAAAAAGATGTGAGAATATTATTATTAAAGCGGTTAGGAGAGAATGATAAAACGTCAAAGTCAAAAACTTCGTTGGAGTCTTGGCGGGAACTCGTTGAAGAGATGTGGTGCTAAATTTTCATTTTTGTGAAACCTAGTTCATATGCGTGCAAATTGTTTAATTTCGGGGGCATATTAATCAATTTAGTTTCGTGAAGGTGTACAAGTGGAATGAAAGTGAAAATCGGTGCAAAACATTGACTTAGTGTTGTCTCCAAGGCTCCGTGAAGATTGTTTGTAAATGGCCGCCGTGTTTACAAATGATTCCCTAGACTTGACTTTAACTATGACGACTTGACTGTTTCGATGCAAATAGCATAATATATTAAAATACATGACACTGGCTAATTTCCTAATGGCCATAATCGGTTCACAACCGATAAGAAATAAATAAAAACTTCGTTGAGTTTTTGAAAAAAATAAACTAAAATAAATAAATACAGCTTTACTTACGTCTAAAATGAAATATTTTTGCCAGTTTTTGGAGTATAATTCGTGCATCGCCTAAATACGCATAAAGGCATTGTTGTCTGTGAATAATGTTGTGAAAGTGAACTAAATGTACTGTGTGTTAACAAGCGGGTGATCGTGACGTGAGCTGGGATGGAACTAAGACTTCTCTGGCTAGCTGGCTTAGATTTGTGTTGCCAAGAAATTCGCCCTATTACGTATCTAGAAGTTCTTACATATCTCTGCCTAGTACTTATTTTAAGGCTAGATAGCGCTGTGTGTAATGTCGTGCAATAATTATTATTTATTTATATTTATTATAAAACTGGGAAGATCAGATCCCAGATCAGATTTAAAGAGGAAGACTGACAGTACAGATTCTTACTCTGAGCACAGATCAGGATCACGTTATTACTAAATAACGTCGTCTGAGGAATGGAAAATACTTTCAGTTGTAACAATATTCGATTTTAATATGAAATGGTATAGCTAACTTTGCTCTTATGCATGAAACCGCTTTAATAAAACACTTAGAATTATTGTAAAACTTAATTCCGTAACTGTGATGTTACGTAATTAAGTTTTATTTCCGTTCTGCACACACACCTTGAATTTCAAAACAACCAAATAAAGACAATAATAAAATTTATCTCAGACAACTCAAAAACCAAAATTCACTAATATTTTAACATACGAATTTACCCTAAAATTGTGCAATCTAAATTGACTTTGGCAATACATAACCATAGATAAAATGAAATTTGTGCGTTCGGAAACTAAGGATGACTAGGATTCCAAATGCGATTTTCATAAAATTATGATAAAGTTATATAATTTACATTAAAAATAATCAGTATACTAATAAAAATATTCTTTTTAATTGCAGTGATAAATAAATGACATGATCGATATTAAGTTTATCTCAGGCAAGATTTTATTTTATACTTTATCTGTCAAAACCCTGGAAAGAAACCCTAAAAAGTCATAGATAATAATGTTTATCTATTGGTGGATTCATGCTTCGATTATTCGACACAACTACTATTGGGAGTACCTATTGGATGGGAAGAAAAACGTGACCAATGATAATTTAGAAATGTTATATATTCATTGGTAATCGATTTCATGTTTTCTCGTCATTGGATCGATTGTGGATGAACTGAGTGAGAAATAAAACGAAATGACAGAAAATAATTAGTTAAATATACCTACCGTTCTAAAAACATTTCCAACACCATTATTTCTATTATTTTTTCCTCCATAATCCTCAGATTTGTTTGTTTTGTTTGTCAAAAGTTACATATACGCAGTGCAGCGGTAAAATCGTGCCGTATTGTTGGAAAAAATCTAACTTTCAATCCATTAAGTGAATCGTGTAGGTCGAGTATTATTCTTGACCTTATGGCATCGAAGCCAGTGGTTTATGTTGTGTAACCAAGCCAGAACTCCGAAGCGAACATTGCCAAGTTTCGTATCGTCAACCTTACGATCTACTACAAATTAATTAAACGCTCAGGCGAACTCGGACAAGCGTCTCGAAGACCTTAGGTATCTAGAAAAATTAGGTGTTGGTGACATAGGTGTGGGTGTAGGTTGGACGAGGCGAGGGTATGAAGGGGTATTGATGGTGCAGTCCATAGCGCAAAGATGAGCGAGGAAGGGCAGGCGGGCGCGGGGCACGCAAGCCGGCAGCCCGAGGCCGCCGCGCTGTCGCCCGAGGCCGCCGCCACACCCGCGCGACTTCTGCATAACCAGGTTCGTGCCATCCACAATACCGCATATCACTTAGCTGGATAGAAAGATACCAGACCTACCTACCCTGTTTGTGTTGATGCCCCTTTGAACATGTATAAACTATAACATAAAGTAAAGCAATTATGAAATAGATATTTAGGTATTTTATGATGCTGCGAGAGATGTTGTTTTTAGATGAGTATGAGTGAGACGGAGACGGAAGCGGGCGGCGGCGCGAGCGGCAAGTGGTGCTGCGAGGTGTGCACCTACGAGAACTACCCTCTCTCAAAGAAGGTAACCACTGCATGACACCAGCTGCATACTTGCCGCAATTGTGTCACTGTTGCTGTGCTAATTGCCCCATTGTCTCACTTTTTGTACACCGCTAGTTGCTGCTTGCCTAACCTTACATGTTACCTACTGCTACTCACAGAATTAGAAAGTTCTCTATAATATAACAGTACATATGCCTAATTAACTACATTTAAGTGTTGCAAAGCAGATTCTTGTTTGTTTGTAACTTTCCTAACTTCCTTGGTACTAAAATAGATATATAATTATTATCTAAATGGTAACAGTTGCTCAAAAATGAAATTACAATTTTAATTGATTTCTAGATGTTTGTAATGAAACAAGTTTTCTTTGTGTTATGTCCAAGCATAATCTCTATAGATTTGAGAAATCGGTCAAATATTGACATAATTATTGATAACAACGTATAACTACTCAAATTATTTAGTTATGTTGATTTAAGTACATTGTCACCAATTATTATTGAAGTTCAGTTGATAACAAGAGTAACAAAAGTTTGTTAATCAATCACGCATAAACTACTGAACCGATTGCAATGAAACTTGTAATATAGGTAGCTGGATACCGGGAATAACACATAGGCTACTTTTTATCCCGATATTCCCGCGGGAACGGGACTTACGCGGGTAAAACCACGGGGCGCGGCTAGTAATAAATAATACACAGGTTTTGGCTGCATTTTATAGTGTAGACAGGGATAATCGCTCTTGGTGTCCACTTCATAGTATGCCAGTAAAATTGTTATTGAAAAGGGCCACTATTTGTTGACTTCCTCTACACTCACACCATCCAATGATCTGGTCTGGGGCTCCATGCATAGCCCTGTGAAACTAATTGTAAAACAGACAACAATGAACAGAAATTGTGTATTTTTAAAAATTGTGTTACATTGAATCACAAGAAACGTGTTGACTACACACGGGTGCCTGAGACATGAACTGACAGGATTTGGGGGATGGGGGGTTATTCGCTAGTTTTTCTCTGTAGACCATAATATATCCTGTGTCACATGTTTTTTCTGTTTTTTTTTATTACCTTGCTTTAAATCACCCTAACTCATTTGTTTGAGGTTGTAAAACCATAAAATATTACGCTTGTATTTAGTATTATTTTAAAATACCTAAATTAATAATTGAAAATTTAGAAAATTAAGTGGAAAATATTAATGAATGAACATGGGTTGTGGCGGGCTAAGTTGTCCCTCGTTAGAAACATCTCTTTTAGTTATAATACTGCATAGCTCATTGTACTCCATCCAGTTTCAGTATTTACTTCTTTTTGAAAAGAATTGCTGACTGTCTGTCTGTTGACTGAAAAGAACGCTGGTTTGCACGGCTAATTGGTTGGATTGCTTTTCCGATCTGGATTAATACCTAGCCGGGCATGCTACAATTTCATCCTTAACTGTTCTCATGTTCAGGTGGTCATGAACCTCTGTGTTTTTGATGAACCAGGGCGTATTTGTTTCAGGATGCTTTGTATTTTGTTCATGTTTGTGTTGCAGGCTGATTCCTATAGTTGGATGCCCTACATCCAGACAGGTCCTATTGCTGTCTTATAAATTAGCGGTTGTTGTGTTGCATCCTAGTAACAAAATACATCATATGTCGACCTCTAATGTATGATGTTTGTATGTTTGTCATGTAGCATATCATTGGAAAGGGTAATTAGATAAGGATCTTTTAAAACTTAAGTAATTTCAAAATAGCTTTTTTTTTTCGCAATCGATTTAGTAGTTTTTTCGTGATTGAGAAACAAACATCTAAACACGCACACTTTCACATTTATAATATTAGTAGTAAGTATTATAGACAGACATGAACTTTAAAAATTATATATTTTTGTTCTACTACTTATCCTAAGTCCCCTAGACCACTTTTTTTTTAATTTACTTCCAAGCACAGACTTTTTGTCCTTTTTTATAAGTATAGATAGAATAGATAAGAATACATTGCAAAATACAAGCGTAATATTTTTGTGGTGTTACAAGAACCACAAATAAATAAGTTAGGACAATATAAAGCAAGATATCGTATGATTAAAAAAAAAACTAAATAATCTAATCACATAATATCTAAACAACCGTAACACTTAAGACATAGGGTCTACAGGGTAATACTAGCGCATTACCCCCACAACCCTCCAAAGAATCCTAACGGTTCCTGTGCCAAACACCCTGTTTAACTGTGTTAAAGCGACTAACCAATATTGTATGTAATGTAAATCGTGTCATATAATGGTGTGTGTATTGCAGTGTACAATGTGTCGGAGCCCGAAACCAGTGCTGGGCGAGGACATATTCAAGCTGCAGGAGGGCGCGAGCGCGCTGCCGCAACCGGTGGAACCATCCGGTAAGTTTACAGTTACACACCATACTCCCATCTTAGTTGGGACTCATCACACCAGTCTCACACTCACTCGACAATAAAGCTTAGGGGACACAATGTCTCTTCATAGAGCGGCCGCCCTCCGAAGAAGCCATGACTTTGCATAAGTCATCAGCATCATGCCAAGAGTCGTGTGTAAAATAGTTGATGATTTTTCGTCTCGGCTATTGTTATGAGTTTAGGACAGGGCCATCTCCGGCCTACAAATGGACTAAATCCGGCTCGCGACTATAAAATAAAAAAGAAGTGCAGTCTTTTTGTTGAAGATAGTATGCAGAAAGTCTCTGTGGCTATCCACGGTCCGTTGATATATATTTCTATAGGTATACATTATAATTCTACTACTATTTTTTTATTTTATACTAGCTGTGCCCCGCGGTTTCACCCGCATAAATTCCTATCCCGTATATATAACGTATGTGACGCTTCACGTATGTCATACCAAGCGTTGCTCAACCCGTATGATTATTCAAAGTAGGTACCCTATATCTTATTTCAACCACTAAACTATCCCTGTACCAAATTTCGTTCAAATCGGTTTAACCGTAATTTTTACCCATCACGTATGTCATACCAAGCGTTGCTTTACCCGTACGATCATTTAAAGTATCGTATTTTTACCCTTAAAGTAATCCCTGTACCAAATTTCATTCTAAATGTTGTGATCGTTCCTGTTGACCCATCACGTGTGTGTCACGCCAAGCGTTGCTTAACCCGTACGATCATTTAAAGTACCTTATATCGTATTTATACCCATAAACTAAGCCTGTACCAAATTTCATTCTAATTGGTGCGATCGTTCTTGTTGACCCATCACGTATGTGTCACGTCAAGCGTTGCTTAACCCGTACGATCATTTTAAGTACCCTATATCGTATATATAGCCTTAAACTAACCCTATACCAAATTTCATTCTAATTGGTGCGATCGATCTTGTTGACCCATCACGTATGTGTCACGTCAAGCGTTGCTTAACCCGTACGATCATTTTAAGTACCCTATATCGTATATATAGCCTTAAACTAACCCTGTACCAAATTTCATTCTAATTGGTGCGATCGATCTTGTTGACCCATCAAGTATGTGTCACGCCAAGCGTTGCTTAACCTGTACGATCATTTAAAGTACCCTTTATTTTATTTAAACCCCTATACTAACCCTGTACCAAATTTCATTCCTATCGGTTCCGCCGTTCTTGAGATATAAATAGTGTAACTAACACGACTTTCGTTTTTATAGCTGCGTCCCGCGGGATTTACCCTCGTAAATCCCGACCCCGTAAGAATATCGGGATCAAAAGCCTATAACCTTTCTCGATAAATGGACTATCAAACACAAAAAGAATTTTTCAAATCGGCCCAGCAGGTCCTGAGATTAGCGCGTTCAAACAAACAATCAAACAAACTCTTCAGCTTTATAATATTAGTATAGACTAGTATAGATTTTGCTGAAGGGCAGATTTGAAGTGACGCTGGTGGGCTAGCGATCGGGCTAGAGCTATGTGTTTGGTTGTTGTTGGTTCTCACGAGCGTAGATGATGACCAAAATTATATTATCATTTCAGAAAATAAACATATTTTATATACAATTTGTAACGGGTAAGTCCTTTTAATCCGAAAGGGAGTTGATCTAGACGTCTAGGCGAACAACTTTTGTTTTACGATTTTTGAAAATTTTGAGATTATGTTTCACTAAAAAACAGCTGCTTTTGAAAATAAGAATAATTGAAGTTTTGATTGTAAACCATCAAATTAAATAAAAGGACAACATAAGGTTAATGACCTCGAACTCTCAGAAACAGCTGATTTTATAAATTGCGAATTGTATATTTGTGCAAACTTTTATTAATAAACGTTTTATTATTATTATTATTTTCAAGTAAACTTTACACCTAAATTTTTCGAAAAGCACTTCGAATTTCCAAAAGTCGTAGAACAAAAGTTGTTCGCCTAGACGTCTAGAACAACCCCCTTTCGGATTAAAAGGACTTGCCCGTTACACCTTGTATACATACCCTACTTTCCTTAATTAAAAAACCTGGATTAACCTATGGCAATAGTGGCAATATCGGATATAGCCGAACTATAATGTTCGATGTAGCCACGGCATACAAGGGTGTAACTGCGTTGAAAATTAAAAAAACAACAACACATACCCACACCTTTTTTGGTAACTTTTATATTTACAATAAGTACAATAGATTTTTGCGTGTATAATACACGATAATCAATCAATCAATCAAATCATTTATTGCGAATAAAGGTATACAATGATCTTATAATAAATTAAATATTTGAGAAACACTTTATCCAGCCTTTACATGAGGCATGCAATATCAAGTGGTTTTCTACAAACTATTTTTGTGAACAATAGGAACAAACGCTACAGAGTCAAATAAAATCAATTACAATGTCAAAAATTATGGAATGAAAGTATAAAAGTATAATGTCAAATTGTTAAAAAGAAAATTAAATTATATAATATGTTTGTCATGCAAATATGTCATTTAATTTATCATTTAAATATTTATTAATTTTGTAATAACATTTGGTCAAGAGAAACTTTTTTAAACTATTTTTAAAACTAAGAATGTTTTGCTCTTGCAGTATACTATCTGGTAGATGATTATATATTTCAGGAATCATTCCAAATACACTATTTCTAAGGAGAGCAGTATTATTCTTCTGAAATTTGATTTTATTTTTATGTCTCTTACTGTGTAATCTATCAAACATGTTTAAATTTAATCTTGCGAAGACTGAGACTTCATAAATGTACAGGGAAGGCAGAGTCAATAAATTAAACTTTTGAAAATAGGGTACACAGCTGTCTCTCCGTTTAAGACCAAATATGGCTCTTACACACTTTTTTTGGGCTTTAAACACTTTAATCTTATCAATTGAATTGCCCCAGAATATGACACCATATCGTAATGTGGATTCCACGTGACCATGATAGGAAGTCAACACAGCTGAAACATTAACAATTTTATTTAAATGGTATAATGCGTAAGAGAATTGACTTAACCTTGAACACACACTGGCAACATGTTCCTTCCAGTTTAAATTTCGATCTAATGTAAGGCCCAGAAATTTAGCTGAGGCAACCTCATGAACTAAGCAACCATTATGTTCAATTTTCATATTCAATTGTTGAATACCACTGCTTGTAAATGGTATTATGTTTGTCTTTTTCAAGTTAATCAAAAGATTATTTGAGCGTAGCCAATCTACAGCTTCACCAAGGGTTTTATTAATGTCAATTTCTAGTGATGCATAATCTGTGGTTGAGAACATGACAGTACTATCATCAGCAAATAGTACCATTGGCTGCTCTATCGATTTGGGGAAGTCATTAATGTAAATAATAAACAGTAAAGGACCGAGAACGCTACCCTGCGGCACACCGCATTTAACTAGCCGATAATCAGAGAGATAGGTCTTTTCTGTTTTTGTAATTGGACAAATCCTTGTAATTTGGGTTGCCTGTTGCCTATCATTTAGATATGAGTTTATCAAAGCCAGAGCATTACCTCTTATACCATACTTTTTAGTTTTTGTATTAGTTTGGTCTGGTTGACATGGTCAAACGCTTTAGTCAAATCCATAAGGAGCGCACACACCTTCCGCCCTTTATCTAGGTCCGACATTACATTTTTTAGAAAACGATAAACTGCCAAATTAATACTCTTATGTCTTCTAAAACCTTGCTGTTCATCAACTAATATGTTCATGCTTTCAAGATAAGAGTAAAGGTTTTCATATATACATTTTTCGAATATTTTAGACAGCGTTGGTATTAGAGCAATCGGCCTATAACATTGCATATATCTTTTATTACCTTTTTTGAAAAGTGGTTTGACAATTGTGCGTTTTAGTTATAATACCTAAATATTTTTATTATATTTGCAAAAAATCTATGACGATATTATGATATAATCAATATCAACCGCATAAGTATCGGTGAGTATCGCAGGAATATCGGGATATCCAGCTACCTATATTCCAAGTTTCATCGCAATCGGTTCATTAGTTTTTGCGTGATTAAGTAACAAACACACATACTCACAAACTTTCAGCCTTATAATATTAGTAGTGTAGCATAAATAAATAATAATCATAAGAAAAGAAATGAGAACAACACACGGAATGAACACGCGAATACAATCATCTAAGAAATTACAAAGAAACTTTAGTTCCGAATAATTATAAGAGATGGCGCTAGTGAGGTGTATGCAGTTTTCTGGATCGCGGTATCGTTGCGTCGAGCACTCTGCTTAAGTAGTCTGCTAAGATTTTGTTTTGTATCGAATCAAATAGACCGATCAGATCGAATCCACTACTGGCTTTGGTACTGCGTATATGTTGTGTACGGTTCCCTGGACCTTCCTATACGTAGTACCTGTAACCTGCATTCGTTGCCTTTTCGAAGAGCGTACGGTTTCCCGGACATCTACTCGACGAGAAGCTCGTAGCCCCCCTACGACCCCTGTAGGCCCTCTACGAAAATAAACCCCTTCGTCCCTCAACCGTAGTTTTACTACCGCCTCCCCCCTCACCGGGTACTCCTCTTCGCTACAGTAGGATAATGTACAAGTCAAAATACAATTAATGTGCGTTAATTAATACGCGAAGTAAAAAGTTTGCCCAACCCTTCGGTGTTAGGCGGACAAAGTCTACTACACTAAAATAAATAAAATATCTGTCCTCTTGTACATAAAATATTCTACAAGTACGACACTCAATTTTTTGTATTGTCATGTACAAACCGTTGGTAAAAAATACAGTTTTTGGGCGTAAGTACTTTATTTTTTAGCACCAAAACTATATTTTAGGAAAACAGTGTTGGCAACTGTAGTCGTATACGTCGATGAATAACATTAAATTAGGTAATACCTTATTGTACAAAACAGAAGTTTAATACTTATTCCATAAATATTGAGGTTCAGTTTTATCGAAATCACACAAAGAGTTGTAAAGCCAATTTTCTTTTTCTTTAACTTTTTCTTTAACGGTTATATAATAATATGTCAACAGAAAATTTATTAATAAATTTCCATTAAAATTTATAAACTTTCGTAGTATTCTAAACGAGAGATAAATTGTATTTCTTATTATTTTCCGGTGACATATACGAGTACATTGCTTTTACTACCCTCTACCCAAATGTTACATACATCAACAAAAAATTGAAACAAGACAAGTAAATGCCGCCAAAAAAAGAAAGTTTAAGAAGAAGGCTGTTTTTTAAATCTTAAAAAATTGAGCCTGGTTACTTATGGAATGTTTTGTTCCCGGCGAATTGTAATGTTGTCGAGTGTATATATATAACGATTAACGATAGGTCGTGTCATTAATGTGACATGTACGTTAACATACAGGTGCGGAGTGCGTGGTGGAGCGGTTGAAACCGCTGCGGATCTCGTCCCCGCAGTCGCAGGGACAATCGACCTCCTGCGCCGGGAACAAGTGGTCCTGTTCGGTGAGTCACGTGACATAAATAGTCCTGTCCAGTGAGTCATGTCATAAAATGACTTGGGCTACTGCTCGAGGGATCTGTATTGCCGCCAATTTATTAGCCTTCTGAGTCTAATGAAGTTGTATCCGTACAATAATCGCAGTCGCAATCGTAATGGAGTTCGCATTGGAAAAATCCACATATGCCATATGTTCCTTCTATCGACCAACCGGAGTTCGCAGGCGATTAAACAATGTTCTAGACATGTATTTGCGTACTCACTGGGTGGTCAGTCCGTAGTAAAATAATTCAATATCTTTGGTGCAGTCCATAGGCTTAGTGGATCCTAAGAAGCTGCTGCGATTGTCTGTGGAGCCGCAGAGCTTTTTTTTTATTGGGTGTGGAGAATGTAGTTCGTGAAGGTGGAGAGGATGACGCTGACCGATCTCGAACGATTTTCGTTTCTCCACGTCACGACGAACACCGGCAGGTACACTACCAGCAAGTGGGAATAGAGCGTTAGGCACATCGATAACCTGCCATCATTGTTAATATCTCGGTCTAAATGGGACCAGAGTGTCTAAGACTTCGGAGACAAGGCAAGTTCAATGGTGCGTGTGTGTTTATTACAGACATGTACATACGAGAACTGGCCGCGGTCGCTCAAGTGCGCGATGTGCGGCGCGGCGTCGTGCGTCGCCGCGAGCACGCCGCCGTCCGCGCCCGCCACTCCGCCGCCGCATGCGACGCCTCCTCCCGCTAACAACAAGCCAGCCATCGGTATGCATACTTACCTACTAGTTTAACACAACGACAAACCTGTTCATGACGTTGTTACTATCGATCGGAAAAGAATAATGTTTATATACATCTTAAATATGTATTGCTGAAATTTTACATAATATGCGTTTTATTAGTAACTGTCGTAACTATATCTACGCTTATTACCGGTATAGTCGTAAGATACGCCGAGTGAACTTAAGTTTATGATCGTGATCCACCGTGCTGTATGTTCGATCGAATGCTTTATTACAGAACGACATAATAATCGTGGTATATGTACGACGTGTTCAGGTATAAACGACATATGCAACAGTGTGACGGAGAGTGAAGGTCGGCGGTCGACGAAGAGAACCAGTAGTCCCAGTGCCGGCAGCATCGACTGGATATGGCTGCAGGCGTGTCTCGGTGAGCTATACTGTACTGAAGGTGTATGCGGAGGTGTGGAGGTGTATGTGTAGGTGTGAACAGTGTGTATATGTGTACAACAGGTGTAGTGGAAGGCAGCAGCGACCGGCTGGAGGCGTACCTGAGCGCTGGCGGCGACCCGGCGCGCGCGCTCACCGCGCACGAGGTCGCGCTGCTCGACCGCGCCTCCGCCTTCGACGTCGGACACACGCTCGTACATCTCGCGATACGGTTCCGACGACAGGACATGGTCGCCAGGTAACTACACCTTCCCTTCTATACACCTACCTATATTACGTCCTAATGATGCCTCATTCAAACTACTATTCAATTCGAAAACTTCAAATATTGATAATGCACCGTGAAAATGCTGTGTACATTTCTGTATGTAATATTAGACCCGAATGAAGTCACAGGAAGAAACTAATGTTGTGAGCTGGATACTCACTGATATGGTTTTGGGTTCATCGAAATCGTTAGATTAGTTTATAATTCCTGTCTACTGTAGAAGATGTATCGATAGAGCACGAAGGTAGTCATATAGTAGAGGTACAACATAACAATAGAGAAAGTCAAATACTTATTCCAAAATTCCTGTAAATTTAGAGTCGTAGCACAGTAGTTACATCGCGAGCGCCGCAAGAGCGACGTGGTATAATTAAAGTTAAACTTTTACGTAAACGATAAAAATAAAATAACGTACTTCTACGGTTTTCGCGATTTTGCATAATAAAACACTTTATTTATCCGGTTTTCCGAGCAAAAAGCTCGATTCAAATAATGTATAAAAACGCGATAAAACAGGATAAATAAAGTGTTTTATTATAACGTATTTAATGAAAATTTTATTCTGGATGACGAATTGTTTTCAAGAATAATTAGGAGTTCGCTCCGAACTGAGACCTCACGACTCACGACCCCTATCTCCCCAACCCAACTACCGATCCGGCTCATCTTCGAACACACAAATTCTATTGACCTAAACTACGCGCATACCAAAATTCATAAAGATCGGAGCTACGATACTCAAGTTATCGTCGAACAAACATACAAAGACACAAAGATACAAGCGCCAGGCCCGTCTACACTGGACCTCACTCGCTTCGCTCGTTCGGTCAATAAATCTATCTGACACGTCATCCAAAAAGTGTTCGAGATGACACATTTTATCCTCTTACTTTGTTATATGGGTGACACAGTCTTTCCATTTCAGAGGTTACATTTTGAAAGCCGTCTTCAAAAAGTTTTTTAACTTGTTTTATTTTAAAGGTTTGTTGTCGCTGGCTACATAACCCTTCACTTGCGCCCAAACTAATTCAATCATATTGAGTTGGCAGTTGTAAGGAGGTAAGCGAAGGACTGTGACTCGCCGCCATCTCGTCCACCGTATACTAATCCGAATAGTTCATTTAATTTTTCAGAATTGTTAACTTTTGAACGGAATAATCAGAATAAGCGCATCATTACGTCTTGAGGTTGACAACATTATAACAAGTTTTGACAGACCGAAATGTCAGATGATGGGACGAAATAAATGAATAGATGTATGTATGTATGTGTATGGTAATGTAATGTATGATTGTGTATGTAGAGTGTTGGCGGCGGTGTCCGGCTCCGGTCCCGGTCTGAAGCGTGAGCCGTCGTACGTGGCGGCGGACGTGGCGGCGGCGGTGCGGCGCCACGTCGCCGCCACGCTGCGACGTGGCGCGGGCGCGCTGCCCGTGCGACACGTGGCCGAGTTCCACACGCACGCGTTGCCGCACGCGGTGCTCGCCTTGCCGCACGCCGTGCGCGCACAACTGCGCGCTGAACTCCTCGACGTTGAGGCGCAAGATACACTCGAACAGGAGGCCGGCGTCAGGTAACTAACTCCCACCCATGTCGGGTGGACAATTGACATCTCACCTAACATATTATATTACACTTACAGTCCCACACGTTCCACGCGTGAGGCAACATAACACACTGTCTCACTCACAGACGTGACGTACCTACGCCGTTCGACTAATAATGATTCTGCGTGTGGATTATTAAGAAACGATCAAAACAACACTGCACATTCGGATCCAATCCGTTTGGCATAAAATGTATAACGCATAATATTCATAAACCATAAACACATAACGCATAAACTATTTCCTCCTAAAAATGTATGGCATAATACTCAAAACATATAAAAGTTAAAGGCAAAATATTTTTATAGCATAACAGTCAAACCGCATAAAAATTTAAGTCAATACTTTTTTTATGGCATAACAATTATCAAAACAAGTTTTATTTTTAACCGACTTCAAAAAAAAGGAGGAGGTTATCAATTCGTCTGTATGTATAATTTTTTTTTTTTTTGTATGTTCACCGATTACTCGAAGACGGCTTGACCGATTAAGATGATTCTTTTTTTAATGGATAGGTGGGAGCTCCAAGATGGTCCCATAAAAATTTGATGAGGATCTTCGAAGTGAGGACCGGGAATGCTCCTCAAAACGCTGTATTCAATTCAATTGTTCATTGATTACACGAAGATGGCTTGACCGATTGATATAGTTCTTTTTTAATGGAAAGGTGGAAGCTGCGAGGTACTCTCATGAATGTTTGGTAAGGATCTGATGAGTATCTTCGGAATGATGGACAGGATAGCATCCCAGAATTCAATAAAATACTCATTTTTGGACTTCTACCAAAAAGAATAGACCCCTAAAGAACTACGTACAGATTGATGGGGCACCTGGAATCACCTTCTCATCAGCAAACTCCTCAATAATTAAAATTACGGTAACAATATTGTTGATTTTTAGTTAGGTAGGTATACTAAAAAGGGTAAAATAAAAAAATAATTTAAAAATTAAAAAACCGACTTCAAAAAGAACAAAAAATAATTTAAAAAACAACCAAAATAAAAGAATTGATAAAAATGACCAAAATAACCTCTACATAGGAACAGTGCCACCGACTAATTAATCTGTTTTATCATCTGAAGTCGGGCAGTATTACTGGTTGGTTCCATATTGTACTTAGTTTGGCTGCCCGACGTCGGTTTTTGCCTGAAGTCGGTTTTTTAATTTTTTAATTATTTTTTTAGCATATATTGTTTCACTGATTACAACAGTTGTCTGTGGTTTGAGCAAGTGGATTTATATTGGATGTGATGAGTAATCTCCAGAATGATGGGATTCTGCCCATCATGCCCATCAGTGGAATACCGTCCTAAATTACTCATTTTTAAGTAATTTAGGAGTAAGTAAATTACTCATTTTTTAGGGATGTTCATTGATTACTCAAAGATGGTTTGACCCATTCAGATAAGTCTTTTTTTTTTTTCAATAGAAAGGGGGGAGCTCCAAGGTAGTCCCATAAATTAAGGTGACTATCCCAGCATCCCAGAATGCAGTAAATTACTAATTTTTGAACTTCTACAAAAAAAAGAACTATGTACCTGCTGATTGATGGAGCACTTGAAACCACTTCTTCATCAGCAAACTCATCAAAAAATAAAATTATGGTTACAATTTTGTTGATGTTTACTTGCAGTGGAAAGTAGGTATATAGGTATTACACTAAAAAAGGTGAAATAAATAAATAATTCAAAAATTTGAAAACCAACTTAAAATAAAGAATAACTGGTACATATGTTTATGGTTCTACGTATATGGTTTCTGTGGATGTATCTTGTTAATTCTTATCCCAAGTGGTTTAGAACTTTTTTTTAATTTTCTCTTAAGCACTGATGGTTCGTCTCGTATAACGTGTGACGTGACGTGTGTGTGTTTGTGTGTGACGTGTACACGTGTACTGTACTGTACATACAGGTCTCTGCACGCGCTGTGGAACCGTTCGGGCGGCAGTTGTCTCGCGGACGCGGTGTCGCAGGCGGCGTACGGCGTGTGCGACCGCGGCGACTCGCTGCGTGACGCGCTCGGCGAGTCGTTGTCGGCGGCGGCGCGCGCGTTCCGGCCGCGGTGGGCGGCCGCCGAGCGGCGCGCCGCGCGGGCGCTCGCGTACTCGCCGAGCGAGCACCAGCTGCGCGGCGAGTGGGCCCGGCTGGTGGCCGCGCCCCAACACCCGCGCCTCCCCCTGCATCAGATACACGTCTGGGTGTTGGCGCACGTTATGCGGAGACCGCTCATCGTCTACGGAGTGGACGTGGTGCGCTCGTTCCGCGGCGAACCGCTCGGCTACGCCGGCTTCCAGGGCGTCTACCTGCCGCTGCTGTGGGAGCCGGCCTTCTGCTGCGAGTCGCCGCTCGTGTTGGGATACACGCGCGGACACTTCTCCGCGCTAGTGCCGATGGAGCCGCCGTCCGCGTCGGACCGCGACGACGAGGACGCGGTCGGCGTGCTGCCGCTGACTGACGTCGACGGCGACCCGCTGCCGGTACACTTCCTCACCGACGAGGAGACGCTCGACCCCGACGCTTGCCTGCGTCGCTACTTGCACGTGACGCCGGACGGAGCGCGACAGACGCTGCACCCCCGACACCTGCTGCAAGCGCAGATGCTGGAGGAGTGGCTCAATCACTACCGGCGGCTCGCGTGAGTACCACCTCACCTCACCTCCCTCCGCAATTTTCTCTAACTTCAAATTGACACCTGCTTTTCGAATCGGACTCGGGTTTTGAGCGTCGGAGTAGGTGTTCCGATGCTTGCCGACCATGGTGATTTATAATTTTTGAAGTTGCTAAAAACTGTCTCGTTCAAAAAAATCGTAAACAGAAGTAGTCGAGTTGGATCGTGTAGAACGATTCCCTTTCGATTCCGACTAGTATATATGTATGTATACATGAAGGTACAGTGTGTGGTGTAATCGTTTGCAGACAACAGATGCGCGGGCCGTTTCCGCCGCGGCTGGCCGCACGCCATTACTGCAGCGACCGCAGCGACCGCAGCGACGCCGACGACGAGTGAACCGCAACCGCACGCACACACTTACACACACATCCTCACACAAACACACACCATCTATCTCTCCATATGTATACTACGATGACGGTGACGATCGACAGATCCATGTGGCATTGTGCCCCGTCGCCTCCTCGTACTATACGTACACTCGGTACGCTACAGTACACACGTACCTACGTAGCGTACACAGCGGGAGCTTACGTGCAGCTATGATAGACCTCTTACGGTTACATTCTAGCTCACATTCGAATAGATACATCTAATGATTTAAAGCATAACGAAAACGATGACGTCAACATTACCAAAATAAAGTTGGATGTCCAAGATCGATGCCCGTTTTTAGAATCACTATATTTAAATATACAGGGTGAACCATTTCGATGGGCTTTCCAGAAGGATATCCTAAACTATAAAATATAGCGAAAATGCTGAAAGGAGTTGCGTCCCCGATTTTGACAAAAACTACTGTGTATTTTTTAGATTTTTGAAAAATTATCCAGAATTGAATCTTGTCTTTTTGCAAAAAATCAAACTTAATGTTGCTGATAGAGATCAAATCCCGGAAACAAACATATTGTGTTAAAATGAGAGAAACTTTAATAAAAATATTTCATTTGACCACAAAAAAGACAAGGTTCGATTTTTCGAAAAATCTAATAATGCCATTTTAGTTTCTGTCATAATCTGGGACGCAACTCCATTCGTTTTGTACCAACCTGAATAAAGCGATCGATACGTCGCGTCGCTCGTCGCTCGTCGCTCGATACAGACCTAGTGCGATAGTCTTTGGGACGAATCGCACATTCTTAACACTTTTAATGTTATAATTATAAATGAAGATGTTCCAGTTTGAAGTAGTTCGTAACGGTTTGTCATTCGTTCAACTGTAACTAGACAAAAATAAATGAGTATAATAAATAAATAATAGAGATGCAATATTTTTAAATATTCTTACATAACGGCTTATCTACTAGCATAATATTAATGTTTTAAAACAAATAAACTTCGAACAATACTGTCGGAAATATCTATTGTGCAGTACAGGCGGACGTCAACGTGGCTATCCACCTTACAGTTTTACAATAATTGTCAATTTGTTGAAGCAGAATGTACATTGAATAAGGCTTTATAAAGCCATTACATAAGGCTTTTTTGGGCGGTGTTGGTCTAGTGGTATATACTCCGGCTTTAGTTAAAGGTCGCAGGTTCGAATCCGGACCGCGCACCGATGTCTTTTTCTTTAAGAAAAAGTTATGTGCGCTAATAACATCGCTCTTACGGTGAAGGAAAACATCGTGAGGAAACCGACATGTCCTAGGACTCGCCGGGTCCGAGGGCATGAGACATTCGCCAATCAGGAGTAGGCTCCCGTGGCGTCTTAATGCCTAACGTGGGACAAATTAAAGGGCTAATTAAAAAAAAGCTTTTTAAGTCATTCTGACAATAGCAATTTTTTTAAACTCTACTGTGGATATCCATTTGTGTCGAAGACTACGTCAGGAAAGTATCTAAGACATCCATCAAACATACAGAACACACACATAATATTATGTAAATAATTCAATTAGCATGTTACACATACAATAGCTAGTTGTACGTTTATCGTACGAACTATATTATTGTTTGTTCTGCTCTCTCACATGCATTATACGAGTATCTACTGGATACTGGACACCGAAAACATCGAATTACCCGCTATCTTGGAACTCTGTTTCGATTTCTTCTCAAAATGTTCTCAACTACTAACAGAAATTCGGTTTCACGCTGATTAAAATGAGTATATACTATCACCTTACATTGTAACCAAGCAATGCTAAGTAGTTGCTGTCTTTCTTATCGCTTCTTTAGTTTTCTTTTCCTGTTCGTGTTTGTGTTACTTTATTTCGGTCAAGAATGGATGTGATACTTCATAAACCCTTGGTAATTGAATAATCTCAATGAGTTTATATTCATTTAGAATGATCATGAAACGCATAAAGTTAAATGTTCAGAAAGAACATAAAACTTTGACGGTAGTAAGTTGGACGTTTTGAGGATATCGTTAGATACGGAATTCGTTCGATGATCCTGCGTCCATCGGATGTCAAGTGTAGATGCCGACAATGAATCGTGTCAGGGACGTCGTTCAGACTTGCAAGCAAGCAACGTTAGGTACGTAACAACTAAGTACTAATAACTGTCACAGGGTAGACACCTCTTGTACAGAAACTCCATCAAAAACTTGAAAAGAAAAGCTTTATACAATTCATTTCATTAGGTTTCTACACAACCGAATTCAAAGGTTTGTTAAAATATTTTTAAAATTTCGATTTGGGGTTAATTCATTTAAAAAAATTTTTTTAAATGTTCTAAAATAAAATTAGTATATTTTATTTTTAAGTATCGTATTTCAGCCGGTTTAATTCCTGTATCACTACCATGAGTCGGTACACAATAGTTTGAACATTGCTGTAACACAGAATATCGGGTCGCTCGGGCGACACTCTGCGATCGACCGGTACCCGTTCCGGAACGGGCGCGCTGTTAACGTTACACTGTACGTATTTACGTATCAACTCATGGTAGGGGTACTGGATAGGTATGTTAAAAATAATCTCGAGGAGTATTAACGACCGACCGGCGCGGGCGACCGTTACACTCTTTCTAATGAAATAGCTCTTGATATGTTGGAACTGTGACATTATATACATTTTTATCGACGTTTAACTGTAACAGTCGTTAACATAAACATGTATACAATATCACTGGGAAATCTATTAAAAACTACTGAAACTATATAATAAGACAATAAACCTTTCGTGGTTTTATCACTGTTTAAGTTAACGGTCTTTGAAAACTTAAAGAAACCCACCACGAATGTAGTCTTATTTTTGTTTCAAAAATAAGGGGATATTTATTATGAGTAGAATTGTTGTCTCATATATTTAGATGGAGTATGCTTTCCCTACAGATAGTGTTTGTAGATTCGATCGATCCTGTTAACTTATACAGTATAATGTTTGTTACAGTCCGGACAACTGGCCAGTGGCCAGTTGTCAGTGGCCAGTTGTCAATGGCCAGTTGTCAATGGCCAGGAGGAAGTTTCCATCTTGTACTTAGGTGTACCTACCATAGATATAGATATCTCGTAATCTCATTTTATATGAATGGAATTGTTGTTCTCTTTGAATTTTATTTATTTATAATCATAAAGGGAATGCCCTTTGTTAGAAGTCGCGCGGGCGGCTCGTTATATTGTAGGTTATATATGCATATCTACATATTATTAAAAATGTAGAAATACTAAAATATGTAATTGAATTATATTGAGATAAAATAGAGACGTCGTTTTAAAATTAATAGCTGAACACGGTAGGGCAGTATTTAGTGTCAGTTTGTTTGTCTATTTGGACACTCTGCAACTACCGGATAGATAGATAGAACATACCTACCTATACATACCTATGTCTTCACTACATCATGTACAACAAAATCAAGGTAAATCAAGGTTTCGATAATAAAGGTAGGTATTACAATGGCACGAGTACTCGATCGAGTTAAAGAACTGGGTACCTATAGTTGAGTTAGGTATCAGGATGTTTTTTTCTGAACACCTTTAAGATATAATAATGTTACTCTGTGATACCTTATCGACGTCCATGGCTGTGAGCGACATAACCTAGGTGGGTACCTAGGTTATGTTGTTTATTGTTGTTCACATCACAATAGTGTCGCAACTACTAGTATGTCGCTACTACTACAATAGTGTCGCAGCGGTAGGTGACCTCACACAAACACCTAGATTTACATTATAATAATAAATACAGATGATTTCATTGATTCCACGTCGTGTACTACCTATTCTATTTTAATTAATCAATTATATGAAACTGTTCAACTAAACGTTGTTTTGTTTGTCTAGAATACCTCACTCCTTTTGTGAATGTTCCTTATGGTCCTTGAGTCCAGCCTTAGTGATTATTAAACTGATAACATCAACTAAATTCTACTAGGTAATTGGCCGAGCTACCAACTCCCCCTTTTTGGAATCTTAGATCAAACGTGTAAACTGAGAACTATCAGTTATCAAAGGAAAACGTACCTAAATAAAGACCTGTCATTTTTAAATAATTGTACCTGATTGAGTGAGCTAATCGGAAATAAGAATGTTATTTCAAAACTTGAACTGAATTAAAATTTTAAAGTTTTATCTGAATCATTTCAGTAGGTACTTTTTTGGGCAATGTATAATAATTGTACCTATGAGTTTTTTGTCTAGGTCAATGACCTAGACAAAGGTCAATGGTCAATGTCTATTCATGTTTCTATTAAAGTTATAGAGACGCCATTGCAGAACAAATCATTATTGAAAGGCGGCCCAAAGTATGCTATACAACCTCATTATTTATATTCATTCACATAATTTAAAGAAGAAATAGACGAAACTATTGTTATCTCTCTTTAAAAACATAAGACTCAATGCTACTTGCATGACGTAAGAAAGAAATAATATTATTATGACATCTCATAGTGGTTTTATTTATTTCTTATCGGTTGTGAACCGATTATGGCCATTAGGAAATTAGCCAGTGTCAAGTATTCTAATATATTATGCAAGTTATTTGCATCGAAACAGTCAAGTCGTCATAGTTAAAGTCAAGTCTAGGGAATCATTTGTAAACACGGCGGCCATTTACAAATAATCTTCACGGAGCCTTGGAGACAACACTAAGTTAATGTTTTGCACAAATTTTCACTTTCATTCCACTTGTACACCTTCACGAAACTAAATTGATTAATATACCCCCGAAATTAAACAATTTGCACGCATATGAACTAGGTTTCACAAAAATGAAAATTTAGCACCACATCTCCTCAACGAGTTCCCGCCAAGACTCAATTCATAGTGGTTTTAAGAGAATGATAAAACGTCAAAGTCAAAAACTTCGTTGAGTTTTTGGAAAAAAAACTTTTTGAATAAATAAACTAAAATAAATAAATACAGCTTTACTTACGTATAAAATGACATATTTTTGCCAGTTTTTGGAGTATAATTCGTGCATCGCCTAAATACGCACGAAGGCATTGTTGTCTGTGAATAATGTTGTGAAAGTGAACATTCCACTTGTACACCTTCACGAAACTAAATTGATTAATATACCCCCGAAATTAAACAATTTGCACGCATATGAACTAGGTTTCACAAAAATGAAAATTTAGCACCACATCTCCTCAACGAGTTCCCGCCAAGACTCAATTCATAGTGGTTTTAAGAGAATGATAAAACGTCAAAGTCAAAAACTTCGTTGAGTTTTTGGAAAAAAAACTTTTTGAATAAATAAACTAAAATAAATAAATACAGCTTTACTTACGTATAAAATGACATATTTTTGCCAGTTTTTGGAGTATAATTCGTGCATCGCCTAAATACGCACGAAGGCATTGTTGTCTGTGAATAATGTTGTGAAAGTGAACTAAATGTACTGTGTGATAACAAGCGGGTGATCGTGACGTGAGCTGGGATGGAACTAAGACTTCTCTGGCTAGCTAGCTTGCATTTGTGTTGCCAAGAAATTTGCCCTATTACGTATCTAGAAGTTTTTACATATCTCTGGTCTAGGTACATTTTTTAACTATGATTACGAAAAAGGGTACCTATATTCGTAGATATACCGCGCTACCATGCACGTTTGTCGTTGCTATATCGTCCTTTTGTCGTTCAAAAAAATAAAGTAAATTTTAAATAAACTAGTAGTTCGCCCCGAACTGAGACCTCACTTTGTGAGACTGATTTTGTTTTTTTGTAGGATTTTAACACCAACAGCTTTATTTTTTTCAAAATTGTCTATTTTTAAACGAATAAAAGAATTATTATTAACGAATAATATAACGAAAGACAAGAATTACGATAACACAACAAGAATTATTCCTTTATTACGACAATCGACCACAATTTGTTGTAACATAAACATGAATTATTTACATTGAACACTAATTGACGTTTACATTCCCTTCAAAAATGTTAGATCTTGGAGTATATATCGCAAGCAAACGCAACGATACCGCGATCTAAGAGTGATGTCGAGCGCCATCTATTGACAAATTTTTAGAACTTGATTTTTTTCTCTTTTTGCACCCCCTATCTCCCCAACCCCCCTACCGATCCAGCTCATCTTCGAACTCATAAATTCTATTGACCTAAACTACGCGCATACCAAAATTCATGAAGATCGGAGCTACGATACTCAAGTTATCTTATCACTTATCGTCGAACAAACATACAAAGATACAAGCGCCAGGCCCGTCTACACTGGACCTCACTCGCTTCGCTCGTTCGGTCAAAAATACCCCGACCACTTTTAGAAACCACAGACATTATTTTTTTTTTTAAATTATTTGATGTGCTCTTATTTTTATTTTTTTAGCTGTACGACAACGCGACAACTTGTAAGACATAGTAGGGCCCAGAGATATGTAAAAACTTCTAGATACGTAATAGGGCGAATTTCTTCTTCGAATTATGTGAATGAATATAAATAATGAAATTGTATAGCATACAATTGTGCCGCTTTTCAATAATGATTTGTTCTGCAATGGCGTCTCTATAACTAATGTAAACTAAAATAACTAATGGCGACTCATTGAACTCAACGAAGTTTTTGACTTTGACGTTTAATCATTCTCGTAACCGTAATAATATTATGACATCTCTTTCTTACGTCATGCAAGTAGCATTGAGTCTTATGTTTTAGAAAGAGAAAACAATAGTTTCGTCTATTTCTTCTTTAAATTATGTGAATGAATATAAATAATGAGGTTGTATAGCATACTTTGTGCCGCTTTTCAATAATGATTTGTTCTGCAATGGCGTCTCTATAACTTTAATAGACTCATTGCTCGTGACCGTGAAACTTTAATACAATATCTTTTAATTTAGCGGAAAATAAACGAAAATATCTACTAACACCGTGGCTTTAGATCACGTAAATGAGTTGAATAATACATAACTTGTATTGTGAATGCCTTTAAAATTATCCATTATTATAATTTTAAAGGCATTCACAATACAAGTTATTTTATATTTTTATAATTTATAATTTATAAATATAAATTATTTCAAACGATTACAGTATGTATTATATTAGTGGTAGTACACTATTAGTACGTGAATTTGGCTAAATTGTCCTATATTGCTGACAGAAAGCCATAACTAAGAAAATGAAATGAAATAAGACCATAATAGGACAAAGAAGATCGGCGTTTTTCATCAGAGCTCAGACCTGCCTAGGGGGTAGAGGTACATTAATGCAATTTTAAAGGCATTCTTAAAACACAAGATAAGGATTATTCAACTGATTTACGTGATCTAAAGCCACGGTGTTAGTATTTTCGTTTATTTTCCGCAAGATTAAAATATTTTGTATATTAAATTTTCACAGTTAAAAGCTTCTTCCTCTTCTTCTTCTTTAAAATGGCTTTTCCTTTCGGATATTTGCCAGTGTCAAGTATTATCAATATTTGCAGGTTATTTGCATCGAACGAAACAGTCAAGTCGTCATAATCAAAGTAAAGTCGAGGGAATCATTGTAAAAAGGGGGCGATTTTTTACAATGTTTATTCACAGAGCTTTGGAGAGAACATTAAGCTAAAGTCCACGTTTTGCACCGATTTTCACTTTTATTTCCACTTGTACACCTTCACGAAACTAAATTGATTAATATGCCCCCGAAATTAAACAATTTACACGCATTTGAACTAAGTTTCACAAAAATGAAAATTTAGCAACACATCTCCTCGACGCATTCCCGCCAAAACTCAGTTAAAAGCTTAAAACCTAAAAAACGGCAGCTCATTCTCTCCTAACCACAGACTTATAATGAGGATAGTGTAGTGCTCCTAACTGTGAAACTTTAATAACATACAATATATTATAAGTTAGCGGAAATAAAACGAAAATACTAAACACAGTGGCTTTAGATCATGTAAACCTAATTCAAAATAAATAAATAAATTATAGTCCATATAATTATTATTCTTCTTTTAGGGACGAAAAACTTTGGTAAAAATTGTTTGAAGTGCAAAACGTGTTATCTGTGGAACATAACTGGTCCATTTAGAACGGTATTCTTTTTTTTTTTCTATTTCTTATTTCCTACGTTTTAGTTTGGTCTGGCAACACAGTGCGTGCGTTTACTGGAGGCCGGGCGGTTGGTACTTGGTGTGGTGTTGTGGCTCGGACAAATATATTTCGTTTTTTTAGGACTGACCAAGTACATTCACGAATTAATCATCAATTAAAAACTTAGGAGTGTAGAATTGTGATGTAGTACATAATAATCTAAACCAGATTCTAGCAGAGTGACGGCTGCATCAACGGCAGGGCTGAGATTGGACGACCTTACAAAATGGGTGAGTAGCCGGCTATTAGATTTTTTGTGTTATGTGATCATTTAATGTTATACTAGTTACCTCTAATATGTGAAAAAGACCAGGCTGTGCTCTGACGCTTGCTGCAAAGTTTTGACTGTTTAGTCTATTAGATACTACGTGTGTACCTACATCTTCACGGTTCATGTACCTACCTAGATTGGTAAAAATATCGATTTTAGTTTCTTTCTTTCGGCTAGTTTCCAATGTTCACGTTTAAAACAATACTAGGTATGTCCATAGGTTTAAGTAAATGAACTGTCCAGAAGGTGTGGTGAGGTTGGCTTATTCGTAATGTACTGTTCAAGCGGCGCGCTAAATGCCGGCTAAGTCATGTCCTTTATGAACATTGAACATAGCCTTGTTAAAATTGTGCATCTTATTAAAAACAACTAGGTA
The DNA here is from genome assembly GCA_949358125.1 of Idaea dimidiata. Lineage (NCBI taxonomy): Eukaryota > Metazoa > Arthropoda > Insecta > Lepidoptera > Geometridae > Idaea > Idaea dimidiata. Next base: position 27,514,817 of record OX442330.1, read on the forward strand.
TATTTTAGGTGCAGTCCACCTCTCTCTTAATACAATTGATTACAAACTTTGATTATAAAAGCTCAATCGTCTGATTATAATCAAAGGCTCAATCAAACAATGTATTATTGGTTACCTATATTATGTAGATGTGTAAACCAGTTTTAAGTTCAAATTATTTCCCTAGCTACAATATCATCCAAAGAAAGGCAATGTGTGTGTGCGATCAATCAATTAGCATGCAGTTAAATTAAGCACATACTCCCTACAACATGACTTATTTATTACTTACTTGCTGTGCCCGTGACTCCGTCCACGTGCAACTCTTTGCTAAGGAATCAGGAGTTATATGTGTTATTGCGAGTCAACCATAAAAGATAGACATAATATGCTGTCGCAGGATATTTTTTATGTCATGTTAAGCAGAACATATCCATCATACATGATTTCTGTGTAGCTTTAACCATTCAGTCTACACAGGTGATGGAATCTTAAAAAATGGTGTAGTTTTTCCCGTTTGTATAACATTTCTCTTCACTGGTCCATTCCGATTGATCTTAGCGTGATGAAAATTGTTTTATAACCTGCCCAGGAGTATGAAGTATAATTGTACCAAGTTTCATTAATATCCGTCTAGTAGTTTTTGTTTCTATAATGAACAGACAGACAGATAAAAATGTTACTGATTGCATTTTTGGGATCAGTATTGATAACTAATCACTCCCTGATAGTTATTTTAAAAATATATTCAATGTACAGAATTGACCTCTACATATTTATTATAAGTAAACATAGATTTAAAAAGCCATTTGAAATATCCTAATGAGCAACATTTTTAATTTTTTAAGTCATGCATTATTGCTTTTATTTGGGTTGGGGCCAATGTTGCTATTCCTTGTTTTTCATTTTAATGTTTTATTTTTAAATAATTCACTATATAACGAACCTAATGGCTTAGCTTAAAGCAAGGTAGCATTCTACGCAATATGCTAAAACATGGCTGGGCAAATTTGCCCACCAATCAAAACTGTTGATCAGTAGATGTTAAAAAAGTCTTTTCAGCATTTGCAGGATTTTAAAAGTCACAAGTAGGATTCAGCTGCCTAGCTGTTTATAATTTTTTAAGGTACTGAATATGTTATTTTTTGGTATTGCAACAGAATTTCTCTTTAAAATGACTTGGTACTTACTGAAACAAATTACTTAAGAAAAAGTAAGGATTCGTAAATATTTGGAAAAATAAATAGTAAAAATAATCAAATACAGACCAATTACTTGTCTTCAGACTATCTATAAGAATAAGAATAAGAAGATTTTATTGTTCAAACTATGTAGGTACATTGGTCTTAAATATGTACTATGTTAGTGCACAGTCTACTCATTTCGAGCATACAATAATGTAGTATAAAATTACATTAGGTACTTAAATTTATCTATAAACTAACTACAGGCTGTATCTCACAAATTGTTTACAATCATATTTCATAAAAGACCTTAATAGCACAGGAACAAAAAGGATGTCGTAAAAACAGTCAAGGTTGCAAAGAACAACTTATAATAGACTCTATAGCCATGAAACACAATGTTAAATTAAAGAATGATATTTGTACGATGTATATCGACTACCAAAAAGCTTTTGATTCAGTTCCTCACAGTTGGCTTCTTTATATATTAGATCATTATAAGATTAACCCAGCTATAAAATTATTTTTAAAAGAATCTATGAACCATTGGAACACCAAATTACGACTTGGAAAGGCAATAGAAACTGAACCGATTGCGAGAAAACGAGGAATTTTTTCAGGGAGACGCATTAAGCCCTCTTTGGTTCTGCCTCACTCTTAACCCGCTATCTAACCCACTAAACTCTTCTGATCAAGGTCTCACAATACAAAATAATAATAATACAGAAACTTTTAAATTAACTCATTTGATGTTTATGGACGACATCAAGCTCTATAGTAATAGTATACCAGCATTGCACTCACTTGCAGATCTCACACAAACTTTCTCCAATGACATTCGGTATAGACAAGTGTAAAACGTTTACTCTGCGAAAAGGACACCAAATAGAAGACAACCCATTCACATTAACTACTGAACAGATAATAGAACCATTAGAACAAAATAACACCTACAATTAGGTGAATAGGTAAATAGGTTTAGGTTTTGAACAATCCTACCAAATAGAACAGAAACACACCAAAAATAAGCTCATTACTAAATATAAACACAGACTTAATAAGTTACTCTTAATAACTTATTGTGACTTAATATGAAACACACCAAAAATAAGCTCATTACTAAATATAAACACAGACTTAATAAGTTACTCTTAATAACTTATTGTGACTTAATAATATATAAACTCACAGTTATCATCTCGTAATCTAGTAAAATCCATAAGTACATTTGCGATTCCCATACTTACGTACTCCTTCGCTATATGTAATGACAGCTTACCATGCTTATGCAGCATCAACTATAAAGTATGGCATATTATGCTGGGGCAATTCGGTAAACGTTAAGGATGCATTTATAGCCCAAAAGAAATGCATACATTCAATGTGCAACATCAGACCCAAAGTTTCTTGCAGGAAATATTTTAAAAAACTTAGCATTTTAACTCTTCCCTCGGTGTATATCTACGAGGCTTCGGTCTATGTAAGGGTAGACCTGCCGAATTATGAAATGCTAAAGAGTAAACGTCATGAATGTAAATTAAAACCTATTGTGCGTGGAACAAAAAAAAAGGAAAACACTGTTTTTTGTATGGGACCTACGATATTCAATAAACTTCCAATTTCTATTAGAGTGTTACCATTCAGTGAATTTAAAAATCAGTTAAAAAATTATCTTGTTGGCAAAGCGTACTATTCGGTTGACGAGTTTTTAAACGAAAAGTAGAAGACATAAAGTAGTTATATTCTTTACATTGACATTTTTTAATTTATTTTATTTTGTTATTTGGTTAATATTCATGACTACTGATAGTTTTTTTCCAGTGAGTAATGTATAATTGACAATTATTTTTAGATGAAACTATATCATTTCATATGCCAAATAGGCCAAATATAGAGTTAAAAATATGTATAATTTTTAACACTAACATCTGTACTGTACACCTATATTTATGAAATAAATGATTGATTGATTGATATAGTAAATTGGTCAAAAACCGACTTAATTAAATTGCAACGGTTAATAAATACATCTTTGACCTCCTACAAGAAACACCACCCTAGGTCAGGACCTACCGGTCGGTCAGGACCACCGACACTACCCTAGGTCAGGACCTAGGGTGGTGTATTTGTAACTTTACCAAGGGTTGAAGGAGGACGTGGGTTGATTGACATCGGAAACCTTCACAATCAACAGATCTCAATGTTGAGAAAGTTCTTTTTAGACAAAGCCCAAAAATCTCATCTTCACAGAATAATAGCCTATACAAATAAACAATATACTCCACTTAATTTACAATCCACCACCCAACAAACTAATAAACTAACAGTCAGCAAAATAGACAAAATTACGGCTTGGGAACATAAACCTCTTCATGGAAGACACCACCTCGACTTGCAGCAACCTTATGTCGATATTACAGCATCGAAAGCGTGGCTGCAGCGAGGTGAACTCTTCCCTGAAACGGATGGATTCATGATCGCAATTCAGGACCAAGTTATTGACACAGCTAATTATCAAAAATTCATAATCCATAGGCCAAACTATAATGACTCCTGCAGACGATGCCACGGAGCGTCAGAAACCATACAACACATGTAGAGCAATAGCCCAAACAGACTACAAACACCGCCATGACCAGGTTGCCGCCATTATACATCAGTATCTTGCAGTTCAAACAAAGCTTATTAAAATCACAGCTAAAATGCCGTATTATAAATATAAACCAGAACCCGTATTGAAAAATGCAAATTTCAAATTATATTGGGATATAATTATATTAGGTAATTAAAATAAACTAGCTGCGCCCCGCGGTTTCACCCGGGTAAGTCATAATCGAAAATTTAAAAATTTCTGGCGTATGATCCTTCTCCTGGTCATAACAAATACAACGCAAAAAGAATTATCAAAATCGGTCCAGCCGTTTAGGCGTGATGCCGTGACAACGCGAAATAGGGATTCATTTTTATATATAAGAAAGAAGAAGAAGAAGATTAATAAACATTTAAAACTCACGATTTGAACTCATAATTAATCTTTATGTTATTTGGAGTTTGGCTTAGGCTTGTTTTTTACTTTTCAGTCAGAGATATGTAAAAACTTCTAGATACGTAATAGGGCAAATTTCTTGGCAACACAAATGCAAGCTAGCTAGCCAGAGAAGTCTTAGTTCCATCCCAGCTCACGTCACGATCACCCGCTTGTTATCACACAGTACATTTAGTTCACTTTCACAACATTATTCACAGACAACAATGCCTTCGGGCGTATTTAGGCGATGCACGAATTGTACTTCAAAAACTGGCAAAAATATTTCATTTTATACGTAAGTAAAGCTGTATTTATTTATTTTAGTTTATTTTGTGAAAAAGTTTTTTTTCCAAAAACTCAACGAAGTTTTTATTTTATTATTTCTTATCGGTTGTGAACCGATTATGGCCATTAGGAAATTAGCCAGTGTCAAGTATTATTAATATATTATGCAAGTTATTTGCATCGAAACAGTCAAGTCGTCATAGTTAAAGTCAAGTCTAGGGAATCATTTGTAAACGCGGCGGCCATTTACAAACAATCTTCACGGAGCCTTGGAGACAACACTAAGTCAATGTTTTGCACCGATTTTCACTTTCATTCCACTTGTACACCTTCACGAAACTAAATTGATTAATATGCCCCCGAAATTAAACAATTTGCACGCATATGAACTAGGTTTCACAAAAATGAAAATTTAGCACCACATCTCCTCAACGAGTTCCCGCCAAGACTCCAACGAAGTTTTTGACTTTGACGTTTTATCATTCTCTCCTAACCTCTATGAGATGTCATAATAATATTATGACATCTCTTTCTTACGTCATGCAAGTAGCATTGTGTCTTATGTTTTAGAAAGAGATAACAATAGTTTCGTCTATTTCTTCTTTAAATTATGTGAATGAATATAAATAATGAGTTTGTATAGCATAATTTGTGGCGCTTTTCAATGATGATTTGTTCTGCAATGGCGTCTCTATAACTTTAATAGACTCATTGTTTTCAGTTACCTACAAGCGCAGTTGGGTGTTTTTAGTAGTATTTGAATTTCCTCACAGTCGAAATGAAAAGTAGACTGTTTAACTCGGGTGAATGTTACGCATTTTACCCTCGAACTGTTGCTGAACTATAAAAATATCTCAAGTGAAATGCTTGACCTTCAGCCCTTGTATAACAATGTACTAAAATACCATTTATTTGCAGTGACACCCTTTAAAAACGAGCTCCCACTATCTACGCTAGTACAATACACAACACATTATGCACCTGTATGTACTCTATGTACGTACAGTGTACCTTCCTAACATACATAATGGTCAACCTTGGGATCGGGCTCGACGTCGGCTCTCAATTGCAACAAAATGTATTAGTATGTGAAATAAGCATTTTATCAGTTACGTTGATAAGCAGCAAGTGTTCAAGTCTTGTGTATGGTAACTGGGGCACGGGAGGGGGGGGGGGGGGTGGAAAGGCTGTATTTCTAAACTGTTCTTCTGGGGTATTATAAGGCTTCAAGTTTCTATTAATGACATTGATTGTCAACATACTCCTCAATTTTTTGTGCCAAACAGACAAAAAAAAAGTTTTACAATAATAATATAAGGGTGTTTATTTATTTTTATGCAAAAATACATGATTCAATCCTGGCTAGAGTATAATATTTTTTTTTAAAGTCAATTATGCTATTTTAATTTTTGTCAAAATCGGGGTCTCATCTCCTTTCAGCATTTTTCGCTATCTCTTATAGTTTGGGATATTACTGAAAGACCATCGTAAAGGTTCACCCTGTATATACATTGAGAACCTGCTCTCTTTTGTGAAGTCTATAACAGACTTTAAAAAAAAAAGAACAAAAATTACCTCTACATTGTGCCAGATAACATAAGTCGGTGGCACTGAATGTAGACGATGTTTTTGGTATATTTTAAATGTTTCCTTTTGTTATTTTACACCATTTTACTACACAGTAATTATGTATTTAATATTTATCAGCTAAAAACTATGTTTGAGCGCGTGCTATCATAATGGCTAGTGACCTGTGCTAGTGACAGACTGTAGGGCGTGCTGCATGCCGAACACTCCGGTGTACATCTCCGTCCTGCATTACACCGTCGCCGTCGGGGAGAAGGACATCGTCGAGTACGTGCGCCGGAAGTAAGGCTATACGCTGAGGGTGCATATGCTGGAGTCGCATCGGAACGTCAATTTCAAGTCGTTTGGTGCGAGTCCCTACATACTACCTGCCTCGCGACATGACGAAAACTTCTGGCCGAACGGTGTGGTGTTCTGTCGCTACCGCGGACAAATTCCACAAGGATGCACTAAGACCTAAGACAATATTATGTAATATTTAGAAAGTGCTACTAACTTAGTCTTAAGTAAGCTATTATTAACACATTTAATTATCATAAATTATGTATGTTGGTCTATAAGGTATGTTTCTATGGGCCTTGTTGCCTGCAATAAGGCCCATAGAATAAAAAAGTTTCAGAATTTATTTATTTATTATTTATTACCTACCGTCTGGACGTACAATGTCCATCTCTTAAACTGTCTCTTAAATCGTATTTCGTATATATAGAAACCGGGCATTAATAGAATGGCCATTGGGAAGTGTGTGACTAAGATTGAGTGGTCGTTAGACGTGATCCCCTTTTCTAAAAATAATTTCTCATTAAAAACAGCTAAAGTGTGAATCAGACTCGTTCACCAAGTATTCCTACATATTGAAGTCATTGTAAGAAATTCATGCATTGTACCTACTTTACTTATTGTGCAGCAGAAGCTCGTAGTTGGGCTATCTAGCAGTCGTAGACTGTAGAGAGCGTATACTTACTTACTATCGGCTACCTATCTAAGGATCATGAACTGTGAAGGCAGGTGGTGTAGCGTGGCGGTCTCGGTGTCGAGTGAGTGGTATCGATACCGGGATCGCATGCACCGCCGACCATCGACCCTCGTCTCTCCACCTACTGCCTTTAGGTACACTCTCTATACACAAACACAGTTTACTTGTCAAGTCCATGGAGTGGTTGTGTGAAAATTTGATTCCAACATCCAAAAATGATCATGAATCCATTATTAACAAGTCGTTTGAAGCGTTCTAAGAATACCAGCACAAGTATGGACACTCCGTACATTTACTTTACAGTGCATATCTATAATATAGTGCTGTTCACTAACCTGTGGAGTTCTTAAGATCTTTCATCTCATACCTATACCCTTGAAGTGTAAAACTGTAGTAATACTACTGCATAATGACATCCACCAAAATTCTGCAATGGGACTAGGTTCCCTCACATAAGAATGTAGTAGAGGTCACTATCCTATCTGGCTGTTTTCGTGATGAATCAGTGCTTTTTCTACTGTTTCCTCTCAACAATCGTGGAATGGTAGTATCCTTTTGAGTTTAAAAGACTCCATTCAGAGTCGTTAGTAGTATTATTGTAGTTGTACACCGGGGTACAAGGGTAACGGTATAAGACGAAAGATCTGAAGAACTTTCTTTCTTAAGAGCTGCTTTGTGGTTACAATAAATAAGACGCAGGACCAGACACAAAACAGGGATCAACATAAGAGGGAACTGCTTGCACGGTCAGTTTTACCGAGCTTGCTCCAGAAGTAGTCTATACATAAAATAAAGGAAGAGAGGACAAAAAGTCTGTACTTGGAAGTAAATTTAAAAAAAGTAGTCCTTAAGGGGACTTAGAATATGTAGTAGAACAAAATTATATAATTTTTAAAATTCATGTCTGTCTGTCTGTTTCTGCTTATCTGTCAGTACCTTATTTTAAAAATTCTAATCCGATTGAAATCTGGTTTTCAATATTGGATAGTTCTATTTTCGAGGAAGGTCGTGGTATACTTTGCATGAAAATTCAATTAGTAGAACCCGAGTAATGAACGAAAAAATGCACCCGCTCGAGAACCGCTCGGCCGCCCGCGCCCGTGATAACGCGTTTTACACTTTCGCGGGTGAAACCGCGTGGTACAGCTAGTTTAAGAATGATGTTATACTAAGAAAATCACATCGTAAGCGAAGCTGCGAGCATAAGCTAGTCGTAAAGACGTTTAAAATAGCAAGTATGGTTAAAGCAAGTGTCATGATTATATTTTCTCGTTATATTTCATCATTACCTTGGGAGTTGATTAGCCTGAATCTGCGACATGTTCTTTGTTTTTATCGTGATTAGTAAACAAGTGTTTGTTTATTTTGCTATAAATACGTGACCTACAGTTAAAGTACCTACCTAGCTAAATCAAGGAAGTACCATTACGACATGCTAGCATTTACTATAAGGAAGGAAAATGGCATAATTATACAAAGTCAATCAAAACAAATACGTATCGTGATTTAGTACCCAAACCAACTCCCTTCCCGCTGTGTGTGTTTGTATGTATGTGTGCACGACTGGCACAAGACCCCAAAGAGCGAAGAGAGAGGTAATGCAATAAAAACAAAAACTCTCCAGGAAGCAAGATAATTTATTCAAAATACGATTTCGGGTCTATCAAAGACAAGAACGCAACGATAGCAACTTTTAATATTGCCACTAACGACATCTAGTACAATTCCGTGTAACATAAAATGTATGAACTTCACATTCTAATACCGACTCTGAACATTCTGCCCACCAAGGACTACAGTCCTTCACAGAGACAGCACATAAACAAACTAAAAAATATATAATTCATTTATCAACAAACATAAAATACCGAATACTGATTTAAAATAACCAGTATAATAAACACAAAAGATAACATACCCAAAATAAACATTTAACGAGGTAACATAAAGACGTTCTGGAGGGTAGATCAAAGAAAACAGTATCTTATTCTAACGTAACCGTAATAATACTAACGAATGTAAATTAATCGTCACAAACAGGTAAAACACAAAGCTTCGAAGTAGGACGCTTAATAGTTGTATCTTTACAGCGTAATGTGACCACCCGGGTTATATTATCGCGACCAGGATGTATGTCCACAACTTTACCGTACAACCATTTAGACGGGGGTAAATTATCCTCCCGAACTAATACAAGTTGACCTACTTTCGGTTCTGGTTTTTGAGTGTTCCATTTATACCTCTGGAAGAAGTTTGCAAGATATTCTTGTGTCCATCTTTTCCAAAAACTTTGTACCATTTTTTGAATTAACTGCCAACGACGCAAACTTCCTACAGGGGTCGTTTCATAAGACCTATCAGGAGCAATTAATAAAGGTTCACCAATTAAAAAATGGCCAGGTGTCAACGGTACTGCATCACTTGCGTTCGCACTCACTTGGAATAAGGGACGGGAGTTAAGGCAGGCTTCAACCTGTGCTAGGACAGTCGACATCTCTTCAAAAGTGAGGGTGGAGTCTCCAATAACTCTCTTAAGATGATGCTTGGTGCTTTTGATCCCTGCCTCCCACAGTCCACCAAAGTTCGGAGCGTGTGGAGGAATAAAGTGCCACTCAGTCCCATTGTTTGCCAACGACGAGGCGATATCCGTCAGCATAGCATGGCCCTCGTCGATGAAAAGTCGTTTAAGCTCTCTAGAAGCTCCAACAAAATTGGTGCCATTGTCACTCCAAATATGGTTACAACGACCTCTCCGAGCAATAAATCGTTTAAACGCTGCCAGAAATGCCTCAGTTGTAAGATCCGATACAGCCTCCAAATGTATTGCTCTCGTAGACATGCAAACAAAGAGACAAATGTACCCCTTGTACGATTTATGTCCTCGACCTTTGGAGACTCTGATGTTAATTGGTCCAGCGTAATCAACACCTGAGCACAGAAAAGGCTTATTTGGAGTTACACGGCAGACAGGCAGTTGTCCCATTAGTTGCGTTGTTGTAATAGCGGCATGTCGAATACAAGGGATACATTCATGTATGAATGAACGCACCAAATTTTTTATCTTAGGTATCCAGTATTTTGAGCGGATACAATTAATGGTAAGTTGCTGCCCACCATGCATCGTTCGTTCATGAGCTTCCTTTACGATTAACTTTGCTAACACTGATTTTTCTGGGATAATTATTGGATGTTTGCTATCTTCTGAAAGATAAGAGTTCTCGAGACGTCCACCAACTCTTAGCAAACCATCATTATCCTTATAAGGATTGAGTATATTGAGGTTAAGTCTCGAATATAAATTCTTGTCATCGAATAAGCCTTGAAAATAACGTATGCAGCATTTACGAGCATCACTGAGTTCTTCGGCGGAAAGATAGGGTGGAAGGGTGTCTCCCATCTGACGGTATTGTCTTGCGGTAAGAAATCGGCGGCAATAAGCAACAATTCGTACTAACTTTCTTAAAGTTGAGTACTTGCTCCATGGAAAGGGCTGACAACTGCCCTGACTATTAGCTATAAAATGAACTTTAATCTTTTTTGCTTCTAATTCAGTGCGGGTACATATTGCGGCCGGTTTCTTGTAATAAATTATAGAATTTGTTAGCCAATCAGGGCCTTCCAACCATAACTTACTCTTTAACAATTCAGCCGGAGTAAGCCCTCTAGAGGCTCCATCAGCAGGATTATCCTTGGACTGTACATACGACCACTGTTTTGATTCAAAGGTATTCAGAATTTCGCTTGTCCGATTTGCAATAAATGTCTTCCAGCGACTTGGATGATCACTCAACCATGCCAAAACTACTGTGGAATCAGTCCATGCATGAACATCCTTCGTATCGACTTTCAGCACGGTCGAGACTTCTTTAAGTAGCTTAGCTACTAGCACTGCTCCACACAGCTCCAGTCGTGGAATCGAAATTTGCTTAATTGGTGCAACTTTCGTTTTAGCCGTTACCAAATTAGAGTGAATCGATCCATTCGCCTTTTTGATTCGCATATATACAACAGCAGCATACGCAGTATTGGAAGCATCGCTGAACCCGTGCAACTCAACCTTTGCATCATCTGGGCCTCTTTGTAGCCAACGAGGAATATGAAAATTCTGAAGCTGCGCCAATTCTTCCCAGTAATTGCGCCACTCCAACATCAGGTGATCAGGTAGGTAGTCATCCCAATCTAAGCCTGCTATCCATAGCTTTTGTATGAATACTTTTGCTGTCACAATGCAAGGTGCTATCCATCCCATTGGGTCATACATACGTGATATTTCCGCGATAATTTTTCTTTTTGTTTCAGGTCCTCTGTGCTGCGACGATGCTGGCGATAATTTCACCGAGTAATCAAAGTTATCCGTGCTACGGTTCCAGGTCAGTCCCAAAACTTTTGTGATTTCATCTTCTTTAATTTCTAAACTATTTCCTGTATCATCCATCTTCAGTTTTCCTAATAATTCTGTCTTGTTGCTTGACCACTTTTGCAATGTAAAACCAGCCTTTCCTAACAGTTGATTCATTTCTTCATAAATTGTAATAGCTTCTGTTTCAGTATCGCAGCCGGTCATCAAATCATCTACATAGAAATCAGAAATAACTCTCCCAGCCGCTAATGGGTATGCGTGACCTTCATCGATCGCAATTTGCTGTAATGCCTTGACAGCTAGATAAGGAGCAGCAGATGTACCAAATGTTACCCTTAACAACCTAAAATCTTTTATTTCAGATGTGGAGTCATTTCTCCATACAATCTTCTGAAAGTCTGCATGTTTTGACGCAACCTTAATTTGCCGGTACATTTTAATTATGTCTGCTGTCAAACAGATTGGATGCAATCTCCACCGCATGACTGTATGCCGTAAATCTGGCTGTAAGGTAGGTCCTACCATTAAGGTGTCGTTTAACGATACTCCATTCGTACCTTTACTCGATGCATTGAACACCACTCGTGTCTTACTAGTTGTTCTATCCATCCTGACGACTGCGTGGTGAGGAAGCCAGAAGCCAACAGATGTCCCGTCCTCAGTTTCAGGAACTTGTTCCATATGATTGAGCTCGAGATACTCGTCGAGCACTTCTGATTATTGCTGTTTTTTGACAGAATCAATATCTAATCGTTTTTCTAAGCTTAGTAATCTCTTTACTGCAATACCCCGAGTATTACCGTATTGACAATTAGGATTTTCAATCCGAAATGGAAGCTCAACAATGTATCGACCATCTTTGTCCCGACATACAGTCTTGTTGAAGTGATTTTCGCATTCCTGTTCTTCCAGGGTAAGTAATTTGTTTGATGAACTAGGTTCAGCTTCAAGTTCCCAAAAACGTTTAAGGATATCTAAGTCTGACATTTGTACATGCATACTTACGAATTTTGCAGTTATCTCGTCATTTTTTAGTTGACCTGACAATATCCAACCCAAGTAAGTGTTTTGTGCTATCATAGGAGTAATCGGATTCTTCTTAAATCCTTCTTTAAGAATCATACAATACACCTCAGCGCCTAATAAAACATCGATCCTATTAGGAATATAATATTGCGGATCAGCCAAATGTAAACCATTGATTTCAGTCCACGGTTGTACACGAAAACTTTGATTTGGCAAAACCGAAGTGACAGTGCGAAGCACATGCGCTTTAATTTGCAATTGAAAAGTGGGGTCATAAAGTGAATGAATGTTTACCATGACAACAGATTTTGATGTCAATTCACCCTTGCCTCCACCAATTTCGACGAAGTAGCCTTTGGAAGCTAACTTTGGTAGCTTCAGCAGTTGCACCGCGGCTTCTGAGATAAAAGAAGCCTGTGACCCTTGATCCACAAGAGCCCGCAATGTTATTTTACACCCATTCTTTGACTCAGCCCTTAGAAGAGCTGTGGCTAATAACGTCTGACCGTGAACGTTATTTGATGAAAAATGGGCCTTGATTTCGTTTGTGCAATCATTTTGATCTTCGTCCTCAGAGTGATTACTTTCTTCTTCTTCGCTGATTGTATCGACTGCCATAGCGGCAGCGACTACATTAACATTTTGGGGGTGCAATAATGTATGATGACGCTTTTGGCATATACGGCATTTAGTCACAACGCGACATTGCCTGCCGGCATGGTTGGTACCTAAGCAGTTGAAGCATAGGTTCAAAGTGCGAACTAATTCTCGACGTTTATTGACATCTTCTTTAATAAATTCCTTACAATTATAAAGTCTATGATTGTCGGTACAGTGTGGACATACAAGATTTGTGGCTGTTTGAATCGAGTGATTTGTAGTGACACGACTATGAGTAAATTTAGATTTGCTTTTTTGTGGTTCAATAGCTTCAAGAGCTTTAAAACGAGATTGCATGAAATTAGTAAACACTTCGTAACTAGGTAGCTTATCACCGGACTTATTAACTTCGAGTTCCCATTCTTTCCGAGTTACAGCATCCAACTTTGAAGCTACAAGGAAAATAATAAGCACATCCCAGGTAGAAATGTCTACATCTAAACATGACAATTCGTGTAGACATTCTGTCGTAGTATCTAACAAATCCATTTAACCATTGGCTGATTCAAATTTAAGACTACGTTGGTTAAACAATCGCTTTAGAATATTATTAACTATATATCTTTTGTTGTTATACCTAGCATTTAATATCTCCCAACATTTATTGTAATTAGCAGCAGTAATTTGAACATGTTTGATGAGACGCTGTGCCTCACCCGTAACTAGAGTATTTAAATAGTGTAAGCGTTGAACATCATCGAGCGCAGCATTCTTATGTATCAACGAGATAAACAAGTCATGGAAGGTGGTCCACTCTTCATAGTCACCACTAAACGTAGGAACTGATATCTTCGGAAGCTTCGACATTGATGAAAACGCAGTCACTTGTCCTGACTCATCCTTTTGATTTTGACTAACCGCTGTTTTTGGCTTTAGCTTGGAAAGTAACTCCCCTTTGTATTCGAGATATAACTCATATCCTTGGCCGAAAGTATCTTGCGTGATATATTTAGTTTTGTCTAAAATATCTGCGTCATATTCTCTTATAATCATTTCATGTTTCTGAGAAAACTTCCCAATCAGGTATTCTAATGCTTCTAATCTTGCAACAACATAGCCTTCGGTCAGCCTATCTTTAGGGCTCTTCTTAAAGTTGACTTTCCCTTTTTCTATTTGTTTCAGCAAATACTCCATCACTTTAATGTCGATATCCATATTGCTTATTTCGAAATTTACTAAGTCCCAAATCACTAATTTTTCTAAGTGTTTGAAAACAGTTGTAACTCTAACTAAAATCGGGCATGGATTCCCCGTCTCTTCACTTTTAGTTAAAATATTCTAAGTCCTAATTTAAATTTTTAAAATTTTACAAGTTCATGCACAACGAAATTTTTCTAAGTTATTTTAATAACACAAAGTACTAACAGTTTAGCTTCACTATCTCACTGTCCAAACTTTTGCCGCAATTTTCCAAGTCCAGTTTCTCCTTAGTCGATGTGCTGGATCATCTCCTGGTACCACCATTTAAGCCGACACCGTCTATCTTCAATTAGTTTGCGCACTCACTCACCACTATTTACACTTGTGAATTCCGCCAAAAAGCATCCCGGCTCTGAAGGACCATGTGCACGACTGGCACAAGACCCCAAAGAGCGAAGAGAGAGGTAATGCAATAAAAACAAAAACTCTCCAGGAAGCAAGATAATTTATTCAAAATACGATTTCGGGTCTATCAAAGACAAGAACGCAACGATAGCGACTTTTAATATTGCCACTAACGACATCTAGTACAATTCCGTGTAACATAAAATGTATGAACTTCACATTCTAATACCGACTCTGAACAGTATGCGAGTATGTAGAGCTTTAAAACTACGCAACGGATTCATCTGTCTCTATACCGGAAGAAAAATACATATAATTTTTACATCCATTGTCTAGTCATTGTAACACAAGCTTAGCAGCTTACAATGGGGCTAGATAGCGCTGTGTGTCACAGAATTTGTTTTTGTTATTTATTAATACCAAAGTTCATCTAAATAGGTTTAGCTGTTTAAACGTGAAAGCGTAAGAGACAGTTACTTTCGCATTTAAAATATTAGTAAGGATGAGTTCCAATCGTGTTAGTTTAATAAGAAATAAGAAAGTTTTAATGAAATTTTGTAGCACCATGCGAACACAGACTTTTTTGAAACAATTAGTATGTATTTAAAACACAAGTATTCAAATACCCTCTTTGTGGGAGAAATATCCCACCAATCAAAAATCCCCCACGACAAAAAAAAATCCATAAGCTCATAGAACTTGTATGGATATAAAGTTTTATCTAAATCGAATCTCATAGTGCGGAGATATCTACAGAAGAAAGAAAATCAGGATTTTTTCTATGGAGTGTGGGAGAAATACCCCACCAATCAAAAATCCCCACGACAAATAAATCCATATGCTCATAAAGTGTATACCAAGTTTCATCAAACGCGGTTAATAAATAAATAAATGTCTGTGACCAACACACAGCGCGATCTAGCCCCATGGTAAACTGTGTAAATACGACCTGTAGAGAACTAACATACAGGAACTAAGATAATCAGGAATTTTTGTACGGAGAGTGGGAGAAATACCCCACCAATCAAAAATCCTTCACGATAAAAAAAACCATATGCTCATAGAACTCGTATACCAAGTTTCACCAAAATCGGTTAAGAAATACGACCTGTAGAGGAGAAGCTACATAAATTTGACCAACCTAAAGCATAGACGCTTCGCTCGCTAACGCTCGCTCGGTCAATTATATCGGCATGCATTGCGAAGAGTAGATCGTACCATAAACTTAAAATGATCGATCAATTCACTTTTCCTTTTATATGTGGTAGACAGCTGCAGAGCGGTTACACACAGGTTTGCGATGTGAGATAAGTGATGAGTCAGAGGCGAGCGCGGGCGTGGCGAGTGACCATTGCCGACCGATACCTGTCTGTCTGTCTGTCTGCATGTGGGCATGTGGGTGAAGGCGAGCTACGAGTTACGTCAACACAGTTGCGACACGACACGACACACACTATACCGTAACTTTTTCCTAACTTAAATGTACACTCTGACTCTCCACTTATAATAGAGTCAGTTTTTTGCTGTTGCCTAATATGATTTCTCTGTCTTAGGTAAGAATTAAACCTTATGTTTTAAGAGTTTCTTCGGTTTCGCGTTGCACTGGGTGGGTGTGTTTACTCGTGGAAGATAGTCGGGACCTCCAATAACTTGCCGTGTGCACCTCACAGACCGGTTCACGGAAAATAAACTTTTATTTCCGTGTTTTTTCGCCGTAATCAGGTACAACAAATCACCAGAACAGGACCCCATCACAGGGGATCACACGCAAAAGGTAAAACACGCTTAAAGTCAATCACGCACAATGACAAAAACGCATTTTGTCAAACACGTATATTGTCAATAACGCAAAATGACTCGTAAATTCTCAAAATAAGGATAAACACCGTGAAGTCACTCAATGACGTGACAAGGATAGGGCTAGCAACTATGCAATATTTTAATGAGTAAAATCAAACAATTTCTAATAACAAGATAACTATTGCTAATTTACTAAAACTGTTCTACCAATTTCAAGTGTAGGTATGTTATTATGCTTTAATACAGAAAAAATAGAGGATTAAATACGTCACCTTTAGCTGTAAAATGAAAATGTCTGTTTTAAACGAGTTGTTTTAGATATTTTCTTTTATTATAAAAGTTAACCAATCGAGTATAGAAAACCACCAAAATGAAGATAAGAGAATGAAAAATAAAATACTTTGTTTTGTAATTAAACTTTTTAAACTAACACGATTGGAACTCATATAAATTTACACTTTTCCCGGGTATTAATCGCGTGAAACTCAACTTTTCCTTACCTCGACGTTTCGATCATGTTACAATGATCTTGAAATGAAGTTGCGTTTCACGCGATTGAGACCCGGGAAAAGTGTAAATAGGTGTTTTGTAATTACCGAGAAATATTGAGATCCCTGCCGCCTATATCGTTAACGTGAGTATGTCATGTTAAGTTGAACACAAACCTTGAATAATGATGATCGGAACAGAAATAAAAGACGATCGAAATAGAAACAATAGAGAATCGGAAACAGAAACAAATGAAGATCGACAAAAATGACGAGGTATAAAAATGACGACAACTTACATAATATCGACAAATAAAAAAGACAAAATAATTTGGTCGATTTATAAAAATGACGGCATATTACAATTACCGTCAGAATTTTGTTTAAATTCTAGTCAACTAGTTTCTTTGCTTAAGTCTAATGTCTAAGTCTAGTAAGTCTAGTCGTCTAGTGTCAATAGCCAAACTCATTCAGAGTTATGGGTCAATCTTTTTACTAGAAATTTTGTAAGTCTTTTTAAAACAAAAACATCTCGACCAACGCCTTCTTTGACTATGCGTGATTGACTTTATGCGTATTTTGACATTATGCGTATTTGACTTTATGCGTGTTTGATTTAATGCGTGTGATCCATCACGGGTAATAACCTCTCCAATTTGACAACATCGGATCCAATCAGATACTCTAACTTAGACCAATATTTCTTTTTGTTTATATTGCTCAAGGCATTGTAAACATAGAAATATTTTTAGCAAGGAAATATATTTCCAAAAAATCCCCATGACAGGATTCGAACCTGCGTCCTTTCGCTAACCAGGCGAATGCTCTAACCACTGAGCTACACAGGAATCGCGTGACATGGTATAATTTTTCGGCCATATCTTTCCTCGCTAATTGTTTTACCAACTAAGGCTTGGTTTCAGCGCCATCTACCGGTCAAGCTTTGCAGCTTTTTAGGGTTAGCGAAAGGACCCAGGTTCGAATCCTGTCATGGGGATTTTTTGGAAATATATTTCCTTGCTAAAAATATTTCTATAAGATTAGACCTTCAAATTTCCGGATTAGGATCGTGCAAGTTGTGAAGAGTAATCGAAGCTTCAGGTGACATGTTATAGTGAGTTTAGTTAGACTAAAACGGGCGCGGGAATGCGGCAACGGCAACGCAACGCCGCCGCCTGCCGATCCCGGAAACTCCGTATATGTAGAACGATGTCCGTCTGTCTGTATCCATTACGCTACGGTTAATGTATTAGTACAAACGTAGCGAGTACGAGTGCATTGCCGTATATTTTCGACACGATTCTCTTAGGCGTTGTCTTGGTGATAATTAATAATATACTTTTCAATGCTGACATAGTTTTTGTTGGTCAATAAAGACCATTTGACATGATTTTAACCTCCAATTACGTCGATGTTCAGTCTCAGTAGTCCAGGCTGCTTGACGACTGCAGAACACCCGCTTACGCACAAGATTCCGGGTACGATTCCAGCCTCAAATATATTATATATTTTAGTAGATAAACCTATGAGCTCTAGGGGTTTCTATTCCATTCTAATAGAAATGTTTGGTACTGTCGTCTAGTCGGCAAAAGACATAGTTGCCAAGTCGTACAGCCTAGCCTATCTGTATTCTTTATTTAAATAGCAAGGGGAATCATGAATTAATGAATGCATCAGAATGAATGCTTTATTGCACCAAAACTTAATAATAATAATAATAGCCCGCAGGGCACCTTGAGGCGAGGTGTCGGGGAGTAGCGACCCCGCGGGTTCCCGAGTGCTCCAGGGGGAAGTCACCGTTCCTCACCTCCGGCTTGCCTTAGTTGGCTGGTAGGAGTGAACACTGACGAGGAAGCGGTCCCCCGCCTCTGGCTTGCCTTCACCGGCCGGTCAGAGTGGAGTCGCGAGAGCAGAAATGCTCGAAGGATGGACACCTCACGTCAGTGATGAGTTGGCCCGCTCCACAGGATTACCTAGGATGGTTTAAAATCCAGTGAGGCCCCTCCATCCTTCAGCCTCTCACGCCCCTGTTGCCCCCTGGCTGTAATTTGCTCGGCTTATTTAGGGTGGCCCAGTTTGTGAGTTGGCGAGTCTCCGTCTGCCATTTTTACGTGTTTTTAACATTGTTACGGCAGGCGCCATAATCCCCATAGTTTCCCCCAGTATCCAGTCCACTACCATCCCATTTCCATAGCCTAAGTAGTTTTCACCCGTAGTTTATACATAGTTCTATCCGACCCGGGGGTTGTCCTTGGCTGCATTTTATGGTGCAGACAGGGATAATCACCGGTTTGGTGTCCATCACAAATCTTTAAATTAAAATGTTACTAAAACGGGCCTCTACGTGTTGGCTTCGGCCCCACGCACGCCTCCCAAAGGTCCGGGTGCTCCATAGCCCCGAGAATCGAAAATGGTAACAACAAATAATAATAATAAAACGTTTATTAAAAATACCAAAGTTTGCACAAATATACAATTAGGTACAATTTTGATTACATTTCAAAAACTTGTTTAAATAAGTAAAAGTGCTTAAGGAGTACTCCTGACCCTCAAACTAGGCAAAAAGCCTGTGCCTTGAGGTATCAGTAGTCCTACCACTAATTACTAGTAAGCAAAAACATATCCCTAACGGTAATCAAATACATACATACTTAAACAAATACATACAAATTACAAAGACAAAAACTTAAAACTAGTGCGTACAATGGGCGGCTTTATCGCCTAAGGGCGATCTTTATCAGGCAACCAATGAACGAACATACCTGATTTTGTTGTTTTTGTTATTTCTGTAATATTGGCGTCAAATAAACGAATTTTTTTTTTGTGACGTACATTGAACAGTACATAATAATAATTATAACAGTATACAGGGCGAATCATTTCGTTGGGCTTTCAAAAGGATATTCTAAACTTTAGAATCTAAACTATAAGAGATAGGAGATACCAAGAAAATGCTGAAAGGAGTTGCCCGTTCCCGATTTTGAAAAAAAAACTAAAATTTTAAAGCGTTATTAGATTTTTGATAAATTGATTACCCTAGCCAGGAATCGAACTTTGTCTTTTGGCATAAAATATATTTATGTACCGACCGATAGTGTTGCTGATAGAGATTAAATTCAGGAAACAAACTTATTGTTAAATGTTAAATTGAGAGAAATGTCTTTTTTAATAAAAATATTTAATTTGGACACAAAAACAATTGTTCAAAATGGTATCCAGTATTGAGCAATAAATAGGTGCGGGGTGCTGACGTCGCGTTGCTCAGTCGTTGTAGCATTAACTATAGTTCGGGATGAATATTGGATGACGTACTCGTCGACGAAGCGAACTTTATCCAACCTTCTTACGCCTACACCGACAAGCTGCCGACAAGGGAAACCTAGTCTAGTGACTAGTAGCTGGAAGGGTAGCAAGCTTCCAACCCACTAACTAGGTTTCGGAGACAGACAGGATTCTTGTGGTTACAGTTATTACTCAAAGTTGTTTCAGTGACAATGGCACAGCTTTCGAAAGTATGTTGTAGTAAACAGTTACTTTTATTATTTATTTATTTATTTTTAAGGAGAACCAACAGCTACGTAAAAATATAACTTAAAGATCTCAACTTAACTTTTTGTTATTAATCCACCGACATTTTCGGTGTTCGGCCATGTTCGGTCATGGATTGTCGGTGTCGCGAATACATACATACGTGTGTACACTAGGGGTACCTTATTATAAAGACTTGCAACTTTTTCTTCACGTTGCTTGACGTGGACGTACTTAGAATTTGTGCTGATTCATTACTAAGAAAGAACGATCATTGCTCATGTGGCTCGAATTCACTTAGGATTCCAAATACTACGGGTACACGTAAGACGTATACATAAACGTAACAAGAACCTGTATAATATTTATTTAGAGGTTCCTCTGTTTCGAGACCTTGAAGTAATAATTTAATGACTACATTCACTAAAGCAGCACAATCGGGACCTTGGCATCGAAATGTGTCGTATGTAAACACGACGTTGCCACGGCGGAGCGGGGTGGCGCAGTCGGCGCGCATCGGACCCAATCGGGCCATGATAATCGATTACAAAACTAAAAGAAACGCGAAATCTTTTCATGGGTTCAATGGCCATAAATCGTTTTCTGATTCCATCCATAGTGTTATAGGAAGTGAGCTTTATTTATAGAAGTTTGAGGGTCGATGAGGAGCTGCGCGGTGTGCGCCGGCGCGGGCGACGATGCGCGGTGCGGGCGGGCGAGCGGCGCGCGCGCAGTGCTCCTCGAGACGCAGCCGTGGCCGGTGCGGTGCTAGCGAGACGCGACCATACCTCTACCAGCCGCCCGCCGACACATTGATAATACCCATTCGCCAATCGCGAATTAGCCGCGGGCTACGTGTCCGATAACGAGTCGGCTCGCGACTGCTGCGCTTAGACCGCGTTTGTGCTATCCGCGCACCCACCATACACATTTCATATACAGGAAACGTCCAAAATTCTTTTGCCAGTGCATTAAGTTAGTATTTAAATACGTACGTTGCGACGGGAACCGGCGCGATGAGGCCTAAAGACGAGGAGACTAAACTCCAGACGGGGACTTTTATACTCTCGGAGAAAATCGACGACACGAAGTCGAAGAAGACCGACAAGGAACTCAAGAAGGAGATGAAGAGACTGGAGAAGGAGAAGCAGGAGAGGGAGAAGCGCGAAAAGAAAGCCAGAGAAAAAGAAAAGGAACGGGAGAAGCAGGCTAAGAAAGGTTAGCATTCGTTGATAAGCGTCATTAACTAAGTTATCGTGATGTAATCTGGTGCTAAAGGTTATTTTGTAAATGTACTTGGAAGCTATTAAATGTAGTCCGTCAGTTGAGGAGGCGTTGGTTCTCAAATATAGTGAAATCTATTGTTGTCGTGGTTACATCATTAGTTCCATTCCATCTGACCTTGATCGAACGTAATTCGCTCAATATTTCGTACCTACTGATTACACTCCACTTGGAATTTTATCAATGCTCGTACAAGTATTTAAATATATTGGTACTATGATGCTTGTACTCTACTGGCATTGTGCAGAACAGTGATCGATTGATTTCACTGCAACATGAAACGTTTTTACCGTTGGCGTTTTTTCGCCAGAAATCGTAGTCAGCCATTGAACTCTACACTGCGGTAGCCAATTGTAAATGAACTTCGTTAGAGTTACAGCTATTACCTTAACTGAATTACCTAATCTGATGCGTTTTCGCTTGTACTAACAACTTCATTGAATATTCAATTTTAATATACCTACTTTGTCTTTAAACTAGTTTAGTGTCATTTACCTTTATATTCATAGAAAAGCAATGTTACAATATTTCAACGGATGTCTACAGTCTAAGCTGCAAATGTTGGCACTTAAAGCGATTCTGTCGTATTTCTCAGAATACTTTATATAATTTTTGAGAGAGTATGTGAGACCGCAACATCGATTTGCGTCGTTTCGGTCTCTCTAAATTATACCTAATTGTTGATTATAGCGTAGCTCCATGGCGTCAGTTGCCTTGCCGCCCGACTCGCCCGACCTGCACATTCAAACCATTGCAATCATATTATAATACAATATCAGCGAGGCATTGGTATCACTTGTCTCAGACTAATTTTCAATAGTTTAAGTACAATTTGTTCATAAACAAATATTGCTTAGACCAGCGTCCTTCTTTTTAGCCGGCTGCAAGGAAAGGGTTATGTTTTTTGCGCCTACCTTGTATGTTTGTTATATTCTTCCTCAGCTCTTATCTTACAAACCACTCAATGGATTTCTTTAATTAAGGTATCGTTACATTCGTCTCATTTGCCCAATAATTCTTAGATAGATGACATAAAAATAAAAATAAAATGGCGATCACCAGGCGCCATTATGATTAAAATAAAAAAATAAAGTGGTCTGACTATATCGAGCGGGGTAAGAATAAGTATTTAAAAATCATTCTTAGGTTTCTTCAATCATTTTTCATTAAATGATACCATTTAGGATCTACAACAATTTAAAGTTCGTTAATAGCCGTTTATAAAAATACCGCAACCTACTGAATAAATATATACAATTGAAATAATTAAACGTCTTATACCTTCCTAATGCTTACTAAAAACTGTAAAATAAAATATATATATTAAAACATAAATAAAAACTAAATTACTTTTTCAAAAGATAATTAAATCTTACAATAAAACAAGTCCAGTAGCCACGCCACGACAGCCCATTAGTTGTCTAGAATGTAGATAGAACATCATTCAATAATGGGTCCCGAAGTCCCGACTATACTATAAAAACAGTTGTGTGTCGTGGCTACTGAACTTGTTTTATTGGTTTTTAATTTAGACTGCTTCAATCACTTTATCAACACTTATCTATCAATTTAGACGGCCTCTGTGGCGCGTCGGGCGGTCGCTCGACTGCAATGCAGAAGGCTTGGGGTTCCAATCCCGTTGGGTGCAAATATTTATGCTTAAAAATAAATATTTGTATGTATCTGGTCTGGGCGTATTTCTATGTATAATATGTAATAGTAATATATCCGTTGTCTAGTACCCATAGTACAAGCCTAGTGCTCAGTTTGGGGCTAGATTGCGCTGTGTGCAATGTAGTGTAATATTTATTTATTATTATTTAACAAGCAAGTGTGACAGAGTGGTCAAAAGCTCGCGCTGTTCTGTAATGTACATATATTATTTACTAGCTGCGACCCGCGGTTTACCCGCGTAAGAGCCGTTCCCTCGGGAATATCGGGATAAAAAGTAACCTATGTTTATTCCCCGTATCCAGCTACCTATATTACAAGTTTCATCGCAATCGGTTCAGTAGTTTTTGCGTGATTGCGTAACAAACACACATACATACATACATACTTTCAGCAAAAATGAAAAAAACCGATCCTGTGAAAATCGCGTTATCACAGGCGCGGGCGGCCGATCGGTTACACTTTTTCGATCATTACTCGGGTTCTTCTAATTTGATTTCGATGCAACGTATACCACGACCTTCCTCAAAAATAGAACTATCAAATAGTAAAAACCAGATTTCAATAGGATTAGTAGTTTTTAATTGTATAAGGAACAGACAGACAAACATACCGACAGACATGAATTTAAAAAAAAATATTATTTTCTTCTACTTATCCGAAGAACCCTTGACCACTTTTTTTAATTTATTTCCAAGTACAGACTTTTTGCTCTCTCTTCCTTTATTATAAGTATAGAAGATATAGACAGAAGATAGATAAGATCAAATTATATCAGAATTAGCCAATAATATGATTCGAACAGTGGAAAGAATCAAGATATCAGTAGAAGAGGCTACCTTAAGTAATAGCCCCTATCTTACTGTCCCAGTAGTTGCTTGAATGGCGAACGTGAGCGAAAACTGTTTGCACTCGCCGTTATCATTTCCTTTTAGTTAATATTTCCACTGATATGGAGACATTTTCTTTTTAACCGACTTCAAAAAAAGAAGGAAATTCTAAATTCGTCGCGTATATTTTTTTTAACGAGCGAAACGTCTATGCTTTAGGTTGGCAAAATTTTCTCTTTTCTGAATGTTGGTTCTCCTCCACAAGTCGTATTTCTTAACCGATTTTGATGAAACTTGGTATACGAGTTGTATGGGCTTAGATGGTAACTGGCAAGCTCAGATTCTGGCACTAGTGCGTGATCATATGTTTTTTTGTCGTGGGAGATTTTTGAATGGTGAGGTATTTGTTCCATAAAAAGGGTACTAGACATTTCCGCACTATGAAATCCGATTTTGATGAAAAATTTGGTGAGGATCTAATGAGAATCTTCGAGTGAGGATCGGGAAGATCCTCAAAATGCTGTGTTCAATTCAATTGTTCATAGATTACTCGAAGATGGTTTGCCGGATTGATTTATGATTATTTTTTTAATAGAAAGGTGGAAGCTTCAAGGTGGTCCCATAAAAGGTGAGGATCTGATGAATAACTTCGGATTGAACCCTCCCTCCTTACTAGGTGTGGATTTTCAGAATATTCACTTGTTGCGGATGATTTCTTGCGGTTACATGAACGAAGGATTGTGGGAACGCGTGCAGCTGCAGAAAGGCAGGTTTGAAATGCTCACCGGTCTGTAGGCACAGGAATTCGCGGGTAGGTGTGAAAACCAAAAAGACTTAAATTTTGAGCACATATTTTAATAATAAAAATAAATAGTTTTTCAATATACTTACAATATATTTAATGTATTACTGCATTCTATAACTCACACCACCTGCCATATATTGTTTTCCACAAAAAATACCATCATTTCAAGAAACACTTCACTTCACTCATCTCACTGTTACCATGGAGTCTGCAGCAGAGATCAAATCTACAGTCGCCGACATGATGACTACCTTTACCAGGCAGATGGAGGCATTTGAAGCCAGACTGCAACTCAAGGAGCCTGCACGTGCAACAGTAGCTGGCCTGGCAGGTGACTTCTTGTCCTTTAAAACTTTTACACTAGCATCTCTCCGAGCACTACAGGACCAGGTGTCAAAATTGGCGGACTCCGCTGATCAAGTAGAGATGTATAGCAGGAGAAAGATTTTGCTGATCCATGGTGTCCCTGAAGAGAAGAAGGAGGACTCTGCTCGTGTGGCTGTTGGTGTTGCAGTTGAGAAGCTGAAGATAGCCGGGTTCAGCGAGAAGGACGTCAGCCGCTGTCATCGGATGGGTCGTCCATCATCAAACCGTCCTCGACCACTCCTCGTTAAGCTCAGAGAGGTAACAATGCGAGACAAATTGTGGTTTGCTAAGGCAAGCCTCAGGGGCTCGGGCATTACTTTGTCCGAGTTTCTTACAAAGACTCGCCATGACTTGTTCATGAGAGCCCGGGAGCATTTTGGCGTGTCTCGATGTTGGACAAGGGAAGGTAAAATCTTCGTTGGTGGTCCGGACTTCACGCGACATAGGATTAGGTGTGCCGCTGACCTACAGCAGCTGCTTAGCGCTCAGCAGACGACTTCGGAGTCAAATGTACCGGTCACTGACAAGACAAAGCGCACGGCACCGAAATTAGACGGCCCAGCAAAATAGTTTTCCACTGCAGACTTGTGTTTTCTTTTATCATTTTAATTCTTTTTTCGGAGGTAGGTTCCGTTATCGGTACAACACGCACCCTCACATAATAAAAATAATCGTTGTCAACAAGCTTTCGGTTGGAAGGTATGATAGATTTTCAAGATGCACTCATGCAATGATAATAATAAAATTGTTTCTTGCATTATCAGTCAGTTGTTTTAAATGTCAATGAACATTCACCTCAATCTGTCAACATGACAAGCACGTTGACAGGTGATGTTCCACATTCCTAATTAATTGTTTACCTTTTTTATGGCATGAGTAACAATAAAATGTATTAATAATATAATAATATATTTAATACTATGTAGATGATGACTATTTCTATTTATTTTGAATTAAAAGAATATTAACTTTTAGTTTCACAGCAAACGTGCGTTTGAAAATTTTATACTTTTTTATGTACTTACCTACCGTTTGAATGAAAAATTTGTACTTACTTTTTCTTGAAATGTTGGTTGTGTTAGGTACCTATTATCACTCTTCCACGCGACAATGGCAGGTGGATTTGACTTTAACCCCCCCCCCCCTCCCCCCTTTTACTTTTATTATATTTATATATTTTATTATATCTTATTTATTTCGAGTATTTTGAGCAATGGATTCCCTTAGCGACGATTTTGTATCATGTTCCGATATGTCAGGCGATGAAGATGAAACTTTTCTCAGCCTACCCACACTTTCCGATACTATTAATTCAACATTATCGGACTACCCCAAAAATTTTAATGTTCTCCATATCAACGCGCAGAGCGTTCACGCACATTATAATCACATGTTAGCTTCTTTTAATAACAGACATATTCATGCTATACTAGTTTCAGAGTCCTTCCTTAAGCCGTGGCTCCCTAGTGCGGCTTACTCCTTGCCCGGGTATGTACTTATTCGAAATGACCGTACTGGCACCCGGTGTGGAGGTGTTGCCATTTATCTTAAATCGCACATACCCTACTCCGTGATCAGCACATCTTGCCAGCCGCCGCCGGTAAACGCTGGGGAGCATCTGTTTATTGAGGTGACCTTATGTCGGACCAAAATTCTTCTCGGTGTATATTATAGCCATGATATGCATGTAGATTACTTCAATTCTTTAGAACAACTTCTCGTAGATATGACTCCTTCTTACAATCACTCCATTTTGATGGGTGATTTTAACACTTGCCTCCTTAAACAAGACCTTCGAACTAACAAACTTCAACAACTAGCTAACTCCTCCAATTTCACTATCTTGCCGCTCAATTCCACTCATCACGTCCCTAACCGTACTCCTTCTCTTCTAGACCTCATGTTGGTTTCTTCTCCAAATAATGTAGCAAAGCACGGACAGTGTTCGGCGGACGGTTTCTCTTGCCACGATTTGATTTATCTTTCCTATAAAATTCGTCCCCCGAAGCCCAAGCCCCAAATTCTTCTGTGCCGTAACTTTGGTGGTGTGGATTTGGATGCTCTTCGTGGTGATGCTCGGGTTATTGATTGGACTGAAGTGGTTGATTCTGCCAACGTAAACGACCAGGTGGAAAATTTTAACAAAACCTTAATAAATCTTTACGATAAGCATGCTCCAACACACAAGGTTAAAATCAAGCACCTTCCTTCACCTTGGCTTACAGACGAAATCCGTTCCATAATGCATAAAAAAACTGTAGCCAAGGGCAAATGGAAACGAAACCCCAGTGTTGAAAACAAGCGTAGGTACCACGAAATACGTAATCACTGCAACAGAGTGTGTAGAGACGCACTACGCCGACACATCTTTGACTCAGTGGTAAATGAAAACCCATCCAAAGTATGGAAATTTCTTCGGTCGTTGGGAGTTGGTAAATCACGTTCAAAATCTCTTATTTCTAATGATCTTAACCTTAACGATCTAAATAAACATTTTTCTTGTTCTTCTAGTCTTGATACTTTAACTAAATCCCATACACTTACATGTCTTTCCTTTAAACCACTTCCCAACATTTCTCCTTTTTCTTTCTCTCAATTCTCCGACGTTGACGTTAAGAGAGCTATCAAGTCCATTTCTTCAAGCGCAGTGGGTAATGATTGCATCAGCCGTAACATGATTATGCCGATTGTCGACGAAATCGTACATATCATCCGAATTATTTTCAATAATTCAATCTCTACGAACTCCTTTCCTGTGCTGTGGAAGGAAGCCCAGATAATTCCCCTCCCTAAAAAACCTAATCCTTCATCCTTTTCTGACTATCGCCCTATATCCATTCTTCCCTTTCTGTCCAAGGTGCTGGAACGCCTTGTTTATCAAGAGTTGAGCCTCTACCTTTCAAATAATTCCTTGATGAACCCGTTCCAGTCTGGCTTCCGCCCGGGGCACAGCACAACAACAGCGCTGGTTAATATTTTGGATGATGTTCGGCAAGGAATGGACGATCGGAAACTTACTGTGCTTACCCTTTTAGATTTTAGTAATGCTTTCAATAATGTCGACTTCGACCTCCTCCTTGGAATCCTTCGCTCTCTTAACATATGTCCGTTGGCGGTTGACTGGTTTCAAAGTTACCTGTATGGACGCCGGCAACGTATTCAGATCGAAGACAATCGCTCTTCTTGGAATCTAATATCTGCCGGTGTACCTCAGGGCGGCGTTTTATCTCCTCTTCTTTTCGCTATATATATCAATTCTATCTCTTCTAATCTTTCTTCCTCTTACCACCTGTATGCAGATGATTTACAAATTTACTCGCAAGCTCCCCTTTTACATGTTGACTCAGCCATTAGAGTGATCAATGAAGATCTAGTCAAAATCTGTAACTGGAGCAAGGCTTATGGCATAAAAGTAAATCCTACAAAAACACAAGCTATTGTTATAGGTAGTTCTAGATTAACGACTAGAATTAAACATGCTCAACTGCCTCCTATAATTTTTGATGGTACTTTGGTGCCTTTTAGGGATTCAGTAAAAAACCTTGGCATCACTATAGATTGCAATCTAACATGGGATCCGCATCTTTCTGGGTTGAGTCAGCGGATGTTCGCGTCTAATGCTTCGCTCCGAAGGTTGCGGAATTTCTTACCCATTGCTACCAAGATTATGTTGGCACAAACTCTCATGCTTTCTGTTCTCGACTACGCAGATGAGTGCCTCCTTGATCTGACTGAGGCCCAGCTTGACAAACTTGAGCGGCTGCAAAACCTGGCGATTCGCTTTATTTTCGGTCTGCGCAAGTTTGATCATGTCTCGGAATACCGTTGTCGACTCAAATGGCTACCTATTCGTCTGCGTAGAGATTCCCATATCCTTTCCCTTCTCTACAGAATTCTGTTTTTACCTAGCTCTCCTTTCTATTTAAAATCTCGTTTCAGATTCCTTCACCCCCCGTCTCAGTCTGTCCGTTCTTGTAAAGCTCTTCTGCTTGCTGTCCCTGACCGTTCCTCTAGCTTTTATGGAAACTCTTTTACCGCTCGCGGTGTGCAACTCTGGAACGCTCTGCCCTCCTCTATACGACAGTCCAAGTCACTTAATGTGTTCAAATCGCTTGTGTATAGACATTATCTTTCACTTGCGGAAGCCAGACGTTCGAATAGATAAATTTGCCTAAGTTATTTCAGTTTGTAGTTTATATATTTGTTTGTTTATAATAAGTAAAATCCTTTTTATGTAGATATATTTACCTATATACTATGCCTATTCTATTTTTAGTTTATTATTGTTAAAAGTATTATAAGTCATAAAATATTATTTAAGTATTTTTATTCTCCTGATCAAAATTTCCAACGAAAAACACATTACCCATCCACTTCCTTAAGTCTTTTCCATTCATTGGTTGCCTGGAAGAGATCGCCCATAGGCGATAAGGCCGCCCTTTGTACCACTTTAGTTTTTTAAGTTCTAAAATGTAACTTGTTATAATTTGTGTTTTTTTTGGTACAATAAAGTGTTAATCAATCAATCAATCAATCAATCAATCAATCAATCAATCAATCAATCAATCAATCAATCAATCAATCAATCAATCAATCAATCACAGCAGCAGCGGGGCCTCCGGTGACAACGTATCTGATGTTGCATGCTGTAGTCGATATTCTGGAAGCCGACGATCGGTCCGTTGTCGAAATGGAGAATGTCTTTTGAGCACAAGACGTCGACGATACATCACCATTCACCATGCCCTAATGAGGATATGCCATTCCAATACGACGATACAGATATGAACGAATCTCAACCGGAATCTTCAAGATCAAAATTACTTATTTTTTGTTTTTGAATTACTCAATTTGTTGTTAATAACTGTTAAAGCTATTAACTTTTGATGTACTTACCTTTTAACTTTATTATTCGTATTGTTGAGGTTCCGCAGTCCGCTAGTGGCTTGCAGCCGAGTGGGATGGTTTTGTTGCAAATACTTTTGAATTTCCATATGCTCACTTTTGCACCTTTACAAGGATCGAAGTATATTTTTTAATACGTAACTTATTCTATAATAAATTTGCCCTCGAAGCTTTTCGATGCATGCATCTATTAGACGCCAACAGCCTTTGGGCCGCTACCGCCATCTTTATTTACTAGAACAATATTTTTCGTTGTTAAAACTGTTTTCACACTTTTTGTTACAACATTGTTGCCCTCGATGTTAATGAAAGTTATTAGCAAAGCTAACTTAAATATTCATTATCAATGCTCTACAGTTCACACACACACACCATCACATCATCTTTGTTATGTGTATTGACGATATTAACTCTACTTTGTTATATTTATTATGTCGATAAGGAGAAAAATCACAATGATTATATTATTAAAATTTGAAGCCAATTGAATTATAGAACACTGATCTATATGTGTTCTACATATATATGCTGGAAGTAGTTGCATGTGTTGTTCGCACGAAGGTGACTTTGACATAGACAGGCGGCGCACAATGGTCACATCTGCGAATGACGTAGCAATATCGTTATCTGTTTATTACCCGACTGCGCGACGCAAAGGAGGGTAATGTGTTTATCGGTCTATGTATGTATGTATGGATGTTTCTATGTGGCGTTCTAGAGGCCAAACGCGTGGACCGATTTTGATGATTCTTACGTCAATCGATTCGTCTTAAACTGGCGAGTGTGGTTAAAGACATGACAGTAATCCAAATTAACTTTTGTCACAACCAGACGCCATATTGTCAAAATTAAAAAATCCTTAATCGTCAAAGTATGTCAAGATGGGTATCGTTGAATAGATTTTTTAAAATAAATATTAGATTTCTTTCACCATTTTTCATTTTAAAGAACCGTTTAGGAAATATAACGGTTTAAATTTAATTTACAATTAGGTATTTTTGTTTTTTATTACCAACGAACAAGTTTTTATTTTTGTTACGTAGTTACGCTTGGAACTATCAAAGTATAAGCCGTGATGGTACAGGTGACAGGAATGTATTGATATAAAGTAAAAAAATCTTACTAATATTATAAACGCGAAAGTTTGTATGTATGTATGTGAGGTTGTTACTCTTTCACACAAAAACTACTGAACCGATTGCGATGAAACTTGGAATATAGGTAGCTGGGGACCTGGATTAACACATAGGCTACTTGTTATCCCGATATTCCCGCGGGAACGGGACTTACGCGGGTGAAACCGCGGGGCGCAGCTAGTATTTACATAAATTGTACCTACCTACTGAATAAAAGCCTAATAACACTTAGGTACTTACTTACCTTACCTTAAAGGATAATAATAATAAAATTAAACAATAAATAACTAAACGCTAACTGAAATAGAATAATATAAATAAATAAGGTGGAACATTAAGTACTTACCTACTTAATTATAATATTAGTTATCTACTAATAATATTAGTGTACTACTACTACTGATGGACTTACCTACCATCAATAAATGAAAATAACTAAAAAGCGTAAAATAAAAATTTTTTTTTATAAAAAAACAAAAAACCCAACTGCGTAAAAAACTCGATTAAAAAATACGCATAGAAACAACAAAAAAACCAAATAGCAAAAAACAAGCCCAGTAATTTAAAATTACGCTTAGTAATAATAGTTTTGTAATCGATACACACACTGGGCTTGTTTTTTTCTATTTGGTTATTTTGTTGTTTCAATGCGTATTTTTTAATCGAGTTTTTTACGCAGTCGGGTTTTTTGTTTTTTTATAAATTATTTTTTTTATTTTAATGTAGTGGTAGACTCTGCCCTACCACTGCCCAGCTTTACTTTACCATATCCGTGGCTGTTTATTCTATGCTTACATGTTTGTTCACCATTACATTACTTTTCTATAGTTGATAGGTAAGCGTTTGACCACTATTTCACCTGATGGAAATCGACGATACCTATTACTCGTGACTTGAAGACCCGCTAGTTGTAGACATCCGGGAAGACGTACTTGGGCAACTGATTCTATTCCCTCGCAGTACGAATAAATAATGACTATACGAAACGCTCGGTTCGGTTGACGGGTATATATTTCTACCATGAACCGGCGCCGCTTGTCAGATGGTAGAAAGAAGATGGTAAAACCATATGGTGCAGTTCCGCGGCACACTCCCCAAAATGTATCCGATAAAAATCCGACAAGCTTAAAGCCCTACGACGATGTTCAAGGCTTAAGCACAAAGCGCACTAAAGCGTAAAGCGCAAGCTCACATAAGCGTTAGATATCGGTGTCTACGACATAGATCGTTGAAATGAAGTATGAAGTTGTTCATTTTAAAGTGTTTCAATGTTACTGATTTAACCTTTATGTAAGCCATGATTCGGTACTTACGTTCCATCAAAAACATAGCCAATATTTAAATTAGCTAATATATAGGTAATTATTGTTAGGTATAGGATAGGTACGCCGTCAACGCAATAATTACCTGTTGAATGTCTCGAGAGACCGGTTCTCCTCGTATACGAGTGAGTGGGACATTGAGCATCGATGTTACTATCCTACTTCTTGTTAGATCATGTAGGTACCTACTTATCACGGCTAGGGTCGGAGATCGACGATTGCTGTGTTGCGCGCTAACCTGATTCGTCCATTAGACAGTGTAAGGAAATCCCATTGACAATATCCGCTGCACAACTGTCGCTGAATAGTTCAAAATGATACATTTAGTCACGGTTTTATTAACTCGATCGATACAAAGAATTATGTGATTTGATTCCACAAGTGATTCAGCGATTACCGACCGACCAAAGATATCGATTCAAATAAACAGGCCTTTGTTGTAGAGTTCGTGCCGAGAGCTGGCGGCGACGGATTACGATAGTACTCATATACACATACACACACACAAATCGTATCGTAATGTGTTTGCTTTTTTGGGTACTTCAAATGTCATACGATAATTTTTATGAGCGCGTCGTTAGTCGTGTGTGACTCGAATATAGCCCGACTTTTGACTCTTGACCCGGTCTCGATGACTGCTAGTGTTTTACACGTATACGTTTGCCTTACCAGTCTAATCGCATCAAAATTGGTCTATATCTATACTAATATTATAAAGCTGAAGAGTTTGTTTGATTGTTTGTTTGTTTGTTTGAACGCGCTAATCTCAGGAACTGCTGGTCCGATTTGAAAAATTCTTTTTGTGTTTGATAGTCCATTTATCGAGGAAGGTTATAGGCTACTTTTGATCCCGATATTCTTACGGGTCGGGACTTACGAGGGTAAATCCCGCGGGACGCAGCTATAAAAACGAAAGTCGTGTTAGTTACACTATTTATATCTCAAAAACGGCGGAACCGATAGGAATGAAATTTGGTACAGGGTTAGTATAGAGGTTTAAATAAAATATAGGGTACTTTAAATGATCGTACGGGTTAAGCAACGCTTGGCGTGACACATACGTGATGGGTCAACAGGAACGATCGCACCAATTAGAATGAAATTTGGTACAGGGTTATTTTAAGGGTATAGATACGATACAGGGTAATTTAAATGATCGTACGGGTTAAGCAACGCTTAGCGTGACACATACGTGATGGGTCAACAGGAACGATCGCACCAATTAGAATGAAATTTGGTACAGGGATTACTTTAAGGGTATAAATACGATACTTTAAATGATCGTACGGGTAAAGCAACGCTTGGCATGACATACGTGATGGGCAAAAATGACGATTAAACCGATTTGAACGAAATTTGGTACAGGGATAGTTTAGTGGTTAAAATAAGATATAGGGTACCTACTTTGAATAATCACACGAGTTGAGCAACGCTTTTTATGACATACGTGATGCGTCACATACGTTACGGGATAGGAATTTATGCGGGTGAAACCGCGGGGCACAGCTAGTTATTTAACCTTCCATCAACCACTTCAATATGAAATAATATTTTGTTCAGTAATATCTCAGTCTCGACAGCTGATGGTGATTTACACCTAGCCTTCCCGGACTAATCGCATCAAATTAGTCTAGTATTACAAGTGGCAGTCTAGAGTATCTAGACTGTGTCATCTGTGGTGTCATCGTCGCTTTTCATCTGATGACATGAAAAAAACCTATTTTGTATATTATAAATCATTTTAATACTAGCCAAATCAGTCCAGTCGTTCTCAATCCGAAGTAATGAGCTTAATATCGGACAGCTTTTCAATATTCATATACCTAAGCAGATTATAAATACCTAAAATTTGTAATTCTCAAAAAAGACGATTTTATTATTTTCATTTCTACTGATAATACTGAACATAAAATGGGTACAAACAATTCAAATTAAATATATTCCCTTGCCTTTTTTTTTTTGGCAAACAGATTTATTTAATTTATATTTGGACAATAGTAAATAAAAAAATAGGAAGTTTTTATTAATACGCACGTTGAGGGCCCTCGTGGCCCAGGGGCCCCGTGTAATTGATACAGTAGAGATACGGCGGTAGCTACGCACCTGACTTGGGTACCGTTGATCCGATCTTCACGACTTTTGTTACCTACGAGTAGTTGAGAAGTACTTAAAAAGTTTAATTTGAAGATGGGGAGAATCGGTTGAAAGGTATACCACCAGGCGGTACCATCGGTAACAGTCTGAAGCGAACTACTAGTTTTGCTAAGTGTAAATATCATTAGCAGATACCCTTCACGGTAACAGTAGAACATGCGCATAGAGTGGTATCCCTTTTACGGAAATGGTTATTAATTTTGAAGTTATTACTTGAGATGTATGTTTTATATGTCATTGGGTAGCTTTTGAATAGTTCTTAAAATACTGATAAAACTATTATATCAAAAAAGTGGGCATATTAAAAGCTATATTGCAAAACGTAGGATGACACGTTTATTTTTTAGTTTAGTTTATTTTTATTAAAGTATAGTATTTACGGTCATTATTTATATAAAACAGATAAAGAACATTAAAATATCTTTCAAATGAATATATTGATTGTATATTCGTAGAACCCGAGAAATCAGCAAATAACTGAAGTAGCCAGCCGCCATCTTTGTGACGGCATAGGTCTCTGTACCACTTGTTCCCGGCTTTCGAAACTAAAACAGGCTGATTCGTTATCTGGCGATCATGAGGAATCCAACGGTACCTATTTTAGGTATGCAGCGTTCCTTGACCACTACTTTGGTCATAATCAGGCCCTGTCGCTAGACCAATAGCTTCCTAACCGCTAAGTGTTCATGTAGGATTTTGTGCATTCGACTCGTATCGCAGCCAAATCAAGTCCGAAACTGCGGATAGTCACTCTTTTATCAGTCTCTATGATACGCCGTACAAGCACACCACAACACTGATGTTATCTTCAGTTGTCGCCGTAGAAGGACGTCCCTCACGCAGCCAGATCATAGTCTGTGAGATTAAATGCCAACATTTGTTCACCTTTATCCAAGAGTGCGACCACGTTTAAACTCATTAAACCAGTTGTAAACAGTGGCACGAGATGAGGCTTTATCGTGAATGGCCAATCGAAATCTATCATAACATAACATAACTTTCTTGTTGACTTTAATGACATCAGCCGGCGACGTCGCCATGGCATCCTAGTGAGGCAGAGCTCTTAGGTACTATGCGTGCCTACTGCAGTTATCGTTGGGCGTGTAAAGAATTTACAGCACAACTTTTGCTCTGAACACAGCAACGGACAAACATCTTAACATATCTAGATCTAAGGATGTTTGTTCGGGTTAGGGGTGAAGTCGTCCCCCTCGAAACTGGGACCGGGGCCCACTTGACCCCTTTCGAATTTGGTTGTAGTCAACTGGGCCCAAAGGTGTTCATTATCGTAAACGGTATACAATACTATTCAATTAGTTGCCTTCCCATCGGTATACTTTGTTCACGTTATGAATGGCTTATTCTGAGGCAAATTATTGTGGGCGATGTGTATCCGGAAGGGAGCGGCTCGCCGGAACTCGAATGATGCTCGTAATTAGCCCCTCTTGTCACACGGAAATAGTTATAGCACGACGCGACGCGGCGAGGACGAGGGAACCGCGAAGTTACTGTGCATCGTGTCACGTCACGTCAGCAGACAGACAGATTATAATTTAATTAAATTATAGATTACACTGATTGTGCTCTTATAGTGAATTTAATTAGTATTAGGGGTTAAAGTATGAAATTGCCGATTTGTACTGAAAATCTTAATTGTTTATTTTTTAAATTTTTAACAAATTTATTTAATCAAAATAGTTGCCATTATTATCTATACATTGCTGCCATCTAATGGGAAGGTTATTAATGCCTTTGCGATAGAACTCCGACGATCTAGACTGCACAAACTGTGTGAAAGCATTTTATACTGCCTCCTGGGAAGAAAACTTCTTGTCACGTAGATAATTGTCCAAATCACGAAAAAAATGGTAGTCCGTTGGAGCAAGGTCTGGTGAATACGGAGGATGACGAATGGTTTCTAAGTGCAGTTCCTGAATGGTCAAAATGGTTTCTCGTGCTGTGTGAGGTCTCGCGTTGTCGTGGAGCAATAATGGTGAAGATCGATTCATGAGTCGGGGCTGTTTTACTGCTAGTTTTGTCAACATGGTTCGGAGTTCGGCACAATAGACATCTGCCGTAATTGCTTGACCAGATCGAAGAAAACTATAGTGAATAACACCATGCTGAAACCACCAAACAGTTACCATTATCTTTTTATTGGTAAGTTTTGCTTTAGGACACTGTTGTGGCATTTGACCTGGGGTCAGCCATTGCATTTTTCTTTTCCGGTTATCATAAATAATCCACTATTCATCACATGTTACAATTCGATCCAATATTCCTTCATTTCTGTACCGGTTCAACAAGGCAACACAAGTTTCAACACGCGTTTCTTTCTGCAGATCAGTCAAATCATGAGGCACCCATTTTTCGTATTTTTTTATTTTATTGATTTGACGCAAGTGAGTCAATAAAGTGGGTAAGGTAACGTTAAACCATGCCGCTAATTCCTGGGTAGTTTGACTAGGATCGGCTTCCACTATCTCTCTTAATTCATCGTTATTCACCTGTGTGGGCGGTCTTCCTCGTGGCTCGTTCTTTATGTCGAAATTTCCATCACGAAAGCGTTTAAACCAAAATCGCACGGTGCGTTCATTAGTAGACCCCTCTCCAAACGCAGCATTGATATTGCGGGCTGTTTCTGCCGCGTTAGTTCCGCGTCGGAACTCGTATTCAAAAATCACTCGAATTTTCGCAGTATCCATCTTTCTTGTCTAAATTGAATAACAAAAACAATTGAAAGTCGATATTCAAATGTTTCACATTTTTTAAAAAAAGAACATCACAGAAACCATTTGAAAAAAGTTTCATTCGAAAACCTCAAACCATGAAGGTTCTATGTCAATTCAAAGAACCTATTGCAATAAAACGGCAATTTCATACTTTAACCCCTATTATTATAGTGACATTTACCGGGTCTTAATCGCGTATTGTTATTATTTTCTTACCTCGACGTTTCCATAATGTTACAATGATCTTGGTCGCGAGGGGCCTGATTTAATTTGTATTGTCTGATTAACATCCGAATAATTGTGGACGACATTTTATAGGAAGTTACGATAACGTGTGTGAACTGCATGAGTGTCGCGAGCGCACGCGCAGATATCGTTAAGTAAACGATACCCTTGAGAATGTTAAATACGATCCATCAGGCAGCAATCTCGCTGCTTGGCTAGTTTGCTGTGACGGCTCGCGTCGCGTAATCCATCACCCTTTCTTTATGTTGATATCATATTCCATTCATTGTTTTTGTTGTTAACTACATTTCCTCTTTCTGAAAACAATTTTATTTTGTATAGTTCTACTTCTTGAAGCGTACCTACCGTACTCGTACAGTAGCTACTTCATCATCATCTGAGCGAGTTCTCGATTGCTTTCTCGATCTCGATCTTCGAATCCCATCTTCAAAGCCCTAGTCCGCTCGATGAGTACCTTATATTTAATGTAGAACCGAATTCGTTCCTCGTTGGTTTCTTTAGTAGCCCCTAATAAATTGTATGTTTGTGTAGATGTAGGCTAGTTGAGCGTTCCATTCACATCTCCCGTGTCCCGGTACCTATTTATAGAAGAGGGTGATAGAAGAATGAGGGAAGCCGGAGTCCGCTACCGAGCACGCGTCCGCGTCCGCTCCGCCCCATCGCGAGATAACGCGTCGCTCCAGGTGCCTCCACGCACGTTCTCACATAGTATTACATTGCGCTCGTCGTCGACACATAAACTTCAAATAAGGTACTTCTCCCTACCGGTATCCTCGATTTGTAAGTAAGTTGACAGTAACACACATTCTCGCCGAACACTTGTCGAATAGATAAAATAGTTGACATTGAGCCGTCCATCGACACTCTGTTGCAATGTCTCAGGTACTCAGGTACCCGCATATCACTTAGTTAGTATGTATGTATTTATTGTTTATCTGCCTTAGCTTATTAGGTACCCGACTGCGGTGCGACAAACTATGGTTATATATTTTGTATCGTAAACTTCGCTCGCGCCATGTCACTATTTTATAGTCATTGATAAGTATATTGTTTCAACGTATACAGACTCCAAAACGTCATCGTCGTTTTCGGTTTAGAATCGGCAGTGGAAGTCATTCGAAATTCGACAGATCATGTCCTCAAGCCAGTACCCGGTATGGCCGAGCCCCGAGGTGACACTACCTGGTACGGGAGCAATACAGACGCTAAAGATAATCCAGCTGAGGCCGGTGCAGAAACCACCTCCAACATCTCCAAGCACACTGTACTTAAACAGTAATATAACATTAAGAGATTAAATCAATAGTCAAGTTGTGAAGCAAGTGTCCGAAGGTCATTCTGAGTGGAGTGCGAGAGGTGCGTCGGATGACGTCGGACGCCGGACGCCGGTGATCCTGATCACCGAGTTCGCATGTTGCTTCCCACAAATAAACACTTCTAAATGTTATCTTATTCAAGATCCCCACCACACTGCGAACGGCCATCCACCTCACTGCTGTATTCTTTTCACCATAGAGATTTTATGTCAGTAGAGTAT
The DNA here is from genome assembly GCA_949358125.1 of Idaea dimidiata. Taxonomy (NCBI): domain Eukaryota; kingdom Metazoa; phylum Arthropoda; class Insecta; order Lepidoptera; family Geometridae; genus Idaea; species Idaea dimidiata. Next base: position 27,554,251 of record OX442330.1, read on the forward strand.
GCTTATAAGTCTGCCAAACAGATTTCGGATTTCCAATTTTGTCGAAATGGTACTTGGGTGGTCTACGAGTATGTATAATGAATAATGAGTATAAAGAACTTTATTTTCGCTCTTTCAATTAATTGTTAAGACTTTATGTTGTGTAGCCAAACTTGCGTACGTAGAAATAAATATTGTGTTTTGGTTTGAATTCAACCATGTGTAACAATAGAAACAACAACTGAAAGTGATTTCTAAGAATGCGTTGAAGTACTTAAGTGTTTACGATCGGCACGCATGAACGTTGCCTGCGTTTTAACTTAGCGTCGCGTCGTCCTCATTTATTGTGGTAAGAGGCTGACGCGGGCGCGGCGCGGTGCGATGCGTGTGGTGTGGCGTGGCGTATTGCAAGCGGACATTCGCCACAACCATGTCGTAATTGAATTATGTAAAACATATTACTTTCTGTACCCAATCTCCCCACTACATGCCACACTTCGGGTCTACAAGGAAATCTGGCGCCATCGTGTGATCATTGCCACATAATATAAGCCACCGCCCGCCCGCCCCGGTTGTTAGCGATGTGTATGTATGTACATTGCGGAGGTCGGGTCCCGACCCGACCCGTAACCCCGTAGTTACCCGTAACTCCGAATCCGGGTTAACAATCTTATTTGTTTACACAGTGTTTTTTGTAGCTTCATTAAAAAACGTCCAAAAAACACCGAATTAAAACATTAAGTGTGGAAAGAGCCCGTGTTTAAAGAACAATGGGCTGGGCACGGATAATGGCTTGAATGGAAGGGCGGATTGTTGCTTGTTTCTAGTTTCTTATATTTCACCACTTATCAAATTCATATCTCACCGAAAAACATTTCCAATAATGGTCCATCGATGATGCGAAGAATCTCACCGAATCCGCGTAGGTTTAGTTGGCAAAAAAATTGCCTCGCCGTTTACCTTACATGCGCATTAATTACTTTTCTGTTAAACATTAGTTGTTGTGGTAACGAAACGGCCAAGCCACATATTTTGGCTAAGATGTTGTTTGTAATTTTGAAATTAGGTGCTTGTAGAGTTACATGACAGTGGCTTTACATGACAGTGGCTTTACATGACATTGATAACTTTTTAACAGTGCAGGCCATATTGACACGCTCTCGTCTTGGCTACATTTTTACATAAAAATGTTTTAGGAGGTATTTACTTCTTTTTGTAAGTTGCTTGTGTATAACAATGTTTTTCTTTATAATATTAGTAGTTTACTTTATTCAAATAGGTCGTGAATATAATAATAATAAATATAATGTTTTATAAATATATATTTATTAGGTTCTCCACAATTTTAAACTTAGATATTAATCTTAGGATATATATCCACATATTATTAAGCAACATAGAGGTTGAAGTATACATTCCTAACCTAACCTACCAATTAGGTATATCATACTTTGGCTTTTTTTGTTATAGTGGTAATATGCTCTTCCCATTTTAAATCTTCTGAAATCTTCACCCCTAAGTCCGTTTGAATTTTTACTTTAGAATGATGAACCCCATTTAAGTTATAAATCAGATGTGGATTTCGATTCCCTAAATGCAAGACTGTGCATTTCGTGCCATTAAGGTTGAGAAGCCAGTTTTTTGACCAGTTTGCCATGACATTCAGATATGATTGGAGTCTGTCATAATCAAGCAAATATTTTTGTATCGTCTGCAAGATGCTGACGTGGCTTTGCACGCAGCTGGGAAGGTCAAATGTATAGATGATGAATAATACCGGACCAAGGACCGAGCCCTGCGGCACGCCGCTAACTACATCACGCTGTCTAGACGGCGCTTCACCTATTCTTACTTAAAAAGTTCTTTGCTGCAGGCATGCGTGTATCCATTTAAGAAGTTTGCCTCGTATTCCCACATGAGAAAGTTTTTGTTGTAATCTTTTTATTGTAACTTTGTCAAACGCCTTCTCATAATCGAGATAGATGATGTCTGTAGGTTGTCTTATAAGAAATTCCGGCGGAAACGGGACTTACACGGGTAAAACCGCGAGGCGCAGCTAGTCCTACTAATATTATAAAGCTGCAAGTATGTGTGAATGTGTGTTTGTTACTCAATCACGTAAAAACTGCTGAACCGATTGCGGTGAAACTTGGAATATAGGTAGCTGGATACCAGAATAACACTGGAACAGGACTTACGCGGGTGAAACCGAGGGGCGAAGCTACTAATATATAATAACTAGCTGCGCCAGTAGTTTTTGCGTGATTGAGTAACAAACATCCAAATATCCAAACACATACACTTTCATATTTATAATATTAGTATAATAATAACTAGCTGTGCCCCGCCGTTTCACCCGCAAACATTCCTATCCCGTAACGTATGTGACGCATCATGTATGTTGCTTACCAAGCGCATCATGTATGTTGCTTGCCAAGCGTTGCTTAACCCGTATGATTATTCAAAGTACCCCTGTACCAAAATTCATTCAAATCTGTTTAACCGTCATTTTTACCCATCACGTATGTCAATTATGTTTAAAATTAATACTTTTAATGAATAACGTAAATTTATTTTTTAGATAAAGATTAATATCTTAATATAAAGAATAATCTTCCACATAACATTCGGTCGAGTCCATCTCTCATGTCTTCAAAAAAAGAGTAAAGGATCATTATTTGACCTCTCTGTAGGTATATTTTATTTCATGTATTTATGTAGGTATGGTATGTGTTTATATATGTATTTGTATGTATGTTTATTTACATGTATATTTTTATTATGTATGTATCATGTGTATATATAGGTATATGTATCATTTTCTTCTTATTTCCATGTACTTTAATTTGTAATCTTAATTTTTGACCTTTGTACTTTTTATTTTCTCCTTTGCCTCTGTACACTTTATTACCTTCCTCTATAGTTCTTTCCTTTCCCCTGAGGTCTGTCGGCAGAGAACTCTGTATAGGGTTAGACTTACCTTAGTATTAATTTATATTATGTCTTGTTTTTTTTATGTATGTCTCTTGTGTACTCAATAAATAAAAAAAAAGAAAAAAAAATGTCATATTTACAATATTACCTTCGGAAACAATGCATTGTTCTACAACAAATTTGATTACAATAAAAAATGTTATATAGAGTCAACCTAAACAGATAGACATATGCTGTCGCGGACTATTTATTAGATCCTTTCTAGAGGAAGAACTCTGTCATACATGGTTTTTATGTAACTTTGACCGTTTACTCAGCGCACGCGACAGAATCTCGGAAAAGGGGTTTTTTTTTTCCCGTTTTTACATTTTTCATGGATGCTCCGCTCCTTTTAGTCGTAGCGTGATTTAATATAGCCTATAACCTTCCTCGATAAAGGGATTATCAAACGTAAAAGATTTTTTAATTTGGACCAGTAGTTCCTGAGATTAGCGCGTTCAAACAAACAAACTCTTCAGCTTTACAATATTAGTATAGATAAGGCAACTTTATTTCCCATGCCTTAAATAACGTTTATGTTCTTAAAATCTAACTAGCACTCTTACTACGTACATTTATGTTACTTATTCTAGTCTGTTTTGTTCTTGTATTGGAACCCCTCTTTGGGTATAGTATAGGCCTCCTCCAGTTTATTCCGTGCTTCCCGATTCTTGGCCTTCTACATCCACCTGCGGTTTTACCAATATCGTCAACTTGCTCGGTGGCCCTTCCACCTGTACACATATCATCTATCCAGTGGATGTCTGACAACAGTAGAAATTGACAGACACTATGCAGTACGTTGCCGGTGATTACCTCAAATCAGCAATGTACTAGTGCCTGTTATTTTCCACTGTTGTGAGACGTCAACAGATAGATAATATGGGTACTGGTTCCCACTACAGTGCACCTCTTGTTCTTACAATGCGCGACGTGACCAGCCCATCGTCACTTTAGCTTCAAAGCGTAGTATAAATCATCTGTAACTTTTATTTTCTTTTTTATAAGTTCTCTTCTTACTTTATGTATTTTTCTTAAGTTTAAAATGCTTCTTTCCATAGATCTTTGACACGTGGCGATCTTGCTGCTAATATTTGCTTTATAGGACCAGATTTGGCAAGCATATATGAGGCATGGTATTGGTAGTATACAAGTGTCGATGACTGTTTTTTTCCAGGTGTATAGAGTAGTCTCCTTTTAGGATTTCTTTAAGTGACCAAAACTTTTTCCAACTGTTGTTAATGCGACGTTCAGTTTATTCCTCCATATTGTTTTTCCAAAAAGACATTTGTTAGCCCAAATATATGTACGCATTGTGAATAGAGTATCGCACCACATTAGCAGAGCATTTTACAGAGCATGCTATAGCTAGCCTGAAGACCTTCGGATTGCGGCCTCGCTCTTCAATCGTTTCGCAAAAAGGATGCTCGCTCGTCCACTCATTAATTGGGAGCGCGCGCCCCATCCGCAGCGCTAGTTGCAACTCACGAGACACAAGGTCGACTCCCAACTGTCTTAGTTCCGAGATTTCGATACATACACTCCACATCCTTCACTTCAAATATGGATAATTTCGCACACTCTGAAATTCTGACGTTAAAATACATAAAGTTTTGCATCATAGTTGTATTGGTGAAGCGGCAACTCGCTCGCGGAGCATCAGTCTCGATTTCGGCCCTTCCGTTTGTGTCTGTTGCCGCGCTCAATTCTCCGTTGTTTATTACTAATTAACATTTAACTGTGGGAAAACATCAAACGATCCCTCGCTCTCAACACTCGGAATTAAGTTTAATCTTATTCGGTCTAGCTATTGTTTCGTTTTTTTTATCATTATATTATTACACAACTGATTCATGCAGTACCTGTCTCTTCTGTCTAGCCTCGGCCAAGGTCTCTATAATTGCCTCATTTTTCTTTACATTGCTTTTCTACCCTGTTTGAGTCACACATATAATTATCCATGGGTTGTTTCAGTAGTCCGTCTCTGATGTTTGGTATTTGTTGTTCTGACTGTGCGTATCTATTTTAAAATGTAGGTACCTATGTGTTATTTATAAAAGGAATGTGATGCGTCTGGCGTCAGTCAACACCGTCGTAGGTAGCCGCCGCCGGCGCCACCGTCACCACCCCGCGTCGGATTCTCGTCGTGCGGTGCAGTGCGTTGTCTGCACACCACCATGCCACCATACCACTTTTCCTCTGCTCTTGATAGGCGATCTGATCACAATCATTTGTCTGCCTACTTAATGCATATAAGGAACGGCGCGGCGGGCAGCGCAGCGGGCGGCGTGGTGGGGTTAGGGGTGAAGTCGTCCCCCTCGAAACTGGGACCGGGGACCATGTGACCCCTTTCGAATTTGATAGTCGTCAACTGGGCCCAAAGGTAGTTTAGACATTACCTATAGGTACACTTTACTTACAGTCTACACTACATTAGCTGCTTCTTTAAGGAGTACGTGTACTGGGATCGCGATCCGCGCGTGACTCACGATGTTTATCGCCTCCATATCACACACATCTGACGATAACGAATATTCATTTTATTTGTGATATCACATTTACCTGGCATTCGGTTTTCGCAAATAACTAGCCATTGAAATGCATTTGGAAAGGTTTTAGGTTTTTAGGAAAAAAATTGACTATTAGAATACTGGCTTTGTTTTTTTATTGAAAGGAACAAAATAACCAGTCCAAGTGACGTTTAAAAGAAAATGTGGGTTGACTTTGGTATTCATTTCCAACGAAGAAAACGGCCGTTCGTTCACTGAACAACTTAACTTTTGTAACTGGAACTTGTACGATATATAATGTTTTTAATAATTTAAACATACCTGATGTAGTTTTACCCAAAAAAATCGATGACTCAGGCATTATAGTAAATAAAATAGCGAACCGAGAGTGACGCATAGATCTAGGTACCGAGTGTGCGAGCGACATATTATGCGTGTAGGTAGGTAGGTACATACCTATCGACTATCGAGATCGTGTCCAACTTATGAAATAAGGTGTTAGGTGATTACGGGTGTAGGCTGTAATAGCGGCGTCGCGTCGGCGCAGACAACGGACAAACGGGGCAGGTCCCCGCGGAGGACGTTACGTGACCTGAGCTGTTGTTGTTGTTGCATGTTGCATTCAGCTAGCGGCAGGCGGAATTGCTTGTAACGTTCGGACAACTGATCGTACCTAAACGATATTAAGTACCTAAGTACCTCTACTCTATATTGTATGTCTGGGATGGACAAACTGTTAATACCTTTAATATTTAATGTCACCTTAATTTACACAGTTTTTCAATAAATATTCATGATTTTTAAATCTATTCAATTGTAATGGTTATCGCTACTTACATTAGCCCTAAAGCCTTTTTTTGCTTGCAGTACCTGTCAGGTATTGTAGCTTGGGCACGAAGCTACTCTCCTTTACAGATAACCAATCCGGGGCCCGACGGAGCTTTTTGGAGAGTCCTGCTGGGAAAAGCGGTCGTCACCGGGAATAACTGCGGTTGGCGGTCTAGTGGCGACGCACTTATGTATAAATAGCTTTGAGTTTGTGATTTCTATCCCCAAAGAGTAGTTTTCGGAAGAACTAAAAAAGAAAAAATAAGTTGTATAAGTTCAACAGAATATAATATGGCACCGATTGAGTTCTGTTAACAACAATAAATTTCGTTGTAACTATGAACCAGTTTATCAAAGGTTCGTTTCAGCCGATCGACGATCGCGATCGTTTACGCGCGACTGTTTACGTGTTAAAGAATTTATGTTTAAGACATTTGTGAAAAATGTAGTAGGGAATAGTTTGAAATTTATATTAATTGGGTAGTTTGTTCGGTGCCTACTAAATGAAAACGGTAAACTACTTCAAGGACAGGTCAAACGCGGGTGAGTCTATCCGCGACCACGGCCAGTGTAACCCGTTTGCCGAAACGTCGGGGTAATTATAATTGTATAAAAAGTGCATAAACGCGATCGATACCCGAGTTTTTATAAAAAAAGTAATGAGCAGAAATCGTGTGAGTTTAAAAAGTGTGTTACTGTAAACTACCGCTGCGGGGTTCTCTTCTCATTATGCTCGGAAATTTAATACAATTCCGAGCATAATGAGAAATCCCCATAAGTTTCATCGTGGCTTCTTCTCATGTGAGGGCGTGTTCCGAAGCCATGGTAGTTTTTTGAGCTAGCTAGGGATAATAATAATTATAATTTAAATTCAAAATTATTACAATAACTCTATAGTCTGCGTATACTGGAAAGTTGTGTTACAAATAATTATGAGGCGGTAGTTTACAGTAACTTTTTAGAATGTTAAAATAGACAAATTACACCTCAGTCAACCTTGAAAAAAGCCAACTGTAAAGTTGCCGAAAGCTCGGTTCGTTTAAAAATCACGAATAAAACGCGATTAAACCCGGCTTCTTAATTTAGATTTATTTTCTTTTTATTCGGTACGGTGTTACTTACATTTTATTTGGCAGATATCTATATCTAGGGATTTGACAAATCAGCACTTACTCGTAAAAACACAGGCACATAATGTACTGAATGGCATTGTGTGGAGGGGAGGGCGGTCGGTTGACTAATCCATTCCTGTGTCTATTATAAGACGTGACTTGTTTCCTCAGTTGGGCACAGATAACACAGAGGAGTCAGCACGCACGTGAAGCGCTAAGTGCTGAGCGACCGCGATCTACTCGTCGATGTATATCTGCACGACGCTCGCGCTCGCCGACCGCTCGCGCGCCGCCGAACGGACCGATGAATCATTGTTATTGGTCTTTGCTACACAGACACACACCTTACATAGTAGGATCGAATGTCGATAACGGGGATTTTGGTTACGGTCATTGTCTCAAATGATCATTCATATTTTAGTAACGTTTCGTAATTTAGCTAGAATAGCTTCTCATATCTGAGCGATGTTCCCGGTTGAATCCCTCGGGAGCCTGGTACTGGTAAGTCATCCACCATCGACTATACCTACTACTTCGACACCGCGCGAAGAGAACTCAAGGTTTGCTAGTCTCCCCTAGATCCCAAAGTCGCCTTTTACGACAACCACCCGCGGGAAGAGATGGAGTAACCCATCCCGGCCCCGGCTATTCTATGCCGCCGGGACTAAACGGCAAAGTGACGGCTTTGTTACAATAGTTAAGGAGGTTATAACTGTTTCATTTTCATGGATATCGCGAAGCATTTTATCAAAAGTTCAACTTGTTTTTAACCGACTTCAAAAAAGTGGAGGTTCTCAATTCGTCGCGTATTATATTCGTCGTCTTTCTTCGTAATATATTTCTTCACCCATTACCCGAAGATGGCTCGACCGATTAAGAAGGTTCTTTTTTTTTAATGCAAAGGTGGGAACCCCTAAGTGGTCACATAAAAAATTGGTGAAGTTCTGATGAGTATCTTCGAAATGATGGTCAGGATAGCATCACAGAATGCAATAAGTAAATCACTCATTTTTGGACTTCTACCAAAAAGAATCGGCCCCTAAAGAACTATCCGAACTACCTTTCTCATTCAGCAAACTCCTCAATAAAAGTAATTAAAATATCTTCTAAATACAGTGCCACCGACTTATCTGTTTCGTCATCTGAAGTCGGGCAGTTTTACTGGCTGGGTCCATATTGTAGTTTGGCTGCCCGACTTCAGGTGACGAAACCGATAAGTCGGTGGCACTGTATGTAGAGGTTATTTTTGTTCCTTTTTTTAAGTTGGTTTCTAAATTTTTAAATTATTTAGTGTTTTGTAGTCAACAAGTGGTGATCCTTATAGTTTGGTCATGTCCCTCTGTCCGCGGCTTAGCTCAAAGTTGCTTAGTAGCAGGTGTACGAATGCTGCCTTTTAAGACGTGTCGTTTGCCAACTTCCCGAGATTATTAAAAAAAAACAAAACAATGTTTCCGATTGATCGAATTGCGACACCAACTATCGCGGGCTTTTTTGGTCGTCGCTAAGCAAATGTGGTATCCAACGAGAGATCAACTTTCTTACGCAAAGTTCTTCACCGTAAAGAGGGAACAAACAAACAAACAAATAAACAAACAAACAAACAGACTTTCGGATTTATAATATTAGTAAGATAAGATTAGTAAGATGTATCTAATTAAAGCATAGAAAGATATAAAGAAAACTGCTTTAATATAAGTAGAAGTTCTTTAAGTACTTATCTATGTTTCAGCGACAATCCAAGTTATAAAATGTGTAGACTGTACTAGGTGAACCTGTGCTACAGTCTACTTGATTTCGCTAGTAATAACAATTGCTCAGTCGTTTGTAAACGCACATGTCGAGTTCGTGTCTAATATAAATTGGAAATTCAGCTCCATGATATTAGTATAATAATGCTGACAAACAATCAATAAATCTGTTCAAAAACATCTTCGTACGTATTATAAAAATAATGTATATAAATATTAATAAAAGATTATAAAAAAATAAATATCTATATAATGATTAAAATAATTAATAAATAAATAAATAAATGGTTGGGTTCAATATGAAGGGAAATTAGAAAATTGTTGAATCCTTTACGGCGATGAATCCTTTACTGTGATGTCGGGTGTAAAAACACCCGACATCACATACAATTGTCATCTTTGAATAGAAGATACAATAAACCTTTTCGATCAATCTGTAAACATTCCTTTTCATTTCTCCTCTTCGGATGCACGGAGGGCGTGACCAACTCGATTATATTGTATGGCCAATACTACTCCCCCTCTAACAGCCATTTGGCCATACTTGGATACGTCATATTTCTAATGGTAGTACATACATAATATATTATAACGAAGTCTAAAAGCAAATTATCACAGCTGAACATTCCCTTGAATGTTTATTACATATTATGTAGTATGTAGATAAAGTGTTGGTGGTAACGACTTTTTAACCGACTTCAAAAAAAAGGAGGAGTCTAATTAATCTGTTTTATCATCTGAAGTCGGGCAGTTTTACTGGTTGGTTCCATATTGTACTTAGGTTGGCTGCCCGACTTCAGATGATAAAACAGATTAATTAGTCGGTGGCTCTGTACCTATGTAGAGGTTATTTTGGTCATTTTTATCAATTCTTTTTTTTTTGGTTGTTTTTTAAATTATTTTTTATTTCTTTTTGAAGTCGGTTTTTTAATTGTTATCTAAATTGCAATCCCGGTTTTTTTAATCAATGCATTTGGTACCTAATACCTATCTGTACACCGCATAATGTGTAGCAAGCGACGAGGAGCGCTCGCGCTGATCACTCGCGCCTCGCGCATGCATCATCCGGGTCAATTGGACACATTATATAACGTAAGTAACGCGCCTGTCTGTGTGTACGCAAGGGAAACTGTTCATTATTACATAGTAGTACATAGGTAGGCAGTAGGCACAGACAGGCCGCTGTTGTGGCTGTGAGCGAGCTAGTCCCAATTTCTCAACACCTACGCCTCTCTGCCACTCGTTTATTAGGAATGCTGTAACGTCCTTAACTGGCTTCGTATTTAAGCAATTGTTGCTCATAGATCAGCTGTTTAACTACGTTCGGTCATCGCGATCGGTGGGTGGACTGGAAACGGATAAGGACGAGCTTCTCTCACTCTTTATTAACCGAATACAGATTATATTGCAGTAGGTACTCGGACCTAGCTTTCATAGTTTAACCACAGTGTACCTAGAGTATCTGGATCTGCTCCGAAAAATTCTGTATATTATTTTGTACCATTATGTAGTCTTTTCAAATTTTCTAATTTACCTATACGACGATCGAACCCCAAATAATAGTAAGGTATTATAATTTATTGGACACAAACAAACGTAAAAATACATTGGATAAAATTATAATATTAAAACTAAAAAATAAATAAATGGTATCTTCATATGGTATAAGTATTAATGTAATGGTATATGTATAATGTATGGTATAAGTGGTATAAACGAAACAATTACCCGAAGAATTCGATATGTAGTAGGCTAATGAGTAACATTTCCCTATAAAGTAGTAAAATAAACAAAGATGTGTGGATGCACAATAGCTGACACACTATGACGCGACATTACTGGATAAACCATAAATAGAGCCTCCTTCTCCTAAAGAAGGAGGCTCTCTCTTTCTGTAAGAATCATCAAAGTTCCTTAATACCCGGAGATTACCACCAACAAACATCCATCCTTACTTGTCATTGTACAACAGGGATGTACATTAAGCTAAGCGTCCACCTTTCAGCATCGTAACTGCATTGGACGTAGCCCTCGTACTAGGAACGGATCGGATTTTTATACAAAGAATATCACGATCCGTTTAATGCGATGCGGTCAATGCCGATAGGTGGCCGCTTACTATTCGATATAACTTGTACCTACTATTATTCGTATTCTGTGATATGATAGGTATAGCACAGACGGATCTACGTGTTAATTGCTCTCGTAGTTGGTTGGATATATCGTACGTAAACAACTATTAAATACACGAGTACAGTTCTTACAATTGACCTAATTGTATGTTTCTTCGAGTACACGACTGGTATATCAGTTGTGTCTTATATGGGCTATCTAATCAATTTTGCTTTACCGTTCTATCGTCGAACATTTTGTGGTTTGGAAATAGAATTATCATTCGTTTTTAATGACGGCCTTTAAAATGTTATAGTCTCTTAAAGTTTAAACGTTCTTGGCGGTCACGTTGCCGCTGTGTCTATTTTTAGGATAAGGTAAACGACAGTCATTGGACAACTAACGATCACAACACAATTCCCAAATTTGCAAATATTTGAAATGACTTTGATCTAAAAGATATGCACTAGCGTATTAAGCCAAACGTAATCTTAATATTGCCATGTAAATTGTGAATGTCCATTACCCAATGTCCCAGTACTGTCTGATTACCTTATTTGTAATCTCGTTAATTTATTGAAGTTGATGTAATGTATATGTACTCGTATCCGTAATATTATTGAATGGGCGCACGCGCTGCGCTGTACTTATTGCGGAAGTGTATATACTATACTCGTAGCGGTGCCTTCGCGGACGCGTGCGGTTCAGTTGCGTTAAGGACGCGACTCATGTGAAATCCCTTCCGATTGAATAGTTTTATTTATAACCGGTATCAAATAGATCTTTAAACAATGTTTAATGTTATTGTACATGATACAAGAAGTGTCCCCTTCATTTCAAAAACAATAAAAAATAACTTTAAATACCACTATTATACTAGGCAAAGTTACCCCTGTTTTACAAAATAAATCAATTTTTCTTCTAAATCCTTAACCGCTATATTTTCTTATAGGCATCATAATATTAGAAAATACAATACCTAGAACCCCTTCATCGCATTTTTTTCAAAATATTATTTTAATCTTCGTTAATTATTGATTTTACGAGAAATTGTAGATTTTTCACGCAATTCCATTTCGCTCATTTATATGCAATAGGACAAGGACCGTTGCTTATCATCTATCGCCGCCTTAAGTTGAAAATAGTGCAGGTGTACGTACATAGTCATTATGATACCAACCATGGTCATGGAAGTGTTCCTGGCACCCCCAAAGGCGCGACCCCGCCTCTACCTTGACCATTTTCTATCCGATATATTTCTTAAATTATCTTTTTGTTATAGGTTTTTTAAGTTTATATTTTATTGTGAATATTACGTAATTATTGTTTCGAGTGAATGCATAACTGGAAGACAACGCAATTAACCCACGCGTGCGCTCGCTGCCTGTCGGCGGCTACTCTCTGGACATCCGGGACGTAATGATCGATACAAATCGTTCAATCAAATTGATTAGGTACTTCCTTATCATTTATTCAACACTTTTGCAACTCGTAAACGTATTTTGCGAGCGGGAAAGGATAGTTAGTAATGAATGATTAGTCTAGTGTGCTTGCAAGTGCAATGGTGAGTCGCGACACGAGCCCGCGCCCGGCTCGTCTGCAACCAGCCGACCGTCCAACCGTCCGCGTCCGACCGACCGTCGACGGCCGGGCAGGTCGTCGACCCGGGCCGTGACTCGCCCTCCATCAATCTGCTTCACTATTGTTGTATTCAGTTCGGATCTAAAGACGCCGAACACAGTGACTCCACTTCCACACTTTGTCTAGTAAGTCTAGTCTAGAGAGAATCCACTCCAATTGCGCCCATTATCACGTAAAAACCGCTGAACCGATTACCATGAAACTTGGTATGTAGATAGCTGGAGCCAGGAGATCTGGAATAACGCATAGGCTACTTTTTATCCCGATATTCCCGCGGGATCGGAACTTACGCAGGTGAAACCGAGGCGCGCAGCTGAGAGTTATTAAAATTACCACACACTCCAAATTTCAGTTCTCTATAATCAGCTCTTTAGGTTGTACTTTAAACCATCAGGCAGTCATTTACCCCTTTATTTATAACTAATTAATGCGCTGCATAGCTATGCATCGTTTGTCCTTTACTGTCACATGAAGTTTCAAAGTTGACAGACAGAGACAAACGTCACAAAACTTAGTCATGTGTAAGTAATATTTTGTACTTAAATAGGGAGTAAGTCAGTAATTCAGGACAAAGCCTTTTAAAGATATACATACATAGATATTATGTATCTACGGATTCACCTCCGCTAATCCTAATCCAGCGGAAAATTCAGACAGAACATTGATATCAGAGGGACAAGCGAGTCCGTCTACAATTATATTACCCGTACTTATCATGGGGCGCCGACAATTAATGGGCGTTATACAATGAACAACCGTGGAACAACCTATATGATGCATGACGTAGTGCTCGTTTTATGTTTAAAGTGTGAGGGCGTATTGAACTGAACATTCAAAGCAGCATAATGAAGTAAATATCGTACTCACCGAGTTTCGGTCGCGTAAGTACTCATACTCGTATAGTATAACAGTATAGCGCTTCGCGGCCGCGGCGAGATGACGCGATTGCCCTTGGCATTATTAACATGACATCGTGCGCGGGGTGGTGACATCATCGACACTATTTGTGTTGGTACCTACTGTGATAGGTACCTACGAACTACATCAATCGGTAGCGCGATAGCGGAACAGCGCGCTATCGGGCTCTGGTTGCGCTCAGGGCTCGGTGCAACCCTTCCCTATAATTGTAGGCACACGAGAGAGCCCCTCGTCATCCGTTTCTACGGTTCTACTTAAAATAATAACGCAAGCACGTCGGTCGAGTATCATCTCGATACCAGTAAGATACCACGATAAAAATTACGATAGATAGGTAAAATCAGATAAAAATAACATAATGACCTCCAATTTAAGTTCATTTTATTTTACGAATTCATACATTTGGTCGTTTTACTAGTTGAATGTGTAAGTAAAGCTAGTGAGACGGGCGGCGGCGGCGACTGCAGGACGACGACGACGTATGAATAGACATAATGTAGCGATGTAACGAATAACGTTTATTACCAAAAAAATGTGTAATATAACATTACAATAGTAACGGAAAGAATTGATTATGATGAAGCAATGAAGCTCGTGCCAGAGGTGGAGTCGCTAAAATGTTGGTCCGTCGCCGGCAGGCGGCTGGCGGCAGGCGGCAAGCAGCTAGCGGCACTCGGGGGGCCGGCAGCCGGCAACTGCTGCTGGCTACCGACCGCTACGGACGCCGGGCTCTAAGCTGTGCCTACACCATTCTTGAATGGATAAATTAAAGGACCAAGCTTTATTAGGTACTACATAAACTACCACTAAAGACGATCATATTGTTTAATCTTATTAAGTTTATTGTTTTATTTATATGCTATCGCGATTGTTAAATGTACCTATTTTTTATTATGCATTACAGTGTTGAGCGAATTTGTAACCTATAATTACTTATGGTGCCTTTCCGTGCTATTATTTATTTATTATATGACGACCTCTGTGGCGCGTCGGGCGAACGCTTGGCTGCAATGCAGAAGGTTGCGGGTTCGATTCCCGCTAGGTGCAAATATTTATGGACGGAATAGCATCACAGAATGCAGTCAATTACTCACTTTAGAACTTCTACCAAAAATAATCGTAAAGATTGATGGAGCACTTGGAACTACCTTCTGATCAGCCAACTCCCCAATAATTCAAATTACTTTTACAATTTTGATGATTTTTAGTGGCAGTCGAAAGAAGGTAGATAGGTACCTACACTTAAAGGGGTAAAATAAAATAAAAATGTAAAAATTAAAAACCGCAGTCTTACTGGCTGGGTCTATAATATTGTAGTTTGGTTGCCCGACTTCAGATGACGAAACAGATAAGTCGATGTAGAGGTTATTATTGTTATTTTTTTAAGTCAACTTTTACATTTTCAATTACTGCAGTTATTATCGATTTGTATGGAATTGGTGCTAATAATAATAGTGAATACGACCGTAATTTAGTTGCGGTTTCTTTGCGAATGTGCGTTACTCCCGAGTTGGGTAAATGACGATAGTAATGTGTTTAAGTTATCAGTGCTGGTGACTGATGATGTCATATCATAGCATTACAAACACTTATCTGTACATTTCCCTTATCTCAGATGTATGTCTCCTAGGTATTACTTGCGACTTTATTTTGGCGTTGACTGCTTAAAACATTCATCATGGTGATCATTTCTGTATATGCGAAATACATATTACACGTGTCGATGCTTTGCGTATATCTATCTGCTTAATATGAATACCACGTGTCTATTTATCTTAAAAATTGATTATTTTCTTATACGATTAATATGCAGAGAGTTACCATACGAATGGGGACATGATATTATTGTAATCAATAGGTACTCACCTTTATAGTTGTAATGTTGTTTATGATAGTACCTAGTATCGACATCTGTTGTCTGTATCAATGTGGACGACCGACGCGCGACGACGCGACGACGTCTCAGTGATCGCCCGATCGACCGAGACCGATCGTTCCTCTCGGTTACGTTATAGTTGACGTATTTTATACAAATTGTTACGGAATAATTCGCCGCCTCGTGCCCAGGTCACGCATCATAACATAACCTAACACCCTCAACTACTCTATACATCATATCACACAACGCCATCTAGCCCCAAACTAAACCATTTCAGGGCTTTCAGTGGGATATCCTAAACTAAACTGTAAGAGATATCAATAAATGCTAAAAGAAGTTGCGTCCCCGATTTAGACAAAAACTAAAATTAGATGATTTTTTCCTTAAAATATTTCTAGTTGAATGTAATTTTTTCGTGGATTGATGTTGAACTGAGCCGAACTCTCGCCTACGTCCGCGCCGCCCTCGTCGGCTCACTCGATGACTGACATTCAACAGAACACATATTATCGCAGGTAGATTATCTCAGATATCACGACCTTCACGGCATACCGCCCCGCGACCGCGTCCGCGCCGATACCGCGCGCGACCAGCGTACTCACTCGTTTTTATCGACAAAATAATAAACTGATAAATTTATTTAATTTATAAATTCTTGTTTATTTTCATCACGTCACAAACAAACTAAAACTTCTTCGTTTGTACGTATGACATTTTTAACCGACTTCAAAAAAGGAGGAGGTTCTCTATTCGTCCCGTATATTTTTACACCAAAGGAAGTGTTATGTTTTTGCCGTGAGTGAATGTATGTATGTGACCTATTTTGGTGCCGTCGTAGGGCCTAAACGGCTTGTCCGATTTTGATAAACGATCCGTCGTCGTTAGATTCGTCATAATCGCGTGAGTGACATAGGGTGGGTACATTAAAATAAAACAAATAAAAATAAAGATTGATAAAACGCAATATTTGTCAAGACTAGACCAAAAAAACCGGGTAAACGCGCAACATTTTTCATTCAAACTTGTTTTATTCTTTCGTGAATTTATTTTGTTTTTTTTTGTTTTATGTTTGGTTATCGATTACTCGAAGATGGCTTGACCGATCGAAATGGTTCTTTTTTATACGACTGCCAAAGGAAGTGTTATTTAATAGAACGGTGGGAGCCCCGAGGTAGTCCCATAAAAAATTGGTGAGAATCTGATGAGTATTTTCGGAATGATGGTCTGGATAGCATCCCAGAATGCAATAAATTACTCATTTTTGGATTTCTACCAAAAAGAATCGGAACTAGAAGAACTAGGTACAGATTAATGGAGCACTTGAAACCACCTTCTCAATCAACCCTAAACTTGTGTAAAGTTTTTTTGAATAAGTTTAAACGATGCCGATGGTGTACGGTGTATTTGAGTGATGTATCGTTGCAATATATCTATCTATCTATATATACTTATTTATCATAAATACTTATGATAAATCTGTAGAGAGGTCAATTCTGTACATTGAATATATTTTCAAAATAACTATCAGGGGGTGATTAGTTATCGACACTAACTACTAGGTGGATTTTAACGAAACTTGGTACAATTATACTTCATACTCCTGGGCAGGTCCTGGTCGCCCGTAGGAGGAGTGATGACGAGATGGCAGGCTGAGGTACGGGCCGGGGACCCGGGAGCCGCCTAGCCGATAGACGAGTAGGTTCCATTGTGGAGCAACTGAACAATAATATACATGGAAGCCGGGCTAAAATAAGAAATGAAATGCATATGTTTATTTCTTTTTTACATACGATGTTTATAGTGCGTAGGAAAGAGACACATAATGCCGTTTTGTTTCGTTGTCATGCCCTTGTCACAAGTTATTTTTTGGATAGTGTTGAGCTCATTATCGTGTCGATGTCGATAAAAAACATGTATTTATAAAGTCCTTTCCATAAAATAACTCCCCTAGACGCAGCGTGCGAGTTGGGAGCAGAATGTCTTCAAAGTGTATTATTTAATATTTTGATGAAAGTTTTATCTTTTTTTAAATTAAATAGTAACATTCGTGTTTGAATTTAAATAATAAAGGTAGGTACCTAGCTAAAAGAAATACATAGGAAGGATATTTTGAAGAACTAACTTTAGTTCTGTTTTTCACCACGGGACTTCTTTTGTGGAAAGGACTCTACTTTATTTATTAATTGAATGCAACCATTTGACACTTCTCTCTATAGAAAAAATGTCAAATACAATATAGCTTGAAATTAATAAACGGAGTATATTTTGAATATTATTAAAAACTAGTTGCGCCCCGTGGTTTCATTCGCGTTTGTCCCGATCCCGCGGGATTATCGGGATAAAAAGTAGCCTATATGTTATTCCCGGTATCCAGCTACCTATATTCCAAGTTTCATCGCAATCGGTTCAGCCGTTTTTGCGTGGTTGAGTAACAAACACACATACTCACAAACTTTCAGCTTTATAATATTAGAAGGAAGCAGGATGTAAATACCTGATTGTTTATTATGAGTTAAATAACTGTTATATACGTTTGTCGTAGGTTATTAGAGAAAGGATTTTAGAGAACACACGGATAATAGGGTAATGGCTATAATATTAATAAAATGATTATTCATTCAAACTAAAAAACTGTCCTACCTTGATCACGAAAATCCATGCAGCCTGTACCTACTGGTATAATAAAACATTCGAATCGGATTGAGTACCTACTTTCATTGCAGTTGGGTAAAAAAGAACCATGTAAATTGCTTTAACATGTCACTTTTAAAACACAATATTTACTGGGTTTAAAACCCGGTAAACATTGTTTTATTATGCCAAACTCGAAAACCTTAGACACAATTATGGAACTTTTACCTAACCAAAGACATAACACCAGATTTAAATGAAACAACAAGCATTAAAATAATGTCTTTATTTATTTATAATAGTAATAAAGCAAGTACAATAATTTAGTTAGTAAGAACAGCTAACATACAATGAAATAGACTATTACTAAATAGATGAAGTACCTACTTAATGCTACTTATGTTTTTACTTTTAATTATCTGTAATTAAAGTTACGTACACCTCACGTATTAACTTATATTATTACTTTCTTAGACAAAATATTTAATTAACTTGTTGTTTTCAATTAGTGAACTCGCCAAACTCCCGAAATTTATTACCAAAACATAATACTACAAAATTAAGTTGATAGGGTTTATTCCCGATGTCCACCACTTATTTGGCCACCACTGGGGGACAGCGAAACAACTTCTAAAAAATATTCTCGTTGACCACCACTGGGGAACAGCATCACAACTTTCTAAATTATTTCCATTTGCCACCACTGGTGGAGAACGACACAGATTTTTAAACATTCCCTGTGACCACCACTGGGGGACAAGGGCACAACTTTTGATCTAATTCCCAATAGCCATTATTTTAAACGGATTTGGTTTTTTAGCAGATACTAAGGGTGAGATTAGGTAATATTCTTAAATAATGTGTTAGGTAATTAATGGAGTTGTTTATTATTTAATCAACTTTTATTAAATATTTCACTAAAATATTAAAAATACATCGTTTTACTTATTAAAGCTTTGATTGCATATTTTTTATGAAGAGGGTAATTAACTGACCGACATACTATTTTGTCAGCCGGTTATAATCAGTTGCATTTTTAAAAGGAACTTGAACATTACAATTTTAGTCAGAGTTTTATCGTCTTTCAACAAGGTATAAAAGTTAGTTATAAAATAATTGAAAAGTAAATGATTAAATATTACGTACTAATCAACCGTCTTAAAAATCACATAGTTGAATAAAAAAAATTAAAAACTCATAATTTCTAAAAATTGGCCCATAGATATAAGGGCAAAATAAGTAGAACTGCATTTAAAAGTCATTTTGGCCAAAATGGCGCTTACGCCCTTTGAGCCCCGAGGTATCGATATAATTCAAGGAATCCAAATGAAACTTGTAAACGACCAAATATCTATGGGCCAATTTTTAGAAATTATGAGTTTTTTAATTTTTTACTTTTAAAAATGCAACTGATTATAACCGGCTGACAAAATAGTATGTCGGTCAGTTAATTACCCTCTTCATAAAAAAATATGCAATCAAAGCTTTAATAAGTAAAACGATGTATTTTTAATATTTTAGTGAAATATTTAATAAAAGTTTCATATTCATATTCATATTCATATTCATTTATTGTCCATAAACATAGGTTATTTTGTTATACAAATGGTGTTGATAAATTAAAATATAGTACAGCTATGTTTCGCCTGTCGGCATATGAACGTGTTCTTATTAAATTATACATTGCAATTAATCAAATTATAAATAGAATTAGTAGTTAATAATGTGTAAATGTCAAATAGAAAATAAATAAAATAAAATAGATGTCAATACTGCGACTAAAACACCCAATATCACTTTAATCTGTCATTCAAAAAGTCTCTAATATCGCGGTACGCTTTTTCAGCAAGAAAGCCATTGAGTGCTGACTTAAACCGAGGGTTGTTTGTACTTCGAATTTCAATCGGGATTTTATTGTAAATAAGAGGCGCCATACTATCTACACTCATTCTTTTAATAAGGCTTTTGTAGTTTCGATTAGTTCGTAGTTTGCCTTCATGACGATTTCCAGTGGGATACACGTCAAAGTATTGTGGGTTGTCCTTAACAAATTTTGCAATCTCACTTATGTACATAGATGGTAGTGTGAGAATATTATGCTCGCGAAAGTATGGTATACTTGAAACATCTTGTTTAAGGCCAAACATTGATCTAATGCATTTTTTTTGGGCTTTAAATACCAAGAGCTTGTCAGTGGTGTTACCCCAGAACATAATGCCATATCTAAGCGTAGATGCTACATATCCATGATACGCTGTCAGTACCGTTTTTAAATTGGATACTTTCCTTAACATGGACAATGCATAGGAAAATTGGTTGAGACGTTTGACTATATTATCTATGTGAGGTTTCCATGACAGCCTATTGTCTATCGTTAATCCTAGGAACTTTGTGGAATCTACCTCTATTATCGATTTGCCCAAATGGTTTATGTCAAATTTTAAGGGAATGTTATTTCTTTGTTTAAAGTTCATTAAATATGTTTTTGTTAAATTTATTGTCAAATTGTTTAATGTCAACCAGCTGATTAAGGAGTGTACTGTATTATTTATGTCATCTTGAATGTTATTCGAATTGTCATAGTTAAATAAAATTGTACTATCATCAGCAAATATGGTCATGTAATGTTTAGTAATAGTAGGCAGATCATTTATATATACAATAAATAAAAGAGGTCCAAGTACGCTACCTTGCGGAACGCCACTACAGACTACTCTTTCCTTAGAAGCGTGACAAACATTAATTCCAGTTTCAGCATTAATCCTATTTATATGAGTAATTTGCCTTCTATTCATTAGGTATGACTCAATCAGTTTATTGGCGTTGCCCCTTACGCCATAACTTTCTAGCTTCTTAAGGAGGGTTTTATGATGGACATTATCAAATGCCTTAGTCATATCCATGAACAAGGCTATAGTAGGCTTTCGTATATTTACGTTGCTTATGACCTTTTCAAAAAAATCGTGTAATGCCATATTTATTGATCTTTTTTTTCTAAACCCATATTGTTTATCAGTAAATATATTGTTTATTTCAAGAAAGTTGTTGAGTTTTCCGTAAATAACATGTTCGATGATCTTTGAAAATATAGAGATTAAAGCTATTGGACGATAGTTTTTAAGTGCTGTCTTGTCCTCTTTTTTAAATAATGGTATAATAATGGTAAGCTTAAGTTTTTCTGGATAAACGCCTTGTTCCAAACATAAATTTATAATGAAACTCAATATTGGTGCTAGTATATGGGCTACCGTTTTTATTATTTTCGTTGATACATCGTCATGACCTACGCTATTCGTGTTTTTAAGAGACTTTATAATTCTAAATATGTCAAACGGCGTAGTGGGTGTCAGAAAAATGGAATTGGGTAAATTAGTGCGTATTTGGCTAGATCTAAGTTCGTCAGTGTTATTTGTTTTCACAGAATCTATAAAATAGTCATTAAAAGCATTTGTTATGTCATGAGGGTCAGTTATATCTACGTCATTGATTTTGATTTTTGATATATTTTCTTTGGGCAGGTTGTTATTATATTTATTAATTATTCTCCAGGTAGCTTGAGATTTGTTACTGGATTGACTAATAAAATGATCATTTTGTGCTTTTTGTGTTAAATTTATTATCTTTTTATATTTACTAGTATAACTTTTAAATAGGGATTTGTTCACTGGTGTCGGAGATAGGCGGTATCGCCATAGCAGATAGCGTCGTTTTTTACTACATAGTTGATTAAATAATAAACAACTCCATTAATTACCTAACACATTATTTAAGAATATTACCTAATCTCACCCTTAGTATCTGCTAAAAAACCAAATCCGTTTAAAATAATGGCTATTGGGAATTATATCAAAAGTTGTGCCCTTGTCCCCCAGTGGTGGTCACAGGGAATGTTTAAAAATCTGTGTCGTTCTCCACCAGTGGTGGCAAATGGAAATAATTTAGAAAGTTGTGATGCTGTCCCCCAGTGGTGGTCAACGAGAATATTTTTTAGAAGTTGTTTCGCTGTCCCCCAGTGGTGGCCAAATAAGTGGTGGACATCGGGAATAAACCGTTGATAGCCGACTTAAACAATTTGAAGTCTTAGACAGAACTTTTGTATTTGTTAGCATTATAAGAAGACCAAAGGTAACCATTTGACGTTTCTCGGTTTTTTCTTTGTGACACGTTCCAAAATAATAAAAACAAACAACCATGTTTTGTTTCACTCACACCTTATGACATGCTAACTGACATGAGCGAATAAACTATAGAGTACTTGGTTTTTATTTTAGCTCGGCTTCCATGTATATTATTGTTCCGAGACTCAAACGATCTATACGTCCCGCTTCCGTCTCCACCTCCGCTCCGACACAGTACAGTACATAGAGGGAGCAGTATCGAAACGACACGCAGTACTGACTTCACAGCGAAACCTCCTTAGCGGTCTCGTCGACGCGCATGTTTAAATGAGTGAGCAATTTGCGACAGTTTGTAGGTAGTTTACATACTGCTGTGCCCCAGGTCTCAGTCGAGTCTTTCTATGAACTGTGACTCCGGCCCGGGCCTGTACTACTAACTAGAGATCCTCCACTAGGTAGGACTGGTGTTACACCACTAGCTGTTGCATTTCACTTGCATCTAGCATCTGTCTGTCACATGGGAGGATGTGTTGGTCTGGCGTATGGCGGGCACATAGCGGAGCGGGTGACATCACTCTAACTAAAACAAGTTTCACATATATATGACGGATATGGCCAAGTTCATAATACTGAGCAGTTTGTTTGTTATTGTACAATGAATGACATAACTACGTTAAAATACGAACGGCCTCGTTTACAGTGTATGATGTGATCGCTGATCGCCTTCCAGATAGGTACATAACAAGTGCGAAATATGCATGTTGCATAGATAGATGGTCATTCGTCACCGACCTTGGGCTGGCTGGCTTTCTAAACTAGCGCTGCTTATCAAACGTTAATGGATATATTTTATATGCTAGCTTACCAATACTCGGTGATGGCTTGGCTAGCTGACATGATTCTTTTTTTAACCGATTGCCAAAAAGGACTTAATATACGGATATATCTTCCTACATTCTAAGTACTTGTGCGATATCTTAGACCGCATCGTTAGTTAACACATCTGCTCTATGGTTAACATTATAGGTAAATAAATAAGTTTCTTTTACCATAGGTAATGGTAAATGAAACTTAAAGGTTTATGGGCTATATTTATTTTTGTATCAAACGAGTTTTACCGGGAACTACACACAGACTATAACATGAAACTCTTTGACAAATCATACGGAATCGTAATTTACGCAGACGAAACTACGGGGCGAATGTCGTTTGTAATAAAATACTGCGTCAACTGGATTGTATGTGACGCTATTATAGAGTACAGTTTTAATTCGGTGATTTGTATTTTTGATAAAACAAACAGCTTAGGAGTATAAATCCATGTTGCATCTTCCTCATGTAATCTTATATACTTATATTATATACACACATCAACAGAATCTAGGAATATTTTTAAAGTGTTTTAATATTTTTACTTTATGAAATAACTAAAATTATATGAAAAATTTACTGATATTGTATAGTGATATTGGAGGAATGATAGATTATTTTATGGTGTTTAATCTATACTAATAATAAAGGAATATTAAATAAATATTTTTGTGGTTTGTGTTGTGTTTTAAATATAACGATATTTTTTTTTGTTTTCTGTAGAAAATGAGTGTGATTAAAAAACCACATTTTTATGGTTTCGTAGTCAGCAAGAAATCCTTATAGTTTCGTCATGTCCGTCCGTCCGTCCGCGGCTTTGCTCAGAGACGGTTAGTACTAAGAAGCTGAAATTTTGCACGATATTTGCTCTAATATTTTTGGTAACTACGAAACCCTACACTGGCGTGGATGGACAAGGCACGCACTTGTTATTTATTAAAACTATCAGTTTTTATTAACGTTGAAAAAGTCTTAAAAATCAAATTACTTATAATCACTGTTGCCACCTCGGGATCGATTCCTCATACTTAACATTAAATTGTCAATGTTTGCTGCGGTGTGAGGTCCCATGTTCTTTGCAAGTGTTCGTCAAATTTGGTGGTAAATCTCTCAAAGCCCTTCGTTGTAACATGTCCCAGGCATACTCGATAGGATTAAAGTCGGGAATATTGTGGTCTCGGAGAGCGACCGACACCAGCCGCGCCTTATGGGAGGGAGCATTTCGACATGAGAAGTAATTCCTGGCCCATTTGTATTCTGTGTGGGACAGTAACAGACTCCACTACCTCCCCGAGGTACTTTTGTGCAGTCATGCTGCCTTGGATCCAAACGAGCTGGATTCGTCCGCCGAGTCTAATTCCTGCCCACATCACGATGGTCCCGCATGGGACCTCTTGAGGGTTCCGTAAACGGCTAACTCCGCCTAGAGGTCTCCAAACACATGTTCTTCGTGAATCTGGATAACACCCAAAGCGGAACTCATCGGTAAACAGCACCAAAGACCATTGTCCGCTTCGCACCGTTTGATTGCTTTCCAGCTGGTCCTCCTGGAGCCTTTGGACTAATTGCATTGCTGTGCTATTAGTGTCGCCGCACATGAGCCACTCGCGACAGCCACAGACGCCGGCACGAGGAACTAGAGTAGCGAATTGAATAGAAGAACGATTGTAGAGTGTGGCGGCCACCGGCGTCTACCGTGTGCGGTGAGACCATATAAAATATATGAAAACCACAGGAAATATGCCGGTGGCAGCGTTTTGTGATTGTGGCCAGTGGCCCTTTAGTTGTCTTGTGGCGGTCCTTTGGAGAAATCGATCCTATCTCTGCGTAGTAATACGATTTCTACTTGTGTGCCGTTCAGCCACATCTCTAGTAGGTACTGCGATAACGTGACCACAACCTTGATATGATATTTTGGCAGGTATGTAGGGCCTCAGCAACGGTGCGTTGAATATTGAATAGCACCATTTTGTAACATGGCCACGGCTCGTAGCATGTCATCTCGACTCAAATGACGACATTACTTTTCAAGCTGTAAGCTTGAAGAGTAATGTCATCATTTGATACACAATCGAGGCACGATAAATAAAAAAGAAAAATAATCCTACCAATCCCTATTCTTTAATTAATTATTAAAACAATTTTCATTTTCTTTAACGAAACGAATTGCAAACATTTTTCCGCCGTATTTTGTTTTCCTGTTGTTTATAATTCACGTTTTTAAAAATTGAATATATAATTTTAAAAAAATATGTAATTTTTGTCTGTATATCTGTCTGTTTGTGAGCGAATCACGCAAAAAGTACTAAAGACTAAGTAATATTGTAAATGTAAATTTACAATATTACTTACAGTCCCTTACATTTACAAATACAATATTTGATATTCTACGAGTTCTACCGGGATGTTTATGTGAGGCGAAGTTGGGAATCGCAATACCTAAATCATAAATATCATCGAGCTGTTCAAATACATAGTAAGTAAAGCAACTTAATATTGTTCTAAAATTCTTTAGTTTAGCTAATGCATTACCTGCTGCTCGATTCCGTAAGAAAAAACAGTGAAGCTTCCATGAGGTGCGCCAGTCATTTTACTCTTTTTTTTTAGTGTTCTAGATTCTATTATTAGGAAGTAAATTTAATACTTACTAAATAAAATGAATAAAATCTGTAAATAATATTATTAACAGATTTTTTTATTTTATATTAAATTGATATATTTTACGTATTTTCATCGCGTCTACAATATAATAATGACGCGTAAAAGCCACACGCTATCTTCACATTATTTTCTCACAGTATCGTTGATCGTTTTATTTTACGGCCGATCTAATTCTTATTGGACAAATTATTATTTTCCATTGGTAATCCAAAAATAAATAATAGTACCTACTTAGATTATTAACTAACGAACTCTATCTCTTTAATTATGTATTGATTGCAAACAGTAGAAAATCCAATGTTAAGTAGGCAATGAGATTTAAATCTGTCATTATAACTGAGTTATAAAATTAAATACATAATAGCTAATTTGAACGGCTGAGAAGAGACGATCGACGCGACGACGTTAGTCATCGTAGCATGTCTTGTCTATTACCGCCATATGTTATCTCCTCGCCTCGCCTCGGTCGGGTGACTTCGATTGAGATATCAAAGGGCCCGGATTGCCTCTCGGGGGTTATCTGTACGTAAATCGAACAAAGGATTGTGGGGAACAATAACCGATGGCGATGTGTTCCTACGCCCGAGTATTATAGCATAACATAGGTGATCTATTTTCTACTGTTCTGACAATACTTCGGTAAAATTAATTATTCCAACCAACGAGAAACGATCATGGGAAGGCGCAATAACTTTAGACAGAAGGTCCCTAGCTAGTAAGGACTCATTAAAATAACCGACTTGGTTTTACATATGGGTCTTACAACTTTTTACGGTATAAGAACTGTTACGACACTTGTTTTTTATTTAAAAGAATCTTTTGACGGAATTAGTATGTAATGTAATCGAGTTCCCAAATCGTCGGAGAGTAGTAGTGGTCGACACGAAGTGAAGATCGGGAACATAAATTTACATGAACGAACCGACAACTGATAAAACGATCGAACGATCGATTCGCGTCTTTCTATCGACTAATCCATTAATTATTCACTCTCTAACTTTGTATATTCCTTGACAATTGCTACACACTGGAGATCATACCCATGCACAAGATAAGAATTATAACGTTTTGTATGCTTCATAAAAATTTAAAAACCAACTTAAGACGGCGATAGATGATAATTTTATAGGTCCTTCTCCGATAGCATAGAAATGAGCGAATGAAAAAAATAATTTCTCGTAAAATCAAACGATGATTAAAATTACTTATTTTTTAAATGCGCGGTTAAATAAAGCGGTTGAGGATTTAGAAGATAATTTGTTTTATTTTGTAAAACAGGGGTAACTTTGCTCATATAATAGTGGTATTTAGATTTATTATTTTTTATTGTTTTTGAAATCCTTCATTCCACTTCAAGTGCTCCATCAATCTGTGTACCTAGTTATTTAAGGGCCGATTCTTTTTGATAGAAGTTCAAAAATGAGTAGGTAATTTATTCTTTACAGCATTCCGATGATACTCATCAGATGCTTACCAAATTTTTTGGGGCTACTATGGTGCTCCCACCTGTCCATTAAAAAATAACCCCGAAAAAACGTTCACAATTTATCTAATCGACGCTCTGTGTGTCGTAGAAACAGCTGAGAAGCTCAGCAAATAGCTTATCGTAGAACCAGTACCAAACTTCTCACCGAGGCCGGTTCCATAAATAGAGGAGATATGAGACAGAACTATTTCAACCCAAAAATTGATTCCCTGCAATAACAGCGCGCGGCCAATGTATTCGATCTTAGTTCTCAAATCTGCAACGACTTAGTAGTTCAGTAAAAGTGTCGTCCGAATTATTGGGATCGTATGCGTTAAATCCGGTAGCTGTGATTTTTTGCGCCTGCATTTTTTAAGCCTTTGTTTAGGATGTTGACTTTAAATCATCCAAGTTTGTGACCTAGAAAGCCGTAACTATGTCAAAAACCAAAAAACCGCGATAATATCGGCATTTTTTTTTCAAATTTTGGCGTTTATAACCCTAAAGGCCTAGTTTTTTATAGTACATTTTCAGGGCATATAAAAAGTATACCAACTTCAAATATTTTTGATGCTCATGGAAGGAGAGAGCTATTGGTCGGTAGATGGGGAGATTGCTTTTTTCGTCCTCTTGGTGTATTGGTTTTATTATTGAAATTTTTAATAAGTCTGGGAATGTGCCCTCATTAAATGATTAATTTATGAGGATAACAAAAGGGTTCCGGCAGCTCATCTGAACATCTTTTTAACAGGCTTGTAGGTATTTCGTCTATACCACTACTTAATTTGTTTTTCAAGTGTGAAAGTAAACATTTCACCTAATTTTTGTCCACCGCCGGTCTAAGATAGAGTCTATATAACTGTTGGCTTGGCTGTATGGTTGTGAAGCATGTATTTGTATTAATAGGTGCTTTTACTATAATATTATTGATTAACATTGATTGATTAACACTTTATTGTATCAAAAAACACAAATTATAACAAGTTACATTTTAGAACTTAAAACTAAAGTGGTACAAAGGGCGGCCTTATCGCCTATGGGCGATCTCTTTTATGTAATCTATACTCTATACTATACTAATATTATAAAGCTGAAGAGTTTGTTTGATTGTTTGTTTGTTTGAACGCGCTAATCTCAGGAACTGCCGGTCTGATTTGAAAAATTCTTTTTGTGTTTGATAGTCCATTTATCGAGGAAGGTTATAGGCTATATTACATCACGCTACGACTGATAGGAGCGGAGCATCCATGAAATATGTTGAGTTTCCCGTTTCCAAAAACGGGAAAAAATCCCCCTTTTCCGAGATTCTGTCGCGTGCGCTGAGTAAACGGTCAAAGTTACATAAAAACCATTTATGAGAGAATTCTTCCTCTAAATAGGATCTAATAAATAGTCCGCGACAGCATATGTCTAACTCTTAAGGTTGACTCAATATAACATCTTTTAGAGTAATGAAATTTATTGTAGAACAATGCATTGTTTCCGAAGGTAATTTCTAATTAGAATTCTATTCTAGAAGGTATATTTTGGGGGTCATCTCAGAAACTTCGTGACCTATTTCAAAAATTCTTTCACTAATAGAAAACTACATTATCCAGATGTGACATAGGCTACTTTTGATCCCGATATTCCCTCGGGATCGGGACTTAAGCAAGTGAAACCGCGGGACGGCAGCTCTGAAAAATAAAGTCGTGTATTTCTATTTCTAACTCAACAACCCGTAAACCAATATGAATGAAATTTGGTACAGGGTAGAAATAATATATAGGGTACTTTGAATGATCGTACGGGTTAAGCAACACTTGGTACAACATACGTGATGGGTGAAAAAGAGCAGGTGACCCGATATTCATAAACTTGGTACTGGTTTAGAGGTAGAAATATTATATAGTACTTTGAATGATCGTTAAGCAACACCTGGTATGACATACGTGAGGGATCATTAACGTTACGGGATAGGAAGTCACGCGGGTGAAACCGCGGGGCGCAGCTAGTTAATTATATTTTTCTTAGTTTTATTTTTAATTATATTCGACATTGTTTTAGTTTTATTTTCTGAGTTAGCCATTTGTTTTATATAATTTAACATTTTTGATATTGTTATTGCTTTTTTTAATGTTTTCCTGTAGGATTTGTAATATTTTTTAATAGTTTAATGGCTAGTGTGATTAAGCACGATCCGCAGCGTTCGTTTATGTTTGCAAGAGGCTCGTGATCCTTTTGTTAGCCAGTTTAGACATTTATTTTTTTGATTTTATTATAAAACTAGCTGCGCCCCGCGGTTTCACCCGCGCTTTTCGCGATCCTGCGTTGGTCTTACACCTACCTACCGCAATGCAAAAATCCACACTTAAACGGTCGCCCCTGAAGTACTGTTGACGCCAGGCGCTTCCGCGCCTGGCATCGACATAGGTGGAGTAAGGCAAAATTTGTATGTCAGTAAGTGATGATGACCATGGATGCCGATGGTTCAAAAACAACGAAATTACGCAATTTTTATTTTATCCGGATATCAAGTCCGGATATCCAGATAAAATAAAAATAGCGTAGTAAGTAGTTTATATGTTAATCGAAGTCTAAGCTAAGCTATCTGCATACCAAATTTCATTGAAATGGTCCAGCCGTTTCCGAGATTAGCAAACAAACGGACAAATATCCAAACGGACAAACAGACAAAAAGTTAAACACAGAAATGGGGTCTGTTACGTTAGTTACGTTACGTACCCCTAAAAATAGTTTTTTCAAAATATCTTTTAAAAACAGACACTGATAAGTTACGATTTTATTATAAGTATAGATATAGAAGATATCAATAGGAAATATAGCTGTAAAAGGGATTGCAGTAGATCATGAAATATTTAGTAATTCTCATTAATATTTTCGGTTTCAAAAAGTAGACCTGGCCAACTATATGTTCGTATAGTATCAGTATAGTATCAGATACAGCTGGAGTATTAAACTGTTACAACTTATTTAACTGCAGCTAGCAGGTATTTCCAACGTAGCCAACATTTTATGTTCGCGTTTCAATTACGTCACTCGGAGCGTTCATAATTGGTAGGTTATGTCCGAGGTTCCAGCGTCGGACATCGAGTACAAACTGCGATGGTGAATATTGCGAAACGAGGAACTGTTGCCGTACGCCCAACGATTGACCAACCACTGTGCACACTGCACTTGTGCACTCTGGCCTGTCTGGCCTGCGCTGTTGTAAGTTATTAAGTTATGCAAAGGTCTTCAAAACCAAACTATATTTTGAGAAGCGGCTTGTAATTGGGTGAATGTTTCACAATGTAAATTATAGTACTTTGGAGTCTATTGATATAAATTAAAATAAAATCAAACCATTTGATTCTCGTCAAACTCAACGTTATGTTTCCTATGCATTTTTTTAGTATTTAGAATTTAGCGGGCTGAAATTTTGGGAAAAGTTCAGAACCAGCAATGACCATGCAACCTAAAGCTATTTTCAATTTTCCACAAGCACAATTGGAAACAATAAAGGATTGCACGGAACAGAAGCAATTCGTTGCAAACGTGGCAGTTTCATAATGACGGCCATAGACGGTTAATTACTCTTTGGATTGAATGCTGTCATCATGGTCATCATAGCTGCCGACCATGAACACGACGCTCCGCCGAAATGACAGTTGTCAAAACTAGTTAGGGCCCAATAGTTAATTAATCACCAAGTCACAATAGTTTTTTTTTTTTTTTTTTTAAATAAAGTTTATGTATCTGAGATAGTTATGGTATTTAAATACATACGAGATAACTATAAGAGAGCGTGGTTGCTGGAGCGGGCGGTGCGCGCTCGCGCTGCCCAGAGCAGGCCAGAGCTGGCCCGGAGCCAACACGGCTTATAAATAACATAAACGATATACCTAATCGAGACTCAAATACATTCACATACCTTACATTACCTACACTAATGTTGTGGATTTCCTATTTTAGAAAATGTACATAGCTTATTAACGCCAACGTTACATACACTACAGTCACTAGTAGGATCATAAATATGAAAAATTAAAATGTCATGTTGCTCAATGAGTCTATTAAAGTTATAGAGACGCCATTGCAGAACAAATCATTATTGAAAAGCGGCACAAAGTATGATATACAACCTCATTATTTATATTCATTCACATAATTTAAAGCAAATTGTTTAATTTCGGGGGCATATTAATCAATTTAGTTTCGTGAAGGTGTACAAGTGGAATGAAAGTGAAAATCGGTGCAAAACATTGACTTAGTGTTGTCTCCAAGGCTCCGTGAAGATTATTTGTAAATGGCCGCCGTGTTTACAAATGATTCCCTAGACTTGACTTTAACTATGACGACTTGACTGTTTCGATGCAAATAACTTGCATAATATATTAGAATACTTGACACTGGCTAATTTCCTAATGGCCATAATCGGTTCACAACCGATAAGAAATAAAAAAAAATAAAAAACTTCGTTGAGTCTTGGCGGGAACTCGTTGAGGAGATGTTGTGCTAAATTTTCATTTTTGTGAAACCTAGTTCATATGCGTGCAAATTGTTTAATTTCGGGGGCATATTAATTAATTTAGTTTCGTGAAGGTGTACAAGTGGAATGAAAGTGAAAATCGGTGCAAAACATTGACTTAGTGTTGTCTCCAAGTCTCCGTGAAGATTGTTTGTAAATGGCCGCCGTGTTTACAAATGATTCCCTAGACTTGACGTTAACTATGACGACTTGACTGTTTCGATGCAAATAACATGCATAATATATTAGAATACATGACACTGGCTAATTTCCTAATGGCCATAATCGGTTCAAACCGATAAGAAATAAAAAAATAAAAACTTCGTTGAGTTTTTGGAAAAAAACTTTTTCAAAAAAACAAACTAAAATAAATAAATACAGCTTTACTTACGTATAAAATGAAATATTATTGCCAGTTTTTGGGGTATAATTCGTGCATCGCCTAAATACGCACGAAGGCATTGTTGTCTGTGAATAATGTTGTGAAAGTGAACTAAATGTACTGTGTGGTAACAAGCAGGTGATCGTGACGTGAGCTGGGATGGGACTAAGACTTCTTTAGCTAGCTAGCTTAGATTTGTGTCGCCAAGAAATTCGCCCTATTACGTATCTAGAAGTTTTTACATATCTCTGATGTTGCTAATCA
This sequence comes from Idaea dimidiata, assembly GCA_949358125.1. Classification (NCBI taxonomy): domain Eukaryota; kingdom Metazoa; phylum Arthropoda; class Insecta; order Lepidoptera; family Geometridae; genus Idaea; species Idaea dimidiata. The sequence continues at coordinate 27,586,852 of OX442330.1, forward strand.
ACAACAACATCCTGCAATACGTATTATTCTTAGTGCTAATTTTTCCAATCTCTAGATAGAGAAATCTGCCCCATAAAATGTACCACAACCGAAAAATAAGTCACAATTTTCTTTCATAAATATTCTTAAATCAAAGATCCAACGCGATGGGTTTTAAATTTGGTAGATAGTTAACTTTTATCTGTAGATTGATAAATCAACCCTTTATCGTAGAATATTAACTAATTTGTCGTCGGTAAGTAAAATATTTGTATAGCAATCTTCTGTAATTACGAATCAAGTAATCTCTATATCAGACATCGGTTAGTCTCGTCTGACTGATCAATGAACAGTACACACATAAAGTAGGTTACTTACCATTTATATACGATACGACTGATAAAGGTTAATTTAGGGGAAATTGTAAACTGGTAAATTAGCTTAGAGACAGCGCGGCATAAGATTTAAGCCGGTTCGACAACTATAGGCTAGACCAATGAGTCTATTAAGAAGTTTTTACATATCTCTGGGCTAGACACAGAAAACGGGTGCGTCGCGGCGCGGCGTCTACCCGCCGTCCCGTCCGCGTCGGGTTGCTCTACACTATGATAAAGTCGGTATCTCTAGTTACGATCGCAGATATAAAGTAGCGATCATCGTACAGTTCACGTTCTTTTTAATTAGGTTAATTGGTGCGTCTAATGTAAACCGCACCGCACGTGGCTGCAGTTGTGTGCATCGAGCCGTTCGAGAACACGCGGAGATATCTAACCTGCCCTACTGAAGATATCTAGCGTATCTACCTACCTACACGTTACATCGCAGCTCCTGCGCTCCGGCCAACTCTTGCCCTTACAATTGACCCTTTTATTAATTCTAATTGATTACAATCACTTTTATTGAGCATTTGTTTAGGGGAAAGCGTTGAGAGTCTGCCCTATGATATAACCCAATAATGTATCTATACGTGTGTGTTTGACTTGTGTTTCAGGTAAGGTGGTGTGCGGCGCGTGCGGCGGCAAGTGCAGCGGCGAGGTGCTGCGCGTGTCCGACAAGTACTTCCATACGGCATGCTTCACGTGTCGCACGTGCGCCGCCAGCCTCGCACGCGGCGGCTTCTTCTGCAAGGATGGGCACTACTACTGCCCGCAGGACTACCAGCGCGCGTTCGGCACGCGCTGCGCCGCCTGCGACCTCTACGTCGAGGGCGAGGTCGTCTCCGCGCTCGGGAACACCTACCACCAGAAGTGTTTCACGTGCGCGAGGTGCAAGTACGTATCACATAGATCTACCTGCCAGCAGATGCCGTGCCTGTGCAGTGCTACTCACACGTGATCCTGTATCCGTTTCAGACGCGCGTTCCCGTCCGGTGAGAAGGTGACGTACACCGGCGCGGAGGTGGTATGTTCTCAATGCGTGTCGGCGCCGCAGCGGCAGACGGCGCGCGCGGCACCCGCACCCGCGCCGGCGGCGCCCGCTGCCACCGTCGAGACGGAGCCGGCGGAGTCCCGGCCGGCGACCGGCGCGGGTGCGGGTGCGGGTGCGGGTGACTCGTGCGCGGGGTGCGGCCTGCAGCTGAGCGAGGGGCAGGCTCTGGTCGCACTCGAGCGGCAGTGGCACCCGGCGTGCTTCGCGTGCGCGGCTTGCGGCGCCGTGCTGGCCGGCGAGTACATGGGCAGGGAGGGCCGGCCGTACTGCGAGCGGGACTACCAGCGGCTGTACGGCGTGCGCTGCGCCTACTGCGCCCGCTACATCGCCGGCAAGGTACTGCAGGCGGGCGAGCAACACCACTTCCATCCGACGTGCGCGCGCTGCTCCAAGTGCGGGGACCCCTTCGGTGACGGCGAGGAGATGTTCCTGCAGGGCGCCGCTATCTGGCACCCGCGCTGCGGCCCCGCGCCCGCTACGCCCGGCCCCGGCGGGGTCACTCCCGGCGTCGACCGACCGCCTTCCGACATGCAGGTACCTTGACCTGTACACACTACACACCACACGAGACACGCCTCAGATAGAACATTAGCCGATCGATACAGAATCAAAAGACGATCGTTATAATACCGAATGACAATCGATCGTAGAATAGTAGATACTGTTTTCTTAAAAAAGGCGTGAGTGCGAGTGGTCATACGAAGTGATAAATAAATAATAGGGGTTCAAGTATGAAATTGCCGTTTTATTGCAATAGGTTCTTTGAATTGACATAGAATCTTCATGGTTTGAGGTTTTCGAATGAAACTTTTTTCAAATGGTTTCTGTGATGTTCTTTTTTTAAAAAATGTGAAACATATGAATATCGACTTTCAATTGTTTTTGTTATTCAATTTAGACAAGAAAGATGGATACTGCGAAAATTCGAGTGATTTTTAACCGACTTCAAAAAAGGAGGAGGTTCTCAATTCGTCGCGTATATTTTTTTTTTTTTTTTTTTTTTTTATGTTTGTTCACCGATTACTCGAAGGTGGCTTGACCGATTAAGATGGTTCTTTTTTTAATGGAAAGGTGGAAACCCCGAGGTGGTCCCATAAAATTTTTGTGAGGATCTGATGAGGATCTTAGAAGTGAGGACCGGGAATGCTCCTCAAAAACCTGTATTCAATTCACTTGTTCACCGATTACTCGAAGGTGGCTTGACCGATTAAGATGGTTCTTTTTTTAATGAAAAGGTGGAAACCCCGAGGTGGTCCCATAAAAATTTGGTGAGGATCTAATGAGGATCTTTGAAGTAAGGACCGAGAATGCTCCTCAAAAACCTGTATTCAATTCACTTGTTCACCGATTACTCGAAGGTGGCTTGACCGATTGAGATGGTTCTTTTTTTAATGGAAAGGTGGAAGCCCTGTGGTGGTCCCATAAAAATTTGGTCAGGATCTGATGAGTATCTTCGGAATGATGGACAGGATAGCTTCCCAGAATGTAATAAATTACTCGTTTTTGGACTCCTACCAAAAAGAATAGACCCCTAAAGAACTCAGAACAGATTGATGGGCCACCTAAAACCACCTTCTCATCAGCAAACTCCTCAATAATTAAAATTACGGTAACAATAGGTATTGTTAATTTATTTGGCAGTCGGAAGTAGGTAGTTAGGTACTAAAAAGGGTGAAATAAAAAAATAATTTAAAAATTAAAAAACCGACTTCAAAAAAGAACAAAAAATAAATAAAAATTTAAAAACCACCAAAAAAAAAGAATTGATAAAAAAGACGAAAATAACCTCTACATCCAGCGCCACCGACTAATTAATCTGTTTTATCATCTGAAGTCGGGCAGCCAAACGAAGTACAATATGGAACCATACAGCCAGTAAAATTGCCCGACTTCAGATGATAAAACAGATTAATTAGTCGGTGGCGCTGGATGTAGAGGTTATTTTCGTCTTTTTTATCAATTCTTTTTTTTTGGTGGTTTTTAAATTTTTATTTATTTTTTGTTCTTTTTTTTGAATACGAGTTCCGACGCGGAACTAACGCGGCAGAAACAGCCCGCAATATCAATGCTCCGTTTGGAGAGGGGTCTACTAATGAACGCACCTTGCGATTTTGGTTTAAACGCTTTCGTGATGGAAATTTCGACTTAAAGAACGAGCCACGAGGAAGACCCACCTGTGTGGGCACACAGGTGAATAACGATGAATTAAGAGAGATAGTGGAAGCCGATCCTAGTCAAACTACCCAGGAATTAGCGGCATGGTTTAACGTTACCTTACCCACTTTATTGACTCACTTGCGTCAAATCAATAAAATAAAAAAAATACGAAAAATGGGTGCCTCATGATTTGACTGATCTGCAGAAAGAAACGCGTGTTGAAACTTGTGTTGCCTTGTTGAACCAGTACAGAAATGAAGGAATATTGGATCGAATTGTAACATGTGATGAAAAGTGGATTCTTTATGATAACCGGAAAAGAAAAATGCAATGGCTGACCCCAGGTCAAATGCCACAACAGTGTCCTAAAGCAAAACTTACCAATTAAAAAGTAATGGTAACTGTTTGGTGGTCTCAGCATGGTGTTATTCACTATAGTTTTCTTCGATCTGGTCAAGCAATTACGGCAGATGTCTATTGTGCCGAACTCCGAACCATGTTGACAAAACTAGCAGTAAAACAGCCCCGACTCATGAATCGATCTTCACCATTATTGCTCCACGACAACGCGAGACCTCACACAGCACGAGAAACCATTTTGACCCTTCAGGAACTGCACTTAAAAACCATTCGTCATCCTCCGTATTCACCAGACCTTGCTCCAACGGACTACCATTTTTTTCGTGATTTGGACAATTATCTACGTGACAAGAAGTTTTCTTCCCAGGAGGCAGTACAAAATGCTTTCACACAGTTTGTGCAGTCTAGATCGTCGGAGTTCTATCGCAAAGGCATTAATAACCTTCCCATTAGATGGCAGCAATGTATAGATAATAATGGCAACTATTTTGATTAAATAAATTTGTTAAAAATTTTAAAAATAAACAATTAAGATTTTCAGTACAAATCGGCAATTTCATACTTTAACCCCTAATATCTGCGAGATCTTCATTTGGAATGACAATTTTCTAAGTCAAAATTAAAATTCAGTGATTATATTCTCTTTGGTCAAAATGGCCATATTTCAAAAGCAAAATCGATTGTAAACTAATCCCAAAGTGCTGTTTCTTTACCGAATTGAAAGTTTATCTGGTTTATTGCTTGATTTTGAGTGTATATTGTTATTCATTTCGGAACTAAAACGGAATTAAAGTATATTTAGATATATGAGAAAACGAGGTAAAGTATTCCCAATAGATCTGATGGCAGACAAGAACAAGTGGTAGTTAGTAGTTACTCTATAGTGACTACCCGTAGCTCTGTCCGACACCCGCACTCATTGCGGTTATTCAGAGAGCTTCGTTCTGAAACCGAAAATCGATTTGACATGCTCGTCACGGTCTTATTGAATCGCACTGAGCGAGATGAAGATACACGAGTATCATTTCCGACATCGGATTCGGACCGAATCTCTCTGAATACCCGTAAAGTTTTCACGTATGGGTACTATATCTGTAAATGTCATTCATACATAACATAACACATGTTTATCCTACACTATAGCGATGCAATGGTCTGTAGGTATGCATGGCCATGTATGTATGTATGTATACCTACTACAGATCAGTGACAGTTGTATGTGATTGTTGGTACAGTTCTCGCTGCACTCGCGCACGCCGAGCGTCAACGGATCCTACACGAGCCCCTACAGTAGCTTAAACAGAAAGGTTTTTATTATTTGCATACTTTTAATTTCGAACGGACGAATACTAAAAGTCTACTCGACATTTGAGGGTTGCTTAAACGATTAACCAGCTCTTAAACATTAAAAATTTAGACACATGTGGAAGCGGGCCAATTATTTAAGTAGCCCTTTAATTAGAGTCGTTTCTGTATTCGACTGTTAGTTTGTTTCTTATTTTATTACACTTAAATTATTTAATTTGTTTTCATTTTGATAGTTTTTTTTTGTTTTGTTACTTGCTTTTTTATTACTTATGTTAAAATATCTATTCGTGATGTAGTCCGGATATCCGATGATTGTGGCTGGAAAGTTTACGAAGTCAAAAAATGTTAGACGTTTAATGTTGTAGAGAATTTTATTCATTTTTCATTATATAGGTAGTGTGTAGTTTAAGAAATGTCTTTATGAAGGATAGTTTTTGAGCCAACAAATAAGTGGGGGTAAGGCCCAGGCGGCATACCGCCACCATGGAGAACGTTACTTCTATATATATATGTATGTTTGTTTGTTTTTGGTTTCGGTTTCAACGATATAAATAAAAAATAAATAAATAAATTCTGTGACTAACACACAGCGCTATCTAGCCCCATCCCATGGTAAGCTGCTAAACTTGTGTTACGGGACGACGGATATACTACTTATATTTATTTTTCTTTTATAAATACATACATATTATACATATATAGAAATACACCCAGACCAGATACAAATATTTATTTTTAAGCATAAATATTTGCACCCAGCGGGAATCGAACCCTCACCTTTCTGCATTGCAGCCAAGCGTTCGCCCGACGCGCCACAAAGGTCGACATATCCATCCTCAATCATCGGTCTTCTGGGCTTTTACCATGAAGACTTGAATTGCAGGATCTAAATCGTGCTCTTGATTTATTATGTATTTATCTAAAATCTGTAAACTGTATATTGGTGTTAATTAGTACGGCTGTCTTGCGGAACTCTATCGACCTAATTAATCCGGATTTCATCATTATCATCATTCCGAGCGAGGTCCCCTTTCCTACTTTGCTGAGCTGAGTCGAGCATCCACCATCTGATTCGGCACCGACGTGGTTCCGGTCGTTTGTCTTCGGTCTTTCTTTACACAGAACTCCATGACAAGACAAGGCATACGGTGTTGGCTAGGGAGATTCTCACCGGGACCGGGTATGACCCAGCAGTTGGCCACTTGCCGATATGGTGTCTCCTAGTTAGTAGAAGTCCCCCACCAAGAGTACTCGTGTGGATCAGCTTGGATCTGCTGCCTTTCCATCGAATCTTCTGCAGGAACGCGACGGCCATCTTCCGCCTAGAAAGTACATCGGCTAACTCCCTCGTGCAACCAGTTAGTGGTAAACTTTCTTTGTCGTACTTTCCGTATTAAGATTTGGGAGAGTCGTACTCCCGTATAAAATTACTTTTACTGGAGCGACTGCCGTCCACCTCCCGACCTTCTCGCAACCCTGAAGGGAATGTCTGCGCCCCAGAGCCTCGTCCGTCGGTCGGTTCGGGCCCCAAGATCTCGATGGGCCCCGTACACACCCCTAAAAAATCCGAATTCGTTCGGATCAACTATCGAGATCTCGTCATTTTGTATTGACATTTGCTAATCAGTCCTACTTAACTCGAATTCGTCAGGTCGATATAGCTGCGTAAGCCACCATACAGTCGTTAAACATTTAAACGAGCGAAACGATTCGTAATTATTAATCCGGTTTAAGAACTGCACGAGAGGTACGAGTCGGAGACGTCAGGCCCCGGATGTAACGTCTCGTCGATGTGTTACAGTACGGCGGTACTCGGAGCGGGTGCGCGTCTCCCGGTCTCGTGCTGCGCGAGTACCGGTCGGGAAGCGCTAGCGCGTGCAGTCCGCATCGCATCACCGCCTACTCGTACCTGGCGGGCGACGGCGCGCCGCTGCGGCGACCTGTCGCCCCGCAGCCCCCCGCCTCCCCGCACTTCCACCGGCCGCCGAGCGCGCCGCCTCTCTCCGCGCCGCACGCCACTCACGCTCACCGGTCGCAGTCGCGTCCCGCGACCGGCATGCGCGCGCTCCTCGACTCGATGTCGGCGGAGCGCGAGCCGCGTCCCAAGTCCCCGCACATGAACAACGAGGAGCCCATCTCGCTCTCGCACTACCCGTCGGCGTACAAGCCGCCGCCCGGCACCACCGCCAAGATCGAGCGCGACGACTTCCCGGCGCCGCCGTACCCGTACACGGACCCGGAGCGTCGCCGCCGCTGGTCGGACACGTACGCCGGCTTGCCTGACGACAGCGACGACGACGACCACGACTCTCCCGAGCACGGGATCGACAACGGACACGCCGCCGGCGACCGACTCAAGCGGGAACAAAGGGAGCTCGCCAAGATCGAGTCGAGCGGGATCGCGGCCGTCTTCCTCAAGGAGGTACATTACGGTAGTGTAATGCGACACTACCTTTATAAAATATTTTTTACACACGACTAAATTTTGTGTCGTTTGTCTCTGTCTGTCAACTTTGAAACTTCATGTGACAGTAAAAGACAAACGATGCATAGTTATACAGCGCATTAATTAGCGTTTATAAGTAAGGGGGTAAATGTTTATAGTATACGACTAGCTGTGACACACGGTTTCACTACCGCGAGCCACTATTTATTTTATTATTTTAAAATCCATCTCTTGCTTATCTAATTTGAAAAGTATGTTAGTAATCAATACTAGCTGTGCCCGCGTCGTTGCGTTGAGTCGTGATCTTCGTTGGTATCCAATGAACGCAAAAACGTAGATATTATCCATTCAAATTTCATTTAAATCGGTTAGTTTTTACGTAAAATCCCGCCTGCATATAAAAACTAAGTAAAACTCAAAAAAATATTTAAAACTGAAAATTAAAGCTGTGCTTTGATCCATCGATCTACAGTAGTCGAGACATATCTTTTATAGATATAGTTTGTTTTATATTTTCGTAAACGTGATAGTAACGTTAGCATACGTCAGGTGTAGAACGTGATCGCCAATAACTATTCCGGTATTGAAATTAAGGGCACAACTCGAGTTGTGCCGAACTAGTTTTTTTTCAATCAAAACAAAGGCATAACTTGACTTCTATAAAGACACATCATAGTCGTTAAGTAATTTTTACAACTGAAACGGCCCAATTACAATGAACCCAAAACTACAATTAGACACAATGGCATAACTCCAGTTGTGTTAATGGCAAAGAAATACAATCCGAGTTGATCTAATAGAATACGTTCTACAGGTAAACGGGAATAAATGCAGTTAATCCATTTGTTGCATTTGCATCCGATTAGTTAAGCGATATTTTTACTAATTTCCTATCGGTTGAATGACGCGCGCCACCTTACTGATAGAACGGAATAAGTAGTTTTGTTACTTTTTACTTGTTTTTAATATATTTTTACACATAATTTTTTTGGGGTCGGTATAATGCGTATGTTTGTTAGTTTTTATTTAAAGATTAATTATTATGAATAATAGTTTTCTATCCGTTTCTATTTATAAACACAAAATGAAATGATAATAAGACTTGCATTTATTTTATAACGAATATTTGTTGGGATATGTTTGTTGTCGCCCAAGCGACATACTACGAAGCTCGGACCCGGCAACGGTCTAGTTTAAATCATCCATTAATTAAACAAATACAAAAATTGTAGTAACTCATCGATATGATCAGTGATCGCTCGCAGTGGCCGCGGTGGTTTGCTAAATAAATAAATTTAATTTTAGTGTAAAATGTGTGAAGATATTGTGCGATTTGCGATGTTAGCATTGATTATAAGCCGCGGTTAAGCAGTATAAGAATGAGAAGGCGCGGTCTCGTATAATATTGTCAGGTGTTGCGTGTACGATAGTAAGGTGAGGTGTCGTGTCTAAGGTGGAGGCCCGCGAGCGCGCGGCGGCGTGGCGTCGCGCGCACCTCGACCCGCGCAACGCGTCGCGCACGCCGTCCGCGTCGCGCGAGCCGCCCGCCTCGCTGCGCTACCGGTCGCCGCAGGGCGCCTCGCCCTCGCGCCTCGCCACAGACCGCGACGCTTACACCGTCGCCTCGGACTACCACTACACGCCCTCCTCATACAACGGTACGGTACACACACTTACCCACACACACACACACACACACACACACACACACACACGACGAGTATCCGACTACATACCGAATTTCAAATAAATACGCACCTATGATCTTTATATCATAGGTGCGTATTTATTGAAGACACTAAACTCTTTATTTAACATAGATAATCATATTTTTTAAATAAAAAAAACAAAAAAAATTGCCCCCCTCCCCTCGAAACAACGTTCATTGTAACATGATCGAAACGTCGAAGTAAAAAAATAAATAATAATACGCAATTAAGACCCGGTAATATATAAATAAAATAAATCTCAAACTGCACTAATTAGAATAAATACTAATTTCTCTGCGTTTATATTAGACCATTTCCCGACCGTGCTCGGATTCGAGCTTTCGTTGTTTATTGCTCGGCCGCCACTCGGTTGCAACAGACCGATCGACTGCTCGCCGAGCAATGGACTACGAAGCTCGGCCGGGTGACGGTCTAATATGAATCATCCCTTAAAAGGTAACATACATAAACTAAAGACCCCAAAATCATCAGAAACACACGATAGCTCCACTCGTGTAACGTGGCGATTCGTTACATGAGGGTGAATGAAACTATCACTCGACTAGGTTCGGCCGGGTATTCGACGGTCGAACATTCAGCTATTTGGCTTCAAGGTTGGCCGAATATTCGGTAACCGGTATTCAGCCAAACTACTATCCATTTCGTCTCTAATTAAAAGGAACGTTATTACCACGCGATAGTATCACTTGCATATTTACACCTGCGTGTGGCTGCGGTATTGCGGTATTGCATTCTGTCATTACCGCACGGCCACAAGATGCAACAACGCATGCGGTATTATCGCTTGCGATATACCAGTAAATTACCAGCGTATAGACCACAAATTCAATAGCGGGTACACGCAATCGACTGAACACGGCTTTCCTTGGTTTGACGTATTTGTAAATGAACAATTACAATGATATCAAAAATCGTAGTAAGAAATGTCGTTTACTAAGATGTACATACGTTATCATGTAAGGTATATTTAGGTATTACTTGTGTGTGTGTGTTAACAAACAACTCTAGTTCCATTCCAACACCAACATTCTAATCCATGAAGGCAGCTACAGACTGTTTAACTGTAACGTGTGTAACAATATAACTGTTTTTATATTGTTGTTATTTTTCAAATAGTTTGTCAGGGTAACTATACGTACGGTTTAGTATGTACGGTACTTACTAGAAAGTTAAAACTGACGGTCTGTAGCTTGCTTTAGCGTAACCTAAACTAATAACCAATAATCATGTTTAACAAGTGATTCCCGTGATCAGTACCTAGACTTACATTAACGATCAGTCACCGATATAAGTGAAACATGTAACTAATAACAAGTATAACCCGAGCTAGGTCTAGGTGTTCTGTGTTCTCCGTGTACGATATATTATATTCATGTAAACGATAAGTGGAGGTGTACCTGCGCCGCTGCCACGTCGTCCGCGCCACGTCCGCGCCCCGTCCACGCCGCCGCCCGCTCACAGACCGACCGATCGGCCGACCACATCGCATGTGATGCATGAACCTCATACCTCGCACGCACCCTTTGCATGCATGCATGCGCCTCCATTCGTTACCATTAACGCTTCGCTTTGGATCAACATCATATTTGATCCGTAATATTTGCCTGAATCTATTGAAAGCTGTCCACTTACTCATATCTACTCATTTGACTCGATCACTCGTTGTCCGCATGCTGTACTGTGTTTGTGCCTTCATATAGTTAAATGAACAGGGGAGAGGGGGAAAGTGATCATTTATATGTATAAACACCAACGGTTTAATGGCCTACGGTTTCACCCAAGTAAGTCTCCATCATTGTGAATGTACCCTATGTAGTATGTAGCCTTTAGCGTTCCGACACGAACAGAGTTTTATCGGAGTCAGTTCAGTATATAGTTTACGTTTACAATATGCAGGTAGTGTAAGTACATATTATATTTATCGGGCGATGTATGCCCGATAAGTATATGTTTACGTAAGTATATCAACGTTACATCATTTACAGAGGAATCATTCAAATACACCCGACTGTTACTGCGTTCGCTGCTGTTGTTTTAAGATCGACCCTATGGAACATTAGATACTTAGCGTGCGTCGTCACAGTGGGGTTGATTGTTAGATACGCGTGCGCTATATATATACTCGTATGCATGTGAACTTAGCTTCGGCATGTCCGTCGATATATACCCACGACGCAGTACGTACGACGCGACGAGACGGTCGCGTCGCGTCGCGTCGCGTCGTACGCAGCAATGGATTTGCCGCGATGGAGGTGTCCACTTACACCCGCCCTATATGCCTAGCTATGGCACATTTTATATTATAATCAGTTATGTACATTTATTGTTATTGAATGTTGTTCCGTTCGGCGATCGAATCATTTCCATGACCTTACATAATATGTATGATATGAGGCTACAGTCTACGTGCTAGTATCGTGTGCGGATCTTGTTGTAACGGTGCAAGAGATGAGAACTGTCGTAAACTTCTAAACTTATGGTCCATTTATAAGATTGTTTGCAGATAAAGCAGACCATAAAGGTTCGATGGGTTGAAGTTTACAATCGTGTTACAAAAGCTCTACTACATCCGTATAACAACATAATAATATACGATTTAAATGTAAGTGTTTTTGCGAAATGTTCGATCGTCCACCTGCGATGTTAGTGCGAAGCACACACCTACCGTACTGAACTCTAACTGACTAATGTACTGTGCTGTGTTGTCTCGTCCATCCACGTATAGCGCAACACGCGCGCTCCGCGTGTGCGTGTGCGTGTGTGTGTGTGTGTGTGTTTGTGTGTGCACGTAGTAAGTAGCTACATGTGTGTGTGGTTGGTTGGTGTAGGGGTGAGCGCGGTGGGTCGCAGCTCGACTCTGCCGCAGCAGTACTCGTGGTACGGCGGCGGCGGTGGCGGTGGCGCCGGCGTTGGCGGTGGCGGTGGCGGTGGCGGTGGCGGCGGATGTCGCGCGGTCGACGGCGTGCAGGTATAGCCCTCTATAGCCACAGCTGTGTCTTGCAGTGGTCTCGTCGCTGCGGTCCGCGCCGCGTCCCGGCTACGGCCTCGCCGCGCGCTCACACACCTTCTCCTCGAGCACTCAGGTATGTTCGTTCTATCGTTTCTACTACAGTCTATCGCAATGCGACGCGACATCTGTCTCACTGACTATTATACCTACTGTACAGAGCCCGAATAAAGCTCCATCCTCGGTCCATCACCTTATAAAGATAAATTTACTATAACCCCTTTTTAGTACCCATTTGTCAACTCCTCCCTACGACCTGTGGCTTTTAAGTGTCTAGAACCAGCGGAATACAATAAACTGTGCGTTGTCTATGAGTCAGCCAGTTGACGTGTTTGCGGTGTAGGGATCATTTATATTAGACCGTTTCCCGGCCGTGTTGGGTCCGAGCTTCGTTTTCTGTCGCTCGGCCGCAACTCGGTTGCAAAGTTGCAACAGACCGATCGACCGCTCGCCGAGCAATGGACGACGAAGCTCGGCCGGGTAATATAAATCAACCCTTATTTGGTAAGTAAGAGATGTACCGAGGTTAAAAAACATATTTATAATGATTACCAAATGATGATGTCATGGACCCCTTTCTATTTACATTTGGTAACTCTATGAAAATAAGTTCTTATGCTTCTTGTGACTGTTACCACATTGTTCAGAAGAAATCATAATCCATTTTAATTACGTATACTTATTATATTGACTCTTCGCTGTTTGGAAAAAGGGAGTGAGGTTTGATTACGGTAATTAACGAATAAATTTAGAATAATGTAGTGAACATTTGGGTTAGTAAATTAGTGAAATTATTAACTGTTTTAAATGTCGATTTACCACATACATCTTTTTATTGTTTTTAAATCCCTAGTAACAATACAAAATGTAGGTCAAGTGTAGACGTGTACTCTATACTAACATAGTGTTGTGTGTGTAGGGTGACTTCACGTTCAGCGGTATGGGAGACAAGACTCACAGCACGGACTTCAGTAGCGGCAAATCAGACAGTGAGTACGCCCTAGTGCCCTGCGACACGAAACAGTGTGTATGTCACCGGAAAATAACAATAACTGGAAGTTTATAAATTTCCTAGAAAATTTATAAATTTTCGTAGGAAATGAAAATTTGAGAAATTGGAAATTTCTGAGCAAATGTCTAAATTTACGTTTCTTATTATATAACTTTACGGTGACATGTACACTGTACAGTATAAGGCAACCAGTCTGCCGTTCGTCGCGTGACGCGTCCTGTCCTCTAGAACTCGATAGCTCTACGTCAAAACATAGAGGACCTTTCCTAACTCACAGACTTAAATGAACCATCATGTATGTATGTAGGTATATCTAGTGTAAATAACACGAGTCAACGAGTTGTCTGTCAATAATAGATCGATCTGTTTCAAATGTTGATTTCAGATCAATATTTCATAGGATTTCGATTCAAAACTGAACGGATATCTGAAATCGAATCGATTTGAACTACTGATCGGTTATTAATTTTGAGACGTGAATCACAAAGATATAAATTGTGTAGGTTTTTTTGTTTCGGGTTATTATTATGAATGAGATTTTATTACCTGAATACGAATCGTACGTATTTAATGAACGTAGCTATGCAAAATGGAACTTGCCACAGAAAGTGTATTGAAAGAAAATTTTAACTGTAAATTAAATGTGAAATGCCACAATTTATTTTCTTAAGAATAAGTATACATATATACATTTTTATGCATTCAAAATTGAGTTTATATTTTTAACATAATATGTACCTGTAAGCGTAACTGAAATTGCACTTTTTAGGGTTTCGTAGTGAACAAGAAAACCTAATCGTTTCGTCATGTCAGTCCGACTGTCCGCGGCTTAGCTCAGAGACGGTGCGGTACTAAGAAGCTGTAACTTTACATGAAGAGGTTATACATATTATTCACTCCAACAAAGTGCTACAATAAAAAAAACATTTTTTCGGGTACCTACCTCCCTCCCTCCCTCACGTGTGAAATGGGGCATGATTTTTTTTCTTGTTTACTTTATCGTGTGGATACCCCCCACCACACGACAAATTAGTATGATAGCTCTTTTAAAATCATTGTGGGTCTTCTCAAACTATTTCTTATTTTAGGGTTCCGTTTTCAATAATCAATCATTTATTTGCGAAGGTCAAATACAGATGTCATTGTGATCAAAATAATATGTCCTCCTTATGTCCCTTTAGGTGTGCAAATATTATAAAATATGTCTAATTTAATCAATTCATGCATTCAGTTCATACAATTAATAATAATTTTAAAGAAATATTTCTTATTTTTCCGAAAAATTTATCGTGTAAAGTGCTGGTTTTTAGAGAGATCTGTTTGTACCCCCCCTCTAAAAACCAAGTTGTTGTATTTGGACCCATCATATATATCGTTATGTGCACGACAGTAGTACATATAATTAAAAGGAAAATTATAACAGCTGAGCTGTCTTTTCAAATTAACGTGTAATTAAAAGAAATGAGAATTAAAATTTCCAAATTCAGTTGGATATTACATACTTTCCTAATACTAACGACTTTCCTAGATTGTAATTCCTGTTGTTTTTGGAAACTACGAAACCCTAGAGTGCGCGTGGACCGCCAAGGCACGCACTTGCCGCACGGCTTCGATTCTGTTCAAAATGAAATGTTTTGATAGGTTAGATCCATTTTGCATACAGTCCGTATATTTAGTACATAAAAGATGAACAAAAATATTATATCTGTAGTCCATCCACAGGGGGTTAGTCCCCTGTAAAAGTCCGCTTGTACAGCGAACGCAGGCCCTTACATTATGAAGTTGCTGTTTGGTAAGGGAGGAAAATAAAGTATTTAGATGTTTTTTTAATATACTTTGATCAGTTAAATATATTATGTAATTGATCAAAGTATGCCATTGCTATCTATGCATTTTTGCCATCCTATAGGTAGTTTACTGATTCCTTTACTAAAAAAAACCATTTGGAGACGGAATCAATAAATATTTATTATATTTGAAGGCGCTTTGGACAGCCCCATTGGAGTTGAATATTTCCCTTGAGTTATCCAAATTTCGAAAAAAATAATGGTAATCTGTTGGAGCAAGTAAGTACGGTGGATGACCTAGACATTTTAATTGAAGCTCCTCTATTGTGGTAACCGTCTGTTGTGCAGTGTGTGGTCTAGCGTTGACCTGAAGCAGCACTGGCCTAGAGCGATTGACCAACCTCAGTTGTTTAGTGTATGGCGGCTATGTCGCAAAAGAAAACACAGTGCCTTTTTGGTTACAACCTTTTCGTTCTGGAAATTTCGACCTGCAAAACAAGCCCCGTGGAAGGCCGGAGACCAAAGTTGATACTGAAGATTCATTAAATAATTTTATTATATATAAAAATAAACCTACTTCATTTTCCTCTCTTACAAAACACTAATTTCATATGTAAGGATCTAATATATCGCATGAGCGAGACGCTTAGTTCGATGTACATGCGCTAATGTTGGTTGGTTGTGTGTGCAGTGCGCACGGATCTGTGCGGTGAGTATTATACCGCCACCTCGCCCCTATACGGCTAGCGGCTGTACACGACACATTTGTATCTAGTTGGCTTGTCGCCTCTCATCCGCCTATGCTGTGCTCACCGCCACACCCACACCCACACTTGCATCTCCCCACACAGTCGCATTCAAATACATACAATACATACGTAACAATGTCATTGCTTCATGCTATGTTATGTTACTTACCGTTTCGCATTTAACCATCATACATACATACTATACTATATATAATATAGATCAAGAAGTATAATATCACACCGTACACATTGATAACACATTTCACGCGATTAGTGGGTCTCAACAAGCAACGGTTGGAAATAATATTAGAACACTACCGTTTGTTCGGTAAAGCTCTTTATTATATAGATTAAAAAAAAAAACACCAAAATGCAAGTTTCTAGTTGATAATATTCTTGTGAACGGTGAATACTTACATAGGTAGGTACATTATTCTTTCTTTTATTTTTATATTTGATAAAAATAAGTCTACCTTATAAGTATTTGTGTGGTTGTGTTAAACGTACCTATGTACGTTTAACACAACCACACAAATACTACACCCATTACCCGCCCCGCCCGCGGCCGGCGCCGCCCGTAGGTACTCATCTCACACATTCTTCCATTTTAATGTCGGTTCTTTCCGCTAATTAATCTTATTAACTTAGGCATAAGAACATAATTTTCGAAATAACACTACTTGAAAATCACTTAAGTTTTGTATTTATGGCATGTGCTTTATAAGGAGTTTTGGAGTTTTCATTGATACATTTAATATATCGATCCATCACGTATAAATCTTCTATAGATATATAAGGCTTGTCCTGACTGACTGACTGAGAGAGCTGAAATTTGGAAGGTGTGTTCCTTAGATGAAATTTCGGAAAATCTAAAATTGGATACCGTCAGCATATCATGCTGACGGTATCCAATTTTAAAATAACCCTTTTATTCTCTTAATCGATACATATGATTATTGATAAACATACAGTACTGTTGACTGGCTAGTATAGTATATTATTTACACACTTATGGATCGTACACCATTTTTAATACATTTTAATTTCTATTAAAAAATGCAACAAATACAATGTTTACGTCTCAGTGACGTCACGCCTTAGTTATTTATTTCATTACACATGCCTAATTTATTTTAGATAAAGAATATAGTTTGTGATTGTGAACTAGTAGCGAATATAATAATAATAGTGTGTAAAACGTTCGTGTTCCAGTATCTGCCGGTTCGATCACAGACGTGGACAGGAGCGCAGCGGTGAGTAGGACGCGACACGACTCGCCTCGACGACGGTCGGTTGTCTACTGACTGACTGACCGTGCGGTGTGTGTGTGTGTGTTGTAGACGGAGATGGGCGGTCGCGGTGTGAGCGCGGTGGGCGCGTTCCGCGGCGTCGGCGGTGGCGGTGGCGGTATCGGTGGCGGTGGCGGTGGCGGTGGCGTCCGCCGGTCGCTGCCGAACATGGCGCACGGACACCTCGTGCACGAGCCCGCCAAGCTGTACCCCTACCACCTGTTGCTGATCACCAACTACCGGCTGCCGCCCGACGTCGACCGCCTCAACCTGGAGCGACACCTCGCGGACCACGAGTTCGAGGCCATCCTGCAGTGCGCGCGCACTGACTTCTACCGCCTGCCGCAGTGGCGCCGTAACGAACTAAAACGCAGAGCGCGCCTCTTCTAACCGTATCGTACCGTACCAGTACCACCCGACATATCTGCTGACTCACTTCCCACCTTCAACGTATACAGTATACTGGTCTGCTCGTATTGGTATTACTCTTTGACCATTTTGTCGAGTGTCGAAACGAGTTCGGAGAATTGAGTCTGCAACTATGTGTCCTGCCGTACGTTACGTACATACCGACAGATAATTACCTATATACTGTAGATACGAGATACGAGACCGTCGGCTACCGGGTCTCACCTATATCCCTAATAGCATTTTTGATTGGCCACAATTGGCCAACGGTAGGTAGATTGATGGGATATGGTTAGTTAAATTGCCCACAGTGAATTTGTATTAGCCCTACGAAGGTTAACAACGTTGTTATGCCAACTGCATTAACCAACAGTAGGCCAAGACTTTTTTTGCTACCGTTTGCGGAACAACGTTGGTTTAACGGCAGTGAATAAAAGTTGGCCCAACAAAAATAAATGACAATTGGCCAACTGTAGGATTATAGCAATATTTTGGTTATTTAAATCGCTAACATGTAATTTGCATTGGCCCAACGGTGATCAAACATCGGTTATTGCCAACTGATTACCAACATACATTGGGCCGGGGTGCGGGGTTGGGGGGGGGGGGTGTAACGATAGTGGGGTTTCGTCCGAGACGCGCGCGCGTTGATCGGCCATTTTGTTGTGTATGCTGATATGCGTCGCTTGGTTTTTGGTGTGTCAGTGAAATAACAGTGAAAAAATTGTGTTTTTATCTGGTTTTTATGTTTAATTTTAGTTCAATACGTTGTAATTGAGTTTCAAGACATAAATGTTGATTGCGACTTATACAATGTTTTCAATTTCTAATTATAATTCTGTCACTGTAATATTTACATTTATTATTTCTTAATTTCTTAATGCAATACATAAAGCAATCAATACTGTTATTAATGTGATTGTAATCACATTTGATAACAGTATTTTGTTATTATTACAGTGAGAGTATTATACAAGCATATTAATCCTTCTGGGAAGTACCAAACCAACACCCCAATGACGTTGCTGGAATGTATGATTCCTATACAAAGGCCCTACAGAGAAAAACAATATGTGGCCCGCCGTAGGAGATTTCACATAGGCCCTAAGTTGTTGGGCCTTCAGCAAAACATGCGGCCAAATCTAACCGTTGTCCAACCAAAGACATGTATGTGGCCCTACCAAATGCCTACCAAAAATGCTATTAGGGATGTATATCACAGTACTATCTAACGTAGATCTAGGTACCTACCTTACCTACGTACCTAGTATAGTGCGACTAGTGCAAGCCTCCGTGTTTGCTTGTAGCCCTGCGAACTACGTATCTCCCGCTATCGACTATATACAGATACTTTAGATATCGGTACAATACGATGTTAATTCGGTTTCGTTTATTTGTCAGACAAATATCTTATTTACTTTTGTTGTTGTATTGAGGTTCTATTATTTATTTACTGTAAGTGTAAGTGTGATTTTTACAATATGATTTGATTATGTGTGATGGATCGACCGACACCGACGACGCGACGCGACGCGACGCGACGCCTACGAGGAGATGTTTTAATAACGTTTCATATTATAACAATATATTAATAGATTACAGTAGATTTTATTATAATAAATAATGAATGATCGATAGTTTCGATGTGAGTTCATAGAACTGTGCGAGCGTGACACAAACATGCCTACCGTAGTACTGTACTGTACTGAGTGACAGCAAGCGAGTATCTACTGCCAGTATATATATATGTATGTATGAGACGAGGACTCGACGCGACGTCTGTCTGTCTGTGTGCTACCGCCCGCCGGTAGACAAGTACTATCGATCGATGCCTTTCCTACACTACGCTGTATAATAATATAATGTATAAATGATTGTGTGCGTGTGACGCGTGACGTTTAAATATTACATTTAGTGAGAACCAAATATTGATGGGTGGGTGTCAGGTGTCAGGCGTCAGGCGTCAGGCGCGTGCGCATGTTACTGCCGCCCGCCTGACGCGTCGGACAGAGGGTGCGTGTGTCTTGTGTGAGGGTGTGTGTGTTTCAGATATTGTCATTGTTTTTAATTTTATTATATCGTAAGCAGATATTACTTGAATTGCAATACTTTAAATAATTTTACTTATATCAAATAGCTATGCGAAATAATTTCGTGTTCGTGTGTAATTCAATCGGTGGCTTAATGTAGTAGATGTAAGAATTAGCGAGTAAGGTAGATAGCTTACATACAATCAATTGTAGCGTCATTCGGCGAGCGAGCGAGCGAGCGAGCGAGCGTAGTGTGGTGCACGTTGTAGCATCTCGCATCTCGCGCGAGCCGACCGACCGACCGACCGGCCGCACAGCTAACGTACCACGTATTTATATACTATAATCTATTTGAAATTAAATTATTACTTACTATTATCTAAAGAAATTTGAGCAGCTTCCTGGTATCGTGACTAGTGAGTCACGATGACACGGTGCACTGTGCAGGCTGCGGCTTACTTCCGTCTGTCAGTCTGTACCCGCAACTCTAGTAGAGGTACTCGTACGACGTCTCTGGGTGTACGTGTAGGTGTACGATACACAAGGAATACTGTGCATCAACTAAACAATCATAGCTAGCCACTATTGGTTGCAGTTCATTCATCTTACTCGACTGCACTGCCTTTTGATAATAGGAATAAATGTGCCAACGATACGTCGTTTAGGGCACGTTCACGCGGTAAAGACATGTGTGTAAACCAGTGTAACGTAGCCCTTAGGACGAGTCACTGGAACAGCCCCTCTACCGCGTAACTCCCGTCGAGTTCTACTCGAAGCGACGACGTCGATTTTGGAATACGACGCTTTCGATAACGGGGTTGAGAAACCAACCGCACATAGAGCGCGCACAAATTGTTTACGTTATAGTAGTAGCAATCCACGATGACTCGTCGATGGAACCTTTTCAAAATACATAAAAAAATACAAAAAATACTAATACATTTTCTTTGCTTTTAAAGCATTTGTATTTTTTTATTTACTTTTCAGAGTAATCTAGACTACATAACTATATAGAGTTATTGTGGATTGGTCTGACTATAAAGCCATATACAATTTCTGGTCGCTCTGCCCCGCGGTAGCCTTTTCCAACCCCGTTATCGAAAGCATCGTATTCCCATATCGATGTCGAGTTGAACTCGACGGGAGTTACGCGGTAGAGAAGCAGGTGAAATACTAATATGTATTGATTGATTGACGCGCTTCATCCGCGCCCGCTCTATAATATAATTTAATATCAAACTGTATCTAGCTAGATGTATATATAGAGTTTATTTTGTAATAATAAAGCTTTTACCACGATATGTATGTATGTTATGTAATGCAGTTGCAGTACCTATCTACAGAGTTGAGGATGTGGTGAGAGATATATCACTCTATTCGAGATATGCTTTTAAAGTAATAAACGTTGCATTCGGGACGATGTTGTTTTATTTGTTTCGTGTTAGACGCGTTTGTCGTGCGTGTTCGTGCGTGGGTTGCGTTGCGTTGCTCAAATGCTCGGACAGAGACGGACGAACAGTGCAGTGTAGCGTAGCTTCCTTCTACCTACATAGAAGGTGTAGCAATTTATTATTCAGGGAACTACATTTTACACGAACATTTTGATCTACCTAGATAGGTAGGACAAGTAATCCTACCAGCAGGAATATCAGCAGGATAGACTGCATCAGCAGCTATCTGCAGGATCATCTGCGCTTAGTTGAGAATCTAGCCTAGTCTGAAATAAATACCTGATAGTCTGAAAAGACGAAATTTCCAAAATGAGTGCGTTTGGTAGGAACCAACTGAGCTAAATAGGTACACGAAGCTACGTGGAACTAGACCTAGAACAAGAACCTCTTGAACCAACCTAGCATGTCCGTTAGGATTGAGGAGCCACGTCATGGTCCCAGCCCCTAGTACAAGGAGTGTAATTCATTTTTCACATCTTTAAATTTTATGAGTTGACTTCCGCTAAACCTGTTTGGGATATCTACAATGTGCCTACCTATCTACATAATAAACACTGGCTTTGTACCCACACAATTTTACACAAATTACAAAACCATTATTGAATTAAAAAAATAATAATAGGGAAATGCTGCTTTGGCTGCAAAGCTGCTAGCGGTGGTCAACCGTCGAAGACGTTAAAATCTGCTGAGATATACGTAAAACGTAGGTACCTACCTACACCTGGCGGGAACGCGTTGAGGAGATATGCCGCTAAATTTCCATTTCAGTTAAAACTACTTCAAATGTGAGTAAATTATTTGATTCCGGGGGAAAACACGACTTTAGCGTTGTGTCCAAAGCTCCGTGAACAAACATTGTAAATGGCCTCCGTTTTACTATGTTTCCCTCGACTTGACTTTATGACGACAAATGACTGTTGCGATGCACATATTAATAATACACTGGCTAATTTCCAAATGGCCATAATCGGTTCACAACCGATAAGAATTAAAAATAAGTCATTTGCATCAAAACAGTCAAGTCGAGGGAGTCATTCTAAATGGTGGCTCTTTACTGTGCTTTACGTGCTTTTTACAATGACTGTTTACACTTCACACGAGCTTTGGAGGCAACGCTAAGTCTATGTTTTCACAATGTTTTCACCGGTTGGATTTTCATTAACACTCGTTGACCTTCACGAAACTAAATTGATTAAAATGCCCTCGAAATTACACAATTTACACTTATTTGAACTAGGTTTCACGAAAATGAAAATTTAGCAACACATCTCCTCAACGCGTTCCCGCCAAAAACTCTTAGGATCGATTGATTAACACTTTATTGTACGAAAAACACAAATAACAACAAATTAGACATAGAAAAACGAAAAACATGAAGCTTGGCACAATAGGCGGCCTTATCGCTTATGGGCGATCTCTTCCAGGCAACGAATGCATGTATAAGACGAGGAAGGGGCTGGGTAAATGTTTTTTAATTGGCAAAGTTTGGTTGAGGAAAAATTAACATAAATAAAAAAAGATATTGATATATAATAAATAAAGATAAGATAGTATAATATAGTAAATAATAGACTACATAAATAGGCATCGAGTACTGAAGGCATGAGAGTTTGTGCAAACCAATGAGTCTATTAAAGTTATAGAGACGCCATTGCAGAACAAATCATTATAGAAAAGCGGCACAGTTGTATGCTATACAACCTCATTATTTATATTCATTCCCATAATTTAAAGAAGAAATAGACGAAACTATTGTTATCTCTTTCTAAAACATAAAGACTCAATGCTACTTGCATGACGTAAGAAAGAGATGTCATAATATTATTATGACATCTCATAGCGGTTAGGAGAGAATGATAAAACGTCAAAGTCAAAAACTTCGTTGAGTTTTTGGAAAAAAAACTTTTTCAGAAAATAAACTAAAATAAATAAATACAGCTTTACTTACGTATGAAATGAAATATTTTTGCCAGGTTTTGGAGTATAATTCGTGCATCGCCTAAATACGCACGAAGGCATTGTTGTCTGTGAGTAATGTTGTGAAAGTGAACTAAATGTACTGTGTGATAACAAGCGGGTGATCGTGACGTGAGCTGGGATGGAACTAAGACTTCTCTGGCTAGATAGCTTGCATTTGTGTAGCCAAGAAATTTGCCCTATTACGTATCTAGAAGTTTTTACATATCTCTGGTGCAAACATAATATTGGTGGCAATAGGTAAAAATTTCGCAACTTTCGGAGCGAAGCCGATTATCCTATTATCCTGTAATAGGCCGGCGCGGCTGATTCTCATTCATGTTAGTGTGGACAATGTGGCAGTCGTGGCACGTTACCAGAGGCTGTATTTCTCAAAACTACTTAGCTTTCCACTTATGAAGTCAAAAGAATGACGTTAATTTGACATTGATGGATTTAAATAAAGTGTGTGTGTTGCGTATCTATGGCAGAGCAAAAGTCGCGCGTGCTTGATCGAGGCGCATTGATGGAATCAATTTTGATTGTTCTAAATTTTGGATGACTTGTGACGGAAATAGTTGGTAAAAATGATACTGATAATTAGATAAATCAAATATAGCCATTATTATTTGACCCAAAACAGTGTTTATTTTGTGCAAAAAGTGTCAGTATTGAGAGAGTATTATGAACTTTGAGGACTATGAAACCCTTCCGACCGAGAACTTTGTCGTGCACATGACGGCTGGGGCGATAGCGGGGGTGATGGAGCATTGCATAATGTATCCCCTGGACTCCGTGAAGGTAAGAAGTTGTTCACTCGGTGGAGAGCTAACCTCCGTCGCCTCGACGACATGACACCTCCGTACCGTATGACATTATTACGCCACCGATTCACGAATTGCTGGACGATTATGTAAAAGTCTGTTCAATCAACAATTTCCGAGCTAGCGATTTCCATTAGCGCCTCACCTCGACGTGAATCTTTCAGAATCGGATATTGCGATAATCCTGTACATGCTTACTTTCCAATAATTGATTGCGTTATAGGCGATGTATTTCGTTAGAATTGGCCGCGATGTCCGATTGGAACTGTGTTGGAACTATTGCTACCATCATACATAATGAGAGGCTACTGCCGCTAATGCCTAAAGCTTATATTATGTTTTTGTTGACTGTGATCTAAACTTATATTAAAAAATAATCATGGACTGGTGGATGTAAAGGTAGTCTGTTTGGTTGTCTATTCCTCGCTCTGATAGTAAGTAGAAGGACACCAGCTGTGTAGCTTGGGGGGCAATGGTGTTACAAACAGTTGCTATAGGTTAGGGTTTGTTTGTTGTCCACATGGCCTTGGCTAGCTGTGAGTCATGAGTGGCCAGTGATTATAACCCATGACTACACATATATGTACACCACATGATGTTTGCACTTTGGACAATAACACTTTATTTTTGTTATAAAATCTGGTAATTTTATGTTAGCATTAAGTACCTAGTTACGATGATAAGATGGAATGTCTGGCCTATATGTTGTTTACATTAAAAATTGATATTAACCTAATGTTCTTTTTATAAGTTGACCTCATAATGATTGCCATACATTTTATATTTATGGAATTATTAATGTATACCTTTACGTCTATATTTTAGGTAATCTTTGGAACAATAAAAAGGTTTTGATGTATCTTGAATGCACTGGTTCCTTTATCCTGACAAATGTGTCACATTCATATTTACAAGATCACATCTACAGTCAGATATCACATGTATGTATTGTTAGAGAACAAAGTGTCATGACTTCCACCAGCATGCAAGTATTAGTATCAAGTCACCCTAAAGAAATGTAATATTTTGGTCACTACCACTACCACAATGTGATGTAAACAGAAGCATGATTGAGTTTGTATGTATGTACACAGTAGACAAACATCTGATGTACTTACCCATTTTTTTAACATGTTTTTTATACTTTTATGAAACTTTACTTTTGTGTATTTCTATTTTATGTGTGTTGTGTATACCTAGTTTTTGTCTTTTTGTATCCATGCTTTTTGCACTTGCACTTTTTGTTTGTTTATTCAGTTTTGTGTAAATCATGTATTTTTTATGCATGTATGTAAGCAGGCTGTGCTGGTGTTGTGTCTGCTTTTGTTAGTGTATTTGAGTTATAATTTTTGTGTTTTAATGTAATTTGGTTTAGTTCCCATTTGTCCCATACTGTTTAATATGAAATTAATGACAACACTGTATGTAAGCTGTGCTGCGTTAAAACCGTCTCTTTTGAAAACAATGGAAATCAATGAATGCTTTGCAAAATACAGTAGCTATATTTGATGCATGGTCAGCAGACACTGGTTTCGATCACCTTAAACCAATGAACCATGTTTTGACTGACTCGGGAACAATTTTGTTAATGTTTGAATAATCATCTCAAGCAGTTGAGCTGTCTTATCCCAAAACTTTGCAGATTTTACCGGTATGTGTATCAAATCAACAGATATCAGATCAATGTTTGACAGGTTTTCTAGATACAAGCACAGTTAACTAATATTTGGTGCTACTCACAAGACTTCTGTCTATGAAGGTGCAACTCTCAAATTATAATCTGTAATCTGTTGATTTAGTGAGAGAGATCAGTTATTTTCTAGCTTTAGAAAAACAAAGATATATGTGTATACAATAACTGGTGTATTGTATACACATTTATTATATAATAAATATATAATAAATGTATTATTATATACATTTATTATACACATTTATTATTTATATACATATTTATTGTATACACAAAATGTATACAATAAAGTGTGGATATAAACAAGTAGTATTACATCCATTACTCTTACAGTGGAGGAAAACATTGTAATGAAACACATAACTTTTATGTGGCTAGTTATGGAAAACACTCAATAAATAGTACTTTAATAGTAGTTTATGCACTGAGGTACTAAAGCTTATACTAAAGCTGTCTTATATAGCGGGCGTCATATTGAATCCAAAGCGTACGAAGGACCCTAGAGAGTCAACTCCCGAGCGCAGCGAGGGTGTTAAAAACTTTATGTACCTAGAGTCCTGAGGGAAGCGTGGGATTCAAGCGCCCAAGATAAAGAGAGGCTTTAGTACCGAGGTGTACTACTACGAGGTGGTCTATAATGAGCACTTTATGCACCTAGGGAATATGGACTCTCTTTACGTTGATTTTTTTGGTCAAATAAAGTAACTTTGTAGAACTGTAGATGTGTAAAAAATAGTATTTTATAATTGACAGAATGACCAACAATATTTCAAAGGAAGCAATCAAGGCGACATGTATACAATGTGGCGCCGATTACTTCACCGGCATTTATCAGAAGCGTGATCTTTGAGATAATTAATGATAAACTTATACTGTACACATACTCGTACAGTGTATGAGTGTGTAACTGTTGCAAAAGTCTTACTATTTTTATCAATACATATTTAATATACGAGTATATACATAATGAACATCCTATCTGACTGGTAATTCACAATTATTATAACTAATCATGTGACTCATGAATTAATTTAAACTAGGCTGGGGATTTGGGATTTATATAATAATATGTAATTTACTAGCTGCGCCCCGCGGTTTCACCCGCGTAAGTCCCTTTCCCGCGCGAATATCAAGATAAAAAGTAGCCTATGTGTTATTCCCGGTATCTAGCTACCTACATTCCAAGTTTCATCGGTTCATTAGTTTTTGCGTGATTGAGTACACAAACACACAAACTTTCAGCTTGAGTACACAAACACACAAACACACAAACTTTCAGCTTTATAATATTTGTAGGATTTTTGAAAGCATGTTTATTTTATAATAGGTATATCTACATAATACACAAAATACCTACTCGTATATGAAAGGGGATGATGTTGGGATAAAAGGTTCTATGCTATGTCATAAATGAAAACCAAAAATAAGAAGACAAGAAACAATCTAGAAATATTTTTAGCAAGGAAATATATTTCCAAAAAATATATATATATTCTATATATTCTATATTTCCTTGCTAAAAATATTTCTATGTTTAAAATGCCTTGAGCAATAAAAACAAAATAGATATAAGAAACAATCCATTTATTCTAATGCCCACAAGTTTTCTAATACAAATATTTTATTTTCACCCTCGATGACCACAACCATGTCATAGGTTTTATATTTTACGTGGGTAGTTATATTATTTTGGGTTTCGTAGTGAACAAGAAACCCTTATAGTTTCGTCATGTCCGTCCGTCCGTCCGCGGCTTAGCTCAGAGACGCTTGGTATTCTGAAGCTGTAACTTTGTATGAGTGAGTAGGCATATTGTTTACACTAATAAAGTGATTCAGTAAAAAAAATTAAATAAGCAATTTTCGGGTACTCGCAGTTATGAAATGGGGCATGTTTTTTTCCTTGTTTACTTTATAGTGTTGGGTATCGCTAGACAACTTTTAAAATCATTGTGGATTTTCTAAAACTTTTTTTCATTTTAGGGTTCCGTTTTATGACAGCTGAGCTGTCTTTTCAAATTTATGTGTAATTGAAAGAAATTAAAAGTAAATTTTGAACAAATTCCGTTTGATTCCGTTACATACTGGTACTTACTAGATAGTTGTAACGATTTTTCCAGATTGCAATCCCTGATTTTTTGGAAACTACGAACCCTCCACTGCTCACGCACTTGCCCAATTTTTATAGTAATTTTATTTTTTTATCTAGATAGTTATCTTACAACATTTTGTAGTAAATTCTCTTTTGATTAAATTTTACTGACAATTATTTATTTAGACTTTAAAGAAAATATAATATTGGCGATATAATAATATTGAGAATAGAACAACAATATTTAGTAACAAGTATCTGGTGTGGTGTATCTGGTGTCTGATGTGCACTGTATGTGTAGTGTACGATGCGGCGGCATTAACTATACGAGGAAGAACATCTTCTTGTCTATGTTCTGCCAGCAGATCTGCGTGAGGTAGGCGGTCTCGCAGTCGTCGGCGCCCTTCTTGGTGCCGCAGTCGCGGATACCGTCGCCGCAGGCGGCGGCCATCTCGGCCGGCAGCAGCGCCACCACCGCCTCCGTGTCGACCTCGCCGTCCGACAGCATGCCCGCCATCTCCATCGTGCACTTGATGTAGCACTTGAGCGTGGGGTCGGGGTTGGCAGCGAGCTCGGCACCCGCGTTCACTGCCTCTACGAACGCAAGGTTGACACCGGTCTCGCCGGCGCAGTTGTCACGCAACATCGCCGCCAGCTCGGCCATCTCGTCGTCCATCGCCGCGACCACCAACAACACCGACAAGCCGACGATCGCCCTCATACTGTTGACATCCTCGTCCTCACCTTCCGCATTTATAACTCAGCGCCGCTCGATGACACGCAACACCGAGATAATTGCACTCATTAAATATCTCGTACCGATTGTCCTCCCATCGGAGACTGTCATTTATCTATTGCCTTTGTCATGTTATTAGCGAAGATTACACCCCTAGCTAAATACCACTTGACCGATGTTTACATGTGACATTTTTTTCCTGTTCTCTGAAATTGCAGGTCTCGTTTGATATATCCTGTTGATAGGCTTTGTTATTTAGGTGTTATCATCATGTTAAATGATCTGACGTTTAATATTTAGACAACATGTGGTTAGTTCGGTAAATGTTAGTAGATACCGTGTTATGAGAGTGTCAGAGTCGGGGGCCGTTTCGACGCGACGCTTCGACAATGATTACAGATTGGTCCGACAGCCTACCTACCTCAATGAAGCAGTTTGCTAGTATTCACATTGAGTAGGAGCATCCGGTCTGATCGGATCATGCGCTCAATGTCGAATACTGGAAATCGTTGGACTATTTGTACATAGAAGTTTACTATCATTCCTCTATGATATTGGAACATTTTGTTTAATCTTAATCGCGTAATATTATTTAGTTATGTTTTTACCTCGACGCGACGCGCGACGACGTCCCGACTTTGTCACAATATTGTCGATAGGAATGTAACTACTTCCATGTCGAGGCTATATACTATACATAATAACTATAGATAGAGTGTAATGTTCGAGGTAGGTAGATAGAGGCATGATTATTGTATGTCTGTATATGTAACGTTGTCGTTGTCTGCTCCGTAGACTCGCATGCAGTCTCTCCGGACGGCACACAACAGCACCATCACGGAGACCTTCCGGTACATGGTGAAGCGGGAAGGATTCCTCAGGTATGTACCACTCTCATCTACGAATACATGTTGCATCTGTATTCATGTACTTAACTAACAGCCTGCCATGCCAGCCGTCGATCGACGGTCCTCTATTAGCCCGTCTCGTGAGTGGCCTGTGCTGTGAGGGACATGCGCAATGCGCATGCGCAACCGCACTGTTCAGCTACAGACTAAACTGATCAGGATGAAATGTAATTTAAAGGCGAGAATCGAACCTAGGACCTGTCGCTTGCCGGACGACTGATCCATCTATTGGTTCACTCGCATCGTGTCGATAAGGTAAAATTATAAACATTTTATTATGCATCATACACCTTTAAGGAAGAACATATGAACCTAACTATGTGTATGTGTTATACATTGTACAACGAAACAGTGGTCACGGCGATCGGCGACCGCCCGCGCCGCGCGCCGATCACCAACACGAGTGGATCAATTGTAATACAATCAATCAATTTTATTAATTCACCATTAAACAGACTTGTAACAAATAGTTACATAGTATCCTTCTTTTCACCTACTTGGGGCCTGTGGAATGGAAACTTTATAACACAATGGTCTGTAAGTAATTGACACACATCTATTCATATTCACTCTATTCTCGTAATGAGTTTAAAAACCGCAAATTAAACCTGTGATAAATGAAATTGTTAAAGAACCGAAATGAATGTAACCACCCGCGATAATCTCGAACCCGCGGGAATATCAGGATGTGTTATACAAACATACATCCCTATTGAATCACTCTATCTATTTAAAAACCGCATCAAAATCCGTTGTGTAGTTTTAAATCATTTGTGTTTGATAGTCCATTTATCGAGAAAGGTTATAGACTACTTTTGATTTTTTGTTTTGGTTAAACCGATTTGAATGAAATTTGGTACAGGGATAGTTTATTGGTTGAAATAAGATACAGGGTACTTTGAATAATCATACGGGTGAAGCATCGCTTGGTATGACATAAGTACGTGATGCGTCACATACGTTACGGGATAGGAATTTATGCGGGTGAAACCACGGGGCACAGCTATAAAAATGAATCCCTATTTCATGAGGTCATGGCATGCCGCGTTGAACGTCTAGACCGATTTAGATAATTATTTTTGTGTTGTGTTTATTAAAATCAAGTTCTTCAGAAAGATTAATATTTATATTCCCGCGGGATCGGGACTTACGCGGGTGAAACCGCGGGACACAGCTAGTCTTATAATTATGTATAAAAATGAATCTCTATTTTGCGTGGTCACGGCATTGCGGCATCGCACTTGAAGAAAAATAATTACCCATTTCGATAATTCATTTTGTGTTGTGTTTGAAATGATAAGGTTTTTATGAAAAAAAAAACCAGCTAAACAGCTAATCAGAGATATGTAAAAACTTCTAGATACGTAATAGGACAAATTTCTTGGCTACACAAATACAAGCTATCTAGCCAGAGAAGTCTTAGTTCCATCCCAACTCACGTCACGATCACTCGCTTGTTGACATACAGTACATTTAGTTCACTTTCACAACATTATTCACAGACAACAATGCCAATACTTAGGGTTGGGTAGGGTAGGGTTGCCAACACTTTTTTTTCCAAAAATATAGTATTTGCAGCTAAAAAATAAAGTACATCCAAAAAAAATATAGTATTTTTGCCGACTTGCAAAAGATAAAAATACAAAATGTCCAAGAAAATCCGACATATTTTTTGTATTAAATCTATTTATTTCCATAAAAACTATATTTGGTGGTATCCACTTTTGGCACTTTTCAATATGTAGCTTCTTTTCTTTTATAAATGTTTCTAATGCTTCTTTACATCCTATATTTAAATTTATAGTAATAAGCAGCTCATTTTTAATAAATTGAAATTTGCTTCTCTCCAATACAAATATTTTTATTATAGTGTATTCAAGATGAGTTCACATTAAGCCAGAATATTAAAAGTAACTTTCAAAAAATTTGTATTAAAAATATAGTATTTTTGCGTACTTTATGTTTTTTAAAAAGTATATAGTACGTAGACCTGAAATATAGTACAATACTATATAATATAGTACGGTTGGCAACCGTACTATATGATATGTATAGTACGGTTATAACTATATAATAGTTATAATTATTATATAGTTATAACCGAGCCTTGAGCCTGGTGATAGACGAACAAACGGACTTACGGACGGTCGGTTGAACGGTTGAAGTATGATTGAAGCTATCACAGTTAAGGGAAACGAGTGACGATGAAAGTGGGAGTGGGACTTGGGAGGATTAGCGCTCTGTGAAATGCACAAACGTTATAGAAGTTTCCCGTAGTGCGTGCCACTCGTACCTACATACATACATACCTAATGATGAATGATATATGTACAGTACAGTTGAGTGTGCGGAGGAGTCGATCGAGTGCATGCAACCAACTCTTGCGCCGAGCGCACGCCCTATATCTATTATTATCTGCGTGCTCGGTTAGATTGCCTTTATTGGTTTACGGATCATTTTCCTCATTACGGATGTCATCATCTCACGACGACGACGTCTCGGCTTGGCATCGCGCTGACGTCACCGGCCGCTGGCCGTATTGCAGGGGGGTTTCCCATAACCCAACGGCCTCGATACTCGGTACTCACTATATTATGTAATTAATAGGTATCGACAACATTTAACTATATTCCTATAACTATATTATACTACTTAAACATACTAGGTACACTCACATACTTTTGCATTTTGATCTGTCGATGACGTGGTCAATTCCTTGTGTGCATCAGAATGGCGGGTGTACAAATGCAAATTATCATGAATCTAATATGGCTCAAATCTACCTTAATTCTACCTAATTCTACCAATAAAGAAATTAATAGTACCTCTCTGTACGCATAGAAAACTCAATAAATATGTGAGCCGCCAATCTGACGTCAGGATGGCGGGTGTATTCCTTTTCTGGGCGAAATATCATTCGTCAATATTTACATTCACTGCCATATAAATCTACCTAATTAGTACCTTACAGAACCGTACGTAGTAATCAAATTCAGGCAAAGGTTAGAGTAATTTTGAAAATAAAATTTCGATACTTTAAATTTCTGCAATGTTGGTATTTAGTAATGGCGGGCGTGTCGAGAATCTGCGCTAAAAAAAGATTCTACTTTTTTATAATTATGGCCGTTTAGAAAGTAGCCAGTGTCAAGTATTATGTTATAATTGAATCGAATTACTCTTATAATAGCCATTTGACAAGAACATTTTTAAAATAGTAGTATAATTTATACTACTATTACTATAATTTATCAATTTAATTCCTTGAAAGTGTACAAGTGTAATGAAAACCAAACGTGGACTTTCGCGATGTCTCAAACTTCATGTAAAATTCTTTGTTATTTACCGCGTTAATTATTTAACAAAATAAATATTAATTAATTACACTTACTCCACTTTCAACTACGATAACTTGGCTGTTTCTATCATGCAAATAATAATATTTGCATTATAGAAACAGCCAAGTTATCGTTATCATTTACGAAATAAAGATGAAGACTATTGACTTTATAGTCAATAGTCTTTATTTCGTAAATAAAAAATGTACTTGTCAAATGGCTAACATAAGAGTAATTCGATTCAATTATAACATAATACTTGACACTGGCTACTTTCTAAACGGCCATAATTATAAAAAAGTACAATCTTTTTTTAGCCCAGATTCTCGACACGCCCGCCATTACTAAATACCAACATTGCAGAAATTTAAAGTTTCGAAATTTTATTTTCAAAATTACTCTCTAGCCTTTGCCTGAATTTGATTACTACGTACGATTCTGTAAGGTACTAATTAGGTAGATTTATATGGCAGTGAATATAAATATTGACGAATGATATTTCGCCCAGAAAAGGAATACACCCGCCATCCTGACGTCAGATTGGCGGCTCACATATTTATTGAGTTTTCTATGCGTACAGAGAGGTACTATTAATTTCTTTATTGGTAGAATTAGGTAGATTTGAGCCATATTAGATTCATGATAATTTGCATTTGTACACCCGCCATTCTGATGCACACCAATTCCTTGCCTCTTATCTCTTTGTCAAATCAAGTGCCATTGACACACGAAAAGAGACAGTGAGCAGTAAGTACCCTGTGCAGTGTGCAGGCAGTCTGTTTGTTGCGGTCAGAGTTGGAGTCGATAATCCGAGTAGAAAACACCATAGCTATGACTAGGTACGAGTACAAGTCGAGGGGTGCCTTCTTGTCTACTCCTTGTGGACTGCGGGGGAGAACTTGACGAACGATCGAAGCGCGATGCGACCAGTCCTACTTACCTACTGTAGATAGATACAGAGGTGGTCTACTCGTGTCGCGTCGTAACTCATTTCGTTGCTCACGATCTAGGTACAATCGAGACTGCAATCTGGTGCAATGTAGGTATTCCGACGAAGCTACGCGATACAGACAGAAGGTAGGTATGTACCTACCTAGTTAGTTTATTTCTTTGAAGCAGAGATATGTAAAAACTTCTAGATACGTAATAGGCCGAATTTCTTGGCTACACAAATCTAAGCTAGCTAGCCAAAGAAGTCTTAGTTCCATCCCAGCTCACGTCACGATCACCCGCTTGTTAACACACAGTACATTTAGTTCACTTTCACAACATTATTCACAGACAACAATGCCTTCGTGCGTATTTAGGCGATGCACGAATTATACTCCAAAAACTGGCAAAAATAATTTATTTTATACGTAAGTAAAGCTGTATTTATTTATTTTAGTTTATTTTTTGAAAAAGTTTTTTTTTTCCAAAAACTCAACGAAGTTTTTGACTTTGACGTTTTATTATTCTCTCCTAACCACTATGAGATGTCATAATAATATTATGACATCTCTTTCTTACGTCATGCAAGTAGCTTTGAGTCTTATGTTTTAGAAAGAGATAACAATAGTTTCGTCTATTTCATCTTTAAATTATGTGAATGAATATATATAATGAGGTTGTATAGCATACTTTGTGCCGCTTTTCAATAATGATTTGTTCTGCAATGGCGTCTCTATAACTTTAATAGACTCATTGCTTTGAAGTTTCTTTTTTAACACGTTACTTATCAAAACGATGAGTTGACAATAGGAGTGTAATCAGGAGTAAGCGTTATCAGTGTCGGCGGTGCACCGCGTTATCACGTTATAAAGTACGTGCGAGTAAGATTGCCGAGCCGCGCCTTCGCCCGCGCCCCCATAGCCCGCGCCCGCGCCCCCATAGCCAGCGCCCGCGCCCCGTAGCCAACGCCCGCGCCCCCATAACCAGCGCCCGCGCCCCCATAGCCAGCGCCCGCGCCGCCATAGCCAACGCCCGCGCCCCCATAGCCAGCGCCCGCGCCGCCATAGCCAACGCCCGCGCCCCCGTAGCCAACGTCCGCGCCCCCATAGCCAGCGCCCGCGCCCCCGTAGCCAGCGCCCGCGCCCCCGTAGCCAACGCCCGCGCCCCCATAGCCAGCGCCCGCGCCGCCATAGCCAACGCCCGCGCCCCCATAGCCAGCGCCCGCGCCCCCATAGCCAGCGCCCGCGCCCCCGTAGCCAGCGCCCGCGCCCGCGCCCCCATAGCCAGCGCCCGCGCCCCCATAGCCAGCGCCCACGCCGCCATAGCCAGTGCGGCGAGCGGAGCGAGTGAGGGCCATCGGCCACTCTCACTCACCTCAGCCTCACGTATTTTACATTTGTAAACATTCGATAAACTATGCACCTCTCACAACAAACCACTAGCTAACTAATCAATATAAATACAAATAGATAGGTATGACACTTTTTTGTGTCGCCAGGTCAAAGAAATGTAAGACGTTGCCTTGGCTCGTGTGATATCTAATCTCTTTTGTTTAATTAACGAATGGCAACAGCCATTCGTTCTAGATAAGGGTGTTCTGACACTGTATTATTTGCATATATGTAGTAAGTAATTATGTACAATGCTCATTATTACCCTTATGTATCGTATAGTATAGGTATGTAAGGTACTGAAATTCGCGGTATATATATGTCACCGGAAAATAACAAAACCTAGGAAATTTATAAACTTTCGTATGATTTTAAACGAGAGATAAATTGTATTATTCTACGACCACTTTTTCGCAAATTGATAAACTTACCGACCTCACTCGAAAAATAATAAGTGAGTATCAAGTGCTCTCTGATTGGTTGAACAAGTCACGTGTTCCTTCTCCTTTCTTTTACATCACGTCTTTTTATTGTTTGCAGAATAAGCGCTGCATGTAATTATGTTCTAACATAAACCTAACCTATCTTAGTCGGGATGCTCCGATAGTTTTTTTCGTGGTTTTAGATATTCTAATACGTACTTGCCCCTGTTGACATCGACCAATCAGAGAACAGTGTGTAATTTTTCGTATTTTGAAGCAGCGTAAAATTAAAAGCTCTTCTGTTATTGGTCGGTCGTTTAGAATCTGAAGAATGGAAATCCGTTAGTTTATAAATTTACTACGAGACATCGCAAATTGATACATTTACGAAAATGTGTTCGTAAAATAATACAATTTATCTCTCGTTTAGAATCTTACGAAAGTTTATATATTTCCTAGGAAATTTATAAATTTGCGTTTCTTATTGTTTTCTGGTCACATACATATTATATATTATAATATAAAAGTACTAAGTGGAGTCTCGTTGCGTAGTATAGATGGATGTACCTCTTACCTAGAGCTGCCAACATTAGAGCCTAAAATATAGTAGGTATTTGTTGTTAAAAAATAAAGTACAACCCTAAGACTATAGTATTATATGTCCGTCGACTGATTGCAAAAGTTTTAAACTAACTAATCGCCGAATACAGAAACGCCACTTGAGTACTTAAAGACTGTAGTAATGTAGTTTCTAAATTTAAATGTTGTACTTATGGGTTTTTTTTTAGTTTTATAGCTGCTTAATTGTTTAAGTAGACCCCAGATATTGAATAGCGTTTCTGTATTCGGCCATATTGGCAACTAATTAAAAAAAACAGCGTCTTCTCGAAGAACAAGTCGTAGAAAAAAACATACTTTTTGCACTGGATTCATTAATTTCTATTAAAAACTATTAATTTGCACTTCTTGCACATTTTAACTTTTTTTTAACTAGGCACTCAATTTTTAAATTTGTACAAAAATATTCAGAAACCCTTAGAAATATAGTATTTTTGCGACTTTATGTTGTTTCAAAGTGTACTTAGTATGCAGAGCTGAAATTTACAACAATAGTACGAGTACAATATTAGTAATATTATAGTAGGTACGGTTGCCCGTAGAAGACGGCAAGCTCACGCACCTCCACCTCGCCACGCACCTCCGCCTCGCCACGCACCTCCGCCTCGCCACGCACCTCCACCTCGCCACGCACCTCCACCTCGCCACGCACCTCCACCTCGCCCCGCACCTCCACCTCGCCACGCACCTCCACCTCGCCCCGCACCTCCACCTCGCCACGCACCGCACCAACCGCCCGCGCGCCCCGTAGGCCCCCCGCCCGTTTGTAGGGCCGAGGTAGAGGGTGTACCCTGTGGGGTGAACTAACCACCAGAATCACTTAGCTATATTACTCAATCGATTGTTCTGTCTGCTGTCTGCCTCTATTATATTAATATTTCGGGCAGTCCTTGAAAATTTAGAATTTTAATGAGAAGCTTAACAAAAGATTTACGTTTAGCACCGCCTCGCAGCTTCAATCGGCTAAATTCCAGGCGAAAAATAATAAAAATCAACTTTATCGGCCAAGTAGGTAAATTGAAAAAAAACCACATCCAACATACTCGTTCAGCACTTATCATCAAATTGTGACAATTCGAGTGCAAATGTTTTGTAATAAAATGGCTGGGATCTAAATAGAATAGCACCTCAGTCGTTATCACCAACACAACATACATAACATAACTTACTTGTATCACACAATGTCTACAACTTATACTCGTACTTACTTACTGTGATACGGATTTGTAAAAGAATATGAATATGTAGCTCTAGTCTGTGGGATGTATTTGTCCCACAAACTAGAGCAGCGTAAAGCAACGAACTCATCTGTGTTCGATTCGTAACCATACATTCTCAATGAAACTGTATTCGCAAGTCACTTTCACTCGTTCGATAGCTAATATTTCTGCACTTCAATTACATAAATGCCATTAATAAGAATAAAAAGTATTACTTACACACACTAACCATATTTTCTACTCTGCGTTTTGATACAAATCCACCGTAACGAGACCGATTGGAAATAAAACGTTGGTTGAAATCGTATAGTAACGTAATAGTAGATTGTTATACAAGGGCTGAAGGTCAAGTATTTCACCTGAACGAAGTGAGAGCTTGGGATCTGACTAGTATCTTCGGAAAGATTGACAGGATAGCATCTCAGAATGCAAAAAAATTACTCATTTTTAGACTTCTAACAACAGTTATCGGCCCCTAAAGAACTAGGTACAGATTGATGGAGCACTTGAAACTTCTCATCAAACTCCTTAATAATTAAAATTATGGTTACAATTTTGTTGATTTTTAGTGGCAGTCGAAAATAGCTAGTATACTTATCTAAAAAGATTGATATAAAAATGTGTTAAATAATAATAATTCATAATTCATTTCTTGCGAACAAGGGTTATACAATTGGTGTCACATTTATTATACAGAAGATCACCTGAAAAAAAAAATTAAAAGGTAACTTCAAATTAAAAAAATAAAAAACCCGACTGCAGTTTTAACAGAAAAGTGAAAAACAAGATGCTTCTAGTAGCTTTAGGAATGGTGGATGCAGTCGGGCGGGACTCTAAATAACATAAAGATAGTATGCCTAATTATATAACACTAAGTATTTGGTTTATTAAACTTATTCACCTTTTATTTAGAGTCCCACCCGACTGCATCCACCATTCCTAAAGCTACTAGAAGCATCTTGTTTTTCACTTTTCTGTTAAAACTGCAGTCGGGTTTTAAATTAATTTAAATATTTTTTTTATTTATCACTTTTTAGTTTTCAGAGATCATATTTAATTACACCAGAAGAAATTCATTAATTCTAGATGTATATTATCCTCCAGTAGCGAGGACGTGCATTGATTGTTTTTGCTTACTCAGGGTTATAAGTACAAGAGCTGGCGGTTTCCTATCCAGCGCGGGAACGCCCGTGCCGCCAGCATCTTGGGCGCAATGCCTCGGGTTGTTGTTGCTGACAACTTCTTTTAGCTTTCTAATTTTAGGTTATTACTTAGGTATTGTTTTCTTTGAAAAACAAAGTGGTTATTTATGTCGACAGACTAGTAAGAAGATACTAAAGTATTTTATGTCATCTCTGCCAATTCCTTTAAACTCGGCGTCAAATGCAAATCCATAGATGAGATATTTATACGAGTCAAATCGAAAAGTTTTTAATTAACGTTCCGTTGTTCTTGCGAAAATTACCTGCGTAATCATAAATGTAGTAGCACATTACTTTCGAAGATTAACCATTAGAATGACTATTAGATTACACTATTCACACGCGGATTGTTTTCGCATGCGAATATTGAATTTTTGTGCGAAAATTCAAAAATCCCAATCCAGAGGTAGTGCTAAGCCGTAAATTGACGTAAGTAAAAAGAATATATTATGAACTTCATTAAAGTCAAGACAACCGAGCCGAAGGCAAGTGACATATTAATGAAGACAACCTACTTAAACGACTTCCGATAATTTTATAATTAATTATTTTAAACTTAATTGTAAAACTTTACAAGCAATACTTTTCAAGTGTAAATTTACGAATGAATAAAACATATCGTTTTAGTGAACAATGTTACGCGTTTTCTCTGTTTTTTATGGTCTTTACAAATCTTGTTTAATAGCGTTTTACATCACTATTTTTATTTATTTATTAATTTAATGTCAGTGCCACAGTTTTACTGGCTGGGTCCATATTGTAGTCTGGCTGCCCGACTTCAGATAACAACATAGATAAGTCGGTGGCACTGTAGGTATGTAGAGGTTATTTTTGTTCTTTTTTTTTAAATATATTAAAAAAGGTAAAGATTCTTTATTATACTGTTAACAAGTGGCCCATTTTAAAAACTTTCAGTGTTGCCCTCGTTTACTGTATAGATAACAGGTAACATTGCACTCGACAATACTATCACTGACTGAAGGATTGGTTATCTTCCGTACTATATCTTAACAATCGTAGTCAAGTGTGAGTAAGCTAGATCTATACCTCTACCCGGGCGCGGGCGCATACTTACACCGGGCGACCGGCCGGCGACCGCATCAATACTCTATTGATAGATGAATGTGATGCTCAATGCGCATGCACCACAACAACCCTATGACATATCGTGACATTTGCGACAGGACGGTCCCTTTCCAATCTTACTTCCTACTCTATCTTTCCAATACGATTATTCTTACTAATGTTATAAATCCGAGAGTCTGTTTGTTTGTTTTCTCTTCACGGTCAAACGGCTCGACCGATTTGAATGAAAATAGTTTAAATGATGGAGAGTATCATAGGATACTTTTGATACTGAAAATCTTGCAGGATCGGGCATTACGCGGGTAATAACTATTTATGAATAAAAATCGACACGGGGGTAGGGTAAGTGATATAGAGTGGCAGCATCATCATCATCCATCGTCATTGATCGTCATTCATCGTCATCGATCGTCATCGTCATCTTCATCATCACTTAGGTACTGACACACAAACTTTACCTTACTTCACCTACCTACGGCAATGCAACAATACGACCAGGGAAGTATGATGCATCAGTACTTCAATGTAGGTATGTATGCATGGCTGTGATTTT
Source organism: Idaea dimidiata (assembly GCA_949358125.1). Classification (NCBI taxonomy): domain Eukaryota; kingdom Metazoa; phylum Arthropoda; class Insecta; order Lepidoptera; family Geometridae; genus Idaea; species Idaea dimidiata. The sequence continues at coordinate 27,626,956 of OX442330.1, forward strand.
GTTACTCAATCACGCAAAAACTACTGAACCGATTGCGATGAAACTTGAAATATAGGTAGCTGGAGACCTGGATTAACACATAGGCTACATTTTATCTCCCATATATCCGCGGGAACAGGACTTATGCAAGTAAAACCGCCGGGCGCAGATAGTGCAATATAGACAACGAATGGCACCCATCCGATGACCTATACATATATATATATATATATATATATATATATATCTGCATTGGCGTACGAACCTGCGTACCTACGTTATTATTTATACATGAATTACAATAATGTAAGTAAATAAGTAGTTAGTTGATACAGCTCGGTACACAGACACAATGTGCGAGTAACGAGCCAGCTAGTACAGATGTTATACGCTCTGACACTGTTTGATTAGCTGTTTGCAACGAACAACAAGTAGGAATGTGAAATGCAAAGCTTTGCAGAGGCGGGACACGCACTTACTTGTTTTAATTATCTATTATTACTCCCTGTTCACAAAAATATGTCGAACTACGTTTGGGACGAACTGCGTTACTGTTGTAACCCGTTTATGGTGGATTGAGTTAGTGACGTAACGCATATGTGACGAAAAAAGTTAATGACGTATATGACAAATAGCGACCATGTCCATTCGCGAAATCATCATTTATTAACTGAAAATTATAGGGTTGGAAACAAAAACAAAATAACTTCTCAAAGTAAACTAAATTTCTTCACAAATCCTGTTTGATTGGATTATATGAGGAATTTTGAGGTAAGTGGGTCGTAAATCAAAAATCAATAAATTGTAAATCAATTATAAAAAAAACAAAAAACCCGACTGCATAAAAAACTCGATTAAAAAATACGCATAGAAACAACAAAAAAACCAAAAATAAAAAAACAAGCCCAGTAATTTGAAATTACGCTAAGTAATAATAGTTTGTAATCGATACACACAGAACACATAATAAATGAGTAAAAAATTACTCACAGTCGGGACCCATTCATTTTACCAATCTAATTTTTCCAATGGGTCCTTTGGCTTGTTTTTTTATTTTTGGTTTTTTTGTTGTTTCTATGCGTATTTTTTAATCGAGTTTTTTATGCAGTCGGGTTTTTTGTTTTTTTTATAAATTATTTTTTTTATTTTACGCTTTTTAGTTATTTTCATTTATTGATGGTAGGTAAGTCTCGTAATCTATTCATTTCATTAGGGGGTCATAATGTACTAGCTGCGCCCCGCGGTTTCACCCGCGTAAGTTCCGTTCCCGCGGGAATAAAAAGTAGCCTATGTGTTAATCCAGGTCCCCCAGCTACCTATATTCCAAGTTTCATCGCAATCGGTTCAGTAGTTTTTGCGTGAAAGAGTAACAACCTCACATACATACATACTTACATACAAACTTTCGCGTTTATAATATTAGTAAGATTCTATTTCAGTTAAGGTTTAGTTATTTATTGTTTAAATTTATTATTATTCTTTTAACGTTTTTAGGTACTTACCTAAGTGTTATTAGACTTTTATTCAGTAGGTAAGTACAATTTATGTAAATATTTTTTTAGTTTATATCAATAAATTCCTGTCACCTGTACCATCACGGCTTGTACTTTGATAGTTCCAAGCGTAACTACGTAACAGAAATAAAAACTTGTTCGTTAGTAATAAAAAGCAAGAATACCTAATTGTAAATTAACTTTAATCCGTTATATTTCCTAAACGGTTCTTTAAAATGAAAAATGGTGAAAGAAACCTAATATTTATTTTTAAAAACCTATTTAACGATACCCATCTTGACAAACTTTGACGATTTTGGATTTTTTAATTTTGACAATATGGCGTCTGGTGGTGACATAAGTTACTTTGGATTACTGTCATGTCTTTAGTCACACTCGCTAGATTAAGACGAATCGATTGACGTAAGAATCATCAAAATCGGTCCACGCGTTTGGCCTCTAGAACGCCACATAGAAACATCCATACATACATACATAGACCAATAAACACATTACCCTCCTTTGCGTCGCGCAGTCGGGTAATGAATTGGGTATGTAAAGGAAAAAAAAGTATCTTGTTTATATTTTTATATGAAAGAGTATGTTCTTTTAAGAAACTAATTCGTTCTTTTGTAATTTAGATCGGTAGTTATTTTTATATAAATTTTTGAAAATATTATGTTGATGACCTCATATGGTCACAAAATCTACAATTGTACAACCAGGTATCGTACGATTGTACATTTTGTAACAATATGACGCCATTAACATAATATTTAATAAATTTATATAAATAAATCACTCCCCCGATAATGTACGTCTCTTTTTAACACCCCGTACAAAAAGAATAATCGCCGGTAATAACCACGTTAAGTCAAAGCAGCTATGCGATGCAAGGTGCCTGTCAATTTCTACTGTTGTTGTGACGTCCACTGGATGGATAATATGAGGGGCAGCTAATGTACGACCTGAAACAACATGCCGTAAAGTATGGGGTCGTGCAATATCTAGTTGTATATTAATGGTCGCTGCAACAACCTGAGGTCACATCCTCGTCATAGGGTTTTTCGATATTTTTTTGTAATCTTTTACTATTTCGAGCTTACCAAAATATCTCCAAATGCTTTTTTTATTTTCACACCTTTAAAAAAATCTTACCCAATTACGGAGTAGGTCCTGAGTACTGAGTACTGGGTACTGGACAGTGGGCAGATACGACGAGGTACAGCGGAGGTGGACGTTGCCGATCCTCTAATTGTTTAGTACACAAACCTTACACGATACGTATCGAACTATTTGCAACAACAATTATCACGTTTTACTACCGAATCTGTCGCTACTAGTGATGGCTCGACTACTTGTCAACTAAAGATTATGCCATAAAATCAATAAAATAATGAGTCTATTAAAGTTTTACCTCTTTATCTCTGAAAATAGTAGTGCATTTAGAAAGTGGGCAATCCGTGAAACTAAGGTCCCATTATTTGGAAGTTTCGGCAAGGTTTCGCTAAAGCTTTCTAAGTGCGAATTCTTACAAAATTACCAATAATTGTCGTGTGGTTCGATTACGGCTATAATCGGCCCATCTCTAGTCGCTACTCGGTACTCGCTTCTCAGGTGTGTGTTGTTTTAAACATTGAGGTATACCTATTTAACTAGTATTTATTTTATAAGCAACGCAATATATACATGTACTTAATTAAATAGTGTTTCGATATATTTTATAACTAGCTGCGCCCCCGCGGTTTCACCCACGGAAGTGAAAAACACGTTATCACGGAAGCGGGTCTCGAGCGGTTGCACTTTTTCGTTCATTACTCGGGTTCTACTAATTGGATTTCGATGCAAAGTATACCATGACGTTCCTCGAAAATAGAAATATCCAATATTGAAAACCAGATTTCAATCGGATTAGTAGTTTTTAATTGTATAAGGAACAGACAGATAAACAGACATGAATTTTAACAATTATATAATTATGTTCTATTACGTATCCTAAGCCCCTAGACTAGACCACTTGTTTTTTAATTTACTTCCAAGTGCAGACTTTTTGTCCTCCCTTTTCTCACTTTTTGTCTTTCTTTATTAAAAGTAAGCATAGAATAGATTATAGATAGATAGGTACTTAGTTGTCACACTTGTTGTAGTAGCACTCAGTAGTAATGCGGACGAAACTTGAAAATTCCTTCAGGCGTACGTACCCTGAAAGAATTTACAATTAAAAGCCCTTCATTATTGTGCTGGCTGAGTAAAGTAACACAGCAGTGGACGCGCGTTTGTCGGTTTGCTGCACTCAATTCATGAGGTACCCAACTTCAAGTGGATTAAAATTGGAAATTGGAATTCATTACCAAAGACGAGATATTTGAGATCGAAGTGGCAAGTACGACAAAACACCCATTTCATATGTGGGGACTTAATATGTAGATACATCTACATCTCAGGTAGACATACATACATACTTGCAAACTTTCGAGTTTATAATGTTACTAGCTGCGCCCAATGGTTTCGTCGAGGTACAGATACTCGCACGTTCCGCACTTCCCTGGTCGTCCGTTTAAGTGTCGATTTTTGCACTGCAGTAGGTAGATAAAGTAAAGATAAAATTTGTATGTAATTGATGATGATAATGATGATGCCACTCTACATCTGAATGAAAATCGAAACAGGGGTTTCGATTTTCATTCAGATCTGACTCGATTTGTTAATTATCACCCGCGTAAGTCCCGATCCAGCAGGATTATCGGGATCAAAAGTATCCTATGTTACTCACCATCACTTAAACTATCGCTATGCATTTTTTTAGTAAGATAAGATCAGTAGGATGTGATTAAAGTATAAAAAAACCAATGTTTTACGAAAAACTAATGAAATTGTGTGCGAGACCTGATAATTTTGAAACGACAAAATGAACCCATTACATTTGATATACTGTGTAGGGCCATCTAGTATCGTGTTAATATAATATTTTATTCACCGTGTATTTACGTATGTTACCTACCTACCTGAATATATTAGGTGAATACATAATTATAAACGTCAACATACATTCTCCTTATTTACGGTGTTATCAGTTCATTGATTCGAATAAAATTATGGTTGACAGAATAGGTGATGAATAATTAAACAACACCACTTACATTCTCCTTATTCACGGTGTTATCAGTTCATTGATTCGAATAAAATTATGTTTGACAGAATAGGTAATGAATAATGAAACAACACCATAATAAATACATGTAGGTAGTGTATACCTACCTACTGAGTGTTGAGATAGCGAGGCGAGACAACACTTTTTTACCCGACTGCGCGACGCAAAGGAGGGTAATGTGTCTATCGTTCGGTCTATGTATGTATGTATGGATGTTTCTATGTGACGTTCTAGAGGCCAAACGCGTGGACCGATTTTGATCATTCGACGTCAACATGACAGTAATCCAAATTAATTTTTGTCACAACCAGACGCCATATTGTCAAAATTGATCTTGAAGTCAAAATGGAAATCGTGGAAAAGGTATTTAAAAGTCAATATTAGGTTTCTTTTACCATTTTTCATTTTAAATAACAGTTTAGGAAATAGAACGGTTTAAAGTTAATTACCAATTAGGTATTCTTGCTTTTTATTACGAAGGAACAAGTTTTTATTTTTATTACGTAGTTACGCTTAGAACTACCAAACTATAAGCCGTGATAGTACAGATGACAGAAATTTATTGAAATATACTAAAAAAATATTTTCATAAATTGTACCAACCAACTGAATAAAAGTCTAACAACATTTAGGTACTTAAGTGCTAAAAACGTTAAAAGAATAATAATAAATTTAAATAATAAATACCTAAAACCTAACTGAAATAGAATATATAAATAAATAAAGTAGGAACATAAGTACCTTCCTACGTAATTATATTATTAGTTATCTACTGAATAATCCACATGATATTAACTCCCTTAATGAAATGAATAGATTACGAGACTTACCGTCAATAAATGAAAATAACTAAAAAGTGGCAAATAAAAACAAAATATTAAAAAAAAAAACAATAAACCCGACTGCGTTGACTCTCTCAATTGACGGACTCCATTGGAAAAATTAGATCGGTAAAATGAATGGGTCCTGACTATGAGTAATTTTTTATACATTTATTATGTGTTCTGTGTGTATCGATTACAAAACTATTTGAATGATTATTCAGTATCACTCAGCATAATTTCAAACAACACTTTCAAATTACTGGGCTTGTTTTATTTCTTTTTAGTTTTTTTTGTTGTTTCTTTACGTATTTGTAAATCGAGTTTTTTACGCAGTCGGGGTTTTTGTTTTTTTTTTTTAACTTTCAACCAAGCGTCAAAGTGTTGCCAACAAATGCGGAACTGAAGTTGCCGTTTTAACCGACGACGTTAAAATTAGGTGGAGGTTTTCAATTTGACGCCTAAGTTAGGGCCTATGTATTTTTAACGAATGATACGAGGTCGCGAAAGGTACAAAATGACCAAATGTGCCAAAAGAGTTGAATGGTTTTTTAATTATGAAAATTAGACGAGAACTGAGAAGAATTTTAAAAGAACGAGATTTATAAATTTATTTCTTTGTCTACACTGAAACACATATTTTTTTAATACATAATATTTGAAATCGCAAAAAACACATCTGGATTGAATTTCCCTTCAGTCTGAGTACCCTATCCAAATCCGACAAGTGTTTGTTTGTCCCCAATTCAAAATCTGTTACCATTCGTTTTTTACGGCCCTCAAATGCTACTGTAAATTAATTTAAATGGTCGGTCGGTCGGTCGGTCGATCTCACGTTATACCTACTCGATATTGTTACAGGCCGGTGCGCGGGATGTCGGCGGTGGTGGCCGGCGCGGGGCCGGCGCACGCCTGCTTCTTCGCCACCTACGAACACACTAAGCACTCGCTCTCCAACCTCACGAGGCATCGACACGACCACATCGTACACGGTATGTACCTACCTATACTATACACGGACGCGACGGCAGACAGGCGCCTAGTACTATCGTATAGTACAGTTACATGTCACACGTATTATTTACATTGTCTCTTACGGTGAAGGAAAACATCGTGAGGAAACCGACATGTCCTACGGAACACTACCGGCCCGGATGCGGTAGTCTTGGCTCTGAGACGACGGATTTTCGAGCGAGGGGAGTTCCCAGCTCGTTGGAGGGAGGGTAGTATCGTATTCCTGCGGAAATCTGAAAGGCCAAAATAGTCGCCGCGCCGTCGGCCTATCGTTCTTCTTGACGAGGCTGGCAAGCTTTTCGAGCGAGTTAGTGCTGCACGGTTGGTCAGCCACCTCACCCGGACTGGACCAGACTCGTCTCTATCTCCCCGGCGGTCACCTCAATTGAATCCTCGGTCTCGATAGGTACCAAAGATGCTGGTGGTATTATTGGTGTAGGGAAAAGTGTACCGACAACTTGCGAACTGAAATGTGGCTCGATCGTCATTGTTTAAGGACCCCACGCCCCACGGTCTAAACTTTTCTCTACCCAATCGATAGGGACTAATGGGCTCTTGCTCAATGAAGCAAGCATTTCAATTCGCGTTCTTTCTTTTGGCAGCAGAAATTGCCACCTTCAGGCCTTAGACCCTAGCCTGCTTGTAGGCGGCGCCGGCGGCGTGGAGCACCACCTCAATGATTTGTCTAATATTTGTTATAATTGTTATTTGTCTAATTAGTACACATAAATGTATATAGTTGTTAAGTAGGTAATCGTATTCTCTTTTGGTTAATAAATGTGATAACAATATTCAGCTATAAGTACTTACGTATATAATGTGATGTAATTACCGTACGTTCCAGGTCTGTCGGGGTGCGTGGCCTCGCTAATACACGACGCCGTATCCAATCCTGCCGAGGGTGAGTAGCATATTTAGACAAATCTCTCACAATCAAATAGACATTAATTATTTAAACTGATATTGATGGTAAGTGATGAGATGAAGTAATTACTCATAGAGAGGTTTTTTAATCTACACTCAGAATAGTCTATAGGTACAGGGTTTTGGCCCTTACACTCTATAAAGTAGGATGTATTCCAAGATTCAAAAGCGTGATTTACGTTTGCTGAAGAAAATTGTAACTGCCTTGTCACGACGATAGTAAAAAATCCTAGTACATGCACACGATCAAACAAAAGTGTATCTATGTAGTGTAGGTACCAAATTATCTAGAATGTAACCCATAACGTACATTGAGGAATTTTGTGATGAGAAATTCTAGGTGCTTAACGAATCCCTAACCTAGTGTTACTACTAAAGTACTGCTAGTTTCATCGAGACGATAAACTATCAAAACTCATACTAAGGGCTCAGATACTGATTCCACTGGTAATAGTCCAAAGGTGGAGGAGCTATTATTCTGCTTAACATTTCGAAGATCGTCGTCAGGTTCTCATCAAATTCTTCATAATGAAATCACACTTGTTTCCAAAAAAATATCATCTCATTCGACCTTGCCGTCTTCGAGTAATCGGCGAGCATCCATTTTGAAATTATTTTATAGTCACAACCGAGAACCTTCTCGTTTTAACCGATTTCAACTAAAGGAGGATAATGAATTCCTTTGTAGGTATTTTTTTTTAAATAGGCTCAAACGCCCTCCGCGCCTTTCAGTTTAAACTTATACTTAACGCTGGAACAACAATAATCGCAGAAAGATGTCTGTTTGTACATACTAGGTTTTAATGCAAGATAATAAAATTAAAAATATTTATTTACCCAATGAGTCTATTAAAGTTATAGAGACGCCATTGCAGAACAAATCATAATTGAAAAGCGGCACAAAGTATGCTATACAACCACATAATTTATATTCATTCATATAATTTAAAGAAGAAATAGACGAAACTATTGTTATCTCTTTCTAAAACATAAGAGTCAATGCTACTTGCATGCATGACGTAAGAAAGAGATGTCATAATATTATTATTGAAGCGGTTAGGAGAGAATGATAAAACGTCAAAGACAAAAACTTCGTTGAGTTTTTGGAAAAAAAACTTAAAAAAAATAAACTAAAATAAATAAATGCAGCTTTACTTACGTATAAAAATGAAATATTTTTGCCAGTTTTTTGAGTATAATTCGTGCATCGCCTAAATACGCACGAAGGCATTGTTGTCTGTGAATAATGTTGTGAAAGTGAACTAAATGTACTGTGTGTTAACAAGCGGGTGATCGTGACGCGAGCTGGGATGGAACTAAGACTTCTTTGGCTAGCTGGCTTAGATTTGTGTTGCCAAGAAATTCGCCCTATTACGTATCTAGAAGTTTTTACATATCTCTGTATTTACCAATATTTATTTATTTATTTATTTTTAGTGTCATAATCATAACATTTCCAACATGTAGGTAGTTAAACATTGGAGGGATACCCTTACCACTACCACTATAATGTAGAGATCTCGTGCCTGCGTGCGTACTGCGTACATACTTGTAGGTAGGTACTGTACATGCACCGGCATGCCGTGTCGTGTCACGTGTGCGACGCGACGTGGACGTGGACGTGGACTGCTGTATGGTAGATAATATTATATTGTACCGTGTGCGGTGTGTCGTGTCAGGCCGTGTGACTGATAGCTACATTGTAAGACCGCGTCGACCGCGCCACGAACCACATATTGTGTATGTATGTATGTACCTACCAAGACATCCGGTAGCTAGTAGCTACCGGTAGCGGTAACACAACATGTACGTAAGCAGAATGTACCTATGTCCTGTCAGCGATAGCGGTCCGTCTGTATACAAAAACGTCACGTTAGAGGCCGCGGCCCGGGGGGGGGGGGGGGGGGACCCGTGGGAACTCTCCGTTCTAACAACGTTACGTATAGCTATAGACAGACCATCGGACTGCAGTTCCTGTTCAATTGCAGGCGCTCGACGCTCGCTCACTCGCTGCTGGGTGGGTGCATGTCGGTTGTGACGTCATCGTAAGTCAGTCCCTGCGCTAACATCCCGTCTCGCTATATTACACACTCGTACCTACAATGTATGTAGGTATGTAATTAAGTAAGACGGCAGAATGCGAGAAAATTGATATTATACAGGGTGAACCGATACGTCCCAACTACGTCGAGTCCCTTTACGTCGAGTTTTATAGAAAATCTTTGGTACACTCATGCTCATGCCTAGACATTTCGATGGGCTTTCAGGGGGATATCCTAAACTATAAGAGATCGCAAAAAATGCTGAAAGGAGTTGAATCTCCGGTTATGACAAAAATAAATTGACATATTTTTTTTTTTTACATTTGTTACCCTAGTCAGCAATCGAACCTTGTCTTTAAAACATCCTATATTATTGTACTGACTGATCGATAGTGTTGCTAATAAAGATCAAATCCTGGAAACAAACATAGTATGGTAAATCGACAGGAATGTCTATTTTTTAATAATCGTGCGGTACCGTACCTATCACGACCTACTCGATTTAAACGTCTGCACTAATATTCTCATCACATTACAGATCATGTTCCAATTTAAATATATCCGCACACACACAGTTCAAAGCATGAGCTTTGATGCTTACTTGTCGACACGCCGCCATACACGTACATCATTAATCCTTCGAGCCGTTTTTGCAGTACTGGGTAATGGTGCCACGATGGAACTCTTACTTGTAAATGACGTGATATTTCAAGTTTTCCATTTTGTAAACTGAGTGATGCAAAGAAAAAACCAATGGAGTCATCTGTAGTCGAGCAGTTTTACTGTCTGGGTCCATATTGCAGTTTGGCTGTTTATCGTATTTTTTCATTCTTAACTCAGTATCTTATAAAGAAAAAACCTATTTGCTAGTAACTGGTTTCATACGAAGATTGTTTTTACTTGGTTAAAAACTTCCGGTTACGTACGCGGCCGAAGGGATTAAAATGACTATTTATTTATAGCAGAGTGACAATAAAGTATTATCGGCGACCGCGATGTGTACGTTGAGATAACGTTTGTTGTACGTAGATCTGTATTCGGAGTTTGATATCGTCGAGTGTCGGTTACTGAGTAGTCCAGGTTATCGCGGGTGGGGTCGTCGGTCGTCGGTCGTCGGTCAGTGACTCGCGGGACCACAGACACTTTGTTGACCACAGACTAGCCCCCGGTCATGGTACTCGTACTTTAACAAACTACCGAGCTAGTAGACCAGTAGGTACGCGCCGCAAACACCTTATGTATTGAAATAGGTAATGTTATTAAATAAAATATATTTGTCACCTTCGGTTTTAGACACGAAGTCGATCGTTGACCTATCTCCGAGCCGGGACTCCATCATTCAGCGCCAGCGGCGGCGTATTTACAAATTACACAAGAACGTACTGTTTCTTCTTTACTTTGATATCAAACATACTTGAGAATACTATCGCGCATATAAGTTACTTATCAAACAAACAAAAAATCAAATCGAAATAGTTTGATCCCTACGCGACCTACGGCACAGACACATAGACAGGGCACTGCGTTTTTTCCGTCGTAGGTTAAATATACCACCATCTGTCGTCGTCATCTAGTAGGTAGTAAATACATCTGGCGCTAGATGTATACTCGTATACTTCTCGTTTCGTTTGCCACAGGTGCTGTCAGGATATGGCTGTTTTGGCAAGTACCTGTGTCGAATCAGACGAGAACCGGATGAACGTTGCCATCACTGCGCCTGTCCTCGTGATACGGCACAGCATACGATCGCAATTTGTTCTGTCTGGGATGAGGAGCGGCGCGCTCTCATCACGATTGTTGGAAGCGACTTGTTGCTGTCGACTGTCGTTCATGCGATGATTGACAGCGATGAGTCGTGGCAGGCGGTGAGGGCCGTCGTGTCCGGTACCGGAGAGGGAGAGGTTCACCACCAGTTAAAGTGTATTTTCCCTAGGACTCCGAGGACTTTTGGTGGGTAAACCTCTGGCGGCCCCACACATCCCCACTGCTACCCCCGGAGTGGTGGGACAGTCCATAAAGTCGAATGTTTCCTTGAAAAACAATGTTTGTACTATTATTTATTCTGCGCTCGCGGTTTGATGTACCCATTTATTACTCGGAATTCATATGAGGCAATTAGGAAAATAAATAGTAGGAAATTGAGGTGCAGAGCAAGTTGCATGCAACGCAACGCTCGATGTTTGTTCGTTGAGAAGGGCCGAGGCGGACAGCTACTAAGTAAACTGTGAGTCTTGCGAGCTTGCTATTCTCCCTTCACCGGCCGGTCAGAGTGGAGTCGCGAGAGCAGAAATGTTTGGAGGATGGACACCTCACATCAGTGATGAGTTAAATTGGCCCGCTCCCTGGCATACTAGTGATGATCAAGGAGGTATCTTCATTCTTCAGCCTCCCATGTACCTGTTACTCCCTTGCTCAGCTGGTTATATTATGGTAGTTAGGTTTGTGAGTTAGCGAGTCTTCATCATCGGTTATATTCCGTTAGCCATGCTTAGTGTTCGTTGAACATTGTCACTAATTCCTATAGTTCTCCAAATAGCCAGTCCACAACCATTACATCATTATAGTCCAAATAGTGTTTACCTGACGAAGAAAATAGTAGATTGTATTATAAGGGAGCAAAATAATATTTTACGGCGAGGATGCTTTTTTGAATCCAGAGCGAAGTGTGGGATTTTTAAGTAGAATCCTGAACGTAGCGAGGGATTATAGGTAAAGTAGCGGTAGCAGAAGTGAAAAACGCGTTGTCAGTTGTCACGGGCGCGGGCGGCCGAGCGGTTCTCGATAGCGGTTGCACTTTTTCGTTCATTACTCGGGTTCTACTAATTGGATTTCGAAGTATACCACGACCTTCCTCGAAAATAGCACTATCCAATATTGTCTCACATCTCTTGCGTGTGACGTGTATATGTGTGTGTGTCTGTGTTGCAGTGGTGAAGCAGCGGTTGCAGATGCTGGGCTCGCCGTACCGCGGCGTGTGGGAGTGCGTGGGTCGCGTTTGGCGAGAGGAGGGCGTGCGCGCGTTCTATCGGTCGTACGGCACGCAGGTGGCCATGAACGTGCCGTTCCAGGCGCTGCACGTGGCGACGTACGAGGTGTGCGCGCGAGCGCTGAACCCGCAGCGCACGTACGACCCGGGCGCGCACGCGGTGGCGGGCGCGGCGGCGGGCGGCGTCGCGGCCGCCGCCACCACGCCGCTCGACGTCTGCAAGACGGTGCTCAACACGCAGGCGGCGCGCGCCGACAGCTTGCGCGACGCGGCGGCGGCCGTGTGGCGCGCGCATCGCGCCCCGGGCTTCCTGCGCGGCGTCTCCGCGAGGGTACTGTACCAGATGCCCGCCGCCGCCATCTGCTGGCTCACCTACGAGACGCTCAAACACACGCTCAGAACGGTAATACACTCGAACTCTAATAGGGCAGACACCTAGACACCTCCTACACACCTCCTAGGAGAACTGTTTTATTTTATGACACATCATGAATTATGTAACATACAACTTTTTTAAATAAAAAAATATTTTAATGTTTTATTTACTAATATTGTAACTATGGCCAGCAGACCGCGCAAAATCACGCCGACGTTGACTTGAGGTGCGAATAAATCAGCAGTGCGCAGGGAAATGATCTGCGCGCGAGATTTTCGACTTAATAGCCTCAGTTTAAAGCCGACGCCCCGTCGATTTGATCTGTCTTTTGAACCGCAGTTCAAAAGACGTCGATTTCACTGAAATTTCAAATCGAAGGCGTCGTCTTAAAATGCATGAAAATCAACGCCGTGGTTTGCACCGCGCAAGTTATTCTTTTGCGCGGTGCGGATTTCAAGTCGACGTCGTCGGCTTGAACTGCCTTCGGGGGGCCGACTGCGCATCTTCCGTCGTAATCGACATCGAAATCCCACTGCGCAAAGGAATAACCTACGGGGTTCAAACCATAGTGTTAATTCGCATGCATTTGAAGGCGACGCTCGCCGCCGCCGGCCGTCGAGTTCAACTGTCATGAAACTGGCAGCTCAAGAGATCTCGCAGTCAATAACGGCTCGACTCGACGGTGCCGGTTTCAAATGCATGCAAAGTAGGATTACGATGCCGATTACGACGAAATTTGCGCGGTAACTTCGCAGATCAGTATTTAAAATATACATAAAACATCAAGTATTCTGTGATAATATTTACTGAGAAATAATCCGACATAACTTATGTCGGATCTACTTATGATCTGTTTACTTTTAAATCTAACTTAAACTGAAACTGAAACAAAAACCGCTTGAAATATTTAGATTATTTATTATTCCTTTTACATATTCTTAACTATTCCGTTTCAATATCATAACCAAACGCTTTTTGTTTTAATTGTCTTTTGCCTCCAATTCGATTATCCTTTATCGATCATCTCGCTTCCGTTTCAATTGCTTTTGTTTACATTTTGATCGCCTTTTGTTTTGTTTTAAAAAAGTTGTCTGTATTGTCAGTTATTTATTTATCAATAGTAGATTCATAATTATTATTCCCGGGTCTTATTCGCGTATTGTTATTTTTAAATTCTCTTACCTCGACGTTTCGATCATGTTACAATGATCTTGTCCCCTCGCGACCAAGATCATTGTAACTCCGCGCGCTTGTATGAGAACGAGATTAGGGAATGGTTTTAACGTCGACAATTTCTGCTCGCTCCTTGTGCGGTAGCTTTTTCGAACCCCGTTATCGACAGCATCGTATTCCCAAATCGACGTCGAGTTGAACTCTATGGTATTACGCGCTAGGGTGGCAGATACTCTGTGGTGACATTAGACCGGTGTGTTGCAGTTAAACGCGCTGAGCGAGGAGGGCGGTTGCGGCGGTGCGCCGTCCCTGTCCGGCGCGGGAGGAGTGAGCGGGACGGCGTGCGAGCGACCGCCGCTCGCCGCCGCGCTGCGCCTCGCCGCCGCCTCCTCCGACACAGTGCCAGTCTCCACCACGCTCACACGGACGTAGCGACATATATACACACACACACACACACACTAGCACCGACAGACAACTACCGAACCCTTTATATTTGTATATTTATTAAGTTTTGTAATTATATTTAGTTGTATGATAGGGGGTCGGTCCCGTCTATCCGTATGCCGTATGTCGTATATCGTACATAATCGTTTCCGTTATATTATATGTTACGTTAGTTACGATACTGTGGATCGGATCGATGATCGAGCTCGCAGCTCGGAATAAATTAAGCGTTGAATATTATCTGTATAGTGATAGAGGAAGCGAAGGTGCGAGGCGCCGGAACTACCCTCCATAAAACGTTAAAAACATTCAATCGATTAAATAGAAAATAAAAAACGTTGTACAAAAGCATGTCGTGTTTTATTGCAAGCCATTATATCTAAAGCTATAGGTACATACAATAAAAAGGTAAGGGATGATGACCGTCACGAGCGCTGGCCGTGCCCCGGACGTGCCCAGAACGTGCCTCGGACGTGCCCCGGACGACGCACGGTCTCAAAACTTCTCGGACATCTTGTATGAAGCAGTTAAGAAGACCGTTCAAAATGGACCAGCTATGTTCCACAGACATCAAAGGCGTCCGTATATTGGCTCACATAAAATTTTAAATCAAAATTTTTGTCTTCTACCAATTTGTATTAATAATAATCACTCTTCATAATTCTATTTTTCATATTTTTTTCTTCATACATTCTATTCCAACCAACTGCGGAGCTCATAACAGTTAGCATTTATTTTTTTATTAATTAATACTACTACTACCAAGAAAAGTTTTAAATCAAACTAATTTTTTCAGCACTTTGTTCTTCATAACAGTTAGTAGGTCTGTATTCATATTTTGTTTATTGATTCTATCAATACCAAGAAGTTTAAAATCAGAATTTTTTGTCAGAACTTTTTTCCACATAACATTCGATAATCATATTGCTTTAATTAATAATTTTGTTACTACGACCATACTTTAACTTATACCGTCGTCGTCGTTCAGAATAGCTTACTTTATATACTTATTATAACAGACAAATATCAGTTTATTTCTACATATAAATCACCCTTCTCTCTCCTTCTTTCTGTTTTTCTCCTTCTTCGTCTTCTTTTCTTCTATTGATAATATTAGGCGCCTTGGCGAGCGAGCGAAGCTGAAGTGAACCGCGTGTGCCGAGTGAGTGAGCGAAGTCGCCTAAGCGACCGCTTCGCGTAATCATGTTTTAACCTAACTTATCATAATCGGGGTGCTCCGTATAGTTTTTCTGATACAAACTACGAGCAATTCTATGGATAAAAAAATACGGATGATTATGAAAATTATAAAAACAATGAATTAGGAAAAACTTAAGTGTATAATTTACGATATCATGAATTAAAATGATTATAAGTTTCGATCATTAGTATAAAAAAAATTATGAAGACAAATTATTAGGAAACACTATTTGTATGATTTGCGTTCATTCGTGTAATTCATTATAATGAATTACAATGATTATGAGTTTCGATCATTAGTACTATAAACAATTTTATGAACACAAATATTAGTAAAAACTAAGTTAATGATTTGCGATATTATGAATTACAATGATTTTGAGTTTCGATCGATAGTTTTTAGAAAAAATATTAAGATTGATCATTATGATTTTAAATGGTAGGTATGAGAAATATTTTCGGACTTCCAATGAGATGAGTTAAAAATTTATGTAAGATATCCATATCCCATATCAAAGGCACATTCAAACCATTTTTAAAACGAAATTGTTTCATTCTTATAAGAAGAAATATAGATTATTCCAATGAGTCTATTAAAGTTAATATCTCTAGATTATTCAATAAATTTACGTGATCTAAAGCCACTGTGTTATGTATAGTTTTTTTTATTTTCTTAACGTTAAAATTTAAATATTTTATAAATTTGCACTAACTTCTATTAAAATCTTAATTCCGATTCGCAAATGGAAAATACCACCATAATTTACAATTTACACTTTGACGAAATACCGTTTAAATTACTGGCAAAGAAGTAAGTGATGTACCTACTACCTACTACCTACCTACCTACTCAGAACGATGCAATATGATAAAAGCCCAGAAGAAGACGG
This sequence comes from Idaea dimidiata, assembly GCA_949358125.1. NCBI lineage: Eukaryota > Metazoa > Arthropoda > Insecta > Lepidoptera > Geometridae > Idaea > Idaea dimidiata. The sequence goes on from OX442330.1 coordinate 27,643,452, forward strand.
GGTGACACGCGAAGTTCTGAAGCTAGGAAAATATACAATGCTTCCCCATTTAACTAACCTTTCTAATACAATTCTCAAGACAGGGGTGATTTCCAAAAAAATGATTCACTCTAACATAACATAACTCTATACAACGTGTAACGGCCTAGCCCAGTAGTACTCGCCAGGCTTCCGTTTTGTGCTCGGAAGGTCAATTGAATTTGAACGAATTTGAAACAATAATTTAGAAAAACTTAATGTAAATATTTTCATACAAAAAAAATAAATTTCAAGAATCCGTTGCATGACGTGACAATGACAACCCTAGGAAGATACGTATAACTACATGCGCTGCGCAATCTATACATGTACCTATTCTGAGGCGATGAGTGACACCGGTGCGGTGCTCCCGCCCCGCGTCGTGTGCCGGATACCTATCTAGCTACCTTACCTACCACATGTGGACATAGGTACAAATTAATAACCAGGCTCAGGAGCGCCGAGCCCGTTGGTGTTCGGGTGCTCCAGCACCCACGAGAGGTAAATAGTAGGTACCGAGCACCTTTCCATTAAAAAAATAATCATCTCAATCGGTTGAGCTATCTTCTAGTACCTAATTGATAAACAATTGAATTGAATACATCGTTTTCGGAAGCATTTCCGTTCATTACTTCGAATATCCTCGTCAGAGCCTCACCAAATTTTTATGAGACCACCTCGGGGCTTTCCATTAAAAAATAACCATCTCAATCGGTCAAGTCATCATCGAGTAATCGGTGAACAAACATTTAAAAAAATATGTACACGACGAATAGAGAATCCAGTCCTTTTTTTGACGTCGGTTAAAAAAAGCTGGAGCACCCACGGGGATTATAAAAACCCGGCGCCCCTGACCAGGCTAGAAAACTGCTGCTACAGACATTGAGCGGTCAATTGTTGATTCACGAGTTCAAAAAAAAAGTAGGTACTACTCACTCGCGTAGTTTATTCGACTTCATCCATTTTAAGTAATCCATATTTCACATTGGTTTCACAAACACTAAATTAGCACAACAAAACATTCTCACATTATCGATCGTTGCGATATGGTTCGATGTGCCTGCCAGATTTTTATTTATTTTATTTATTTATTTATTAAAAGGCACAACAACAGAACATAAATCAAAAAATAATCATGAAAAATAGTACACTTATTAATAACTAAATTCATGCTCCGATGATAGCTATGCACAACATTCACATAAAAAAAATAGTTATGCTTTAAATCCTAACTTACAATATTCTTAACTACACTTTTGTAATATTGTGGTAAATTAGTGAAGATGTCTAGTTCTTTACTTATGTCATTGTGACCTCTGCATAACTTGCTAATGCAAAGAATGCCGCGTGACCCAACGCCCGACACTATGTTTTTCATGGCGCTGTTTGTGATAGTATCGTTATTGTTATTGGAATACGTACGTATTACCACGGGTATCACTCATTTTAGTTACGAAAGAGGCAACACTACGCACGAGACCTTATTTCGCAACTTCTAGCACGAGACTGACCGATGGAAGCTATAGGTAAGTAGTCAGGCCGCCTACATTAAGGGATGCTAATAAAATAATATCGACCGATGGTATCGATTTTTTTCTCCGTTTTATAGATGTATGGCCGGTCACAGTGTAGCAGGTCGGCTAATATGTATTTGCTAGGAACTGAAAGATTCCTTACCAACACGGTCCAGTCTACCCGTACGCAGTCTGTAAGGCCGGCAACCCGTTGCCTCCAGCAAGGCGAAGCGCCCCTGTCTTTGCGGCGTCGCGTCACCTACGCCGTCCGCCACTTCACGCCGCCTCCTTGTCGAAGCTTGATTTTAGCGTTTTCCTCTTAGCAGGTATTCGTCAAACGCGCATAAAGCGTTCTCCGTGGTTTATTGTAGAAATAGTCACCCAAACAATTACGCACACGTAACGAGAACACTGTTTTAAAAACTTTTCTAGCACTTGTCAACTTTTTTCTCGCCTCCATCACAACGCGCGAAACCAGAAGTTTTCTTTTTTGGCCAACATTACAGATACGTAAAAATATGTCAAAATCCATTGTTACCAACATTTAAGAACAAACCTTCGTCCAATTTTCCTCAAACTCATCATACAGTAAATATTATTGAATCAAGATTAGTGTTGCCAATACTCAACTCGTAAATTGTACATACAAATCAAAGTACGAGTAATGTTGCAAGTTTACGTATTTTACTTTCAATACCTAGAACCTTACAGAACCTACTTCTTTTTCCTATATTCGTGTATAGTGGTGTGGCTCACCTAGTGTTAGGGTTTCAGGTCGCCCTAAGGCCGCTAACTTGATGTACCTATCGACTTTTATCAGAGATAACAATCGGGACCAACTGCTTGACCGCTTGGTGCGGTCAATTCTAATTAATGACCGCACCAAACGTTGCTTAACCCGCACGATCATTCGAGACCGGCAGGTGTAACTAGACCAATAGCACAGTACATAGAGGGGCTCCTCAATAAGTAGCTACTAAAAACTAACATACTACTAGTCCAAAAGTCAGGTAATTACAGTACCAACAGTATCAAAAATTCTTGAGAAACTAATTAATACGCGATTATATAATTACCTGGAACAACACAAGCTACTCTCGAATGTACAATTTGGTTTTAGGAAAGGAATTTCTTGCAATGATGCTGTTGGTGAATTAACGAATTTTGTAGCACAAAAGTTGGACAACAAACAGAAAGTTGTAGTAATTTTTCTAGATCTTGCTAAAGCTTTTGACACTGTCTCGGCTCCTCTTCTTCTGGAGAAGTTGGAAAGACTCGGAATACGAGATCTGCAACTGAGCCTCTTCAGAGACTACCTGACAAATCGTCATCAAAGAGTCAGGATTGGTGACAAATATAGCTCTGACCTTCTTGTTCAACATGGAGTGCCACAGGGCAGTAATTTGGGTCCTACCCTCTTTTTTAACCTACATTAATGACCTCTGTGAGCTCAAACTTCAAAATGGCAAAGTTGTTACTTTTGCAGACGATACTGCCTTATTGTTCTATGCCGACACATGGGAACGTGTTTTTTCTTATGCTCAGACAGGTTTTAACGTAGTCTCAACATGGTTATTACATAACGAGCTAACTCTCAATGTGACCAAAACAAAATACATTCCGTTTTCAATAAAAAACTATAGACTGTCTGAGCATCACCACCTTTTTATAAAATCTCACATTCCAACCTGTCCCAAAAATCTTCCATGCTGTTGTCCTATTCTGGACAAATCAGATAACATAAAATATCTAGGAATACAAATTGATAATACACTGAATTTCAAATTACATATAGATATACTTACAACAAGAATTCGTAAAATGATATGTATCTTTAAAAACCTAAGAAACATTGCAACTAAAAAAATAGTAAACTCAGTGTACTTGGCATTGGTGCAAAGTCTTTTAACATACTGCATAACCAGTTAGGGAGGTGTCCCTAAAACCACTCTCTTAAAACTCGAAAGAGCTCAAAGAGCGGTACTGAAGGTAAGCCGTCATCTTCCGTTTCTATTTCCCACCGAAGAACTGTATAAACTCACCAAGATCTTGACAGTGCGACAGCTATTCATTTTACACACAGTTATCCAACAACACACTCAGCTGGAATACAACACCGAAAGGCAACACAATGGCAGACGTAGTTACGCTGTTTGTAAAACTAAACAATTCAACTCTAAATTCAGTCACAAATTCTTTCCGTTCTTGGGGGGATATCTGTATAATGAAATTAATAAAAATCTAAATATTTATAATCTAACCAGGTTGGAATGCAAGCGTAAAGTTGGTGATTGGATTCAACAGCGTAACTATGATGACACAGAAAAGTTGCTTTTCGTAATGTCATAAGCATGATTCCCATCAAATCAAATCTGCAGTAAATAATTATAACAACAAAACCCTTGTTGAACTAAATACACTTATTTTTCCACCTGGACAGACATGTTACACAACCTTTAATTTACTTATATCTATTTACTTATATTATACATTCAAAATCAAATAACGAAATCACTCATTCACTCATACACATAATCTATTCAACACCTATTCATCCTTCAAACAAACACCAAAAAATAAAATACTAACATGCATGGACTCCTATATCTTATTCTTGTTTTCATTAATGTGTGATGCATGTATATGAGTATACATGAATCTAAACCTTCATTATTAATTTATGCAGACGATCATGTACAAACTTCAAATTCTCTCACAAATATTAATTTTATTATGTTATGTTCTGTTATAAAAGTCATCCATCATATATGTTATGTATATTTATGTATTCTATATTATATATTTTGCTCCTCTCATCTAGTATGTTATATTAACTAAGTATATAATACTTTAGTAGGTATATTGGTTTAGTTATCCACCTCCACTTTCGTCATACTACGGTCCTGGATCGGAAAGGTGGATGCCTGGAGACCTGTAATACAGGTGTTTTTATAAAAAATATCTCAGTTCAGGCTCCAGACTCCATAATAACAAATAAAAAACCACCTACCCTGTTTCATTTTGATTATATTTTATGAAGAACCATTAATGTTTAAACCTAAACCTAAGCTAAGTTAAGCACTAAATGTTGTTCTGGAGAAATAAATAAAATTATTATTATTATTATAATTACTATGGTAAGTACTTCCAAATCTTAGTAATTACGTTACTTGCATCATTTTAGGGAACTTTTCTGTTCATCACTCTGAACATTTTCATCAAATCACCATTTATTATGTTGATTTCTTTTAAATAAAAAAACAAAAAACCCGACTGCGTAAAAAACTCTATTAAAAAATACGTATAGAAACAATGAGTCTATTAAAGTTTTTTACATATCTCTGTATAGAAACAACAAAAAAACCAAAAAGAAAAAAATAAGCCCAGTAATTTGAAATTACGCTAAGTAATAATAGTTTTGTAATCGATACACACAGAACACATAATAAATGAGTAAAATATTACTCACAGTCGGGACCCATTGGAAAAATTAGATTGGTAAAATGAACTCATTTATTATGTGTTCTGAGTGTATCGATTACAAAACTATTATTACTTAGCGTAATTTCAAATTACTGGGCTTATTTTTTTCTTTTTGGTTTTTTTGTTGTTTCTATACGTATTTTTTAATCGAGTTTTTTACGCAGTCAGGTTTTTTGTTTTTTTATAAATTATTTTTTTTATTTTACGCTTTTTAGTTATTTTCATTTATTGATGGTAGGTAAGTCTCGTAATCTATTCATTTAATTAGGGGGTTATAATGTATACTGTGCATTATTCAGTAGATAACTAATATTATAATTAAGTAGGAAAGTACCTAGGTACTTAATGTTCTAACTTTATTTATTTAATTATTCTATTTCAGTTAGGGTTTAGTTATTTATTGTTTAAATTTATTATTATTCTTTTAACGTTTTTGGGTAAGTAAGTACCTAAGTGTTATTAGGCTTTTATTCGGTAGGTAGGTACAATTTATGTAAATACTAGCTGCGCCCCGCGGTTTCACCCGCGTAAGTCCCGTTCCCGCGGGAAGTTCGGGATAAAAAGTAGCCTAAAAGTAGTTAATCCAGGTCCCCAGCTACCTATATTCCAAGTTTCATTGCAATCGGTTCAGTAGTTTTTGTGTGAAAGAGTAACAACCTCACATACATACAAACTTTCGCGTTTATAATATTAGTAAGATAAGATTTTTTTAGTTTATATCAATACATTCCTGTCACCTGTACCATCACGTCTTATACTTTGATAGTTCCAAGCGTAACTACGTATGTTCGTTGGTAATAAAAAGCAAGAATACCTAATTGTAAATTAACTTTAAACCGTTATATTTCCTAAACGGTTCTTTAAAATGAAAAATGGTGAAAGAAACCTAATATTAATTTTTAAAAATCTATTCAACGATACCGATCTTGACATACTTTGACGATTTTGGATTTTTTAATTTTGACAATATGGCGTCTGGTTGTGACAAAAGTTAATTTGGATTACTGTCATGTCTTTAACCACACTCGCCAGATTAAGACGAATCGATTGACGTAAGAATCATCAAAATCGGTCCACGCGTTTGGCCTCTAGAACGCCACATAGAAACATCCATACATACATACATATACATAGACCGATAAACACATTACCCTCCTTTGCGTCGCGCAGTCGGGTAAATAGACTTAGGTATTGAATTTCATACAGCGATAAAAGGTATTTAAGTTTTTTGGTCTCGTTAGAAGCACACCTTTCGATCAAAAAGTCAACATGACAAAAATCTACATACTTGCATTCAGTTCAAAAATGCGACCTGTAGAGAAGTAGCAACAAACCCACAAACTGACAGAAAAACGCAAATTTTGCCAGTCTTGAGCCAGTGATGCTTCGTTCACTCGGTCAAAAATTTAAGTTATCGAAAATATCGACAAGTATCGATATACTTTAAAACGTGAAAGTTACCTTCCTTTTGGGCGGTTTTTCAAAAATGGTTCCCGTCGAATCATAACGCAGCTCGAGGCGGGCGGCTTCTTTGTCCAATGACACGAATCGTAGGCAAAAAGGACAGGAGTCAAAGAGCGCCGCCCGCGAATGATAGACAAGCGGCGTCTTGGCTACCGCCAAAGAGCCGCTTGGCGGCGCGCGGCAAAGGACGCCGCCCGCGCGATGTTTAAGGTTCCACAGAACAGCAGTCAAACCCATTACCTACCATACTTAAAAATCATCACTGATTTCTGTATTTAAAACGTGCATATTCGTCGAACACTAATTCCTAAGGGTACCTCTAGTTACGTAATAATGTTTAATCGTGTTAATAATAAATAAATGTTGCACAACCTTACACAAGCGCAATCTAGCCCCAAACTAAGCACTGGGCTTGTACTATGGGTACTAAACAACGGAAATTTACACACATTTTTTTTTTGTAAATCAATACATCTTATAATTTATACATACACTAGCTGCGCCCCGCGGTTTTACCCGCGCAAGTCGCAAACCCGCGTTGTTCGAACACCTACATACCGCAATGCAAAAATTTTTCCGCAATGCAAAAAAAAAAACCGAAAAGATTTTCGGGATCAAAAGTATCCTATGTAACTTTCCATCATTCAAACTATCCCTAAGCAAATTTTCATCCAATAAATAGTTATCACCCGCGTAAGTCCCGATCCCGCGGGATTTTCGGGATCTAAAGTATTATATATTACTCTCCATCATTTAAACTATCCCTATGCAAATTTTCATCTATTAGATAGTTATCACCCGCGTAAGTCCCGATCCCGCGGGATTTTCGGGATCAAAAGTTCTCCGAAAATGCTGGAGAGTAACAAAAGATCCTATGTTACTCTCCATCATTTAAACTATCCCTATGCAAATTTTCATCCAAATCGGTCGAGCCGTTTGACTGTGAAGAGAGAACAAACAAACAAACAAACAAACAAACAAACAGACTTTCGGATTTATAATATTAGTAGGATAGAAAGATACCCAAACCAGGTACAAATATTTATTTTTAAACAAAAATATTTGTACCCGGCGGGAATCGAACCCGCAGCCTTCTGCATTGCAGTCAGGCGTTCGCCCGATACGACACACAGAATGCTCTCTCTCAAGGTATCAAAACATTTTATTTTATGTATAATTAAAATATTATTTTATTATACGGAACCTTGCTTTCATATTCCAAATTTTATCTATTTTGGGTAAATCCCCGGCACAGTCTGTGGTAAGTATGTATCCGACTGGAAGCCAATCCAATTAGCACTTACGTTATGAATTCTCTTATGTTATTTTGTATGTTATTTTGTTTGTTATTTTGTATGAATTCTCTTAATATATTGTGTTATGAAATGTTAAGTTTGTAAATTAAGGTGTGTTCTGACACCTTAATTTACAAACTTAAGTTTAAGTTAAAATGTTAACAAAAGGGAGTGTTAAAAATTATAAAAAGCAAGACTTACTATATGGAAATATAAAATAATCAAAACTGCAACTGGAAGGGTCTTAAATAAAAATGTGGATTTTAAATTGGACATTGTTGGAGGCTGACGAGCACAGACCAAGATGTTGCGAATGAATTCGAAAGTTTTTTCACTAATGTTCCAATTACTCTGACGGGAGCCCTAAACTCATCTCTCCCAATTGCCAAAATTGCCAAAACTCTATTAAAAGCAAATGTACCTAAATGTAGTAAAGCATTTAAATTCAAATATATTAAAAATCATGATATTTTAGTGGTATACTTAAACAATATAATGTAAAAAAAACTAAAGACTTGTAGGGGATCTCTGTTCCTATTCTTAAATCCTTGATAGAAGTTATGTTGCCTGAGCTTGTTATTATATTTAATAGATGTATTGATTGTGGTGTGTTTTCTGATTAAATGAAACATAGTAAAGTAATTCCATTATTTAAATCCGGCAGTAAATCAGACCCCTCTAATTTTAGACCTATATCAGTACTACGAAAAATTGTTGAAAAAATTATATTGAAGCAGCTGCTTAATAAAAACAATTTGGCTTTAGTAAAGGTCGCTCAGCTACGGATGCGGGCATTGCATTGATTGAAAATATATTTGAAGCCTGGGAGGAGTCGCATGATGCATATGGCGTCTTCTGTGACCTCTCCAAGCCATTCGATTATGTTCAACATGATACGTTGGTTGGTTGGTTGGTTGGTTGGTTGGTTGGTTGGTTGGTTGGTTGGTTGGTTGGTTGGTTGGTTGGTTGGTTGGTTGGTTGGTTGGTTGGTTGGTTGGTTGGTTGGTTGGTTGGTTGGTTGGTTGGTTGGTTGGTTGGTTGGTTGGTTGGTTGGTTGGTTGGTTGGTTGGTTGGTTGGTTGGTTGGTTGGTTGGTTGGTTGGTTGGTTGGTTGGTTGGTTGGTTGGTTGGTTGGTTGGTTGGTTGGTTGGTTGGTTGGTTGGTTGGTTGGTTGGTTGGTTGGTTGGTTGGTTGGTTGGTTGGTTGGTTGGTTGGTTGGTTGGTTGGTTGGTTGGTTGGTTGGTTGGTTGGTTGGTTGGTTGGTTGGTTGGTTGGT